>LR990113.1:2113014-4513014 GCA_905147225.2 Euproctis similis | reverse complement strand
ACGTACCCCGCACCGCACTAGGCATGTGAGTATAAACAGCTTCGTCCATCTATCATCTGTTATTACACTACAAGACAGACATTATAATGCAAATATGGCATTTATATTTTTTTAAATTATTTAGGTTTCATTGCAAATTATGATGATTAATCAATTTATTCATATGTATTTACAATCGTGAAATTTTACAATATTGAAAAAGTAAGCAGATTTGTGTAAACAAGTTGCAAAACATTCATTGCTGTGAACTAGCTGATCGCGCAAATTTCGTATCGCTATATATATATATATACTTTTACCAATAGTCTATTGATCATAGCGTGATCATATACATATACCCTAAAACCTTCCTCGATAACAATTTATCACTAACCAACACAAGAAGTGTTTAATTCGAGCTAGTATTTCCTGATATCATCTAGTTCAAATAAACCAACTCTTCATGTTTATGATATAAGTATAGATGTAAACTAATCAATATTATCAGTTAGTCAGCAACATGGGCGATATATTTATAATGTTATGTAGGTATTAGGTAACCATCAGTTGAGTCCGTACATTTCGTACGGAAATTGAGCGTGCGCGGCGTCGAGATTGCTTTTAAATCGCATTTTGCGCTTGATGCAGCGGCGATGCGGCAATGCAACCAAACGGCCGTCTATCACACCGCAGGCAGTTGATGACGTCACATAATGATTATAAAACTTATTATACTGACAGGAAAACAGTATTGCCTGGTTACGACTGACTCTAGTATGAACTTTCAGTTTGAGACGATAGGATTTTTTTTTATCGTTTATCATTTAATAATAACTGATGTTTGGAAGATCGTTTGGATGTAAGATAGTAATTACACAAGCATTTAGTAAAAGGCAGTTATTTTTCATTACCTGCAACAGATACTACAATACATTAGTTTACTTATGCTGATGTCTTTGTTTATTTTTTTTTTCAGAGTAACGGTAAATATTGAGACGGCAATTATCTTATGACCCAAGTTTTTGGAAGTGTATATAAAACAAATAAATACAAAAAAAATAACAATTCGTAAAGACGAAAGAGGGTCTAGTAGGTAGAGCAAATAATAAAATGGCCAAAGCGCCCAAGGGATCGAGTCGTAAAACTGAGGTCGACGAGTAGAATTAAAAAAAAATACAAACGGTCGTTGATGGCTATAAAAAATATGCCGACAAAAACTGAACGTATAATATGTTCTTTGAAAAAAAAATGCATTTCAAATCATCCCTACAATGATCGTAGGTACAAGGGGAAGTTAGAAAGTCATCAGCGTACCAGGAAACTCGAACAATAACAAACGACCAGTTGTTAAAATTAAATAAAAAAATATACAACGCGATCATTTATAACGTGACACTGTAAAAATTAAAGACATCTTTACTAATATTATAATAAACGAAAAGGTAACTCTGTCCGTATGCTGCCGCTTCACGCTTAAAATGCGGAAACAATTACGACAAAATTTGTATTTTGAGTTCTGAAGACAGAACTTACATTTTATTTCGGAAATTTCCCCGTAATTATGTGAAAAGTAGAATTTAATACATACAACCATTGCGTGTATATAAACTCAGTGAAGAGTAGTAAATTCAACAATATTTTTGACAAAATGTGTTCTGATGTTTTGTTGCAAGTTGCAGGGTAAAGATTTTTACGCGTCGAAAGCCTTCAAAGATGAAATATGCTAGGAACAGCGTTAGAAACAATTTCTCGTGACAGCAGACATTGCATTAAGTAGGTGCACATACAGCATACAGCAGGTGTGACCGGCACCTTGTGCATGACCTTCCTGCTTCATCCATTGAATAAATTACTGACCACTATTTGTTTTAAGTGAGACTAGTTGATCCGAGGAACACTGTTCTACCGATATAACATTTAATTTCTTAGCTTTTCTATGTTATTTCATGCGTGTATTATACCAATAATCCTTCCTATAATAAGTTTACTCTTTTTAATGTTGAAATCTACATTATGACCCGCGGAACGGTTTATAATACCTTTAGGTTCAGGACAAAGGAAGCGGCTTCATTTGAAAGTTTATTTTTATTGAAAGTTCTGTCCCCAAATTGGTAATGCTGTTTAGGAGGTATCGCAGATATAAACACAACATTATTGTTATAGATACTATTTGAAATAATGATTGTATTCTTGTCTGTCGGTATGTCATGTCATATTTGTCATGATTCAAGTCAAAAGTTATATGATCATTTACATAAGTACACTAGCTGACGCAGCAAACGTTGTCTTGCCGAAAAATAAAATTTAAAAAATAGGGGTTGATCGTAGGGGGTTGAAAATTTAGGGTTGCATGTATTTTTGTATCCCGTTTTATAAAAAAAATAAGAAACAGAAATATGTCGAAAAATTAAAAAAAAAATTGAGGGGTGGGCTACCCTTGTGATTTAGGGGGATGAAAAATAGATGTTGTCCTATTCTCAGACCTACCCGACACGCACATAAAATTTCATGAGAATCGGTCAAGCCGTTTCGGAGGAGTTCAATTACGCACATCTAGACTCGAGAATTTTATATACTATTAGATTACTAACTTACCGACAACTTTACGCCTTACCTTCCGACACATATCAGTTTAACCATCATATCTAAGGTAACATATGAAGTAGGTAAAGGTAAATGTAACAAAACCAATTATAATTTGTTACTAAGACGTATGTCTCATTGAGTTAACTTGTAGAGCCTACAATCAAAATGTATCACCTTGCGGAAGTGATTGAAATTCCGTGCGGATCTCAGGATGTTCCGTGTATAAATGTGACTCATGTAATATCAAACTTTTTAAGTTCATGAATAGAGCCAACTATTTGTGAGAACTTGAAGAGGATGGGAGGGATATGTACTTAGCGTTTAGTAGTTTACATAGATTATATTCTTGGAAAAGTTAGAATTGCTATTGTTCATAATTTACATTCACGCCCACCTTACCCAAAGATATAGGCAGCGCCATTATGCCTGTAATGGAAGTGTGTGGAGATTGTATAATTTACAATATACTACACTTATCTTCCACAAGTCACTGGTGTGTGAACTTTGATTCAAACTTTAGTAATCTCAGTGGGAAGTGTGAATGCTAAGCCTCTGGACCAGAGCGTAGACTTGGTTATAGATGATTATTATTAATACAAAACAACCAGGTTTATGTATTAATCACGTGTGTATAATATCATACACTCATTGTTGTTTTACAGCCGATGTGGATCCAATGACGGTTTGAGGTGACCCCATCCACATCGGCCATTGACTTTTTTTTGTTGTTTGACTGATGCCCAATTAAATTGATACGTAGAAATGATTAAATATGACCTTCTCTACACATGATATTGCACAGAATAAATTCCATACTAGCAAGATGTATTTATGTATGCCACGTCTTTAAATAACTTTGTATATTTAATAAAATCAGGCTGGATAAAGGTTGGCTATGAAAAGGTTGCGATTTAGCTTCACGTCCTATACTAATATTAGATTGACGAATATATAAGGTCAATTGTGACGTAACGGCTATAGGTTCAATTGAATAAAGCTAGACCAAAGATATTTCATAAAGAATCGGGACAACACTTATTAATTTCAACAATTTGGATACCGATGAAGCTCGTCGAGTCAACTTGTACGAATTCTAACGCCTAGACTCTAGCGGGTAAGCAGATGAAAATTGTGCCACGTAAAAAGCAATTTTTAATAGATAAGTGCACAATCAAGAAGAACGTGAAAACGGTATCAGTTATTTTTTGTTGTGTTAAATATATAACTACAGTGTTGGGTTATATGTATGCTGTAACACTAGTGACCAAATCGGCTCCGATAACAATGACGCCTACTAATTAGATTACTTAATTATGAAACGAACTCTGTAAAAGGAACTGTAACAACAAAAACTTTGATCTTTGTGTGGAGACTGGGAGTTTATGAGAAATATGAAATAAACATTTATATATAAATAAGTAATTGATATACAATTAATTATTTATATATATAATTAATTAATTCATATATAAGTAAGTCCAATGGCAAGCATATTATGCTAATTATGTCTCATTCTAGTCTATGTTACTTAATTACATCCAAGACCGAAGAATATCATGAAGTTGGTGCCATTTCGATTAATTCTTTTTTGGAATCAAACGTGGATACCTCCTCCACGTGTTCATTCTCCTCCAGATATCAATGAACCAATTTAAGTTATAGGTATATGTGGAATATCCCATTTTTTATCTTTAGAATCACATAGAGATAGAAAATTCAAACAGTTAATTTAATACTCAACCGTCAATAACGCCGTAATTATTGATTGTGCGAGAGAATTATTGTCTGCATATTTTCATTTTAGACATAAAAATGGTCAACTTTACGACAGCAGTTCATTGGTTAGTTTAAAACTATTATTATCTACGTTTTGTCCACAAAATAAGACACACTTGCATTTATTTATTTTTATTTTATTTATTTATTCTTCATGTACAAAATTGGTACATAAGGTGGACTTAATGCCATAAGGCATTCTCTACCAGTCGACCTTTGGGTTAAACAGAGAAACTGCGAAGGGTACAGAAAAAGGCTTAAATAAACAATCACATTCAGTACATACATACACTTATATAAATAAATACATACATAATCACATACACAGATATACACGCAAATATATTTATAAATACATATATACTACGATAATAAATACAATAAATACGTAGATATGCATATTAGATATGCGTGCACAATAGGTACAAATATATATGAAATAATCCAACCATACTATATATATATTTCAATAACTAGGTTTTACTTGTATTCTTCACTCTTCAATTATCATTATTTGAATATGTGGGGAATTACATTCAAATAAATCATTTCACACGTGCCTCTGTGTATATTTTACCTATAACTATTATTTACCTATACATGTAAATTAAACAACTAACACGTTGGAAATACTTCATCCTTAAAATGTTGATATATATGGATTTACAGGAAACTTTATCCCAAAGAAGATTGAATAGTTTTACAGTAAAAAAGTACGTAGCGGTAGTCACATGGTTCTCTTATTCGTAAAAAAAAAACAAAAAAAATAAGCGTGGATGTGTATAAAAATACCATGGAATCCAACACAATGAGTCCCCTCGAGCAAAAGGGCGACATGCATTGTTAAAAGTTAACAAAAAGCAGTCACTTTTTCTAACTAAGATCGTGTATTTTACCCCGAGTCCCAAAAATGCGCCAAAATTTGGCGTTGCTTACCGACAATATCTGCAATGAGCTTGAGCCCAGAACAGATCCGTGGAGAGTGTAGAGCGTTTCAGTAGCGCGCATGCATGGTGTACGAACAGGGAGTGGAGAGCAGTAGGTGTAGTACAGTAGAGGGAGGGCCACACATAATCACCTCGATCGGTGGCGTAACATAACTTGTCATCTCCCGGGGCAGTGCCGGTGCCGCGGTCAGCTCGCGGACGCGCTCCTCGCACTGCACATCCTGGGCACGTCACGTCACACACGACACAATATCATCACAGTCACTCGCGCACTATGTCACTGTCGCCGTCGCCGAGATGGATGCGGATGGAGTGGAACTGGCTCCGCGCGCACGACACGGCCGATACACGCTGTCAGCAGCGATGCAGTGCGCGCCGCGACTCGCTCCCGGCCGCGCAACAGCTGACGGACGGGAGGCGCAGTCCCCGCGCGCCCCTCGCGCCGCCCCGCTGCGCCCCCGTCCCGCGCCCGCCGCGCGCGCAACCGCTCCCGACCCCTCTCCTCGCCTCTAATCCATTATTTACGGACGGCCGACCGGTTTCAGGCACGTTCGTTCTGGCCATCGCTTCACGACTATCGTTCAAATGTAATGCCCTTCCTATGTCCGGCCTCGTGTGATAAGATTGTCAAAGTCTGTAAGCCACCAGCATCCGAAAATGTCCCAGCAGACAAACGTCGCGTTCTATGTAATATATGTGTGTGGAGCTGATCGCTGCACCGCGGCATCGGCACGCCACTGTTCGCAAGTGCAACTCGTTAAATGTGCTCCAAACACGTGACTGTATGACAGCGCGGTCGGTGAACGAACCTGAATGTTGCACCGGCCACCACTGCTACTGAAAATACTGAAACAACATTAAATTCTACAGACAGTTGTCTTTGCAAATTTAAAATAGAATTAATCCACCTTCACGATTACACTTTTACACATCACTTTAGAAATGTAGAGACTCCTCTCTACATAGTTATTCTAGACTGGTAACTTAAGGCGAACTTAATGTCATGAGGCATTTTCTACCAGTTGACCTTTAAGGTTAAAGGGATAGCTTCTTAATACAGGTACAAAAAGAACAATATAATTATCTCTGGCTACAATTTAATATGCAATAAACTTTTCCGTCTAACATTGTCGTGGTAATTATGTAATTACTTAGTCTAACATCAGTCAAATTTTTCAACAATTATTTCTGAAATAAAATAAATGCAGAACACCTAGTAGGTAGGTAGCTTGGTAACTGTAATAAAACACAAGCACGATCATATAATCGATTCTCTATAGACACCCAGGTTGGTGCTTAATTTGCTAATGTGTGATTGTAAATGTATGCTTTGACCTCTTTACGGGAATAATGTATATAGTCCCAAGGGGAGAAGATAATAAAATCGATGCGGGGGTGTTTCTAAATAAAAACCGTAATTAGATCAAGGCAATACGACGTAGTAGATACCCTGCATGCAAGACCACCACGAGGATTTGTCTGGTGACAACACTGTAACAATAATTCTTCGAACAGGGACCTAATTAATGATATTGGATACTGTGAGAAGTACAACCAGTGTATGTATCTATGTACTGTGTATATGTGTACAACAGTCGGAGGGTGTTCCACGGGCGGGTGGGTAGATGCCAGTGTTTCATTACAAGTTTCTTCGTAACATTATCGCCGTCTGAGTGAGTCTCGAGATACTCCCGGCCTCCACTTTCGGCGGATAGCCATAGAAATCACGTAGTTCGCGGAACTTTGTTACCTGTGGTGCGCCGGCAGCGCAGCGCGCCAAGGTGAACGTTCGGGCCAAGGACGGCCCGGGCGGCGGGAGGGACCCGCCTACGTCCCACCGCACGTTTCTCCCCCGTACTTGAGTAAAAACACTCCGAACCTTCGAACGCGGGCGGTGCAGCCCAGCAAAAAAAGGGCCCGACGGAACAAATAGAAAATGTTTGGGACCAAGAAAAAAAGGAATACAAATAACAGGGGTCTCGGGTAACAGAACTAGTTGGGCTCGTTGGATAAATGTCGATATAATGCCGAGTTCGCATGTCACCTGCGTCTACGCAAACAGGGTCACGCAAGCGGACGCTAACACGCTCGATCATATGATGTATCATCATGTCGTTTACGGTATTAATGTATTTATGAAAGCAGAATAACTACTAGCAAAAAGAAGAATACCGCGAGGAGACACAAGTGGAGACAACAGAACGCTGATTAATAAATTGTAATTATTGATGTGACTAACTACTTTAATCGCTGGCAAGTTGTAATAAAGTCTAGGAACAGTAAACTTTAAGTACAGAGCACCTTGCTATGTTCAGCTAGCGATAGAAACAACATCTTTATTAGAAAAAAAGAAATGTCGGCTTAAGAACACACGTCGCACACTAATAATAGTGTTTTTAACGACTTGCTTCCACAAACGTCATCATCTGATAAAGTTCATTCTCCTCTCATATAAAAAGTTGGTATACGTGGATACCAGTCGTACTCTAGCAGCTTTGACATTCGTTCTAAGAAGTAATCACTTTTTATGACGCTATGTTGCCTCCGCGGAATACTTATTGTTATTGATGAATCGATCATCCATCGATCGAGTTGTTATCGAGGGCTGGGCGGCGAGTCGTGTGCGGTTGTGACCAGACTATTGCTCATGTTACATCACCGTTCATAAATAGAATCTCCTGGAGTCGCTCATACTCGCTGGTGCGTCGTACAGCGCTTGCAAGGAGATGTCGCTCCGTGCTCTTCTAGCGGACGGCACCAAACGAGAGAGAAAGGGATGAGACAGTGTTACAGTTAAGCAGGAACTCTATTTATATGCAAATATAACCTCGGAGTCGACACCTGTTTGCGTATTCTCAGCGCTCGCCGCGTCGCTTTGTGGCAACACTGTCTCCGTGGTATCCTTTAGATTATGAAATACCAAATATATTTTGCGTTCCCTCAACGTTCAAATCAAACAGAACGTCGTCTTTATTGCACGAACGTTAAGGTACAAAGCAGTAAAACATTGCTGACCTCAGCTCTTATTGTTTTACAATACCTGCTGTGTACCTTTGTCACTTCTCTTTTGTTTTATTTTAAACACTTTTTATAATCTTATTGTTTTAGGTTGCATTAAGAGATTCGTTAGGGAAATTAATTATGAAATACATTTAAAAATTCAGTCACGCGCCTCTCACGTGACATTTTATAAAGGGAAATGTCAGAACTTTTAAAATAAAATTACTGAAGTTATGCTGTAAGCCATATTTTGTGGGTTAAATAATAATCTGCTGCCACCATCTGCGTATAACTTGTCAAAATATGTGAATCCGTCGTGTCAACTATCTGATACCTTTGAATTCGAGTCATGTGAAAATTCCTGTGTTAGAATATAACGCATAAGAATGAAAAACTACCTATCTAATGACATTGATGCATTTGAAAGCGATACTTGACTGAAGTACCACCATAATAAGAAGATAGGATAACTTTTTGATAGTTGAATGTCGATTAATTCATTATTCTCTCTGTCTTACTCAATCATTAATTTAATGAGGCCCCAAGAGTTATTAAGGCATTACATCTGGTACATAAATTACATTAAATAAAATAGAATTCACATAAAACAGAGAAGCCTAGCGTGTTAATAAACTTTTTGTAGTAAGAACATTCAATATCGCGAACTTTATAAATATTGATACACTGTTTGAATTGACTAGATTGATTCGTTGTGTTCTTTTGATAGATTAAAGCGTATTTAATTTTGCATTGTCCAACATATTTCCCTTGCGGCGGTACTGTCACACGTTTCCATTACTGTCATATATCTCTCCCGTACACTCGCGGTGGAGTAAAGAGAAGAATCGGAGTGGGGTTGGGGCAGTCCATTTATCATACCCGCTCGAGTCTGGCGTCTGAGTGCGTTTCTGTGTACTCCTCATGCCTGGCAGATATCGCACTCGCATGTTTGTTTTGTTTACAAATGTTACGAATTTCGCTACAGCTGCTGACCTGAGAAGTTACACTTCGTCATGAACTTGTTCACTTGTTTTAAAACGTGATATTCACCAAAACAAAATTCATATTAAATAAAAAGTAATGGCTTTTGGTACGTAATTTGTACCATGACCTGTACCGCGGATCATGCATTAGCCGTTTGTAAATATCAGACTAATACAAACCTGTTCTACCAAGGATATCTGAGCGTCTACTATACTAGACTTGCAGCTATAAAACGTTTCCTTTCCTTATTTTCCCGTTAACAATCACAGTCCTAAATTCAAACGTGCCTCACATTGACACGTCACCAGAGTCATTGGAACATGTCATGTTTCATCGGCCCCCCGAGTGCATTGTCCGTACTTAATGCCCTTTTCTTGCCCTTTACACAAGCATGTTACATACTGATTTGCTAAGTCTATTGATATAAGAAATATAAGTAGATTGATTTTGGTTCGTTTTACATAGTTTCGCGTTTATTAGTTCTCCTTGTTTACCTTTATTAGATCCGTACCAGTTATTGCCCAACAACAAATTAATTATACAATTTAAACAAGAACTTCGTTTTGCGTCTCAGTTTAAATATCAGTACCTGGATGACCGAGCTTTGCTCGGTATTTTCTTTTTTTTTATAAATTGTGTTTTTTGAAAATTATATTTAAGTACGAATTACATACTAATAAAATAATGAAATATCAATAATATTTTTCGATCTTACCGACAGAATAATAAATATATACTAATATATACTATGTACTAACATATTTATATTAGAAACATATACTTAATTTTTTGCAGTGATAAACTGTAATAAAAGCAAAGCAAACACACATTGACTTCGTGTTAGTTAACAACGTCATCTGCTGGAATAGCTTTAGTGTTGTTGTCGTTAAAGCAAGTTAGTTGCTCACAATTTAAAATAATAGTATTCGCCAATAGATGTCAGGAATTCCAATAAAAAAGTAAGTTGATGTTTAAGTTGATTATCGATAAAACACGATAAAATGAAATTTTCTAAAAATGATT
This sequence comes from Euproctis similis, assembly GCA_905147225.2. Taxonomy (NCBI): domain Eukaryota; kingdom Metazoa; phylum Arthropoda; class Insecta; order Lepidoptera; family Erebidae; genus Euproctis; species Euproctis similis. Next base: position 4,502,719 of record LR990113.1, on the reverse strand, counting down.
CCTAGCTAGATCGATTTATCGCCCCCGAAACCCCCTATATACTAAATTTCATGAAAATCGTTGGAGCCGATTCCGAGATTCCAATTATATATATATATACAAGAATTGCTCGTTTAAAGATATAAGATATAGTCGAAAAAACTAGCACATAGATTTCCTATTTTAAACTTAATAAGGTTGTTGGTAGTTGCCAATGATATCTCGGTCTCTCTCAGTCCATTGGATACAAGATTCACTCGGATCGGCTTCATTAAATACTAAAGTATTTTTTTATATTTAATTATCAAATTCTCTAAATAATTTATTATTTTACCAGCGGACCCTGCGAACTTTGTTCAGCAAAGTATTTTTTACAGCGTTTACAATTATCAAAATATAATATCTCTAAAACTATTGCTTTTTCTTTACTACATTACACGTGAATTATACATTAAAAACCACTCCGTAGACACCCTCTATCTATTAAAAAAACACATCAAAATCCGTTGCGTAATTTCAAAGATCTAAGCACATAAGGGGAGAGACAGCGGAAAGCGACTTTGTTTTATACTATGTAATGATTTTTAACACAACGAGACCCACATACTCTTGATATGTATTAGCTACATAATATTTGATCGCGGTGGTAGTAAAATTGAGGGTCACGAACGGCCAGCGTGGGAGCTACGACTGTAACTGAACTAAATGGGCCGCTGGAAAAACAAAGTAACAAGAAGGAATAAAATTATAACTAGAACTTAGGAACGTTCAATGCGAGGCAATATTTCTCACACTTTTGGACATTACCACCTTAATATTTATTTAACATTACTGACTGCTGACTAGTTGAAAGTTTCGGTTTAAAAGTAAGAAAGGCCATGCTCCAATGGTTCACACATGTAGAAGGAATGTATGAGGTAAGATTGGCTATGCAGATACACAGTACTAAAACGGAAAGATCTATCGAGGACGGTCACGAAGAGCTTTCCATGACCAAATTGAACTAGTCCTTGAGGTGTATGACAAGAGTTGTAAAAGTCAAATAAGCGCCCATTATTTGTTGCCAGTGAACTGGCGAGCCGACTGCAGCAAACTCATTACGGCGAAGGTTCGATAATTTCTGTCGCTGCACAAATTATTCGTGTTCTCTTCAATCAAACGGGGCCCGCTTACTGCGGCGAGCTTGTTAGCGGTGGAAATTCAATCTGTTAACTCCGCCGGTGGACTGGCAGCGAAATAATTTTTGTCAACGTTCAATCCGTAAAGTAATAAGTACTTTGATGTCTAGTAGAAAGTGACTTAACAGTATACTTATAGAGTAGTACCTACATAGGTTGTGCGAGGGTGGAAATAACCAAGTTCATCTCGAGCATCGAGCGGCACAACATTTCTGTATCAAACGAAACATCGCGAAGAAAAGACGGGCGTTAAATTGGAATTCCCTGTCTCTTTTTGACCTATAAACGCCACCCCGTAACAGGCCGCCTTCATAGAGCCGTAAATATTTCGTTACTCGTCCATCCCATGTAATATTTATGGGGTAGGGAAGTCTGGTGCGATTAGAATGCCGTTTCTTTATAATATATAGATTCTAGTAGCTTACTTTCCCCCTTTTCCATATGGATGTTTGCATAATTTAAGTGTACGAATAAGAATATGGATCAGAAGGAATTGCTGAAGAGATGGATTATTTGGCGTCATGACGTTCTAAAGTCATAATGCGAGTTCTAGTGATGATAAAAGCTGTTTTCTCTCACTCACTCGCTCACTAAACACAGCGCTAATTTAATTAGAACGCCATCACCAAGGTGTGGAGAGGCTTCATTTTCAAGTTTCATTATCGTTCCCTGTAGTTGAAGAAGACATTTTATACAACTGTTACTAGCTGATAGGTCATATTATATATTTTAATCATTAAAATAGTGTTCCGCTCCTATTTGCAAAACTTATTTAAATCGGATAAGTAATTCTAGTAATTAGTGCGTTCAACCAAACAAACAAACAAACAAAATATTCAGTTTCATTTTCGTAATTCATAACATTAACACAGATAAATAAATTATGTAAGTATGCAAAACTGTTTAAGAGCATCCAGCAGCCAGCAGGAAGGCGTCACTCAAGACGACATGGCCGAGTTGGGGACAATTTTCCTATCAACTGTTCGCTGGTCATTTCAACCATTCCCTATCACTCTCTGTATTATATATTACTAATAAAAGATTAAAAATTCTATTACAAATATGGGAATTTGTATCCAAAAATGGACTTTGGGACATTCTCAATTCTCATGCATATATAAGGAATAGGGATATAAGTATAAGGAATAGCTAAAATTAATTTGCGTTTTATAATTTTTGTTTTATAAGGATACGGTTATGAAAAATGCATCTAAAACAAATTCTCCTTGCTCAATAAATATCTGAACATAATAACAATATTATCGTGTTAATCCGAAGACATATATTTTAATTAATTAGTGCGGAGTGCGACGCGGTGCGGTCGTCGGTGGACGTGTAATTTTAATATATTTGGCTGTTGGCAGAGAGGAGACGCCCCCGCAGAATGTATCGGCAAAAACCCTGTCTGTTCTTACTTTTTATACGTGTTGGACTCAGCCAAGTCTGCGAGCATGTTAGAATTAATGGTGATTGTGGAAAATGTACTCCATATGTCACATTAAGATCCCTTCTAGGTACATAGTTTCAAAAAGTTTTTATTCAACTTGGTGATGAAAATATTTTTTCAAAAGCGTGATTCGCTAACAAAGTTAGCCATGAAATATAAATAACAAAAGAACTAACTTTCGGCAGCGTTAATTATGTTCTATAGATAGTTACGTAATTACATGGAGATAGATTTATGTTTGAAGCTGGATTTCATCACACACTGTGGGAGAGTATCCTCATTCACTGCCCTATTTATGTGCCAACAACCAATATATAATATAGTCTAGAGCGAAAAGAAATAATTATATTTCGCGTTTATCTATCATACAGTCATTTATATGCACAACAAAAACAAAAAAAAAAAAAACTGTAATGGTCCTTCGAGCCGGATATTAGCCGGATGCAAAGAATTAAATGATATGTGTTAGTAGAAATATATATTACGAGTCGGATGCATTGAATTATGATCATTGGAACCGATCCAAAACATTTCACCGAACCCTTTAATCCTTTATCATTAAAATTATGGCGTTAACTTAAATAATAAATGTTATAATAACATCGTCATTGCATTTCTGTTGAAAACCCAAAATAAAAGGTTCTTAATTTGTATGTATCTCTAATTCGTTATTAAATCATATTCATGTGTGGAGTCATAAGTCGGGAGGACGGTGAATTGAAACGAGTGTTCAAAAAGTGAACTTTTTTTGTTGTAACCGAAGAACCCTTTGGTAAAGAGATTCAATTATAAATATTTAAAGTGTGTAAATAATGCAGTTTGTGTGGGGTTCTGTAATACGATTCGTCCGTGTTGAGTTTCTTATTGACATATCCATTAGGTACTATTCCAATTCTAGGGAGTATTGCAGGGACCGTCACGGCCGCTTCGTCACGGAATGTTTTCAGCGCCGCTGGAGTCGTTCTCGAAGGGATTACATGTTTCAGTAATGAAATTTGTCTCTAGTTTAAAATATTGCAGTAGACACTAATAGTTTTAGTGACATTGCGGGTTGCTATTTATCTTATTTTATTTATTTAATTTTTAATTAATTATTTTTTTAATTTAGTACCTACTTTCTTTGTTATAGTCATGTATAATAATCAAAGACAGGCGTGCAATAGTGAATTTGAAAGTTTTGAAGGCCTACATAGAGCCGAAATGCTGAGTTTTTAAGGATTAGACCTACACATTTTACTTTAAAGATTTTATCCGAAATGTGTATCAAAATATTATTATGCATATACTACTACTAAATCAAAAGTTTGAAATATTATGTAAAACGGAATAGCTTTAATGGCACGCGTTTGAGACACCAAACAAACAACAATGTTGATCACACATTTTGTCTTTGTACTCGGCTGGGAACTGAACTCGAGAAACTCTGCGGAAAAACCATTGGCCTGTAACCTGGGGCGGATCAAGGCTACGTTGACATACATCAATTAATATGTAATTACTTGAAGTATCCTCATATTACAACCTATTTTTTGTTAATTGTCAATAATAACGCATTGTACATCCCCACAATATAGATCAGGGACATATTTTCACCAAATGGCATAGCAAGTAGGTTACGTTTCCTCGTGCTACAGTTGAAAATCAATCAAATTTATATTCACACCTCGTGTTGCAATTCCGTTTTGTTTTTGATGCGTCACAAGTCGCAGGTCTCAACATGACGGAAGTACAATGACCATACCACCTTTCATAAATATTGTGGAGGATACAAAGAGTATATTGTTTTGGGCCTGTACATAAATTATATTAAAATATCATGATTAACGCTAATATTGATAAAAGTGATTTTATATGATCTCAACTATGAACTTTATAGTGGGAATAGATAATCGTAATTCGGTTTACAGGCAGTCCGCAGTGTGAAGTGGAAGGGGTTCAAGTAATGGTGTAAACACACCCACCTCCTATATGCAAAGTACACAAGCGCACAGCGGCACGCCAGGTCAACGGCAAAATGCACTTACTCCAATCACTCTCAACAATAACAAAGATGATGATTAATGAATCACAAGAGGTTAAGCAGCTTTGACTTTCAAAAGTCGCACCGTTGTCTGGTACGTTTTCTCGCAACACAAGTTGTGTGAATCATGGTTTCTATTATTTAGTGCCCAGTAAAACTAGCTTAAAACTCATTCATGACGACTAAGTAACTTGACTATTACGTAATAGATTATTTTCGTTAAGTTGAGGGACTAATTTTGTTGGAACGGAGGACCGTTCAAAGGACTGGGTTCAGCTCCCCGCAATTAAAATATTACGTGTGGCTCACCCCCTATTCCGTATGTCCGTATATTTTATTGGACAAAAGAAAAGCTATCTATATCTCTACGGATGTTGAGGACATGACGGTATGAGAAGACCTTGTGCGAAAGGTAACTACTCCAGGGGCCTTATTATGAGCTCTTAATTCCAGCCAGCTTGCCCGCTGCCTGGCGAATTCGTATTTCCAACGACTAATTTCAGGTAGTCTACAACTACTCATGACTTGACTAAAACGTCGTCAATAAATCGAAATTAGAGTGAATTTGACAGTGACTACTCGTCACCGACTAGCTGAAATTAGTCTTTAAAAATACGAATTTGCAAGGCAGCGCGTAAGCTGGCTGGAATTAAGAGTTCATAATACGCCAGCATATCCCTCCTTATAGGAATACTTCTAAACAACAAATATTGGTTTTTAAAACATTTAGTCATTTGTGGTTTCCAGTAACAAAGAGTCAATAAACGCATCATAGTCACCGTGGACTACTCCAGCCGTATGCTTTGATCTCGCTACAAAGCTGGTGCGGAGGCAAACTGAATTTATATCAAGTTTGTTTTTGTGTGTGTGTGTGTGTGTGTTTGTTGTTTTATAGTTACTTGGAACTGGGCGGCTTTACCTTACATTCGTATACAATCATCACACGTCTGACAACTGAAACAAAACTTACTTTATCACCGTTTGGTTTTTTTTATTGATACAAAACATTGTCATTGTTGTGTATTATATTTAAATTCAATGTAACGAAATTTAACCTCAAATCGAATAGAACCACTGAAAATTTAGATGAAATTGTGTGGTCGGATTATTTTTAAAGTGGTAGAGCCATGCAGTTCACTGGATGAATGGGCCGACTTGATCGGTGGAAAACCACGGCCTTACAGAATATAGACGTAAGGTGGCTCAGGCCACGTTTCGTTCGGTGAGAGCGGTATTCGGCGGCCCACCCCCTTACTCCTCCATTCGCATCCTACTCCCTTAAAGATCGGCAACGCTGTTACTACAACTGTAACACTATTTGTGTTGCAGGTGACCAAGGGAGACTCTAGTAAATTTCACACTTACTGTTGTGGGCGGTACGAATAGCTCGTTTAAATAAATGATCATACTGATTTCTTGAACACTCCATTTAATAATATTCCGTCAACATATATTCAAAAAACTAGAATTTTGCAATAACAAAGGCAAAATTGTTATTACAATATTCTTGTTTGTTTGCAGTAGGTATATTATAGGTACTGTGAGGATGATGCGAGCGAACTCTTTGGTATTGTTAAATATAAACTCTTTTGCACATTTCTAAATTTATATTTTTGAATTTTTAAGAAAACATTTTTGAATAATGTAATATTAATATGTCAGAAAATTAGAAAGGTCAGTTGATAATTGCAACTCGAATGAAGTAGCAAAATTAGCATCGCGACGCCGCGCATATACTGATTGAGTTCGAGTATTAAAATATTAATCGTTTAATCAAAAGTAAAGTTAATTAATATACATATTGCTGGACGTGGTGCCGAGGGCAGCGTGATGAAGGAAGTTGATGCGGAGCAACTCTTCAAATTTTATGGGCATGTATTCTTTCAATTTAAGTAGTGCTCTGAATGATTTAATAACACGAATAATATATCTATGATTTAATTTATCTGACTATTTATTTAACACACATGCACTGAGCTTGTAATACCCCTATATCAAATTAACCTGACAAGTTACATTGTCATATAAGAGGAGGATCTCAATGCAGCATTCCTTGTATTCAATAAATTGAGGAGCTGAGAGATGAACCCTATATATATATAAGAGACTCGATATTCAGAGCTCGTTACATTGGTGGAGGCGCCCTTATGATCTGAATGCATGTGTTAAATGTATAATTTATGTATATATTTTGTGCCCTATTGAATATTAATAATGGAGAGCATCTATAATATAACTAGACTAGACTGGAACTATCCAGAGAAAGCAGTAGAACAATTAGATTTGTATTTTATTTTAAATGCAGTTGAGGATAAAAATAAGTGTGCCATTCTAAAACACTTATTACCAGAAAAGCTGCAAAATATATTCTTCCTAGAGTTTGTCGGGAATGAAAGAAACTATGAAGAAGTAAAGAAATTTATCATTAGCAAATGTGATAGTAAAACCGATCTGGAAAAATTCTTCGCATTAAGGATGAGAGAGGAAGAAGGTCCAGAAGAATTCTGGCTAAGATTGCTAGTATTGGCCAAAACAGCGAGTATTGTAGATGAAAAGGTGATAATTCGAAAATTTGAGGAGAGTTTGACATACACATGGAAAAACAAATTAGAGAAATGCGTATATAAAAGCATTGAGGATATATCCATTTTGGTAAAACATATGAATAAAAACCTGGACGAAAAAAGGAAATGTCAAAATCATCAACAAATGAATAAAGAAAAAAATGAAGAACGAAAATATTTTCAACATCAACAAATGAATAAAGAAAATAATGAAGAAAGAAAATTTGTTCAAGATAATCAATTTTGGCGGAGAAGAGCACAAATAGACAACAGGAATAACAATAGTGGTGAAATGTCTATGATGAGAAGACAAAACATACCACAGAATGGAGAAACTAGAGGTGCTGGTAATGGATATAATTTGCGCCCTAGGAATCAATGACAATTAAACGGTACCGGGAATATAGGTTGTCCAACATTGCAAATAGAAATAGACAACGAATCTTATACAGCTTTAATAGACACAGGAGCGGAGTTATCTGTATTCCCCGGTCACATTTTCAAGCAGCGAAGAGGGAAGATGGATGAATTTAAATCGGCTACTATCATGAGAGCAGTCGATGGAAGAGAAATACATGGACATTTAAAAAAAATCAAGATCAAGATTGCGGAGGAAGAGTATATGGGTGATTTTGTCGTATGTGATTCGGTAGAGACGATAATTCTTGGTGTTAACTGTCTTTCAGATTTAGGTGTACAGATTAATTTTCGTAATAGGAGTGTTGTAATTAGTAATAGGTTAGTTAGGTATTGGAATGAGTCCCAATCTATCAAATTGAAAAATGTCCCAAAGGACGTTTATAACCTGTTTGCAACAAAAATTTTGCGGGAGGATCCGTATGACAGTTGTGACAGTTTAGCATCTTTTCAATTTAAATTGGATGAAAAGTTATGTGTACAAGAGAAGAGTAAGTTAAATAGGATTTTAATGGGATATGCAAGGTGTTTCGCATTTCAGAAAAATCAATTGGGCAGATGTAGTATTGTTCCAATTAGTGTAGATTTGACAGATGATGTTCCAGTTTTTCAACAGCCGTATAGAGTGTCAGCTGCACAAGCGAGTATAATTGATGAACAGATTGATGATATGTTAAGTATGGGTGTAATTAGTGAGTCGTTTAGTAGTTATGCTAGTCCTGTTGTGTTAGTGAAAAAGGAAGATAATACGTGGAGATTTTGTGTTGATTATAGGAAGTTGAATAAGAAGACGAAGGAGGTGAGATATCCAATACCTAGGGTGGATGATATTTTACAGAAGTTGAAGGGAGCAGAGTATTTTTGTGAGTTAGATTTAAATTCTGGCTATTTTCAATTAGGTGTTCAGGAGAGTGAGAGACACAAGACTGCGTTTATTTGTCATAGAGGTGTTTATCAATGGAATGTTTTGCCATTCGGTTTGCGAAATAGCCAATCTTTTTTTCAAAAGACAATGGATGTAGTATTTAGAGATTTAGTAGGTAAAGGAGTTCTTATTTATGTAGATAATTTAGTGTTGTATCATAAAACTTTCAATGGTTTATGTGAAGTGTTGACTAAGGTATTAGATAGGTTACAGGAGGTTAATTTGACATTGAAACCGTCAAAGTGTTCATTTGGATTTCAGGAGTTGAATATATTAGGACATGTTATTTCAAAACAAGGAATTTTACCTGATAAGACTAAGGTCAGTAAGATTGAATCAGTGAATAAACCAAAAGACATGAAGAGTCTGAGATCTATATTAGGATTTCTATCTTATTATAGGAAATTTATTCCAAACTTTGCAAAGATTGCCTTACCATTGACAGATTTGTTAAGAAAAGGAAGAAGATTTAAATGGACGGACAGACAAGATGAAGCTTTATCTGTGCTGTTAGAGAAGATCAAGAATCCACCTATTTTAAAATATTTTTCAGATGAGGAAGATTTAATAACTAGAATTTACACAGATGCAAGTTCAACTTGTTTAGGAGCAACCCTCATGCAAGGTAAAACTGATAAGGAGTTGTTACCAGTGATGTTTGCCTCAAGGAAATTATCGGCAGCAGAGATTAATTATGCAGCTACAGAGAGAGAGTGTCTTGGTTTAATATGGTCTTTAAATTATTTCAAGCATTTCATATGGGGAAAGAAGATTCAAGTAGCAACAGATCATAAAGCTCTATGTTGGTTATCTACTAATAGGAATCAAAATGGAAAATTAGCTAGATGGGCCATTGCGTTACAGGAGTTTGATTTTGAAATTGCACACTGTAAAGGTAAAGAGAACGTGATAGCAGATTTTTTATCAAGAAATCCACTATGTGAGAAGGAGGAAAAAGATTTTGAAGATAATTTGGTATTATATGCTTTGACTTTAGATAGATTATTATTAGAACAGGAGCATGATGAATTTTGTTGCAGAATATTTGATAGATTAAGAAATAGACAAGTAAATAGATTTAAAGGTTTTTCTATTCAGGATGGTAAACTTATTCATAAAAGGAGATACATGGAGAGGGAGATAGACAGGTTAGTTCTACCTAAATCTCTCTTATATGAAGTCTTGGAAGAATTGCATGATAAGAAGGAAACAGGTGGTCATTTAGGATTGTATAAGTGTCTAGGAAAATTTCAGGAAAGATTTTACTATCCAGATGCCAGAAAGAAGATTGATGAGTACATTAAAAGTTGTGATATATGCCAGAGGAGGAAGGAGAATACAAGTAAGGAGTTATTAGAATCAATTCAGCCAAAAGAATTAGGACTTCGGTATCATATTGATGTTTTAGGACCATTGAGAAGAACAAGTAGGAATAATAGATATGTGGTGGTTGCTGTGGAATCATTTTCAAGATTTATTATTGCCAAGGCGATTAGGTCTTGTACTTCAGCTAATATTATAAATTTTATTTTTGAGAAAATTATTAGAACATATGGAGGTTTAGAAGAAATTGTGACAGATCGAGCATCAGTTTTTCGTTCTAGGAGTTTCAATACAAGATTGAACGAGTTGGGGATTAGACATATATTCAGTAGTCTAAGTCATCCCATGTCTAATGGTTTATCTGAGGTCGCTATTAAGAGTTTGACGAATATGTTAGCAAAATATGATTCTGAAGAGCAAGAGAACTGGGATAGGATGGTGAGTGAAGTTTGTCATGCATACAATATTTCAAGGCAACATTCCACAAGAGTTAGTCCATTTGAAATTTTTTTAGCAAGGAGTCCAAAAATTCCATTGGATAATTCTTTACATCTGACAGGACATGTACCAGTAAGGAACCAGATGGAACGGATGGATTATATGAGGCGTTTGAAAAATATAGTAAGAAGGAATATGGCGAGAGCTCAAGGAAAACAGAAGAATCAGTTTGACAAGAAGGCTTCTCCAAAAGTAATCAACGTTGGAGATCAAGTATTATTACACTCATATAAAAGGAGGAGTGGTTATTCAGATAAGTTAAGGAAGGTGTATGTAGGACCATATGCTGTTATCCAGACTTTGCCACACAATAATTTGGTATTAAGGAAGATAGGATCGAATAGGATAACGCGTCCCATTCATAGGAATAGGGTTAAAATTTATAAAACTAGAATGCCACTTAGTTAGTAAACCTAGTAATTAGTAGTTGTTAGTTAGTTAATGGTAATATTAGAAGATTGGAGTAGAATTTTATTTTGTTTATTATTTTTATATAGATATATTGAAAAAGCATATTTAACATAAAATGATTTATCTTATAGGATGGAGTGTGTAGCAAGTGGTATGGTTATGGTATGTAATATGGTTATGAATAGTTAATGATAGTATTTGGTATGATATTGGTTTGACATATGGTTTGGGGGAGTTATGAATCCATAGTAGATTCAATCCTCGTATCAATGATACATGAATGGTGGTGTGAAGTTATGTTGGTACATGGGAGGAATAGGTTGATATAATGAAACATATGTTCATTATATTAATTGATGTGATAGGAATGGTATAATTATTTTTGAAGGTGCTACACTGTACTTAATTTAACTTAAATGAATTAATTTAATATATTGAAATAAAATTTGTTGATAATAATAGTTTAAATTGTTTGATTGATATATTGGGATTTGATGTTACTATGATATTCGATTATCATATATTGTTATTTGATTAATTTAATTTCTTTTAAAGTGTATATCCCATGATTTATTATAGTTAATATTTTGTGATTTTTTTTTTCAGTTTCTCAAAGATAACTTGTATAATATTTTGTGTGATTTTTCAGGACATATTGTGTATTTCTTGAATAGTTTGTGCAGTTTGTCTTATATGTTTCAGTGACAATGGATTCATCAAATGTTAGGTCGGGTAGGTAGAGTTAGATAAGGTAAATAAAAAAAATATGTAATATTGTTTGTATAGGGGTCAGGACCCAAACATTGTATTGTTAGGAGTTCTTCCAGTGTCAAGCCTTTCAGCAGGTTTTGCTTGGCAAAATTTATTCAAGGAGGTTGACATACTGCTTGAGTAAATTCCACAGTTTAAGTGGCTGGCATAGGAAACCTCCTGCTTTAGGTAGGGCATCGTTAAGTCTGTAGGGGCATCATCCTCATTGGTAATTGTATTTTGTTGGCCATGATTAAACGCTTAACAGCTATAATCTAGGCTTTAATAAGGGGGGGATAATGTGAGGATGATGCGAGCGAACTCTTTGGTATTGTTAAATATAAACTCTTTTGCACATTTCTAAATTTATATTTTTGAATTTTTAAGAAAACATTTTTGAATAATGTAATATTAATATGTCAGAAAATTAGAAAGGTCAGTTGATAATTGCAACTCGAATGAAGTAGCAAAATTAGCATCGCGACGCCGCGCATATACTGATTGAGTTCGAGTATTAAAATATTAATCGTTTAATCAAAAGTAAAGTTAATTAATATACATATTGCTGGACGTGGTGCCGAGGGCAGCGTGATGAAGGAAGTTGATGCGGAGCAACTCTTCAAATTTTATGGGCATGTATTCTTTCAATTTAAGTAGTGCTCTGAATGATTTAATAACACGAATAATATATCTATGATTTAATTTATCTGACTATTTATTTAACACACATGCACTGAGCTTGTAATACCCCTATATCAAATTAACCTGACAAGTTACATTGTCATATAAGAGGAGGATCTCAATGCAGCATTCCTTGTATTCAATAAATTGAGGAGCTGAGAGATGAACCCTATATATATATAAGAGACTCGATATTCAGAGCTCGTTACAGTACCTACATACTTGTTAAATAATAAAATTAGTTATAAACCAATCACCGTGTATTTCATAATTGTAAGTTTGACAATATTCTACATGATACCATATCATATAGGTACAGCTGAACCTCCGAGTAATGCATAAGGTACGCGGAACCGGTTCGTAATATGAACGGCGAGAATATTGAAGAGCGTTCCTGTTTGACGATGAGACCGAGGCAAACAGATAGCGACGACGTTAGACGCCAGATATTGCGATATAGCCGTTATTAGAACATATGTAAGAAATTTGTGAAGGCATATTACAAATATTATATTAAAACATTGCTAGGGATTTCGCTAGTTTTTATACTGTCACAAATTTAATATCTGAATATGTAGTCACGTTTTGTAGTGCTCATTTTAAGAAATATTGGGTCAATTTGGGACATACCTAACTCAACCTCTTAGTCGACTCAATCTTTTCAATATATTTAGATTTTTTTATAGACAGATACTATATTAAATTTCAATAAATACATCCCTTTTACTTTAGAACTGAACTCATTAAAAATAACCTCCACAGCGTTAACTACGCATAGGTATCTATATATATATATCCTAACATTAAATAACTAATGGACTGTCTCACACCTGTCTTAATACTGTGTTGTGCCTTTAACACCAGTAGCTGGCAACCAATATCCAATGATACCCACCCATACGTGGCCGAGCACAACCGGTAATGTAACCCGACCGTACTCGGCAAAGGGTTAGTTTGAGGAAGTAAACACATTCCCACGAAGCTCTTACGCATGCGCATACAGACAACCGCTTGCGACGTACCTGAAGACAACAAAAAAGTATATGTTAGCTTTTTGTTCAATATAACTTGGAATATAGTTTACAATGTGTAGATTAGTGCTGTAGGTGCGTGCTGTTTGTGAATATGAAATCATGGGGAATAAGCACCTTATCCCTTGATGGCGTAAGATCTCTCTTGCACCCTGGCCTGCGTCGCGCTATATTACGCGTTTAATTCAAAATATCAATTAAAAAGCGGTCCCACATCTAGAGAGACATTCTTCGCGAGGTGCCGAGTTTGAATACAAATAAATACAAAAAATCTTTTGCAATTGCCTCGCAAGACACTTTGCGTAAGAGAGGACCAGGGGACTATAGCTAGAAAGTTCCGCAACACAAGAGTCTTTAAAGGTACTCGTCGCTCACTTCTATTAATTTTACAACTCTTTTTAACCAACCTCATTAGTTTTCAAAACTCCATCTATCACCGGATCAATTGAGTCGTAGATCTGTACGACCTAAAGTCTACGACTTACACAATTGTAATAATGCCGGAGTTTACAGGTATTATTTTGGGCTAAAAGCAATGTTGTTTTGACGACTATGGTGATATCATAAAAAGAACTCTACCCGAGGTTTAGCTCTATGCATGGCATTTTGCTCACGTAGTTAACTCTGATTAGCTTGAGTAAAGAAGAGAAGAAGGCTGCGACCGGTGAGCAGCTAGTACTTAATTAATTTGAAAGTGAAAATGATAACCTAAATCCTGAGCGAATGAGCGGTTTGCGGTGCACGAGTCACTCACTCACTCACTCGTTCAAACGATTAGTTCCGATAGTACAAGACTGGTTGCTCTAATGCGAGTCGTCGACTTCCTACCCCGCATATCTGTCAGCATTATGCACATCAAAGGCACCGTTACATTGGAGCCAATAAGCAAGCGTATTATAATCAATGTATATAGTAGTGTTTAGTATTATTGTTTATTTGCAGTTAATTAAAATGTACTTGACTGTGAGTGAAGATCAACTCTCTACTCGTTTGTAGAGAAACTAATGGATATCTCATGGATATATCCTCTCGATAATGCTACTAAATAAATTTATGAAACTAAATGTATGATTGATTATATGAATCAAATTAACAAGTGTTTAAAGTAAAAACGTTTTTTATCGGCTTGTTTAAATCGTTTGGTTGTTATTAAAAAGCCGACAACATTGGCAGACATTACTCACGTCTCTACCAAATTATGTTAATGTATGCAAAGTCATTGTCAAGAACGCGCGGGCACATTGCCCTATGTTGTATATATCTATAGCTAGCTGAACATGTTTTAGTTGTGTAATATTGTATTGAACATGCCGCTATGTATTGAGATCAGCTTTATTTCAACCATATTATTTATTGATATATAAAAAAGAGTATGTCACAAAATAAACTCTGGAATCAGGATCCTTATCTATGCTTTATGTGTCTACGCTGTGGAGGCATGTACCGTGGGTGTTCAAAATGGTAGGAAAGGTAAATCTACTAAATCGCAATAATAATAGCGCATGTCGCTCAACAAGCGACATGCGCTATTATTATTGCGAAAATATGGCCAATTTATATGCACTCGTGTTTAGTGGCCACCGCGGCGGCTCGCAGGAAACGAGCGCGTAGGCGGACGTTTAATACGGGCGAGGAAGCGTCGTGTCCGGTGCCGACAAGTATCATTTCACGATATATCTACATCGAGTAGTAACATGTAAGAAAAAGATTTTGGTGATATTTTGTACACCTGATATGAAGGGAAATAAGTAGTAGTAGTACCTAGTAGTTCGGCACTTTGCCTCTGCCTCTGACTCACAAGTCTCGAGATCCAGTCCACGTAAATACTCAATAAATTTAAAGAAACACCATTTCAGAATATATCCATCGTCATCATCATCTTCCTGCACCCTCCTATTATTTGAGGTCGGCCCAAATTGTTTTTCCTCTTCACTTCTTTCACACTAACAACTTTCTTATCAGTAACTAATGTATAAATACCGATAATTGTAAAAATCTAAAAATCTCAGTGATACCGAGGATACGTAAAGGAATCCCTAAACATGGTATCCACATAGACTATGTATCGTTAAAGAAACCACTGATAACCACGCGTACGAAACTAAACGTTCCATCCAGTGTAACTTGAGGTCTATTTCTCTGTAGTGTTACCACTAACTCCTAACCTGTCTTCTTCACTGTACCTAACAATTCCCTATCTACTCGGACCCGAAGTAGATAGGTTTCAGTCGGAACTACGGGTCCGTCTGTAAGATCAGGGTACCGCGGGAGCAGAGAAAAGCCCCACTGCGGGCGCCGGCGCTCTCGGGCGCTGGCGCTCCGCGGTGTCTCTGCATGTGAGGTTGGACTCGCGGGGGTTGTGGTTGAGCTGTAGGGATTGGACAACGTGCGTCTGTACGGTGATGGGTGGCCGTACGTCTGATCCCGCGCACAGCAAGAGGCTGTGAGACCGGTCGGACAGGGGCTCCGTGGTCTCCAGTCGCGGGTGCAGTGAGTGCGCCTCAAGTGTGAACCGACGGTTAGTTTGCTGAAGGGGACCACATCTCCGGTACTTGCCTGGACAGCAAGTAGCGCGGCTTTCGCTAGTGGCATGCGCCGGTCGACTCTGCTGGGCTTCGGCCGATGAGTGGCTGCATGGACGTGCAGCGTGAGGTGAGCGTGCTTTACAGCTCCGGAACCAGCTGGATACTGGTAGCCGGCTTAACTGGCGTCCCAAGCATGGATCAAAATGTCAGCTAGCTCTCGGGCGCAGCGCGCGGTCAGCAGGCGTCATTCTGCTACGGAACCCAACCGGACAATGGGGAGTGGAGGAATTCACGGGGCAACTCTCCCAAAGAGGACCACCAAAAGCTATATGCTGGAGGTGGCGGCAAGACCTACCGTCTCTGGTCCCGCACTTTAGCTTCGGTTGGAGTGCGGTCATAGTGAGTGATCATATGCCTTACAGGTCGGTGGGTCCTCACTATAAATAAATAACTGTAGGACGGGGAACGTGTACCTAACAATGGTTCAATTCCCACTAGCACGTGTCCATGGCTCGTCACTCGTCTGTTATTGTCGAGTATACCGCGAATGTTATAAAAGGCTCCATTGTACCTTTGTGGGTTTGTGGTCTGTATGTTAACATCGCTCATGCGATGTTATGCTGACTTGTCAGCTGTAATTAAATGTATGTCTTGCTGAGCCTTAAGATTGGATATATAACAGATAAGTTATTTTTATTTTCGGAAATCAAAAGGCATTCTACGGCACAAACTGCAATGTAGAGACTAAGTAATAAATATTAAAAATACCTGCCTCCATTGTGGTAACCCAAATTAAATTAACGTAATCTATGTAACCATATTGAAATGCGAGTATAATTTGTTAAATTATTAATTAAAGTGAAATCTTACTATTTAATTAACAGTTATATAATCAGGTTTAACACAATTAACTTTATAACACTAAATAATCAACCTGAATGCACGTGCACAAGGGCCCATAATAGAGAGACAGAGAAAGAGAGAATGAGTGAGAAGTCATCAACATTACCACGACTTGAATACATAAATGATGAAAAAAAAAACTGAAATTTTGCAGTTCTAATAAAGAATGAATTCTTGACGTTTAACAAAAACAAACATCAGTAGTAGCTATCATTCGATATCGTGCAATATGAAACTACAATTATGTTCTAATTAACTTTAATGGCTCATGCGTCAACTTTCCAATGTTTACGTTTGTTTAGTCCCAATAGAAACTGACTGTGCATTAAATTTATTGTTCAACATATAAAGATAAATTTATTATTATTTAGTTCAGAGCTGTGTCTACTTACACCTGCGAGTATTTAAGAGCATGAAGATACAATAAGGCATGTGAATCATCATCATAACATAACACAAAACTTCACGCCTATTTCTACCCGAAGGTGTATGCAGGTGCTGTTAAGCCTCGATTCTAAATCGTTACGACTCAAATGAAATAGCTGGCTCAACCTATTGCCATACACCGCGCACAAAGTTGCCAGTTATCGATTTTTATCACACAAAACTTTCGGAAAGAATTCCGAGAAATCATTGGAGTGAGCCCGGAATCCGGAACCGACACTGTCTATCTTGATCATAATATCTAGGTACATGTGCGTAGTGCGTGCATGTGCATATTGACGCATCAAGTACAGTCGGTCGCATCTCGACCGTCGCGTGTGTGTGTGTGGTCGAACAAAAAGTAATCGATCCGTGTGAAATTGATCCGTCGCTCCGAGAGGACGCAAGAGGACGCTTCGCATCGAGTGCGCGATCTCATTTGTCAGGGACTCTGTGCACAACTGGTTTTTGTGAGTTGATTTCAGATAGCTTTTAGCATTTCATTAACACTACATTCGAATGCATGTTATATGTATATTGTATATTCCTAAATGACGAATTCACACGTAAATAGTAGTCGTTGACTCCACCCGCAAGGGCATTTTAATGACAGATATTTTTATGTTATTTCCAGATTTAAACACGAACTAACTGAAATAAAGACGGATAAGAATAAGTTAAATGTGTTAATGTATTTGACTGTTACTATATTAATATAAATATATTATTTATTTCTTAGATTATCGCGAATAACACTCATAACATTAAAACAACTTTAACATTTTAAACGCGATATAGTCCTGAAAAGTTGTTATAATGTTATAAATATATTATATTCATAACATAACTTCATGCCTTTTTCTACCCGAAGGTGTAGGCATGACTCGCCGTTATGTTTACTTTCCAAATGGAATAGGTGGCGAACCTATTGCCATACCGAGCACAGGCAAGTCGAGGTTTAACAGTCGCTGCCTATACCCTCGGGTAGAAACAGGCGCAAAGTTATGTCTGTATGTATAATATAATGAGCTAATTAAGTGCAGTTGTGTACATATATATATACAACTATTTGAGCCGTATGTATATGTACACTACTACTATTATAGACAGTTTGAAAAATAGCATTAGTAACGGCTCAACAAGGACCTGGAAGGATGGGCAGACACATTTTGTACAAATAACACACCTAATCAAGTGTAGAAATACCACAACCTCTTCGAAAATCGTCGTAAAGTGGCTCATGGTTTGTGGAGGTCGTCCATAGACTGCTCTAGCTCTCTTGCTGATTTGCCCTATTTCCCTACAGAAAAAAAAAATTCAAGGATTTGCATAAAAAATAACTGTGCGAATAACTGAATACCACAGTAACCCATTTACGGGTAGGTATCAATCGATATTGCAACTCAAAATACTCGTAAATAGAGAGCTGCTTTACACTTCTAACCCTGCCCTAGCGGCACGCTGTACGCAGCACGCCGCCCCTCCGCTGGGGGGACACTTAATCCCCTGTCTATTTCAAACACGTTTCACCTCATTCGTTTCGCGCACAAAAAATCTCTTATTAGATTTTCTAAGTCCGCCCGATCGATGCGTTGTATGTGCCTCGACAGGTTTTTGTACGACAGGGTGGATGTTACATGCCTCGTTGTTTATAATACAATAAATAAAAAGTCGATTGTATGATAGATGAAGAATAATGAAAGCTAGAAACATAAATTATAAATGTATTAATTCTAGACTTCAATATATACGATTCTGAAAATAATCTTTCGAAATTAATATTTAACATAGATAGCAACAGTTCTGTAGACGTTAAAAATTAAAATGATGAGAAACCAAAGAGAAATCGCCGAATTGTAATCAAATTAAAATTACGTCGACTTTAATGAAGGCGGTCTCTCAAAGGACTTCGTGTTTTGGTGTAATAAAAAGTATTGTTATTATCACAAGTATTCCTCAGATCAGGTAGCTTAATTAATTCAAAGAAATAATTCCACCATTACTACACTACATTTTTTTTCTTATTTTTACAATTATTAAACATGATTATTATGTTAGAAAATGAAATCTTAAAAAATATCTTGTCGCTATTGAAAAAACTAAGAGCTATGGCTACTCTTATTGTTACTAGCAATAAATTTTGTAACACAAGTTCCCTTAATATAAAAATATCTCATTCATGTGAGCTACTGGCTACTGTTATCGGGCGCGGAAAGGCTGAGCATCTTCGAGTGATAAATGAAAATAGCTAGCGAGGGGGGGGCGGTCTCCCGCGGTGCGTGCACACATGGCCTTATCGACCGAACTAATTGGGTTATGAGGCAAGAGGTAGCGGGAGAGAAACGTCAGTGTCGATATTGTAATACAAACAATCTCACAGTCCTGAAATAGATTAATATTCAAAACACAGTGACAAATATTGTCTACTACTAAACATTATTGTCAAGGAAATAGTTCGCTGGTTTTTAACTTTTTGCCCTCAGCAGCGATAAGAGTAAAGTGTAAAAATGGATTGTTTTTTTTTATTGAACCTTTAATAAGGAAGGTAAGTGTAAGAAATAAAAATGAGAAATATAGACGCGTCTGTAGGTCGACGCAACAAGAGGTGTACCACCATGATATATCGCGCTGTCCGCTGTTCTCTCATCGCTCATCGTTCTCCCCGGTCCCAGTCCCAGTGTGTCCCGTCCGTGGTCCTGACTGACACACGCGCTCTCCTGCACCTACAATAATAAGTGAGCGGGCACGCACGCGGCGCCCGTCCAGCCCGTCGCGTGTGACCGCCGACTGCCGAAATAATTGTCCATTATCATACACACACACATGGGAGTACATTGGGGGAACCAAGATGTGCGTGAATTGTATCAATTAGACCACTGAACGCCTACACAACATTTAGTTTATAAGCACGTGGCGACACATAACTATTGCGAACAAATACAAAAAAAAAACAACAATTTAGGAATTCAAATAAAATAAAATTATTATCAATCATTTTATCTCGTATCTAAAGCTTCATTGCTCTGTGATCACTTGGTGTAGGGTAATTAATTTTACAAATGATATTCGAGTGAATATTTTAATTTTGGCGCATTTTCGCTTATAGACCGCCCTGTGTTGCAGCAGTGCTGCTAAACCAACATCGGTCCTACGATTTTTTGGTTTCAATACATTTTTTAGGTTCATTTCAGTAGAAAATATCTGTGGTCTGCAGTACCCTGTATTTTTCTATATCCAAAGAGACAAGATAATAGTGTGGATTAACCAATTGCAATCACATGAATCTAAAAATACATTTCTGATATTTTCTCACCCGCTTATATTATCAAATAGTGTGTCAAAGTTCCTAATGATTTATTAATAAAAATTGTTTGATAATTTTCTTACAGTTGGCTATTATCGCTTCCGCTTCATTGTGAATTTACAACATCTACTTTACATAAGTTTCGTCGTTTTGTCTCACACATCATTTAACAAATAACAGTAACAGTCGAGGCATTTATATCTAGAGCTGGTGTTTACCCGATTTCAGAGATAGTATACTATAAGCCTGATTATCAAGAGGTTGGACCACGTCCTGCAATTACGCCCAATACTTAAGTGAAAGCGTAGAGGGGATATTATTCCTTACGTTTATTGTGAAATTGAAGGAGTATCTGTGAATGAAATCAAGTCAAGATTGTTTTATAAATACTTTAACCTATTTACAATGTTTTGGAACGAAGTTCCTTATCGCGCGTTGTGAAAGGGCGGCAAAGACGGAAAAAATTCTTACGAAAAGTTGTCACGACACTTTTTCCATGCCAAACTAGGGCACTTTCAAGTATCGGCTTATTTAGAACAATGTGTAACTACCTAAATGGTCAAGTGGCTAAGATACCTTGCTCTCATACAGGGGGCTTGTGTTCGGATCTCAGTATCGGAAATTCTTTTTTGGAGTTTTATTTCTTTACAGAAGGAACCAGAAAATAGTACGTACAAATGCGATCACTATTCCTTAGAATTATCCGGTATTTATAAAATAAACCGTCACAAAGCTACCTGTACTTAAATAAAAACTAATCAGCAAAATTTAAGAGGAAAATCAAGAAAACCTACATAAAATTGAGCATGACTTTGTTTTGCAAATTGTGTCGATTCTACACTAGCCGAACGAAACTTCGTTCTTACCTGGTGTCCCACGAAACCGCATCTTTTATTTAATTTCAAAATCTTTCTTACAAAACATTCTAGAAGAGTAATGTCAAAACAAAAGTCAAGTGAATCTTACAGGCGCTAAACTTTTGAGTGATAATGAAGTGCATAATAGTGTTTACATGAATGACACAATAAACTTCGGAGTGCGTGAGGAGACATTAACTGGAAACTCATCATATTATGAACCGAGCGGGGATGAAGAACCGAGTGCAAGGGGCGACGGGGGAGAAGGGGACTGAACTCGTAAACCTAAAAATAGATACGACGACACCACGCCTGCTGTACACACAACTTGCGAAGAATATGAACAAAGTACATTTAGTCGGTTACCAGCACTATACTGCCGCGGATAAGGGCTGAAATTGAACGTATATTGACCCAAATGGGATTTCAGTTTACGCATACTTTGCTATGTAATGTGTTCCAGTGGACTACCAATGGAGGCATCTGTCAAAACAATATGCACCGGAAAGAATAAACTGTGTTTTGACTGGTAAGATAATTTTTAGGGATTTAATGACGGTGGTCCAGTCGAGCACCACCGCTTCTCAATCAATAACTTTTAAGGATAAAATATATCAAATGTGTTGTGAGTAGTTGTTCTTAAACAAACTAACTCCAATAAAATATTTGCAAAGCAAGTTTTTTGAGGGCATGCGGGTGGAATCTAGTTCCATTTCAGAATCTTTATTAATTTATTAATACACTTGAAAATAATACTTAGTGCTCATAACATTGACGGGCCTCGTGGCGCATTGGTAAAACTACCGGCTGCGGCAATGAGGTCGGGGGTTCGATTCCCACCCGAGCACAAATATTCGTGACAAACATGAACATTTGTGTGGCGTCTGGGTGTTTTTCTATATATTATAAGTATGTATTTACAAAAGAAAAGTATATATGTATTGATATCCGTTATCCAGTATCCATAACACAGGCAGTTAAGTTGCTTAGCTTGGAACTAGAGGGCGCTGTGTGTATTGTGTCCAAGATATTATTATTATTAATGTATTAAACACTTCATTATTACAAAAAGTTTATCATTACATAGTATAAAACAAAGTTACTTTCCGCTGTCTGTCCTCTTATATACTTATATCTTTAAAACTACGCAACGGATTTTGATGCGGTTTTTTAATAGTTAGAAGGTGTCAACGGGGTGATTTTGATCTATAATTTTTATATGATGTTGTAATGAAAAAATGATAATTAGGTATGACAATGAGCATTTTAATTTTTTTACTTTTTACGAGATATTATAGCTTAGTTACGAAGCGATTTTAATAGCTTGTGCATGTAATATAGATGATCCTGGCCCTTTACAGCAGTCAATTTAAACGAATATTATGAAGATATTGCAGTATTAATATAACGGCACATAGGTTAAAGCCGATAAATAGCATAAATTGAACCTCATGATATCCAAAATTTACTCACTTATTACCTTTGATGCGGAACAAATTTCGCCGGGTCAGCTAGTTAATAATAAAAAAAATATTAGTAATAATGTCATCGCTGTACAAATTAATTACAATAGCGCTGTAAGGTATCGAAACTAAAATAAAACTGTGCATTTTTATAAGCTACGAAGGACGTGTTATTTTAAAATATGACAGTGTACTTTTAAAATATATCAGAATTAAATCAGTTTTAATTGCCTCTGGATTACATTAAAACAGCTTAATTAAATAAGCTTTGGTGAGTTAAAGAGCCGGTAGTTAGTCATTTCCAAAACGTTAATTTTTATCGCACTCATTATCATATTGTATTAAGTCTTTGTTGGAACTGTGGATATAGTCACCAATAGATAGGGTAAACCTTAAAATAAAGCCAATTTGCGCATATTTTTTACTACTATAATCACATCAAACGCGGTTAATGCGTAATTATTTAATTACGGGGCAGCAAAAAGTTTATATTTTACGTAACGTTCAGTTGTTAAATATCAAGTATTACAATATAGAAATTTGGTCACATCAAAGTACATACTTCGGAATAAGTTTGCGTCACGCAACAGTTACGGGTTATTGAGGGGAGAAATTACCTAACACCGCGTAACGCGAGTGTTACTATGAGTTCTAAAAAGTTGTCGGGAAGCTGTGCCATAATACCCCCGTTCTCCCCCGGGCTGTCGGTGCGAGGGAGAAAAGTTCAGTAACTTTGCCGTGTTATGAGAATTAGGTAATAATTTATTTAGCTTTCTTCTTTTCAGTGATTGCAGTAACTGTTTTTCAGTTGAATAGAGTCTTGGTAAATACTTCAATAATGTTTTGAAGAATGCCAAAATTATATGCGAAATAGATGTTTGTTTTTTGAAAACAGATTTCACTAAACTTAAGTCACAAGACTGAATTGAAGTTTTCAATTAAAGTTAGTGATTCAAGTAGATAAAAGTTAATAATAAATCGAAACCATATTTGACTTACAATCCAATTGCCAATCGAAAATTGCTGTATTATGAGTGACCATTTTATTTTATTTTAATAGCTTAACTAAACGACAAATAGTTATTTCTAGATCCTCAATTCATCTATTCGATTAATCGCACAGCTTCAAAAAGAATAAAAAATAGTCGACTGGCTCAGACCTGGATAAATTGCATCGAATAATAAAAATGAATCGATCAAATATAACCGCAGCGCTCGCATGGCCGTGAACGCATAAAAGGTGTTCTAAATCTGCGGACTGAGTGACAGCACCTAATCAAAGTTTAATCAAAGCCGCCGAAAACAGATACAGCGTCAACGGAGCAGACGAGCCCGGTCCGTGTGCCTAATTGAGCCGAATGGCCCCGTACGTATGGTGTGAAAGGATCCAAGTGACTGGCGATAGCGTACTTGCTGCACCACCATACAACGTAACGTAATTACAGACATGGCTTGCTTATTGATTATGTATGATAAGATTTCTGTGCCGAGTTTCATCCTTATCATCCACTTGAGCTGTTCGTGTAATCTACTCTCTCCCAATTCATAAAATTCAGAAACTTGGAGACATCAGGCATCGTGGCCTGCCCTCTGTTACACTAGAGATGAGGGTGGCACACCAAAGCACGCACATAAAAGAAAAACTGATTAAATTTTAATCCAATATTGTTTAATATTTTTTTTTGGAATGTGTTTCAGTAAAAATTGAAGGTAAACAAAGTTATTTTATAGCAAAGCATGTTCAACGCTCTACATCCTTCACTAGGGGTAAGTTGTTAGATTCCTTTACAGTTTATGAAAGTATTATGGGTGACTTTAGACAACTATACGCCTAGCCACAAAAAGCTGGTGCCGCTTCAGCTTATCAGTTCACGTTGACAAGTGGTGTGTGGCGACGGAACAGAGAGGGACATATGACACACACACACAGACACATAGCGCACACGGCATTCTATCACGTGCCCACGGAATGTACGGTATGTTGATTTTCAGTACGTCAAAGGGGTTTGAGTGGCTTTTAAAATTAAAACTGCCAACGTTGCGGCCGGTACAACAATGCGATCATAATTTATTTGTATCTAGTTACAAATTTTATACGTCTGTGGAGAGTGCATAGAATAACTTCACCCCTAGTCCTTAGCGAGATATGCAAAGAGAAAAGCGTGCGCGCGAACAGCGCTATACCTAACGCACCATTTAATAGAGTCGTTTATACATTTAGATACTTTTAAAGCGTCACTAGTAGTTGTAATAAGCTGATAACTTGATACTCGAAAAAATACATTTAGGTATAAATAAATATGTTCGGAGCACTTTCAGCCGTGTGATGATTGATTGACTATTGATTAGCTCGGCATCCACATACAATGTTAGGGCCGCGTCATCAGACGACTAACACTTACCGCACCCCTTCTCATTTCTTGGGAATAAGGGTACTAAGGTGTTTCATCTCATGCATCTCATCGTTTTCATCTGTAATTACTGTTGATGACTAAACAAATGATTGTGCTCATAATAAAACAATGGGGCGGGGTTTGGGTGTCGTAACTTATTTCATATGATTAGCAATTTTTTCGGTGGATATGAGAAAAAGGTGGAATTTACTATTATTACATGTTTTTATAGGGTCGGGGGGGGGGGGGGGGGGGCAAAACGAGCAGGCGTGTCACCTGGTGGAAAGTAACTAACACAGATTGTGTTGCAGGTGCATTGCTGGCCTTTAAAGTGGGACAGGGAAAAGGTCAGAAATGGTATGAAAAGGGCATAAGCCACTTTACGGCGATATTCTGATAAGTCGTGGTACAACAACAACGACATACGTGGTACGACACACAAGATATACAGGCTGTGCTGTTGGAAAGTGGTAAAGCCTAAACGGTCAACTTTTTATCGAGGCAATATACAGAGACTAATTGTTCAAATTACGTATAGTACGTAATTTGGACAATTAGTCTCTGTATATCCCATTGTCCATTTAATCGATGCGCATGTTGCAGTGCGGTGTACTGGAGTGCAAGATGTACAGTACACAATGAAGGTAGGTACACATGCGGCGTCTTCTCCGAAAACTCATTAGCACCGCACGCGTCACGTACAGGCCATAACCGGTTTTATTAGGTTTCAGTGTTGGGCCCCGGGACCGCCGAGCGGGAGAGCGCCGGGACTGGGGCCCGTCTGCGCCGCGATTATTATTTGACGCGCACTGACTTAAAACGGCCGCCTTATGGCATAAGTACATTCGAATTAAATATAGCCCAAGTAAAAGCCATTCGCCTATTTTAAATGTACTTTTTCTTTGACATTTATATGCATATGCAATACATGAATATATAACAGGCTGCATACTAACATTAATAACTAAGTAAACAGGACCGTCTCAAACATAGACAACATCTAAAACGTCTTAAAGACAAACTCAGTGGTAAAAAGTAATAAAAACTTCGTCGTTAAGACCGCTGTTATTATTTTTAATAATATTATCTATCCACTAATATCAAAGCAATGTGAATGCATAGAATTGTATAAGCAAATTGTGTTTTAGCGACCATCTTCTTTTAAGCAGGTCGGTAAAATGTGGAACCAAGCAATATGTTGTTTGCCGTCGACAGACTACATTATGAACGTATACGCTCAAACGTTAAAGTTTCGAGCGCTCAACCTGATTAGTTTGTCCTACATACCAAATATTAGTTTACACGTTCTAACCGACCGGGGATCGGTTATCGCAACTGGCAACACCCCCGGGGATATCGATAACAGTTAGCCCGTGGAATTAGCTGGAGGTTTAATTGATGGGAATAGTTTAATTGGTTGGGGGTTAAAATCGCAAGACACCTACTCTTAAACATCTCGTGCTGGACTTATCATTAATTTTATATTAGGTATATAACATAATTTACAGTTTGAAATAAATTATTGGATTTGAATAATTCTGTGTATTTATATTCTGAACTAGTTGACCCAGTAAACTAGTTGTCTCGCCTCAGAAGTAACAAGAAAAATAAAGCGTTATTTTATATTATGCAATGATGATACATATAATTTTCAACGATATTATTATTATTATAGTGATACAAATCACGTCGCTCATGTTACAAACTTCAGTCATGGAAAACGCTTCGGAATTTTCCGAACAATAAGAAGAATAGAAATGTTGCTAACTATATATAAATGCATTTATTATTGTTACAATATTAACAATTTTTTTCAAAACGCATTTGGTGTTAACATTTAATATATTTACAACTGTACGATATGTCATGAAAATTAACGATGCTTTAGAAAATCAATACAGTTAACTTGGCAATCGGTAGTTGGACCTGTTTGATCAGCAGAGATAAATGTATTTTAGAGCAACTAATGTGGTGTCCGTACAGACTCTGTATTAGTCTGTATGGCCAACTGGGAGTGTGCAGGTAGGTGGTACCTATTTGTGGTGTGTTTGTTCAGAAAGCAAAAGTTTGCACGAGTGTCGGAGAGCGCGCGAGATGGCGCGTAGGCTCGGTGCGTGGTGCAGACGACGCGCGGGGGTGGATCGATACCCTGGCCGCATTGTTGCCCCTGCCTGCCCTGCTCACACCCCCCTCGCTACCCGCGAACACACCATCCATGGCCCCGCCCTCAGCTTGCACCCGAAATTCGCCCCATTTGATCCTGAGAGCGGGAATCAATCGCTTTTGTTGCAGTAACTTGATGCATCACATCGGACTCAAGGGCGCAGTTGACTGTGACATACAAGACGCCCTTTCAAACAATCGTCAATCGACATTACCTGAACATAAAGATCAAAATGGTGAGAGCCAATTACGAACCCTGAACAGCTGTTTACGACTATTGTTAAGTTCACGTTTTTTACAATTTACTTAACTTCGCCCCAAGTCTTTAACCGGGTAGCCATAAGATACGATTCTTATACTCCACTCGTTTCTTTGTTTTTAAGGCTCGGGACGTCCCTCTTATGAAAATTGTCATTGAAAGTGCGCCGAGGCCTTCCCAGGGTCTTACATTCTTACTGTTTTACACTGCATAACTGCTTAGTCAGTTTTGTATCTTTCATTCTTTCCAAATGTTCACAACCATGGTAACGTACATCGAAGATATGCTATTAAGATCCATTATTCTGTTACAATTTTAAAACTAATCTCAGAGGTAGGCACCTTAAGAATCGATAGTTATTATTTTAGAGATTAAAATATTTGATCAACTCTAGAATTTAAAATATTAGGTAACATTAACACAAAACATATCACAACACTAAAAACACTACAGAATCTGCATAATGAAGTATAAATTCCCACGGAATATTTAATGACCAATCAGCGGGCCCCGCACAGTTTAATATTTCTGAGTAATAAATACGAATAATACTTCTGAATTTTGAATTCCGGATGCAAATGAAATCAGTTTTATATTTGCGATATTAATTCGTCGCTCCACTTTTTTGTACGTCATTGTCAACAAGAGCGAATGAAACCTTTTTAAGCATTGCAGTTTATTTTTATGCTCGTGTCAAAACGAGAAAAAGGGAAAAAAATCAGGTCACCAGAAAATTGTTGTGTATTGTGAAATTCAGTTGTATATTTTCAATGCATTAGTAAATATTAGCGTGTGGCATTTAGGCTCTAGGGAATAGTGCCGCCCCATCACTTCATGTGGCGGCTAAGAGATTTGATCGAATGGGGAGCATCTCTCGTATCATACGCCTCGTATAGAAAAAATATTTTAGTACTTTTGACTTCTAGTTCGGAGGCCCTGAGTTTGTAGCCTGCTTCATTGGGTAGTAGAAATTAATGTAACCTAATAGGTTGGGGAAAAAGTATTTTCGTATTTTTGTATGAAAAGTCAAGACATTTTTTTCAAAGTTTATTTACATTTATTTACAATATATATGTACCGTTTTGTTGAATAACTTTCTGCCATTTTGTGGGCAGAGATATTATCCCGTTACTGTAGAAACTTTGGGACTTCTGATCAAAAAAACGGGACAAATAGTTTTGGCAGTCCTCTCTTGAGGTCAACCTTACAGAACCTAAAGAATTCTGAAGAGACCGAAACAGGTGAAAATCTGAAGGCGCAAGGTCAGGGCTATATGGTGGATGCACTAGGACCTCCCAGTCGAACTCTCTTAATTTTTGCTGAGTG
This sequence comes from Euproctis similis, assembly GCA_905147225.2. Classification (NCBI taxonomy): domain Eukaryota; kingdom Metazoa; phylum Arthropoda; class Insecta; order Lepidoptera; family Erebidae; genus Euproctis; species Euproctis similis. The sequence goes on along the minus strand of LR990113.1, from coordinate 4,473,879 downwards.
GCTAAAGATGTGTGTGGTCTAGCGTTATCGTGATGAAAGACCACACCCTTCCTGTTGATCAATTCCGGCCGTTTTCTCTCGACTGCTTCCTTTAATCTCATCAGTTGCTGGCAGTAAAGATCAGAATCGATGGTTTTGCCGGACGGTAAAAGCTCATAATGAACAATGCCCTTCCAATCCCACCATACACACAGCATCACCTTATTTCGTGTTAGGCCAGGTTTGGCCACAGTCTGTGAAGCCTGGCCAACTTTCGACCACGACCTTTTTCGCACGTTCTTGTCGTACGTGATCCACTTTTCATCGCCAGTTATCAATCTCTTCAAAAACGGCTCGGTTTCATTACGTCTCAATAATGAATCGCAAATGAGTACACGGTTCATTAAGTTTCTTTGAGTGAGCTCGTGTGGCACCCAAATATCGAGCTTTTTTGTATAACCAGCTTTCTTCAAATGGGTCAAAACTGTTTTGTGGTCAATTCCCAGTTCTTCAGCTACATCGTAACTACTAATATGCCGATCTTGCTCCACTCTTTCAAAAATGGCGTCCATTTTATTCGTAACAGGGCGACCAGAGCGAGGTGCATCTTTAACATCAAAATTTCCGGACTGAAAACGTTTGAACCAAATTTGTGCTACTCTTACTGACACTGCATCAGGTCCATAAACATCACAAATTTTTTTCACTGCTTGAGTTGCATTTTTGCCTTTTTTATAATAAAATTTTAAAATGTATCGAATTTCTTCATTAGATTCACTCATTTTTACGGAGAGAAAAACAAATGAAAAATAGCGGGAAACAACTTTTTTTTATTTTTTTCTTTTCTTTATAATGTAACCTTTTTAATGTTACCAAAACCAGCCAGACACAAATAGTACAGTCAAAGAAATTTTATAATAAGTTTATACCTACGTTATGCGAAAAGACTTTTTCCCCGACCTAATATACAACTTCTGATATTACGCTAAACTCTTAGCTGAATATTGATTAAATACGACACATATTTTAATGTGCAGTTTCTTTGTATGCCATTACTGATCAATATATCTATAATTTATAACGAATGGTGTAATTGGATTGATATTTAAGTTAAAATGTTGATGATAACAAAGAGACCTCAGGGAAACATAGAGAAAACACTTAATATATTTTATAACTTGTACCTGCACTTCAAACATCACTTAAAATACTATGACGAGATGTAAATAATAGCCAAGCTTTGAACAATTGCAGGCAATGGCCTCAATATTCCTCTGGCCTGGCCCTTTGGCCTATGCGCCATAAATCAGTTGGATATCGAGGGTTCGCAATTAGTGTTAAGAGTTACTTAAGCTGAGTGATGTTGAGTAAACATCTCAAGAAATTATTAGTGGCTATAACTAACATCTACTTACTCTTTTATCGTCGGTGAAATACGACCGATACGTTACATCCATAACTACGGTGTTTCGTTTTCTCCGATTCCATATAAGTGTGATATTTCAAAGAATAATTTAAATTTCCGGGAAGAAATTCTCAGTGTGTTTTTATGTTACACCTTTAATAAATCAAAATTACAAATATACTTAGTAAAATAGCAAAATAATATACCAAGTCAGCTGCCATTTCGGACGATGTCGGTTCAAAACATAGGAATTGTTTATAATATAATATTACGAGCAATAGAAACCGTAGTCATGGGTATAGTTCAAAATCTTACATTTAGCAAACAAAATAAAAATATTTAACTTGTATTGGTACCTATTTGTAAATAGAACTTTAATTTGTCCCTCATCATGTTCAAGGGTACCTAATGGACTAAATAAGTGGCTGCGTGTGAAAAAGTGGAGACCTGAGAGCCCGAGCTGCATAATTTGAACAATTGATAATACCCATCAATAAATGTTCTATAGTGAAAACTAATAGACTCAAGAGTCTGACTCCAGGTGTAAGGTAGGTATTCGAACACGCACACAATTTGTCTGAAAGCCCATTGGCTTTCAGACAAATTGTCAACATATTCATGATATCACACACATTATATAACAAAAGTGATTATATTAAACTCGCGTTTTCCAAAGAAATAAAGATTATTTTACAAAAAAAAACTCACGACACTGTATTAAGAAAAGAATACAAAATCAAAGGAAGGTGTGAAACAAATCAGGCTTTAACACATAATTATAATTTGTTTTTTTCGACGCACTCGCCCAAAAATTCTCTCGCAAGAACCAGGTTTTTATTGTAATAAGGCTTTAACACAATGAGTAGGTGAAAGAAAACGGTGACGAGTTAGCTAGTAATCAGATAGTCGCATCGCGTGCAAAAGCCCTCATTTGGAAGTTACGAAGCGAGCAATAAAAATATAATCGGCCTCATATTTTGTACATACATACCTGTTTAGATAATCAACTTTCAATGTTTATAATCCAGACTACTTATAATTACCTAATGTTTAATAGCTACCCGGTCGGTGACCAGGTGGTGTTCATTTCATTATGGGTCCGCTAATGTTGATTACTGTAGGTTATACAGTATCATTTGTATAAACGTAAAACTTAATTTTATACTTTAATGGCACACGCAATTATAATTTAATCAGACTTATTTCAATAAAGTGGCATAAATGGGCTCGGCTCAGCCGATGAAATACCACGACGCGACGTCTAACAATATCGTTGCATGTGGATCGTGTTACGTTTTGTGCGAAAGATAGAGAGGTAGCCGGTGGACCTCCAACGACAACCACCATTTTGATGGTATAGGTATAGGCAAACGAGCAAGCGGGCACCTCATGGTAAGCAACTTACGACACCTTGCAACAAGGATAGTGTTGCAGTTGCATTGCCGGCCTTTAAGAGAATGGAATGGGAGGTGGAAAGGGAGTAGGCTTCCGGATACTTCTCTCACCGAACGAAATGCGATATGTGACAGTTCAACTTTGTCGCGGTATTTCATCGGTCGAGCTGGCCCTTTCATGCAGCGAACTGCATGGTTCTACCTCTGTAAAAATTGATTACATATTAGCATTATATTCACTGTGACACATCAGTCATCACTCATCACAGACGGACGAGACGGTGCACTCAGATTATTTCCAAGTAATAGTTACCTACGCGGAAACGATTGCCAAATTTAATCCTGAAATATTAGTGCCATATTGTGATAAGTTATCTGTTTAACGTTACACAAACTAAATTAACTGCTATCGTTAATATCTACTGATATATCACAGTTACTCAGAATTAACAACTTGTTAAGTATTTTTTCGTTTCTGTGTGATAATATATGTCGATAATGACAGTATTTTTAATTACTTTTAGGACTTTTTGTTGCGATAGTGATTATCGCTGATTGAGCAAATGCCCGAAACATTTATATGGCAATAGACTTCTTACCACAATTAACCTAGTATCTAATAATAAGCCTGATGTTTGTGCAAAATTATTTATGCTATTCATTAATTACAAACATAGCTGTCTCATCAAATGATTTACGATCATCAAGTTGATCAATGTAGACAGTTAGGATTAAGAAGGTATGTTTTTTTCTAAGTATTTTTGTTACGCACCGAACACAATTATAAAGCAATTGATTAACATTAATTTTAATAATTTATCGAGTAACATGTGTTAATTAACAAAACAGACATAAAGTTAATGACTCTTTCATTAATATAAAAACAACTCGTGTAAACAACACAATATCTATAAGTTACGATCAGCTATTCATTTACTGTTATACACAATTTACTTGGACACACTCTATCATGGCAATAATTCTATGACAATAACAATGATTTTTGTTTGTAATTTGTTATACATATTTATAAAAATTAAGTGGAAATGTATTGAAAATTTAAGCACCCCTGAACAATTATAGAATTTTATAGATGAATCATAAGGATAATACTTCTACTACACTGTGGGACAGTGTAAGGTTGACATGAAGCAACATGACACAATTATAAAAAACAATAATCCCCAAAATTTACGCGACGCTAATGAAAACTCGATCAACGTTGACCGGTCGACGAACAACAACAAAAAAAAAAGAGGACGGTTGAAAAGTTGATCACATTTTCCGATTGTATCGTGTACAAATAAAAATATCCGTGGTATATTGGTTGCTGGTATAGCTTGGTTGGCAGTGAAAGCAATCACCTTTGTACCTTTTAGTGGCATGTAGGTAGGTAGGCAGTAGGTGTATGTATGTAACAAATTGTGTCGGGTGCGCGCTGCGAGCGCTTCACGTCGGGGACAATCAACGGCTCGCGATAACTGACCTGCCGCAAGCCGCAACTACTGTCCGGTCACATCATCCCACGTACCGTACCTACTACATTATACTACACACAGATTGATACTATTTTTATTAAAAAAACATTGACGGCTTAGAGATTTTTATGAAGCGTTGTCATACCTATAGATTGTCATCTATGGGCTATCTTGTTCTTCTATCCGTGACCTGTCCATTGTAAGCGATCGGAAAGACTTACGCTTTAGCAGGTACATATATATAATATTATAACGGAAAAATGGACTAGTATAAGCAGTAAAAGTGAAAACAAGTTGTTTACATTTCTTGGCATTTATTTTTATCGGATAAAATGGCATTCTTTTAATTTAATTGGTACCATACAAAATAGGGGAATGATAGGTTAGCAAGCAAAGGAGAATTAAAAAAAAAACAGACCAAAAGAAATATAATACATGACTTGAATGTAAAGAAATGATTGATCCACGCTTGGAGTGAATTGCAGAGAGCGTTGAAATCCGAATAACATCTATAATGATACCAGCACACAACAATGGTACAAACAAAACACATACAGAAGAACAAATCATCGTACGTAAAGAAGTTGATCATAACTCATATTCAGTATTATACACAGTTGTTGAAGATTGGCGATTGAACTGAGCGCATGCGGCATGACACTCGATTTCCTGCCAGAGGTCGTTGTCGTTGTCGAATATGCGTCATTGTGTCGTCTAATTTGCATTATAAAATGACATTATGCATTCACTCGTCCAGGTCACCCTTACTTGTGCAACCAAAACATAACTCTACTTGTCCCCAATAAAACAAACGTGTAAAAAATCACGACATAATCGCGTCGACAGTTCAATCTCGAAGCGTTTCGTCGTCGTGCCGCAAAAAAGGAAAATCGTTCACGTCGGGAATTAATGCACGAGAAGTTCCAAATTAATCCCGTTGCGGTGGACGCCCGCATCGGAAGCGCGGAGAGTAAACATTTATCACGGAGGTACTTCGTAAACAGTATAGTTCGCAGAAAGATCCGAGTGTTTCGCGTAACTGAGAGGCGAGGTGGCGAGGAGGCGACGGCCGTACACGAAGCCGGCCGAGGAAAGCGAAACCTCCCCACGTTTTCCCCCTCGCCGGGGGCTGCGCCGAGGTCTTTGTCCCCTCGACCCAGTTAATGACCGCCCCCGCAGACGCGGCATATAGCCTCGTTCTGATATAAATACGCCTACTACACTTGACCTCCAAAGTTTTTATTGGAAAGCACGTGCAAGCAAGAGCGTGTGTTGTAAACAATGCAACTCGACGATTACATTAATACTGTTCCTATCACTTGTTTCAATAATCAACAAGCCAGTACATTTCTTATTGTATACAAACACGATCTTTAACAACACTACATTTGATATTCACCACTACATACACTATAGTAAGAACATGAAAATGCTTCAAATGTTTGTGCAACTTCTAAACGTGATTGTAAGTGTAACATTGTGTGGGGGGTTGTTGTCAGTGGTCAATGTGTATGGTTGCCAGTAGATCGGCGGGCGGGTGGTGTTGGAGCAACAAACAGCAACAGGTCGCAAAACAACTTGTTTTAATTGTCGGCTGATAAACATCGACGTCATCCGAGCGCGACAAGCGCACGGGTTCAACTGCAAGTAAGGTGCGATGACCGGACCCTAAACGCATCCACAACACGCACACACACACACAGACACAAATTTGAATAAGTCGTAAATCTTTCTAAAGATTTTACAATGCGATCATGGAATTACAGCCATTTATAAGCTTAATTAATACGCTTATATTTTTATGTAAATAATTTGATATTTAAATGTTTCATAAACCAGCTTAACACCAGTGCACATACGGTTTCATCCATTGGCCATGATGACTATAAGAATATACATTAAATCTACTGCTTATAAGCATAAAACGCTTAAATATATGGCTTAACCTTAAATCTTGATGCCACATATTTATGTATTAATTGTATAATAAACTTATATTTACTTTAGAAAACATTTGATTTTTTTTCCATAATTAAAAATAATACATATATAAAATTGTGAAGATACCTAATAATGAGCATGATCACAGATATACTAAAGGGTTCCTAATTAATATCAATTTTAGTTTGTACATGTTAGTTGTTGTATTGGCTGAAAACAATACTTGTCTAATACACAACGCATAACAAAGTATTTGTATTGGGTAGGTACTAAATTTCAATAGCAGTTTAGACACCTTGGCAAGTCAGATACCGGTTCGACGTGGACCACTTGTATTAGAACTTTCGCCTTTGCAGCGAACGTTTGCCGTTGTGGGGGGGACAGGTGTCTTCAGTGCTGGGCGGCTTCACGGAAATTTATGCCCGCAGCGATAGTCTCATACAGCGGCGAGATTTCGCAAACCACAAGAACCGATCTTAACATTTCAATTTCCTTTGTCTTGCACAATTTGATTTGTAAACATTGTTCGCAGGATATTTTTAAACTAGATATATTTTACAAAGACGTAGGTACCCACAGGTTTTCAAAATGTGCTTCAAAAAGCTTAGCTATTATTTTACTTGGCGAAACGATGAAAAGACCTTAATGTTTGTATATAAAGGGCGTAAAGTGATAAGTGTTATAACATTATCTGCTTACCTGTCCATCCATATCTCGCCTTTTTCCACCCGAAGGTGTAGGCAGTGGCTGTTAAGCTTCGACTGGGCGTTATGTTTAAGTCTCAAATGGAATAGGGGAACCTTTTGCCAAACCAGGCACAAAGTTTTTAGTCTACAATATTTATCACACATAACTTTCGAAATAAATGTGTGGCCAGGATTCGAAGCCGCAACATCTGGATTCAGAAGTCATGACCACTGGACCAACGAAACTATATATACCCAGATAAATATACGAAGGAATTCGGTATGCTTTCACGATTAACAAAACAGGTTATTTCGTAAATGTTTTGCCCACGCAGCGAAACCATTTGAGGTAATTCTGGGTTTATATGTGCGCAGCGCTCGGTATTAGTGGTTCATTGTCCAAAGGGCTTTGTTTCCTTTAACCCTGTAACATTTACCGCGACAATGCCAAACTGGGACTCTCTGGCAAACTTTGTCGTTTGTTCTCTTATCAGAGATTTAATGTTGATTTAATATTTACTTGTATATTACAGTTTATACATTGACCAATTGACCCGGCGAACTTTGTTTCGCTTCAGAAGTAAATGAGTAAATTTTGGAGTATATTAAGTTCAATTGGTGCTATTTATTTATTGACACACGTCGATCGATACAGTTGCGCGATGCAACTGCTACGTCTCAATAGAGAATATTCATTTAAATTTACATTTAGTATAAAAATGACAATGGCCCTTTACAGCTATATAGGGCACTTTTTTAGATAAGGATTAATGCTGTAACGTTTAAAATGGGCTAACGAAATAAAAATGGACATTGTGGGTTATCTCCGGCAGATAGAAATGCTTTTTGTAGACCTTCTTAAGGTGTATAATATTAATAATGTAGCACATTATTTTGATCTATCACTTATTGTTTTCAAGCCAGCGTTTATAGTTAAAGCAACAAACCTTTAAAATTATCACTTTTCCTCTACTATATTACGCATGTGATCTGGTTTAAGTACATTATTAGGAAGTCGATCCATCTTTTACAGTTGAAACGTTCGAAATATACCAACTCCTTATGTAGAAAAAAATACTTCAAACAGTGACAGTTATTTGTTTTCAATTAATGAAAAATTGACTTTTTTCAGTATAAACAACGCGGGGTGCATTATTAGCCTACATCCAGTAAATAAATTTAAAATATACAATAGCATTTTCAAGTGGCCAGCGAGTTTAAGTTTCCGAGTAGACTTGTCGACTGGCAAACATGAGTGCCATGGGAAATATTATTACTGTATTGTAACTGGAGTGCCCGGTTCAAGGCGAGCCATTTTGAGGAATATATTTACCTACTATATTTATATATGAGCAGAGTTTGTATGTTTATTTGCTGACCCCTAACAATTACAGTGAGGTTTGTATAAAAAAATACATGAGTAAGTATATTTAATTATTTAAATACGATAATGTTTTAATTGATTATTTTAAAAACTATAATTATAACAAAATAAAACGGTGAATCACTATTAAACTCTGACTAAGTTCGATATTACCTTAGCGTCAATTATTTAAAAAAAAAGAAACCTAACGTAACTTAAGTAGGCGTATTATTATTAGTTGAATACCTGTCGAGTTCTACATGGCTATACGGAAAGCTCCCATAAGTAGGTAAGTAGGTGATAAAAATACATGAATGTGTTTTCAAAATATGTAATATGATTACTTCAAAATTGGTGTTTGTATGTTCTGTTAATATATATGTACCGTGTACTACACGTTACAGTCAGCCCTATGGTATAAATCTGAAAAGTTTTAAATGTGTTAGTATCAGGTTATGTTTATAATAATTTACTTTTAAATGTGTGGTAGGAGATTGCGAAACACAGCATTACAGTAAGTACCTACCTAACCACGGGTACTTTGGTGGACTCACCGCCCGCGGCTATCTTATATAGATATACATATATGTATAAACATATAATAAAAAAAACTTCATAATAAAATAATAAGTCATAAAATTGTTTATTTAAATGTCTAACGACTGTTTATTTTGGTTGTTTCGATTGCATCACCGTCATCATTTAATATCTGACTGGCATTTTACAGTTAGACATTAATAATTAATAATCACCGTTCCCAATAGCCAATGCATAAATATCATTTTAAATATATAATATACCAAACACTTATTGTAGTAATATTAACTCTATAGATATGAGTTATGCTATATTTTGGTAATTAAATCTCATCCATGGTATTTTTTCACCGTCATGATTTAGTTAGTTACATACATACATACAAAACTTCACGGCTAATACCTTGCGGGGGAGTCAGAGAGAATAGAGCGCCATAAGGCCATTCTCACACGCTTCACTCGCTTCTTTGACTTTTTTCACGCACATTCCTTCATTCGTTTAATTTGTTACAATTTGATTAAAAAAAGAATATCAAATTGGACTGAACAAAAACCTATGACTATTATCATCTTGAAAACATAAATAATAGCCTTAAAATACACGCATTAAAAAGTTGCTATAGGTAGCTTACATAAGTAAAGATTTTTGAAAATAATAAATTTATAATCCGTTTTCCAGTGTGGACGCGTGGGTGCAACAATGGCACTGAGTGTAAGAGACAAAACAGACGTTAAATTTATTTATTGGAAGTATTGAATAAAGGCATTGAAAAAAAAAACCAGAGTTATTATAACATATTTCATTATTCCTTCTTAAATAAAAACACCCAGTGAGATAGTTTATAATAATAAGCATCCATTATTCCACTCACGACAATAGCTTAGGTTATTGTAAAATAAATTATCCTATCCTATGGCGAGCTGGACACAACTATTTCTTAACGACTAATCATAACATCAGATTTATTTCACAACCAATAACTTATCCGTACCTCAATGAGATTCTTTTGCAAATATTATTATATGTTTTTTTGCAAATATTTTGCTATTTCAGAGGAGGGTTTTCATGTCAGCACCCAAGTAGGACTACATGTCATTAGTTCGTGGAATGCAAAAGTAGTAAAACATATTCAACATGAACAAATAAATATAAAACATTTATTTGAACGGTCACGGTGGTCCAGTGGGAAAGCACACGGCTACTGATCCAGTTGTCCGGGTTCGAATCCTGACACTGGCTTACACCAATGACTTTTCGAAATTGTTTTCCGCAAGTTAAGTGTGATAAATATCGATGACTGAAAACTTTATGCCCGGTATGGCAATAGGTTCGCCACCTATTACATTTGGGACGTAAAGTTAACGGCGAGACGCAGCTTAACAGCCGCTGCCTACACCTTCGGGTAACAAAAGGCGTAGTTATGTTATATATTCAAAACATTTCTTTATAACCTCACGCTTTTAATAATTGGAAGACAACTTGCAGAGTCTGCTCATCGGCCATATGGACTAGACAAATTATAGGTATTACAAGATCAAGTCGTATTTACGATAACAGCTTTAGAGAGAGTGCGCCAATTTTGAGAAGAAAATTCCCTTCAAAATATATGTGCCTCTTTATATCTCGTCGTGCGATTAGCCTACAACTACACAAGGGACTAGCACGTCCTATAGATAGATACCGGTTCGTGTGGCTGTGAGCCCTGAGCCCCGCCACTGCGAGCCAGTTGCAATAGTGCAGCTAGCTAACTGCGCTCGTTGCAACATTATGCAGCCTTGCATTCGCCGGCCATGGACTCAAATACTGGCTTTCACACACCAACCAACCTATATATGTAACTAACTATATATTACGACTATTGTAGAATCGATTCGTCCAATATGAATATTGATTAGATATTACGTTTGGATGTCAATATCAATGTAATCGATTACTATGTAAATACTATTGATGATGCATCTGATGATGTGGAGAAATGAGTATTGTGCGTCACGGTATATTATTATGAAGGTCATAGGGCGTCAATAAATCACTCCAAGTTTTCATTTGAATGTACCGTGGCACCTTGATGCTGGTGAGTAGCTCGTAAATATGTTTGAGCCGTAAAGGTCTAACTTCCGAGAGTATAGGTACACCTCACTCGCTTCTTTGACTTTCATAACGCTTGTCACACAAACACGCTAGTCGATTTTTAAGGCTCCTGACATCACCTTCCTCAAGGACTCGAATTGTAGATCTGCTTAGTCAATCTAATACCCAAATGCTTGCGTAATACTATTTACGCTAGAGTTTTACGTATCTAAATTATACAAGTGATATCGTTGTATAATATAAAACACAACTTATAATCAATTCACGTAAAATTTGCGTAAATTGTCATCATCGATTAGATAACATCTAATATCGCGGTGTAGATAGAAAATTTCTATGTCAATATATTTAACACTTATTCTTATTCGCGCAGCCCGCGCGAACTTCGTACCGCTATATTGTATGTAGCTTCCCGCCTCACGGTGTTACTTGAGTACAAACAAAATGTCGATGACGACGATGATTACACATAGCCTATGTTACTCAGTGATAATGTAGCTTGCTAAAGAAAAAAGAAATATTAAAATCGGTCCAGTAATTTTTGAGTTTATTCGTTACATACAAAAATAGAAATCTTTCCTCTTTATAATATTAGTGTAGACTATCAAAAGAATTTTAAGATATTTTTGTATTGTGAAATGTAACACATTTACTCCGGTATATCGGCGAAACTGTATATAAATATATATGACGCCAGTCCTTGGTGGTGATGGAGCTGACGGACCGTCAGGCGTGACTACACATTTGTACTAGAGTATTGCGTCATCGGTTATAGTAGTAATAATCAGCTGATGTCGGTCACGTCAATTGGTATCGTTCAACACACACACACACGTGCACAACATATTGCGTGTGTGTGTGTTTGTGTGTACAATGTATTGTAACTACTGCTAGTACAAACACACACACAAAATACGGTTGGCATATTGGACTTTAGCAATGCATGTTGTTTCTTATCACCGCCACGGGTACAGGTTATCTGTAACTTGTGTTTAATAGTGCATTTCGTATCTAACAAATTAGTAGGGCAGATATGTCTTTTGTAACCATTTCAATTCGTTCAATAACAGATCTGGAATCAATTTATATGGAGGTAATTTATACGGTATCTACTCCCATGAAGTGGAATAAGTAGGGAATTCAGGAAATAACTACCCTAATTTTTCACAAGCCATAATCCATCAAGCCGTCTAGAGTAGCGACTTTGTAAGGAAATATACGGACTTACATGCACTTTATAACTTAAATATCCTTCTAGTGCAGTCGGGAAATTGATAGTGTATTTTATATGGCATAAGTCCCGAAATATGAGCCATAAAACACCGAGGTGTTTTCTAATGCTCCCACTAGGTATGCCGTAACGCCTTACTCCAAGTGGCCTGTCGGCTGCTAACTATTTATGCTGGTCTATAAATAGCCAACAGCCGAGGCGTTGTCCTGTGCCGGATCTTTAATTACCCAGATAATGATGATGAAAAGGACATAGCTTAATTTAAATTGTTTCAACTTTTTCTTTTTATTAAACTGCATTAGATTATAGTTTTAAATATTCATCTCAACGCCATGCAGTTAATACTTCAAAATCTGGCTCACGTATGAAGTCATTTATATACAAGAAACTAGTTTGTTGTCTGCAGACATACATATGACATGCACAATTTTCAAGTTTTCCAATTTTTAATACTAAACTTAGCTTATTAAAAATGAGCTATTTCATTGGACCATCAATTTCAGAGTACATAGATTAGAAAAAAGCTAAGAAATTTACTAGACATTGCATTACGAAACATCTACATTTGCATGACTTTATATGGCAGCAATAAACTCCGTCAACAACTATTAACAAACAACTGAAGCGCATTCCGACTTCAAAACAAGACAACTATTTATTTCACTTGAAACTTTTGCAGAGAATCGAGTAAAAGTATCATGTTGTACCTGAAAGTCTATTGTCTGGCGTTATCGCTCACTGATGATAGTCCTTTTGTTACAACATATTTTTACTTTCTGGTGAAGCGAGAGTGTATTTGCTGTAAGCATAGCGTAGGTAGTAAATGCAAATTTATTATTAATAATAATATACTTTTATTGTTGTTTTCTTCGAAATTGTTGCTTTTTCAATAGTCCCTGAGAGATAATGTATTCTTTTTTGTAAGTAGCACAAAACAATGGGTGCATCAAGACAAAGCTTTTTGGAACGGAACAAAAGGACGTTTCGTTGAAACTACTATATTAAAGACACTCAAAGCCAAAGAACCAATGAATAGTGAAATGGGCGAATTGTATGAAGTTAAAATTAGGTAGTTTTAAAAGCAAATTAATCTCAAATATTTCATACCGAACTACCCATGTAATGGTTTAATGAAGATATAAACGTTAAGTACCCTTAAACGAGACTCGCCAATACCTTATAAAGGCCGAACGTAATTCTGAACACCTCACGTTTTTTATACTACCATAAAGAGATGACAAAAAATAAATAAATACAAGCAACACATTATCATTTTCCTGGAAGTCGGAATTAATTTAATTTATTCATAATAATGAGCGACATTTTTAATGTCTCATTAGTAATGACGTATCCACATTTAACCAACATGTCTAAAATATTAGTATTAATTTTTACCTAAAGAAAGCACTACATTATGATGTCAATAGCCTAGTGGATGATCACGACCGAAATATATTTCGAAGTACTATTTCTATTTGGATCTTAAACTGAACGTCATTTACTTGTGACCGAACAAGATTATGTCTAATTTCGGGAACAGAGTGCTTAACAATTACCACCAGGTCCAATGGCTGTAAATGTTGAAAAGACCGTAGGTTATATATACACTTTAATATTTCCTTACACGCTGTGTCCGTGTCAAGCAAATAAATTACAATAGCCGTTTCTCACTCAAGCTATTTCAATAATTCCCAGTGGGCACCCAATGTTCAAACATACACACTAAATCGCTGCACTTGTGGGATTACGGTTACCAAGTCGAAATCGGTGAAACAATTTCCAGCCACACTTACTATATTGATTTACTTTATAGGTACTCTAAGTGGTCGACAGTTTCCTGGTAACATATTTGTGGATTTGTTCCCTTAGTATTGAAGGTAGTGTTCCTAATACTCTTTTAACCGTAGTAGAGTCGTATAAAACTAACTTGGGTATCAACATAACTACTATATAATTATTGGACATGACTTAAACTTATAATATTTGGAAGATTTCCATAGATCTTAGATTTGTAAGTACGCGTAAATTTTCCAAGGGCAGGTAACGCATCTTTTGCAACAGCGCGGCAGCGGCAGAACAACTTTTCAAATGACTGTGAACGTATAAGATATACCATCCCGTATATATACCGTACATAATAGGTAAATTATTTCCTTATAGGTAAGCTATTAAAACAGCTGGTGCAGCCAAGATAAATAATAATGTTGTAGCAACATTCTCCTTACGATACTCACGTTTAATAGTGTTTTGGACAAGCAACCATAGTCTCTAACGCTTATCTACTCGGGGAACAGCTAGCTTTCACTTACTATCTTTGTATCGATATATGTACACATTAAATGTTCTTTTTGATTATTGTAACTTAACGCACTGAATATCGGAAGGCGTAGGCAGCGGCAATTCTGCTTCGAAAAGCAATTAATTATAGTGGAAATTCTGCTTATCTTCCAGTTCGGAAAATAATTAGTTTTCGATGATCATATAAGGCTGACGACCTAAATTTTGCTCCAGTGATACAGTAAATTAAATATATATAGCTTAACATACAAACAAATATACAAAATGGACCATTATAAGTTCCGTAAGCATACACTACACCTATCCTAATAACTCATGCCTTTCTAAATGTCCGTCGTCTTCGAATATGTCAGCTACGACTAATGTTGTTGCAGACGGTAAGGCAGCCAAGTAAGGTATTTGAATCGAGCAACTGCATCGACCTAAAATGCCGACCCTGACGTTGTGGAGTTGCGGAGACCACTCGCCGGAGAAGGTTTATTACAAACGTATTTTAAAGCTTTACGTGCACTCTGCAGTTTATAGCTCGCGACTTCCCACACATTTTTAGTTTTTTATGGACAACTCCAGTGATAGGAATCTTGAATTTAAATATTTCTATGAGATCAATAGACACTCATCAAAAATAATTTTATTGCCCCACTTATGGAGATATCTTTGGTATATTCACGCCTTTGCTATATAAACGTGTAGGTGGCTTGTTCTCGAATTAGTCCAATAAGTATTTGGTCCCGTTAAATAGGTGGCGACAGCCAGGTCTGAATGCCATAATTAAATTTAAAAAAACCATGTATTACGACGGCATTTGTAATTGGGAGGGATGTCAACTTTTGCATTGGTAATTGCTGATCAATTAATACTTGGTATCGTGAGTTAATTTTGAAGCTTTATGGACACATTTTAATGGTTAGTTTAATATCCCGCATTTGGTGGGAGACAAGTTTCTGGTATTTTGAATGTGTTACAACATCGTGTACGACAATTGACTAGAGTAATTACGTTTTGTGATGGTACTACTACTAACCTACGCCCACACAGTTCCACGTACGTCGTTCCCGTTGTGGCTTAACACTGGATGGTGCTCCCAGATGTTGATTCTCTCACACTAGTTATATGTTGTGGAGTGGAGTGCGTGACTCGTCAACTGCCACGACACTCGAACGACTCGCACTCGGCACGCCACTCTACCAAACTACTCGCACTGTTATTACTTCTCAACAGTTAGGAGTCAGACAAGCGAAACTACCATTATTATATTATACATTATTTAACATTTAAAACACTTCTGGCGGCATTTATATGTAAAACATATATTCCATCCGATTTATATTTAGTTAAATATAATTCGAACTTAATAAAAAAAAACAGACTTATAAGAATGTGTGAAACTTTATAAAATCGATTGTACAATAGCGCTTAGTTAGACAGGCTGATTCAGTCAAGACAGAAACGTTGTGGTGAATTAGTCACATTCAAAGTATGAGTACCTGTTTCCTGTAAGCTGTATAGTCTTAGGAAGTACAAAAAGCGTGGTAAAATATTTAGGCTAAGTTCGTGTTAGTCATCCGAGTGAAAATTAATTAACTTGTGAGCCACAACAGAACAAAAAGTGTTGGTGCTGTGACCAAGTTGATTTCCAAAAGGTTATTGGCCTTAGTTGCATGACAATCCAAAATACCTACAAAGCGACTGGTGCAATGTACTGGATCGATATGCAGTTAATACTGTACAAGTTCTTTTATAATTTTGGCAAAAACAACCCCACGCCGTGGTATGGTTACCGACGCCGACATCATTACATAGTATAAAACAAAGTCACTTTCCGCTGTCTGTCCCCTTGTATGCGTATATCTTTAAAACTACGCAACGGAAAATCCGTTGCGTAGTTTTAAAGATATGCGGTCCTTTTTAATAGTTAGAGGGTGTCAACGGGGTGGTTTTGATCTATAATTCATGTATAGTGTAATAAAAAAAGTGATAATTTTCAAGATTTAGATCTTTAATCGCAAACGCTGCCTGAACCCTACGTGATAAAACAAAATAATGTACTACATTATTATCCGATTTCAAAAGATCTACAAAAAAAGTCCGCGAGGGCATATGTAAGGATAACCCACATGACCATTTTTATTTTTTTACTTTTTACGAGAAATAAGGGCTTATTTACGAAGCGATTTGAAACATTACAGCATTAATTTTCATCCAGTTAATTGTATTAAATAGATTGTGCATTCAATATAGATCAATATTGGCCTTCGTCTTGTCATTGCAATTCGGACGAATTTTTGCGCCGTTTTGTAACTGTGGACGAAACATGGATCCATCACAACACGCCAGAAACCAAGGAACAATCGAAACAATGGGTTGCTCGGGGTTAACGTGGACCAAAGAAGGCTAAACAGAGTCTGTCAGCCAACAAGGTCATGGCCACAGTTTTTTGGGATGCACGCGGTGTCATTCACATTGATTACCTCGAGAAAGGTAAAACAATTAGCGGCGAATATAAGCTTTTGGACAGATTCGACGTTGACTAGAAGCAAAAACGGCAGCTTTTGGCGAAGAAGAAAGTGCTGTTTCATCAAGACAATGCACGTGTGCACACTTGTTTCAGAATACACATCTTGTGCCAAAATCCACGAATTGAGATACGAACTGCTACCCCATCTAGCATATTCACCAGATTTAGCCCTCTGGGACTTATTATCTGTTTCCAAACCTAAAGAAATGGCTGGGTGGTAAGAGATTTGAGTCTAATGAAGAAGTCATTGCCGAAACAAACGCGTATTTTGAGAGCCTTGAGAAAACATATTGTTTGGAGGGAATAAAAAAAATAGAAAAACGCTGGATTAAATGTATCGAGCTAAAAGGTAGAAAAATAAAATGTTTATTTGCCGCAAAAAAAATGTTTTTTTTAAAAAGTAACGGACTTATCACACCGCCCTCGTATCATCAAATTTTAGCGATCTCTTTTTTCTCTCTCTTGTTTGATATTTCAAGTACCTATACAAAGACAGGGCTTTCTTATATATATATATATATATAACGCTATATATAGATAAAAAAATGTATCTTTAATGTAATTCATCCATAAAAAGAAATATTTTATCATAAACAGAGGCAACAAAAGATCGACGGACGATTATTATAAAGAATACCTACCAAACTGAAACGTGAGAATATCGTGATATTTAAATACACCTACTACACTGGTCCCTAGGTAAAACGAAGTTAAAATCTAAACATATAAATATATATACGTGAATAGGCACGGCGTACTATTGAAACTACAAATTTAAATGTATTAGCATATATTACGACTGATATCGTTCTTTACTATGTTACGAAATATCTGAATACATTTAACTCGATTGTAATAAAATGCTGTTTCTAGTTAGTCAACTTACAACTGGTCTCTTTTGTAATACATCAGAATGAAATCGGAATTAGGTTCAATCCAGATGAGAGCTGGATCTTGTATACGGGAACACGGGAAAATCAATTCACGCACAACACACTTTGGTCGCTGTTATCAAACTATTGGGCTGCTAGATGCATGTAACACCAAGTCCAAATCACAGCGTTATCGTGCTAGACGTAGCTTTGTAGCCTTAAAATTAATTATACCCTTCTGAAAAGGATTCCGTGTAAGCTTTATAAGAGAACACACAACAGAACACAAATTTACCACAAGAAAAATGTTTTTGAAGCTATGGTTTTTGGTACCTGATTGCAAGTAAGTACCTATTAGAGATTCCAAATGTAATACGAAGAACTACAATATGTTCACTATTCAGCTATCTAACTATAAATAAATATTACCTGTATACCGTATTCATTATCATAATTATTAAAAAAAAACGCATAATCAAAGCACATAATTGGTTATTTACAATTTATTCCAGATGTTAAAAAAACGCTTAATATGTAAAAGATATATTAAAAGTCACCGGTAAATTTAATCAATTTATGATGAAAATTATCCGCATTACCTGGTAGTTGAATAGTAGACAAAATTCCAAAAAGTTACTTTTATTAAACAACTAGTTGACCCAGCGAACTTTGTTTAGCCTCAGAAGAAATAAAAATGGTCGCCGTGAAGAGTCCGTATGCGTACTTAGGGTTCAGCCAGTGTTTGCAAAATTAAAGTCCCAAATCTCGAAAATAATCACTTTTTCTTTAACACACCATACATGAATTATAGATACAAACCACCCCGTCGACACCCTCTATCTAAAAAAAAAACACATCAAAATCCGTTGTGTACTTTCAAAGATCTTAGCATGTAAGGGATCAGACATCGGAAAGCGGCTTTGTTTTATACTAGGTACGTAATGATGATGATACTACTGCCATTAACAGAAAACATTAAAATAATATGATATTACATAGGAATATATTTATGTTGACATAGTTAGGCTTTATAACGAAGTTACTTACTTATGCTCTAATACTCATATATAATACGTTTATTTGACAATACAGCGAAAACAAATAATAAATGGGTTTAATAACATAAAATAATATATTGATGCAGTTTCGATAAACCCTAATTAACAATTAAAATCAAGCGTTTTGCCTATCAAAATCGGAAACAATTTATCGACGACATAACAATATTGCTATATAATTCGGTAGCCTGTAGTTCAGCAGGAATGTCGTTGTCAGAACAGTCCGGATGGGTGAAGGTAGGTAGAGCGGGGCATAAAAAAGTTCCCAGTACCTGCGCTGCCGTTGACCTCACAACGATTAGAAACGGTGCACAGATTATATACAACCAACTTGTACGCCCTTTGGCCACGTCCCGTGAAGAAGGCTCCCGCATCCTTTATTCAATACTGGAGTACATACTTATATTAAATTCTAATTATACTATATGAAGCATATAGTTATCCTATCTCTTACCAAAATAACATTCTTGTCTGTCTGTTTGTTCGGATGATTTGTTTTGGTCGTTTGTCGAAGGATAACTGGTGTCTGTCTGATGAAATCCTAAATAACCAGTGACGTTTGGTATTAATCATATTATCATTTAAGCTTCCCAAGGAGTCAGTGGTATTTATCTATTATTGCAGCTGTACACATTACATGTTAATACTATAGAAATATCAAACCATACACTGTTCACCCTGGCCTTGAGTGGTTATTACCTGTAACAAGAACAAATGGTACATTAGAATTATATGAGCGACCAGGTGAGCACAGTCAACATCACATTTTAATCATTTCTCTTATCAACCACTAATAAATCAATTCGCTCCATCTTCTATCCTCAGATATTTTTTTTTATATTTCGTCTCGTATACTTCGCGCGTGCGTGAAAGGGATAAAGTATGAAGCAAGAAAATTAGTTAACAAGGGAGTTTTAATATTCCGTTAGCGTACCACGACCCAGCTCAGCGGGCCTGCGGACTCTTCACGGCGACTTCCTGTTTAGTTCTGCTTGTCTATCATATACATATATAGATACTTATATTGTTCAACGACGTTTAAAACACTGAAGTGAATCTCCTAGCTCAAAATGGAATTACAAAATTTTGTAAACTATTCTTGATATATTTCAACGTTGACTTTTTTTTATGGGAAAGGAGGGCAAACGAGCAGGCGTGTCACCTGATGGTAAGCAACCAACGTTACTGTTGCGTTGCCGACATTTAAGGGATAGGAAAGGATGGGGAAGGGGTGCGCGCCTCCGGGTACCTCTGTCACCGAACGAAACGGGGCATCCTACTTTACGTCGGTCTTCTGAGAGGTCGTGGTATTTCACCGGTCGAGCCGGCCCATTCATGCAGCGAACTGCTTGGCTCTACCACTGTGATAACATTCCAAAAATATGTTTATAAGACTACTTATACAGCAGAACTACATTCTAAATCAATAAGTTCAAGATAATTAACTGGGGGGACATGATACTTTGGTACGCGTAATCAAACCGGATACTATGTTTTAATCACGTACGGTAATGAATTATTTTTTAATGAATTGAGGTTTTATGAGATGATAGTTAAATTTTATTTGCGTCGTTTTATTCTCAATAGCAATTATTTGGAAGTCCGATTATATTAAGATAAAAGACCATAATGTTTAAATTGCCCAACTAGGGGAAAACGAGACGAAAAACGATACAGCCGCCTTCCGATGCCAAACAAAGTTCTAGTATGTGGATAATAAAAGCCAAAACTCTTTTAAGAAAACTCAAGAGTATGTTTTTAAAATATAGAAAATTATACGAACGTTTTTTAAAGAAAAGTAAACATAATAACAATGAAATTGATGATTACCTACTTTAAAAAATTCCACGATACCTACAAATTTAATTTGCATTTTTTATAACGCTGAGAAGACAATTAGGATTTAAGTGCAACATAGTGAAAATATTTTGCACAAATAACTATTTTACGAGCGTTTTTACGACACCAAAAAAATATCTAAGACAAGTTTAAAGTTGAAATTATATATATCATCCAAAAAAATGATATATTGAAATATTCGTTCCAACGCTCGGCTACCAATTATGTTTATAGGTTACCAATAACGTAGTTTAGAAAAACCACCACCACAGCTAGCTACTAAGCCTGTTAAACTTAGAACTGAACCTTCAGGTATTGATGGCGTAAAGGAACTTAACGGAGCGCTTGGGTGATCCATTTATCGTAATTTCAAGTAAACCTCATTGCATAAAACATGAAAAGTACGACAACATTTAGTCTAGCATTGATTGTGGTTCCGTCGTAACTGTCTGGGTAGGCGAGCACTCGGAGCTAGTACCTACGTAGCTTTGTACGTCCACGTGTTCTGTAGTCAGCCCACTATATTCCCGTTAATGCATTTTATTTCGACCTGCATTCCGTGTGGACAGATCGTGTTGCAGTCGTTTCCTGCTGTACATACACTCAACACGCCTGTTAGAGGAGACCGCAAACGAACACCACACATTTGTCTTGTCCGGTGTCGTCGTAGGAATAATTTATTGCCTACCTATTCGTGTTCATATGATCAAATGTGGCAATAGATCTTGATATACTATGTAGGGTAAACAGATAATAATTTGTTATCAACCAAATTTCGCTCAAAATTATTTTAACCCCTTCATTTAGCAGCTAGCTGAGCTAGCAGAAGTAAGGGGGAAATGTTAATATAAATTTAATCTAAAAAACTATGTTCTGGATTTGATAGTCCAATTACTATGAGATTGATAGGTCATACATCACTCAGTACCATAGGGGCGGAGCTGAGAGTAGTAAACATAACTTAAGCCGTAAAAATTTGATTTGAATTTTCGGGAGGACAGCTATAATGTATAAAAGTTTTACCACGTTCTGTTTATCCTTCTTGTGAATACGTTGTCGTAGTAGTACTTAGTAGTAATATAGGCAACAATCGTTTTATATCCATCAGTGAGTGTCACCATCGAGCAGTTTGTCCGTTGGCTCACATACTACGAACCAATCTTGGACATTGTCATTTGATATCGCATTCACAACAATCAAACCAATATATATACGCTGTAATGATATTTCTTAAACTTCGCGATGTTTTGATATTATAGCGATGGCTTAGTGGTTATACATTTTTCATTTGTGCACTTGATTGTGAGTTTCAAGTTCAAGTACCATCTGGAAATATTCCACCATGTCGATGCGTATCTCACTCTGCCTATATATACAATCCGGTATTAAGAGCGAAAAGGTGAACAGATAATGAAAATTATAGTTTACGTTACGTGTTAAAAACTGTTATTGTATTAGAGTGAAAATGGAAAACCTGGGAAGCTGCATTTATTTTGCTCAGAACGATTAGCAATTGCCATTAAACGTGGTAATGCTTATGAGTACCTACGTTATTAGTCAATAATAATTTAGCATGTAAGCTTGGACGGTCAAGACACACATTCCATGACCAAATAGAACGTGTTCTGGAGGAAGGTGATCTTAGGAGCCTCAAAAATCGACGCGCGTGCATCCAAAGAGTTATAAAGTCAACGAAGCGAGTGAGATGTGTAAATATCGAGCATTGTGGCGCTCTGTTCTCTCTGCCTACTCCGCAAGGGATTTGGCGTGAAGTTATGTATGTATGTAAGCTTTAAAATAAATATATCTATCTAAGCTGCTATTACTTGGTCCTGTTATAGCTTAGAACACTGATATGGCCACCAAACGGCTGATCGATCGAACATCGTTTATGGCACGAGACTAACGATCCCCAGACCCAAAAGGGTGAATACCAGTTTTGTTTTCTTATAATATATTGTATCCGGTTTTTTGGGAGCGGGGGGAGGGCAGGTGTGCGCAACATACTGCCAGGTATTCCTCAAACTATAAATCATGACCGTATGGAACTACATTTTTAATAATAAAAATAATACTATGTTATTATTATCCTTATGGCGCTCCGTTCTCTTGCTACCCCGCAAGGGGTTTGGCGTGAAGTTATGTCTGTATTCATCATCATCATCATCATCAGCCTATTGCAGTCCACTGCTGGACATAGGCCTCTCCCAATGTGCGCCACAACATCCGATTCTCTGCCTTCCGCATCCAGTCTTTACCAGCAGCCTTTCTGAGGTCGTCTGACCATCGGGCTGGTGGGCGTTCTACGCTGCGTTTACCAAGACGCGGTCTCCACTCTATAACCTTCTTACTCCATCTACCATCGGTCCTTCGGCAGATATGACCAGCCCATTGCCACATATGCGAGCTTATTCTACGAGCTATGTCGGTTACTCCGGTTCTCTGTCGGATATACTCATTTCTGAGTTTATCTGTATGTATTAATGTCTGTATTATTATAATAAAATCAGCAGTGCGTTTGGTTAATCATGATTCTGCATAGGTACCTATCTTGCCGGGTAATTTGTGAGTGCAATATCCCACTTACGATCTGAACACCATTTCGCTTATAGTTTTTTTTGTTTTCGTTGTCGGTAATTACACGCGTGGCGAGCGTAACGAGCGGGGGCGAGATACATCATCAAAATTATTATGTAAATATACAGGACAGTAGCGCTGAACTGATTTGAAATAAAAAAAAGTGAATATTCAATAATATTCATATTACCTCTTATTATTGAAATAACGTGATAAATAACTTGAAGGTCGCTAGTATTATAAAAATTATACAAGTCGTCGGTTGGTAATTTTAGTAGGTTTAGTTGGATTATGCTGTGGGGTAGCAAATGCGTGCGTTACAATAAAAATAACTATATCTATGTACACTTGCATAGGAGTTAAAAATAGTATTTTTCTGTGCATTTCGTTCAGATGAAAGTTAGAAGATGTTCGGTGCATTAATTCAATGTTGTAAAATTGTATTAGTCGGTCGTCGGTTGTGCGCCTGCGCGGTAATTACACCCGCCCGTGATTAATGAGCAATCAGAGACCCTCCGCCGGATCAGGGTCGGCGTGTTGCTTCTTTTGTGGCCGAACATTCTGAGGCGCCCAAATGACGGTACATCGGGACTGTTTCAGAGTTAGAACTACATTTGCAGAACGTTTTGTTTGAGTGTAATTTTCAATCGGTATAGGTATAAAAGTCCATTTTTTCAACCATATACATTTTAACTATACACTCATTAAATTTATACAGATAACATTGTTCAAATAAAATAATAAAAAAATAGTTAGTTGGTAGGTATAATGAAAAAAAAAAACAAAATAAAATAATAATGTGCCAACATTTTTTTTAAATTATGATACCTACTTAAATAATCGTAGTTTCAACTTATAACTTTGTTTGTAATAAATTTACATATAATATAATCCATAGGCGAACTAAAAACTGTGATGTATTTCCATCATATTCTTTGTGCAATCTAAGACATTCATCACAAGTATTTACTAAATATAACCCAACACTATGTATGTAATAGGTTTTTTTTTTGTGGGATAGGAGGGCAAACGAACAGGCGTGTCACCTGATGGTAAGCAACCAACGCCGCCCATGGACACCAGCAACACATATAGTGTTAATGTTGCGTTGCCGACCTTAAAGGGATAGGGGATAGGGAAGGATGGGGAAGGGTGGGCCACCGGGTACCTCTCTCACCGAACGAAACGCGGCATGAGCCACTTTACGTCGTTTTTCCGGGAGGTCGTGGTATTTCACCGGTCGGGCCGGCCCATTGATGCAACGAACTGCTTGGCTCTACCACTGTTTCGTACTAATATAATCTCTGTGTAATGCAAAAAGATTACAATAACTCCAAAGTTACGGTTTCGTCCTGCATCTGACTATAATTAGATTCAATGTCACAAAACCAATTTATAGAGGTAATAATCATTAGCTATGACTTTTAGGAAACCTCACTGGTGCAATACACAAACAAACTCAAACATAAACATGTGACCTTATTGATTCAAAATACAAAATAAGACCTTAACAGTTGTAGTCTCGGTGGTTCAGTGGTCGAGCACACGGCTTCTGATCCAGAGGACCGGGTTCCAATCCTGACACTGGTTCACCAATGAAATGAAATTGTTTTCGGAAGTTAAGTGTGATAAATATCGATGACTGAAAACTTTGTGCCCGGTATGGCAATAGGTTCGCCACCTTATCCATTTGGGACGTAAACATAACGGCGATACGAGGCTTTATACCCGCTGCCTACACCGTCGTGTAACCAAGGCGTGAAGTTATATGTAAGTAATCAATTCTGGTGCGATCCACCAACATGCCAATTTGAATACAAATATGAGAGGCAATGGTTTCGCGTGTAACGAGTGTGGCCCACAACCCAACAATGGTCAGTTATTAAAGTAATTGAAGCAGGAAACCTGCCAGTGGAACAGTGGCCCGTCAATGTTATCGTACAGTCAGTCGCTCAGCAATGAAGGATCTGATGTAGGGGGAAGGGGGGGTCTCGGGTAGCAACAAGAATAAGGGCTTCACTAATGCATTTTTGGGGTGCTTAAAAAACCTATGGTATAACCAACCAACCATCCATTTTTCGAACAGGAATCTGTGCCAATATGATAGCCCATGTCTCATACACAGCTACACCCTTAGAATCAACAATTATCAAAATTCATAGAACCTCTCTCATCTCATATCTGAGAAACAGTAATCACAGACCTATCTATTGCCAAGGGTTTGTGCCATCCTTTTGACTTGGTACCATTTTATTTAATATTAATAAACACTCTATAAATTAGTAATTCATTATTGTTTTTTTTAAATTACTTTCGATCCAGTTAACTTCATGTCATAACAGTTTCAAGAATAAATATATTACACAAGTATCTACATGTAGGTACACAAATGTGTTAAAATTATCATTACAATATATAATTAGGATCGTTAAAGTGTCCACATTTACAAAATATGTTTTTATGAATGCTATCAATCAGAAAATAAACGAAAGCAGAAAGTGTACTGTCGATATTATCGGTGAGGGCCACGCCCCGTCCCTCGTCACTTGGGCCCCGGCCCTCGTAACCCAATATGTGACCGGAGGGGGGGGGTTAACTTGCACACATGTTCGTATTCTGTTAGACTAGGACATTTTAATATAGTTTTACAGTTTATTTTGATGATATATTGCTTCATGATGATAATGATTGATAATTTGAGTCTTCAATAAAAATATTATATTGGTCTAGACAAGACATCCAGAGCAGCATCATGGCAAGAGATAATATAAATATCGATTATTAATAATAATAATACTCTATTAAATTAAAAATAGAAAACTCTTCTATTGACGAGACGTAACAGCCGCTGCCTACACCTTCGGGTAACAAAAGGCGTGAAGTTATGTTTATGTAACAAACTCTTCAATCATTGACTTTAGAGATGATTAATTAAGAGTAGTAATTAATTACCTTAATAACTGAATATTATATTGCAATGTAGACTGTAATTATTGTTTAAATACCTGTGTCAAGGGTCATGAGACACGCAGAACTGCACACATGACAAGCTAAGCAAGAGCGTGCATGGAGACAGAAAATTCCTAAGGATCGTTGCGACTAATTTTCTTTAAGTACGTCCCCGGTACAGAAACAGTCCTCCTCCCTAATTGGAGAGTTATGATCTGATGTAACTCGACGGTCACGTATGTTTACATAGGATTTTGTTTGGAGTTTTTCTTTACTCGTTGAGGAAGAAAATATTCTGCTGACTGGTTTGTGCTGAAATTATCATGACTTTTCTTCCGCTATTCTAGTGATTACTTCAGTTAATACAAATGAAAAATACATTAAAAAATCGTTTAATTTTTTTTAATACAACGGCAATTTCATAGGTAAGGACCTAATAAGACAAAAATAGATTTCGGTTACACAAAGATCTCAAGTCCAAACAAGATATGAGCAATAACTTTTTTGGTTAATTGGAGCAAATCGATTGTGCTAAGTATCCAGGTACGTGTTTACAAATGTAGAAGCTTGAAGCAAAGCAAACATTGGCATAAATACATTTTCTATATTATAAACGATAATGACTATAATGTCGCTAAAAAAGATTATCAATATGTACAAAACGCAATTCGGTAAGTCCCATTTGAATCTTGTAAAGATCCGAAAGAAATAATGGTGCTTTTCCATCACTAAGGCAAGAGAACTACGATGAGTCTATTGCCGATCTACGTATTGTTTTCACCACTTCGCGCTGCAATTATTAGATGGAACGCGTGTGTTTAGTTTGGCATGTGTTTTTCTTGCATATTGGTGATTGATTATTATTATTAAACGGTTCTTACATATCGTCGTTGGGTCAACAACTCGGTCACTATTACACGATCGATAGTCGCCCCCTATTCCTCTTGTATTCCCCTATAGTTTTGCTCAGCAAACAGTTGTACAAGAGTGGGGACAAATCAAATTCATTATATCACAACACAATGCACCGCTAAAGGGTTGGTCGGGATGAATGACGCGGTCGCGTGTCGCGTGACGCGTCCATCCCGCGCACACATACTACGGGATTATGCTAATTTTGTATACTCGACGGTCCGATGGTTTCATTTGTATCGACTGTGAGATGTTGCACATGTGCCACGACAACACGCTAGACGTATAATAGGCAGATAGGTTATAATTGCACATAGGGACTTCAAAAAAAGAATACTATGCACGCTTTAATGTCTATCATGTCTATATACATCTAACATGTCTATATACATATGTATATGGACATGTTCAACTATCTGTTTTGTAGACATATTCAAGTGTCTTCTAAGTATCTAAACACGTATAGAATTAGATAAATTCTGTAAATGTAAATATGCAATTACCTAATTTATTCGCTTATTGTTAGTGTTCAGCTAATGAAGATCTTACTGAAATTGAATTATATTTTATTCATTTTTTTTTTTACCATACAAAAGTCAACGTATTGTGAAACAAACACACGTAAATACAAAATGAGTTCTAATCTATAGAGTGTTGGTAACAGTAGGTATCAAATAAGACAATACCATGTTTTTACACAATAATGTCTCTCTATTTAAGAGAGTTATTCTTCATACTCTCAATCATAAGAATTGATAAGCCCATAAAAAACTCGTGAGAACGTAGTCCAAATATATAAACAAAACAAATATAACCTATTTATTCGGGTAATACGCAAAATGCATGTGCACGTGCCAAAAGCACACCCCTAACATCTAAACTCATTTCACAACTACATCACTGCGCCCGGTTACTGCAATTTGGATTTTATCTCTTCAGCGATAGGGCAGTAGTAAAGTGAGTGGTTGGTGTGGTGCACTCTCCGGGTACATCGACTCTTTCATGGTATAGAATTAAATATCATTGTTAGGGCCGCTCATTAATGCAATATTGATCTCGAAATACGAGAAAGGGATGGTTTTATTGTGTGCGAAATTGACTATGCAATTTTTTAGCTCAAGTTAGTGCTTATTTTGTATAACTACTTACTAGAGATATATAAATACTAAAGAAGGTTTTTACAGTTTCATGACAAATAAGTTCCTTTCTGTATATTTGTCATTTTTTAGGACCTCGGGTTTCCCCTTTGGATATGAGACCCAGTCACTTTGATACATTATGTCTGAAATGGCTGCACTCTTTTTGACGGGACTTTAATTGGCAGGTGGCTGATGTAATAAGTAACTAACTTACGCCCGAATACTGAACCGCCACTCAAATCTGACAATCAATAAAGTGCTACTTATTGGCTCATATTTCATGCATTCTGTCTAATGTGACAGCTACATAAACGCTTAAGTAGCTCTTATATATTTGAGTGGCGGTTCAGTATTCGGCCTTTAGGCTACTTTTTTGTGGGCGAAATCGTTTAATTATTGCTTCCAACGCGAAACAAAGTTTAAAATAATAATAATAATGTAAATACACTCATTACCAAAAACAATAAAAAAAAAAACAAATTCAAAGAATATATGACTAACTAGTTCAATTAACAATTGTATCTTAATTTTCATAAAAAGTTGTATAGATACCTAACGCTTATTAAGTAGAATTTTTAATTTAAAAAAAAAAACTAATAAGCTAAACATTAAGTAACAATAAATATAAATTAGTAATTAAATGACACACACTGTTCGTCTAATAGTGTTAATAATCATACAAATGTTTTAATTATTATAAAAATCACAATATCAAGAAAAAAGCAGCCGTGAAATTAAATAAATTTATAACAGCTGTTATCCGATATTATAAACATATTTATGACATATAAACCGCTATTAAATGTTTTTGTTTATGTAGGATAGGAGGGCAAACGAGCTGACGTGTCACCTGATGGTAAGCGACGATAAGAACATGGACACCTGCAGCAGACATTGAGTTGCCGACCTTGAAGGGGGGTAGTGAAGGATGGGCCTACGAGTGCCTCTCTCACCGACCGAAACACGGCATGAGCCGCCTTGCGTCTATCTTCTGAGATGGTTCACCGGTCGAGCCGGCCCGTTCATGCAGCCAACTGTTTGGCTCCACCGCTGTTGCTGGACTACACCGCCTAGTTAATATGTTGCCTTGTATATCTTGGTGCGGCAGCAGGTAAGTACATAATGCATTTTATTTATTTTTTCTCTTTATAACACCCAATATGCGAATACGCCAGATGGCGTGGTATCGATCGCGGAGCGTGTGCGTGGTGGTGGGGTGGTGATGGTGCAGGCGAGGGGTGCGGGGGCAGGCCCTGTGCCCTATTATTGTTTAATCGTAATCTCAGCGCACGATTAGCATACCCATTGTACAACTACACTCGGTACACATGCTATCATAATGAATGGATGACGTCAACATATAAAAAAAAACTATATATGTATTTCAATGTAATTAAAAAATCTTGTAAGGGTGATGGATCGAAAGAGAGTTCAGATGTAAAAGTAAGAAACGGCGTGCTTCGATGCTTTGGACAGGTAGAAATAATTAATGATGCAGCGTTTGCAAGACCAAATAAATAAAACGAGTCCTTCAGGAAGGTGATGTAAGCAGCATTAAAATCCTAGGAGCGTGTATGACAAGAGTATGAAAGTCAAAGAAGCGAGTGAGGTGTGAAAGATTCGTGCCTTATGGTGCTCTGTTATCTCTGCCTACCCCGCAAGGGAGTTGGCGTGAGGTTTAGAATGTATGTTAGGAATGTAACAAATGAACAATCTATACATATTATAAAAATGAATCCGCATTTGCCTTGGTCATCGCATTAGGCATGAATGTCTGGACCAACTTCTTTCTTTCTTAGATTTCTTTTGAAAATTGATCTTTAAAATGTAAAAAAAAAACTGAAAAAATCGAATAATAGCATTTTTATACTTCCTAAAAGTATCTCCTTAATTTAGTCGTTCCGAAGAAATGTGGAATGTAGGCAGCTGCCATTACTTTGCGTAGCGTTATAAAACTAATTCACACTTATTTTAGAGCGGACCGTTCTGTGATGCCTGTTATGAGAATCTAGTCTCAGACTTTAAAACAGAAAAAATAATATGTAGTAATGTTTCACTTATTTTGTTTATTTTCATACGACACCAGTATTGCTGGCAAGATCGTCCTTTAAAAATCAGATGAATGTTCCTTTGGGCAACTGTAAAAATTACCAATCTTTTTACCCACTTTATTTAAGAGTTTATCGCTGACATTCAAACAAACATTTTCCTCTTTATAAGATTAGTTCAGTACTTCGCGATAGATATTTATACATATACCTATGAGGGTGGAGGGAACCGGTGTGTGTGTGTATAATCCGTAAATTGATCGCAGTGGTTGGTAAACAAACGTGGCCGCTAAAATGTCGCAATAACAAAAATAAAACGAATTAAAACTGTCCGCTTGTCGTTCCCACGAGACGACATTCAGCTTTTCATGTCACAATTTCGGGGGTCGTGCGACACTTTTATTTTTATGGGACGAACTGCCGCATCACACAAGGACATTACTTAAATATTTGAGCACTGACACAAGTGCTTAATTAACTGGTTGTGCCAATTTTAAAGTGGATAATCTCAGCATCTATTAGTAATTGATATTCTTGGTTACTCGCCACTGTATAGCTAGGGGGTGAAAATAAAAACAAAGTTATGATTTAGAAGAGTTTCACAAATATATTGTGGTTTTGATGATGAAATACCATATTTTATATCAAAATTTAAACAAATATTTGTAAATGTCTGATACAATTGCTATATATTTTATATTGAGACTGTATTAAATGTAAAGTGTTGTCTTAAAAGTCGTTCCTTGTAGGAAACCCACGTTAAGTTCCCTCTCCAATAAGTGAACGTACAAATTCTGGTGCGGTGCGAGTGAAGCTGAGCGGCGCGGTGTGGAGCGGCGCCACCCCGTGGGATATATTGTTCAAAGTTAAATTGTTTTTACGCGTTCAGTGCTCGTAACTAATTGGACTTAGAATATCTTACGCGGTTTCGGTTTGCACAGATAATACTGCTAGCCGATTATAGTGGAATTATCTTAAATTTAGTCAACTACAACTAAATAAAATAAACTAAAGAAAATATAAAACAAATAGAGCAACACTTTACACTATGTTAGTAACATTACATAACTTCACACTTTTCTACTCTAAGGTTGTAGGCAGCGGCCTCGAGTTGCCTTTATGTTTACGTCTCAAATGGAATAGGTGGCGAACCTATTGCTATACACCGAGCACAATGTTGTCAGTTCTTTTCGGAACTTACGTGTGATATATTCACATTCCTGGATGTAATACATTTACATGAGGATATCCGTACGAGCGATAATCCTCGAAAATTGGTGGAAGGCAAGTAAAGTCGGCGATCGCAACAACTAATTGCCTTGTGTCTAGGGGTTTGATAATCCGTTCACAGCAGGCGGCCCCAAATTAAAAACCCCTGTTGTCCAGCCCGGGTCGGGATTACCGTTCCCATGGAGGAGTCGTTTGACCCCGAGCGAAACATTTTTAGTAGTCAGCCTTGATAGGTTCTGTATGTTGTTAACTATAATAACAGGGTTCCAGAGATTATATTTTTTCACTCTATATGTTGTATCTAATGACAAAGTGATTTATATGTGTATAAAAAATAATTAACAACTAACACATGAGTTGTTTATAAACTTGTACAAAAACACACAGATTTGTAAAATTTGCGGCTGATAGTATCATTACATTCTGCACCGCAAAGTATTTGGCGTGATGATATATATGCTGTTGTTATTAAAGACTTATTGTGGACTGAGATACTTTCGATCTTTTTATAAAATAATTCCATCGAAGTTACTACTGGCCCCTAAAAACGAGGGTGAGGGTTGAAGTTTAGCGAGAAATTCCAAATCCTGAGATGAAATAGTAATTTATCAAAGGATTTTGAGTCTCGAGCTGAGGAAGTGAAGGATATCGCGTATTGCAGAAGTGTGCCTTATCGGAAACGACAGAGGGAACTCTTTCAGTGCTAAAACAACCGGAATACATTTAAAGCGATTCCTCCGCTCCTCCGTTTTTTTCATCGAGTATTCCTCTGTGTTTTTCAAGACATCTGTTAATTTTTTCAGACGTTTCGATTTTTCAAATTTCATCACAATTGTTTGTTACATAGTGCTTTGTATTGAGCTAATAGTTAAATCATGTCACGCTTGTGATTTTAAATCATATCATTAGGCTTGTCTCGCTCTTTGTGAAATTCAAATCTGAAGAACTAATAGTCGACACCCGGTTAACGGTTACCCACGCCGTGTCCACTGGCTACCCAGATTATTTGTAATCTCATAACGGTGTAATGTATGCACGGAGCGATGTACGGCTAAGCGAATACGCCGCCCCGCATATTAATATTCAAATAGCTTTTGAGCGAGCAATGTATGAGAAGCTATGTTGTATTGGTTCCATTAACATTCGCCAGTACAGTGGGTAGGCACTCGCCGGGCTTGTTGTTTGAACATAAACTTAACCAACTCACCGTACAGGTTGCCCTTTACATAGTTATCATAAATTCACCGCACCTTCACCATTCGCGAACAGCTGCTCAACTCTTCACTCTTTTTACAAACTTGAAACATAAGTGTTGAACCTGGCAAGTAGCATCTGTACTCCGTTTCAAATATACTACTAGCTGGTGAAACTTAGTTTCGGTAACTTCCATAGTTTGTCAAATGACGTGAAAAAATTATCAAAAATAATATCATTTATGGTTTCTTCTGCTCCTTTAGCGCAATACAGATTATAGCTTAACATATTCCTGCACGTTTCTAACAGCTAAATAGGAGGGATGGATTACAATTGATAACACACAGATCACATATCATATTCAATTTAAAAAACGTATTATTACTCTAGATTAACAGATTTGCTCTCAGTGTTGATCTTCTGTGGCATGCATAATATCATCTAGAAACCCCACGACCTAGCTTGATAAGCAGTTATACCCTCTCCTCATAAATTAGTATTAGAGTTTACAATTCCCATTAGTAAACATGTGAGCACCTGATCACCACCTAGTTGTCAACAGTAATATTTTTTCTTATCTCCTTGTTGCGCCACAAGCCATTCATTACACGCGCATCTGGAAGTCTATGTGATGTTGGAAACATATTGAAAGTTGATTTATATTTATCTTCCATCAGCACACAATCCTCTTTCCACAGTCAGAACAGCTGTTGTAAAGGTTACGCTCGTATCCTTGCACCTGCCGCTGCTGGTCTATTCCGTACCTAACCCTCTATCGGTTTAATTACAATCCTATTAACAGAATCGTCTCGTCGCCTCCATCGTCCAATTGGCATTGAAGGGTTCACCGGCGATAAATATTCGACTGCGCCGCATTGTTTAGTATTCATCGGCCAGATGGAACGATAACAGTACGGTTCCCAAACTTGTGCACAGCGATGGTTCTTAAAGATAACTAACTTTAACATAACACAACTTCACGCTTTAATTTACCTGAAGGTGTAGGTAGGGACTGTTAATAATTAATAAAAAAAACTTGAGAGGTGTCAAGGGACACCCGGATGGAATGAAGTTCCTTTCGATTAATTAGTGAAGGAATTGTAATATTTTTTTTTTATTATTAACAAATATACTGTAATATAAACTTAAGAGAGAGAGAGAGAGCTAAAAAAACATATTATATAAAATATGAAAACATGGAAAATAAAACTTCAAAAAGAGTTCCGATACCCGGATTCGAACCCGAGCCCCCTGTACGAGAGCAAGGTATCCCAGCCACTAGATTATTTGGGTAGTTATTCATTTTTCTAAATAAGCCGATACTTGAAAGTGCCCTAGTTTGGCATGGAAAAAGTGTCGTGACAATTTTTTCCGTCTAGCCTCCATTCACAACGCACGATAAGGAACTTCGTTCCAATAAATTTATTTCAGAAAGGCTTCCATAGGGTTAGTAAATACATAATACTTATATCTAGGACTAGCTGACCCGGCGAACTCTGTTTCGCATCAAAGTAATAACTGCTGCCCCGCTATGTTAATACTGCAATATCTGCGACAAATTTGAAGTCGATAGCAGCTATAGGTTTAAAATGGGAATTTTCCATTGTTAACACCCCCGCAACCCCCCTTGTGGGTGGAATTTCGTAAAATCCGTTCTTAGCTGACCTCTACTCGGCGAAAGGAATAATCCTACCAAATTTCAAGTCGCTACGCCTTATGGTTCCAGAGATATCGTGATGAGTCAATATATAGGTGGAAATCTCTTATATATATGTATATAGATTAGTATTGACACAAAACAAAAAATATACTTTTCTTTTTCCACTTCTATTACAACGCATGGACATTCATCCACCTTTGTTGTATAGGTGTGTCCCACCTGTCCACGAATACCTTCAAGATACCACTGGTACTGTTTCAGACACGTGCCATCATAGATGAACAGCGCTTCCTCATGATTGCCGCGAAAGAGTCCGTACGCGCTTCCACAAACATTGATGACGCGCTGCAACGCCACGGTAGCCCCAGTAGCACCATGAACGCATTGTTATATTGGACGCGCAGATCGCCGTATGCCCGAAGCGTGTAACTGACCCATAGGCTGCACGTGTAAAAGGACTGACAGTAGGCTTTAAAAGCTTTGACCCGAGCTTATTGCCGTACACCGGGCACAAAGTTGTCACTCATCGATATTTATCACACATAACTTCCGAAAAGAATTACATCAAATCATTGGTGTGAGCAATCGCGCA
Source organism: Euproctis similis (assembly GCA_905147225.2). Lineage (NCBI taxonomy): Eukaryota > Metazoa > Arthropoda > Insecta > Lepidoptera > Erebidae > Euproctis > Euproctis similis. The sequence goes on along the minus strand of LR990113.1, from coordinate 4,438,888 downwards.
ACCGAAACAACGACTTGTACATCAGAAACGGGAATCTCGACCACTGGACCACCGAGGCTGTTAAACTATATTACGACGATGTACAAATCACAAACTCACATTCGTATTAGTGATCGGTTAAAAACTTTCGTCGGTGCACGTGCGAGGCGAGGGTACAAATCCACGCGAGGGTTACGTTTTGCTTTCATAGTTGGCAAAAAAAAACCCGACAATTACAAGATTAGGGATGAAATGTACGGGGGTGAAGTTGTTTTTTTTTCTTTTTTCGTTGAAACGGCAACCGTTGATCTTTTCTTCGTTTTCTTTTATATTTTAATTTAAAAATTCTCAAGTACCGCAATATCCTAACGGTGCAGTAGGAGATTTGTGCGAGGGAGATGGTGTTTCGACTGCAGTTTAAGTGTATTAATCATCATACGTCCAGAATAATGAACTGTGTGTGCCTTGGCAAAGTAAGCAGCGCGACTCCGGTACCGCGTTATCATTTTGACGGCTTTTATTTTCAAAGTATTACGCCGCTAATTAATTTTTTGTACAAGCCTTTGTATTAATCTTTTTACTTTGAAGTAAACAGGTATTTCACGCGATATTTTATTATAGCGAATGGGGCCGGTACAATCATACAATGTTGCGGGCGTGCACAGGCGTGGGGCGGGGGGAGTTCAGTTATTATGTGAACTCAAAGTGCTGAGGGGTCCAGTAAAATGTCATCCAAATTATTTGCTTAGTTAAATATTGAAAAAAAATCTTGTTATAATGATAACTATAATAAAAATTATTATTATTATTGCGAGGTATGCAGAGAAAAAGAGCGCCATAAGGCATGATTCTTGCACACCTCACTCGCTTCCTTGACTTTCGTAACTCTTGCCCTACCTATACGCCCGTCGATTTTTGAGGCTTCTCACAACACCATATCGTTTAGGCTACACAGCAAATAGGACTAGCTAGTAAGGGGAGGTATAGTGGTGGCTGGCATTTATGGCTGTAAGAAGTTCGTGCGGACAGCTAGTGAACAGATAAACTTGAGAGGGACAAATAATAATATCACAAATTATCCATCCTCCATGTTAGACAAATTTTTCCAGATATTTGTGACTCGAGATTGTTACTCTAACTACCTTTAATTGGTGTTCCCGAAGTTTCTTTCTTTCTATACGGGATGCTTTCCATTCATGTGTGTGTGTGTGTGTGTGTTTTTATGGAAAACAATTGCTATTATGTTATTATAATCACAGAGTAAATCTTATTCATATAAAGATAACGATTTTACAAAGAATATAGTAGTAACTCGAGAAATAGTTTCGGTGGTCCAGTGGTCAAGCACACGATTTCTGAATCCAGATGTAGCGGTTTTGAATCCTGGCACACACCAATGACTTTTCGAAATTATGCAATTTCGTAAGTTTTGTGTGATAAACATCGATGACTAAAAACTTTGTGCCCGGTATGGCAATACGCTCGCCACCTATTCCATTTGGGACGTAAACATACCGGCGAGTCGAGGCTTAGTAGCCACTGCCTACACCTTCGGGTAGAGAAAGGCGTGAAGTAATGTTACGTGTATGTTATGTTATAGCAACTCGCTTATTCAATGCACTGCCTACAAAGTACGTATAGGTCCTAACGATCCCTGCGCCCCCCCACCCGTAGATAAGTGCACATAATTTCGCGGCTGCTCGTCTCGCGGCGCGCACGCACGCACGCACGCACGCGATATCCGCGTCAGTCGGAAGCCACGAACACACTTTATGAACACCAACAAAAAATATATATCAGAGTTCTTATAGCTCTCGTTATGGACATTACGTTACCTACACATTATAAACTTGCCTTCACCCTAATGACCGACCGAAAGTCGTTCTTTGTATATCTTTCCTCTAATTTTTGAAAGTTATGGAAAATCTTCCGAATTTGCAACAAGTCTGAGCTTTATGTATGGTTTTTTTTCAAGAAATAATAACTTATAGGTACCCTTCTACTAAATGGACTAATCATTCCATAATATTCTAATCGATTGTAAACTGAAAGTTTCTTTTACCGATCAACTGCGCAACATTGGTAGTATGAATTATGTATAGCATATCGTCATTTTCCCGCCACTGTCACAGAGCGAAACGCGGCATGAGCCACTTCAGGCCGATATTCTGAGGTCGTGGTATTTTACCAGTCGAGCCATTTATGGAACGAACTGCCATATTAGATTAATGACGAATACTTCATTAAAATTGCTCATGCAGATTACTCAATGATCTTACATAGATTAAACCGCTAACCCAGACATGTATTTATATAATTAGCAGGTAGCATCAGCTCAATGATTCGTGGATAATCATTAATATTGTCACTATTCAAATAAAACAGCAAATCTAACAAGTCGTCGTCGTCCTCGTGCTAACATACACACAAACACACACATTTATATATATATAAATAGAGAGAGATACAAGAGACCAGCTGTTCGTGCCCGGGTGTCACAAAGTTCCTCCGAGTGCCGCACACAAAAGACGTCGAGGCATCATCGATCGCGTCTATTGTTCGCGCAAGGAGCGCACAACCACCGTACATCTGTTTCGTTCCTTTTTCACTCGCCCTGCATAATGAAACCGGCCACCATTGTGACGACGAATATCCACAAAAGAACACGCACTTTGGCGCTGCCTGTGTATTTTATAAGACAAAAAATATTTATATATACTGTATATATATATATAAGTCTTTGGAAACCTAAATGGTGGGCGTGAACTTTGTTGGCGGAAACGAGAAAGTCGATGCAACTGTTATGTTACGGCATACGCGTTTCATTTTTTTAAAGTGTCATTAAAAATAATAAAATAAAAAATGTAATCTGCCCGACACGCTGTCATTGAGTGCTTAAAATTTTCAATTTACGCTATATACGTATTATATTAATTGAGTGTCACGTTGTTTGTCAGCTCTAAGCGCCTAAATACCTTTACCGATACGATTTAATAAAAAATTACAACTGTGCTATTTGATCTTAAGTGAAAATGAAAATTATATAAATAACTGAAGGACCTCTGTATCTGTCGTGTGTTTTTGTCATGCGTAAAGGCTGTAATGTAATGTGTAACAAAGTAAAAGTGCATGTACAGTGCAATTACAATACGCAGATGTTGCGGTCGACAACACCAACTGTTCCGCAATTTACTTGCAATAATACCTCAAACTATATTTAATGGAAATACATATCACATATAATAATAGCGCATTTATTTTTCACTTTAATCATTTTCCACCTTCGTTATATCCTTATAACGTTCACAGATATTTTACGTGTCTTCATTTATCCATGGAAGTAATGTATTATATTTTACGTCCATAGACGTAACGAAATCAAATAGGTAAATAAACAAATAAAATTATTTATTTCAGATCGTAGATCCGTAGAAAAATCGGTTATCTGTAAAGTCGGTTTACTGACGGTAGTTAAACGTGACAACGTCATAAGAGAATAGTGATGGAATGGTGACATTTTTCAAAAGAAAATTATAATAAAACTAGCAGACCGCGCGAACTTCGTACCACTATATTGTATGTAGCTTCCCGCTTCACGGTGTTACTCGCGTACAAACAAAATGTCGATGACGACGATGATTACACATAGCCTATGTTACTCAGTCATAATGTAGCTTTCTAAAGAAAAAAGAATTATTAAAATTGGTTCAGTATTTTCTGAGTTTATTTACATACAAAAATACAAATCTTTCCTCTTTATAATATTAGTGTAGATTAACAAAAACAAAATTTAAAAATAAAATAAAAACTAATTACAATATAAAAGTTAATAGTAAGTCAAAGTAAGAACGACGTGATGAAGAAATGATGAAAGTGTCAGCATCAAACTTTTTCCAATGTCCACAATGATCACAATGTCTCGCGGTCATCTTTAACTAACATGCATACCAAAATGCCGGGAGTACATTGTAAATGCGGACACAAATTGCGTTCCCCCCGCGGCGGAGGGAGCCCGCGCTGGCGATTAAGTGCACTTAATTCCGTCTAAATGTTGCCCGATGGGGAGTTGGGAAGTTACTGCCTACTGCTACTCTTACTCTCACCGCTCCGGGCCACATGGAATTGTAGAATATTCAATCAGAAATTGAAGTGAGCTAACTGAGGTTACACACCGGGCGGGGTGGGAACTGGATGTGTACAAGGAAATGCTACAGAAACCCACCATTTTATTTATCTAACGGAATATATTAACGCGTTTTTTTTACGATACACTTCCACTCGGCAACTTATCAAAGTAGTTATTATGAGATTTTTATTAAGTTGAATTTAAAATCGAGGTCTGTACAGTTTGAGAATATTTTATATTGGTGTGAGTTTCCCTTACAAGTTAATAATTAAATGCTAAACGAACAGTTTTTTTATAAACGAGTCACGAAAGATCATTGGGCGGAGTGGAAACAGTTGGATGATAATGCGCGTTCGCCGGTTGATGAGTAGGTAGACGTCAGAATGCATTAGATGGGGTGGTTTTTTTTTTTAATTATTGCTGATTGCTGAATGTTTTACGAAGTATAAAATATTGTCCGATGGTATTTTACATTAAACTATTGATTAAATAACATTAATAAACTTAACACTCACATTGATGTTGAGTTTTCATGTACAAAAGCAGTTCAAAAACTTATGTAAATAATTTGAAAAGTAATCCTATCCAATTCATGCAGCGAACTGCGTGGTTCTACAACTGTTAAAACAATTATTTTGACGGCGATACAAAAAAGGCTGCAGGGTTATTATGGAAACGTGCTAACAATACATAAACACAATATCAACAACAATTACATATGTACCACGGCGCTTCATCCGAACAATTTGAAATCTTTCTAAGGACCACAGTTCAAATTCTGTGTGCCACTACTACTGTACTACTTCTGTGTGGTCCAGTGGTCGAATACCCCGCTTCTGAACCAAGAAGACGTAGGTTGGAATCCTGGCTTACATCAGACTTTTCGAAATTCTTTTAGAAAGTTATGTGATAAATATCGATGGCTGAAAACTTTGAGCCCGATATGGCAATAGGTTCACCACCTATTTCATTTGGGATGTAAACGTAACGGCGAGTAAACTTAACAGCCACTACCTACACCTTCGGGTAGAAAAAAGGCGTGAAGTTATGTATGTATACGTGCACGAAATTTACTTTAAAAAAATCACTGCACCGTTTTCACATTTAAAAATCTAGTTAATTAAAGCGTATCAAACAGAATTATACCAGTACCTGGCGGTGTAATAATTTTTCATACATAAACAATTTATTCATAGTTGTGTTTTTAAAACAATCAAACTCAAACATTCTCAGTAATAATTTTGTATTTAAATGCACAAGTTTATATGTTGTTAAACCTCATACGGTTCAGCAAGAAGACAGTGCACACGCATACAAACCAATATTTATGTTTGTATGTACATTATTATACATTTTTAGCACATTTCAATATGCAATTTCCGCCAAATTCTGGCAACTTGACTGAATTATTTTCTTTGTCTAGCAATTCCCTAGAAACTTGGACCCAAATATGTAAGTACTTTGTTAAAGAAAAGTGCCCGTTATTACGTTGAGTAGATACCATCCGTCCTATAAACCTATCTACGTGTTGATAAAAAAATAATCACATCACATCCAACGCGTCAAGTTTGGACATTAATAAAATTTTAGACTTCGATTGGAACTAAATCAACAAGATATTAAAAATAAACAGAAGGAAAGTTTCGAAGATCCAACGAAGCGTATTAACTGCATATTCATAGACAGGATTTGGGGTGAGTTCCACCCCCTGTTAATTTATATTATAATATATACCGAGGTGCACAATACAGGTAGCCTGTACACTCGAGACGTCTCGTCACAACACAAGATTTGCCCGCGGCGGCGCTCGCCTGTGGCAAGTACACAACCAAAAATCATCTCTCAGGTAGAACACTAAAGCGTTGAGCACTCTTTGTATTACAATTATGATTCAAAGACATCAGTCGCACAGAAAATAGGGATCTTAGCTAAAATTAAAAAAAATATATAAAAATCGACTACGCAAAAAAAACGATTAAATCTTATTGTCATAGAAAATTCGATCAGTCTCACAGTTAAGACAAATCAAACGACGTACCTAAAACTAAAATCGATCAAAATAAAATTACAGTTTAGCTTATTGAGAAATATAACTAGGTACTCTCTTTGTACTCCAGTCCAGTTTCACCTATACGGAGTCGGTTATTAGTCAATCTTTAATAGCTACAAGTTTACGGGACATCCTTGTATACAATCGTCCTCCCAACTTACAATGTTAAATAACAAAATTAAACAATAGCAAAACTGGCATGGCTGTTTTCTAAATTAACTGGTGTTTAATTGTTGCCCGTGTCTGTTGCAGCCGGGGAACTGTGAGCCGGGATTAGCACTAAATTACGACAGATTGAATTCCATTAGCGGCTTTCTGATATGTTTCAAATTAGCGTTGCCACTTCCTTATTGATTAAATCTGACTATTTTTGTTTCAATTCATCCTCTGTTTCGCAATAAATAGTTCAACACGTTTGTAAGTAGTGCTTATAACGGGCTAGCTTATTAATGCCAGTAAGAACTATGTCATCTTAGGAAGAGAAAAAAATAAGGTATCGCACACGAATTCCAAAAAGTCTTTACTACGAGCCGGGAACCGATCTCGAGACCCTGTTCACTGACAATGTTCTTTAGGACGGAGCCACACACGCCTGTATGTTCTATATTCAGAATTTTACATACACATAAACATACATATTTTTGATTAATAGTTTTCAACCCATATAGAGAGAGCCTAAATTACTTTGTTCAGTGGCAGTGTATTTAAATATGACCTATCTACAACATTTACATAGATGTAACTATATCTTATCAACAAGAAAAGCAGAAAAATCTGGTTCAAAACTACTCAATTAACATCGTGTCAGTGCCTAGTTACTTAGAAAACTTGACGCTTTTATTTCAGACGGTCTCTAATTAATTGTGATCGAACCGTAGGTATGTAGGTTGCACCTTGACATTCATTATCCAAATATGTCACGTTCCACTCAGGGAGTTATCGCTGTACTTTTAATGTATATGTCGTATAAACAATAAGACAATTATATTCAACCGTGAGACCGGTGTTTAAATAATATAACGTAACAAAATTCTAAATAAGTAGTTAAAAAATATAACGTCCGAATAGTAAACTATAAAAATACAGAGCCCACATGTCGGTCTGTTAACATTTGGAGTGCTCTCGTACAACTACTCAACTCGCTGGGCAAACACACAAAGTCAGATATAATAATGCGGGCGACGCGTTCTCATTAGAAACCGGAATCTCCAGATATATACGTGCATATACCATTTTTCCGCCGTAACAAACATATACCAAAGAAAATTAAAGATTCTCGAGGAGTCAGCGACATAACTGTCCAAGTGTGGCTGGAGGCGGTGACAGTAAAAAGTTCAAGCCTGCATCGTGAATACCAGCTGCAGAGCTCGTCAGGACATTGGCGGACGATAAAAACGTTCGCACAGCGCATGCGAATATTGCGTTACGACTTGGCCATACCAATGTCGACGAGTGTGGCCAACACGCGACCAGAAAATACACAGCTCGCTTAAAAAAGCGGAGTTCACGTTGGAAGGAATAGAATTAAGTAATTGAGTAGACAAAACTAATAATCATATCAGTCTATTATCTGAAATAAATGAATAATAAAAAAATATAGGCACCTATAGCACAAACATGTTATGGTCACAGGTAATACACATATGTATGGTGCATGACAACAAATGCATACATGTATTTTATTGCAAAAAGAAAAACTTTTATCAATATATATTTTTTCTTTATAACATCAGATTTTGAACTTGAAGTCCATACATATATTTTTCATATAATATATAAAGATAAATGGTCCATAAAATTTTCATAATACGTATATAAAGTTACGTATGTGATGATAATGAATCCGCTCTCAAGGTTGTGAAGACGCTTGTTTACACATGTGTGCCTATATAATAGAGCGAACCGAGTTCATTGGCGCGGATGTCGAAAAAAAAGTTACATAAAGGCTCGCGTTTACAAGGTCAATGTCGCTTGGAGCGGAGAGCGAGCGTTGCGAAAGTGCTCGGCTCCTACGTAACGTGGCTCTCGGCTCTCGCACGGATAATTGCGATGTAATCGACGTAATACATCCAAGTCTTGTTTCCTTATACGGCGCTCGCAGCTTGCGCTCGCATAGAAGAAACAGCTGACCGAGGCACGCGCTTCCAATGCATATTAATGTCACAACAGGCCGGTGCAAAAAATAATATATATAAACGTATAAAATCGAAATGCTACTAGTGGATATATGGACATATACGACCAGTTCGCGATGCAGACTCCTCAATTATGCAATGGACGATGTGTAGTAAATCAAACTTGGATGTAATTGTATAATACATTGCGGTTTTTTATCTAAATAATTTTTGTTTTTCCGCAACAAGCTGCGCATTGAGTAGGTGATTGGTTGTCATCATCGTGTGGTCACTAACACAAACCAGCCTGTGTGGTCCCGTACATCCGTTTTAGTACTAAATATACACGCTTTTAATATCCATAAAGTTAAAACTCCTCACGTTTCGAGTGTGTTGTTTACGATTTAGAAATATGTTCTTGAAACAACACCCAGAGTAATTGTTTGTAGTAAGTATCTTCTGGGAGTGTTCCATGTTTTAGGAGCACGTTTACATTGAAACCAATATAATTCTTATTTGTTTTGTGTAATTGAAACATTCATTGAACAAGTGCAGAATGAGGTATATCAGCTGTAGGCGCTGACTCTGATCCAAAGAAACTTTTGCAACGATGCAAGTACCTAACTACTTATAGACGTCTATTGATAGTAATTGTTATTGTTAAATTGGACACGGGAGATTTTGGTGCTAGGCTGAAAATTGTAACCGTAAAAGGCGAAAAGTTAAGTTTCGTAAAAAATGCACTTCCATCAACTATAATTTATTAGACTGACCTCTTATTGGTTTTATATTAAATCTACCAATATACATATTAATTTACCATTTCATTAACCAACTATTACAATTAATGAGGCGGGCACTGATTTTGAGTTTGCTATCTCGTCACATAGCCCGTAGGCCCCGTAGTTGTCCGTACGTTGGCTGGATAACATAGTTACATATAGCAGTAACTTACAACTAGTTATCAATGTTAGACACACAACACAGATACACTGACGACTCAAAAAACGTGACAATATATCAAAGGAGTGTCGCTTTTATCTTATCACAACATTGTATTGGGTAAAGTTACTATCTGTAGTCGGTCGATGCCACTAAGGTACATATATTGGCGACTGTAAGTACCATATTGGACATACGGAATTAATACCAAAACGGCACCATGGCGAAGATGCTACTAAATTGCTCTACTAAATTGTCTCTACTAAATCCATCCATCACTCATCCCTGCGGCAACTGCAGCCTCTAAACAATAAACTTTCTAACTTTTGATAGACAATTAAATTAACTGTTTGTTATTTCCATTTCTCACAACAACACTAGATAGTGAGGCAGAAATGTAATGATGATAAAGTAATGATTTTACATATTATTAATTAATCATTCGTGTATTTGAGTGTTGATTTAAGTCTCGGTGGCCCAGTGGTCGAGCACACGGCTTCTGATTCAGAGGACCGGGTTCGATTCCTGACACTGGCTCACACCAATGACTTTTGTGATAAATATCGATGACTGAAAACTTTGTGCCCGGTGTGGCAATAGGTTCGCCACTTATTCCATTTGGGACGTAAACATAACGGCGAGACGAGGCTTAACAGCCGCTGCCTACACCTTCGGATAACAAAAGGCGTGAAGTTATGTATTTGAGTAAGCTAATTTATCACAAGCGCAAAGGATATCTGAAAAAAAAGATCACGTTTTTATTAGTCTGTGGATATTGTTAAGGATTTAAATTTGTATCAGGTTCAGGGTACCAAAAGAAGTCAGTTTAAACGTGATCGACCTGAGTCGATAGCGAGAACGTAAACAGGGGTGATTGGACATTTTATAGATATATATAATACATGTGTATAAATATCTACTAGTCAAGACTGATAAAACTTGTAAGAGCCATCTTCCACTCCACGACGAACTCATGCTTGACTGTTACTACTTAAATATGAGACGAGTTTCAAAACTTCAACTTAACGTCTCATTTTAACACCTCGTTCTGAATTTAATACATCTAATAACATACAGTAAGAACTGTGAAGACACCTGCATATTAACAAACAATACAAATACATAATAAATAATTTCTCAACAAGAAAATCGACTTCGGAATATATAATAAAAGCAGCAATAAAAGAAGAGAAAATAACACATGTCCAACAAAAATGTTAACTCATTATTGAAGCCATATTTTTTGTTACTTCACGTACTTTTCCACCCGAAGTTGTAGGCAGCGGCAGTGACGCGTCGAGTTGCCGATATTCTCAGTCACCGATATTATCGCACATTTAATTCAAATCCTCCAGACCACCAATGGCTCATTGCAGTAATTACCAGTTTAATAAACGTGAAATAATATATAAACCGCAAACACAACAGCAGTACCTTCTAAAAAGACAGATGTTTAATTTACGAAAGTTTTTTGATACCTACTCAATTTCATGCAATTTTATTAACGGTATAATGTATCAGTGATCTATTTCATCAGCTTCATGCCAATAAAAGTATCGTCAAAATCGGTCCAGCCATTCCAGAGATTACGCAGAACAAAAGAGGCAGATTATTATTAGTATTTTGATTATTTTTTGTCACTCTCCCGCCAAGCCTCACTTGATTAATGGACGGCCCCTAACAATAAACCAAGATAAACGTCAGCCTAATCATAAAACTTTAACGGCTGCTTTGGTTACACGAATGATCTCTTGCTGGACTGCTTAAGATTAGATTTATATTACAGGGAATAATTGACCCTAAAATAGTTCTAGTTGTAAATCCAGCTAATAAATCTCATTTATCTGCTGCTGATAAATTGAATTTTCAAAATCTATGCAAACGAAAAATCGTATTTTCTCCAAGTCAGTCGGGTGTAGTGACGCTAATCACGTCATTAAGACATTTACACGGCCGGTATATAAACACATCGTGACATTAGTGTTATGTTGTACAATAAAATAAATAAGCAACTATCATACGGAATAGTCTCAGTTAAGCAAGAAAATATTTCAGTGTTTTGATTAATAAGAAATTTAGTAAGTAAATACTAACTAATGAGTTTGTAATGACACAATAGATCAGTACATCAATCCTGTTTCAAGTACCTACATACCAAATATTGACCCGTAATTCTAATAGAATAAACACAACCCGAAAGAACGAAGCGAATAAACTCTTCCTATCTCATGAAAGAATTTAAATTTGTCTTTAAAACTTCAGTTTGAGGTCGTTTAAAAATAACTCCATTTACTCAGACGTTTTTCTTTATTGGATAAAAAAAATATAAAAGTGTAGTCTTGTAAAAAAAAAACCACAATTAACACAAATACTTCCTTTGTCATTATCTATTGATTATACACGACTGTTTCACTGCACTGTGTACTTTCGATTCATTAAATGACGAGACGGCAAAAATATTGAAAAGTTCAAGTCAGAAGTGTCCCTTGAATTATTACTTCATCGATTCTTCAAACAATGAAGTTAGGACTTTTTAACTATATGATAGGGTACTTTGTGGTAGGAAGTTTACAAAGGTAGACAAAGCTTTCAAGGAACTTTGTAATAGGTGACGGTCGTTAGCGGCAGACACCACCTACCTACAATAATTTGATGAAGTTATATTAAGTGGCGTCACAAACAGTTACCTCATTACTTGAAGTCGTGACTTTGTAAAGCCTGTCGATGAGCTCCGGCGGTCCCAGGTCATGAAGCAAGTTCGATAGCCATTCCCATAGACATGTCCGATCCTAACACGCGGTCACGACGCCATATAAAATATATGTTTTAGATGGCAACGTAAAATATAACGCTACAAGTGGAGGAGTGTGGGAGAGGAGTTCATTCAAACGACAGGTTGTTTCCCAAGCGTTTCTTTACGTGCCAGTGCTAGTGCATAAAATAAAAACTGAAATAAATTTGAGAAATTTATTCGGCGTAATTCCACCTTGGGGTATTAAGTGCGTAAAGTCACAGTTACCATATATCACACAAGGATTAGATTAAATAAAGAATAAGAATGGACAAAGTCTCTTTTCAAAACCCAAATTTTAATAGAGGGCGGCTAGAAACAAAGTAAATAAATTAAAAATTTGGACACTCTCGATATTGCAGCGAGACTGCCCTTATCGTCTGTTCAATACTGAAGATACTTTTTATCTCATTATTTTGATTGGCATAATTAAATCACGCCCATCATCGTGTTGCATATCAGCAATGTGATGTCTTAGAAGACGTGACTTTTTAATTATGAGGATTACGCCATTAGCTGAACAGCGAACAGTTCTCGTAAGTTTCCACGTTAGGGTGCTACGTAAACCGGCTGTCACACCTGCTTGGAGACGGCAACGAAGGGGAACCGAATTCCTTTTGAAGGGTACCACAGGGATAATGTTTGACTTGCGATGAAATTTATTCTATTCGTGCCAGTTGACATCGTTGCGGAGTAAAGTGGAGAGGAAAGTGAAAATATAATGAAATGTCACATACACATAAGTGAACTATTTAAGCACAACTACACTCGAGAGCAATGAATCCGGGTCACTTAAAGAATCCTAAAAATCTCGGAAACTAAAAATGCTAGGTTAATGCAATAAATTGTATTTAATAGACAATGTAATACTCCTTAAATGAAGGTATTAAAACTTCTTAGTTATTGTAAAGTTATATCATAAAAAAATCAAATTTGAAAAAGGGCCACTTTCGAAGATGGAACTACGAAATTACAGCATTTGGTTTTGCTTTTGTTTGTAATCTGTCATTTATGTGGGTACATAAACCATGTTGATAGTGCTCTATATTCATTATTCAAGCTGAAATTATGTCGCTTACGCCTGAAGAATGCACCAGAATACTTACAATGCTGGAAACCGGCCGGAGTCAGCGCGATACAGCCAGGACTGTTGGTGTGTCGCTGTCAACAGTACAAAGAGTTCTCCGACGTTACGAAGAAACTGGTTCTAACCTACGCAGACCAGGAACGGGCAGAACCAGGTATACCACAGCACGAGAAGACAAGACCGATACTTGGTGAACACCATGCTTCGAAATCGCTTTCTCACAGGAACTGAACTCACCAATCAGTTTCGACGCCTCGGAGGAAGTAACCCAAGTGCATGGACAGTAAGACGTCGGCTTGCTGAATCTAACTTAAAACCCCTTAGACCTGCAAACGGCCCTAAACTGGAGCGTGGGCATCGTATTTCAAGACTAAGATATGCCCAGAGCCACGTAAATTGGAGTATTGAAGATTGGTCAAAAGTTATGTTCTCCGACGAATCAAAATTTATGCTCTACAAGCACGATGGAAGACACAGAGTGTATCGAAGACCAGGGGAAAGATTCAAGCAAGCATGCATCGAGGAAAAAGTAGCCTACGGTGGTGGGTCTGTACTTGTGTGGGCCGGAATTTCTTCTGAAAGTCGCACAGAGCTGGTGATCATAGAAAACGGCTCTTTAACTAGCGTAAGATATGTGGAAGAAATCCTCAATGATCACGTTGGTCCATTTATGGTCAATTTAGGTGAGGATGCTATATTTATGCAATGCCTGCAATGCATATTTGACAATGCCCGACCTCATACAGGTAGGATTGTGAATGACTACCTTCAAGAGATGAACATTACTCGTATGGAGTGGCCAGCGCGCAGCCCGGATATCAACCCGATCGAGCATGCTTGGGACGAGCTAGGCAGATGCGTAAAACAACGAAACCCTCCCCCAATCACGCTTCGTGAGCTCAAAATTGCTCTCACAGAGGAATGGGAGAATATTCCCCAAAATCGTATAAGGAACTTGGTGTACAGCATGCCAAACCGCGTAAACGCAGTAATGGAAGCACGAGGAGGCAATACGAAGTATTAAAATTCAAGAAAATCGTAATAAAGTTCAAAAATTTCATGTTTCCTATTTTTGTTTTAAGGAGAGATCAGCAGATTTTTTCTTTATGTAATTTTGTGTTAATAAAATGTATGGTGACTCATATTTTTTTTACTTTCATTTAAGGAGTATTACATTGTCTATTAAATACAATTTATTGCATTAACCTATCATTTTTAGTTTCCGAGATTTTTAACATTCTTTAAGTGACCCGGATTCATTGCTCTCGAGAGTATTTAAAATTGTCTGACGAATTAAATGCGTTTTGAGTGCAGAGAATTCTATAACTTGACACAAATTAAAACAATCAAACAATCGATGGCATTTAAAATATACAATTGCAATCGATGGATATACAAACGATCGGCGTTGTTTCATAATAAACCCCTACCTAACTAATATGCAAATAGCAGTACTCGTAATTAGTTAGGGTTCGTACGAGGCTACTTAGCGAGACCTGGACTGAGTCTCGTATAACGTACAACCCTACAGTAACGAGGGGGAAGTCCGGCGCGGTCGTAATTATGGACACGGCGGAGGTGAGCAGAGGTGTCGAGACATCGCGATAATATCGGAACATTTTCGTTTTCGCTTAATGTCGCTCGCTGGCGGGTTATTTAATCGGTGAATTTAATAAAACGGTCAAGCCGAGAAACGGGGGACGTTGATTTATCGACAACAATCTCTTTACACTTGGAATCCTACTGTATTATATCGATTCGAATGTACATTTAGGAGATAATCGATTTATATATTGAATTTATCTTATTCGCATGTTTGAGTTCGTGTAATTCTTAGCATCGATTGCACATTTGCTGATAATGGTATGCATCTACGTAAAATAAAGAGTCCTTTGAAAAATAATCATTTTCAATGATCACGGAGAAAATTATCCGAAATAACATGTAACGATAATATCTGAATGTGTTGAGGAAGCAGTAAGTAATAAATAAAGGTGGTGTCTGCGGCTTGCAAACGTAACGAGTAATAAATATGCTCTCTTCAAAATAGCTGCTTGAAGGTGATTTTTTTTAATGACTCAGCCGTGTACGTGCATTTTGATGGTCTTCTACGAGCTATATCTTATGACACGATTGTGTGATAGCAATAACATATATTATTCTAGAAGCGCGACTTACTGTCACTGATTCGACTGGCTGTACAACTGGTAGATACAAATAAGATATAAGTAGATATAAATTTGTCGAGTATGAAAACCATGTTTTACGATGTGAGTACTATCTTGGTTATACCTGTACGACAAGGTGCTGAGATACATTAAAATGCATTACCCTTTTTACTTAATGAGGTTTAACGCAAGGAGAGGCCTATCGGTTACTCATTACGGCCGTTTATTTCAATCTGGCGATAATTGCCACAAGATCTGTCATGCCGTAGAAGATAAGCGACAGGTGCTAGGTAAAATATGTTTAATTAATAACATATTACACCCAGATTAAGCCCATATTACCAAAACATATGGTCAACTAGTTTTTCTGTAATTTGCAGATTGGATCACCGTACAATCACGTGGCACATTTCAATAATAAAAGGGAAATATTTTATACTCCGAGATTATAAATTAATTCCCTCAAATTTTATTTGAATCGGTGCAGTGGTTTAATACTAGAAAAAGTTAATAGCAAAACATACAATACAACTCTTAAATAATACAATTTTAATACTGTTTCTTGCAGTTAATATCCTTGTGGCGCATTGGTAAAACTACCGGCTGCAGCAACGAGGTCGGGGGTTCGATTACCACCCGAGCACAAATATTTGTGACAAACATGAATATTTGTGTGGCGTCTGGGTGTTTTTCTATGTATTATAAGTATCTATTTACAAAAGAAAAGTATATATAAGGTAGTATTATCAGTTATCTAGTATCCATAACACAAGCATTTAGTTGCTTAGCTTGGAACTAGAGGGCGCTGTGTGATTTGTGTCCAAGATATTATTATTATTATTAGATATTAATCAATCAATTCTCTCTCATTAGTTAATATTCTTATCTGTCGTACATAATATATATGTATTTATATATTAACTAAATTATATTAAGATATGAGGAGATAGGAAATTAATTTAGTAGTTTCGAGTATAATATCTAACTAACGGTGTAGTGTTTCGTAGTAATTAACAAATGCCTTCGGTATCTTTCGAGTGGGGAGCGCGATGAAGATCGTAAACTTTACAGAGTACGCAGAGAAACCTATATATATTATATGTACGATGTAGTAAGATAACGCGAACAAGTATTCAATTGATTGTTCATGGTAATGTTCTTAATTTGGGTAATTTCGAGTTCTAGTTTTCTTAAATTTAACATAACATAACATTTGTTAAATATACATATCATTTGCATTCTATATCAAAATACACGTACAAAGTTAGAATTTTGTAAATAATACAAATTATAAGTAACTACCAGCTTTATTTAATTACCAACACATACCACGCATTGTATGTATGTTATTGATTGGGTTTCATATACAACTGGATCCATTATCTGGTATAACAATAATGATGTAAAAAAAAAGTGATTAGCCCCCGACGATGTCCATTGTAGATAGCCCCCGCTGCAAACGCCCTCTTGACGGATAGCATCGGAAGCAGTAGAAATGCAGCGGGATTATGCAGCAATCTGCCATCAGAGGGCGCCCCTCCCTTGAAATGGTATCGTGTTGCCAAGATTAATTGGTGTTTAGCCCCCGCGGGCCCTACGGCCAAATATTCTCGTTTGAGTCATGCGAAATTGGACCTGAGGTAATGTCTATTTAATAATACCGCAACATCGATACTTTCTTTCAATTTCATTATATGTAATTAGTAAAAAGAACCAGGAATTTAATGGCATTTCTTTGGTTTATACAAATCGGTAACACAGGGACGGGCCTCGTGGCACACTGGTAAAACGATTGCCTGGATTGCTGAGTACGACTTCTACAAGGGTATCGATATCCAACCGACTAGAATTTTGTGATGTTTGAAGAAAACTATAGTTGGACTTGGTGATAACGGCAATTTTAAATAGTGCAGGAGTGATATATTTGCATCAACAACATCATTTTGAGAGCTGTTGCGATTGGATATTTAAACTAGCTTGCACATATTATTCTGTATGATATAGACTTTTTATCTTAGCGAATGTGATGGATCACTCCAATATCAAACCATAACGAACAATCAAGCGTGAAGGATTGCTCAAATCAATACATTATCGGTGGGTGTATGTGTATGTATATCAACCTGCTCGGTTGCTGCAAGCCCTCAGCTGAACCACATTTTGTAATACAATTCGCAATCTCGTCAATTCAATCATATCCTGTGGAGTGTATCAATATCAATGTACACAGATAGACCCTGGGCAGTTGTCAGATCGTTGACCGCACAATTGAGTTATTTTATACATAGATCGATTTGTGCATGGCCATTACGATCAGTGTTGTATGTTTCTTTTCTTTCATTAAAAATAAGAGAAAATTATTCCACAAAGCATAATTATCCTTAAGGGTCTTTATTTTATCCTTATGTGGTGTTTTAAAAAAAAAAAAAAAAAAAAAAAAACATTTTCTGCTCTTTTTTATTTCGAAAGAACCTGTTAAGATATAATATATAGGATCTATTCCTAACAATTTATTCACTTAATAGACATATATTTTGAACATACTATTACAATTGTAATGTAAAAAAAATCTTAAAAGAATACAAATTCTTTCGAAAATAAGAAGAATCTTTAGCTTAATCCACCAGGATTATAATATATATATAATATCTTTCACAACGCCGATCTGCAAATGAGATATTCTGTACCTATCCCAGGGTTGTAGCGTAACGGCGGATTCCCGTCATATTAAGTCCGGGAACTCAAGTGAATCGGATAACTGCCATTTCCCGACGGGATTCTACAAGGGAATTCGTAAGACTCTCTCTCAATGTCTGTCTGCTAGACGCACATCTGCATAAAGACAATGTTATACGTACGAGAATTGTATTTAAGGCAATGCTTACTTCAACTACACAACTGAATATAACTACAGTAAATAGGTAATATGTATATAAAAAAATATTATTGAGAATCTAAAAGCAAGTGTCGGTGTTGGGTCATTTAAAAAGAATACACACTATCGTCCTTCTCGGTAAATCTTTAAAATTTTAAATTGAATACACAAGTAACATTATCTATATCTCTCAAGTTTTTTTTTTATATTACTAGATATTGTGGCCAATTTAAAGCTGAGTACCGGCCGTGTACTTGTAACTTGGAAGGTATTTGTTAGTTTTTTTTTTCTCTCAACTCAAATAATATTTTTGTTCACAATTGTATGAGTATTATCTTTTTTTAAATTTCCCTTTGTGCATAAATTTAGCCTAGAGTAACTCTTGTGACAGTAGATATCGGTCAGTAAAATTACCTTCAAAATTATTACTAGTGCTGTTTTGAATTTCAAATACAAAATATACTTTTTTGCACCCGTCTGATGATTATAATAACATGTTATTGAAACCTAAAGTGTTATTTTTTTGCTAATATCAATAAGCGTCCTTGTCTGTCCTTCACTAAAAACTAGATAAAAACAATCACGATATGGCAGTTTATATATGCAAGGACGGCGCATCAGCGCACGCGTCGCCTGCGGCCCACCTTGCGTAGGTATTCATCAGTTTTAATTTAGCTTAAATAACAACTTAAGAGTTCCTAAATCGTAAATGTTCACTAATTATAGAAGACGATCAGCGGACCCCTAACATTTTATAATCTGTGCTTAATTTATAATTATAGTTATTGTAGTCACCACGCACAGGTTTCAGATCTTTATTTAACTCTAGAGACATACGTAGCTCGGTGGGAGTTCTACTGGGAAAGATTCATATCAAAACCATCTTAAACAAAGAGATAGTTGACTATTAAAGTTTTCGTGACATGTGTACAGACAGAGTATAATAATATTCCCTTTCTGTATTAAGTGAAACTCGTAATATGGTGGCCACAAATCTCCCCGAACGGTGGACTATTTTAATACCGAATAAAGTAATTTTATGATGTCGATAAATAATCGCGACACTATATATGTTTTATTTATCAAATGTTAAAGGTGAGAGAGGATAAGGCCACACGGGCAGGTGTGTCCCCGCCACAAGAGGGCAGCTGCAACATCGCAACATTAAAAACAAAATGTCCCGTCAAAATAATTTGTGATCGTGTATCGATTTTTCCATGTAATTGCAAAATTCTATCGTTAAAGCTACAATAAATTGATAGTTTTTAATTGGTTTGCAGAGAACAAAGGATGAGTTATAATTATTATCACTAATGCGTGCAAATAGTATGAAACTTGGAAAATTCGACGCGCAAAAAATGATAATCTCTCGCCGACCGTGTCGAATCATTGGCTATTAAATCCTTTATTTCTAGGTACCCAAAATCAGAAACAATCAAATTTTTTTAATGGATATCGCCCACGCACGATTATTTGACCTTATCGACAATAGGTAGATATTGGTACCTATCTAATTGGACTCGCCATCCTCATCTGATGAATGCTGTGGGTCACTATCCTTATCCATGCCTTAATCTGACTTTATCCACTGGTAACCCCGATTCACGGCCATATTTACATACAGCAGATTTTTATTCATGAATAGAAAAAAAAATGCTTTCATTAAACGAATAAATATAGATGAACGCATAGATAGAAAGAACTAGGGGAAATCCATCACACTTCATACAATTGAAGTAGGTTGCTAAAGATAATTTAAATTTGTAATAGGTTCTTATCTGCTATCGTAAATATTGAAGAAAAAGCAATAGGGTTTTTCTTTGAGCCATAGAAGCTAAATTATAACTTCCCTGGCTGAAGCAATTACCTATGGCTCGACATATGTGCATAGGCGACAATATTCTAGTCCTAAATGGGTTGCCAAATCCAAATTCACTGTGATATGATTAATTGCTAGACCTCCGTTTGAAACAATGAAAAAAGTTTGTTTAATATATTTATTGTCATTTATAAGGTCATTCCAGTGAATAAAAAAAGATGTGTATACAGATGCACCGAAATATTGAACGCAGTGGTCTGGGAGAGCATAGGTTTTTCTATTATTATGACTGTGAAAATACTTGATTTTACAACAAAAATTTCTTCTGAAAAACTGCACTGTTACTGATATTACCATAGATTTATCATAGACAGTAGTAGATGGCACCTGTCAGTCAAAATGTATTACTAATCATCACTGACAGCGCAACCGCGAGTAAGCGATTCTCAGGATGTATAAAATTCAACACATGTACAATAATTTTACATTAATATTACAGTAATTTCTATCTAAATAAAGTGGTACGTGGTGAGTGAGTCTTTGTATATGGAAGATGGAGGCCAAACTATCACAAAACAAAATGTGTTACATTGAAAAGTTGTTCAGTTCCGATGGCGTCTTCACGTTATGGGTAGATACTAGGTACTGCCCGTGAAGCCACTTAGAGCGGCGCGGTGAGACCGGCCAGCCGATAATTGCATTAGCCGGAGAACGAGTTTTAACATCACACGCCCTTTGACTGCACTGATTCACTCCGACGTGCAACATGAGAAGTGAGAACCTCACACACCAGTGTGGGTGTCTGCATCTAAAACTGATAACTATACACCATATTCTAATCGATGCCCTCAATTGATTTTGGGCTAAGTAAATAACACGGCTACTGCAAACATTTAAATTCAATAGTTTTTTTTAAATAAACCGTTACAGACTGAAGAGGAAGGTGAAAATGGAAACTCTTCTACCAACCTTTTCAATAGGCCGACATCTTCTGAAGGCTGATTCTAAACAATTATAATTTTATATCAGTTGTACTAGTGAATTCAATTGTTAGTACCGTATGTCAAAATACTTAATTAGCTTTATCAGTACACAACTGAAAAACGAAATAACAAGCTGTATTTTTGCAGCGGACGGTTGTGGTTTCCCGTTCATGATAATAGGATCACTAATAGTCTAATTAAACCGTGGAACATGTACAAATTAAGTTTTCAAACAAATTTTTAACATTGGTAGAGTCACGCACATCGCTACATGAATATCTCTCCACGAGGAATCCTCCTGTAGAGAAAAGCAGATAACTCTCAAATGTTTACTCTGAATGCCTTTTATGTCAGTGACAGAAATCTTTCAATCAATGTGTTGAAAGTAAATGTATTGAAGAGACGGTAATAATTGTTCAGTTAAAAATACACTATTAAACTTTTTACTCTCTTTACAACGGATTAGTCAGTAATTAATATATTACTACATAGTATAAAACAAAGTCGCTTTCCGCTGTCTGTCCCATTGTATGCTTAGATATTTGAAACTACGCAACGGATTTTAATGCGGTTTTTTTTAATAGATAGAGGGTGTAAATGAGGTGGTTTTTGTATATAATTCATGTATAATGTAGTAAGAAATAGTGATAATTTTCGAGATTTTAACACTGCAATTGTAAACGCTGTAAAAAATATGATGATGCGGAACAAAGTTCGCCGGGTCAGCTAATTTTAAATAAGCACAAATTAATATTACAATTTTCATATAAATCTAAATTCGTCTTCCTTGAGCACACGCTTAGTCCTGTACCCGATTTACTGCTGCTGTACGTGTGTATTGGTGATCAACTCTCGTTCACTTCACGTCAAGCTCCGAACGAAGTAATAAATAAACAATGAACAAAGTTGAACGACCACGAGTGTTGATGATTCAGTTTTACCTGACACCGGACCTGTATCGCCTTATTACTAACTCGGAGAGAAAAAACAAGAAAACAAACTCGTCCGTATTGATCACAAAGACAGAGGAATTCCTTATCATCTCCCGCCTCCAATAGAATTCCTCTTGCTTCCGAACTAGCATGTTATATATACTATAGTAAGAATTTCCGTGATGAGGTAACAGGTTCGCTGCAAATTTCTGTAATTTGTGTATTGGGTAGAACGGTTATTCTTAAGAATGTACAAATTATTGTCTGCTAGAATGTTATTCGTGTCCAACTAAAATAAGTTATAATAAAAGTTATATATTTCTATTTAACTTGATATATTTTAGCTGGCAAATTTAAATACATATACGAAAATCACAAAATCTCGGCGCGAGGTTTTCGTTCTTAACTAGTTAATTACAAAATGTATCATGGGATGAACCTTATTTCAATATCTCATGGTAATAGTAACATTAAAAATCTTTTTTTTAAGACTTTTAATGTACAATTCAGTGAAAATATACTAAATCATTGAAACCCTACGTCCATGCAACCAACATCATGCAATGGTTTTTAAACTTAATCATCTCCAATTGTGGTCGTCAACTTCTTGCTCGGGTTCTGCAAAGATTTATGGTAAAAAGGCAACCAGTTCCGAAATTAAAATCAAATCACATCAGTGGGTAGGTATGTCCCTGGGCCCCATAAGTCGGAGCATGCACAACCACCGAGGGCCAATGCGCCCGCGCACGCTTCTAATGACAGGGGGGCAAACGGAGAGCGGGCAGGGCTCAACTGGTTACGGGACGCATCGAGGTAGGCTGCTATGAACACTGGTTATAACTCAGCTGATTACATGTAAAATATCAGCTGAGAAACAAGATGCCGCTGAGGCACAACATTTCATTTTATATAAACGAAATATTGTGGTCATGTAGTAAAATTATATTATTTACTACCCAATTTATTACCTACCTATTTATTTTAACTGCCGACATCAACAAAGGGCTATTAAAATTATAGCGTCTAAATAAACATATGTAGCCAAATTATGACGCAATTTTTCTGAGATTTTTCAGGCGATTTTATTAAGAATTCACGGATGAGGTCTTCTTCCAAGAGGTCAAACTTGAGTGCGTTTCTACTCTACTATTACTCTTTCAGCAAAATACAGCACATGTGTGTTGAAATAAAGACATTATTAAATTTTAAAAATACACACATCATATTATATAAGACAATGAAAATGTTCATGCGAATTCGCAGTAAATATTGTTAAACTTCGGAAGGCAAAGATCTCATTTCATTTCCGTCTCCGCGCGATTCCAGCGGCTAACTAAACCAGTGTGATCGCGACCGCACCGTCATTATAAACAGCAACATACCGCATGGCGTCCGGGAACCCGTTTGCTGTCCCCCGGCACGCCCGGTTAGAACTCCTAACTTTTTTTTATTTTTCTGCTCACCCTTTGTGGCTTAGGCTCGCGTGAATGCCCTACTACCTACTATACCCGACATCGAATTTCATTCTCTTTACTTAGCGATACTATACTATGGCACCACTATTTAAAGTGTCACGCGAACAGTGCAGTGTATTTATTAGTAAACTTTAAATTGGTCCAGACTACGATATATGTAATTTATAATCAACCAGGCCAAAGTTATCAAGTGTAGTTGGTATAATATTTATTATTTAGTTATATTTAACGATATCAATAATTTGTAGACCACTTACTGGTTCTTGTTTAAAATTTTATGAGAAAAACTTCTTTCACTTGCATCGTAATAATAAACTGCAACAAGTTTCCCGACACTTATCTATCACACTATGTAATTTAGTTTCTCGCCCATTTCTTTATTTTTTCATAAATAATATTCATGTCAACGTCGTATAGAGAACATTGTTATGTTATTAATATTTTTTTTATGGGATAGGAGGGCAAACGAGCAGGCGTGTCACCTGATGTTAAGTGACCAGCGCCGCCCATGGACACCTGCAACACTTAGTGTTACAGTTGCGCTGTCGAACTTAAGGGAGTCGGATAGATAGGAAGGGATGGGGAAGGCGGGAAACGCGGCATGAGCCACTTTACGTCGATCTTCTGAGAGGTGGTGGTATTTCACAGGTCGAGCCATTCATGCAGCGAACTGCTTGGCTCTACCACTCTTAATTCACGTGAGATAATAATGGTAAGGAAGTAATTAATTGCTTATACATTTTGTTATATTTTGATAAGTCTTATAAGTATTACATAATTATAACTTCTTCTTCTTCTTAGCCATTCTCAACCAATATGGTGTAGGCCTCCTTCAGAGTGCGCCATCTATTACGGTCTTGCGCCACTTCCATCCAGTTCCTTCCCGCTATCTTCTGAATGTCGTCCTTCCATCGCATTTGTGGTCTGTCTCTAGGACGTTTTGCCTCCCAGGGTCTCCATTCCAGGACCGCCTTGCTCCTGGAGCCATGTTTACGGGCTATGTGTCCTGCCCACTGCCACTTCAAACTTGCGACACGTTTTACAGCATCCGCGACTTTGCTGTGCTCTCTAAGCCAGGCGTTTGTCTTGTGATTTCTCAATGTAACCCCCACTAGCTTACTTTCTAGTTTCCTCTCGTGTCAGGACCCAGGTTTCTGCTCCGTAGGTAAGCACCGACAAAATACATTGATCGAACAACCTGGCTTTCTGCTCAGGTGAGATATTCATCTTGAAAGCGAAGTCTAGTTTTGAGTAGGCAGCCCACATGAGACGAATGCGTCTATCTATATCGTTCACCTGATTATCTTTTCCTATCCTTATTTCCTGACCCAAATATATGTACATAATTATAACAGCGAAGGTAAAAAACATGGGTGCCTATTTATGTATTTATGATAGCTATATTTACTAGCTTACGCTAGTGTATTTTATCGATTTTCGTGGTTTGCTTTCGACTAATCTTTCAACGATAACCGATTAATCAATATGTTTATAGTCGGATTTTTAATTACCTAAACAACAACCACTGATGTTTACGGTGTTGTCAGTTTTTGGTGAAAAAATATAGTGTTGTAGCAAAACGAATGAATGAAAAAACTCTTGAATGAATAAAATTGTCACGATTGTTTAGCTTGGGAATAATTAATCTATCATAGTTCAGAAACTTGTAGGATTGTCCCATCTTCAATACATCACGTACTTGAAACTATAGATGTATAAAATATAACAATTATAGGTAGGTAATAAATATGAAAAAATATCGTTCATTACATATTTTTGTTATATTCTTCTTCAGATGGAAAATTTTCACTATCATGACATTTTTAAGACTTAAATTTTTATACAGTTTTTAAAAATTCTAATAAAGAAAATTATTTGTTACATAAAGTTTGAGAAACTTTGTTATAAAGTATTTAAAAATGTAGTTAGTGAGTCAAAATATTTATTAAATTGAGTAGTATAAGTTTTAGAGTGTTTAGTATAATTTGAGATGATTAACTATTTCACTCATTGTTCATTCATCTGATTGAATAAGAACTGATAACATAACTATTACTTTAAATGTGGCAACATTATTTTACAAAGTGACCTTAACTACTGTCAGCTAGCTTTGTCTAATTAAAAATACGACTATAGGTAAAACTGACTGATGTTGATTGAAATTCGCAGTAACCTAGGGTTAAGCAACGCTTAATCAAACTACGGACGACTGAGTAGATAGGTGGGTTGCGCGTCATATAGGCGATCTGGCGGGTTTTACATAGGAAGATAAACTAAACACAGCCCTTGTATTCCTTGTAAGTTAAATTGTGTCTCATTTACACGTCATACATTTTATAGTACATCCAGTAACAACGATTATCATTACAACAGAGTATAAAATAAAGTCGCTTTCCGTCGCTGCGTGTCCCCGTGTCCCCTTATATATTCTTTGAAACTACTCAGAGAATTTTGATATAACATAACATAACTTCACGCCTTTTGTTACCCGAAGATGTAGGCAGCGGGTGTTAAGCCTCGTCTCGCCGTTATGTTTACGTCCCAAATGGAATAGATGGCGAACCTATTGCCATACCGGGCACAAAGTTTTCAGTCATCGACATTTATCACACATAACTGCCGAAAACAATTTCGCAAAGTCATTGGTGTGAGCTACTGTTAGGAATCGAACCCAGACCTCTGGATCAGAAGCCGTGTGCTCGACCACTGGGCCACCGAAATAGATAATTCTTTTATATGTTTTTTTAAATGTTTTATAAAATTTTGATACGTATGTTTTTTTTAATAGATAGAGGGTGTCAACGGGGTGGTTTTTATCTATAATTCATGTATGACATAGTAAAGATAAAGTGATAAATCCGAAAGTTACTCATTTATTAGTTTTGATAAGGAACAAAGGTCAGCTAGTTTCAATATAAAATTATTAGAACAGTTCGTCAGTCTAAGATAATAATTCTACTTTGTCAACAAATACCCCCTCTCTTTGGCGGGGTCGGTTGTCACGAACTAATGGTCGAAATGAAGAGTCGATAATTTATATAATGACAGATGTTAACATTTGCTTACAATATGGACAAACTAAAATAACTGTGTTATTTATGTTATGGGAAAGGAGGCTTACGAGCAAGCGGCTCACCTGCTGGTAAGCGACCAGCGCCGCCCGGGGACATCTGCAACACTAAGAGGGCCACAGTTGCGTTGTCGGCCTTTAAGATTGGATAACTGTGCCATTGCATATCTATGCGATGGCACACTTCATTCCCATCCCTATCCTAAGTGACTCAAACCGAGTTTCTTTCGTTGACATATCTATATCAACGAAAGAAACGCGGTATGAGTCACTTTACATTGATTTTAAGACAGGTGACCGAGTCGGGTCATTTATGCAGTACTAAAAACACAAATTGTCATGTAATGATATTATAACATATTGTAACATGTGGGTATTAATCAATTTGACGTACAGTCAAATGGTATTTAAATTGATGTACCTATACGATAAGGGCGGAGGGCGTGCCGGTGAATAATTTGCAAAAGTCTATCAGCATAATTATTAAAATATTTATAGCCGATATAATTACAAACAGCTTATTGCTGAATATTAATGTCGGGTTCACGAGTGAGTCGCGCAGGTTGTCTTTTGCAGGTGCCTTTTGACTAGTCGGAACAGTTTCTTTTTTTAATTTCCAGCAGCCTCAAGGTACATTTGCTCGGACATATAATATAGATAAGCAGGTGACCGTTAATTATTATTTCTGTTGTAATTATTAATAATATTTGCATCAACACAATAAACAACACGGAGCCAAATGAGTTTGCCCTTATCTTTAATACCTTTAGAAATTAAATTAAACTATAAACGCGTTAACCCCATATTTACTTTCTATTCCGATTGCCACAAATACGAGATCTCTGTAGATCTATTACAGAATTCGATCCCAGCATTCCAGGTTATGCAGCAAACAGTTCAAGTCCAATAATAATATTCACTTATTTTATATTGCATAACAGACACACACATACCTACATAACTTCACGCCAAATCCCTTGCGGGGTAGGCAGAGACAACGGAGCGCCACAATGCACGATTCTTACATACCTCACTCGCTTTGTTGACTTTCATAACTCTTTTCATGCACGCGCGTCGATTTTTGAGGCTCCTAACATCACCTTCCTCCAGAACACGTTTTATTTGGTCCAGGAATGTGTGTCTTGGCCGTCCTCGACTCCTACATCCATCCGCTTCCGTTATTTTTTCTTATACATCCCAGTTTTGTAGAAATGTAGAAAACCGATCGTAATAATCATAAAAAAACTGAACACAATTGAATACGATCTCTAGAGTTCTCATTGACTTTTAGAAAGTTGTCTCATTTAAATATCAATGACTTTGTTGAAGTTATATACATATATCTAACAAAATATTTAATTAAAAACCACAGCTAAAAATATAAGCATAAAATATGTTTGTACCTATACACCTAGCATTAGATTTTAAAATGTTAGTGATTTACTAAAGAAGGTACAGGTTCCTGCCTATGCCTATTTAAGATAGGTGATAAACATACTGCTCAATGAAAATTCCACCAATGTGTTTAAGGGGACGAATTGATGATATAAAGGAATGGCTATCCTGCTCTTCAGACCGAAACACATTACCGCTTCACGCTTGAGACACGGACAGGTCGCTGCACCAACCCATTCGGGTCCACTGTTGCCCAAATTAGAAATACCACTTAGCAGCATTAAAAATCCAAAAGCACCGCTTTAGAAGTCATCAGACACAAACCGTAAGGTCATATGATGGATATATATCTATTCTAATATTCATGAAAATAATCCTATTATTACAAAAATGGAGTTGTAGAACTACAGAAGGTATCGAGTGATAGGTATATTTTATTATTATTATTATATGTAATAAAAGAATCAAGAACAAAACAAATCCACGAGGCGTCCCCAAAAATGTAATGACGAGCAAGTACCAAACTGTACCACACCCCACCACGCCCAATTCCGTTGATATAAGTATTACTCGTACATAGCAGCATTATCAGGCAATAATGGGTGACCCACATATCAACCACTCGGCCGGCACTATCTCGCCGTGCTGTCATACACTATAAATTGGTCGTATTTTAACAAATGATCATTATATTACATAATAATAGAACTGTCGTCTCGCGATGGCCTAACGGTTCAACCGTGTTGGCTTCTGTTTCGAATGGTCTCCCTCTGGTGAGATTTCCGAAAGTGATTCTATTCGAAACAATTCAGATGCTTATAATGTAAATCAAAAACTTTGTGCCCGGTATAGCAATAGGTTCGCCACTTTTTCCATTTGGGACGTAAACATAATGGCGAGAGGAGGCTTAACAGCCGCTGTCTACACCTTCGGCTAGGAAAAGGGGTGAAGTTATGTTATGTTATATTAAAATCATGACCAAATCATACTTGATATATATATGACAATGGATTATTTGAATGTTTAATTTCATATTTTATTGACACCAAGTTAATCCCTTCAGAATTTGATTGATTGCTTTTAAATCAAACAGTAGTACTGAGAGCTGGTGCCTAATAAACCTTAGACATGACACATGGATAATATTGGTAATTGTACCCATATATTCGAAGCCACCCACCCACACACACACACACACACACACACACACACACACATAGGTATGTAATTTATAATTAGGTATAAGCATGTTTTTAATTACCAGTATAATAACATCAAAATGTGGAGTAACTATTATAAACAGTCTAGAATAATGACCCTTCGCCAATTAACTACCTCATATTAACTACGGATTATTTCCGATATAAGATTAAATTCAGTGAATAAATTGTCAGATGTATTTTTTTCCATAAGATATACGTAACTGACGGATTTTGCTTTTTGTTTTTCTTTGTTTATTCCCAAAATTGTATCCTTTGAATTTCGTAAGATTTCGATTCAGATTCAAGAATTTCGTTCAAAGATCGAAACGAAACTCTCAAGTTTGAACAAACAGCAAGTGAACTGAGATTAGTATGACTATGTAGGTGCTGCTTTCAACGTTGCATACTATAAAATTATTTAGCAACCTATTTACTTGCTTTAATAATTATCTTGTCAGCAACAGGAGTGAGCAAACAAATAGCTGACCTGTCTCAAGTTAAACAATTGTAGGCCTATTTCCTTTATGTTCTTTCATGAACTGTAAAACCATTTTCCAAGGTTTAAATTTCTTTTTAAAAGTCAAACAATCTCAATTCTTTAGTGTAACTAAAAACCTGGACTAAAATAGTTTTGTTAGCATTAGAAATTAAATAAATATGAATACCTTCAGTGTGGATGACACTTCACTTATTCTGAATTATTTTATTGGAATTGGTTCACTAGTTTAGGAGCGTATAGCTGTCAAAGAATCTGACACCTAATTAATATCAAGAAATATTTGATCGCATTTGAGGCATTACATCAGCGTTGCCAGCCCTTAAGATGGGAATAGATAGGAATAAATTTTGCGGAACACTACAACCTAGGGAAGAAACCATTCTTCCCTAGGTTGTAGTGTTCCGCAAAATTTATTACTACTATTATACTATTAATTATTACTATTAGGGTCTAATAAAATTTTAAACAAAAATAAGAATTGGTGGGTCTGCACTTTGCCCCGTTTATGAAACACGTGACTGATGTTGAAAAATATACATTTTCAATTTCCTATTAAATATCATTATCATCAACCGAGTCAGTGTAAAATTATGTATTTGAGGTGAAATAATGGCTGACTAAAACAAAATTTGTAACATTCAATAAATCATTGCATATTTTTGTTGCCAGGGTACATTTTGAACCCGTCACTATTAACATCATCATCATCATTTTGAGGTGCACTGCTGCACGTACGCCTCCCCCATAATAATAACATACTTATATGATATTGTAATTATGAATATTGTCTATCAATTTGAAATATAATAAGTAGCTAGATTTGGTGTCCGGGAATAATTATTTAGTAGAAAAGTTATGAAAATCCAATAAGCAAGCAAGTTGTGTAAGAGTCATGTCTTATAGGCCCTCTTTTGTCTCCGCCTACCCAACCAGGGACTTTATGTGAAGTTATGTATATATGTCTTATACAGTTTATAAGTCATAAAATGTCTCTAAAATAATTCTCTATTTTTTAAATAATATTGATTTCAAATATTAATTCTTGAAATAAGTAACTTAAAAAGATATTTTAAACATAATCAGTACTCTGAATCATGCAAGATAAAAAAACAACAGTGTCACTAGGTAACCATAATCAGATTGTGATATCAAAACCAAAAACTTTATTACATCATCTGGGTAAAAGACTAAACGAGATTAGACATTTTTATCATATCATTGTAACAAAAATTTTGACGTCATCCTATGATAATGACTGAACATTTACCTTGATATTAAAATGGAGTCAAGTTCAATAAAATGCTTTGTCAGGTATTACTAAATATATATTATATATCTTTTATGTGTACATTATATTTTACATGTTACTGAGGAAATCTGACGTCACTAACACTATTATCACACATCGCAGATCTCCTGATCATGAAAACTGTTTTCTTGCAGGCAAAGTTAAATAGTACTGAGAAACCCATATCTGTGAATTCGTTTCTAAAATTCCTTCTTAAACTATGAGATAGGATAATAGTATTGTAATGAAACGAGACTTATTTTTAATTAAACATGAAGAAATATATGTACTAGTATTTATATTAATGAATGTGTTGGTTTTTTATGTGATTTAAGTAAAAATCCCTATTACAATTATATTTTATGTATAGAATAAGGACAAATAATGTAAAGCATGTGTCGTTTTTATTCTATTGCACAGGTTTTTTTTTACTATTTTCAGAATTGCATTTAAGAGCCTAAGTTTTCCTGTTGAGTACTATTATCTCAGAAGTAGTTTTATGTATGTAATCTGATCAAATTAAGATACTCACTCTATTCAAATTATTCATCTTGCACAGTTTAGTTCAGTTTTGTTACAGGGATCTATGGATATCTATATCAATTTATCCAACGATGGAAGCTAAGCCGTTAGTGCCATTAGTAACCAACTGTTATTCCTAAATTTACAATTAAAAATACATGTAAATTTAGGAATAGTAGTTAGTTACCCGTAAGTGTTCATTTCTTCAGAGTTTACATATTTATTTTGGTAAGCTTTTGATGTTAGCTGCTATATTATTTATATGTTAAATGTCTATCATTGATTTTGTGTTGCTAAGGTTGACTGTCAAGAAATAGATATACAATAATTCTATTATGGAAAATAATGTTTCAATTAAATTGATAAATTTTGAGGTATTAATCAATTTTGTTCATATACTTATTTTAACTACATTACGTAGATCATTACGTTACTTATGTTACCTACATGAAGATGCATTGACTACAAAACACATTGAGTCAGCATAACTACAACGAGTTAGATAGGCTTACACATTATAATAGCCCATAAAAAACACAGAAAGTAAAGGGAATTCAAAATGATATGTTATATATAAAGATTCCTGCCATCGCGATAACATTTACTCACGAGGGCATTCAACCTGATTAAAACTGCTTAGCAACAACTAAAGTTTTTCATAATGGCCATGACATCGAAATCAAACAGCCTCCGGTCACTGGAGCATTGACTCTTGAGAACAGCGCAGTCTCAAAGTTACGAAACAGACGCGGGCGCATGTTTTGTTTAGCATCAAATACACTTACTCACCTGTCAGAGGATTCGGAGCTGTCGTATCTGTCGAGGCATCTCTTTTTCCTGTCGTCTACCTCCACATCGTTCGTGCCAGACGTTTGTATAGAATACGTTTCGGTGACCGCCGAGCGAATAACAGCCACGCCGCGCGTATCACTTTTCCCACACGATTCACTCGTTTTATGTTCTGGATAGAACGATAACTTTACACTTTCGCCGTCAAATGTTTCGCCACTGCACTGTTTTGTGTCACCAAATGTTTCATCGGGCGCGGAAAAAGTTATTTCGTCCACAGTTTTCGAGCCGGCGCGGTCCTCGGGCGACCCATCCGCCATCTTTGAGCGCACGAGTGTTTTGTCGCGAGTTTCCCCGCGACGCCACTGCCGACATGGGCGCTGCGATCGGGCGTTGCGGTCGCAGGGGGAGCGACGAGGGGCGGTGTGACGTCACGGCGGCTGCGCGACTGCGGGGGCAGATCGCGATGACGCAAGGACTCCGCCCTGTGCATGTGCAGGGGCGCTGTCATTGGCCGCGCGTTACGCAACCGGCGATCCTATCCAAATAGGAGCGCGAGAAGGGAGCGTGGGACGACGAGGACTCGGCGGCGATAGGGACAGGCCCGTCCCTGCCCCAAAGTGACAAATAATGCAGCATAATGACGATGCACACACGCTCGTCACGCGCTAAGCTCGCCACACGGAGAGCGGCAGGCCGGCGGCACTGGCCAGCCTCGCCACTCTTACTTAACAAGTGCATGCACGCATTAATGACACGTTCTACCCTGGTGCACTTCAACATTACTATTTCCATAATCATATCTGATTACCTACATAAGTCATAGCTGAGACTTTTACGTAATTATTTTTTAACTTAATGCCTTTTTCTATCCGAAGGCAGCGCATTTTTTAGGTCCCAATCACAAACACGGACTTCTTACAAATCTAGATTCAGATATACAAATAGCGGGATAGTTAAGTAAAAATTAAAAATAGTTACCATAGACCCTGTAAGGTAATTAATATCTTCATAAGCAGTTAGGTATATTTGTGAACAATATCAGTTTAACAGTAGTACAGTTTAGATTTACCTAAATTACTTGAATTTGAAAGACTTAGCTGATTAAGTAATCCCGTGAGGGGAAAAATCGGGACAAACTAAACAAAGCTTTTTAAATCATTTGGTTAAAGATATCCCCAGTCTCAATAATAGGTACGATATAGTGTATTTACATTGTTTACTATTTATATACATAACTTCACGCCACGGCACGATTCTTACACACCTCACTCGCTTCGTTGACATTCATAACTCTTTTCATGCACGCGCGTCGATGTTTGCTCCTAACATCACCTTCCTCCAGAACATTTAGATATTCCAGTTAACTATTTATTTATGTTAATTAGGTTGCTGCAGTTTGAGGTGTATCTACCTACCTACGTAGCGGACGCTGTCTGTTCCATTGACTATTTATTAACTGAGACATTAAAAAATTGTTAATCTTAGTGTTTTGTTGGTAGGTAAGTCATGAACTTATAAAAAATGATTATCTATAATACCTCCTTTTTTAATAGATATAATGTTAACAAGTTTGAAAAAGTGTTTGGTGCATACATTTAGCTCTTTAGCATTTCTGGATCTTCTCATGATAGTCCCTAATTTCGTGTTTTAATTTTTCAGCTATTACCTTAACCTTGGACTTAGGTGTTATTTCATGTACCTACTTGTTATTGATTTTAAGATTATTTTATTGATTACCTGCTCCAGCTACACTTTTTGTTAACTACTGAAAATAAAATAAGCATTCAGATAGGTACCTACATATAAAAGAACGACGTTTTTAAACATATGCTTATATCTCTCTTATGAAGAAAGAAGAGACAAAGTTTTTTTCAACACCCTAATCTGGGGACCAACCGCCATTATACAAAATGTACATCTATAGTAAAATCTATAGTTTTGCTTATCATCGACAATAGTCAAAGACAAGCCAAAATCAATCTTAAATATCTCGAATTATGGCTGACATTACCATTATTTCACGGTTCAAATAGAAATATAGCATTCAATTTAAATTTATGTAATTCTATTCTATTTATTTAAATTTATTTATTATTGTTTCAAATCGCATATTAGTTTGCGTCATGCAATTGATTGTCTATGTTATATATTCTGTCGCTGACTATTAGATAGTTATTAGAGATAGATTCCAAATTTGGCCAAAAGCCGCCAGTAGGGTCACGTTTGCCAATAACTTTTGTTTTTATTTGCCTTTTGTCAATGGTGCCTTCCAGCATTGAGTATTGATTGGTTAACATTTTTTTTGGTCAAGGAGAGGGAAGCGAAGCATGGAGTTATGAAAAAATACGATTTTATGGATAGGAGGGCAAACGAGCAAGTGGCCAGGTCACCTGATGGTTGACTGGTAGGTAAATGATATACCTAGACGAAATTTGGCATAAGGCTGGACTAGTCTTCTTGGCCTGGAAATCGTGTTACCTTCACAGTGATAGGGCCACGCAGCTCGCTGCATGAAAGGGCCGGCTCGACCAGCAAAATACATATTTCTCAGAATGTCGACGTAATATGGCTCAGGCCACGTTTCTTTCGGTGAGAGAGGTATCCGGAGGTCCATCCCCTTTCCCATCCCACAACCTTAAAGGCTGTAACATTGTAACACTATCTGTGTCCATGGGCCAGAGTGGTAGAGCCAAGCAGTTCACTGCATGAATGGGCTGGCTTGGCCGGTAAAATACCACGACCTCTCCGAAGATCGACGAAACGTGGCTCACGCCGCGTTTCGTTCGGTGAGAGAGGTAACCGGAGGCCAGACCCACTCCCCTCCCAATCCCTTCCTATCCTCCTACTTCCTTAAAGGCTGGCAATGCAACGGTAACACTATATGGGTTGCAGGTGTCTATGGCGGGCGCTGGTCACTTATCATCAGATGACAGGCCCGTTCGTTTGCCTTCCTATTCCATAAAAAAAGAAAAAAAAAAATCTGGTTGCCTGTAAAGTCGGTTTTACGGGCGAAGATTTTACGTGACAACGTCTTTTTCTCGGTAGAATATTTATTGATATGAATATAAGTAAGTTGAAGGCATTTGCTCGTCCGTTTCCATTGTTTTGAGAGTGGTGATTCCTGTTGAACATTTGAAATTGAATGGATGAATTTTTAATTTTAAAGAATCAATTTGAAAATCAAAACACTTATTCAGATCGAAGGTTCAAATTTTTGCTAAATAAATTTGAAATTAATTAAAAATTGTAAATGATGAAGTTGAAAATTAAAACATTTACTTAAATTAGATGTTAAAATTCTTGCTCAACACAGTTTAAATCAAGTTTTCTTATATCTGCCACTTTTTCTTAATATTTGTAATTTTAAAGAATCAATTCGAAAATCAAAACATTTATTCAGATCGAAGGTTCAAATTTTTGCTAAATAAATTTGAAATTAATGAAAATTTGTAAAATAATAATTAATTAATTAATTAATTTTAAACTAATAATTTACTTAACACTATCAACATTTATCAATAGTATGACATTGACATATGGCATTCGGCGGGCCTCTCTCTCGTTCGGTGACTCATCGTAACGTTACCGAGCGTTACACTTTTTCATAAGTGACTCCCAGCCGCAACCTAATTTAAGACGTTGTCACGTCAAAAAGGACAGTGTAAGTCACTTATTAGTTACAATCATATTAACTCGCTTTGTTTCTTTGCACACAGTAGAGCAACAGGTGACTATTACTCACTAGGAACCGTTTTTATGGTAACTGTCATCTAGAACAGGTTTTGGTATGAATGGTATTAAAATAAGTCCAATGTGAGCGAAAATTAGGTCAGTTGTTAATGAACTCTCCCGCTGAGGTTGCACTTAGCTTGAGCTTGATCCAAACGACACAATTAAATTGGTGAAACTTATTCGGCAATTTATTTGGTACCAAGGTATATAATATCTAGGTACCTACCTACTAAGCTCATTGTTTATCGTTACGAATTAGCTTTAATTGTCTGGGCATTTACAAGCTAAAATATATACCTAAGTAGTTAGATACCTACCCATATCAATTCAAGATGTAATTACCTATGAATGTTTCATATTAAAACATTACATACATGACATCACTTCACCTGAAGTGGTAACAGGGGTAGAGACAAGCAGTTCGCTGCATGAATGGCCCGGCTCCACCGGTGAAATACCACGACCTCTCAGAAGATCGACGCGGCTCATGCCGCGTTTCGGTCGGTGAGAGAGGTACTCGGAGACCACCTCCCTTCCCTATCCTACTCCATTAAAGGTCGGTAACGCAACTGTAACACTACATGTGTTGCAGGTGTCCATGGGCGGCGCTGGTCATTTACCATCAGGTGACACGCCTGCTCGTTTGGCCTTGTCTCGCCGTTATGTTTACGTCCCGAATGAGATAGGTGGTGAACCTATTGCCATACCAGGCACAATGTTTTCAGTCATCGATATTTATCACACTGAACTTTCGAAAATAGTCCTTCGAAAAGTCATTGGTGTGATTGGTCATTGGATTGATTCGAATCCGCGAGACTTATTAAGGGGAGTAAATGTTTCAAAAAGATCAACGTGATTATTGGACTGTTCCTTTTTTTTATAGCTTCATTACCAAAATGTTTGTTCTGCCATCTGACGAAAACCTAAAGAAATGGTTGCAAAATATAAACACTTCACATCTGTGATTATCCGGCAGTATTAATTTTATTGCACAGATGGCGCTATCATAAACTTAAAAAATATTTGTAATCCGATTATTTTAATTTTATTTTATCAGCACACAGAAATTAATACATTATCACAATCGTGTTTTCTGCCTTAATATGATGCATAGATAGCTGTTTCATTTCGTTTCTTCGAATTACGTCACTAAAATATGACATTCTATGAAGTCAGTACATTGGGTATGATGACTTTTATGAACATTGAGTGCAACTAATGTCCATAAAAGTAATTATACCCAATGTACTGCATTCATAGAATGGGGGGAACCAATATATGCTATACAGCTGTGAAACTGTTTTCATTTCTATATTGAATAAGGGTACAAACCAGCGAGCGAGTCACTTGGAGGTAAGTGACTCGCGCCGCCCTTGGACACCTGCAACACAAAAAGTGTCAAAATTGCGTTGCCGGACTTTAAGGGAAACACAAGGGGAGAAAGTGGTAGGCTTCCGGATACCTCTCTCACCGAACGAAGTGAGTCACATTACGTCGATATTGTTAGAGGTTGTGATATTTCTCTGGTGGGGTTGACCCATTCATGTAGCGAATTACATGGCTTTATCACTAATTTTATTAACCGACTGTGCTAGAAGGAGTATAGAAATTTGACATTAAGTGTGTTTTACAAAACCAATGTAGACAACAATAAAACAATTATGATTAAAAAAGTATTTTATTTTTAGACAACACGACACATAAATATAATCATCACAACATTAATAAAATTTTCAAAATGTAATATAGAATACAATTCTAAATTAAATTTAAGAAACATGTACTGTTCGCTTACAATATATTATTATAAATAGTGTTTGTAAGTAAACAATATTAATAAATATGTAAATAAAATAGGGAGAGTACAATACAATAATCTCAAAATTCATCATGATTCAGTAAAAAATGTCATATTGCAAAGTTTAATTAAAATCTATTGTTGTGTAATACTCTATGTAATAGTGTTAAATTCGCTACAAATATATTATAATAAATGTGGTACTCATAACTGTCAGTAGTCTTGTACTTAGTACATTTGAACTGCTAAACCGATTTTGATAATATTGGAATGATAAGTTATGGATATAAAAGTCTATTCTTATTTCTATCTGCAGTATTTATTCAATAAGATAGTTATTCTTTAACAAATATTTAGTCGGTGGACATATGGAATGATCATTGTAACATCATGAATAACCATGACAGCGGAAGTATAAATACTATTGTGTCCTGAAAGCAGTGTCCATTGCTTTTATTGGGCAGAAATTAATTCAATGCTGAATTAATTCAAATTAATGCCCAAAATATGCGGAGTGACTCTCGCTGATCGTCGAAAACAAGGTTGTAATGGAGGAAGTTGGATTGAAGGAGGGTGTAAAAGTAAGAAAGGGCAAGCACCGATGGTTCGGACATGTAGAAAGAATGGATGTTGCAAGATTGACTAAGCAGATATACAATGCAAAAGCGGATGGATGTAGGAGTCGAGGACGGCCAAGACACACATCCCATGACCTAATAGAACGTGTTCTGGAGAGCACCTTCCTCCAGAACACGTTAGGAGCCTCAAAAATCGACGCGCGTGCATGACAAGAGTTATGAAAGACAACGAAGCGAGTGAGGCGTGTAAGAATCGTGCCTTATGGCGCTCTGTTCTCTCTGCCTACCCCGCAAGGGATTTGGCGTGAAGTTGATCCAGTAGCTTGAATTTAATTAGCAAAATGATCTTAATACAAACGTGACGTAAAATAATTAGACCACAAAATTATAAATGTTTCACTATTATTATAAACTTATTTAAGTAAATAAAGGTACCTATTTGTCATTTCTCTATCATTTCACACATGGTAACTAGAACATTAAAAAATATAAATACCCGACCACACCAAAAAAACATGTGTAATGAATGTATCCATATTACACTCAAGTACATACACTCAGTTCACAAATTTTAATATAAGCTGAGCTGTTTGCGCAGTCGGGTAAATGGCAGGATTCTCAACAGCTACAGTTAGCACCAAAGTCTTTGATTAGTTTAATATATATACATACACAAAATATAATTACATACAAAATAATTACAATACTGATTTTAAATAGTAATAAATATATCAATGTTAAAGTAAGGTAAGGAGATCCTTTTTTATACTATCACACCTTATTACTGGAAAGTGTAGGCAGCGTGTACTCGTAAACAGCATGGTCCGGTGTTATGACCAAGCAGATATATAATGCACAAGTGGAAGGAAGGAGTATGTATGACGAAGAAATTGGTGGAGATTGTGAAGTAGTGAGTAGCAGTGTAAATTGTCTTATGGCACACAGTTCTTTCTGCCTACCCAATCAAAGTACTTCGCGTGAAGTGATATTGTTGTAGTAGATAAAAGTGTTAACATTTGTGCACAACTCAAGATCAAACGAAATGCAATTCTATACTTCAGATCAACTATTTTAACAACTACTCTTTCTCTAAGCCTTACAACAAACACACAATTCAACATAAAAAATAACTCCACCTTAAGTATACAATAAATTATAGCACATTTGAATCTTAC
The DNA here is from genome assembly GCA_905147225.2 of Euproctis similis. Classification (NCBI taxonomy): domain Eukaryota; kingdom Metazoa; phylum Arthropoda; class Insecta; order Lepidoptera; family Erebidae; genus Euproctis; species Euproctis similis. The sequence continues at coordinate 4,399,496 of LR990113.1, read as the reverse complement.
AATTCCGGATAATTATATAAAAAAAAATACTATGTCAGATTTAGATTTAAAAATAACCAGTTTATAGTGTCTGGAAATCACTACAAATAACGGTAAGCATACGTAGTTTTTTAAAACAGCGCCATCTATCCAAAAGTTTTCGAAGCTTGTGTAACGTTATTTTTTAATGAATACAAACTTACTACACAACTTACTAACTATTACACGGACATCAAACCTATTACCTCCACATAGAAGATATTAAAATATCCTGGCTAAATCTCTATTTATTGAACACGAATGTTAGTCCTGTGAGAGAATTGGATCATAGATCTTTGAGTAGGAGACAGTTCCTGTACTGACCACAACAGAAGGTCAGTAATGGTTAACTTTCTATTGATAGGCTGTTTGGAATCGATCAAGTCCAGAGTGCGGTGGGCATCATACCTTCCATGGTGACAGTTCTGGGTGTGAGCACTTCGTGACACAGGAACTCTAGCGGCATGTCCACCAGATAGCCCTGGATCAGGTCGATCTTCCTGTTGGCGAGGGCCGGATCCGAGTGCCACAAGGTTTCACTGTGTTCCTCTTGATACTTCTTCAGTTCCGCGAAAGAATGAACTTTATCCGTCGGTATCGTGTGGAACACCTGCATTACACATAGGTATTATTAGAATAGAAGTTGGTTTAAAAGTAAGGAAGGGCAGGCTCCGATTGTTCAGATTTGTAGAAAAAATGGATGATGCAATATTGACTAAGCAGATATATAATGGAAATGTGGAGGATTGCAGGAGTCAAAAACGTCCACGATACAATTTTCATGACCAAACAAAACGAGTTTTTGAGAGAGGTCTTTCACTTTTATATACTAGCCGACCCGGCGAACCGCATCAAAAGTATTTTTTACACCTTTTACAATTAAAGTGCTAACTCTCGAAAATTATCACTTCTTTATTACATTCTACATGAAATTTACACAAAAATCACCCCGCTGACATCTTCTATTTATTAAAAAAAAATCGCATCAAAATCCGTTGCGTTTTTTAAAGATCTAAGCATATAAGGGGATAGACAGCGGAAAGCGACTTTGTTTTATAATATGTAATGCTAAGATAATTAAATGTAAATGTGAGTTACCTCTTCATATAATTCAGTGTTACTTTTTGAGATCGCCTTCCAGGTGTTCTGGTAGAACTCGTTGCAGCAGGGGTCGTCCAGCGACACCCCGCGCCGCTCCAGGTCTTCCCCAAGCAGCCCCAGGTGTTCCCGGAAGAGCCTCTTGCGCAGGGCGCCCGCCAGCTTGCCGCACGGGAACGCCTCGCCATTCATCGTGCCGTCAACGAAATGCTCATCCTGGAATTATTCAAAACATATTGCCATACCGGTCACAAAGTTTTTAGTCACCTATATTAACATACATAACTTACGAAAGAAGTGTGATAAATATCGATGACTGAAAAACTTTGTGCCCGGTAAGGCAATAGGTTCGCCACCTACTCCATTTGGGACATAAACATAACGGCGAGACGAGGCTTAACAGCCGCTGCCTACACCTTCGGGTAACAAAGACGCGAAGTTATGTATAACTTACAAAAAAGCGACCTCTGGATTCAGAGGCGGGGTGCTCAAATCTCTTAGGTGAATAAACATATATGTTTTGAAAGTTACATGGAACACGACGGCGATCTCCGAGTCCCTGGTGCCGATCATGGAGCGGTCGTTGATGTTGGCGCTGCCGCAGATGACGGTCTTGTCGTCCGCCAGCAGCAGCTTGGAGTGCACGTACACCAGCTCCGTCACGGGCTCGCCGCCCAGCGCCGCGTGCGTGCGCAGCCCGTGGAACGAGATGTACTGGCCCGGCTCCGGCACGCCCGCCTCGTACAGCCGGGTTATGATGGCCTCGCGACTCCTGGAACGCATACATAGCTTCACGCCCAATTCCTTGCGGGGTAGGCAGAGAGAACGGAGCGCCATAAGGCACGATTCTTACCTCACTCGCTTCGTTGACTTTCAAACTCTGTTCATGCACGCGCGTCGATTTTTGAGGCTCCTAACATCACCTTCCTCCAGAATACGTTCTATTTGGTCATGGAATGTGGGTCTTGGCCGTTCTCGCCTCCTACATATATCCGCTTTTGCATTGTATATCTGCTTAGTTGTATATCTTGCATCATCCATTCTTTCTACATGTCCGAACCATCGGAGCGTGCCCTTTTTTACTTTTATACCGACACTCTCTATCAATCCTACTTCCTACCTCACAACCTTTCGTTTTGTTTGACTTGTCAATACTTTCATTTCGACCACTTTATCCTACTCTCGTACACGCTCTGCCAACCCAGCTCTCTCTTTCATAAGTTAGCGTTGGGATCAGTATTGCATTGTGGATTGCTAGCTGGGCACTAACCGACATATACTCTGATAGTTCCAATGTGTGACGGCGTGTAGCGAGGTGCCGGAGGGGGCGCCCACCTCCCCCTCGAAGCCGGGCAGCAGGGGCATCACCACGAACACGCGGAACGTCTGGCCGGCGTTATGGGCGCGCATGATACGGTTGTACAACGCTTCACCTATCTGGAACCGGTATAATATAAACCGTAAGACAAACCACCCATGCGTTTCCAATATTTGGATTATTGGACCGAAGTGACCAGTGTAACTCGTTCACTACACTACAACAATATTGATACAACAAAACACTAGCAACAACATAACATGACTTCACGCCCTTTTCTACCCAAAGATGTAGGCAGGCAGCGGCTGTTAAGCCTTGTCTCGATGTTATGTTTACGTCTCAAATGGAATAGGTGGCGAACCTATTGTCATACACCAGGCACAAAGTTTTTAGTCATCGATATTTATCACACATAACTTCCGAAAATAGTTTCGAAAAGTCATTGGTGTGAACTAAGATGCGAACCCGCGACTTCTTGATTCAGAAGCGCGGTGCCTGTCCACTGGACCACTGAAACCTAAACATGAAGATCGTTGGATCAAATATTTTGAGACACTTTTCGTCCACTCTTCCCTTTATTCCTATATGATTAATAACACACTGACCTGATTCCTGACGGTGACACTGGTTCTGGAGAGCGTGATGAAGAACTGGTTCTCAATGTAGATATAGTGCTGTGCTCTCGTGATAGTGTCCACATATGCTTCGTGTATGCTCTGCTCTACGGTGTCCGGATCTAAGAACCCAGCAGACCAGCTGGACACACTTCGCAGAACCTATGATAAAAAACTCGGTTGTCTGTAAAGTCGGTTAATTGACGATACAACGATACACTGACGTGACAACGCCATAAGAAAATACTGATGGAATGGTTTAATTTTTTAAAAGAAAATTTTAATTAAAATATAATTTGAATTACTTGTAATTACTACTAAATACTTGTAAGTATAGAAGCTGTCCACGCGGACGTATCGCTCGCTAAAGTAGGAGAGAGACTGTCTCAGAGCGAGGTAACGCCGCATGTGTCATGTTTTTTTGTGCGTGCAGCCGGCTCCATTGAATTACGAATTACGAATCACGTCAAAAAATGATCAATTTTAGATACAAGATGCCGAAATAGAAGATAATTCTGAATGTTTGTGTCATTTATAATTTAAGGTCTTTACAAAGGTTTATTTATTGGGTCGATTAGTTTATAATATTTTATGTGGGTTTACTAACCTGGCATGACACTTCTACCATGTCACATTGCAGCAGTTTGTATAGATCGGTCAGCGGTTTGATGTTGGTGTAGGATTTGGGCAACAGATAAGGATAGCTAATGTTTTGCCTGAAAGAAACACAAGAAACTCTGTTAAGGCACATCCATTAATAACGTGATATTTTTAAATTTTGGTGATTCCTCGTAAGAGATATAATAATAAAATGCTATGTTACTGAACCAGTGAGAGAAATCAGTGTTAGAGAAACCACTGAAGACCGGTGAAATAGCACGAGCTGCTAGAAAATGGACATAAGGGGCCGTCCATTAATCACGTGAGGTTAGAAAGGGGGGGGGAGGGGTCTAACAATACACGTGATGTTGAATGGGGGGGGGGGGGGTTAGTTTTAAATGTCACCACGTATCACCATGGGGGAGGGGGTACAAAAAATGACGAAAAAACATCACGTGATTAATGGACGGCTCCTAAAGTGTGTGATGGTCGTACCTGGCCTTCTGCAGCTTGACGGCGTTCCACCGCTGCACGAAGTGGCGCGCCACGTCCCGCGCGGCCGCGCCGCTCACCACGCAGCCCACGTCGTGCCACGGCATGCGCGGGGTGCTGCTGCGGTCCACCAGGTCTGCACACGACGCACTTTGGATAATTCACTAACTGGTCCCGGGGGGTGACTACATGGACTATCTAACCTATCTGGGCTAGTGATGATCATTTATGCTCATTTATGCCGATAGGTTCCGCAACCTAAAATTTGGGACGTAAAAATTTGGTGCGTAGAGACACCTAGTACAGAATCTTTTCAAAAATATAATTAATCTCCCAGATAAATAATTGCCTGTTGAACCTAGTCGGTTACGCCAGCGGAATACGATTGAAATCTTTATATTGACAACGCGCGAACAGACTTTCATAATAAATTTAGATAAACTTTCGTATCATAGAGATCCGAGAGATATGCCTTGTTTACATAATTGTTGCGGTCTCGGTGTCGCCGCTCATCTGTTACCTAATTCACGACTACATTAACAGAAGTTGTATGTACAGCACACATTAGTAATTGTTATACGCACACTAAAAAGGTAACAGAAACACTAATCAACTTATTAATAGCACATAAATATAAAAGGGGCGGAGCATCTACGTGTAGATATAATACCAGGTGGTCACTCTACGCACACATGTTGCTGTAAGGAAGCGAAATTACCGTGTTCGATAAAAAAAAATATCGATATTTTATGTTCCAGCAGAACAACGTTTATTTAACATTCATACATACATAACTTCACGCAAAATCCCTTGCGGGGTAGGCAGAGAGAACAGAGCGCCATAATGCACGATTCTTAAACACCTCACTCGCTTCGTTGACTTTCATAACTCTTTTCATGAACGCGCGATTTTCGATTTTTAAGGCTCCTAACATCACCTTCCTCCAGAACACGTTCTATTAAAAATAAAATTATAAAATCATCAATAAAAAATGAAACCTACTCACCTACAAAAGGCAGATCTAAATAACTGAAATCCTTAACGATAAAATTTGTGTAATCTTTTCCTATCCACAATTTAGAGTTTCCTTCTATCCCTTCCAACTCTTCTTGAGTGGATGCAGTAATCACTCTCCCTTCGACTACCTGCGCTAGAGGAGTTGGTTTGCAAACTTTGGAGTCACTTCCACCCAAAACATCGGTCCTTAAAACCTCTACCGTGGACTGAGCATATTTTTCTGCTTTCTTTCTTTCCGAGTCGTCTAACTTCTTTTCTATTCTCTCCTCTTCGTAGGGAGGATATAAAATACTGATAATATCTTTCCCTCTATCAGTAATTTTATCAAGAACATTTCGTCTCTGTACCTCCGGGCTGTCCAAATTTGAGTGATGGGTGTGTGGAGTACAATTGATTAATAGCTGATCCCCTGGATCGAGAACTGGGAGGTTTGGGGGTGGTTCTGTTGGTGTTTCTTCTGGCACTTCAGATTCCGGTTTTTGAGTGTCATCTTGTAACACTGAGCTGGAAATATGACAATATTTAAATCAAGTATTATTAATAAATGATTGATTAAAAGATTAAATTTGGTTAAATAACCCAAATTTCAAATACCTATGGGTTAGGTAAAATATGTAATTTTGTAACAAATGTTTGTACAGATTTGTAAGAAAATAAATACTAAATTAAATAAATAAACTAGTAACTTACTCGTTAACACCAATCACCAAATCCTTGGAGCTTTTGGCCAGTTCGACATATGACTGCAGTCCGTTAGTTTGTGGTAGAAACAGACCACCTCCAGGTGAGGATGAGGTCTTTTTCTTTGTTCTAACTGCAGTATTTACTTGAGATATATTCCCCAAATCTGTTAGCCTGTTATAAATTAATGCACATTTATTTATAAGGTACAAAGCAAGAAAATACATAGTTTAAAAACTATTCTATTTAAAATTGATATAAATGAAGTTTCTATTAGTTGTTTGTTCATCACCTGTGCTTGTGGTCGTCCCATCGTCCGTAGCACAGGTCGATCCCCCCGAGGAAGGCGACCGTCTGGTCCACGCACACGATCTTCTCGTGGTGCGCCCACAGAAGCACGCCGCCCTTGGCGTGGTCCGGGTGACGGAACACCTGGACAAAAACCATCACTTCTTTACTTTTGATACCCATATATCTTATATAAACAGCGGTAGCAGCCATACAGTTCGCTGCATTAATGGTCCGGCTCGACAGGTACGTTCGGTCAAAGAGGTTGAAAGAGGCCAATCCCTTCCCATGCCACCCCCTTAACGGCCGGCAACGCAATTCTTTTATAACTTTTATAACTCTACTGACAAATACAAATTTAACAATATTGGATATTAACATGAACATCTGCATAATGGTACCTAAGTATGTGAATGACAAACAGCTTTGAATGAATTATATACCAACACAATATATTCTAACTATTATAATGAAGCGTAATAGGAACCATTTCTATTTGTACTTAATAATGCAATACCTTTATATTTTCACTTGCTAATTTACTCTTGCTATAAAAACTATTGATGCCGAGAGCCATCTCCACTTCTTTGTACAGCATTATGAATATTTTGACACCTGATGCCTGTAAAAACACAATATATCAATGACAAAGAATTTAAATGACTTTATAAGATTGAAACAATACACCAAAAACATAATTAACAAATTAAGGCAAATCCGTGCCCGTTGTATGGGAATAAGTCCAACGTCTATTCATGAGATTTAATATTTTATTCCATGAAAAGACCCACGCTTATAGACGAATATTCAAGGGAAGGATTAAAAGAAAATGTTTATCAACGTAATAAAAATGGATAGTACATACCGCTTTCCTCTTCAGTATCATATCCAACCGCCAATAATTCCCGTTCAAGGCCGGCCTTTTCATGTAGATCTCTGGACTGAGCCACCAGTCCGCTATGAATATTTCTTCCTTGGCAAGTTCCATGGCATCGGCCACTGCTGACAGATAGGCCGAGCCGTCCACCAGCGTGCCGGCCAGGGTGGCGGGCCGCGGAGGGGCGAACGACCGATGTATGTTTACTATAGTGAAGTCGCGAGCTACAAATAAGTTTATTTTATTTTAATTCAACAATCAAAATTTTATGAAGAATAAATATATTTCTACATTACAATTACAAGATACTGGTCCTTCGAGCCGGACTTCTAATCTAGCACAAACTTAAACAATAACATAATTATGTTATGCTTCACTTACCAGTTTGGTTAGCGACGGCTTTCAGATGCTGCATCCATTCTTTGCTCTTGCGCTTTGTCCAGCATTTAATTACTAATTGTCTGCTAAGATTCAATATCTGTAGGCCATGGTTCAGTCCGGTTGAGTACATACCACTCGAAACTTCGAATCTAAAAATTAATGGGAGTTCTATAGTCTCAGAAAACATACATACATAAATAAATTTATTATGATACATACACATAAACATACATAAATAAACTAGTTTGGGGGCGTCCATAAATTACGTGAGGCGTTTTGTTAAATTTTCTGTCCTTCCCTCCCCCGTTGGTGAGATGTCACGAGATTTTGTTCAACCCCCTCCCTCATCCCCCAATCTCACGTGAGATTTTTCAGAAAGTGGGATCTTTCGTAAACGCGTAGGGTTGTTGTTGTAGAAAGAAAAAAAAAACAATTTCCTTCGTTCTTTTATTTACGACTAGTTGAGATTAGTAATCAATATTGCTGGGAGTTATAAATGTACTAACTGTTATGTTTAACAATAGAATACTTATATCATGACTACTGTGATAAAAATGAAAGAATATCTACTCTAATTCAGTCCATAGAGAATTATGCGCGATCAATTAATCATTAATATATAATATATTAATGATATATTTATATTATTTTATATTGATGATATATACACATACATACATAACTTCACGCCAAATCCCTTGCGGGGTAGGCAGAGAGAACGGAGCGCCATAAGGCACGATTCTTACACACCTCACTCGCTTCGTTGACTTTCATAACTCTTTTCATGCACGCGCGTCGATTTTTGAGGCTCCTAACATCACCTTCCTCCAGAACACGTTCTATTTGGGCATGGAATGTGTGTCTTGGCCGTCCTCGACTCCTACATCCATCCGCTTTTGCATTGTATATCTGCTTAATCAATCTTGCATCATCCATCCTTTCTACATGTCCGAACCATCGGAGCAGGCCCTTTCTTACTTTTACACCGACACTCTCTTTCAATCCGACTTCCTTCCTTATAACCATGTTTTCCACGCGGCCAGCGAGGGTCACTCCGCGGATTTTGCGCAATGCCCTCATTTCGACCGCGTTTATCCTACTTTCATGCACGCTCTGTCATACCCAGCTCTCGCTTCCATAAGTTAGCGTTGGGATCAGTATTGCATTGTGAATTGCTAGCTGGGCTTTTCTGCTATGTTTTTTGCGCCCAGGAATCTGCCCAACGCTCCATTTACGCTATTTCCTATCGCCACTCGTATTTCTACATCCGCGGTGTACCTTCCATCCCTGCTAAAAGGGCATCCAAGATATACAATTTCATTCACCTGTTCCAGCACTACATCATCAACCGTTATCCTTGCATCCGTTCTGGATTCCTCCCTTTCAAACACCATAACTTTCGTTTTCGTCACATTCAACTGCAAGCCTTTAATCATGCCATCATCTTTCATAGTAGTGACTAGTGTTTGCAGGTTCGACGGCGATTCGGCTAGAAGCACGGCGTCATCTGCGTAAAGCAGGGAGCTCACAACTAGGTCACCCATTCGCTAGGACATCCATCGATCTCACTTTCTGGAGACAACTGTCCAGGTACAGGATGAACAGTCGAGCGGCCAGCATGCGTGCTGACGCCCCTGTCTGACGCCGATATTGACGTCAAACCAGGGGGACAAGCCGCCGTCAACACGCACACACGCTGTGCAGCCCTCATAAGTGGACTGCACAGCGCGCAGCAGTGCTCCGCTCACCCCATAGCCGTTGATGCTATATAAAATGACAATCACAATTAGTGAATTTCTAAATACTTACACGTTTTGCAGTTTGAGCTGCGTGAAATTAGAAAAAAAAGAGCATTTAAATTTGTATTCAAATACCTTTTAAGAGAACTACTATTAGCGTATTTACAGATAATCATTACATTATTTTAAGATTTTCTTGGGTTTCAAAACTAATCATAATTTATAACATTTTTCTTACATCTGTCAAATGGTTGAATGCCGATTGGAATATTACCGAGATAGCAATATTACTAGTATTATTATTTAAACTAACAATATGCTATTCATAATCTACTAGCTCAGTCCAGTAACATACCAAACGATTACTATAGTTTATTGTCTAATAATGACATAAGACCCAACATATTACATAATTTCACGCCTTTTTCTACCCGTAGGTGTAAACAGCGGCTGTTAAGCCTCGTCTCGCCGTTATGTTAATGTCCCAAATGGAAGAGGTGGCGAACCTATTGCCACACCGCGCACAAAGTTTTCAATCATCCATATTTATCACAAATTACTTCCGAAAATAATTTCGAATGATTATGATTTCCTGGCTCACAAGCCAGGATTCTTGATTCAGAAGCGGGGTACTCGACCATTGGACCACCGAGACTACAAACCGAGAATAGAAACAAAAAAATAATAAAAAAAACCTCTTACCCGAGATCAAACAACATGACAGCTTTTATGACTCCATCCTTCGGTCTGATGTATCCGAAGAAAGTGTCCTTTACGAAGAACCATCGTTCTTGCCATTTCGCACACACCAAACCCGTGCAGAAATAATTACATCTGTAATATCATTACATAGTATAAATCAAAGTGGCTGTCCGCAGTCTGTCCCCTTATATGCTTTTATCTTTAAAACTATGCCACGGATTTTGATGCGTGTGTGTCCACGGGGTTGTTTGTATCTATTATTTATTTATAACGTAGTAAAGAAAACGTAATAATATTCGATATTTAGCACTTTAATTAAACGCTGTAAAGATTACTTTGGGTGCGATATATTATTATCATTCAATAATATCAAAACATTTTTTATGAGCTACTAGCTCCGCCCATGGACACCTGACACGCAGACAGTGTTATTCCAATTGCTGGCCGACCTTTACTATGGAAGAGGATACTGGGCCTCCGGATACCTCTCTGACCGAAAGAAGCGCGACATTTACGTCGATATACTGAGAGGTCGTGGTATTTCACCGGTCGAGCAGGACCACTCGTGCAGCGAACTGCCTGCTACCACTTGTTAATTTAAATATTGTTAAAATACCTTCGCGCTCACTATGGCTCGTGCAGCCAACTCAATTATTTGTTCCCACAAAATAGGTGCACTGGACACAGCATAATTTTTCTAAAACTCAAAATACTATTAATTACGTTACATAATAAATCGAGTACAATATCTTACCTCACACAAACCATATGCTCCAGTAGCCCGAAGCAGTTGCACCCCGCCTGTCCAGGTCGGGTTGAGCCAGTTCTCTTCAGTATCATTCCCTCTTTCCCTTTGGTGCCAAGCTCTGATATAAACGATAAATTAGATACTTCTAAGAACTTCACCTGGAACATAAAAATCAAATATTCCTAAAATACAAAACAAAGTAGAAAGGATGATGCAAGATTGTCTAAACAGATATACAATGCAAAAGCACACACATTGAACACACATTCCATGACCAAATAGAACGTGTTCTGGAGGAAGGTGATGTTAGGAGCTTCAAAAAACGACGCGCGTGCATGAAAAGACTTATAAAAGTCAACGAAGCGAGTGAGGCGTGTAAGAATCGTGCCTTATGGCGTTCCGTTCTATCTGCCTACCCCGCAAGTGATTTGGCGTGAAGGTATGTATGTATAAGTACACGTTTTTCAAAAGAGGAAATGGATTTCATAACATAGCCTAACAACTGATTTGGGAGAACGTTAAGTCTCTTTCTCTCTCCCCTCAGTTCCTATCCTTCTCCTAAACGGTCGGCAACACAACTGTGACACTAGTCACTTACCATCAGGTGACACGCTTCCTCGTTTTCTCCCCTGTCCAATATATAAAAATACTTACAGTTTCATGATGATTTCGATATATAGAGATATTCAATAGGTTATATAAATATTCTTCTAATTGTTTCATCCTTAATTGGATACCTTCGTATGTTATCATTACTTCGGGTTTCTTTGGAAACCTACAAAAAAAATGATTAAATAGCAAATTAACTTATTTATTTATTTACTCCATCATCACATAACTGTTTAATCTTTTACCTGGGCAGTGCTCCTTTTCTTTTACGTGGTCTTCCTTGAAGTTTTTTGGAATTGCTCCTAGGAACAGCCTGCAGCGCAACTCTCTCCGCCTTTTCTTCCGTATCAACGGTATTTTTGAAGCTGGCCCGCCTGGTCTTGTGTGTTTTAGTTGGGAATGGTATATTTAATGAGGCTCTGTATAATGCCAACTGCTGATGCAAATAGAGTATATGTTTGTATCTCTTCTTTATGGTCCAACTGAATTCACCATGCTGGAGATGTATGCTATACCTAGAAATCACGATGTTACTTGTAAGTGACTTATAAAGTAGAAAAGAAGGGATGACATGATGCGGTCCACCTTCCACATCATAAGTCTTCATGAACAGTTTAAGTCTTTCTTTTAAATTTAGCATTTGGATTGTTACTTCAGGAGACCCACCAGAATTCGAATCATTAATGGATGAATATGATTTTAGGATGTTAAGAGTAAATAATATCAATGTCTAACAAGACAGAACCCAAGATAATCAAGCCGCGCTATCCAGACATAATTATCATTGCCTACACTTTCGAATATTAGTTACGTAAGCGTGAAGTTAAACGGTTATAGTTTAAAGAAATCAATCTGTCACTTTATAAACATTGCCGCTTGTGCAAGATTTTGCATTTATCTAATAAGGATAAATGTGTCAATCACATGACTATTTATTTTTGTGTACCAAATGATTCTTGGTGAGGTTTTAGAGCACGTAGCATATATAGCTAATACAATATGCTTGTAAATAAAATTAGAATACTAGTCATACCTAAATTGAAACAATACAGTTATAATATGTACCAGCGAATAAATTTCCATTTAATTCTACAGCGAGTGTGGTGGCCTAGCAGCGTCACAGACTTCTTTAAGAGGTTTATCTCGATTTCCGGCAAAACTACAACTCATAAAGAAAAATATTAAATGACAAAAGTTGTAGATAATAAAGAGACCTACATATCAAGTCAATACACTTTTTCATATAAGCACAAAATGTATGTAAAAAAATTCAAATAATCAAGTTTTTGGTTTTTTATTTTAATCTTACGCAAATACCATTTTTTAACGATATTTGGTGGAAACTTACCTTATTAGGTCCTAAAGGCATTGTATTTTTTTTATTTGAAATATTTAATTTTTCATATTTTTTTGAATTAATATAAAAAAAAAACCCTAATTTTGTAAATTAGGGTGATTTTTGTTTGTTGAAATCTCTTCCGACTACAGATCGCCCGTAAATATGTTTTCCTTTAATTTTTGTTACATCTTCGTCCTTTTGTAATGGGTTTCATCCTACTATTTTTTTTTTTTTACCATTTTCTAATGGTCTATTAGACAAGGCGATACTCACAAAAAGATTCGGGATCCAATTTGTGTTTTTTTAGAAAACCTTTTCATCTTTCTCCTGTCGAATTTTACGCGATCAATGAAGGCCGGAGGCCCTAAAGCCCTAAGGATCCAAAGTAGATTTTTTTTTTTAAGTGGAACTTCTAATGTCTCGAGCAAGAGCGTTTAACGCTTTTAAACTTTTAACTTTTGCGGCCACTATTAATATTATATTAAGGTAAGATAAAAGCCAAGATCCATATAAACCAAGGACGAAAAGGTATAGCGACTTTTTAAACTACCCGTACAGACATCTAGTAGCGGATGGTGGTACTAGCTGGTCATAATTGATATTACAAAAATGATAAACTCAGTTAATCTTTTTATATAACAAATGAATCTACTCGAGAATTATACTTGAAAAACAGGTTAAAATTCGAAATAACAATTTTAGATAATTATAACACCAGTTTTAGTACGAAATAGTTTGTAAATGTATAAATTACTCATTTTAACAATCAAAATTCACTTTTTTTCGGCGGATGGCGCTACTAGGATGTTTTAAAATTAAGTTCTCTTATTTTACAATTATTACATATAACGAGTCGATATTATCTAGTATTAAGATATTAATTATGAAAATAATTATTATGAATATTGATGTAGCATCAGTATTGATTTAAACAATAAAAGGAAATATCACCAAAACAGTTCCGAAACATAATGAATTGTTAAATCACATAATTATAAATTTCGCGCATTTTACTTAACTAAATAATAGATTTTAGTAATATTTTGACCAGTTTTAGTACGAAATAGTTTGTAAATATATAAATCAATTATTTTAATAATCAAAAATTCACTATCTTTGGGCGGATGGCGCTACTAGGATGTTTTAAAATTAAGTTCTCTTATTTTACAAATATTACATAGAACGAGTTTATACTAATTAAGATACTAGTTAAGATATTAATTATGAAAATAATTATTATGAATGTTCATGCAGCATCAGTATTGATTTAAACATTTAAACAATAAAAGGAAATGGGGCCACGGATCGCGCGACATCACCGTAGAGGCCGCGAATCTCGGGGGAGGCGGTGTAGCGCGCCTGCCACCCGTCCCACTCGGGGGACCATCCTCACGAAGTACTCCTCGAAGCTCCAGAGGCTGTTCAGGGTGAAGCCGAGGTACTTCAAGTACCTCGCTACCGGGACAGCCGTGTCACCCACCTGGCTCCGCGCGGCTGGTGGTTCCTAGCGCCGAGTGAGGCGGTGGAACCACAGAGCCTCACTTTTGTGTGGCGCCACCTCCAGCCAGATTCTACCTAGACCCAGATAAATATTTATACTTGGGTGGGGATCGAACCCGCCAATCTCGATTCCACAGTCGGTAGTTTAACCAACGCACCACCAGACCTTACCCTTACTTACATTAGCAGTATATTATAAATGTATATTGTTAATTATTTAATGACTATTTTTAAGTGTCTGTGAAGACCTATAAAAATAAAGCTATTTTGAATACATGTTATAAAGTTCCACTTCTATAGCGCGGCGGGACTCCATGCATTTTTTTTTTATTTATGGGATAGGAGGACAAACGAGCAGGCGTGTCACCTGATGGTAAGCAACCAACGCCACTCATGGGCACCAGCAACACATATAGTGTTACTGTTGCGTTGCCGACCTTTAAGGGATAGGGGAAAGGAAAGGATGGGGAAAGGGGGGTGAGCCTCCGGGTACCTATTTCACAGAACGAAACGCGTCGAACTGCTTGGCTCTACCACTGTTGTTAAAAATATGTTTATGCAATCAGACTGAGCGTGAGAAAATGATATATGTGTCTGTATGGGCATCGTATCTGTATGTCTCAGGGCAGCACTTGCAATAAAGTTTATATAACGACACAATATTTATGTAACTCGTTTTGCTTGACTTAGATTTTTATGACAAATTCTCAGTTTGATCGAAGCCTGATTAATAAAATACCTTAATGTATTGAGTTTACCTTAATTCTTGTGATTAAATTGAAATATAACAGAATAAGTTATTTACAAATACTAGACATATGCAACAATGATAATGAAAAACAGCAACAAATAATGATTAAAAGTGGTCATCATGACTTTTGATTTTTTTTATCTTTTATAGAAACTAGGTCCAACTGATTGTAAGTCGTAACTGGTGCTCAAAGACTTAGCTTTTTTAGTTATAACTAGATTACCCATTAAATGGATATATCCATCTAGCTGATTAAGGATTTCTATAAAGTTAAGTTACCATCAAGATACTAGCTTTTTATGTTTTAATAAGCTAGTTTCTATATCCCATATATTATTCTATATGAGGTGACCCGGCGAACTTCAATAAACGAAAGAATTTCTCCAAAAAAAGTATAAAGCCCAAGTTACTTCTTCTTACACCTGCTACCTGCCAATAAAAGTTCCATCTTAATCGGTCCAGCTATTTCAGAGTTTACCCGGAACAAACAGACGGACAGACATTTTTTTTTAAATTTTGTACCGTATACACATATCAATATAGAAAGCAGTTTAAATTGCAAACCTTATCATTTTAATTCATTCTTAGTAATGAATATAAAAGCGTTATTACTTACAGATTAGGGTTGAGTAGGTGTGTTGTGACGCTCCGTTCGTTGTAGTCAAATCTGACCTTTATTTCGACGCCCGGTATGAACACTTTCCTGTGAACCGAGCTGAATTTTATCGGCGGGTTATGGACGGTACGGAATGATACTGATCTTTCTTCTGATACTGAAAACAAAGACAAAAATAAGTATGACTACATAGTTATATTTTGGTAAGGTAAAAATAACGTGAATATCCGGAACCTACACGCTTAATGCCTACGGAATACGTTTGTTAAGTTATGCTTTTTATGGAATAGGGGGAAGAGGGTGGGCCTCCGAATACCTCTCTCTCTATTACGTCGATATTCTGATAGGTCGTGGTAATTCATTAGTCAAGCCGCCCTATTTATGCAGCCAACTGGGTGGCTCTACCACTGTAAAAAAATGTTAAAAATCCCGACTAAGTTTATAATTATACTAGCTGACCCGGCGAACGTTGTTCCGCATCAAAAGTATTATATGCTGTCCCGCTATGTTAATACTGCAATATCTTCGAAAATATTTGTTCAAATTGCATGCTGTAAAGGGCCAGGATCATCTATATTACATGCACTTAATTGGATAAAAATTAATACTGTAATGTTTAAAATCGCTTCGTAAATAGGCCATTATTTATTGTAAAAAGTAAACAAATAAAAATGGTCATTGTGGGTTATCCCTAAGAGAGAGACACGCGGACTTTTTTGTAGACCTTTTAAAGGTGTATACTAATGTAGTACGTTGTTTTGATTTATCATTTAGGGTTCAGGCAGCGTTTGCGATTAATGTTCTAAATCTTGAAAATTATCACTTTTTTTACTACACTGTACATGAATTATAGATCAAAACCACCGTTGACACCCTCTAATTATTAAAAAAAACCGCATCAAAATCCGTTGCGTAGTTTTAAAGATATGCGCATATAAGGGGACAGACAGCGGAAAGTGACTTTGTTTTATACTATGTAATGATTTATTATTTAATACATTGTCTACTCTACTTGATTTGAGACTAGACGACCTTCTACTTCTTTGGGTGCATTTTTTTAGTTCTCGTTTAAAAATCTCAAATAGATACTTATCATTTATTTCTGGCTTCGTTTCGATTGAATCTTTTTATTGCGAGTATAAAAAACTGTTTAATGCGAATATCTTCGTGAGGATAAGGAAGTTAAGAAGTACATAAGTGTCCGACCGAAGGTCTATTTTTGGCCGAAGCCGATTAATCGGCAATCTCCACAACCTTCGGCCGAAGCCGAAGCCCAAGGTTTATAAACTATTAGTAACTTAACAATTTTCTTCAATATTATCCACAGCTGAAAAGAATATCAGCGTAAAGTGGCTCATGCCGCTTTTCTCTCGGTGATAGAGGTATCCGCACTGAACTAAGTGCAGTCCGGCCCATCAGTCACTCACTCTTTCGTAACAGTTCGTTTAATTCTGACTGTTCGGACTGACTCGGACCTTCGACAGGACCTTCGGCTTCGGCCCAGAATCCGGCCGAAGCCGAAGATCTCGCCGAAGATGAATTTTTGGCCGAAGGTGGCCGAAGCCGAAGCTTCGGTCGGACACTAATTATTATTTATAACTAGCTGACCCGGCGAACGTTGTTCCGCATCAAAAGTAATAACTGCTGTCCCGCTATGTTAATACTGCAATATCTTCGAAAATATTTGTTTAAATTGCATGCAGTAAAGGGCCAGGATCATCTATATTACATGCACAATCTATTTAAGACACTTAATTGGATGAAAATAAATATTGTAATGTTTAAAATTGCTTCGTAAATAGGCCATTATCTCTTAAAAGTAAAAAAATAAAAATGGTCATTGTGGGTTACCCCTAAGAGATAGACATATGCTCTCGTGGACTTTTTTGTAGATCTTTTAAAGGTGTATAATAAACCCTAAGTGATAAATCAAAACAACGTACTACATTACGTTGTTTTGATTTATCATTTAGGGTTTAGGCAGCGTTTGCAATTAAAGTTATAAATCTTGAAAATTATCACTTTTTTTTACTACACTATACATAAATTATAGATCAAAACCACCCCGTTCAAACCGCATCAAAATTCGTTGCGTAGTTTTAAAGCTATGCGCATATAAGGGGACAGACAGCGGAAAGTGATTTTGTTTCATACTATGTAATGATTAATTGTGCCGGCGAACTTCATATCGCTTCGGAAGCAATAAATAAAAGATTTTTTCTAAAATAATGAAGCCTAAGTTACTTCTTAATACACCAGCTACCTGTCAATAAAAGTCCCGTCAATATTTATTAGTTCAGCGAACTTTGTTCCGCCGCAGAAGGAATAAAAGTGGTCACTGTGGGTTACCTTTAAGAGATAGAAATATACCATCACGGCTTTTTTGTAGACCTTCATAAGGCGTAAAATAATGTGTTACATTGTTTTGATGTAACACTTAGGTTTCAGCCAGCGTTCGCAATCAATGTACTATATCTCGAAAATTATCACTATTTTACTATCCCGCGTAGACACACTATATCTATTAAAAGTACAACATCAAAATCCGTTGCTTAGTTTATAAGGGGACAGACAGTGGAAAGCGACTTTGTTTTATGCTATGCATATGGTTCTGACCACGTTTATCACATGTTATTAGAGCGGGTTAAAAATACCTATATCATGAATACACAGTTCAATTCCCTATTATTGGCTCCTTGTTAATATAATTAACACCGAGAAGATTCACGCGCGCGCGCACACACACACACACACACACACACGCACGCATGCACACACACATATGTTTAATTTATCCACAGAGAAGTAAGTTAGCTACGTGAACATAATAATATATTGTTGTTTGTAACTTCGGGTTTCAACTAATATTACACAATTAATCATAACATAACTTCACGCCTTTTTCTACCCGAAATAGTGGGTAGTGGCTGTTAAGCCTCGACTCGCCGTTATGTTTACGTCCCAAATGCAATCTATTGCCATAACGGGCACAAAGTTTTCAGTCATCGATATTTATCACACTTAACTTTCGAAATTAATTAATCGAATCCGCAACCTCTGGATTCAGCCACCGTGTGCTCGACCACTGGACCATCAGTTATTAATTACACTACTAATATTATTTTACATAGGAAATTTAATTAGGAAGGATAAATAGTCGACTGTTTGCCCCACAGAAATAGATCAAGATAGAACGGCTGCGATGTCATATTTCCATACATTTCGAGCGTGTCACTTTTTTGAAAAATCACGCCCACAGCGTGACGTCATTTTCATTGTGAGCGGGGCGACTAGTTAAGAGACACACTCATTAGATTATCGATGTTAATATCTGCAACGTGTGTTAAATTTATTATTTTTATATTGTACTAGTTTATCCCCGCGGCTTCGCTCGCATTGAAAAGTATCCTATGTTACTTCTAATACCTTCAAGAGTATATGTACAAAGTTTCATGATGATCGGTTCAGTAGTTTTTGCGTGAAAGCGTAACAAACAAACTTACATTCGCATTTATAATATTATTTAATATATATATATATGTATATATATATATATATATATATATATATATAAGTATAAGTATAAGTAAATATAGATATAGATTGTTCTCGAGGGTCGTCACGAATCGTCTCGCTGCAAGACTCGACGAATTCCAGCCTCCGGAGCAGGCCGGGTTTCGAAAAGGCTTTAGTACCGTGGACCACATCCATACTGTTCGGCAGATTGTACAGAAGACCGAAGAGTACAATCAGCCGCTGTGTATGGCATTCGTGGATTACGAAAAAGCCTTCGACTCCATCGAAACTTGGCCAGTTCTGGATGCATTGCAGTGATGTCGGATTGACTGGCGTTATATCGAGGTGTTGAGATGCTTGTATGACACCGCCACGATGACTGTCCAGATACAGGACCAGGTGCCGAACTCCATTGAGCTAAATCGAGGTGTAAGACAGGGAGATGTCATATCTCCAAACTCTTCACTAACGCTCTGGAGGACGTCTTCAAGACACTGGATTGGACTGGACAGGGTATCAACGTGAATGGTGAGTACATCTCGCATCTTCGGTCCGCCGACGACATCGTTGTAATGGAAGAATCGCTGGAACAGTTACGCGGAATGCTGCGCAGCCTAGACGAATCTTCTCGACGTGTCGGTCTGGGCATGAACTTGGACAAGACCATGTTCAACGAACATGTCGTGCCCGGACCGATAAATGTCGATGGGTCAATTCTCGAAGTCGTAAGCAAATACGTCTACCTAGGCCAAACTATCCAGTTAGGTAGACGAAACTTCGAGAAGGAAGCCGACAGGAGGATTCAGCTGGGTTGGGCCGCATTCGGCAAACTGCGTCGAGTTTTCGGCTC
The DNA here is from genome assembly GCA_905147225.2 of Euproctis similis. Lineage (NCBI taxonomy): Eukaryota > Metazoa > Arthropoda > Insecta > Lepidoptera > Erebidae > Euproctis > Euproctis similis. The sequence goes on along the minus strand of LR990113.1, from coordinate 4,379,742 downwards.
GCCTATACCGCAGTGCCTGAAGACCAAAGTCTTTGACCAGTGCGTCCTACCAGTAATGACCTACGGTGCCGAAACGTGGACACTCACGGTGGGGCTAGTCCACAAATTTAAAGTCGCTCAGCGAGCTATGGAGCGAGCTATGCTCGGAGTATCTCTGAAAGATAGACTCAGGAATGAGTATATCCGACAGAGAACCGGAGTAACCGACATAGCTCGTAGAATAAGCTCGCTGACGTGGCAATGGGCTGGTCACATCTGTCGAAGGACCGATGGTAGATGGAGCAAGAAGGTCATTGAGTGGAGACCGCGACTTGGTAAGTGTAGTGTTGGACGCCCACCAGCCCGATGGTCAGACGACCTCAGAAGGGCTGCTGGAAAAGACTGGATGCGGAAGGCAGAGAATCGAATGTTGTGGCGCACATTGGGAGAGGCCTACGTCCAGCAGTGGACTGCAACAGGCTAATGATGATGATATTGTACCAACTTTATTGATTTTGTGTAACGATAATCATAGAAAGTAAAACATGTTTTAAAATACTTTAATCCGACATATTAATACCTAAAACATATTTTTCCAACAGCATATAAAATTTAATTATAAATATTTTACTGTCCTTAAAACTATACATATTTATTAAATATTTGCCTTTTTGTAAGGGTTGGCCTCACAGTCCTGGTTAAATAACGAAGCCGAACGTCGACATATACCTCGGTTACTGCCCGTTTGAGAAGAACGAGATGATTTTCCATCGGCGATTGGTCAAATTGGTGAAAACTTATACTGCCAATAAACTGCTGCCAATGTAATTACGAAGCACTTTGGTTGAAATTTGTGGTGTTAGAATAAAGTAGGGACAAAGCAAGACATGAGCTGATACTCGAGTTATTATTGAATTAATTTATCAATAAGTCCTAAGACTCAACGATACATGGAGTGCCCATCTCTAACATTCGAAGACCAATCACAGCGATTAACAGACACAGCGATCAACTGGCAGGTGTATTGTGTATTTCGTTCGATTCGACGTACATTACGCGTAGAATTTATGCGTGCCATGTTTTTGTATACGAGCGTTGAATGCGGACAGCAATGGATATTTATCATAACGAAAAAAGATACAACTTGTGATCGTAATTATTGAACATAGTAAAAGTTTATAATATATAATTTATAATCTCAAAAAAATACTTTCTACTGATTTTCTATTCTTACTGATCTTACGAAATATTTGCTTTTTTCATATTTGCTTCACTACTTTTGTTTTTACAATTTGCCACAGCACAATAAGACATATATGTGACGTTTTATCTATTTTTTTACGTCCTGAACGCAGGGCAGGAACGCTCGTTGCGTAATGAGAGCGAGTTTCGAAAAGCATGCAATATAGTGCATGGTTTTGGCACGCTTACCACGCCTATTCGCCGTTCTATCTTGATATGATCTATTTCTGTGGTTTGCCCTTTCACGCCATAAGTATCTAACGCATTTTGTTGAAACCTTACACGAATATAGTTTACAGATCAGAATAACATACATGCTAACATATAACATAACATAACTTCACGCCTTTTGTTACCCGAAGGTGTAGGCAGCGGCTGTTAAGCCTCGTTATGTTTACGTCCCAAATAGAATAGGTGGCGAACCTATTGCCTGACTGAAAAAACTCTGTGCCCGGTATGGCAATAGGTGCCATACCGGGCACAGAGTTTTTTCAGTCATCGATATTTTTTCATACATAACTTCCGAAAACAATTTCGAAAAGTCATTGGTGTGAGCCAGTATCAGGAATCGAACCCGGACCTCTGGATCAGAAGCCGTGTGCTCGACCACTGCGCCACCGAGACTATAATATACATGCTAATTATACATACCTGTAGTATTTGCTAATTTATAGACATTTTGTGTGATAGATTTAATTTCGACATAATAGCAAAAGACACGACATAATAAAATAGTTCTATCGTGGTATTGTTTTAACCAGTTCTAAATAAAAGCTTACTATTGTCTTTCGAAAACCTATTTTATTTACGGACCACGTTTGCAGATTCTAGTCTTCTATAATTTTAACGCAGCAATAGATGTTGCAACATATATAAATACTTCGACAAATAAATACTTGGATAGAATACAACAACATACATAACATACATTGGATGTAACTTATATTTTAAAACTGAAAACTGTGTAGACAACCGTTTCATGTCTTGAATATGTGCTACAATCCTAATAGTTTGCCGGAAGAGATTAATCCACGCGATAAATTGGCGACAACTGTATCTAACTAGTAAATTTTATTGTATCTACTTAATTGTAGATACCGGTCATTGTTAAATTAATTGACTTCACGATTTTTATACCCGTAAGAGTTGGCAGCGGCGTTTATCACACACAAATTCCGATAAAATACTGTGTGAGGCACGATTGGGAAGCTAGATTTCTTGATTCAGAAAGAGAGTGCTTCAGACCATGGAGTGTGTAATAAATATCGATGGCTTCATGTATGGCAATAGGTTTCGCCAAATTTGACACGAGAAAATGGCGAGCATAATTTCCGTTGCCTATATACCGTGGGGCGTGAAGTTGTAAAACTGCGCCGGTTACTCTTCTGGCCTTATTTTTTAGGCAACGATTTCCGATTGATGAAGACGGAAAGTTTTATCATTACAGTATTTAAAATCAAACAGGAGAATATTAGACCTTATAAATCTAAATATAAGATTCGATTTCATTCCGTTGGGTAGGTTCGTATCGTGGCCAAGTTGCGAGCGGCACAGTAGTGGTGGAGGTCATACAGCCAGCTCGACCTTTTAGTTTTTTGACGAGATAAATCAGTCCTTATGTAATGAATTCCGTTACTTATAATTTTTCTCACTCATATTTTGTATATATTGTATTTTAAAATATGAGTGAGAAACTTACAAAACCCACACACACTCCATGCGTAACGCGTCCAAATCACTGTTGTCAGACAGGTTGGACTGAAAGAGAGTATCATCTGACTACTGGAGTCTGTGGAAACAATGGAAGATTCAACACTGACTAAGCAGATATGCAAAAGAAGAAGATTGTAGGAGTCAAAGAAACCACTATGCACTAAATATAGTCGAATTAAGTACAGGTGGGTACACCTACTCGATTTAAGGAAACGTTAAGGAAAATCGGGAGCCTTAAAAATATATAAAAGGTGAAATAAGAGAGTGAGATATGTAAGCATCGTGTCTTATGCCGGTCTTTTCTTTCTACCTACCCAACAAAACACTTTGCATGTTGTTATTTTGTTGTGTTGTGAATATTGTTGTGTGGATTTGATGATAAGAAACGATTAAATACGCAGTGAATGACTTACAAGATATGGTAAATAATAAAGATATTATCGAATTATCGATTAAATTGATTATCAGACACCAGCAGACGCGCAAAGTTAAAGGTGAAGTTAAATTACTTGGAGACTAGTTGTTGGCTGCACCGCTCGTGTGGCCACTTTATTGATGCTAAACATGACCTAACTTCACCCCTTTTTCTACCCGAAAGTATAGGTCAGCCGCTGTTTAGCCTCGACATTCTCATACATTCTCATTATCGAGTCCCAAATGGAATAAGGTGGCGAACCTATTGCCAAACACCGGGCACAAAGTTGTTAGTCATCGATAATTATTACACGTAACTTCCGAAACGAATTTCGATAAGTCATTGATTGATGATATTAATTTTTTTTTATACGAACGTCGGAATTTAATGGCATATTTAAAAAAGAAAGAATTATGTTTCAAAGTCTCCAGACTAAACGACGAAAATAGTTTGCGCAGAAGCAATAAATGAGAAGAAGATCGACGTAAAGTGATTCATGCCGCGTTTCTTTCCTTTCCCCTATCCCTTAAAGGTCGGCAACGCAACAGTAACACTGTATGTTGCTGGTGTCCATGGGTGGCGTTGGTTGCTTACCATCAGGTGACACGCCTGCTCGTTTGCCCTCGTATACCATAAAAAAAATTCTCAACAAAGTTTTAGTCAGAATTATTACGACAATATTTTCCGTTTCGGTAAAACTTTCGGCCAAGTTTGGGCCGAAACCGAAAGTTCCACCGAAACTTGATTTTTGGGCGAAACTCGCCCGAAACCGAAACCGAACTTTCGGTCGGACACTAAATTTATAACTTGAACTAAATAATTATTGCTTAAATCATTACATAGTATAAAACAAAGTCACTTTCCGCTGTCTGTCCACTTATATGCTTGTATCTTTAAAACTACGCAACGGATTTTGATGCGGTCCTTTTTAATAGTTAGAGGGTGTCAACGGGGTGGTTTTGATCTATAATTCATATGCCATTGTAAAGAAAAAATGATAATTTTCGAGATTTAGCACTTTTATTGCAAACGCTGCCTGAACCCGTGCTGCACTAAGTGATGATGTTCTACATTATCAAACACCTTCAGCAGGTCTACAAAAAAGTCCGCGAGGGCATATGTCTATCTTTTAGGGATAACCCACAATGAAAATTCTTATTTTGTTACTTTTTACAAGAAATAATGGTTTATTTACGAAGCGATTTTAAACAATTAAAATATATCGGTTCTAAAATATATCAGACTGGAGGGTGTACTGACGCAGGTGCTCACTGGGCATGGAGGGTTCTCCGAATACCTATATAGATTCAAGTGTAAGGAGAGCCCTTCGTGTCTTTGTCGCCCAGAAGTACCGGAGAGCGTGCTTCATGTCCTCACGGAATGCCCAGTATACGCTGGACTAAGGCACGATGCTGAGAAAAGACTGGGCAAAGTGGTGGCTGTGAGCAATCTCAATGACCTCGTGAAGGATCCAGAAACAAGAGCGCCCTTCCTTGCCTACTGCGTGACGGTGGCGGGTAAAGTTATTGAAAGAAATAGAACAAGACCGATGTGATTCTTGATTTCTCTTGCCTTGCTTTCTGTTTGCATGTTAGCATGTAATAGTAGTTTAGTATGTATGTAGTTATAGTACTTTTAAATCATAGGTTAAGTTTATAATATTTTAGTTTGTCTTATTCCCTCTCCCATGAACCATAATTAATAAAATTGAATTGCTTTAATTAAAATTATTATTGTGAAAATTGTAATCGAATTGATGATTATTGTTAATATTGATTATGAAATTTTAACTAGCAATAATTTAGTTGTAAGTTATGATTATGTTGCAAATTATTATTATTTTATGGATTATTATTGAATAAATTGAAGTGAATTAAATTATTATTGAATAAATTATTAGTGATTATTATGGAATAATTTTCAACATACAATTGTGGATAAAATTAAGAGATTATTTATAGGATTATTTATATAGTTTATGCGATTTATTTTTGAAATTATTAAGTTGTGATATTATTTCTACGATCGTTTGTTACAGTTGAATTGATATTATTGTTGATTATTTAATTATAAATAGAATTGTATTAGTTGTAAGTTATTATTATGATGCAAATGATTAATTTACTGCTTTATTGTATATGTATACGGAAAATAATGGATCCTATAGGTCCCTGATAATGTTAGGGGAAAAATCCGCGGGCCGGGCCATAGTGTCCGGACATAATATCTAATAAAAAAAAAAAAAAAAAAAAAAAACAATTAGCATTAATTTTCATCAAATTGTAACATAATTTTAAGTCTGGTGTAAACAGGATAAATATGGCTAAGTGTTAATGATCGCATTTGACCGAATCACCGTTCGATTTTCCTTCATAACTGGCAATTATTATATAAACCTATTTTATACTTAAGAATTTTATGGATTTAAAAATACTAACAATGACTTTCATGCTGTTTCTGGAAAAAATATTTACGAAAAATATCAAATTTAAATTATATTTTTGAAGACAAAACGTAAAAATACATTTTTAAATTATAAGACCAGAGCCCATAAAACATAACATAACTTGATGCCTTTTTCTACCCAAATGTGTAGCCAGCGGTTGTTAAGCCCAGCCGTAACACCCGCGAGTCGAGACTTGCGGTTATGTTTACGTCCCAAATAGAATAGGTGGCGAACCTACCTAACTATCATCATCAGCCTATTGCAGTCCACTGCTGGACGTAGGCCTCTCCCTATGACCTACCTAACCATACCGGGCACAAAGTATTCAGTCATCGATATTTGTCACACATAACTTCCGAAAAGAATTTCGAAAAGTCATTGGTGTGAGCCAGGATTCGAACCTGAGACCTCTTGATTTAGAAGCGGGGTGCTCGACCACTGGACCACTGAGACATACACATCTCTTTTGGAAACGTATGAATACTGTTACTTAAAATTTCTGCCAACAATATCGACATCTGTAGTGTCCAAATGTCATAAAATTTATGCAGTTTACGACAGAAAGTTCGTTTTCTGAAAATTCGAAGACTTAATGGTACAAACAGGTATGAAATTCAACAATTTCAACATCAGACATGGGCATCAGAAAAGAAAAATCTCTAAAACCTCAAATGAGGTAAACATGTAAAAAACAGAAAAATAAGTACATGTGTGTGTGTACATACCGCCAGGTCCATTGTCTTTGCAGTCCACTTTGTCAGCATCTATCATGGATAAAGATTCTGGGACAGCTAAGCTCTCGTCGAAATCGGAGTCTAGTGTTGGGCTTAGGGAATCCAGTTGCTGCAATAATCCTGGTATGCAGTCCCCGGGTGTAGTTGTTGGCGTAGGGGTCTCCATCCCGTGATTTGTATATCCGTAGAGCTGCTCATCTATAGGAAATTAAATATTTACAAGTCTTTTAGCATTTTGGTTTTCTGTATGATAAGCACCTACAGAGTTTGAATCGGTGTACACTAATGAGTTTTCCGAACTTATGTATTAATTAATGATAACTGACAAATAGTGAATGACTTCACCTGGTTGTTGGCTCAACACCCATTCTATTAGACCGCCATTTATTTAGTAAATGTTAAGTTTTGTGGTCTTACTTCCTATTGTCGCTATTCACCTATACATCCTCTGCAGGTATGAATGGTGTGGAGTCTATCTGTCGATCATTTTAGAAAAGGGGAAACCCAAATAAACTCAGTATTTGAAAATCCATCATAAGCCCAAAACTGTATGCATCACCAAATCTGTATGTTTGGAATAATTTACACCACACTGTCTGGTTCTGAGACAAGAAACTGAAGACACAGTTATGGGACCAGACAGCATACAGAAACATCCATTTGTCATGTAACCATCATGCTTACCACACATGGGGAGTCAAGAATTTCAATACCCAATCTATATGTCAGCAGTCAGTAATACTGTGAGTTCACCACGAGGCACTAATTATACCTATTATCCAAGTAGCTATTTTAGTTTGATATAACAAGATACCTTATATTAAATGTATTTATAATACAAATTAAAATTATACACCCCCAAGACATTATTACACAATTTTTCCAAACACACTTTGATTTTATTTTTATTGATAGTTTATATAAATTACTTGTGGTTTCAAAAATAGTGACCTAGAAGTAGATTAAAGATCTAGAGATAGTAAAAGAAATATAAATTAATCCATACAAACAAATCAAATTGGAGTGTCTGTTTTAGATACTAAAGTAACCTACACATAAAACTTCACACCAAGTCTGTTGCATGATTGGCAGCGAGAACATAATGCACAATTCTTTTACAATTTGCTCACTTGCTTGACTTTCATAACTCTTGTCATTCATGCTGAACAGTTTTTAAGGCTACCGACATCACCTTCCTCAAGGACTCGTTTAATTTGTTCAAGGAATGTGTGTCATGGCCATACTTAAATACTACATATTACAGCTTTTGCATCATAAATCGGTTAAATAACCTCTTTTTACTAAATCCATTTTGATATATACATTCTACATATACCAAAATAACTTTCTTAAAAAATCTGTTAGCCTGTTCATTTCTTCTATCTCTGGAACAGGGTTACTATATCTTTTTTATTTGATTTGAACTATCCTTGAAATAATTGGCTAAAACCTTGGCTAATGCTAGGCAAGGCAAGGAGAGTGTTGATTTAGGGGATGAGAACCAAACTTAGTTTTTTAAAAAAGAAATTCTAATAAATTAATAGTGTAGATACTGGAATGTAATAAATAGATCTTATTATAAATGTAGTATCAGTCAATAAAGCAATAATATCATTCCAACAACATTTCCAAAGTAAAGTATTTCACAATTATTTGGTTAATGAAATAACTAGTTTTATTTTATGAAATATTGAACAATAAAAGTTAATATTTATAAATTTATTACAAAAAGTACCTTGAACCTCAACTCATACAAAACAGTAAAAACAATAAAACCTGTTAATTAATTAATTCACAAACACTGATAGGTAAATGAATATAAAAAAAAAAAAATTCAAATTAAGAACAGTCACTATACCTCGTTTGATTAAATTATGGAAGCTTAATGTCAACTCTTTGCGTTCCATACGTTTATTTGTTAAATTATTTTCTTTATATTCACTGTTAATCACACGGTATCCATTTGAGTGCTGGTAACTAATATGTTGTCCATTACACGGTACAAAAGCGACACTTGTGTACATAATCTATGCTGATAAGATAGTGAAATATCACACATACTATTATTGTTTTGGGTCTTGCGAAAAGAGGTTGGATTAATAAAATACACTGTTTCACGGCAAAAGCGGTATAGATGACAGTAAGTAAGCAGTCAGTTATGCTCGAGTGAGTAAGGCCTTAAGTTTTTACGGTACTTACGGACGTATTTAAGAAACGAATAGCTTCTTTCCTTTAACGAAATGCGTTTCAAGGAATCTTGATTTTATTTATACACATGAAGATTTGGCGTTCAACAGTCGAACTTGATTAAAGGCCTCTTGAGCCCGAAGCTAATGTCCGACCATGCGAGCAATAAAACTCGGAATTATCTCAAGGATTTTCTAGTTATGAGTAATCAGTGACGCAAGATTCCATCGTATAATTCATGTAGTACCTATGGTGGTGGTAAACATTTTTTCTTAGCCAAATATATATGTATGTCTTTTATGGATCACATAGAATAGTATTAAATTTAATATAATCACTATTTCATCCTAATATGTGCACTTAAATAGCTCCGTAACAATACGTAAAAGCACCTAATAGAATGTTATTAATTTTTCTAGCTTATGAGGTCTCAATCAGGAACAATAAAAAATGTTTACAATATCTGGACATGAGTTTGACGTAGCAAGATTTGACGTAAAGACGTCAGTAAAACGTCATCGTCCATCGCTCAGTTTCTGCTATGCTCCATTTGCATTTACTTGTAAGTTTCCTACTTCATTGTCCATTTACTATTCAAGACAAATAATTCTGTCCTAACGCCTGTGATAAATAAACAACCAAACGTCAAAGTATGTTCACATAATTTAACGTTTGGTTCAGGCGTCATTCCTAAAATTTAAAAACTCTTCTAATCTAAGTATTCGTTTTGCAAGATACGTTTATAATTATTTAGGCGCCTATGGCAAACATCGCAATTAACTTGGAATTTTTCCATCTAGATATCGAAAAAAATAAACAAAGCTAGCACAATTATTTTAAATTTAGAATTCTCTGTAGTTAGTTTAACATTATATCTAATTATGATTAAATGACTTATTTAGATTGGACATATAAGTTGTTAGCTAAAATGTTGAAGGAAACATTACATATATTCACGCCAAATCCCTTGCGGGGTAGGCAGAGAGAACGCAGTGTCATAAGGCACTATTCTTATACAGCTCTCTCGCTTCGTTGACTTTGATAACTCTTTTCATGCACGCGCGTCGATTTTTGAGGCTCTTAATATCACCTTCCACTAGAACACGTTCTATTTGGTAATGACATGTGTGTCTACGCCACAGAAATAGATCAAGATAGAACGGCGAATAGGTGTGGCAAGCATGCCAAAACCATGCACTATATTGCATGCTTTTCGAAACTCGCTCTCATTACGCAACGAGCATTCCTGCCATGCGTTCAGGACGTAAAAAAATAGATAAAACTTCACATATATGCCTTATTATGCTGTGGCAAATTCTAAAAACAAAAGTAGTGAATCAAATATGAAAAAAGGAAATATTTCGTATGATCAGTAAGTACAGAAAATCAGTAGAAAGTATTTTTTTGAGATTATAAATTATTGTTTTACTTTTACTATGTTCAATAATTACGATCACAAGTTGTATATTTTTTCGTTATAATAAATATCCATTGCTGTCCGCATTCAACGCTCGTATACAAAAACATTGCGCGTATAAATTATACGCGTAATGTACGTCGAATCGAACGAAATACACAATACACCTGCTAGTTGATCGCTGTGTCTGTTAATCGCTGTGTTTGACCTTCGAATGTTAGAGATGGGCACTCCCTGTATCGTTGAGTCTTAGGACTTATCGATAAATTAATTCAATAATAATTTGAGTATCAGGTCATGTCTTGCTTTGTCCCTACTTTATTCTAACACCACAAATTTCAACCAAAGTGCTTCGTAATTACATTGGCAGCAGTTTATTTGACAGTATAAGTTTTCACCAATTTGACCGATCGCCGATGGAAAATCATTTCGTTCTTCTCAAACGGGCAGTAACCGAGGTATATGTAGACGTTCGGCTTCGTTATTTAACCAGGACTGTGAGGCTAACCCTTACAAAAAGGCAAATATTTAATAAATATGTATAGTTTCAAGGACAGTATAATAATTATAACTAAATTTTATATACTGTTGAAAAAATATGTTTTAGGTTTTAATATGTCGGATTAAAGTATTTAACATGTTTTACTTTCTATGATTATCGTTACACAAAATCAATAAAGTTGGTAAAATATAAAAATAATAAAATTAACACACGTTGCCGATATTAACATCGATAATCTAATGTGTGTGAAAACAATGAAAATGACGTCACGCTGTGGGCGTGGTTTTTAAAAAAGTGACACGCTCGAAATGTATGGAAATATGACATCGCGGCCGTTCTATCTTGATCTATTTCTGTGGTCTACGCCGTCCTCGACTCCTACATCCATCCGCTTTTGCATTGTATATCTGCTTAGTCAATCTTGCATTATCCATCCTTTCTACATGTCTGAACCATCGGAGCATGCCCTTTTTTACTTTTACACCGACACTCTCTTTCAATACGACTTCCTTCCTTATAACCTTGTTTTCCTCGCGGTCAACGAAGGTCACTCCGCCGATTTTGTGCAATGCCCTCATTTCGACCGCGTTTATCCTACTTTCATGCACGCTCTGCTATACCCAGCTCTCGCTTCCATAAGGTAGCGTTGGGATCAGTGTTGCATAGTGAATTGCTAGCTGGGCTTTTCTGCTAATATCTTTTGCGCCCAGGAATTTGCCCAACGCTCCATTTACTTTATTTCCTAACGCTACTCTTCTTTCTACATCAGCGCTGTACCTTCCATCCCTGCTAAAAGCACATCCAAGTTAAACAATTTTATTCACCTGTCCATTCACTACATCGTCAACCATTTTCTTTATTTTTTATTTTCTTTATTTTTGAGCGTTTTAAAAAAAGAGTTTATTTGCTATTTTTTAACTTTTTAGTTACAACTGAAGTCTCGGTGGTTCAGTGGTCGAGCACCCTGCGTCTGAATTCAGTGGTAGCGGGTCCGAATCCTCACATTGGCTCACACCAATGACTTTTCGGAATTAATTTCGTAAGTTATGTGTGGTAATTATCGAAGACTAAAAAACTTTGTGCCCGGTATGGCAATAGGTTCGCCACCTATTCCATTTGGGACTGGGCTGCGTACACCTTCGGGTAGAAAAAAACCGTGAAGTTATGTTAGTTACAACTAAGATGACATTACATTATGAGATGAATAGACTCAGCAAAGTTCAGTCTGTGATCTCATTCAACACATCATTTTTAAAAGGAAGTTTATCGCTTAATTTCGTATAGCACATGCAGCTCTTCAACAAGGAAACCTTCTAAATTTCAATAATATGGGTATCAAATGAAAGGACATGTTGAATTAAACTCAAAAAATAATATGACGTCATTCTAAATCCAATATGGCGGATGTTCCACCATATTTGCATTTCTACAATATGGGTATCAAATGACAGGGCTTGTTGATAATAACTCGAAAAATAATGTGACATTATTCTAAATACAATACGGTGGACCATCCAAGGTGACGGCATACATATTTTTGATGCATTTCTACAATATAGCTATGAATTAAGGATCATCATTGCGATTAAATGGTAAAGAAAGCTCCAAGCTGAAATTGAATTAGATGATCTCCTTATTGAAGAGCTGGATAGACTGTTTGAAATTAAGCGGTAAACTAACTTGCAATAATGATACGCTGAAAGAAATAACACTAACCTAGCCAGCTATAACTAAAAATAAAAAAATAAATTAAAAGAAAAACCCTTTTTAAGGAAGCTTTTATTTAAGTGCTCTAAAAATAAGAAAATAATATTTCCATCCGTCCAAAATGCTTTATATTATTTAAAAAATAAAATCGATATTTTTGTTCAAATTCTGGAGTGGCATTATTTCTAGGCTATTTATCGCAAAGAATAATATAAACTAACTCGGTTTTATGAACCAGTTGCCCGTTGATATAAGAAAAGCGCAGTCCGTGAACATCTTCAAACGGCTGGCTAAAAGAACATTACTTAGCATTACTTTAGCAATAACATTATCGTACTTGTATTCATGCGTATATTTGTAGTAATGTGTATGTATGTATGTTTATAAATACCTTATTTTTATTATTTTTAAAATGATGTAGCTTATATTATGTTTTGTATGCCGCCGATAACCGCTAATTCTTATTTCTTTCTTTCCGTCCAGTGGTTGTCCGGAAGAAATTGCCCTGTGCGATAGGACCGCCAATTGTACAATTTGAATTTATTAATGTTTTTTTTATATGTATATTTTTGTTATATTTTTTATTCGGTGTACAATAAAGAGTATTCTATTCTATTCTATGATAATAATCTGAAGAAAATTCTTTTTGTATTCTTTTTCTATTACTTCTTTCACCAGGGGTCTCGATTTTGCTCTCAATTTTGGGATCAAGGGATCAGTGCTTCAATCTTTGTATTTTTTTTTATGGGATAGTAGGGCAAACGAGCAGGCGTGTCACCTGATGGTAAGCAATCAACGCCGCCCATGGACATCAGCAACACATATAGTGTTACTGTTGCGTTGCCAACCTTTAAGGGATTGGGGATAGGAAAGGATGGGGAAGGGGGTGGGCCTCCGGGTACCTCTCTCACTGAACGAAACGCGGCATGAGCCACTTTACGTCGGTCTTCTGAGAGGTCGTGGTATTTCACCGGTCGAGCCGGCCCATTCATGCAGCGAACGGCTTGGCTCTACCACTGTTTTCATTTGTGTTGTTTTAATCAATAAGCTCATTTCCGAAATAAACGTGACTTCACCCGAAGCTTTAGGCAGTGGCTGTTGAAGTTCCACTCGCCGTTATGTTGCGTCTTAAATGGAATTGGTGGCTAATCTACATACACCGGGCATAAAGCTGTCAGTCATCGATATTTATCACACATAACGTCCAAAAATAGTTTCAAGAACTCATTGGTGTGAGTCTGGAATCGAATCCACGACTTCCAAATCTGAAGCGGGGAACTCAACCACTGGACCACCGAGACTAATATTACACAAATAATATATAATTCCTAAATAATTTAATAACAAATTGAGGTCTAAATTCTATTGTTAATAGCTAATTGTTGCAAAACTCGTCTAGACCAATTTTCCACGAAAGTTTTTAAATATATACTTTTATATATAAGAGATTTCCACCTATATATTGACTCATCACGATATCTCTGGAACCATAAGGCGTAGCGACTTGAAATTTGGTAGGATTATTCCTTTCGCCGAGTAGAGGTCAGCTAAGAACGGATTTTACGAAATTCCACCCACAAGGGGGGTTGCGGGGGTGTTAACAATGGAAAATTCCCATTTTTAACCTATAGCTGCTATCGACTTCAAATTTGTCGAAGATATTGCAGTACATATTAACATAGCGGGGCAGCAGTTATTACTTTTGATGCGAAACAGAGTTCGCCGGGTCAGCTAATAAACATATTTCCTATGTTTGAACATCGGTCGTATGATATTTTTGAAATCCTTAATGACAAGGGTGTACCCCAGGGGGATACAAATTATTGGCATAATTCGGTAAGGTATAAGTCTCGGCGGTTCAGTGGTCGAGCACCCCGCTTCTGAATCAAGAGGATGCGAGTTCAAATCCTAGCTCATACCAAGGACTTTTTGAAATTAATTTGGCTAGTTATGTGTGATAAATATCGATGACTAAAAACTGTGTTGTATTATTGCATGGCAATAGGCTCGCCACCTATTGGCACAAATAAAAATATACAATTCTACTAACTAATTATCCTTCCTACTATCTACCTACTACCTATTCTTATCTACTATTCCTTCTACCAATTATCCTTTATATTCGAAGTTCACCAAACCAGCTTTGAGTTTCCATTCATTACCACATGATCGCAATTGACGCTAACATTGTAGTGACACCATTTTTTTTATTGGATTCAAAGGCAAACTAGCAGGCGTGTCAACTGGTGGTAGCCGGCGCCGGCCATGGATATCTGCAAAACACATAGTATGATCGTTGCAATGCTGATCTTTAAGAGAATAGGATAGGAAAGGATGGGGAAGAGAAATGGGGATGGGCCTCGGGGTACCTCTCTCACCGAACGAAAAGCGGTATGAGCCACTTTATATCGAACTTCTGAGAGGTCGTGGTATTTAACCAATAGAGTCGGCCCATTCATGCAGTATACCGCTTGGCTCCAAAAGCGATCGGCCAGCAATCCCGATTGCGTTGTCGTGGCTGTAGTTGATTAGACACGCTAAGGTGTCCCTATAAAAAGCTGTTTTGCCTTTATGCGATCTTCTGAAGGAATCTTTTTGAAACCAGATGATAAGAATTAAATAATGACCCTAAGGTACGGGCACAGGCCTATGGCCTGTTGTTATCAGTTTTATTAGCAGATATATTAGAAAATATATATGTACAAAGAAAGTGTATTCATATTGTTAGCCCATCATGAGGAGTAATGTTGCTAATTATGCCACTTGAAATAATCTCCATTATGTAGTAATTGTAGCAAGGCAAGAGTTTTGACTAATCTTCTAGTTTCTAAATAACTGCTGTAACTGCAATTTTGTGTATTCAGCAGCACATACTATTGCAGTAACTAAATAGTCTCAGTTATTTTACACATTTAGGTTAAAACATATTATTATGTAGTGGTTTTGTTATTCTTGTTAACTTATTATATTTTTAGAGGATTTGCAATGCTTACCCATAGTCTTTACATAACAGTGTACACGGATGGCATTTAAAACTTACTAGGACAAATTATCTCACCAGAAAACGCCTTTCATTTTTGAAACTAGACTGAAAAAATGTAACTGAAGGCGATCATATTGTACGGACGAATACTCGTGGCCTATCTATGCTACACACTAACCAGAATACGATGAACCACTTGCAATGTTGGTCTTAACTGAAAGTGAACGCTGTATGAGTTGCAGTTTTGAATGCAGCGGCTCATAAGTTATTGGTTAAAAAACGTTGCGGATTAACATTTTACACATGCGGCTAGCGGTGGGCAGAGAATGTCGCTAGAGAAATAAAGTGACCGCAGTCGCTGTTCGCGCACCGCCCGGCCTCCCCGTACATTTCTGAACGCACGCTCACAACGTAACATACGCTTCCCGCCACAAATTCAAATAACGTTGAACCCTACGTACAAATAAACGAAATAATTATTTAAGTTTGAATTGCGATCGGTGTTCACTCGCGCGTAAAGTCCCAACAAACGGCGACACTTGCCGCCAGTGTCCGGATTACGTCGGGGACGTTGACATCGATATTGATACGGAAATTCGTCTATCGATTTTCGATTTTCAAATATGTAGAATTTTTGGCGGGAAGTGAGTATGTTTTAATTATTTTTTTTGCAACTGTGAAGGTGTTATCGTGTTTTTGACCAGTGACATGGAATAATGGTGCATTCGATTGAATAGATTAGTGTTTTATTTGGTAAATATTAAAATTGAAGACCATAAAATTAATAAAAGGTAAGTTATAATCGTGATTTATATAGTTTAATTGTCTCTTTTATGACTCAATGATAAATATTGCGCTTTCTAAAGTTTCGACCATGAGTGTGGTTGGCTGGCTGCCACGATAGAGCGGTGTCCGAGCTGATCATTTCAATAATATTTTATAGGTTGTACGTTTAAAGAAATCACGTTATATATGAAAATTCCAATGTAAGCAAAAATAATGGTTAATTTTATGTTCGATATCATTTTGTAAAGAGGTGAGACTTGTGCAAAAACTCGTTTTATGAAAGTAAACGTGTACCCTATATTACGGCGGCATTGCGACATTTCACTCGGAGATAATTATTGTTTTAATCAATACAAAATTAGTACCTTCTACTATTTTATAATGACCAATTTCCTTTTTGCGTGTCAGTGCGATAGTTTAAATAAATAGTAATTCTGAACAACTTATTCAATAATTAATCGATAACAAACAAAATTGTAATAGATTTAAAAAAAAAACACCGCTATTAGAAAAAAATGCCGGTGTTTAAATTGTCATACATTACAGTGTCATGTAGAAAATGACAAAAAATAATTCCATGAAATTTTTTTTTTCAATTAAGATTGTAAAAAAAGGATTTAATAACGCACGCCTTTCTATGTATTGCAATAATATTACAATGTACAATTCAACCGGATCTAAAAGTATCCAATGGTGCAAACTGTCATATTGGCCAACAACTCGATGTTATCATTAGGTAGGCTGTGTTGGCTATTTACAGCTGCTCAAAATAACAACTTTTATACTGAAAATGGTAATTAATTATCTTGAAATTATTGTTTTTGGGACTTTTATTATAGTTTTTTTTGTATTTATTGAATATATTAAATATTATTTACTTTGTCTACTTATTAGTAGATCACTGTTCGAATGATTTATCTATTGATAACCATATATATTCGAAGAGTGAACTTTTCGGTTAAGTTTAAATTTCGTGATAATTTCCATTCATTTTGAATCTCTGAGGCATATTTTGATAATACTTATTATGACTGTAATATTTAGTAACTTAATATTATTATGATTATTCTATGACATAATATAATAAACATTATTATAATGTTTAAATATTTATTTTAATTATGTCATGTTGCCGACTTTTTAAGACACTTAATTGAAACGAACCGTATGACATAGTTAACTCGTCCAAAAAATATAATTAAAAAAATACAATTATATTTTATTCATTTAAATGTTGAGCTAAGTTGTACATCCGACCGTTGAGCTGCTTTTTATTTAGAGTTATTGTATTCATAACAATGAAACAGTTATTTACGGATTTTATCGCGTTTATTTAAATTTTTTGACTTATTTCAATATTTCGGTTCGCTACCCAAAAAAAGTAATTGTATTATTATTATTATTTTGTATTTCTACCCCGCCAGGGATTTGGCGTGAAGTTATGTATGTTGTATTTCTGTGTATATTTATAGTACAAATTACATAAAGGCCTGTATTTTCACTATGTAAATAAAAATGTGTAGTTTTCCATACAGATAGTTGGTTCAAAAGTACAAAGTTAAATAATTCTAAGCGTGTTGTATAGTTTCTTTAAGTATCCATTTGGCATATTAATTGATTTATATTAATCATTAATTACATTGCACTTGTGTATACTTTCCAAATATTAAATTCATATTATCTTGACGTGTTATGAGTTTAACTATACGACTACTGTTTTTGAAATACCGAGTTCAGATCCAGATCCCTTCGGAAACCTTTCCGATTAGAATAAATATCGATTACAGTTAGAATATTCTCTGATGTGTGCCGATAGGGGGTGCCACCTATTACGAGCCGGATAATTCAATAATTATGTAAAGGTATAATGTCGCTGTCAATGTCTCTTTTTGCAAGCGTGAAGTAATCGTTATCTAAGTTGTAAATTAGTAGGACGTTTTTTTTCTGAAATATATAACATAGACATTCTACGTACAAGTTTAATATCGATCAATATAGAAAGTGAATGTGTGTCTGTGTGTTAGTTTCGATCGGCGAACATTTCACTAATCCCATGTTTGTGGGGCTCATATTATTTTGCAAGTTAATAGTACGACTGATGATAAATATTTATTATATTATATCTATTGGATGAAACGTTAGCTCGTATTGATATTTCGATATTTAACGGCTTGCCCGAGAATATTATATTTATTTGGAATTATTTTACGACTAGTTGGTCCCTTTATTTACGTGAAAAGAACCCAGCCAACTCGTAAACAAGGAAATAAAATTTTACTAAGACCTATACATCGGTTCTCGCGTATCATACTCAAATGCCAGGGCCCGCCCGGTCACGTGCATTTTCTCTTTTTTTATATAATTTACTTTACTACCAAGTATTGTAACTAGATTTTAAAGTACCTATCCCAAATCTTATTCCGTCGGATTAGTTTAGACGCGAAAGCGTTACAAACAAACAAAAATAAATACAAAGATCATTCGCATTCATAGCATCTTTTATTTATTGCAGTATTTTATTATTATTATTATACATTCCAAACACGACTGCGTAGATAAGAAAGAAAGTGTTAATAAAAATATAAAACTCAAATTGAAAATAAACATGGCGTACGACAGCAACTGGAATTCCTAACAACAGATTAATTGGTGATGTTAATAACATCTAGATAAAACTTCATGGCATCATAACTTGTACAAATCTTGTTACATTCGAGTCTTTTAGATACTGCCTTATAGTGAATTGAGTATTAATTGTGTTTTAGAACAATTCTGTAATAGAACTGTAGGTACATACGATTTGTAATATTGACCCAGTTTGTAGCAAAATAAAATTTACATATTTATTTCTAAGACTTTCGCGAATCTCACTCATTGATCAAAACAACCTTTAGGATTATATCGCTTTATTTATTACTTATATATATCTACTTCCCGACGTTTCGAACTCTTTACAGAGATCATTTTCACGAGTGATGAACAAAAAGATGGCTTTTGTTCATCACTCGTGAAAATATGTAATGAATAAACGCGATATAATCCTAAAGGTTGTTTTGATCAAAATAAAATTTAATAAATCATAGAAATTAGCTGCAGTTTGGAGCAGAATGGACAATGCTCTATAAATGCTATATTCATAGGCTTTTGAGAAAACGTTGAAGATTTAATCTACATTTTACAATACGTAAATATTATTGTGATGTGCATGTTTGGAGATGCTTTTTTTATGGGATAGGGAGTTAAACAAGCAGGCATGTCACTTGATGATAAGCAACTAACGCCGCCGATGGATACTTGTAACACAGATGGTGTTACAGTTGTGTTAACGGCCTTGAAAACGGGATAGGAAATGGGATGGGAAGGGAAGGAATATCTCTCTCACCTCACGAAACGCCACTGTGCGACTTTTTGTCGCTATCTTCTATTGACAGAAAAGATGAGAAATATATGTGCAATAATTCAATACTTTTATTATAAAACGATCACCAATCCAGAAACCAGTCTGTAGTAAAATGTTCAACCTTGTCCGCTCTGCTCTGAGTCTGCAGTAGTCCATTCACACGAGCAAAAACTCGAGTCAAAAAATGAAAGTGGTTTGTCCATTTATGCAGAGGCTTGTGCAAATCCTTTTCAGGTATTTGCCATTTCTTCACCAACCAGCATTTGGCCGTAAATTTGTACACGTAAATTTTGGAACTGAATGTAATTTTAAAGGCACAATATTTAATTATCGTTGCAGGTAACTAAAAAGAAATGAAAAACCCTGTTTCGAGATTTGAGATCAAATTTTGCCATATTTAGTCATGTTCGATCTTTGATAAGAGTAAAAACATGTATAGTAAAACTAGCGAATGATATTTGGGACCAAACATTATTTTTTCCGACTCAGATAGAAGTGTGTCTACCTGAACCTGTAGATATAAAAGGCGTAAAGTAAGAAACAACTTCAAGATATTTTCACAGAATATTTTATGCCAAATAGCTAATAAATATAAATATTAGTCATGAAGAAAACCATAATCCTCATTATCATAGACCTTAATAACTAAAATTTGAGGGGGTCACGTATATTGAATAGATTGAGTGCGCGAATTGTGCAACACAATATTTAATACAGTAATATTAAAAAGAATCATACTGGTCATGACCATAAACCTTATTTTTTTTAAATTCCATTATTAACATAATTATGTAGTGTTATATTATATAACCTTAGTAAAATAGTTTAAAAAGGTTAAAAAGGTTAAACTATTTTATTATGGTCATAATATAAACTTGACGTTGTTAAAACTATTGTTTCTATTACCCTCTTTACAAGTACAGTCCAGCAGGCGGATTGACGAAAAAAAAATACGTCAATATAATTATACTTTTTCAATATGGCGCATAGACCAACCCAGAAACTATTTATGTGCACACAGCTCAACTTAATAAATGCTATGTTAAAAGTACCATCACAAGGGGGTGACTTGGGATCTAAGGGTGAATAGAGATGAAATTTTACACCACAATCAGTTAGTAACCAGTAGAGTACAACTAATACTTTATTGCCAAATAGGTAACCGATTTACAGACTAAACAAAAAAGTTATGCATTTTAGTTTAGACTCAAATAGAATTGAGGTGGTAAATTTTCATCTCTATACACCCTTAGATCCCAAGTCACCCCATTTGGCCGTAAGGAATGAATGTCAATTACAAGAGTTGTAAACGAGTAATATCTATTAAAAAAATTGTCGAGAATCCTTAGTCTTTTAATTAAAAGTTAGAGTTAGTCATCAAAATCTTACGCTAAAATGTATCGATCCCATTTTCGACAAACACAATACAACCTCTTTATCCATTCGTTGGTTAATAATATCTCTGTCCACCTCCTTTATGTTTTACGTTACAATTATACATTATGCAACAAAGACAACAATGCCAGTGATTAGATAACAGAAATTATACAGGAAATGAATTTAGTTTTTAATTTTGAAGTAACGACTTCAGGACGTCGACTGCTCGTATTGTTTTTGATGCGGTATTTGAACAAAAAATAAAACAATGGCTTATGGATATCTTCGGAAATGACATTGTTTTATGCTTAGAGTTATCATAAAAGCCATTTGTAAGCCTTTTGTATAAACAGAACCAGCATTAGCACGAGGTAGAGCAATATTTATATTACAAAAAAAAGTAGAGCAGCACTTTCTGTATAAACCTAATACCGAAAATGCCACCAAATAATTAACGAAAGCATATATTTCAATCCAACTACTACATGGAAATATAACTAAGTAGTCAATCGAAGGGGGTCAGTTTGAAAAAAAAAAAGAAACACAATAACTACTTGCGCGAATTGTTCGATAAATTAAAAATAAAAGAATCAATTTCGTTAAAAAGTGAAAGCCTTCTCGAAATCCGTTTTACGATTTTTGAAAAGATTCAATTTAATTGTAATTGTAGGCTATATTTGTTTCAATATGTTAATCACAAATTTTAATATTTATTGTGACCCACTGAATCGACATGAATCACAGTGCTGGTACACGATGGTAGCAAACAATCAGTGCTTTCTGCCTACCCTGTGAAAACTAAACATTAGTTTATGTTATTATAATCTACTTTTCAGAAGTAGAAGAGGGTGGCTAGACCAGATTTTTTTCACTCCGCATCATCGTAGAGCAACTGGCTGTGCAGTCCATTTATGAGGGCTGTACAGCGTGTGTGCGTGTTGACGGCGGCTTGTCCCCCTGGTTTGAAGTTTATATCGGCGTCAGACATGCTGTCCGCTCGGCTGTTTATTCTGTACCTGAACAGCTGTCTCCAGAGTGAGATCGACGAATGTAGGGATGAGTATGGGTAGTTGTGAGCTGCCTGCTTTACGCCGATGACGCCGAGGAAACCAGAACGGATGTAAGGATAATGGTTGATGATGTACTGCTGGAGCAGGTGATTGAAATTGTATACTGCGCTTTTAGCAGGAATAGCAGGTACACCGCTGATGTAGAAGGAAGAGCGGCGTTAGGAAACAGCGTAAATGGAACGTTGGGCAGATTTCTGGGCGCAAAGACTGTTAGAAGTAGAATGTAGTAGAAGAATGTTAAAAGTTCGACTAGCAATCCACAATGCGGTACTGATCCTATCTCTCTGCCTACCCAGCAAGGGATTTGGTGTGAAGTTATGTATATATATAAAATCTTGCCTGTATATCATGCTTGATACTAAGACTGAAAATTGTATGCAAAATTTCCTTGTGGCTTTTTAAATAATTTCTTATAACAGTTAATAATTTTCCAATGACCTACTATAAATGTCAGTCAAATTAGTTAAAAAAAGTAAAGAGTGAAAGTCTCGTCGACATCCTTATTCAATATTAAATGAAGTCATCGGTGATAGGTGGCGTAAACACATTCCTTGTGAGAATACCTGTACGGCATTTAGTGCCTCGACAAGACAATTAATTTTATAGTCCCAAATATAAAATTAATACCATACAAGTATGGGTGGCAAATAGAGGAGCCATACATAGAGTATTTTACTAGTTATAGCTATTTATTAGCTACATGTGAATGCTACGATTAAAAGAGTGACGATGCTAGACCATAAACTCCATGGACACATCACTATTTCAATGCTCTTAATTTTCTACGATAGAAAATATATATTTAAAAGTACATTTAAACATAAAATTATGACTGTAATTGTATACATTTTAAGGCTTAGTTTTATAAGGCTTAGTTTTATATTTTAAAAATAAATCTGAAATAAACTGCCATTTTGCCGTATTGCCATTGTTTATTTCTCAGATTTTCGCGGATCACACTCATAACATTAAAACAAATTTTTAGGATTATATCGCGTTAATGTTTACTTTATTCTTTAGTAAATATATCTTATAAAAAAATATTTAATTTTTTGTTTCATGGTCTGATGTGGTCAAATGTAAAAATCATATTTTTAACGTCAACTTTTTGATTTTTATTTCCAAAAAGTGGGTGCTCTCTGTATCAATGAAAATAGCTTTTGAACAAATACCATCTTTTTGTTTATCACTCGTGGAAATGATCGCTGTAAAGAGTTCGTAACGTCGGGAAATTAATATAAATAAGTAATAAATAAACGCGAGATAATCCTAAAAAAATGTTTTAATGTTATGTCATTGATTCATTCTTTGTTACAACTTAAGTTATGTATTACTTAAATGTTCATATTTCTTAGATTGCGATTCTATTTTTGTTAAACATTCACTAAATTTTGATCCAATAAACAATGCAGTTTTAGCCTTGACAAATAAAATTTAAAAGATATTATTCAACAGTTTTATATATGTTTACGTTTTTAAAATACTTTTAGAGTTGTAATAAAATACACGTCGAGATAGATTTACTGACACATTATTCAGTACAAAAGACATCAACGCTTGACTTAACCGAGTTGTTTTTTTTAACTCGGTTCAGACAACGAATAATTAATTATTTTATCACGCGTTTTCCTTAAACTTTTGAATGAATAAATATTACCTATATATCATAGCATATAGCTTTACGCCTTTCCCTACACCAAGGTCCAGGCAGCGGCTGTTGAACCTCAACTCGGCGAATGGTCTTGTTACGTCTCAAATGGGATATATAGGGCGAACCTATTGCCATACACCGGGTGTGGTTATCAGTCATAAGTTATAACATATAAGTTTCGAAAAGTATTCCGTTAAATCATTGGTGTGAGCTGGGAATGGAACCCACCACTTGGTGATACTGGTGATGTTTCATAAGTATGAATCAGTGGCGTGGTATGAATCAGCTGGTTTATTAAAAAATAAAGTTTATATTGTGTATAGCTACGAGGATTGAGCACAACTGCTAATTGAAGGTAACTATCAGATTTATAGTAAAGGACCAAAAAAATAATATTTTTTATTACATGCATTAAGTGTTCTTAAGCATCAATCACAGTTTATTAATCGATAATAAGAACCTTACAAAAATTATAGTAAAAAAATATATTTGCGTTTGAATCGTAACAATTAAATGCAACTAGAGCGCAGTGAGTTCATTCCCGCTTTTGTTAAAACGAGTTATTGAAATCCACTTTCTACAAGTTATTGCGACGTTCAACTTGACCTACTCGTGATTTATATGTATATATATATATATATCTTATAATCTAACATAATATTGCAATTTAAATTACATGTAGTAAGGTTTTAGTACCTTTTTGAGAATTATACACGAAATTACTCTACAAGAAAATGAGAAGTGAACATTAATAACACTATGCTTTAGATTTATTCAAAAATTCGGGTCAGAATAAATTAAGAAGCTTTAAGTATACCAAGTCGTATTTATTTTTATCAGATTTATCAGAATATGTATTATGTTATTTTTATAAATTTTTGTATTTATTATTTTTATATATATATATATATATGGACGTGGCCATAAATGGGCATAGCCAAGCGTTATACAATCACCCGTGTTCATGTTAATACCCCACTAGAGCCTGAACTCAGGAGGGTCTCGGAACTGCGGTAATCTAGAATCCTTTGTAATTATATTTCAAACTCATATTCTATCGCAAAAACAATTGTAAAATCGGATCGATCTTAGTATTAGCAATCTTAATCAAATGAACTCTACTTATTTAGAATGCTTTTGGTTAATAACTGATACACATACATAACTTCACTTGCGGGGTAGACAGAGAGAACAGAGCGCCATAAGGCACGATTTTCACACACCTCACTCGCTTCGTTGACTTTCATCTCTTTTCAGGCGCGCGCGTCGATTTTTGAGGCTCTTAACATCACCCTTCTCCAGAACACGTTCTATTTGGGCCGTCCTCGACTCCTACATCCACTTTTACATTGTATATCTGCTTAGTCAATCTTGCATCATCCATTCTTTCTTCATGTCTGAACCATCAGGGCATGCCCTTTCTTACTTTTACACCGTCACTCTCGTCGGTCGTCGATCGTATAATTCTGATCAGACCTCAAAGAGTAATGTTGATTTCAATTGAAAAAGTCAGGCCCCGAGTCAATTCCATTTGATAATAACACAAAATGCCCCAAATTGTTATTGTCTACTGCACACAATATATATAATGGCTTAATATCTAGTATAATTTCAACTTAAATCTTGTGAATTCTGACAGTTGACTGAGAACAAACGTAATTTGTTGACTTTACAGATAAATAACGTATATTGTAAATGTTAATATTGACTTGTCATTCAAATAGCCATGTGGACATTATATGCGTCTATGTGAATAAAGTCCCAGGTTCGGGTATGGGTACATACACATTAATAATTTTTGTTGTCTGAAATTACATACCCGACTCGCCGTTATGTTTAGGTCCCAAATTGACCGATATTTATCACACATAACTACAGAAAACAATTTTGAAAAGTCCTTAATGTGACATATTTATCTCTAAGACTCTCGCGAATCACGTTCATGACATTAAAACAACTTTTAGGATTATATCGCGTTTATTTACTACTAATTTTATTTATTTCCCGACGTTTCGAACTCTTTCCAGAGATCATTTTCACGAGTGATGAACAAAAAGATGGTATTTGTTCAAAAGCTATTTTCATTGATACAGAGAGCACCCACGTTTTGGAAATAAAAATCAAAAAGTTGATGTTAAAAATATGACTTCTTGAATCAGAAGTGGAGTGCTCCACACTGGTCCACCCAGACATTTTTTTTCTTTAAAATAATATGTGATAATTCATCTTCTCAAATTTTTCAACAAAATTTAAAGGAATTAAAGTGAAACTAGATTTACAGTTCACTTTTGACGAAGAAGAAAGTGCAGTAAGCGGTAACCGCAATCCTGTCACTACCTATTCCATAGGACCGAAAAGTGGCAGCGCAAACATGACAAGAAAATAGAAAAATGTCATATTGTAACATTTATCGTAACTAAAAAAGTGTTGAAATTCACAATCAAGACTTTAAAAATATTGCCAACAAATTTGTGGCATTCTGACACGCACCAGACAATAGGCTGTCGGAGACATGAAGCTGAACGTAGAAAAAAATGTGAAAATAGAATTTGGATATCAAGAAATGCCGTGTGAATTTTATTTTGATGTTAACAGACATCGCGGTCGTTAGGCTGTCTTCGTCAATTTGATGTGTACGATGTAACTGTAATAGTCTAAGAGCCCAGAGAATCCAGCATTTACTTATTTTCTAATATATAGAATACTAGCTGACCCGGCGAACTTTGTTCCGCATCAAAAGTAATAACTGGTGACCCGTTATGTTAATACTGCAATATCTTTGAACATATTCGTTTAAATTGCATGCTGTAAAGGACCAGGATCATCTATATTAGATGCACAATCTAATTAAAACACTTAATTGGATGAAAATTAATGCTGTACTGTTTAAAATTGCTTCGTAAATAAGCCATTGGTTCTCGTAAAAAGTAAAAAAATAAAAATGGTCATTGTGGGTTATCGATAAGAGATAGACATATGCCCTCGCGGATTTTTTTGTACACCTTCTAAAGGTGTTTAATAATGTAGAACATTGTTTTGATCTATCTTTTAGGGTTCAGCCAGCGTTTGCAATTAAATTGCTCAATCTCAAAAAATATTTTTTTTTCTTCACTACATCATATATGAATTAGAGATCAAAACCAACCCGGAGACACCCTCTAACCAATAATAAAAATCCTCATCAATATCCGTTGCGTAGTTTTAAAGACATAAGCATATAAGCGGACAGACAGCGGAAAGTGACTTTGTTTTGTACTATGTAATGATGTATAGTGTAGTGTTAGTGTTGAATACCGCACGTGTAGCTTACTGGCTAGGCTGATTCGCGTATTTAATTTTAAATACGCGCAGGGTATCTTTAGAATTTGTTATATCATATCACAAGCAATATTATTAAGGTGGGGTGCTTTGCCTTTCCTAAAAAAAATAATATCTAGTAAGAAATACCGCCAAAAGAAAGGTATTAATTTCAAATGTTTACAAGTATATTGTGTATTTATTTCACTATAACGCATGATATTTGATATAAGATTAGTTAGATCGTACATGTTTTGACTATTATAAAAAAGTTAGGTCTATGAACCCTGGGATCTAGGACTATGAGGCGTTTATTATTGTTATTAAAGTTGGAGAAAGTGTCATTGATATGTTAAAATTGTAAAATAAAGCAGATATGGTGTGCTTTACTCGTCATAAAAATATAAGTAGTGGTAATTAATTCGTCCAAGTGCATGTTGTACAAAAACTCAGCATTTACAGATGTTTCTGGAACTAAACTCTTTATAGTCTTTAGTGTACATAAAACGTAAACATAACTTTACGCCTTTTTCTACCTGAAGGTGTAGGCAGTGGCTGTTAAGCCTCGACTCGCCGTTATGTTTACGTCCCAAATGGAATAGGTGGCGAACCTATTGCCATAACGGGCACAAAGTTTTTGGTCATCGAAATATCATCACACATAACTTTTGAAACTAGTTAACTTCATTAAAAGTCATTGGTGTGTGCCAGGATTCGAACCCACGACCTCTGGATTCAGAAACTGCGTGCTCGACTACTGGACCACCGAGACAAATATGGTCTTTACATGGGTTAAATACTCCCTCAATTTTCACTTCCTTAAACTTTTTTCAAATATTTTTTATAGCCAACTTTTATCAAGGCTGATGACATGCTCATCACAGCGCGATCAGATTAAAGCAATATTCCAGATATAACCAAGATAAAACACACCGTCGAAAAATAACTTTGAAGGTGGTTTACCTTAACGTATTTTCCGTTCGACCCTTAAAACTTCGAACCCTTAAAAACCGGATGTTAAGGTATATCTGGTCAATTCTTTCGTTACGTGGTAGCGGAAGTATAGTGATACATATAGGAATTTAAAATATTCCATTAGTGTACTGCAATATTTAGTCTGTGTCACGCCACCGTCACACTCTGGTTTAGAAAGTGAACGCTCTACGTAGAGTAACGTTTACGTTTACGTTCTGCTACATGATACAGATCTTGTCAGGATTCCTCTACATTCTTACCTCACTCTCTTCATTAATTCCTGGTTATATCATCGTTATTTTAGTTAACGGGAGTATAGATACTTTCACGTTTTTAATACGAGAAGGCGTTGGCCGAGGTAATTTTGTAGTAGGCAACAGTAGTAGAGCCAAGCAGTACAAAAATCAAAATCAAAATCTCATTTATTCAATTTAGGTAATTTAAAAACACTTGTGCAGGTCAATATTTACAATCGCTGCATGAATATACAAGCTCGACCAGTGAAATACCACGATCCACATTGATAGAGCCAAGCAGTTTACTGCATAAATGGGCCGGCTCGACGGGTGAAATACCACGACCTCTCAGAAGACCGACGTGAAGTGGCCCATGCTGCGACACGCCTGCTCGTTTGCTCTCCTATCCATAAAAAAAAAGATCTCTCAGAGTATCGACGTGAAGTGGATGGAGGAGCATGCCTCCTTGTTTGGCCTCTATCCCACAGATAAATATGCCTCGGATATTTAATCTGGATATAATTTCCTCTATCACAAGTTATGTCAAATTTTCAATAAATTTTAAAATAAAATCGGTAGTTTTTCAGATTAACTCGTTCAATCAAGACAACTATTTTTAGCAACTGAGCCTCGATTTTCTCTTATTGATTTTTGCATATCCTTAATTTAAAAAAAAATGCACATGCATATAATTGACTTAATATATCCGGAGATATCGCCACAACAATGATTAGTTTGATATGAAAGGTCATCAAATTCATCCCATATTGTTACAATGATTGCTCCGCACCGTACAGGCTATATTGCATTTGCATACAAAGCCTCATTACATTGTTATGTTGCTCGTGTAATTGAAGTGTCAAATTGTTGATTATCAGTGCGGTGCCTTCAGAATTGTTAGACGCGCATCCGTGACTCAAGGTCGGATTTTATTAGATCCATATTTCACCAGAGATCCATTAAGCCAACAAAGAAAGTGGCTGTGACTTTAATAAGAGTAAGTGGTAGAGCCATGCAGTTTTCTGAATGAATGGGCTGGCTCAAACAGTGAAATACCACGATCTCTTGGAATATCGGCTTGCTTGTACCGTGTTTTATTGGGTGAGAGAGGTATCCGGAGGCCCGATCCCCTATCCTCTTCCCTTTCCCTCCTACTCCCTTAAAGGACGGCAACGCACCACGGTGTTCATGGGCAGTGAGTAGTTGCTTATCATCAGGTGACCCACTTGCTCTTTTGCCCTCCTATACCATAAAAAATCGATGTAAAATGGATAACGCCGCGTTTAGTACAGTTACAGAGGTATCTAGAGGACCATCCTCTTTTCCCCCTTTCCTCATCCCAATCCCTATCTTATCTTAAAGGCTGACGATGCAACTGATGTCCATGGGCGCTGCGAGTCACTTACCTGAACGCTCGTTTCCCCCCATTCTTAGAAGAAAGATACAATCAAAAACATAGGTTGCGATATATAGAAGTTATTTATACCTTCAGAGGATTACATAACTTCACGCCTTTTTTCCCCAAAGGTGTAGGCAGCGGCTGTTAAGCCTCGTCTCGCCGCTATGTTTACGTCCCAAATGGAATAGGTGGCGAACCTATTGCCATACCGGGCTCACAGTTTTTAGTCTTCGATATTTATCACACATAACTTACGAAATTAATTTTGAAAAGTCATTGGTTTGACTGGCTCAAACCAATGACTGGATGATAACGGCGAGACGAGGCTTATTAGCCACTGCCTACAGCTTCAGGTAGAAAAGACGCGAAGTTATGTTATGTTATAACTTAACTTGAATAAAAATGCAATATTTGAAAGTGAGGGGGGTTGGCAGATCACGATGTGCCATCTTATAACATTTCATATTGTGTCGGTAATCTTCACCAAGCTATGAACAGTCTATGAAAGTCTGAAGTGAAGGTAGGTGAATAATCATGATCATGTGCACATTTATGTCGCCGTCCTTGAAATGACTTAGGTATATTTAAATTAAATGCCGACAGTAAAATGGTGGTTGAGTATTTGACGCATGAGTTTCTTAGGCGGTTCTTCTCATGATAGTCCCTACATTTGGATAGAAATTTTTGGATTACGCGCATAATCAGACTTTTCTCATTACAGGAAAATAAATTTAATCAACTATTTTTTGTCATTACCTCTATATTTATAGGCTTTTAATTTTTCAGTGCACGCGTGTATTTTAATATTGTCAGTTTATAGGATCTGTTGAATTTAATTGTTTTTATAAATTAAATAAAAATAACATTTTTTAAATTTGCACATTTCACTCCAAATTAAAGCGCGTGCATGAAAAGAGGCGTGTAAGACTGGTGCCTTATGGGGCTCTAATCCCTCTGCCTAACCCGCAAGGAATTTGGCGTCAAGTTATGCATGTATGTACATAATACACATACTATCACGTTGATTTTAAAGATTTTATAATATTACAAATAAATAAAAAAAAACTTTATTATCATTTCCGATAAGATTATTGAACTGAAAATAGATGAAAAATACAATACAACCTGTTATATCCACCTTGAAGTATGCTCATAGAATCGTTAGAGTCGTTCCGGAGACACGCATCTACCAATACAGATGAACAAGTCTATTACCGGTCTGATATGATCATACAACAATAGCTGTTATGCAGGAGATGGGCAGTCATTAGATGCCACATCACAATAACTTTACTAACGTTTGACCTCTAATCTTTCGATAAATTAGTTTAAACATCTATTGTATTTTGAAGGTTGAAGGATGTCGATAAAAGCCTCAATTTAATGCTGTAATATTGTTAAAAATAGAGTACCTGCTGTCTAGGTTTGTGAGGAAGTGGCACGAGAGATTTCCGGTAGTAAAGTAAAGACAAAAAGTACATTAAAATATTAATTATTTGTGAGTTTTAAGCTTAAATAATTAATTATATATGTATGTAAATGTTCGAATCCTGGCTCCAACCGATGACTTTTCGAAATTCTTTTCGAAAGTTATGTGTAATAGATATCGATGACTGAAAACTTTGTGACCGGTTTAGCAATAGGATCGCCACCTATTCTATTTGGTACGGAAACATAACCACGAGTCGTGGCTTAACAGCCAGTGCCTACATCTTCGGGTAGACAAAAGTGTGAATTATTATGTATATTATTATATATTATTATGTATGTAAAAAAAAGAGTCGCGTATATTTTCTCGAACATTTTTTACGTTTAGTTAGTACAACAATCTAAATATATAATGTAATAATAATATCTTGGACACAATAACACAGCGCCCTCTAGTTCTAAGCTAAGCAAAATAACGGATACTCATACATATATACTTTTTGTTGTAAAGCCATACTTAGAATAGACCCAGACGCCATACAAACATTCACGCTTGTCATAAATATTTGTACACGAGTGCGGATCGCACCCACCATCCTCCATTCCGTCAGTCAGTAGTTTTACCCATGCACCATGAGATCCTCCAAATTTATTAATATCCTTAAAATAATAAACCAGTATAAAATATTACTGTATATAATAAATAGTCATTTAAAAATTTTTGTTTTAGTCACTGAAAATCATCAGATGCTCAGTTGATTCAGTAGTAAATTTTAATTTTTTAAAGCCTTGTTTCACTTATTTGTTGAAAAAAAAAATTTATGCGTGAGGTGAAGAAAATAGTGGATAGATAATTAATTTTAAGATAGCTGTAATTATGATCACGCAGTCATCAAACAGCTTGTCATTATGTAATTATATATGATAATGATAAACGCACAGCCTATTACGATATAGTTGGTTAGTGAACGGTCCTTGGGTTTGCGTGTGTATGATAATGTTATAAGAATTGCTTTCAATTTGATATTATAAAAGTGTTAAATGTCTACACATTGCTCATAATTTATTATCTAAAAACTATCGTTTATAATTATCGGATAATTTCTCGATTAATTAAGTATCAATTTGAATAAACTAGTTAAATAATATTTGCATATATTTACGACGAGATGTGCGTGCGTTACTTGAGTTGTACAAGTCAAAGAACCGATTGAGGTATTGGAGAAGCGTGTTTTATAAAATACATTTTTGTCTGTCTATCTCACGAGGGATTCCGTGAAGATATTTTCTTTGAGCAATAATATAAAAGCTGATGTTTTGGCTTTTATTAGATTAATAAGATTATTACAAACATAGCCAATTACGAAATGCCGCGGTATTTTTCATATTGTTGTAGTAAAGATAGGTTTGTTTATTGAGTTTAATTATTTCAATAGTATCGTTAAATTCAAATATATATACATACAAAATTAAGTAGGTAGATATGATTTTCATTAAAGTACTGACCGTATCGTTATTGTATATGTGGGACATGTTCTGTTACAATTTGTAATACATTGCGTCAACGATCGAAACGTTACACTTTTTACACATAAATGGCTGCCAAGCGGTTTAAATGCCTAGCAAGTAACTGGGCGAACACGCTTAATTTAATATTGCTTTATTAATTTTCAAGAGAATCTATGGAAGTCGATAAAAAAACCGTGGAAAGTTTTATTAAAATTGGTTCAGTAGTATAGGAGTCTATAGCGGACTAGCGTGATGGATATTTTAGAAATTATTATTAATAAGATATTGACAAAATATGTTGTTTCACAATAGTCTGGCAATTTTGGCACTCTTGTTTTTAATTGTGTAATAAATACAAGCTAGAGTCTACAAAACTTATATTATAAAGAGGAAAATGCAGTTTCTACTTTAGTAACCTGCATTCACAGGAAGTGATGTATCAACTCTTACAATTTGGTCAGCATTAGAAAGTTACAATATTCAGTAGTAGCATTAAATAGCATACATAGAAACAGACATTCTTAACAGTTACGGATCCGTACAAAAATACGCTCAATACATTAAGTAGAATGATAGACACTCAAATAAAGCTATTTATTCATGCTCTAACAGTGGTAGAGCCAAGCAGTTCGCTGCATGAATGGGCCGGCTCGACCGGTGAAATACCACGACCTCTCAGAAGACCGACGTAAGGTGGCTCATGCCGCGTTTCGTTCGGTGAGAAAGGTACCCGGAGGCCCTTCCCCATCCTTTCCTATCCCCTATCACTTAAAGGTCGGCAACGCAACAGTAACACTATAAGTGTTGCTGGTGTCCATGGGCGGCTTTGGTTGTTTACCATCAGGTGACACGCCTGCTCGTTTGCCCTCCTATCCCATAAAAAAGATACCAATGAGCGTAGTCATGATTGGAGTAAAATCTGCCGACTTCTGCTCAACATCTACTTCTACACACCACTGAATCATAAGACCGTTTTATGAAGTCGAATATTACATAAAATGACTTGTGGGGAATTAATTGCGTCTAAATATTGTTAAGCACACTTCGCTCAGAGAAAGGTAAATTATATTTGTTAATTGTTTAACGACAATTTAAAACTACACACATAATAAATATTAATAAGTAGGCTTTGTTTGAGTAAAAACTAATTCTAATTTATATACTAAAATTAAAAATACTTGAGTTTGTATGGTAGAAGAAGTAGAAGAAGAGAGGAGAGGTAAGGGAGTCATAGAGTGGAGACCGCGTCTTGGTAAACGTAGCGTAGGACGCCCACCATCCCGATGGTCAGACGACCTCAGAAATCCTGGAAAAGACTGAATGCGGCAGGCAGAGAATCGGATGTTGTGGCGCACATTGGGAGAGGCCTATGTCCAGCAGCTAAGGGTTGATGATGAGTTTGTATGTTTGAGTACGCCAAACTCTACTCTTCGTTTTCCTATCCAATACCGTTGTTATCATATAACATATGTACCAATGTAATTATCACCGTAATAATTTAAAATAAGTTAAAATTAATTTAATCTCAATATATACAAATTATGTGACATGTTATTGGTGTGATGTGAATTTCTAAACAGGTTTTACAAAAACTTGTGCAGTTTAATACATAAATAAGTTCACGCCGACTTCCTTGCGGTGCAACAGACAGAATATAGCGCCATAAGAAACGATTCTTATACACTTCACTCGCTTCTTTGGCTTCCACGTCTCTTGTTATAAACATGGTTTAAGGCCTCATCTCCCTCAAGGAATTCTCGCTCAGTTTGGTAATGGAAAGTGAGTCATGGTCCTCCTCAACTCCTACATCCTTTCGCTTTGTAGTGTCATGTATATTTTATTTAGTTACTTTTTCTGTTAACTTTTGACAGAAAAATATCAGTTGAAGCAGTTATTCTAATTTTTTTTTTCTTAATTACTTTTTCTATATGCCTATCGTACGTGTCTTGTAAATTTCTTTGATAAAATTAAAGTACATGTTTCATGCATTAACCTACAAAGTCTATTCACCAAGTTACGTTTCGTTTGACTGTAGCACGCTACAGTTTTTTTTATTTGTTACTTACCGCCGCTAAGAATCTGACAGTGAAAGTGTTTAGAAGAATATATTATATATAAGATGCAAATTGAGACGATTAGGTACGCACGCGTTTTATTTGAAGCACCTAAGTGTGTCTTTCACGCTCTTAATACGCGAAGGAGTAGGCAGGGCAATTATCTCTTGACACACAGAATTTACTTTCTAGACACGAGTATAATAGGTGGCGAAATCTACTGTCATTCATCGCGCGCTCAATTTTGTTAGCCATCATTACTTATCATCCGGGATGACATTATTTTGAACCAGAAATCGAATTTGAGCCGTCTGGAACTATGATAGAAGAGATGCCTCATATTAGTTATAATCCTTTAATCGCTTTCGCCGTTCCCAGCGGCCCGTTTATTCAGCGAACTACTTGGCTCTTCTTTCTTCTTTAAGTAAAGTTTGTTTAATTAAGATATGATTGTCTTAGAAAAACATGTGATTAGAATGGCCACAGCAAACGGAGTTACATGTATCAATTAGCTTTTAATATTACGTTGACAAGGCTTAAAGTTTTGACATTTGCGTACAGTAGCCAAATTACACGGCTATGATATTGATTGCCGTGAACATATTGATACGGTTCTTACATTCGATTCTACGCAGCAATGTAATATGTTGGCGTGTTGCTTCGTCAATTACAAATTTATAATCTTCAACAACCTTTACCGTGAGAACATTTCCGTAGATGATTTATACGAGACAAACGAGCCTCGTGGTGCATTGATAAAACTACCGACTGCAGAATCGAGGTTTGCGGGTTCGAATCCCACTCTATGTTGGCTATGGCGTCTGGGTGTTTTTCTATGTATTACAAGTATCTATTTACAGTTTACAGCACAAGCATTTAGTTGCTTAGTTTAGAACTAGAGGGCGCTGTGCGTATTGTATCCAAGATATTATTATTATATAAATTTTGGTGATTTAGTATCAAATTTTTACCTCCTGTGGCTTAGCACAGTTTATACTTGAAAGTTCATATTCATTCCACAAGACACAATTTTATTACCAATTAAATTGACGACCAATGTAGTAGAAATGGCTATGCACAAGATACGATCCGATTGAAAAATCAAATGACTAAGTATTAGTGTGCAGTAAGTTTGATAATGTATCATCCTCTCGGTAGTGTGGACGTCGACCAGTCCACTCTAAATCGAGAAGTCTAAAGAGTTTTGGAGAATACCCACTGGCTCACCATCAATGACTTTTCAGAACTTATGTAAAATAGCGATGACTTTCTAAATCGTGTCCGATGTATGGCACAATAGCTTCCGCTACATATTTCAACGTAAAAATGCATCGGTCAATCTGTTAAGAATTATATTCCGCTAATGATAAATACTTGTTACAAGATTTCAGAAGATATAATAATTTGTAAAGTAATTCACAATTATGTCATATATACATACATGTATATAACAATTAATACCAGTGTTAATTATAATAAGGAACGCACACGAAAGCCAATAAACCCATTAAAAATATTTATCGTACAATAATAATAATTTTACAGTTATGATATTCAGGAAACAATATTTTAACATGTGTGTGTGTTTGTGTGTGTGTGCTGTTAAAAGGCTGCTTATAATTTAATTACACACGAACAAACAACATAATTACCTTCAAAGACATGCATACGGCAAGCGACATTTGTAGACGCATTCTTCGTTTATTTTTTTGCATGACCTCTCCAAAAAGACTAACACTTTTTCCACAGACGTTTTGGTTTTAAAATGAAATATGAATATAACATAACTTCACGCCTTATTTTTTACCCGAAGGTGTAGGCAGCGGCTGTTAAGCCTCGTCTCGCCGTTATGTTTACGTCCCAAATCAAATAGGTGGCGAATCTATTTCCATACCGGGCACAAAGTTTTCAGTCATCGATATTTTTCACACATAACTTCGAAGAGTCATTAGTGTGAACCAGTGTGAGTATTCGAACCCGCGACATCTAGATTCAGAAGCGGGGGCTCAACCACTGTACCACCGAGACCTGATATGAGAGTGAAAATACTTGAAATATAATAATAAATGGCGGAACCTATTCCAAACATCCGGCACAAGTGTGTCAGTCATATTTATGACACATAACAGCCAAACAGATATACGGATGTTAAGAATGGATGTAGCAATGAAATCTGCAACAAAAAGTGAACAAGTACCCGTCTCGTAAGCGCAAACCTGCGATAACAACTTTATTAGCTAGGCGATCAAATCACTCGATTGCTTCGACTTAAGTAGTGCTCAAGATCGATAAAAACTAACAATTTAATGTTTTAATACACTTAAATACCTAATATATTGGTTGCAGTGGTGACTAAGAAATAATGAAAGGGTGATTGCAGTTAGCAAGGTCTTGTTTATGTCAAATTTATGAAACTGATGACCTTGGGTCATATTATTATTATATTTTTTTTGTAAATCACGATGCTTGTAAGCAAAACGGCAGTAGTGTAACAACTTTTAATTTTATAAGCTCACGCTTTTTTCTACGCCAACTTGTAGGCAGCGGCTCGACTCGCGGAGATTTGACATCCCAAATGGAATAGCAGGCGGAACTTATACTGATATACGAGTAGTTCATTATCGATATTTATTGCACATAACTTCCGAAATAAATCCAATATATAAAGTCATATTAAGAAGCTTAAAATCACTCACTCTTAACGTATTATAGAGAGGGCTATGCTCGGTGTTTCCCTGCGAGATAAGATCCGGAACACGGAGGTCCATGGACGTACGGGACAGACGACATATAGACTGACATAGCCATAGGCAGGCCATATCACTCAAAAAACTGACGACCGCTGGAAAAAAACGGTTCTCGAGTCGGTCTGCAGCGTAGGCCGTACCCCCACTAGATGGACCGGCGACCGAATAAAACAGCTGGCAGCATCGGATGCAGGTGTCATAGGACTGAGAGTTGTGGCGTGCTAAGGGGGAGGCCTACGTTCAGCAGTGGATAAATCTGGCCTGATGATTATGATGAACTTGCGAAAATACGCCATTGGTGTAAGCTCGGATTCGACCCTACGTCTTTTACATTAGAAGTAGGGTGCTCGACATTTGCTAAAATGAATATTTTATATGAATTTTTATATTTCGCGCCGAACATTTCGCGACAGCTAACGTATATTTACTATATATCTTTTTGCTTTTGGTTATTGATCCAATGATTCTTATCATGCAATAGCCTGATGACAAAAGCTTTTGCCCCACGAGTTATTCAAATCGGGAGACGACGAGAGACATGATATTCCTCTGTCGAGAGAATTTGCCAAGTAGTCACATGAAGTTATTTAAATCATTAAGATATGCTATTACATACATACATTCGTAACTTCAAGTCCCTTGCATGGTAAGCAGAGAGAAAAGAACACTCTAATGCCCGAATATTCAACCGCCACTCAAATCTGACAATCAATAAAGTGCTACTTAATGCACAAATTTCACGTATTTTGTCTAATGTGACAGCTATTTAAACGCTTAAGTAACGCTTATATATTTGAGTGGCGGTTCAGTATTTGGGCCTTAGGCACAAAACACTTAACACAACTAACACATACACACACTTAAAACTAATCAGTCTGCCTATGGCTATGTCAGTCTATATGTCGTCAGTCCCGTACGTCCATGGACCTCCGTGTTCCAATATACATCATATATACATCAATAAATCGTATTTCCAATGTCATTCCACTTTCACTGTTGAAGAACATCAATATGACAACTTTCCATTACAGTTCTATCACCGGCGGTGATGTTTTAGTAGGTAACATAGTCATTATGAATATATTATAAACACCTCGTCAAGTAACTCGGTAAAAATTTCCACACAGGAAGCCGAGTCCAATGAGTTTGTTTAAAGAATGTGTTTAACAAAAACTCTACTAAGTAACGAATATGTGTGTATGTTTGTGTGTATGATTTCGTAAAACGGATAGAGACCTCTAATACGTGTATATTCAATATTATTTGTTGCACGCCTTTTTATGCCAGAAGGTGTAGGCATAATCAATTACCCCTCCATTTGTTAAATGTTATAGTCCCATCTAATGCCACTTCGGACGATATCGGGCCGGATGGTGCATTGGTATAACAACCGACCGCGGAATTGAGGTCAACGGGTTCGAGTCCAGATATTTATGACTAGCATGAATTTTTGTATGAGTTTTTCTTTGTATTTTATGTACAAAAGAAAAGTATAAAGTCAAAGATGTTTAATTTTTAAAAGTCTTACGCCCGAATACTGAACCGCCACTCAAATCTGACAATCAATAAAGTGCTACTTACTGCTCAAATTTCACGTATTCTGTCTAATGTGACAGCTACTTAAACGCTTAAGTAGCGCTTATATATTTGAGTGGTGGTTCAGTATTCGGGCTTTAGACACTTAAAAATAGTCAAAAGTACAGATTAAACGTATTATTTAAGATAAAATACTAAACACGAGCGCTTTTTTTTTATGGGATAGGAGGGCAAACGATCAGGCGTGCCACCTGATGGTAAGCAACCAACGCCGCCCATGGACACCAGCAACACATATAGTGTTACTGTTGCGTTGCCGACCTTTAAGGGATAGGGGATAGGAAAGGACGGGGAAGGGGGGTGGGCCTCCGGGTATCTCTCTCACCGAACGAAACGCGGCATGAGCCACTTTACGTCGGTCTTCTGAGAGGTCGTGGTATTTCACCGGTCGAGCCGGCCCATTCATGCAGCGAACTGCTTGGCTCTACCATTACTGTATGCTTAAGTAAAGTGCGTCTTTGGAACAAGAAAACAAGGACGCAATCGCCACGAACGGCCCGATTCTGAGTGTAGGGACTATTACGAGAAGAATCGGGCAAGAAACTCATGTGAAACTCTGACTGATGTAAAACTCTGACTACACCTATACATTTTAAAGCCGTAAAGGTACAGACAAACAATAGTTAACAATAAATAGGTACTATTTCAACACTTAGTTCACCGTCCACTAATCATGCACCAATAACCTATTGATCAATCAATTATCATCGCTGGATGCAGTCAAGCAGTGTGTAACGGTTAATATGACCAAACCGTACCACATACCATACGGAGCGGATAGTTATGTAAACAATGTTTACAATTCATAACTTGACACTTGATAACTTGACAAGCACCGTGGTGCATGGGTAAAACAACCGATTCGAGGTCGACGGGTTCTATCTCAAGAATACAAAGAAAAAATATATATGTTTTACATAATTTGTGTTATTTTGGTTCCATAACACAAGCATTCAATTGCTTAAAAAGATCGCGTCGTGTGTATTGTCTCCAAGGGTATTATTAAAAGTTAGTAAAGATAATAGTCTCGGTAGGCCAGTGGCGAGCATACGGCTTCTGAATCCAAAGGACACGGATTCGAATCCTGGCACACACCAATGCCATATCGAAATTAATTTCGAAAATTATATGTGATAAATATCGATGAATAAAAACTTTGTGCCCGGTATGGCAATGGGTTTGCCATTTGGGACGTAAACATAGCGGCGAGTCGAGGCTTAACAGCTACTACCTACACCTTCGTGTTTGAAAATGACGTGAAGTTATGATATGTTAAAAAATTAAAGGAATGTACTTATGATTTCAAATGAATGAATTATCAAGTAATATTGGGTTTGTGATTGTTTGTGTGTATTTATTTAACGACTTTGTCTTTTGTCTGGCATATTATCGTTGATTCACATTAATCATTAGTAAGTGTTGATATTGTTATTTCTTATATCAAGTTTACTGAGAGTAGAAAAATAAACATGAAATAAATTATAGCAAATTTACAATTGAACGTTTTAAAAGTCTCGGTGGTCCAGTGGTCGAGCACACAGCTGATCTGATCCAGAGGTCCGGGCTCGAATCCTGTCACTGGCTCACACCAATGAAATTAAGAAATTGTTTTCGGAAGTTAAGTGTGATAAATATCGATGACTGAAAACTTTGGGCCCGGTATGGCAACAGTTTCGCCACCTATTGCATTTGGGACGTAAACATAACGGCGAGACGAGGCTTAACAGCCGCTGCCTACACCTTCGGGTGACAATGGCGTGAAGTTATGTTATGTTTGTTACAATTGAACAGAGTACAAATTGTTAAAGTTATTCGTACACATTCTAAAATTAAAACTGAAAACCATCATAAAAAACTATTTCAACACAATATTTATATCAGATTTGCATAAATTACACAAATTCGTCAAGTTTATATATTTTTTTGTAAAAGTAGTAAATTCGTGTTTACGGGGAATGATCCTATGAATAGAAAAAGTATTGTGAATATTATAGCAAAGTGATGTCAATGATGTCAATGATGGAAGTATAGTGTCAATGATGGTCCTCCACACGTAGGAATTTATTAGAGTTTTCTGCAAGCAACTTAAATATAATTGATACCTAATTTATATATTGTCTTTTACAACTTTATTATTTTTTTTATTCCAGTGTATGAGGATGCGCGCCGGCCTTTGGTGGAGCGTGGTGCTGGCGCTTCTCGCCATCTCCTGCGCTCTTCGAACTGCACAGGTATTGTAGTTTCATTAATTTATAAATACTTTTTTAGTTTGTATGCTCTTACGACTCAAGGACAGTAATGTAACTTGGAAATTTTCAAAAAGAACTCGCAGTTTAAACCACGGGGCTATAGTTTTATACTTAACACTTGTGCTGCTGAGTTTCCGCTTGAATGTAATTTGCTTGAAATAGCAATAAGTATATATTAAAATTGCACCACACAAGGCAGTAGTTGTCTCGCTCGGTGTACTACCAAGGCTGTATAGATATTATTTTACAGCGTTTATTTGCTCCAACGACAATAATTTGAGCTTATTTGCTACATTGACAGATTTGTATCAAGTTATTTTGTATGGGTACTCAAGCAGAACTACACTTTGAATGACAGTTACTGTTGTCTCTTTGCTTTGAGCGTTTAGTTTTCAGTACACGCTTATAATAGTGACTGCGAATGTCTCTAAGAATCAAATATTCTTTCTTTATCAAATTCTTTAATCAAAAAAACTTTACATTAAAATTAGTAAAACATTTTTTTTTATTTAAGTAATTTATGATGTTTTGTTAATGTATTAACTGATTTTAATCAAGTCTTTGCAAGCAATTCGAACCTACAACTTCTCAGAAGCCGTGTTTTCGACCACTGGACTACCGAGACTCAATAACGACTTCGAAATGTATAATCAATTTGATTTCGAACGGCTTTAATATTAAGGGTCACTTCTTGAGTTGACTTAAACCCTCGCAAAAGATCAATACTTGAACTAATACAATCTTAAAACCAGTTGACACGTAACTAGTTGAGTGTAATTATAGTTTGTCACTTATAATATACTAACAAAATTACTTGTAATGAGCAATTACGCTTGCATTGAGGACGCACGTAACTGAACAACTTGGCAGGAAAGAATAATTTAAAGAAAAAAACTTTTTTAAAGAAGCTTTTATTTAAACGCTCTAAAAAGAATAAAATAATTTTAACCTTATACATTTTAACTATCAACTTATAACCTTATTATATACAATTTATGTGATAATAAAAGCTTGTCGCTATGTTTAATTACCTATCAGTGGCTATCCTTAACCATCTAGAAATATTTTTTTAGATTTAATGATTACTGTGACGGATCGCATTATCCAAATATATTTTTTTGGTTTATAACATATATATGGACACCCGAACACATATAGTGGTACAGTTCCGTTGCCGGCCCTTTCCATGGGAAATGGAAGGGGTCGGAATTGGGATGGGAAGAGGAGGGGGGAAGGGTTAGGTTGAACATAGCGACAAGCTTTTATTATCACATAAATTGTATATAATAAGGTTATAAGTTGATAGTTAAAATGTATAAGGTTAAAATTATTTTATTCTTTTTAGAGCGTTTAAATAAAAGCTTCTTTAAAAAAGTTTTTTTCTTTAAATTATTTTCTAGTTTTTAGTTATCGCTGGGTAAGTTTCTCAGTCTCTTCATCTCATTCAAAGCATCATTGTTACAAGGTCGTTTGCCAGTTAATTTCGAACAGTCCAACCCTTCAATGAGGAGACCTCCTAAAGTCTTTTCCCTACTTAAGGCCACGTATGCTTGACCAGCAGCAAAGAGTTTCGAGCCTAAGTAAACAAATTTTTATGTTACTTATTTGTTGATTTTGCAGCTTAATTTTGTTATGTGGGACTGTTGTTTAATAACAAAATATGTTTAACTACTTGTGATGTGTAACGCCATCTGTTGTTTTAATCAGTACTCTATACTTGCCGACTTGAGTGTAACATAGGAGTGAGTTGTAATAAAAGTTATAGTTCGTTCCCATCATCCACTGTGTTTAATTCTAATAATACCTATAACACCATTAAAATCCGTTAGTGTAGCAATCATGTTAAAGTTATTAAATCCTGTCTAATTTACGTCGGTATCCTGAAAGGGCATGGTGTTGCACCGGTCGAACCGGCCCATTCATGTAGCAGATTGCGTGGCTGACCACAATTAAAACACTGTTAACTATTAAAACATAGGTCAACGGAAAGTCGTCGACTGTAATGGACTACCGCCTCAGCCGTAAAGTGGTCGTAAGGTTCTCAATGTTAGCACTAACTCATTTTGATTATAAATTTGGACGCGCCGCTTAACCCTGTATCTTGACATGGTGATTTGGCATCAGTGACTGAATAGTAAACAACAGATTGACTGACACTGCCCAAACAAGCAGGCCACTAGTATCTAGCCGCTCATATTGAAAACCCTAAGATATATATAATATTTATACACAATCTAATTTGTTTATAACATTAATTAATAACATAACATAGCTCGACTCCTTTTTCTACCCGAAGGTGTAGGCAGCATCTATTAAGCCTCGACTCGCCGCTATGTTTACGTCTTATCTTATCGTATTATCTTATCTTTAAGGGAGTAGGATATAGGATATGGGAGTAGGAAGGGATGGGGAAGGGGAGTAGGCCTCTGGGTACCTCTCTCACCTAAAGAAACACGCCGTGAGCTGGTTGTGGTATTTCACCGGTCGAGCCATCCCATTCATACAGTGAATTGCTGGGTTCTACCACTGTTGCCATACAGCGAGCACAAAGTGGTCAGTCAAAAATATTTATCACACATGACTTTCGAGAGAAATTTCGAAAGACATTGGTGTGAGGCCAAATTCGAACCCAAGACTTCCTGATTCAGAAGCGGGCTAGTTTACTGAACCACCGAGACATAGTTTTTGAAGTTCTCATATAACTCTTTAATGAAAGGGCCATTTGATACGCATATAGTAGAAACGCAAATATTTATTCTACTATATTGGATTTAGAATGACGTCACATTATTTTTAGAGCTACTATTAACAAGCCCTTTCATTTGATACCCATATTGTAGAAATGCATTAAAAAAAACTGTTCCTCTATCTTGGATTATCCGCCATATTGGATTTAGAATGACGTCACATTATTTTTTTA
Source organism: Euproctis similis (assembly GCA_905147225.2). Taxonomy (NCBI): domain Eukaryota; kingdom Metazoa; phylum Arthropoda; class Insecta; order Lepidoptera; family Erebidae; genus Euproctis; species Euproctis similis. Next base: position 4,335,723 of record LR990113.1, on the reverse strand, counting down.
GTTTTCCCAATGAGCCCTTTCATTTGATACCCATATTGTACGAAAGCTTAAAATATATATTCCTTCATCTTGGATATTCCACCATATTGGATTTAGAATGACGTCATATTATATTTTGAGTTACACTCAACAAACTCTTTTATTTGATACCCATATTGCAGAAATGCATTAAAAATATCCATTCCGCCATCTTGGGTCGTCCGCCATATTAGATAAAGAATAATGTCATACATTATATCATGCATTGTCATCCAAAGTAAACGTGTATACAAAATTTCAGCTCAATCGGTTGAAGGTATCTACTTCAAAATTGAGTTACAAGATTCCACCGAACATACATACTTACATACATACATACAGTGCGAGGTAAATAAAAGCTTATAAAAAGGAAATTTAATGATAGTGTTTCTTTCCACAAAATATTTAAAGCAGGCTGCATTTGATAGTTTGAACACGTTTGCCGCAGAAAATGATAAAGCTGCGAATCTATTATTTTTTTTTGTAATTCGATAACCCCTTTCTTGAGCAGACCGAGTCATTGAAAAATTGAGAATTAATGACTACAAACTCTCTCAGTCAGCCGGGAGCGAAAGAAAAACATATGGCTGACAAGCCAACACAGCACAACACCGAAGAATGGCGGGATAATCATTCCAAAATATGGGTCAACATAAATGTTCTAAGAAGAGGCGGACAGCAGCGTTCCTATCTTTAGAAGGTTCACCCCTGCGGTCTCCAACACGTCTGCCCAACGTGGGGACTATGGGCAGAAACCCCCCATGACAAAAGCGCAAATCCAACGGCCGCCAGTTCCCGGTGGTCCCACTATTCCCGATTAAGACAGAGGTCGAGGGAACGGTGGGACAGGGGGTGCTAGAATCGGATGTTGTGGCGCAAGTTGGGAGATGCCTACGTCCAGCAGTGGACTGCAATAGGTTAGTGATGATGATGATGACCACAAACTTCTGGAAAATTATTTTACAGTTAATAATATGAACAATGTAGTAATTAAGTATTGATATCAGAAAACTGTCTTTTATAATATTATTATATCATTGAGAATTGTGTATTCACGCAAATAAACAAACTCGACATTCAGTACAAGTAAATTAATCGAGCAAAATTTCTGAAATTTGAAATAAATATTAGTTTAAAAACTCAACTTGTTAATCATCTGACGATGACATTAAAACAAACTTTAGGATTATATCGCGTTTATTTATTAATTTCCCGACGTTTCGAACTCTTTACAGAGATCATTTTCACGAGTGATGAACAAAAAGATGGTATCTGTTCAAAAGCTATTTGCATTGATACAGAGAGCACCTATATAAAACTATTAATAAAACTATCCTACCAAACGAATCGTATAAAAACGAATCAGTGAAATTAAAATTTTTCATAGTAATGACATAATAATAAGCAATATCGATTAGTGTCAATAATAACATTACGAATGAATTTGCCCGCGGATCGCTCACCTCACTTTCGCTCGCGAGCCTGCTCGAGTATTGCCCGAGTACTTACTGCCCGTATCTTGATCTTAATGCTGAATACTCACAAATATCTTATATCTTATTTTACGCACGCGATGTTCACGCTCTGCTGGCCGATTAGAATTCAAGTGTATATGTACGTAGTTCAAATTGTCATAACTATTACAAAGATGTCCACAAGTGTGTTGGCGTTTACAATCTGACTTCGAAAAGATGACACTTTTAATTCGGGTGTTTGTGTATTTTTTCTTTTCTATATCCGTTAAATGCTCTGTCGTAAATTTACGATATATATTTTCATTATTCCCAAATGTTTTTACATAAATTTAATATATATATATATATATATATTTGATGTTTCAGAGACAGACAAGAGAACTTTTCAAAAAATTATAACAAATCAACTGCGATCGCTGCTATCGCCTAATTGACAATACACATGAATAGACAAATGTTTTTAAATTTATTTTTTCATTATATTTTTGTTGGAGTCGGTCGTTATTGGGACACGTAAGGGATCCGTTCTCAAGTTGACACAAAATTTAACACAAATTATTATTTTGAAAATGAGAAAAAGATTATAAATACTGAAAAAAAAACAAAAATGACTAGTTCAGAAATGGTGGGGAGAAGTATTTATTATACCGGTATATAAAAATTATGCCACACGTTCAGTTTATTTCCGTAAAAAGATATAATTGTTACATTAATTTAATGCAATAAGTTATTTTAGATTCAAGAAAGTTATCAAATGTGGAGCACAACATTGCTCTCAGTTAGAACACTTATAAAATGAATTAAATAATTAAGTGTAGTAATTATTATGTCACTACAGAAAATTTTGTAATAATTTTGTTTATAAACACTTTTTATAAAAAATTTATAGACACTTTTACAAATGTCGCTAACCCTGAGATTATTTTCAAAATAAATAACTAAAATAAAGAATTATTTTAATAATTTAGATAAACAGAAATAAATGAAGTTGAAAGAGAGTGAGTAAGGAAGGGCATGCTCCGATGGCTTGGATTTGTAGAAAGAATGGAAAATACAGGGTTGACTAAACAGATACACAGTGCAAAAGCGGAAGGATGTAAACGTTGAAGACGGCCACGATACATTTTCTATTGACCAAAAAGGAGTTATAAAAGTCGATGAAGCGAGTGGGTTGTGGAAGAATCGTGCCTATTCTAGAGTTCCATTCTCTCTGCCTACACCGCAAGAGACTTGGCGTAAAGTTTTATATGGCGCAGTAAGTTTACTTTAACACTTTCCTGGATTTTCAGCTTTAATTTTAATACGTAAATTACAATTTGAAATAGATATTCTCTTCTTAATGTTATACAATGAAGTAAATTATAACAAGTTAGTATAATTTAGCAAACTAATTGATGCTAGTTGAAGATTTATTGTGGTCAATTGTCACGACTTGCTTTACTTATCATAAGACCTCTGCAATCCTTTCACGCATAACAAAGTGCTTCAAACATAAAATACTGGTTTAATAATGGGCAACTATTATTTTATGTTTTGTTTAGTTAGTTTGTAAAGCTCTATTTCTAAGAAAATAAATTGTACATTGTATTTTGTAACCGCGCATGTAGAAAGATGGATGTAGAAAGACAAGTGGCGATAGGAAATAGCGTAAATGGAGCGTTGGGCAGATTCCTGGGCGCGAAAAACATTAGCAGAAAAGCCCAGCTAGCAATCCACAATGCAGTCCTAATCCTAACGCTAACTCATGGAAGCGAGAGCTGGGTATGGCAGAGTGTGCATGAAAGTAGAATAAACGCGGTAGAAATGAGGGCACTACGCAAAATCTGCGGAGTGACTCTCGCTGACCGCGTGGAAAACAAGGTTGTAAGGAAGGAAGTTTGTTTGAAAGAGAGTGTCGGTGTAAATCCTCCTATATATATACAATAGACAAATAGAGGATTATATAGGAATAGGGAGCTATTCCTATATAATCCTCTATTTGTCTATTGTATTTGCAAATGAGAATGTAGTTGATTTTCTTTCTGATTACACAGCGTCTAAAATATAGTTCCACGGTATTCTTAATACTACTTTTATACACGTCCCATGAAGATCACTAGGACAAATGTGTTTTTTCTTTTTAACTATTAAACATTCGTGTCAACAAACAGACATAGTTCGCACGCTTCTTCAAGGTTTAAACGACTATCCCATCGCCTATTGTCTTACATAACATACATAACACGTCGCCATGAACTTACAAGAGATTTTTGAGAACGATATTACAACAACATAATTCTCTCTAAAATTCTTAATATGGTTCTGTCATGTTTTTTTTCATGGTGTAGGGGCAAACGAGCATGCGTGTCACCTGATGGTGAGCAATAAACGTCGCCTATGGACTCTTGAACACATATAGTGTTCCAGTTGCGTTGCCGGTCGTAACAATAGGATATGGACGGGGTCGGGAGTGGGATGGCAAGTGGAGGGGGAAAGGGATTGGGCCTCAAGGTGCCACACTCACCGAGCGAAATGCGGCAAAAGCCACTTTACATCGATATTCCGAGAGGTCGTGGTATTACACCGATCGAGCCGGCCCATTCGTGCAGCGAATTGCGTGACTCTACCACTGTTCTGCTTATGTTTTCCTTGTTTTGAAGTGTCTCATGGTGTAGTGGATGAATCGTGAAATAATTTTGGTTGTATAACTGTACTATATGTGGTCAAACAGCGATATCTGTTTTGTGTCCTGGTATCGTTGATTACTTGAACTTCTTAAAAGTAAATCTTCTACTACAAAAAGTGTTGCAGATGCCCATATCCGGTGCTTATACTGGCTCGCACCCTTTCTTATAAAAAATGTTTTGATTACTTTTTTTTATGGGATAGGAGGGCAAACGAGCAGGCGTGTCACCTGATAGTAAGCAACCAACGCCGCCCATAGCCACCAGCAACACATATAGTGTTACTGTTGCGTTGCCGAACTTTAAAAGAAAGGGTAAGGAAAGGATGGGGAAGGGGGGTGGGCCTCCGGGTACCTCTCTCACCGAACGAAACGCGGCATGAGCCACTTTACGTCAGTCTTCTGAGAGGTCGTGGTATTTCACCGGTCAAGCCGAGCCATTCATGCAGCGAACTGCTTGGCTCTACCACTGTTTACTTTGTTTCTCTACTGTTAAGTTGCTACTTTAGTATTCCGTATTACTTTATACACTATAGTTTACATGTAAAAACAGTATTTGGTACGAGTTTCACGCGTGGCTCTTCTCATGATGGTTCTGTAAGCGAACCGCAGTTGAATGTTCTTTATTGACAAATTTTTAACTATCTGTTTAAATCTTTAAGTAAATCGTAACACATCGCCTTGATATTGCACATAATAGTTACTACATAATGATCTGATAAGTAGTTATTAATAATGAAGGTTACCAAGCAGAGTTGGGAAAGGAAACAGACTGGATCAGAGGCCGTGCGCTCGCCCACTGCGCCACCGAGACTGGTCCTGGTCACTTTTTTATTTATTTTTTAAGTTAAAAAAGCTCACTTGGCTGTATCAGAGGAAAAGTTGGAGTCAAATTCACCATTTCGAAGATAAAACTTAACAATGTCATATCAAATTGCTTACAGCTGGTTGTGCTGTCTTTACAACCTGATCAGGCCGGCCGTCACTAGGTGTAGCCTCATAAAATAACATAACTTCACGCCTTTGTTACCCGAAGATGTCTCGCCGTAATGTTTACGTCCCAAATGGAATAGGTGGCGCACCTATTGCCATGCCGGACACAAAGTTTTTAGTCATCGATATTTATCACACTTAACTTCCGAAATTAATTTCAAAAAGTCATTGGTGCCAAGCCAGTGTTAGGATTCAAACCCGGACCTCTGGATCAGAAGCCGTGTGCCTCACCACTGGACCACCGAGACTGTTAACGTAGCGTAGCTTCATACTTTTGACTAAACAAAGATATGGTCAAGTTGCAATGTGATTGATATGCAGCTTGTACATATTAATTGCTGGTCTAGTTATTGCAATAACATCAGGAATCACGTCACCTAGATTGACCATAAATTCCTTTAATTAATCAAGAACAGCTAATTGTTCTGAAACTGTTGAATGATCATTTAATGATGTATGCAATTAAACTGGCGTCGTAGTGGCTGGGTGTTAGTTATCCAAATATCCAAAGTGTTATCAGTAAACATGTAGTTTTCATTTCATTTCCTATTTAAGGATAAGAGGCAGATTAGCAGTCTGGTCACCTGATTGTAAGCGGCTAACGTCGCCAACGGACATCTGCCACATAGATAGTGTTATATATGCTTTTCTTGTCTATATGAGAGTAGAATGGCAAAGGAGGGGAAGGTGATGGGCCTCCGGATACTTTTATCACCGAACGAAACCCGTCATGAGCCACTTTGCGTCGATATTCTGAGAGATCTAGCTGCATGATTCTACAACTGTCGGATAGATTTCCATAAGAGAAATTCTACACCTTGTCAGTACTTAAACAAGGATTTATTGTAGGATTTCGCAGTTATTGACAATGAACAATTCTTTAATAATGGTTTGTTGACAAATTAGTGATAAAAAAAAACTCTTAATGAATGTTGTAATAATTAGTTTAACATTGACATAGAATTAAATGATTATTTCAGTAAACCGCTATCACATAATTAGTTACGATAGCTCTCAACAAATACTCAGAGTACGTTTCGAGACTTTAAAAATGATCAAAGGCTTGGGTTAGGTTGAGAAGATTTAAGAAAAAATTATAATTAATGAAATCCATTACGACATTTATTTATGAGAAACGGAGCCTTGATCGACCCATGATCATGGAAGCTATGAAGCATCTGAAAGGTGAACTAAACTTAATGAAAATAATTCGTATATCCAAAAAAAAAATTTTATGAGAGGCTTTATTAAAAAGTAAATAGTCTAAAGTTACTTACTACTATAACTATATTTATTATTATTAGTATACAAATTTTAAAAACAACACTTTTTTAATATAGCAACCCAACAGATACATAGACTCCTCTAGTCCCAAAAATATTTTTTAATCATGCCGAAATAAACAGTAAGTCTGGGTTGAGACTAGTATTAAAATTTAACCCAGGTCAAGGTGATAAACCGAGGTCACGTGGTGCAAAATAATCATTACAAAGTAATTAAATGACATCGGTAGGTGTATAATGGTATTCAAAAATTGGTTAATAAAGGGTTCACAGTGTTTAATTACCAAGAGTTGCCTGGTACTAAACCCGGTGGAACAACGCAAGTTGCTCTGCTTCTCAATACCAAGAGTTGCCTGGTACTGAACCCAATGGAACAACACAAGCTGCACTGGTGGGAGTGACCGTATAAATAAAACCAAAAATGTCACTTGAATAATATGCATCCACTTGCAATTGTTCAATAAAAAATAACTTAACCAGAGCTTAATACTACGACCGGAGAATCTTAATATCGCGATTCAGAACGATAATTACATGCCATCTATTTAGAAATAGACATATTTACAGTGGTAGAGCCAAACAGTTTCCTGCATGAATGGGCCGGCTCGACCGGTGAAATACCACGACCTCTCAGAAGACGACGTAAAGTGGCTCATGCCGCGTTTTGCTCGGTGAGTGAGGTACCCGGAGGCCCACCCCCCTTCCCCATCCTTTCCAATCCCCTATCCCTGAAAGGTCTGCAACGTAACAGTAACACTGTATGTGTTGCTGTTGTGTGTGTGTGAAGATTCGTTGACTGGCTTTCGATTCCTAGGTTTGTCTACAGGCCCTCCACTAACTAGGCTATTGAAAATACTTAAAAAGTTTATGTCGCTATCACTATTTAAAATCGATACAATTTAGATTAGTGAATTTATAAAGATAACAATCAAGCTAAGTATTGTCTACAGTATCGTTGAAATAATCACGATTTAATAACTTAAGTCACGCGTATATTGAATGCACTGGTGAGATAAGGCATATTACCATATTGTAGAATACAAAATGTGAAAGATAATACATAATTTAATATCATTTAAGTATTATTACATATTATACTTCAAATTCCATTATTTTATTTGATAATGATTTGATTTAAAACAAGAAAAATTAATCCGTAAATGGTAACAAATATTAAGGCGCTAATTAAAAGAGTCACAATAGCAGTAATCTCATTTTTTTTATCCAAATCTGTGTTTCTTAATCTTGAATGAAATATAAAAAATTCATACCACGATTTAATGATACAGTTGAAAGTTGAAAATACACACTGTTAGTTATTCAAATCATGTTCTAATGTCAGTATATTTAGTCGCCTTCTTAAAATATTTTCTACTACTACTGCCCATACCCGAAGGTGTAGGCAGCGCTTGTAAGCCCAGACTAGCCGAATTTTTATTTTTAAGTCGCTAATGGAATAAGAATAGAATTAGGTCATAAATGCCGAAAATTTTTACATAATGTTGTCAGTTATCGATATTTATAATATAACTTCGATTTGCGAGAAGTTCGAAATCGATGACCCATGACTTCTCGATTCAAAAACGTACACGAGCTCTGGCCCACCGAGACTTTTTTGCTATTAAAGGTAATACTGTAATATCATATTTATGACATTTTCAAACTTAATGCAACAAGGTCTTTGACTCTTCGGCTCACACCGAAGACTTTATGTAAACCTTTTCGGATACTATTCGGATTTTCTTTCCCTCGTCCTAATAATGTGTGATAATTATCGATGAAATAACAATTTTTGTGCATTATACTTTTGCTATACCTCTGCTATGAAACGCCTAAAGCTATAACAATACTCTTTCTCTTCTTTGTATAGATACTTTTACGTGAGAGCAAATAACGAATTGGTTATTACATGTTATTTTACTTGCCGTTGTTAGCATGTAAGTGTCAAAATTAGCAATAACTAAAGGTGTTGTTTATTTTGTAAACAACTTTGTAAACTTCTTTTCTTTGCCAATAAAAGTTGTGTATTTAAACAGAATTGAGAACATTGGTTATCAAAATATAATAAGAAATAAATATCAAAATATACTAACTTAATACAACAAAATTGTCTTATTGCATTATATACAGTTGGATAAAAATATCAGTCATTAAATCATCTCTATAGTAAAGGGACTCAAGACCAGTAGGTACCTAACTACTTCTGTAAACAGAAGTATTTGTTACAGAAGTGTTTGTTAGTTTGTTGTTGAAGTGTTTGTATTTGTATTATTCCCTAAAGGGAATCCCGGATTCAATAGTACCTACCGTTTCCGTACCGTACCTACAGTTTCAAATAGTAGTAGTACAGATTCAAATAGTAGAGTAAAGGAATTGCCTATGTGTACAAGTATTATTAAAAATTAAATTAAAGCCCCAATGATAATAATTTCGAAAAATTATTAGTGTGAGCCAGGATTCGAACCCGTGACTTCCTGATTCAGAAGCGGGTTGCTTGACCACTAGAGCACTGAGACAATCAAAGTATGCATATATGAATAACTGAACGACATTTTGTGATTTAGGAAATGATTTAATATTGTTTTGAGGCAACTGTACAAGTAATTATATTATATAAGGTTAATTATGACTGGAAGCGTGAATTGAACTTTGGGAAGTTGTGGAAAGATTTAGTGAGGACACTGATATGTTATTTTAAAGGCCAAATTTTTAAATATAATAATTTAAGTTTACATAGTTCACTTATGACTGCAGGCAGAAACGTATATGTTTTTACGTAACTTTATTGAGGACATTTTTTAAACATAACATAACATAACTTCACGCCATTGTTACCCAAAGGTGTAGGCAGCGGCTGCTAAGCCTCGTCTCGCCGTTATGTTTACGTCCCAAATGGAATAGGTGGCGAACCTATTGCCATGCCGGGCACAAAGTTTTCAGTCATCGATATTTATCACACATAACTTTCCGAAAACAATTTTGGAAAGTCATTGGTGTGAGCCAGTGTCAGGATTCGAACCTCGACCTCTGGTTTCAGAATCCGTGTGCTCGACCACTAGGCCATCGAAATTTAAATTCCTTCAAAAATGTAAATAACATAATTAAACATTGATGTAATTAACAATGCAACTAAAAATCATTCGAACGCAGCCGCTTTCCTTGACCTTATTACATTTTTCCTCAGAATTTTACTTTTATGTTTTTAACTTCATTTTTTTTTCCTCAAAATTATTTTTTTCAAAAACCATTTGAGGACAGGAATTATGATTTTATTCGATTTGAAAGTCAAGGTTCTTTAAATATAATAACATTTTCTTAAATGTTTAAATAAATATCTATTTAAAATATGTAATTTTTTTTTTAATCAATGCGAGGTCATTGAGACGTATTTACATTTATCTATAAATCTTCTAAACAGTAATTATTTGATAATTACAATTTTTCTAATTGATTTTGAAAGTCAAGGTTACATTACAGAACTCTGGTCACCTCAACTTCAATTGAATTGAAGTAATCATTACATAGTATAAAACAAAGCCGCATTTTGCTGTCTAACCCTTATATGATAAGAGTTTTGAGAAACTACGCAACGAACTTATATGCGGTTTTTTGATAGATAGAGGGTTTCAACAGGGTGGTTTATATGTACAATGTAGTAAATAAAATGTATTAATTTTCGAAATTTAGCACTTTAATTGCAAAGCTGTAAAATTACTTATGATGCGAATTGAATTTCGTTGGCTCATTTATACCTCTAACACCGGACGCGACAGGAGCCACTTTACGTCGCCATTGTGAGAGATCGTGATATTTCACAGGTTTGTTACGACATTTATCTATAAATCTTTTACGTAACGAATTGTTTTAAAATTATTGTAGCATAACTTATAAGAGATGAGGCTCCCTTGAAATCAAATCTTTATGCAAATCTAGTTCCGTTTCTGATTACGATTACGTAATTAGCCGGGTCTTGTTTTTATTTCTAAATATAAATGTAATACATATTTACATTTGAGATAATGAGTGTATTAATAAGATTATTGGCCTCGGAACAAATGGAAACTGTTTGATACTCTATTGTAATTTCACACACAGAACACATTACACTTTGAAATACTAATATCATGTAAATCTAGAAGTGGGTATAGGTGTACAGTTTGGCAAGTATTCAATTCATTTAAATTGTACTTGGCTAGGTGACATGATGCTTTTAATTTAATTTCCAAGGTTAGATTTTTTTATTGTATAGAGGGGCAAACAAGCAGTCGTATCACGTCATGGTGAGCAATCAACGCCACCCATGGACACCTGAACACATACAGTGTTACAGTTGCATTGCCTTACAATGGGATATGCAAGGGGTCGGAAGTAAGATCAAAAGGGTAGGGGGAAAGCAGTCGGGATACCTCCCTCACCGAGCGAAACGCGTCAAGAGCCACTTTTCGCTGATATTCTGAGAGGTCGTGGTATTCCACCGGTCGAACCGCCTCATTTATGCAGCAAGCTGCTTGGCTTTACCATATTTATTTCAAAACTAGCATCTGAATTCACTCTTACGAGTCTACTAATAACAGTTGCTACATAACATTAGCAGTCATCTAAAGTCGTAACTTAACTGTTTCGAATTTTAGTGAAAGCGAATTCGTACCTACATTCGGAGTATTTTTTATTAGATATGCACAAGTTTTTTCACAATATCAAATCAATCTAGTTACAACGTGTTAAGGTTTGAAATTGTTCTGCAACTTTAGGAGCGCCGCATAAATTAGTATCACAGAATGCATATAATCATTCAATCATTTTTCATAAAATGCTAAAAATCTATAAAATAATATGCAAAAGATAATAATTAAATACTTTGTTTAAAATCTAGTAGCCTAATAGTTCAGCGTGGGCACTTATGTATGAAGATCCGGAGTTTAAAGACGAGCAAAATGTAGGATTTCTTCTCGAAGTTATATACACAATACTGATTACCTAAAAAAAACAAACATAACTTCACGCCTTTTGTTACCGGAAGGTGTAGGTAGCGGCTGTTAAGTCTCGTCTCGCCGTTATGTTTACGTCCCAAATGGAATAGGTGGCGAACCTATTGCTATACCGGGCACAAAGTTTTTCAGTCATCGATATTTATCACACATAACTTCCGAAAATAATTTCGAAAAGTCATTGGTGTGAGCCAGTGTCTGGAATTGAACCCGGATATCTGGATCAGAAGCCGTGTGCTCGACCACTGTGCCACCGAGAAAAACAAATAGAGCCTATAAATAAGAATGATGGGATACGAAAATCATAATTAACAGACACACACCGACATACCACGTAACAATTTAATGTTATACATAGTATTGTATATAACTGTATATAATGCATTAATCAAATTTAATAAACTTTCTTTTGCTCACAATTGAGTGAATTAATTTGTTTTATTTTTGTAACATCTGCTGATAGACATATTATACTATGTAAGATCTTTTATTACTTTGTTTAAGAAACCAATTACAACGTTTACAGCGCTCATTATAACATAGTATCGCTTAATTAATAGTAACAAACAAAAACAGTGGTAGAGCCAAGCAGTTCGCTGCATGAATGGGCCGGCTCAACCGGTGAAATACCACGACCTCTCATAAGATCGACGTAAAGTGGCTCATGCCGCGTTTCGTTTGGTAAGAAAGGTACCCGGAGGCCTACCCCCCTTCCCCATCTCTTCCTAACCTACCCCCTTAGAGGTCGGCAACGCAACTGTAGCACTATATGTGTTGCAGGTGTCCATGGGCGGCGCTGGTCACTTAACACCAGATGACACGCCTGCTCGTTTGCCAAACGTAAAAAAAAAAAAAAAAAAAGAATGGACCAGCTCGACTGATGAAATACCGGGACGTCTCAGAACGTTGATGAAAAACGGCTTTGGTCCGATGAAGTGTGTGGATAAGTGTCTGGATGTACACTTTCTTCCCCTATTCTCTCTTTCTTAGTACCTTACCACCGGTTCCTATGTTTATTCGTTTGCAATCTTTTACGTAAAAAGAAAATAACTCATATTTATGTACAATGACTTGAAATGTATATAAGTATAATGCGGTAAAGAAGAGTTATAAAAGTCAAATAAAGCGAGAGTGGTGTTCATCAATCGTGACATATGACGCTCTGTTCTCTCTGCCTATCCCACAAGGGACTGAAATGTGATTGCGGTGTTGCATAATCATATTATTATATGTATTTTAACTTTAAATTACGTAGGTCTGTATAACCAGTTTTATCAATAGACTGATTAATGTTATCTGATATTATAACATTCTCGTGTCGCGGTGTTTGTGGTTAAACTCCTCCGAAACAGCTTTACCCATTCTCATGAAATTTTGTGTGCATATTGGGTAGGTCTGAGAATCGGACAACATCTATTTTTCATCCCCCTAAATCACAAGTACCCACCCACCCACTCCTCAATATTATTTTTAAAATTTTTCGATATATTTCTGTTTCTTATTTTTTTTATGAAACAAAGAAAAAAATACATACATCATCCTTAAATTTTCAAACCCCTACGATTAACCCCTATTTTATAAATTTTGTTTTTTGGCAAGACAACATTTGCCGGGTCAGCTAGTATTATATACTTATATAGATAGGAAATTTCAATTATAAACATACTTTTTCAGTAATTTATTCCCCTGGGATGATATTTCAACGCCATTTTTATTTTAACAAATTTTAGCCCGAACTCTATTAGTATATAGCATTAACCACAAAGGCGATACAAGCGGGATAAATACATTACACTCACTTTTACTCGAATGAGAATGATTAAAAAATCATTCTCATTCGAGTAAATGTACACGAACATGGCCGCAGTAAAAACTATTACATTTATGATTGGTAAAAGTCATTGTAAAATTATAATTTAACATACATAATAAAGAATAATACAATGTTATTTTAATTAATAATGACGCTAAAACAGTGTGAATATCTTGACTAAATTATTATTTACATAGGAATTTAAATATTATTAGCATTTTTAAACAAACACCGGTTTGCACAATCGTTGCGGTGATTTCGTCAAATATTTAAAAAAAAACACAAACTTTAATTGTTAACGAGTAAATTCAATTAGTTAACTCTAGTGGCACACGTCAATAGTCCTGCTTGTTATAGTTCCTTACAGTTAAAAAGTGGTAAAGTCACCTCAACTGCGGTTCAACTGGTACCATGATTTTTCAGAAAATCGCCTTCAAATGGGTCATGGACTTATTTGATGAGAGAGTTATGCGGTGAGCCACCTTCCCTCTCCTTTCCTTTTCCCCTTTCTCATCCGATCAAAAAAGCCAGTAACTGTAATATTATCTGTGTTAGGACGCAGTCACTTACTCTTGGCTCCTTTCCCACCTTATCCCATGATAAACAAATTAATGAAATCTTTACTATAATTAAAATGAAAGTTAAAAGTCTCAGATTGACATATAGGATATATCGAACTTATAAATTACTTTTAAAAAAAAGTTAAACCGACTTCTAGAAACTTAAACCACAAAATCTTTAAGTAAATAAAAACAGTACCTTCAAAATCAAAAAGCGATAAATAACGAAACTTACTCATTTGTATACGTAATACATTAAACAAAACGTGATACTTTTATAAAATAATATTTAACTATTAAAATATTTACAATTGGCACTTATTTTTGGAGTTGGTCTCAGCCTCAGTAACTGTTGTGTGTAAGTCTGTTGTGTTGTATGATATGCGCGGCCGTCAAAGTCATACGTTAAAATAGAATACGGGGTAACTTTTAACCAGCACTTACTTCAATAAAAGATGACAATTGTAAATATTTTATAGTGATGTCATTATTGAAGTCGGTGCAATACAATAGGGTCTTTTACCAACTTTTTGTAAGTATACAAATGAGTAAGTTTCGTTATTTATCGTTTTTTGTTTTGAAGGTACTGTTTTCATTTACTTAAAAATTTTGTGGTTTACGTTTCTAGAAGTCGTTTCAACTTTTTTTGAAAAGTAATTTTATTCACGAGTTTTAGTGATATGAATGAGTTGTGAACTTCAATAGAAGTTAGTTCATTTACATGGCTCTCGGTTTATTAAATATATTAACACTATTTACAAGTCCATTTGTTAAATGGTTGATATTTTTAGGGAGCTATAATTGTTATTAATAAGTACTTAACTAAAAGAGTTTGTTAATACTTGTTAAGTATTTATATTTTTGTTATTATCATGGGTAGACAATAACACTGCAGCCCGAATGAAGACCAATCGTAGCCTTGAAAGTATTGCAGAAAAAAAACATTTTTACAGTATTGTGTCCTAACTCCTAACCGTTTAAGAGTTCCGTAGCTTCATCATCAGCACAGCTGTATCAGATATGGATTTAAGCTTATCTCCCAAGCAATACGTTAGTCCTATACACCACTAAACAGTTTCCATCAACTAACTGCGGTACTGTCTCCCAACTCCTAATCATTAAGGAGCTCTGTGGCTTCTTCATCAGCACAGCAGCATCAGACGTATACTCAAGTACACCTGACAAGCAAACGTTAGCCCTACATACTACCACGTAGTTTCTATCGAAAAATTGCTGTGCTGTCTTCAAACTCCTAACCGTTGAGGAGTTCGGTGGCTTCTTCATCAGCACAGCAGCATCAAATATTGGCACCATATAGAATATCCCCAAGACATCACTATTATATAACAAAAACACCATACTCGCATACAATTTTCGGAGGTTGCCTTCGATTTTTCCTGGTTTCCATCATCAGATCCTGACCTGGTAAAAATGAAAACACTATCAACTGAAAATGAAAACTCGAAAGAAAACACTATCAATAAAAAAATAATTGACGAAAATATCGGTGAACAGACATAAAAAATATATATATACATACAGACGAATTGAGAACCTCCTCCTTTTTTCGAAGTCGGTTAAAACGGGATTAAAAATTAGTTCGTTTCTTGTTGATGTTTGGAATCTAAAAAAACCTATTATTTTGATTTGTTAGAAGGAGTACAATTTTCTGTATGACAATATTTACCAAACTACATGGTCTGACTAACTACATGGTCTGACTAACTACGTGCTCTAAATATTTTAAAAGTTAATTCGACAGATCCAGACGGTTAACAATATGAAAGTTGAACATTTACACTTCTTAACGCTTGTTTTTTGTTTTGAAGGTACTGTTTTCATTTACTTAAAAATTTTGTGGTTTACGTTTCTAGAAGTCGTTTCAACTTTTTTTGAAAAGTAATTTTATTCACGAGTTTTAGTGATATGAATGAGTTGTGAACTTCAATAGAAGTTAGTTCATTTACATGGCTCTCGGTTTATTAAATATATTAACACTATTTACAAGTCCGTTTGTTAAATGGTTGATATTTTTAGGGAGCTATAATTGTTATTAATAAGTACTTAACTAAAAGAGTTTGTTAATACTTGTTAAGTATTTATATTTTTGTTATTATCATGGGTAGACAATAACACTGCAGCCCGAATGAAGACCAATCGTAGCCTTGAAAGTATTGCAGAAAAAAAACATTTTTACAGTATTGTGTCCTAACTCCTAACCGTTTAAGAGTTCCGTAGCTTCATCATCAGTATCAGATATGGATTTAAGCTTATCTCCCAAGCAATACGTTAGTCCTATACACCACTAAACAGTTTCCATCAACTAACTGCGGTACTGTCTCCCAACTCCTAATCATTAAGGAGCTCTGTGGCTTCTTCATCAGCACAGCAGCATCAGACGTATACTCAAGTACACCTGACAAGCAAACGTTAGCCCTACATACTACCACGTAGTTTCTATCGAAAAATTGCTGTGCTGTCTTCAAACTCCTAACCGTTGAGGAGTTCGGTGGCTTCTTCATCAGCACAGCAGCATCAAATATTGGCACCATATAGAATATCCCCAAGACATCACTATTATGCAACAAAAACACCATACTCGCATACAATTTTCGGAGGTTGCCTTCGATTTTTCCTGGTTTCCATCATCAGATCCTGACCTGGTAAAAATGAAAACACTGTCAACTGAAAATGAAAACTCGAAAGAAAACACTATCAATAAAAAAAAATTTTGAAATCCGTCCATAATTGACGAAAATATCGGTGAACAGACATAAAAAATATATATATATACATACAGACGAATAGAGAACCTCCTCCTTTTTTCGAAGTCGGTTAAAACGAGATTAAAAATTAGTTCGTTTCTTGTTGATGTTTGGAATCTAAAAAAACCTATTATTTTGATTTGTTAGAAGGAGTACAATTTTCTGTATGACAATATTTACCAAACTACATGGTCTGACTAACTACATGGTCTGACTAACTACGTGCTCTAAATATTTTAAAAGTTAATTCGACAGATCCAGACGGTTAACAATATGAAAGTTGAACATTTACACTTCTTAACGCTCACCGCAGTCAATGACTGTTTGACATAAACATAACTTCACGCTTTTTTTACCCGAAGGTGTAGGTTTACGTCCCAAATGGAATTGCCATACCGGGCACCAAATTTTTTGTCGACCTCTTGCTCTCTCAGAAGCGCGGTGTTAGCGCACTGGACTACCGAGACTAAAAGTAATAGTCATCCTTGAGTTTATTTCTATTAATTGATCATCAGCAGCTCCATGATCTGGTCAAGACTTTTTTATGACTATCGCCGCCCATGGACATATGTAACACCGAGAGGTCCGCTGGCGTATCTTTCTTTAAGACAGTCAGGGTGATATGGATAAAATATGTACCGAATATATTCGTATGAGTAGAAAGAAGTGAATTCATAAAATATGTATCGTATATTTTTTCATATGAATATAGTAGAAAGCAATGACTACAATATTACAAACAGACACCGTAATTTTATTTATATGCATATGACGAAACCTATTGCCTTACATTAAGCATAACTTTGTCAGTCATCCATATTTATTACATACATCTTCTGAAAAGTCATTTTTTAATAAATAACAATAATCAATTGAATCATCATTGCTCGCAATAGCATACAGCCTTCCGTGTGTTGCACTAGATACTCAAATCATTACGTAACTGCCTACACCAATTATATTTAATTGATATGCAGTTTAGTTGCATAGTAATTTTTAAACACGAGTAAGTTATATTTTTAAAGTGAAAACACTAGTTAATTTTATACTTCCTCGGTTCAGCAATCATTTTTTATTATTCAGTAAAAATATACTACTTAACATATAATGCGGTACTGTTATCTAGTTGTTCAGCATTGCGCTATTGATTCAGGAGTCTCAGGAGTTCAAATCCAGTATATATATGTTGGAGCGAACACAGTGGCGCCACCTTTAGAGTATTCGTGAACTACTTTTGGTTTGATAACACATTATAATGCGGGTAGTGCTAAGAGAACGCAGTGATTAGTGTACTGGCGTGTCGATCACGTGACCCGAATGTTTCCGAATAAGTATTTGTTGGCCGACGATTATAGGAGAGGTATTCACAATTGCGTTGAGACCCATTTCTAGTTACTGCGGGGAGGTGGACAAACTGCCACCGAAGCGGACCGAGGTTTCTGTCTTTGAACGTAGATGGGGTATTATCGTGGGACACGAGAACAGTGTCGTGACCGTAGTCGTGATAGTCCATACTTAATCTTTACAATATAGCTCCTACTAATAGTTTTAGTTTAAGTTATCAGATTATTTAGAAGCTACCAGTTCACAGTGGTCATCCAATCGATAAACTATAAACCAATTTTAAAGGTTTTTAAATAAAATATTGTATAGCTAACTTTCCTAGGGTTACTAATGAAAATTTGAAAATCCCCTAACATGTGTCTATCTGGACTATAGCATTAATTCTGATGAGAGAATACAAGAGATACTTATTTAAAATAAAAACCTCAGAATATAGACGTAAAATAGCTCATGCTGCATTTCGTCCAGTGAGAGAGATATTCGTAAACCCACTTCCAATTTCCTCTGACTTCCCATTCCATTCCCTGACTTATCTTAAAGCTCGATACCCAGTTATAACATTATCTGCGTGAAGGTGTCCATGGGCGTAGTTAGTCACTTACCACAATCTGACTCGCTTATTTGCGAAAAAAGACCTATTTGTGCGCATCCAGCTAAGCGTAGCTTCTTAGCTACATTTTCTCTATATATTTGTTGGTAGGAAAACAAAGAGTGGTCATGTGAAAGCCACAGAGTAACAACTATTAGCATTCAACAAGCATATCAGTTCAAAACAAAGGGTGACCCGATTCCTTCACTCTACACAAATGTTCTATGTATATATTATGTTACATATATACACGTAAATAGTTTCATGTCCGTACATATCTTAATAATAATAAATAATAATAAGATCTTGGACACAATACACACAGCACCCTCTAGTTCCAAGCCAAGCAACTAAATGCTCGTGTTATGGATACTAGATAACGGATATTAATACATATATACTTTTCTTTTGTAAATACATACTTATAATACATAGAAAACACCCAGACGCCACACAAATATTCATGTTTGTCACAAATATTTGTGCTCTGGTGGGAATCGAACCCCCGGCCTTATGGCTGCAGCCGGTAGTTTTACCAATGCGCCACGAGGCCCGTTCAGTAAAAAAGTAAAAAAAAAACAAACACAACACAACAACAAAAGTAATAAAAAATAATACTTTCTACCAGGTAACGCTAGAAGGCAGGTTGTGTTTTACGTCGTACATCTTAAACAACTGGATAAAGTTTACTTTTTGAGGAGTAGTTAGGATTCGAAATGACCTTCCATCGTTGCCTCGTTTCTTTAAATTTCCAAAGGGCCTAAAATTTACAAATAAATTTAGGCTAGTAAGTATTTTGGTTTATAAGATATATCGTATAGTATGATACGAAGTAGTAAAATATATGAGAATAACATCACAAATAGGATTCCTCAATTAGTGGTTTTCTAAGATTAGTGCGTTTAAATAAACATGTAATCTCGCTCTTTATGTCATCACTATGGTTTACGTTAGATTCCAGTAGCGTGTGGCATCGCTCTAGGGAATAATGCCTCCTCATCTCATCCGGTAGATGTCGTAACAGGCAATTAAAGGATTAGACCCGATGCAATCTATATCTTGTACCTTTGTTTTCGATGGCCTAGTGGTTCAGCATCAAGAATACTTGCTTTTAGCTGTAGGGAACTGTTAGGAAATTCTGTGTTATATTTTATATGGGTAACTAAAAAAATGTACCTGATGTAGATATAGCAATAAGTTTTGATATAAATCATTTTGGACTATAAGCATATTATGGAATGTAAATAACAGATATATTAAATAGACAGTTAGATATATTAATGGACTATAATATTTTTTGTTATTCTTTAATTACGTATGTAAAATAAAATGTCAAATGTAAGTATTACATATTTCAAACTATTAAATATATTTTTTATTGCGTATATTTACAGAGAGTAATAAACATTTGCACTAAACACTAGTTGATATTAGCTTGTACTCGTTTCCTTATATCTGTTTGACAACTTCCTTGTAAACGTAAAAACGTAAAGTCTAATAGGAGAAACTACGTGCATACTAAGTGACTGTCTTAAACAGATATTTTTAAGTCTCGGTGGTCCAGTGGTCGAGCACACGGCTTCTGATCCAGAGGTCGGGGTTCGAATATTGACACTGGCTCACACCAATGACCTTTCGAAAACTGTTTTCGGAAGTTAAGTGTACAAATATCGGTATAGCAATAGGTTCGCTACCTATTCCATTTGGGACGTGAACATAACGGCGAGATGAGGTTTATCAGCCGCTGCCTACACCTTTGTGTAACAAAGGCGTGAAGTTATGTTATATTTAATTCCTCTAGTCATTCTATTGGAGAAATATTTTATATATAAAAAATAATAAACATTTCTGACCTAAACAGAAGGAGGGTATTTTGTTAAGGTGTATTTCTATGGCACAGTATCTAGTCTATTTACGTTGACATACATACTTAAGCTTACGCCTGTATCCCATAGGGGTAGGCACAGACTTTGGCTTTCCACAAGCTCCAATCCTGACACACTTTTTTCGCTTCGTCCACAGTCGCATCGTGCATTCACGCCGGTTTCGATGGTTTATTTTTGAAAGAGACCATTTACTTGGTCGTGGCAGCAGTTTAGCTTGAGGAGTATAATATAAGGTTGAAATACCCATTTTTAAGTGTAGTCAAGTTTTTACATTTTATATCCGCTTAGTAACACTGAAATTTTCCATTTGTTACTAAAAGCCCAAACGACCTAAGCATATGCCTCCACCCTTTCAAAAACATAGCTCTCTTTTAATAATTCTTTAGTGAGTAGACAAATATTATTGTTAGTCACTTATTAACCGACTTGTAGACGATAAATGATAGTTATCTGGAAGCCATAAGTAATGCATTGCATAATGATGATCCAATAGGTCACAATGTAATATAATGAATGAGCCAATAGTACGATGGGCCAATTGACTCGTCCACCAAATGAGTTCAGTAGTTGTAACTACAAAGATATATTTATACTAAATAAAAAACTTATTAGTATTTTGACCAAATCAAAGAGAGAAATAATTTAGTTGCTATATCCATATTTTTCATTCCCCAACCATTAAATGATTTTTTTTTTCAAATTTAAAATATAAATGCAGTTCATTTTTAAAAGGGGTAGCTCGCTGAATGGATGAATGAAGCAGGCCCGGCTTGAGCGGTGAAATTCCACGAACATTCAGAATATCGAAGTAAAGTAGGACATGTTGCATTTTGTTTGGTAAGCGAGGTCTCCGGTCTCCTCTCATCCCCTACCCCCACCCGATCCCATCTCACTCCTTTAAAGGCCGGCAATGTAACTATCAGTGTTGCTGATGTCTTTGGATGGTGGTAGTTACTAATCATCAGATGACTCACTTGCTCGTTTGCCCCCTATCTTATATCTTTAAACGAGCAATTCTTGTATATATATATATATGTATATATATATGTATATTAATTGGAACTCGGAATCGGCTCCAACGATTTTCATGAAATTTAGTATATAGGGGGTTTCGGGGGCGATAAATCGATCTAGCTAGGAATCATTTTTAGAAAATTTCATTTTATCGTGTTTTATCGATAATCAACTTAAACATCAACTTACTTTTTGGAATTCCTGACATCTATTGGCGAATGCTATAATTATTTTAAATTGTGAGCAACTAACTTGCTTTAACGACAACAACACTAAAGCTATTCCAGCAGATGGCGTTGTTTATAAAAAAAAAGAAAATACCGAGCAAAGCTCGGTCATCCAGATATTGCCATTAAAGAAAACAAGTAGACAACTTTAATTGCTTATAACACGAATCTATCCCAAAGCTAATTACCTAAGTTATTTTTATCTTAAAATCAGGAGCCCTGAAAGAACAGAAGTTAGTAAATATATTGTTATATTTCAAATTACAGATTACCAACAACGTATAGATTAAAGAGCGTGATCTGTCGCCACTCATATAACTTTTTCAACAACAATAAGTATAAAACATAACACAAATAATGACATTGCAATATATCTTACGAAACTTATCAAAGTCAATTTATCTATTAACATTTAAAGTGTATATTCTTTTTTGTATAATCTTGAGAAAAATAATTGTATAGTGTATAATAATTTCTGTATCATTACCTAGTATAAAATAAAGCCACTTTCCGTTGTCTGTCCACATATATACTTAGATCTTTGAAACTACTTTTCATGAATGGGCCGGCTCGACCGGTGAAATACCACCACCTCTCAGAAGACCGACGTGAAGTGGCTTATGCCGCGTTTCGTTCGGTGAGAGAGGTACCCGGAGGCCCACCCCCCTTCCCCGTACTTTCCTATCCCCTATACCTTAAAGGTCGGTAACGCAACAGTAACACTATATGTGTTGCTGGTGTCCATGGGCGGCGTTGGTTGCTTACCATCAGATGACACGCCTGGTCGTTTGCCCTCCTATCCCATAAAAAAAAACTACGCAACGGATTTTGAAATAGTTTTTTTAATAGATAGAGGGTGTCAACGGGATGACTAATTGTATTTTTTTTAGAAGTTAAAGACATTTGAGTTTCGTCCTATTACAGAACTACAACAATTTCGAAGCTTTAAAACAATTATACATACATACATACATAACTTCACGCCAAATCCCTTGCGGGGTAGGCAGAGAGAACAGAGCGCCTTAAGGCACGATTCTTACACACCTCACTCGCTTCGTTGACTTTCATAACTCTTTTCATGCACGCGCGTCGGTTTTTGAGGCTCTTAACATCACAAAACAAAAAACAATTAAAACAATTATATTTTATGCAAATTTACAGCCGAGTTATTCCCCAAGTTACTCTGAAAAATAAACATTAAATAAAGTTTGGGAGAGTTAATATTTAAATTACTCTGCAATCTCTAACATTACAAATTCTATATTTGAAATTAATTTCAATGATCGACCACTTGAACCGCTGACCGTTAATAAATTTGTACATTTAGTACCAACTGTAACCTTTACATGAGGAAGCAATTAGTGGCAATGCGTTAATGTAACTTGCATTACTTGATAATTCAGATGTAGGTACTTTATAAATTCATATTTTTATTTTTTAGAAGATCTATATATATATCTATGAATCAATAAATCATTTTAGTCATTATTGTTCTAGGTTATTTCGAAATAGAGTTCGCATTGCTGTTTAAGTAACTTCCATTACGTTCCTATTTTGTTTTAGATTATTTTTATAAGTAATCTAAGTGGTTAACTAAGCTTAGATTTATATAGAGCTGGTATTACTGAAGTTAAGTGATGAAATTCATAGTTTAATAGGTTCTATGTGGTAAAGTTCTTTAATCGGAAGTCATTAAGAATTTATATAATATTTTAATGCTTGATTATTTTCAGCAAAATTACAACTAACATTTGTAAGTTTATTTATTCAAATATTTTTTGAATATATAAATATTTACGCATAAAAATTGACATCACGCTTGCTCAATGTTATGAGATATCTATTTGCAAAACATTAAGAGCCATAAAGTTACAATTTGAAATTTAACATATGATAACCTAACGCCTTTTTCTATCCGAAGGTGTAGTCAGCAAAGTTTTCAGTCATCGATATTTATCACACTTCCAAAACGATTTCAAAAGTCATTGGTGTGAGCCAGGATTCAAACCTTCGACTTCTTGATTCAGAAGCGGGGTGCTCGACCGATGAACCACCGAGAATTAATAACTTAATGTTACTGAAGTGTTTAAGAACCACACAAATTATATCTATTATTAAAATTAAGTTTTATTCAAGGCCTGTATCTCTAATGCTCTTAGGAATATACTTTAAGGTCCCTAAGCTCAACTAGTACGAATGTCTAATAAGCAGTTTAACACGCCTGTCAATCTTTTGATCCCCAGACAGACAACGGATTCTACTTAAATTTGTTTCGACCTCAAAATTCGAAATAGTATAGATTAATTTATTGGTTATTTTAAATTAAATACCACACTAAAACAGATAGACACTTTTAGTATTTAATTTTTTTACAAAACAATACTCAAACTTCAAGAGAAAGTAATGTCATGAACGTGAGAATATACCTAAATTTTTAACATTACATTTATAACAACTGCTATTAGATTATATCTGATCAATTATTACAGTAAAAAAATCATCATCATTTTCCTGCCCTTTTTTCCACTCTATGTGGGGTCGGCACAACATGTTATCCTTTTCAATTCTCTTCTGTCGCTCGTCGTGTTCACACTTACTCCCTTCATACTCATATCAACTTTTACACAGTCCATCCGTCTCTTTTTCGGCCTTCCTCTACTAATGTGTCCATCCACACTCATTCCTGTCATTTACAGGACTCTGTTAATTACCAACTTCTATTTTTTTCTTGTATCAATAAATTTATAACTTTGAAACTTTATTAACCAACGGCAAAGATAGGTACAATTATGTAGCCACTCGCTGAATACATTTTATCGCAGGTGTCAAAATCTTATGTCATATATCAGACACGATTCTTTTTTTTTGGGATAGTAGGGCAAATGAGCAGGCGTATCACATGATGTTAAGTGATCAACGCCGCCCATGGAAACCTGCAACACATATTACAGTTGCGTTGCCGACCTTTACGGAAGTAGGATAGGAAAGGATGGTAAGAGGGATGGGCCCCCGGGTACCTACCTCTCTCACCGAACGAAACGCGGTATTTCACCGGACGAACCGGCTCATTCATGCAGCGAACTATTTGGCTCTACCATAGTTAACATTGTGTTTGGACTTAGTATTCGAAATAGAACTCCGATTGCTGAACAAATAAACCACTGACGACTGAGGTACGAGATATGATATACAGCTAATATACCGATTGAATGGGTTTACTTAGAATGGCGGAGTGTCATTGATAAAACTGGGTTTCGTTTAAAAATTTTATTTCTGAACGCAACCTTTAACTTTTTCTTTTATGGCGGGCAGCCGTGAACGTTACTTCTAGTGTGCATTTAGTCGTTATGGGCAGAACTGCGCATATTTGGAAAAATAATACATAAAATAATAGGTCACGGAAAAAGTTTCTTCTCATTTCATAGAAAAATCCTAAAAGTTTTTTATTTACAATTGATTTGGTTTTTTATTTACATTTTGTTATATACATTTTTGGTATGTTGTAGATAGGGACGTGATCCCATCTGTTCAAGAGATAACACCTAATACCCAAATAACACCTAAACTATAACTCTTCTTCTTCTTCTCAATCGTTACACTCGAGTGGTCGTGGTCATCAGTTCACATTTGCTTCACTATCCGCCGCCAATCCTCTGTGCCGAAGGCAGCCCAGCCCACTTGGTCGGTCCATCGCAGTGGCACTCTACCACGCGGTGTAGAGTGTGTGCCTTCGACTTTTCCTTGAACCACCAGGCGTTCCAGGGAAATATCTCTCCGACGAGAGACGTGGCCGAAAAAAGTGAGAATGCGAGCTTGGACGATGGAGGATAGACGTTGCTTGATGTCTAGTTCTCGTATGATGGAGGCGTTCGTTCCAAAATCAGTCCACGATATACCAAGCAACTATAATGTTGAGTATATAAAATGTAGGTACATAGATGAAGTATATGATTCATCAGATCTATAATTCATTCACATAAGACACCAACGTTTAATACAAAACATATACTTAAAGTTTTAAATTTTATGGTTTTTAGGTGGCTTATTTTGTACGGGGTATCATGTGGGTTTATTTTGATCATTGATCAATGCAAACATATATAGCTTCACGCGAAATTCCTTGTGGGGTAGGCAAAGAGAACAGAGCGCTTTGATCAAAAAGCATTTAGTTCCTGTGATTACCGAAGTTGACCAAATAGATAGAAATAAGCGTTAATCATGAATGATTGATTTCTATATAATATGCTCATTTTGATGACATTTTTTTTAGTTTGGAATAATTAAGAAGAGTATGTAAAAGAACGAATTTATGACTCACTTTTAAGTATATTAAAAACAGTGTTAAAAACAGTAAAGTAGTTTATATTATAAAACAACTGACTTCCGATTCATCGTTAATCATTGTTATTTACTTTTTAATTAGAAGCAGATAGAATAACTGATTATATATTAATTAGAAATTAGCTTTTTGAAGATAATACGACTTTGAAATAGTTAAACGAATTGCAACACAACAAACATTAACGAATTGCTAAAAAACAGATTTCATATAAAGAATTTGATTGTTGCCTAATATTCCTGGTTTTCCTTATCAAAATCACCGACGAATTTTGGGAATTATTTGGATGTCGCGTTAAAAACAATGTGGTTTCAAAGTATGGTAGTTTCGTTTAAAACTAAATCACTAACATTTTATTTTTTCATTCAAGGTACATAGAGTAGTACCATAAAATCCCAAAAAATCTAGAGCGGTGTCATAGAAATTACATAAATAATAAATATAAAAAACCAACTAAAATATATGTTATATCGATATTTATCACACGTAACTTCCGTCTAAAATTGAGAGAAGTCGTTGGTGTGAGGGGCCGGATTCGATCCGACTTCTTGTTTCTGCGCTGCTGGTGCTGGTCGACCTCCAGAGTTATGGCGACTATTATTTTAACTCCTCTTCAATAATATCCCATAATATATATAACACAGATTTGTAAACTTGTGATAAATTCACCAACAACTAAATATTGTCTCATTCAATATACTGGAAACAAAATTACTGTGAAAGGAACAATACAGATATTGTAAGAGATATACAAGATAACAAAATAATAAGCGGTTCTGCAACAGAAGAATCATTATAAAATATAGATCTATCACATTCAGTATATTACAAGTGATTGTTAAAGCCTTAAATATTCTCTTACTTCTAGTGTTCTATTATGAAATACAATGTACAACCTTCCTACATCGTTCAATTATGAAATGTGCTTAAAATAGAATTCAGTCTATTGTTTAATTATTATGAAAACTATTTAGGTTAGAAATAGACAAAATAAAGTAGTATATACACTGTTTGCGTGTTGCGATGTAATTTATCGAGAATGTCATAACTCCTGGTGAAAAGCTGGATATTGCCTCATACGGAATCATCATCATCTTCCTGCCTTGTTCCCATCAGTTGGAATCGGTACAACATGTTTTTCTTTTCCACGCTTCCCTATAATTCACTTCTTCCACAGCAACACCCTGCCTAGTCATATCATCTTTCACACAATTCATCCATGTTTTCATCGGTCTCTCTCTTCTCTTATTTCCTTCCATTCCTTCCTCCATAATTATTTTCCCGACATACATGTCCATAGAGAATAATATCTAGAAAGTTTGCTCAGATTATTTTGTCCCTCTCATTATAAGTTGAAAGTCGGAGTCCGGAGCTTAAGCTACCACGACATAATAAGTAGTCATTTATGAACCGACCTGAATGTGTGATATATGACCATGGATGAGGCAAATTAAGTGTGTCAGGATAGTAGCCGGTGAAAAGCTAAATTCTCTGCCTATCCATATGAGTTACAGGCGTGAATACGTATAGGTATTTTAATGTTAATCTGATCAAGTTATAGTTGCGCAAATAAGATGTTATTGTAACTTTATAATTATGAAATATGAATAAAATATATGATTTATATGATTTTCTTTGGTTAGTCCGCTACGCAACATTACTAATTTCGAATCAGCAATAAATAATGATATTATAATTTGGCAAACAACGTTATAATGAGTAAATTAGTTTCAAATTAGTGGCACAATAGTGTATGTCCGAGAACACAAGTAACGGTTTGAAATGCTACCATTTGGAGTTATTAAAAACTCTATCAAGTTGAATTATTTTACTTTTTAAAAATTTTATTCAAATAAATAAAGTTTTAAAAATAGTCACGGTTGTCCAGTGGCAGAGCAGCTTACTTTTGAATCAAAAGGTCGCGGGTTCGAATCTTTGCGCAAACGAATGATTTTTCGAAATTAATTAATTTCGAAAGTTATAACATAACATAACATAACTTCACGCAATTGTTACCCGAAGGTGTAGGCAGCGGCTGTTAAGCCTCGTCTCGCCGTTATGTTTACGTCCCAAATGGAAGGTGGCGAACCTATTGCCATACCGGGCGCAAAGTTTTCAGTCATCGGTATTTATCACACATAACTTTCCGAAAACAATTTCGAAAAGTCATTGGTGTGAGCCAGTGTCAGGATTCGAACCACGACCTCTGGATTCAGAAACCGTGTGCTCGACCACTAGACCACCGAGACTTTCGAAAGTTATGTGTGATAAATATCGTTGACTGAAAAATTTGTGCCCAGTATGGCAATAGATTCGCCACCTATTCCATTTGGGACGTAAACATAACGGCGCCTTCGGGCAGAAAAAGGCGTGAAGTTATGTTATGTTATGTTTTACTCAAATATAAGTTCTATTTATATGATTTGAAGACATTTAAACTATTTTCAAATAACACGTCCTGTAATTTAAATGATTAGATGGAATTTGCCTTGAGAGGTGTCGTTGGAATCCTTTTACACGAAAAACGACATAGACTTAGTTGTTTTCCGAAATTACTACGGAAATAAAATACATCCTTGATATTATATTTATATAAATCCAATTATGTCACGCCTGCTAATAAACTTGTCGTATGCATAACACCTACTGTACAAAGGTCGTGGGTTTGATCTTGAATAAGACACATTTCGTCTAATATATATATTTATAGTACTTTATAAACCTGCTAGTATTATTTACGAGTATTTTATCGATTTGGTACCTATTAGTACTCTTTACGCAGAATATGCGGTGCGTTGCGTTTTGGTGCGCTTAAATTTGAGTGCGCTATTTCGTTTCCGAATGAGCCTGGAGTCCTAATCAATTAAATAAATAAAATTTAAATGAAAAATTAAATTTTATTTATTTAATTGATTAGGACTCCAGGCTCCAGGGTTATGGTTTTAGTTTTTTTTTGGAGAGTTTATAATATGTATTTTTTATGGAAGATGTGGCAAACTAGCAAGCGAGTCTACTACTACTAGCCAACTGTAAAATATGCAAAGAATACGTTGATTAAATAATTAAAAGCGATTTACGTCTTTATACATAAATTTGTCAAATGCATTACACTACTTTCTCAAGAGCGTACAGTTAGTCGGCCGGTTAAGCCACGCGTGACAATACTGAAACAAACTGTACCATAATCGTTATTGTGTAATCGGAACACCATTTAAAGGTATCGATTTGAAGTGTTCACATTGTTTTATCGAAAGCAAGAGCTGTTATTAAAGTGGCCATCTCGACTGCAATATTGTTGAGCAAATTGCAACCACCCAAAAATTAAAAAGAAGTTAGTTTTAGTAATCTTCTTTCTCCGTGACGACCAATTGTGGTCAGTACAACAGGTTTCTCTTTCCACACTTTGCTATCACTCCCTTCTTTACACATCTCCCTTCGTACTTACTCATACAAGAACAGAATTAACCCATGTTTTCTTAGGACCTTTTTATTTCCTCTCACATTCTAATGTATGTATGGCAATGTGTATGTAATATCAATAATATAGTGAGATGTGCACTTAGATTTTTCATAATCGTGATAGAACTGCAACACGTGTGTGTTAAATTATTTTTTCTAAATATGAGCTACATTGAAATTTTAAACAACAGAATTGAATTAAACGCCAAAGCATATTTTCTTACGGAATCGTTTGAAGCTTGCTATCACGGATATTACAATTTCTTTTTAACACCGTCTATAATATACCGCCCGCGGAGATCTAGACAGCACGAGCACTTACTTGGTAATCAGTAATTGAATAATAATTACAAATTAAATTGATTTAATTCTCAAATCTTTGCTTATGGACAAGTAATTATTGATAATGTAATGCTTAAATTTACAATTTGCAACAGATTACTCAGAAATTTTCGTCGCCTCTGCTCTCTTTAACTTAACTGTAATCATCGCAAATACTGTTTTTTTTTTTGCTTGCATAAAGTAAACTTACGGATCGATACCCTAATTTGCAATCCTACTAACTCCGCTTTTTTTCTAAAATGGCATTTTGATACCGGCAGATACTAGATATTATCCAGTTTCTATTGGAATCAATTTTTTTTATTTTCGAAAAAAATGCGATTTAGTAGGTTTGCAAATTAAGGTATCGATACATAAAATTATTAAAATAAATGATCTATTTCATAAGTGAAAATCGCACTCATTTTTACTAAAAACAAATTCCTTAAAAAAATTATTTTTCTCTCATAGAATATCTGGCGAACTTATTCTTCTGTTTAGGGTAGTATTCTTAAAATAAATACGCGTAACCTCGGAAAAAAAAATTCAAATAATTGTATACTAGAATATGAACCCGAGTCTATGCCAACAAAAAGCTGAGCTTTGTTAATCATATCCAATTTGACGATATTACATGTACAATATTCTCATCGCTTAAATGTTCCCGCGAAGCTGCCGTGTGTGGTGAGGGGGAACTCCTCATTGTTTTTAACCGGTACATTGTTCTATTTGGAAGTTGATAAAAGGATGGGGTTCGGCATCACCACTAGCTTCCCCAAGGTGGTGATACCTATAACAGGTTTACCTAAACCTACTAGGTTGAATCCACAATATTCTTATAGAGGATTCAAAGATCTTTCCAAGTTGTATTATTAATGCTATGCACCATTATTTGATTAGTGGGTAACAGGCGCTGGTTCGCCTTGTCCTTTATGAGTTAACTGTAACAACTTTATCATAAGTAGTTCTGATATACATAAATATAAATAGCTTAGCCACAACACATCTTACGTTTTAATATTATGTCGCCTTTTTGTTTAATTTAAATCATAATCTCAAGTAAATAGATTGACATATAAATACAAAGTGTTTAGAGTTTATATATTTTTGAATATATAATGTTTTATTCAAACAATTTACAAATGAATTGTAAGGCTCGGCATAATTACATACATTAAATTAGAGTTGTCAATTTAGTTGAGTTATATAGTAATCTGCAGAACGTTTCCAGTCTTGATTGAGGTTTGATTCATACAAAGTTTGAATATGTGATGTGTAAACTTAACTGTATTATAAACGGTGCTAATAATATTGTACAACTTTTAAATTTAAATCAGACAAATTATGTATAATAACTTTTAAAATTATTAAATCGTGCAGTAAAAATAATTGAATACATAATAATTATAATATT
This sequence comes from Euproctis similis, assembly GCA_905147225.2. Classification (NCBI taxonomy): domain Eukaryota; kingdom Metazoa; phylum Arthropoda; class Insecta; order Lepidoptera; family Erebidae; genus Euproctis; species Euproctis similis. The sequence continues at coordinate 4,304,573 of LR990113.1, read as the reverse complement.
ATCGTATATAAATATCTATAATTCATAAGAGTTTGTGGGTATTAAGGAAATAAGGTTGAATAAATAAATCTATCTTTTTATTTGACTACTTTTAATTTAGGAAATTATATAAAAATCTAAATAAACATATTGTAAGATATTTAATAATATTATTATATTTGCAATAAGCCATATTGTTTTATGTCAGCTTATGATGTTATGACTGGGATTAGAATTAGTATTATTAGGTGAAATAAAACTTTACTTGACTTGTACCCCACCAGACCACAGACGCCATACAAAAACCTTCTCTCCCAACGGTTATCAGCTCGTCAAACTATGAGGCCTGCCCATCTCCATTTCAGCTTATTCTTCTGCCTATATCGCTATTTCGGATTTTATTTCACCCAGAGAGATCGTAATGTGGACAATTTTTAGAGACCACGTCTCAGTTCCATGTGTCATAACTGGTAACAGAGATTGGTCATAAAGCTTAGATTTAGGACACTGAGGAATTAGAATCTGTAAAATTCATTCATTATAAAACTAGCTTTTGCCCCAGCTCTAGAATGGAAAATCATAGGAGATAATCTGCATATTGTCATTTCATGGACACTTGTATTATGTAGCAAACCTGGGACAAACATTATAAACTGCAAACAATAACGTAATTTTACCGGAAACTTGGATCAAAATTTTTATGCAAACCTGTTTTTACGCTTGCCTGTTTTTTCAATTTCAAATGTTTCAATTGTTTCAATGGTATCCATTTAAAATTGAGCGTACCAACGATTTATGATAATTTATCTTTAATTTATTTTAAATAGAACGTGTTCTGGAGGAAGGTGATGTTAGGAGCCTCAAAAACCGACGCGCGTGCATGAAATGAGTTATGAAAGTCAACTAAGCGAGTGAGGCGTGTAAGAATCGTGCCTAATGGCGCTCTATTCTCTTTGCCCACCCCGCAAGGGGTTTGGCGTGTGTGTGTGTGTGTGTGCGTGTGTATCTCTTTAAAATATTTGAATAAAATTATAGCCCGCAATCAATCTGTTGATCATTCGATATAAACTCCTCCTTATTAAAAGACAAGTAGGATATGATATAATTAAAATTTGACTATGTACAAAAAATATCTGATTCTAAACTTTCAAATTAAAACTACTTGAGGTCATAATAAAAAGGTTTAAACGTAATCAACGACAAAATCTAATCGTTTACTAACCTTGGTAAAACGGAACTTGAAAAAGTTTATATAGATATTGTGAAGAAACTAATCTAAATTATAATTTTGAACTGTTAAACAAATTGGTTTATAAATATCTTTTTTTATTTTGTTTTTATGGGATAGGAGGGAAACCGAGCAGGCGTGTCACCTGATGGTGAGCAACAAACGCTGCCCATGCACACCTGTACACATATAGTGTTACAGTTGCTTTGCCGGCCCTTACAACGAGTTAAAGAAGGGATTGGAAGTGGAATGGGAGGGGGAAGAGGGAAGGGGTTGAGTTTTTGCATACCTCTCTCACCAAGCGAAACGCAGAATGAGCCACTTTACGTTGATATTCTGAGAGGTCGTGGTATTTCACCGGTCGATCCGACACACTCATGCAGCAAGCTGCGTGGCTCTACCATTGAAAGGTTTGTTTCCCATCCAAGTCCAAAAATGTGTGATAAAGTTGATTTTCAAAAAGTATGTATTAGGTCTTACGTGACATCAATTGTCTAGCTTCCGTAAGTTATGAATTTAGTTGCTCAGCTAGAAATTTAAAACACTTGTATTGTGTAGAGTTGAAGGCGTATTCCATACAAAAGAACTCGTAATTATTAACCGTCATCCCGTTTCCTCCAAGGTCCCAGATTTGAGTCTTAGTACACAATTTACTGAAATTGTATTTGATTTGACTAATTTATTTAGAACAAAAATAATTATTAATTCACGGCGTCGGTCTTGAATAAAATTAACTAAGTTGAGTGAAAAAAAAAACATAGGTATATAATTTGACATTATTATTTATCAACTGGTTTAGTGGTATTTATACACGTCAATTTGTAGAACCTTCAAGGAGTGCAATAAAAAAGGAAGAGTAGACGTCCTCGAATAAATACCACTTGTTCTGAACTTCCCACTAACACATGACGGCGGCCAGTTGAGACATATTTGTTTTTTTCGCCGATCATTCAGTTCAGATATATAAATGCCGTGTAATCTATCATGATGCTCTTTGGGATAAAGTTTCGTATTTCAATACATAAAAAAAGATTTATTATATTTAAAAACACTTTGTCATCGTCGTGGTCCAGTGGTCGAACTCTCCGCTTCTGAATGAAGATTGGTCGATTCCGGCCTCACACCAATGTCTTTTTAGCTGTGTGCGATAAAGATCAACATTTATATGTGTGCATGGCAATAGGTTCCGCCACTAATTTCATTCGAAACGTAAAAATTCGATGAGTCGGGGATTAACAGAAAAATGCGTAAAGTTAAAAATAATATTAAAAAACAACATAAACTATCATTTCGCGCTTTTAATTAACTATCTATAATCTTGAATAGGAAGATTTGGTTTGAAAGTCGATTTGTATATGTTACAATCTAAAAAAAAATCGTTTAATTTGATACGTCAAAAAACCAATCAACAGAATGTGATTTTATAACCAGGTATTTCTATAATTTATTGCGTTTGTGATATTTTCAAAAAGCCAAGGTCGGTCATTTGAATAAATACTTAAAGTATATTGAATAATAAAATGTTGATTATGGGATTTAAAAAAAAAATACATAGATCGAATAAAAATTTATTGCGTTTGGATGCGGTTCGTAGTAATATAATAACTAGTATGTTTTAAACTAGTTCGATATATGTGGACAGAATTTAAGGACACTTTTATTTTATATATAAGATTATAATGTAATAATCTATAATTAATTTTTGCAACTATACAAAAAATAAAATGCCATACGAAATATTATTCGACAGATGTTAGTGTTTGATCAAGAATAAATCTCATGGAATCGAGGAGTTAGGAGAAAGTACTACTGTGATTACACCACAAGTCACCGGGATGAGTATAAAGAAAAACAGTTCACAAGTTAGGATATAAGACAAGAATTTTAACAAGTTATTTCGAAAAATTACGATCAACATTTCAATATCAAAATATTCTTTATTCGTGTACGTTCTAAAAGACACGTAACATAGTCAAAATATTACAAATACATAAATAAAAAAATATCATTACATAGTATAAAAACGTTGCTTTCCGCTGTCTGTCCCCTTATCCTTGAAACTGCGGAACTGATTGCATGTAATTCAAATGAATATTTTCGAAGATATAACAGGGTCGCGCTGCAGAATCAGCCGATGCATGCGGACAAATAACGCTAATTGAACTAAATAAAATAATTGAAATAAAGACATTTTATCATTTATTGTTTCTGAGGCGTAACAAAGTTCCCGGAGTCAGCTAGTATTAAATAAAACTACTAGATTTAAATTACTATTATTAACACTAAAGTAACTATTGAAGAGTACAACAACAACAAAGATAAAACTGGAATTAATAAAGTAGACAATAAACAGGTGTATAAATGAGTTATATATTATATATATATATATATATATATATATAGTTGAAGCCAGAATAAACTATCCTGGAGCGAGTGTATAGGGTTTCAACAACCTCAATGAGTTACTAAGAAATCATACAATAAGAGACAGAGGCTCCATTTAATACTGTAAAGGCCCTCTGTAACAAGTTTCGGATACCAGTTGATCTTTTAAAGTAACGTCCGCTAATTTCAGCTAAAGGCCACTAGTATACAATAAGCATTCATATGTCCAAAAGGGAATGTTGATTGATAAAACAATTGTATCTTAATAATAGATTGATTCAACTGTGATAATATGTTAGTATTTAAATGTCAGAGATACCAGATATTAGTATTATTTGGGGGTAGATTTTAAAATACCTAATTAAACGACTGTATTAAAATTGACATTGCAATGGACAATTAATATTGAAATAAAATATGAGTCGAGGACAGCCAAGATACACATTCCATGACCAAATAGAACGTGTTCTAGATGTTAGGAGCCTCAAAAACCGACGCGCGGGCATGAAAAGAGTTATGAAAGTGAACGGAGAGAGTGAGGTGTGCAAGTGCCGTATGGCGCTCCGTTCTCTCTGCCTACCCCTCAAGGGATTTTGCGTGAAGTTGTGTATGTATGTAATACAACTAGTTGACCTGGCGAACTATTTCAATATATTTTTTTTTTGCAAATATTGGCATTTATTTTGATGTAGTCATAGCAATATGTCAAAATTAGTTTTATATGTATATAAAAATATTATAAAGAAGTTGACCTTGTCAATATGTCTAGAAAAAAATTTATAAAAAATTACATAATTTTCATGTCAATTTTTATTATGACAGGTATTCGGGTTTTTGAAATCTTGAATTCGATTTGTAATTACTTAAATTTAAATTAATCGATTTTATTTATGTTATATCACATATCACAATTTTTTGTTTCTATATCGTTATGTTATGTCTGCACGAAATGTGAACTAATTTTGATTTCATTTTAATTCTTACAAGAAAATCCTTTATTAGATTCAGTGGGTAGAAGAATTGCCTTATGCGTAGAAGTCGCGCTATGTCATTTGTGGGACGAACATAAATTTTAACATGTCTTGGGTAATAAAAATTTTATTTTATTGAATTGGAAGCAAAAAAGTAGGCGCGTCACCCTATGGTAAGCAACTAACGCCACCCACGGGCATCTGCAACATATATCGGTCGGCTTTTAAATGGCATAAGGAAGGGGTGGGAAGTGTGATGAGAATAGGCTCATCGGCGCTGCATAAGCCACTTTGCCTGGATATTCTATGTCCAAACCAGCGAACTGCGTGGCTGTACCACTATACATTTTATGTAGTTCTTTACAAGTAAAAAGTAAATTTTGTGGTTGGCAGTAAGTGCTATGGGACAATTTTTTTACAATTCGAACAGGTTTTTTCTCGCATGACCCGTCTCATGCACATTCGTCTGTTTTTAAGGTTCGTGGGCTCACTCTCTGATAAATAGCAATTGAGTAGATCATGAATTGTTCTGAATCTGGCTAGTATATTGCCATGAAGGTACTTAAAGGCCTATGAACCAGTTTGTTTAATGTGAGACTAATTTTATTATTTATTTTGTTACAGGTAATGATCAAGTAAAAAGGTCAAAGAAGCGCCATTTGTAAATAGCTATTCGGTTGATCCTGCTGCGTGTGGATAGTACTTGCTTAAGTATACTTTTAAACATGATTTTATTGTTTTACTCCTCATTGGATTATCTCTAGATTAAATTATTAAAGTAGATTTATTATTTATTGGATTGTAAATTGACATGTCATTTGTAATTTAAAATTAAATATCAACTTAAAAATTGCAATTTGAAAAATATTACATGTTAAGGTTAAGGTCGTAGGTTAAGTTTCTTTTAGTGCAACCAATCGGTGATAGTATCTATAAAACGATGCCATAAATAAAAAAAAATGACCTTAAAGCTAATAAATGTATAATTCTAATATAGCACATATGACTGTCAAGTAAAATAATTATATACTAATAATACCTTCAATAAAATAAATATTGCACTTAACATGATAAATAGCTGCCATCACGAACTATATTCGTTTGACCTTTGTATGACCCGGGAGCAGATGTGAGAGGGCATTAAAAACTGAGGTCAAAAGTAGGTACATCATATAAGTTTGGAATACATTCAAATATTTTGCAACCGGTATCATCATCTTTACGACTGATATGATTTTTTATTATTTTTAATGGGATAGGTGATAAATGAGGCAAGCGTGTGCCCCTATAGTAAGCGATTACCGTAGTCCACGGCCACCTGTAAGACATTTAGTGTTACAAGTAACGTCGCTGGCTTTGATAAAGAGGGAAGTCGGATGGGATAGGAGGGAAAAGAGTGGAGTCAACTAAACTTAAACTAGTTTCACCGAACGAAATGCAGCAAGAGCTACTTGACGTCGATATTCTGATTCTAGCCGGCACATTTACGCTGGCTTTACCATAAAATGTGTTTCAAAAAAGCATGAAAATAAAAACATATTAAATATTTCAATAAATTAAAAAAGTCACACTGGCTTACACCAATGACTTTTAGAAGTTCTTTTCGGAAGTTATGAGTGATAAATATCGATTACTAAAAAAATGGCGCCCGGTACGGCAATAGGTTCGCCATCTATTCCATTTGGGACGTAAACATAACAGCGAGACGATGCTTAACAGCTGCTCCTTTGGGTAGAAAGAGGCGTGAAGTTATGTTTTATGTTCTATAAATTAAAAAAGTCAAAATCGGGGGTCACAAGACTTTTATCTGGGTGATAAAAATCACCTATCATCTTTGATATAAAAGTGACGGGTAATGTAAGTTATAATATGGAGGTTATGTAAATGATTACATAATGCTATTTACTAATAATATCGTACTTATAATATATAGCAAATCATTGTATCTTTGAAAGTGCGATAGTTCGTGAGGTTACATGAACGGTTATATGATTTGTATATAATGATATTTCAATATTAATTCCGAGACAATATTAAAGTTTTTGCGCCTCGTGGTGCATTGCTAATATAATCAACTGCAAAGCCAAAGGAGCTTTATTTTCATAGGTCTTCACAGAAATTTAAAAATAGTCATTATTTACAAAGATCAAACTTATTATTTTATAAGCGCTTGAGGAAAGTGCATCCGCGAAAACACAAGAAAACATGGACGCAATCGCCACGAGCGGCCCGATTCCAAGCGTAGGGGCTATCATGGTGGGGGCATTTACTGCTTGGCTTGAAAAACCAGAGGGCACTGCGTGTATTGAGTTTAAAATTATCATTTTGTCATTGCAAAATGTAGATAGTAGCATTGTTTTTGTTTGAATGAAATTTCTGCTGTAGTGTTACAGCCTTTCTCCATGCATGTGGCACAAACGGAATTGTAATATCTCAAAAAACTAATTTGTTGAGCAACTACGACATAACAACTAATATTAAATAATATTAGTAGTATATAATATACATCAATCGATCTGTTAAAATAAATCCTCGACCTGTTCTTCAATACAGTTTAGTTTCAATCACGATGTAGAGTCTCATCACATGACAAGATAATTTCAAACTAACCTGTACATGTACACGATGGTTTCATTACTCTGTTCACCTGTCAAATTAAGGTCACTCTCGTTGCTGAGGTCATGATACCTTCGGTGCGGAATGTATGCTGTAATTTTTAATATCAATCACGGCAAATGGTTACGTAGATTGCAGTTTACTTGTGTATTTTAAATAACGATTTAAATGAAAAGTCCAAGTAGTTTAGTTGTGAAGCAAGCTGCTTCTAATTTATAAGCCACCAATTCTAATCCAGATGTATATAAGTGAGCGTTCGGAAGTTGATATGTAATAAATATCTATCTATATCGATGACTGTCATTTTTTGCCCGGAGAACAGTAGGTTCCGACACCGGACAAAAAAACGAGTCTAAGTATAGGCAGCTGCCTACCTTTTTATTTTTTTTACGCGAGGAAATGCTTTATGCACACCCCCCGCCCGGCAGGGGGTAGTGTGGGACTCCCAAAATAGTAAACTGTGGCGGCGGCCACGACCATGTCTCGGTCTAGCCGCTTGAGAGACCTGTCCCCTAGCAGGGGAGGGCGGCCTCGCGGCCGCCGCCTTCCTTTTAGGTGGGGAGCACTTCTTGCCCGTCTGGGCAACGTCTGGGTCACTTCTGGCCCGGTCTGGGCAGCGAGGAGCAGGCGCGGTGCAGGCGCTAGCGATGTGGCCTGCCACGCCACATCGGTAGCACCGCCCGCTCCTGTCCACGGCGCAGGGGCACCTCGCGCGGACGTGCCCCTTCTTGAGGCACTCACCTCGACGCGCGCCGAGGTACACCCGATCAGGACCCGCCGCTGAGCAGCCAGTTTCCTGGCGACCCCTAGCGGGCACCGAACTCAGGCGGATCCCAGACGAGATGGGCTGGAGCGAATCTCCCCGACCTTTACGTCGGTCGGGGCGCATCCACCCGCCTCGGCGACAACCGTGGCGACAGCCGCGGGGGTGATGGGCCCGTCTAGGTCCATCACCCTTAAATCGCCCATTTTACACGGGCGCGAAATTATTGCGCCCGTGTCGGCGACAGCCACCCTCATTTTCTCTGCTAAGGCGTCGGCCTTGGTGGAGCTGTCCGGACCGGGGATCTCCAACATGAGAGCCCTGGTCATCGTTCTCCTGGGCTTCAGCCCCCCAGAGATGCCAAGCTCCGCAACATTGATGCGCTGATTGAGGCCGCTGCCTACTTACACTTTCCTTTTCTCGGCATTTTTTGTAGACAGAATCAATCGACAGAAGGAAGGTAGACCGTGTATGGGACTTGACGTGAGGTTATTACAACATATGAACTAATGTAGATTCTGAATTAGATATGAACTATTAGATTACGGAATGTATACCATTATCTTTGGGAATTAAATGTTATTATAAATAAACAATTTTAGTTTTTCTTGACCGATTTAGGACGGTCTGCTTAGGTCTCGGGTACAAATCCAAACTCTCACGAATGTGAATATTGTTTGGATATTTTGTCGGAAATTAAATGTGTTAATTAATAAGGATTTAACATATTGTAATAGTAATTAGTTCCGCTATCTATTCTATAGGACAAACAACTTCGTTTGGCTACAGGAACTGATGCCCACACCTGCGGGTGTTAATAGCGTCAAGGTATAAAAGGTAAACCTACTCATATTTAGAGGTCATATATGGTATTTAAATATGAATGTCTCCACATAATAAGTTTTAAATTTGTAACGTAATAAATCATTAAAATTTAAATCAGTTTAACTGACGGATTCCGCGCTATAGTAGATGTTAGTATCGACTTCTGAGGTAGTAGTTTCGAACCTTAGTCCAGTAAACATACGCCGATGTTTAACTAGCATCCGGTTGTACTAGCATATGGTGATAGGTTTGACATATTACAAAAAAGTCACTCTACCTACACCTAGGAACATTAATTAAAGAAATAAACACATATATGCCTCGGTGGTCCAGTGTTCGAGCACCACGCTTCTGTATAGAAAGGTGTGGTTTCGAACCCGGGCTCACACCAATGGCCTTTTTGAAAGTTATACCATAACATACATAACTTCACGCTTTTTTCTACCCGGCAGTGGCTGTTAAGCCTCGACTCGCCGTTATGTTTACGTCCCAATTTGAATGGAACAGCCGCTGCCTACACCTACGGCTAGCAAAAAGGCGTGAAGTTAGTGCAATATTAGTGTCAGCTAATGAACTTGGCAACAATAAGCTTTTGTCACTAATTATCTCTATATGTATCAACATATACAAAAAGCCTTAAGACAGACATTTTTACATTCACTTTCGAACATATCTGAACACATGTATTGCACATGAACGAGCACAGTCCAGTCACGATTGTAACTGAGACACGATCGAAATGGGACCGATTAATTTTAACGGTTTTATTAATTGTTTTAATGTATTAGTTTGTTTGATTATAATTTAGGAGCAGTTTGTACGTTAACCGTTTACTTTCATGAAGAAAAAGGTATTTTTGTAAAAGAATAGCGAAATAAAACTACCACTTGGAAAATCGACACAAAGTGGCTCATGTAGTGTCGGGAGGTGAGCCTCCAGATACAGAGGGCGAGGCCTCTGCTCCTTTCCTCTCCAAATCCCTATTCCCTTTTAAAGGTCAACAACGCAACAGTGACTATCATGGTATTGCAGATGTCAATGTCGGTTATTCTGTTATGACCACTGATTTCTCGTTTACCACAACATATTATAATGCAATACAAAACTATATTCTGCTAAAATAATAATATTTTATTCTATACAGATTGCTATATAATCGAATCTAGTAAATCGTTTGGTCAAAAGTATTTTTTTTGTATGACCTGAACATTGAAAAATCGTACCATCTTATATAATCGACATACATTCGAGTGAGAGATCCTTTCACAAATCGATAACAATGTACAATCCTATTACATTGGTCTTGTCACTTCCTTATGAGGTTTGCAAAGGCCAAGATTGTTCACTATCTATATTCTATTTAGGGTTATAACTTCATGCCAAGTCTTGTGGTGGATAGGCAGATAGACAGGACAGTTAAAAGATGTAAAAATAAATCGAGACATAATTTGACAATTATGTCTCAATATACCGCGTGTAACATGCCTTTTTATACACGAAGATACTGGAATCTATGCACTAGTGGCCAAATTTTATCATTCCATACGTGACCCCATTCCTAATATTTAAATGAAGATCAAATTCTATATCCCATTACTAATTGTAGAAGATGATGATAATTTGATACATTTTAGTTTTTACATTTTAAATAAACGTGATATAATCCATAAAAAGTTGTTTTAATATCATGAATGTGATTCGCGAAAATCTAAGAAATAAATATGTTCACGCCTTTTGTTGCCTGAAGGTGTAGGCAACGACGAGTCGAGGCTTAACAGCCACTGCACAAAGTTTTCAGTCATCGATATTTATCACACATAATTTCCGAAACAATTTCAAAAAGTCATTGGTGTGAGCCAGGAGTCTTGATATAGAAGCGGGTTGCTCGACCACTGGACCACCGAGACATTTAGATTTTTTAAAGATCAAAATTATCATATACATATTGATGATAAATCTTTGGTTCCAATTTAGACATCTAGGAAGGTGATCAAGTAACATATGACACCATTTCACAAAGGTTTTTCAATGATTTAGAATTAATTATTCGACTATGGTAAAATGGAGGTTTAAAAGAAATCCAGAAATTTTGCAAAGTATGTATTCTTTGGCACGACTTGACCATCAAACGTTTGGATTTAATTTGTTGGAAAAATTTCATGTATTAGCTTTTTACGTTTTTCTTCGACGATATCGTTACGAAAACAAGATTTGAACAAATTTTTGGGTATATTTTTTAATATTTTCCCAAAGAATGAAGAAGAAGTTTAAATTTCCCAAGAAGAAGTTTAAATGTTTTCTCAACTGGCAACTCCACAATATTTGAAGGTCTATTTTTTTCAAGTAGATATATTTTTAATTGAGTGATCCTGTAGATGCCTTTTATAGGCAATTACGATACCTGAACATTTTTACCATTGTCTATGATGCGTTGATGTCTTTTGTACCAGGATAATATTATGGCCTAGTTGTTGCCTGCTACTCCTCCCACGTCGCCTTTCTAATGACGATATCATTTTTTACAGACATCATTTTTTATGAAACAATGTCTTAAGTATGCTTTTCGTTTGGGCCAATCATGTCAAACAAGAAATCTGTTTCAGAGTTCATTGTTCTATATTTTTTTATTAATAAAAATTGTGTTTTGAATAACCTGCGTCAGGTAGTATTTTTTAATTCTAATATCTACCTGAGATGTACATTTTCTTACGTAGAATATATAAGCCGTAGAATATAGAAGCCGAAAATGGGCTCTCAAATGTTTAAATTCAATTCAAATTCAAATTCAAATTCATTTATTTGTTCAAAACATGTGTAGTACAAATAGACTTGGTGTTAATTTTTACAAAACATTGAGTTTCAACATGTTTTGCCGTGGTAGGCGTACAAATATTAATATTATTAAAAAGTAAATTAAAATGCATATGTCTAACTTATGTCAAATACAATTATTTCAAAAATAAAGTCAATATATACGTTACAAGAAGAATCAATTTTTCTAGTCCATAATTACGTCAGAGTCAGAAAATTACAAAGTGTCTTTCAAAAAATCATTAATATTATAATAGGCCCTTTGGATTAATACTTCTCTAAGCTTTTTAACGAATAATGTAGTATTTAATTCTTTGTAAATATTGGGAATTTTATTATAAATGATTGGTGCCATACAGAATACACTTTTCGCCATCAGAGTAGTTCTAGTTTTATGCATACACAATCTAAAATTGTCCCGTCTGTTACGCTTAGAAACATCTGATAGACGGGGAAACAAATTGGGATTCATTCTAACGAAAACACAGACCTCCAAAATATACATTGATGGCAAGGTTAATATTTTATGTTTTTTAAAAAATGGTGCGCAGCTATCAGGAATCTTTATATTAAACATCGCACGTATACACCTTTTCTGCATTTTAAATACAATGTCTTTATCGGTTGAATTGCCCCAGAATATTATTCCGTATCTTAGAGCAGATGCCACCAGTCCATGGTATGCAATAAGTAACGTCTCTATATTGACTGTACGAGCAAGTCTGCTCAGAGCATATGAGGACGAGCTTATTTTCTTACTGATATAATCAATATGAAATTTCCAGTTTAATTTCTTATCAATCTGCAGCCAGCATTTAGAAGCCATTAGGTCGATCTTAAATGGAGTTTTTATCATTAACAAACACAACTCTTATATTTAGGTAATATCTCAAAAGCGGGCGCTATAAAACGTTATAATATAAATTTAAATATTTATCAAAGTAGGTATAAGTTTGCAGGTGTGTATATATACACACACACACACACCTATAGATATTGTGTCTTCATCTACTCAATTTAAGTGAGCCACTGATACATATCTCTTATCTCTTACAACCCAACTCCTACCTATCTGATGTAATATGATAAGTAACATCTTCTCTCGTAAAAGACATATCTATTCAGATAAAGTTAAGGAACGTGAGTTTGTCCATCACGATCTAAACGTTAACAAAATATTTATTTAACTTTATAACTAACTTTTATATTTAACTATTGCTGTTAAATTGCGTGGGAAAACCATAAGTGATATGTTAAGAAAGTATCTGGAATTATAGTTATTTTGGTAGTGCTTCTTAGCATTTTACATGGAAACACTGACTAAATTATCTGATGAAAAGGTTTTTGAGCAATTTGGTCAGTTATCGATGTTTTTCGGATTCCAACTCGGCATCTCTCAGTCAAAAGTTACGGTAGCAATGTACTAAGTCATTACGACGCTTATTTCTTTAAGTCTATTTAAACTTTATTACAAAAAAGTATTCTTAGTAATTTTATATTATATTCAGACAAAGAAAAACATTACTGCTTAGTAATATTACTTTATGTGTAAGTAAAAAGTGAAAATAATTTTCTCTTCAACATCAACGTCAGCACATAAATACGTGCTTAGTACTCAAGTCATTTTCTTGAAGATATTAAATACAAGAATTTTTAGATGTAATAAAATAATTTCGTATACATTTTTTGTAGTTCTGTACACTAAACTCGTGTATTAAATTTTTCTAGACATAACATAACTTCACGCCTATTTCCACCCGAAGGTGGAGGCAGTGGCAGTTAAGCCTTGAGTCGCCGTTATGTTTACGTTCCAAATGGAATAGGTAGCCAACTCATTGCCATACCGGACACAAAGTTTTTAGTCATCGATATTTATATATACGTAACTTTTGAAATTAATTTCGAAAAGTCATTGTTGTGTGCCAGGATTGGAACCCGCGACTTCTGGATTCAGAAGTCTTCTGCTCTACCATCGAACCACCGAGGCTATCTAAATAGACGTTAAATTAATATTCTAAAATATCATTAAATTCGTTTTTATTGATAACTAAGTCAATATTTTGATCTTCATCACCACATCATGCAATCCTGTGCTGAACATGAAATACGGTTCTTTACCAGTTTTTTACTTATTTAGATTAATAATTTCTGCAAAATCCCCGTTTTGAGCACATTGGTACCTAGTGATGTGAATTTAAATAACTTTTTTTTGTGGCATAGGAGGGCAAACGAGCAAGTAGGTAACCTGATGGTAAGCATCATGAACACTGTCTTGCGTTGCCGTTCTTTAAGGAAGTACGAGAGGAAAGGAGGGGGAAAAAAGGGTCGGACTTCCGGATACCTCCCTCCCTCATGCATTTGCTACATTTATTAAATCCATTATATATATCCATGTTAAATCCAGATGTTTTTGTATGTAGCCTAAATTAATTTGTACTTTCTATCCTATGAAATCTTACTTGGTTAATTTATTACTTTAACCGACTACAAAGACAGTATAATGTATGACACATATTAAAGCAACAAAATTTAACAATAAAAACCCAGTACGTAGGTGTTATAGCTAAACACTTGTCAACATCTAGATATTCCTACGCATACGATTAGCCCAGATTTAGACAACAAAAGGGTGTGATGTAAAAATATTTAAAATGTAAAACACCAAACATGCTGTGAATTTGTTTTTGTAACATGTCAAGTCCAGACATATTCGAGAACATGTCTGAAATATTAGTTATTCTATTGAGAAATATTCTTCACTTAAATTAGTCAGGGCCTGTCTTCCATTTTACCTTATATTATTACAATTTTGTATTAACTATTGTTTATTAATGATTTTTGTAAGCTTAGCAGTAACGTTTCTTTGTAAAACTGTAAAGATATATATATTTATGTATATGTGTAAAGATCTTTGTAGGTTTCAGTTTACATCATGGCTGCTATTGTTAATTTACAACAAAATAATTATTAAATTGGTTGTAATGATTATAATCCAAAGTGCTATTGCTATTGACTAATGGAGACAAAGAAATGCGAGGTCACTATTTGCAGTACTATAATTATCATTAAAACGAAATGCAATTTCAGACACATGTAACTAAGATTTTTCTTAATATTTATCTATATATTATATATCGAAAATAAAAGAAAAAAATGAAAAATATGATAATATTATAACTCAGCGTTAACTGTAGTTATTATAAATATTGTGAAAGTATGAGTTGGCTGTATTTTTAAGAGAAATATTACTATATATGAGACTATACATGAGACTATATATGAGATATAATAATATAGCGAATAAAATCTTAAAACTCGGTATTTTTGCATTTATATTTTACATATATTAAGTATTGCACTCTGATTTCTGATTACGAGGTCCAGAATTTTAATCTGGGAAATATCTTATTGAAAGTTGCGCGTCATAAAAAGGACCCAAAAATTCGGCACATCGCGTCGTTATTGCAGTTCTCTCGACGATTTCGACGATCAAGTATTTTTACTTTGTGCGCAGGCAAAGCTGCGAATGGTATATATATTAGGACACACAATAGATTTTACCTGACCTACTTTAAACTATTTCTTTTACGAAAGTATATCCAATTGAAATTCTAAACGACGGATTGTTTCAAAGAGTCAAAACATTGTTATGAAGGGTTATGTCAGTTTTGGTTGTGATGCAATGAAGATTTTTCAACGCCGTCGTATATGGATAATCGGTTTTTACGCATAATTGGACTAATACACGGATAAGCTGCTTCGTTATGCTTAAAACTAGACTTATAATGTGTAGTTACTCTTATTTTATCTTACGTAATCTTAAGAGTTAAGTGTTTGAAGTTCTAATGAGCTAAGGAAGTTCTAATTCATTTAGAAAATTCAAATTAGAAATTGTGGCCGATATGGCAATAGGTTCGTCACCTATTTATTCCATTTGAGGCGTAAACATAACGCCGAGTCGACGCTTAACGGTCACTGCCTTTACTTCGGGTAGACAAACGCGTGAAGTTATGTTACGTTATGTTTAGAAATTTCTACTTGCGTTTATTCATGTGTTTAGGGAAGTTATTGACTTTTTAATTTTGTAGTACTACTGCCCAAGATAATGCAACAATGATTATAATTTTAACAACACTGAACCCAAATTCATTCTAAAATGATTAAAAGTACAGTAGTCGTACTAGCTAGCTTGTTATAAAATTATGTTTTTCCCATGAACCTAAAATATTTTTAAATACCCAACTTCACTCTCTTGGGCAGCTGTATGCCGACATACAGCCAGCGTCTTACCATTATAGAGAAGTAACTCTTTTGCTTTTTACCTGTTTAGTCATAAATATTAAATTGTAAACGAAAATAATTATTTATATGTTAAAGTTATTTAATAATATTTTTTATAATTTAATAACTATTAAAATAAATATATATATTTATATACCATAAGTATATTCAACTTTCGCATCATAACGTGGTTTTCAGCACTTCTCGTGGAGAAGATCTGGTTAAATCGAAATGAACGATAAATATTGCAATAAACAATTTGTGCCATTTGACCACATTTGGGACCATTTTAATTAAGTGTGTCTAGACATGGGCTACCACTATCTTCGCCTTCGGTTATTTTTTATCCTTCTCCACGCGGATATTATTGATTTAACCATGATCTACTTCCTTAGTTGTGATTAATGTTTAAAAATCATCAATAAAAAAAACTACTGGCTTGTTGGAGACATCTGACATTTACAGTGAAGTTGTCACATTTAATTTAAATATACCTTTAGGCAATAATAACATAACACGTTGAGCAATAAATTACAAATTAATAGAAATAATATTGGCACTAAATAGGAATATTATTAAGGAAATAATTACTTATTACTCTATAATACTGTGTTAGTATTTTTGTCCATTGCTTGTCAGTCACAAAAATATCAGACTTTATGCAATGAACATGTCAAAATAAGTATGTAAACCTATATTTGTTGAACATTTTATACAGAATCTTATTATGCCAAATAATTCACTCACCCTTTAAGATTTTGTTTAGTTTTTTTTTCAATTGACGTTATTTATTCAGAAAGATATACCAAGACTCTTAGCCAAAGCGTGCGCATAAATGGTCTCATCATTGGTCAAAGAAGTCTTATATCAGTGCCATCTGCTTGATAAGCAATAGACTGGACAAGTGTAGATGCATTTCTTCATCTTAAATAAGTATTATAATACTTTGTACTCCACATAAAGTCAATAACGAATAGAGGACAGACAAAAAGATTCTTCGTTGTCCTGAACTGATTTAATTAACAAACCAAACCAGTTCAATAATAACAGATCACGTATTTTATCTGGAGGGGGGTGAGCGGAGTGAGGTGAGAGGGGCAGTGACGGTAGCAAGGTCCTTTCATTAGTTGGTAACGAAACCTTGGACTGGACCGTATATATCCTTTTAAGTTGACTGATATCTGCAGTTGTGATTACTTTACAAATGTCAAACTCGACGACATTATTATATTTGCTATAGATAGATTTATGATATAATCTCGGCTCAGTAGCTAGCTGCTATAAGAAATAAAAAACTCATTGCCTCTTCAGAAATTTGTACCTTTATTTTGGATGTGCGGATCTCTAATTAATGAAGAACAAATTGGTTTATTAATTTGCCCCTTGCACCCCTTGCGTGGTAGGCAGGGGGATCAAGGTCCCATAAAGCATTATTCTTACATACCTCACTGGTTTCTTTATCTTTCATAACTCTTGTCATAAACGCTCTTCTGTTTTAAGGGTTCCGGACATCAAAGGCAATTAATAAGGTGATGGAAAGTGTGTCGACGTCGACTCTTACATATTTGCGCTTTTTGTATATCTGCATAGTCAATTTTGCACCATCCTTCCATTCGCCAAACCATCATTATAAACTCATTTTTCTTAGCATTTACAATATTTCGTATCTCATATATTCAAAAATTAATCCACTTGGTTAATATTCATCAACGACGAGCGATTGAGAAATTTATAATTTATTATGTCATTATGACATTTAACCGGTCATTAATGTAACCTCTATAATTATAAGATGCGAAAAATCACATAAATTTCCATCTATTTCAACAAATTTCTTAAAAACGAGATGGACATAACGAATTGAATTCCCACATAAATAAACGTTACGTAACTGTAAATAACATTGAAAATATTTGACTCAAATACATGATGACGGGCCTCGTGGCGCATTGGTAAAACTACTGCAGCACTGAGGTCGGGGGTTCGATTCCCACCCGAGCACAAATATTTGTGACAAACATGAATAATCGTGTGGCGTCTGGGTGTTTTTCTATCTATTATAAGTATGTATTTACAAAGAGAAAAGTATATGTGTATTAGTATCCGTTATCTAGTATCCATAGCACAAGCATTTAGTTGCTTAGCTTGGAACTAGAGGGCGCTGTGTGTATTATGTCCAAGATATTATTATATTATTATTATTATAATATGTTCGATTATAAGACTTTTATATACTAGTTTACCCAACGATCTTAGTTTCGCCTAAGAAAAAAAATTTTAATTGTAGAACTTTTGAAGGTGTATTTAATAATGTACATTGTATACCTCTCACTTAGGGTTCAGACAGCGTTTGCAATTAAAGTTTAGCACTTTAAAATTTAAAAAAGAAACACACTTTTATTTGCTGCAGTAAACATGAATTTACTGTAGCAAATAAAAGTGTTTTTCATCATTAGCCTTTTAAGGTCCACTGCTGGACATAGGCCTCCCCCATAGACCGCCACGACTGCCGGTCTGCTCAATCATGGGGGGTTTTTGCAATAATCGCCACGCTTGGCAGGCGGGTTGGCGATCGCAGTAGGCTGTATTTTCTTGAGAGCGAATGCTGCTGCCCATTCTTCTAGCTTTTCCCTTAGTAGCCTTTTACGACACCCACGGGAAGAGATGGGCGGCGATATTCGAAGCCGGCGCCACACAGCAAGTGTGAGTGTGTTTTTATTTTTTTTAATTTATATTTATACATACAAACCACTGCGTTGACACTGTCTATCTATTATTAAAACAAATCAAAATCCGTTGCGTAGTTTTAAATATCTAAGCATATAAGGGGACCGACAGCGCAAAGCGATTTTGTTTTATAATAAGTAATGATAACTTTAATCAACTACTCGTATCACATTTTATGAAACGCCTAAATCATACTCAAAGATAAGATCGATTAAACTATAAAAAAGAGACATAAATTTTCAATTATTTATTGAAATATTGTAACGACAGTGACAAGATTTTTTTCTTACGTATACAATGCAGGATCTCGCGGCACCTAACTCTTTTTTTTGTAACACTCAATATAAGGAATTTCGTTCCACTAAATATTGAAATTTTATATTGAATTTTGTTGGGTTTCTTTTGTACCGGAAAGCTCGATTGCAGTAATTGTATCACCAACAAGCCTTTAGTCACATACAACCTTGAACGCTTTAGCAGACGCCAAAGTTGCAAGTGACATACTGAAGCGGATATAATATAATGAAATATTGGTTTTATTATTTGAACTTTTCATAATAAAAACAACGAACTATTACTTTAAGGTATAAAACCTTAAAGTAATAATAATATACTAAAAGATATAAAAATGTATGAGCCCCTAAAATTTCATCATTCATTAGGTTAACTTAGTAATATAATCACCATTTTATATTTATTTTCTGAATCCAGAGGTCGCGGGTTCGAATCCTGGCACACACCAATGACTTTTCGAAATTAATTTTGAAAGTTATGTATGATAAATATCGATGACTAAAAATTTCGTGTCCGGTATGGCAATAGGTTTGCCACCTAATTCATTTGGGACGTAAACATAACGGCGAGTCGAGGCTTAACAGCCACTGCCTACACTTCCGGGTAGAAAAAGGTGTGAAGTTATGTTATGTTACAATAACTATTCTGGAAACATTTGTAATAGTTATTACCAGTTTTGTTATTTATAATTTTGTATCTAACTTACGTATTTGCTATTTTTCTAATTGTAAATTAACTGTTTTTCAATTATTAAATTTATAACTCATCTCTAGCACCTCTGCCACTCATTTCAGTTGATAATGAACCAACTAAAATAAAAGCTATGTACATACATATATACATACATAACTTCACGCCAAATCCCTTGCGGGGTAGACTATGTGTGATAAATATCGATTACTGACTAAATTGTGCCCGATGTAGATGACAATAGATTACGCCATCTATTTCAGTTGGTCCTTTACAAACTAAAATAGATGGCGGAATCTATTTCGGATATTTTTCACTCATAACTACTGCAAAAAAAAAATTGGAAGCTGGAATGCAATTATTTTTTATGGAATAGGAGGGCAAACGAGCTAGTGGGTCACCTGATGGTAAGCAACTTCTCACCACCATGAACACCTTGCCTCCGGATACCCCTCTTACTGAACAAAACGCGGTAAGAGCCACTGCACGCCGATATTACGAGAGGTCGTGGTATTTCACCAGTCGAGCCGGCCCATTTACGCAGCGAACTGCAGGACTCTACCACTGTTAAAAGATAAATAAATGCGATAAAATAAGTATTTCATTGCTATGAATTCAAGCAAGAATTCTGAAAAGTTTTATGCATTTTGATTGTTATTATTAAATACTACATATATATTAATCGCTTCAGCTTATAATTTGTGCATTTGTAAAATAACATTATATGTACAACTGGAAGAAAGCCGACTGGTTTATCAAGAAAGCGATATTAAATAAACTACTTTCGCTTAAATACAGATGAATTCAAACCAATAAATATTAGGAAGCATATAATCTGGTTAATAAAAGTTAATTAAATTAAATTAATATTTATTGTTGTTATTAATATTTTGTTGTTGTTATTTTAAGTTTTTTAATATTTTGTTTACTAATTAATAAGCAAATGAAAACTAACAAGTGGGCCTTAGTAGTCTATAAATAAAAACTTATTAATATTATTGCGAGTTTTAACATGATGATGCGGAAAACATAAATGCGTTAAACGCAGTCGAAATGAGGGCACTGCGCAAAATCTGCGGAGTGACCCTCGCTGACCGCGTCGAAAATAAGGTATTAAGGAAGGAAGTCGGATTGAAAGAGAGTGTCGGTGTAAAAGTAAGAAAGGACATGCTCCGATGGTTCGTACATGTAGAAAGAATGGATGATGCAAGATTGACTACGTAGACATACAATACAAAAGCTGATGGATGTAGGAGTTGAGGACGGCCAAGACACACATTTCATGACCAAATAGGATCTAGAGGAAGGTGATGTTAAGAGTCTCAAAAATCGACGCGCGTGCATGAAAACAGTTATGAAAGTCAACGAAGCGAGTGAGGTGTGTAAGAATCGTGCCTTACGGCGCTCTGTGCTCTCTGCCTACCCCGCAAGGTCATCAGTTGATTTATATTTTATTATTAAGTACTAGTTGACCCAATGTAATTTGAACATAAAACTGGTCACTGTGGGTGGTTATCCTCAAGAGACAGACATACACCTTCGCGGCCTTTTTTGTAGACCTTTTGAAGTGTGCATGAGAATTTAGTACGAAGTGCATAATCTCGAAAATTATCACTTTATTATCGTATTCTACAAGAAGTATATATATATACAAACCACCCCGTTGACACTCTCTATCTATTAAAAAAACACATCTAATTCCGTTGCATAGTTTCAAAGATCTAAGCATATATGGGGACAGCCAGCGGAAAGCGACTTTTTTATTTATACCACCAACCAACGCATATTATCATGCAATACAAAAATATTAATATGTAATATATTACACTGCATTAAAATTATTTTAATTAAAAAGTTATTATTTATTTTATATTTTTTAATCCATTATTTTATGCGTGCATGAAAAGAGTCATGAATGTCAACGAAGCGAGTGAGGCGTGTAAGAATCGTGCCCTATGGCGCTCTGTTCTCTCTGCCTACCCCGCAAGGAATTTGGCGTGAAGTTATGTATGTATGTGTGTATTACACTGCATCTACAATATTTATATATGTAAACATCATCTTAGGGTCTATTTAAGACGATCTACTTCACCTGACAGAATTAAACGGAGTTCAAAAATCAACACTTGTGTTTCTTATTCTACTAGAACTATCAAGTATCAATATTGTGTGTACGTAGTATTAAAGTCGTGAAGATATAAATGTATCATTTCATAATTAACACTGATGACTTAATTTTTTATATTCATTTTTGATTGATCGCCTTACTTACCGATAGTAAGTATAAGTGCATAACATACGTAAGTCACGTATTAGAACGTCTTGACTATATATATATTTAGATGTATTGAAAAAAGTCTGTCTGTATATTTTAATAATGAAATATTACTAAATTATGTATCCGCAACGACCTCGATATGATGATTCTTGATAGGCACTTGTGTAATAGGTTATATTCTGTAATGCCTCTTAATAATTTGCCCGTAATATTACACATTAGCAACTTCAGAATAGATTTCGTAATAGTTTCAGACAGACGCTTAGATTTTTGGATAACCTTAGCTATATATATTAAGATAACCTTTTATTTTTCCGTGCTCATGTATCGAGCTGCCAATCTTATTTTTTTAAAAACCACAAGCAAATATACTCTTTAGTGCGATTTAATGAAATATGCTTTTTAGATGTTCTCACGTTGATTTTACTTACATGATATGTAGTCAACAGTGTTAGAGCCAAGCAGTTCGCTGCATGAATGGGCTGGCTCGACCGGTGATATACCACGATCTCTCAGAAGATCGACGTAAAGTGGCTCATGCCGCGTTTCGTTTAGTGAGAGAGGTACCCGGAGGCCCACCCCCCCTTCCCCGTCCTTTCCTATTCTACTCCCTTGAAGTTCGGCAACGCAACGGTAACACTATATGTGTTGCTGTTGTCCATGGGCAGCGCAGGTTGCTTACCATCAGGCGACACGATTGCTCATTTGCCCTCCCATCCCATGAATAAAAATCTTATAGCGACGCACCTCGTGGTGCATTGGTAAAACAACCGATACAAATATTTGTGACAGTACATTTATACTTTTCTTTTCTAAATACATACTTATAATACATAATAAACACCCAGACGCCACACAAACATTCATGTTTGTCACAAATATTTGTGCTCGGGTGGGAATCGAACCCCCGACCTCATTGCTGCAGTCGGTAGTTTTACCAGTGCGCCACGAGACCGATTGTAGCAACTACACATACTACACACTGGAAGAATTTGTATTTTTTTGTTGTTGATGCCTACGTCTTGATAGCTTGGTTACTTTATTACAGTATGAACCTGTTCGTTTACAACTACGTATTGCCGATAACTGGTTGAAGGTTTAGCGATTTACTATCTCTTTGAAGTGCCGTTGGAAGCATACGTCTGATTTGAACTTATTCAATTACGGGGTGGCTTTAGTACTCGCACTTACTCGGAAAAGTTTACAAACTGTTAATATTGCGTATAAATAAAACAATTATATTATCTTATTGTAGAATATAATTTTTTCGTCACAACTGAACATACTTCATAACTTCGAACTTCATAAAAAATGACTCGCGTTTCTGTGCCTTATGCATTTAACGGCTTCATCTGACCTTAATTAGGTGACTTTTTGCTCATGGTTGTAATTTGAGGAGCTTTTACCTCGTAGGTACGATAAGTTTGACAAGCAATCATCTTAAAATCTTCCAAGTACATATTCCTACTATTCTTTGGCTTGTATCAGATAAACTTACTTGTCTATCATCTTTATTTCCTTCTATATTCTATCTGTCTATTATCTTTATGCTAAATTGTTAAATTTTAAGTGGATTACCTTATTAATAAATATAGTTTGAAAATGAACGCGTTTTTAAATTTATTCACATTATTAGAAAAAAAATTATTTGAATACTCATATTAACTAATTTTGACCACTCATAAATTATTATCACGAAAAAAACAAGACACAAGGTCAATTTCGAAATAATTTTCAAATAGCGCCTGAGGGTCTCTTTCAGCACGTTATGGATTGAATGTGTTGTCATAATTCTCAAACTTTATTTTTACGTAATTAATGACTCGCTAATAAAACAAAGAGATCAATAAATACTAAGAACAGGTGATTATTGTCAGTTTGTAACGTTATGTTGTAATCGTTTCCTAAGTAAAATTTTATCAAAGTTCTTTTCTCTCATTGCGCACCTGAACTTGTCTTTTCATGCTACACCTAAATTTGTTGAAAGAGATTACACTTGCCTAAAACCTATCATGTGCCATGGTATCGTGGTGTAAAATAAAGCGTGTTATTGAATAATTTGCATAACACATTTATATTTGTCTCGATGGCGCAGTGGTCTAGCACACGGCTTCTGATCCAGGTCCGCGTTCGATTCCAGACACTGGCTCACACCAATGACTTTTCGAAATTGTTTTCGGAAGTTATGTACGATAAATATCGATGACTGAAAAACTTTGTGCCCGGCATGGCAATAGGTTCGCCACCTATTGGGACCATTTGGGACGTAAACATAACGGCGAGTCGAGGCTTAACAGCCGCTGCCTACACCTTCGGGTAACAAAAGGCGTGAAGTTATGTTATGTTATGTTGCATAACACATGTAAGAATCTTATGGAGCTCACGTTTTTCCTTCTATGTTTTGGCATTCAGTGGAGTGTGTTTATATGGAGTAGAAAATCCCCAAAAACATGATGTAAGTAGGGTAGCAATCACCTCATTTATTAAAAATAACAAATAAAAAATCATAACATCTGCCCTATAAGTTATACAGTCTCATTGGTAGTCACGAATAGCATTTAAATAAGCAGGAAATGAATATTTGCAAATTAGTTACCCTTCAGTGCTTAGTATATCTATTAAACGAACAAAAAATATAAGTATCGCTAAAAATAAGCACCAGTTTTTGATTGTCAATATTGTATACAGGCGGCCCTCGTAATTACGGGATGTTAGGATCTCGAAATACCCGACGTAAATTGAAAACCACGTAGGCAGAGACATATTTTTTTCATTTGTCTATAAGGGTGAGGTTATGAAACTGCTATGCAATTTTAGTATTTGTGTTACTAATTTTAATAATAATAACGAAATTCTGATAGGCTGCACAAATATTGTTATTAACCTCGCGATAATGGAATTTTACTATGCCGGAAATCGGAACAATTCACATATATTTCAATAGAGGAACGGTGTCAAAACATTGTTCCACCTAACTTACAACGACGTACATCGGAACGACGTAAGTTGAGTACTGCTTTTATTAAAAACATTGATTTTAACACACTTATTTGGATAGGACGGACGTGAAGTTACAAAGGGAAACTAAAAATAATATTACTTATTTATCATCATTATAGAATATTCATTTTACAGAATGCACATTTAATTATATTGTCTCGGTGGTCTAGTGGTCGAGCACTCCGCTTCTGAATCCAGAGGTCGCGGGTTCGAATCCTCACATTGGCTCACACCAAAACAAACCAAAACTCTTTTCGAAATTAATTTCGTAAGTTATGTGTGATAAATATCGCTTACTAAAAACTATGTGCCTGGTATGCCAATAGGTTCGCCACCTATTCCATTTGGGACGTAAGCATAACGGCGAGACGAGGCTTAACAGCTGTCTACACCTTCGGGTAGAAAAAGGCATGAAGGTATATTATGTTACATTTAATAATTTAACACTACATTAGTACATAACTGATCACAGTTGTCAAATAGTTTTATTGTAAGTAATAGCGTGTCGTGCAAAATCTACCTACCGAAAGATATCTGGTCGTGACTCATACCTGCACCCAATCAGTAGCCCAAGGCCTTCGATATAGTTATTTGTCAATACATAAATCTATATCATACTTCAACAAATATATATATTTAAATTTTTATTTATTTTAACTTTCACACAAAGCCACTTAATTCGATATAAATCGAGTATAATTTTGTCAATTATCGGAATTAGTCACATATAATATGTATCTCGCAAAAAAATGAAATCATCATGTGTATATTCGGATGCGAATTCAGTACCTCTCAATTGGAAGGGTGCAATATATTAGCAAGCCATGATGTTGATATAGATGATCTCATTTGAATTTCAAAGATAAGAAAACTAGTTAATTGCAAATAGTCAACACAACATATACTTACTCGTACATTATTGTGGACAATGCCTGTTTTAATAACTAATATTGCAACATTTAAATAAGGTCTAACATATATAATTAACCATATGTGGGGTCACACCTGCCCATGTTATGGGTCTAATACTGGACTGATAAAGCCTCACGTAGATGCCTTTCACTTAAGCCAAGCTAGTGACAAATGATATTTACTAATCTAGGACAGCATGTATGTACTTATTTTACAGGACAAGCGAGACATGTTATATCTAGGTACAATTAGTTTTATTATTATGTACTAGTGGACCCGGTGAATTTTTGATTTGTCACTTTTTCCTTCGCTTCGCTTATTTACATTTACATAAATCCAAATTATTTAATAAATAGCGATACTGTAATATTATTTTGGAGGAATGAATCACTGGAATTGTTGTACATTTTATGGTTGATTTTTTTTTATGGGATAGGAGGGCAAACGAGCAGGCGTGTCACCTGATGGTATGAAACCAACGCCGCCCATGGACACCAGCAACACATATCGTGTTACTGTTGCGTTGCTGACCTTTAAGGCATAGGGGAAAGAGAAGGATGAGAATGGGGGGTGGGCCTCCGGGTGCCGAACGGGTACTCTCTCACCGAACGAAACGCGATATGGGCCACTTTACGTCGATCTTCTGAGCGGTCGTGGTATTTTACCGGTTGAGCCGGCCCATTCGTGTAGTGAACTGCTTGGGTCTACCACTGTCTAATTCGGTTGATTCCATCTTATTAATGGTAAATGCGAAAATTTGTAAAGATGTTTGGTAGGTAGTCAATTACGAGTCAACCTCTGAACAGATGTTTAAGATGAAAAATATTTGTTGCAATAACATTATAAATAATGACAACCCGGAAGAAACCGGAATTGAAGAATGGTTTATAACACCACTAGCTGACCCGGCGAGCGTTGTTCCGCATCAAAAGTATTATCTGCTGTCCCGCTATGTTAATACTGCAATATCTTTGAAAATATTTGTTCAAATTGCATGCTGTAAAGGGCCAGGATCATCTATATTACATGCACAATCTATTTAAAACACTCAATTGGATGAAAATTAATACTGTAATGTTTAAAATCGCGTCGTAAATAGGCCATTATTTCTCGTAAAAAGTAAAAAAATAAAAATAGTCATTGTGGGTTATCCCTAAAAGATAGACATATGCCCTCGCGGACTTTTTTGTAGACCTTTTATAGGTGTATAATAATGCAGTATGTTGTTTTGATTTATCGCTTAGGGTTTAGGCAGCGTTTACGATTAACTTCTAAATCTTGGAAATTATCACTTTTTTTTACTGCACTATACATGAATTATAGATCAAAACCACCCCGTTGACACCCTCTGACTATTAAAAAAAAGGCATAAAAATCCGTTGCGTAATTTTAAAGATATGCGCATATAAGGGGACAGACAGCGGAAAGTGACTTTGTTTTATACTATGTAATGATTCTTCAATTTCTTCCGGTTTAAAATAATAATTTTACTCAATTTAACGGACAACATAATAAAATAGCGTTGTTGTAAAATGGGTTTGGCAGTTTCTGACGTTGGCGTTATTAGAGAAATAAACTCACTAATACAAATTGTACTATTTCTAGATTGGTATATATTTAAATAATTGGTATACAGACATGATTGTCCCGAACTATGATGGATCATTATCAATCACTAACGAAATCTTACCCGACGTATGTCAATAGGGTTCCTGATCACATTTTGTTTTAGATATATGTTTTTTTGTAACTCATTGTTGAAGTATGTAATATTATTTTAGCTGGAATTCATTTGATATACGATGCCAAAACCCAATTCATGAAACTATTGTAATAAATAGATGTTTGGATTTATTTGAATTTTATGTATATTAAAAATTTATACTAGGCACTGTCTATATAGTTATTATAGATATATTAACGAAAATTCCTAAATTGTTATTTTGTTATTGAAAAAGCCCGTTGTTTGAAGTCATGCTTATTAAGTGTTAATAGTGTATCCAATTATATTTTTAATTTTCGTTCTTTTATTTACAGGGGGAAGGTTTAACGAGGACCAGCAGAAGGTTGGCAGTACCATCAGCTCCCGATAATAATAGGGTGAGCAGTTCTGAATCGGATGCTATCCAACCCATAGTAAGGTCCAGAGGAACTAGGAGATATGATGAAACTTCTCCCCAAAGAGAGACAGTCCGAACAAGGACAAGAAATAGGCCAGAAGTTACTCCAACAGCACCAATTCAGCCTCAACTCAGTAAAAATAAGGAACTTCCTTCCAATAACGAACGATTCGATTCAAGAAGAACACGAACACGCAGTCAACCAGTTGATATTGAATCTAAGACCCAGGCTTCACCAATAAGAGAACCTTCTGTCCGAGGCAGGACCAGAGCAAGCAGTAGACCTTTTTCGACAACGACAACGTCAACATCAACGACAACGTCATCTTCTGCTCCCTTAGAACTTACTTCACCTACGGTCGACAAAAGCACAATTGATATTATAAACTCTAGTACAAATGCAATTACGAAAAATCCGAATCAATTATCCACCGCTGCTACCCCATCACGACGCAGGAATACTATTCCCACAAGTACTACAACTGAAACTGTAGTTCTAAAAAGATCACGTGGACGTATTAACACGCGATCAAACAGTAGACCTCTCGATCTTTCAGTTTCAGGAACTATTAATACTCTATCCATAGCTGATAAAACCCCGACAACAGCACGAACCAGTGGTGATAGTAGAAACGCAAAAAAACTAAGATACAGAACTCGATCTTCGGAAACTGATAATAATTTAACAGGCGAAGGTCTCATTGTAACTAATAAGGTTACAAACTCTAGTCAAAACAATGAGAGTAATACTAGTCAACTCGAAGCTGCTGCACCACTAATCCTGGAAACCATCGTCCAACCTAGCACCACTGAATCTAATAAACATAATATAACTACTGTAAAAGTGGCAAGAGTAGTAAGGCGGCCATTGAAAAGAGGCAACTTGAACTTCCGGCCAACGGCTTCATTGCCAAAAGTTTCACCTGTATCTGATGAAATTAGCGAAGATGATAACTACCCACCGAGTTTCAAGGCTTTGATCCAAGCTAAGAATGCGTCGGTGAGCGTTTTAAGTTTACTATTAAAGCATTTAAGAAATTTTATAAAACAAGAATTTCATATGACTTAACACTATACTTTTTATAAGTACTCCAAATATATTAATAATATAATAATTGTTACATTTTATAGGAGACGTTTTATTACTGGCTCCATTGTAAATAATCCTACCAAAAACTCTTTTTGTAAACTCTAACCTTTCAATAAGTCACGTTGATACATAACAAATGAATTGTAACCAGATTAAAATTTATCATAAAAAAGTAGCAATACTTTGAGCGTAAAATATGATACTTATGACAGGCGCTACATATAACATTATTGAAAAGTATATCACATTTTAATTCTTCGTAGCAATTGATATTGTGGTATTATTTGTATAATGTAATAGATTACAAATTTAAATATTTCAGACTCACGCCAGCTCTACAAACAGTGAAAACTTGTCACTAACAGCATCACAAAAAGTATACACAACGCACTCCACATCAACACAGTCTACAATAACAGGGCTTAACAAAAAAAAGTTCACAAGGGTAAATTAAAACTCATATTAGAAATGGAAAAAAAATATAAGATCAACAGATTAGCACAAAGATATTTTTTTCATAATTACCTTCATTTCATATTATGTCTTTAAATTTTGAAATACTACAGTTTCTTGAACATTATTTTTTTGGAAAAGACTACATAGCACTTAAGTATTATTAGAAATACTGATTTTAAATTAGTACTCTTTATATGACTACAAATTGTTAGGAGTAAATGAAGATTTATCATTTGTTTATTTTTACGTCAAAAATACACTTAATTATCATAATATGACTTCATTTATTATATATTACAGCCAGATCTAAGATATAATTCTAATCTACAATTCACAGTTGCGCAATAAACAAGCAGCAGAAGAGTCAAGTAACTCCAACAAAGTAGAGAGTAAAATATCTAACGAGAACGTTGTACCTGAAATATCAAAACCTAAAACTTCTGAGAACAGACTACGTCCTATTTATAATCCACGGAACAGGAAATCAACTTTTATAGTAACTTCAACACAAAGTAGCTCATCAAGTTCAGCTCCAGATAGGCCTGTAAATAAATATAATAGAAAATTTAAGGCATCTACAACTGTGGCACCAAAATCAGAACCAATTACAAATAGTAACCCCATTGAGCATAGTGACATGCTAAAAAAGGCTTTTGTTAGACCGCCATTTTATACAAGAAAATTGAAAGGAAGAATGGATGCCAACATTGAAACACCAATACCTGAAAATGACAAAAACTCTGTTGATATTTCTCAAAAAATAATTTTACCAAGAACATCATTTTATGCAAGATCTAGAAATGTTTATAAAAAGCAATTATCTACTACTGAAGAAACGACTACAGAAAAAGTGGGTTTAGTTATCAATAAAACGGAAGAAACCTTTGCTAGTCCACTTATTCTTTCGTTATTAAATACTTCTGAAGACCCCGTTAGTATAGAAACACAACCGGAAAATAAAAATAATCATATGTTTTTGGTAACAGTAACCAGTAAGGAATCCCTTGAGACTAATACAAATAATGATATAACAAATACTGCAGAAGAATCAGAAAATAAACCTGTTGTAAATTTAGAACCGACAATACCATCAAAACAGGATTCTGATAAATACAGATACCACGCTAATTATAAAGATCATAACACCGATAATAATATTGAGAAAGAAAATACTTCATCTACTGTCGTCCCTCCTGTAAGAAATCTTCAAACAAAGAAATATAGACGACATCGCGTGAAGAATAATATAAATGATGAATTATCTGCTTCAACCCCCAAATCACGCGAAAAGAGTGTTAGAAAATTTAGTGATTCGTTCTCAAAGTCGACAGAGCCTTCAAATAATGGGGTAAGTAGATTAAATTTAGTTGTACTACTATACACATTTTAGTCCTTCCTTTTCAGTTTTATTATCATAACAACAATTTACAGATAACTCCTGAACCTGAAAAATCTAAGAGTAGGTTCAGTTCTAAATACAGAGCTTCGTACATAGACAAACCATTTTACAAACCCACTGTACCTACAATTACATCGTCAACTGTAAGTAACATAAAAAAATATACATTTAGAACTTATACATATTTCAAATAACGGCTATAAAACAAGTTTATACTATACAATCAAAGCCCCTTTATTGAATTGGCAGTAAGGTATTATTCCATCATTAATATGACTAACATTTATTTTCCAAATTATAAACTCATCACTGCAATCACGTAGCATTTCAAATTATCTGCTCTTATTTTCGCTATTTTACAAACTAATATTATTAGTAAAACCGTGAAAAGCTATTTTCATAACCTCAATACCTTACAGATACATACTGCAAAGGTCTTTTTGTCTATGTATTTGTTTTTTTTATAGCGAGCGAATGCACCTGCCTATAAGGTTATAAGAGACGCTCATTATAACCAAACTCTAACCGAAGTCAGAGTGTGGAACCACCTGCGGTAGATCATCCCGCCACATCAAGCATATAATAGCTCTTGATGGTACTCTCGGGGAGACATGCCCTGTGTGATGTGAACCACAACAATAGCGATTCTAATCTCAAATGCAGAGACGCAAGCGCGTAAACGGTAGCATTCGCAATGGGGTTATTCCGTCTCCCTGATATGTGACGTCTCAAATGGAATAGGTCGCAAACCTATTGCAACACACCGGGCACCAAGTTCTCAGTCATCGATATTTATCACATATAAATATCATGTAAGCCCGGAATCGAATCCACGACTTCTGAATCAGAAGCAAGCTCAGCCAATGGACCACCGAGACTTATTTATACAGTGGCAAAGCCACGCAGTTCGCTGCATGAATGGGCCATCTCAACCGGTGAAACACCAAGGCCTCCCAGAATAATCGTAAATTGTTAAAATTCGAAAAGTCATTGGTGTGAGCCAGTGTCAGGAATCGAACCCGGACCTCTATATCAGAAGTCGTGTGCTCGACCACTAGGCGACCGAGACTACTAAGGCCGATAACGCAACTATACAGGTGTCCCAGGCAGCGGTAGTGGCTTACCATAAGGTGACCCGCTTGCTCGTTTGCCGTCCTATTCCAAAAAGAATTATATATTATATTTGTTGTGTAAAAAATATTAATATTTACCTATTATTGTAAAAATTAATATACTGTCGCAAATATTTACAGCGTATTAAAAATTCCATTAAAAAGGACTTGTTTAAATATTTACTTTACATTTGAGCAGATAATTTGAGCATATAATTAAATATTTCGGATATAAATTAAACATCATCATCTATTAATCAGTCACTACGTAACATTTCATTATAATATTAATAATAAGAAATTTCTTAAAGGCTTGGCTGAAATTCTACATCACAGATCAACTGTTGACAAAGTCTATAGAAGAGCCTTACTGGTTCCAAGAAGACATTTACACTACCGAGCCCGTATCAAGATTGAATACAACACCATACATTCACGAATCATCCATTGAAATGGTTAATGGAATCATATAACAATATCTTCATCACGATCATTGTTCATTTTATTCACCTCTTTTGTATTGTGATTTGATATAGTTTTAAAGAGATGTAGCATTTAAGAACTATTTTATTTTATAGTTCTGAAGTATAACATTATGTTAGTTTAGTTATGTCTCATTGGCTCTCCTTAAAATTCACATCTTTACTGAAATCAATCTCAAGTACTGCTATGTTTATAATATACGGTTTCCATATATTTAGCATAACGTTCACTAACATATGTTAAGATATTAAACATTATATACTGGTTACATCTTGTTTTAATATTTAATATAAGCATCATCTATGACTAATTTTCATTTCACTTACTAACCCATAAAGGTACCTTACTACCACTTTCTTAATTTCCAAGTATAGTAAAGAGGCTTTGGTATTTGCACGATTATTACAGCAATATATATATTATGTACAAGAATTGTCTTGTATGATTATTTTTACACTATACAATCTATTTTCTATTTGTATGGGTGAGATTACTTCTAATTTCAGGTAGAGGGAGAAGAAATACAATTAGGTCCAGATATGAACGCTATTTCTTTTACTCAAACACGAAAAAAGCTATCCTCGGCAGATTTGAAACTGTCCGAGAGCTTGGTAAAGCCATCACATGTAATGAACGTTGAAGCGTCCCACCATTCGCCTTCAGTTACGATATCAATATTCGATGCCTTAGCTGAAATTCTAACATCGACACCTAAACCACAAATATCTTCAACAACTGAAATAACGGCAATATCATCCACTTATACAGATGTAAAACAAGTAAACACCGGCGTGAGTAACAACATTAATGTAAATAGTGTCCAAGACTCAACAAGTCAGGACACATTTATGTCTACCAACGCCGATATAAGCACAAGTATTAATACTGTACAGTCAAATGTTCAGGCACCAAATGTGATTAACAGTATTTCGGTCGAGGGAACTGTCACACAACCATTGAACTTAGAAGATAACAGCGTAACTCCTGTGAATACACTGTCTACTCCCAACCCTGATCCTCCTTCCAGTACCCCTGTTTCGGCAAGAAAACCTTTTGCTATTAGAGTCCTATACTCAGATACAGAATCAGCAACCGACAAATTCACGACTGCAACTACATCAAATCGAGAATCCACTGACACTCCAAAAATGGTATATAAATCAGTCTCTGATCTTTTACTGTCCAATAACAATGTAGTTTCCTCTGAACTAACTAGCATGTTATCAAATAACATACAAGATATTATAGAAAACATGGATGTAAATAGTAGGTCAATGTTAAATACTGTAGATATGGAAAAAATTTTGAAAACTCTAATACCCCGAGCTTTAGACAGACTTGCAAATACACTTGACAAAGCAGATTCCATTCCCAATACCACACCATACAGTTTGGAGGATATTAAGGACACCGAAAATGTTGACATAGACGGTATAGAATCTAATGCCCTCCAAAGTGTAGCTCCTGTAACAAATGTAAATATTACTGTAGACAATAGAAATGAACCCATTACTGACACACAGTCCTCACCTGTAAATAGCTCTATTTCACCGGCAATTACTGAAAGCACCCAATCTGTACCTAGCACTGTAATTACAACTACTGTTCCGACTGCAAACACAGATACAGATTTTGTTAGTAGTACAACGGAATCTCAGACTTTACCGACTGTAAGCACAGCAAGGGAAACTTTACCCAACTCATTAGAAGTAGATTCTACAAATGTAAATAATAATATCGATGGTATTTCCACTGATACAACTAATAAATTTGTTCCCATACCCTTTCTCACCAATTTCCAAGCCGAAGATTTCACCTTAAGTAATGGTTTAAGTACATTGCCCACACCATTATTGAAATCTGTATCCTCATCTGTGTCACCAACATTCACCAATGATCCGATATCACCCTTACAATTATGGGTGCTATCAAAGAAAGCCCAAGTCTTAAAAATGATCGAAGATTTAATACGTCAACATAACGACGAATTAGCGACTGCGCCGTCTTTGGTTGATTTTGTTCGCCCATCTGACAACTTGAATTTAACAGAACGCTTAGCCGATATAATGAATGGCATGGTTACGAATACTGAAACTACACTATCTCCTGATGCTGACAATAGGTTTCCTACAACTACCCAATCCTTAATACCCAATCCACTTTCTACTGATTCACTTAAAACAACAAGTAGTATAGACCCTGAAATGTATTTGAAAACAACTACTCCATCAGATACTTTAGCTGTGAAAAATAATATACAATCGACCACTGAAAGTCAAACTACAATAGCTTCTCGATTCGGTTCTCTTAATTCTGGCAGTGATACATCAGATTCGTTTAGCACTACAGTCGCATCCGATGTCATGAGCCAAACAATTGACATACTGAATACCTCACCGGCATCCACACTAGATATTCAACAGGATGAAGTTACACTAAATCAACTCCAAGATGGCACAATGACCACTGATACACCCGAGCACAACACAGAAATGATAGAAACTACTACGTCTAACGTGGAAACTACGACACAGTTGGATCTTGAAATCACCACATCTAATGTAGATATCACAACTACGGAAGCTGCTGTTGACAATATTACACCGACTACAGTTAGTACTCTAAGCATTGGAACACGAACCGTTCCAAAAAAAGATTACGTCATTTTTGGAATCCTACCAAATAATACAGTGGTACGTAAAGATCCTAATGAGGATGTGTTGGAATCATTAATAGAAGCAAGCCCATACATTGTATACGGTGTACTACCAAATAACACAATAATACGTAAATTTCCAAATGGAACTAGAGTGCCACGAGTCATGCAAAAAATTGACATACTACCAATAAGTCCATGGAGCCTAAGAAATCCATACAGCCCCATCCATAATAATCCGGCTATAGTTAGACCACAGTTTAACCCCATCCGAGTATCCACTAATACTGTGCCATTCACAGACACATCAAATAACGGAACGGAAAGTTTAACCAACGACACTGTAAATAACCAACAAATAATGGTATTGACTTTACGTTGTTTAGCTTGAATGCTCTGCTCTGCTTGGTGCTTTGTGTCACTTTCTCATTTACAGCCCAATACTGTAGCAAATTGGAAGTAAAATGGAGGATGCTAGGTATCTATTGTAAGCTCTGCATGCATGCACTATAACAGGCTTTGTAACCTGGTAAAGCGGTAAACTTTTATTTCGTAATTACAGATTTCTACATCGGCACTTAATATTAAAAGCAGTAGTGGTCTTACTACCACGATTATGCCAGAAAAAAGCACTGCCTCGCATGTATTGAGTTTACGCACAACTACAATGCTACCTTCTATTGATGAGATTCTGCTTAATAGTATATCTTCGGCCGCTAAACAGGACATGGTCATATCGGAAATGACGAGCTCTACTCGTGAACCAAGAATATTAACACTGGATATTGATCCGGAGGTATATTTATATTATTTATATATATGTTTCCTTATTTATATATTATTTATTTTAACAAATTTGGTGACTAACATCCACAATCATAAATTGATCATACACTTTTATATGCAATCATAATATTTGGTTTTGGTTTTGTAACGTAATAGAACTTCAGTTTTCTGTTAACGTTAAAGGTAAGTGGTTGAGGTTATATTTGTTTTTCAAGAGTAAGAGAATGTTTTTAGCAACAATTTAAACTATCTACAGACAAAAATCTAATGTTCATAAAAATAATTACAGACCAAAGAAATACGCACTGAAAAACCAGGAGAAGCCAATGGGAGTGCAGTATTTAAATTTATTCCTATAGACGAGATTATGATAAAACCGCAGGGTTCAAACGTGTTAAAGCTGGCTTCTACAAAAATACCAACTACAGACTCGGGTTATGCCGAACAACAAACAGAAATCATGACAACAGTTACTGCAATGAATACTCAATCTTCACAGATACAATCACAAGGAAATACAGCGGAAGCGACAACATCTTCCCAAATTCAAACTACCAGTATTAGCCCGGAGACTACAGTAGTATCTTCAGTATTCACAAATGCTCCAGTTTCAACTCAAGAAACGACACCACTAATTGTAACCAGTACGA
Organism: Euproctis similis; assembly: GCA_905147225.2. NCBI lineage: Eukaryota > Metazoa > Arthropoda > Insecta > Lepidoptera > Erebidae > Euproctis > Euproctis similis. Next base: position 4,268,061 of record LR990113.1, on the reverse strand, counting down.
CACCTGTCTCTACTACTATCACTTTACCTACGACTACAACTACTTCCGAGCAGCCCATAACGATAGCATCAACAGTAGTTGCAACTACCACTCAAATACCAACTACAACACAAGTACTTAGCACCATTACTCCAGAACTTCCAACGTCTACTCTTAGCATACAAGAAGAGTTGAAAAGATATCAAGATGATGTACAATTACTTCAATCATTACTTTTAGCAACCGGCCGAGATCCTAAATCGTTAAATTTAAACATTAATACTTTATCATTGGGAGATGTTACTACCACTGGTCTACCTAAAATTACTTCAAGACCAATAACAACTATAAGAACAACGATTGCCACTGATACAACTACTATAAGAGTCCCTACAACTGCTCAACAAAATGATCCTGCTAATTTTCTACAAGCGTTGTTTACTAATCAAGATAATCCGACTACGAAAATTTCACCAAACCTAAGTACAAACACAAAAATAACGACAGCACAGCCCACGACAACAACTCGATCAATAGAAGATGATATAAAACAGTTCGAAGAAGATACAAAATTCTTGCAGGCTCTATTACAAGCGACTGGTCAAAATCCTTCGGCTTTAAATATACCATCTTTAGATAGGTTAACTACAATTAGAGCTCCTACAACAGCGCCAGAAACAACTACCATATCTACAATCACATCAAATCCCACAACAGTTAGACAAACAACGACAGTGGAACCAACTACAACACAATCTATTGAAAATGATCTCAAGCAGTTCCAAGAAGATACAAAACTTTTACAAGCTCTATTACAAGCCACAGGTCAAAATCCAGGCAATTCAAACCCACCAATAGTATCTGGAGTAACTTCAAGTGTAAGAATAGCTTCCAATCCACAAACAACATCTTTAGGATCCAATCCTACTACACCTTTAGTTGTACGGCCTGTATATACAACCACAAATGGGCCTACGTATAAGACTTTTGCTCCTAGAACCGTTACATCTACTTTACAGCCCACAACAGAAAACGTGAGAATTTCTACCACTTTCCGACCTTTCAATCAGAGAAGACCCTCAACAACTACAGCTAGAGGTTCTGGGACGCTGACTGGTCGTCGTGCTCCGTTTACTTCAACAACTGAAATCCCAAGTACTTCAACATTCTCAGTGGAAGAAGATCTTGCTTTCTTACAAAACTTAGTAAGTCACAGAGTACCTGATCTTTTTAGAAACTACGTGTATTTATGAACGTTGAGACTTTATTTGCAATAATAAGAACAAATAAATTAATTACATTATTTACAATATATTCAATTAAAAAACTACCTGAAATCAAATTTCTCCGCATCTCGGTCTATATTTATGAACTTAGATGACATTTTTTTCTTCTTCTTTACTATCCTTGTACCTTAATAATGAACATGTCTTCATGTGATGATTTTTTTATTCGAGATATATTTTTGTTCTTCTCCATAGCCAATATCCACATGGATTATTTTATAATGAGGTGACTCACCTCATTATTTGATAAAGATGATAGATGTTATGGAGGATAATAATAGTTTATATTTATTTGACGAATCATTGTGAAAGTGACTTAATTTGCGTGCATATTTAATATTAATTACGGTTTCAGGATATAAAAAAATAATCTTATAATATTTTTTTTTTCAGAAAACTGTATTGAAAACCAACCCTACAAACGACGATCCCGAAGCAGCCTTAGCAAATCGAATTATAGCGCTAGCTGTTGAAAAAAGCCTAAACGAAATACAAACGAGCAAGCCTGATACAATACGGACTGGAAAAAATATAGGCGTCAGTGCTAACAATTTGATACCGACTACTAATCGACCAACAACTACTACTAAATTAATCACAACCACTACCACCACTACAACTACGCCACCACCATCAACAACACAAAGAATCACCACAACTGTAAATGGCCCATCCATAGATGATGACATCAGGCAGTTTCAAGAAGACACTAAACTTCTCCAGGCATTATTAAAAGCAACAGGACAAGATCCCTCTAAACTCAATATACCCACATTACCACCTAACTTAGATGTGAGTCCACAATTGCCAAATAGTGTCAGTGAAGATTTGCACCTACTGTCTAATTTGCTCGCTTCACCATCACCATTGAATGAACCATTCGATCCTCTCACGCTGAAAACTTCTCTTAAGTCTAGTAAAGAAGATATTAAGTTTAATGACGATACATCAGGCTTACCATATGGTGCAAAAATAGCTGTCAAGGATGTTTTGGAAAATGAACAAGACGATAAAAAATTATTACAAACTTTGATTAAATTGCAGGATGTACAGGAGACTACGACACAAAAAAATAATAGGCTTACTATCACAGGTAATATTGTAATGCGTTTGATATTATGTTGTTATTACTTTTTATTCAGAATATTAAGTCTAATAAAGTTTAGATTTATTTTGTTTTACTTTAACACATTATTACTATCATTTACGAAAACATTTTATATTATAGAAACACATAATATAGCTTTAACAGCACCCAAACATTTTAGGACAATCAGCAGACGAAGCCCTTAAGAAATTAGCGCAGCAACCTGTAAGAATGATATCGGAGGCAACTCAAACGCCAATGTCTTTAAGCACCGAGTATGGCAAGAGTAACGATGCTCTGCTGGCCGCATTGCTGAAGGAGCAAGGGTTTGGGCCAACAACGCCAAGTTCACTGGATGAACAACTTCGACTTGCTGTTAGTTTATTTTTTATGTTTTCAACTTTTTCATCCAGATAATACTTTACCTCATTAGAAGTCATAATTTCATTAAAAAAAATCCTAACATGAACAAATCTATTCATGCGTTCAACTAGTAATGTCACCTTGCTTTCTGCACCATTAATTCGTTCGTTGTCTGTCATCTATTTATTTTTATTTTCCACTGTGTCTGTTTAAATAAACTTGTAATATGACATTTATTAGGAACTCTAGATCTAACTATAACCTCCTTAGGCTTTACTCAACCAAGTGGTAGTGACACCGAAGGCGAGACGGACCACTACTGCTCCACCGCCACCCCCACCGCCACCGCCGCCAGCTCAACGCAGGCCTATATTAGATGGTCTGGCTTGGCTGTGGCAGCAATGGAGAGAAACTGCCCCAGGCAGCGGGCCTCCTAGGCCTAATAGAGGGCCGCCGCCAGCAGCTGCACCTTCAGCTAGACCCTCAGTAGCATCATCGTCGTCCTCCAATAGAGTCAACTGGTTGGGTTCAGGCCCATTTGTTGGCAATGCAGAGGACAGACCAGGGAATAGAGTGGGTTTCGCATCATTACTACTAAAATTATGCGATTGGGGGTGAGGTGTTGGGATCAGACTTACGATTAAATGCTATCAACCTTCATATAAAAACATATTTGGAGATTTTAAATGTTCCTATTTAATCTAAGTCTGTTGTTGTATAGTTTTTATAGAAAATGGCGTTTGGGTCGTATCAGATGTATATATAGTGAGAAATTTAGAGTAATTTTATGTTATAGTTAGAGTTTTTGTGTAATGTAATATAACATTTTTTGTAGATAAATTATTATTTATTAAATATTGGCTTCATTGGCTTGTATATAAAATTGTGTGCCGTAAATTTAGCTTTCCTTTTTTTTTTTAAAAAATAAAGTGTTACGAATTTATTCTTGTGTATATTAATTATAGTTTATATTATCCTTTATTTTATTAACACGTGCATGTGTAAATAAAAAAACCACATACGTTAAATATAAGACTTACTAGTCAATATTCGGTTATAAGATATTATTAATAAAACACTATTTACACAGAAAAATATTTTTTCTTCGAAGATAAAATTATTCAAAGGCATTGTTACAAATATTGTAGTCTGAAGATAAGACCTTTTACAGTATGATACTACGCCTCGTTTCAAAGCATACGACTAAACTTTTCTATGTAAATAGTGTTTAGTTAAAATTTTAGGATTTGGTAAATTTGACATGTGTTCCAAATATTATTTGGATCTTAGAGGGACTTGGTGTACTAGATTTTGAATTTTCATTAATGGTATAAATTTTAATCATCAGTGTAGATTTCGTTGTAAAATAAGTGAGTGTAAAAATGTAAATAAAAAGTGTGTTTTTTGTGTAATGTGAATAATTGGTGAGTAAAAAATAAATAAATTGGCATTTTAGTTATAACTATCAGAATAATATTATTTTTAATCTTAGCTAAACGCCTGCCTCTAAAATCCGTGATTAATTTTATTGTTCAAGAAAACACATATGGACACATTTAAGAGATTTATATGCTAAATAATAATTATTTATCTATTGCATATATATTGTTTAACCATTATTTACTCCTTTGTTGACCGACTTCGAAAAAATGGGGAGGTTCTCAATTGGTCTGTATGTATAAAATACATTTATTTTTAAAACATTACTCATGATCGCTATAAGATAAATGAATGAAACTTCCTTATTTTAGATCACGTCTGTAAATGTGTCTTTATGCTTATTTTTTTTTGTTTAATTAATGTTGTTAATATTTATAATTTGTTTTGTCTAGTATATTTATGAATTACTAATGTTTTCTTTGTCTAACTTTCTAATATATCTGTGTACATTATATTGCATCTGTCTGTACATATTGGTTTATAATAAGTATTACTACTTCTATGTTTCATATTACAATAAAATCATCTATCACTTCACTAAAACACTCACACTATAAAATTGCATGAATCTCAAGTTTTGATTGTTTTGTGTCTAGACCAAAATTTAATATTTTTATTACTTATATTATTAAGTTACTATATTTTGGTTTTTGATTTGATAGTAGTAAATGAATGTTTGGTTTTCACACAAGACAAAAACAACTCAGCACCGCTCACTGCCTCTGCAAAAACATTACCACCATAGTTAATAAATATATTTACTAATTTTGTGATATTATTGACGTGAATGTAGATACCGCTAGAGCCTCCGAGATCTGTTGCTGCGGAACAGCCTCCTGGACGGGGGCAGCTTGTTTCTGCAGCCATCAATGTTACTAGAGCATTTTCGCAGTTCTTAGGGGCTGCTATACAGGTCAATATTGAATATTGTCTTTGATTTCCTACTTAGAATAGCTATATACTTTTAAACAATGAATATTAGATTTAAAGAGTAAAGTTAGGAGGAGGAAATTAATAAATGTAAATAGCCTTATCAGCCTTTCAGCGGTTTACTTGTTACTATAAATATGTTTTTTTTTTAATTTTTCAGTAAAATAAATGGTGATAATGGCGTAAGTTTTTGTAGAATAAATTTGTCCCATTGTTATGATCCAAAACGCAAATCATCCAAAATTTAACACAATTAAAAATAATAATAATTAATGTATCTAATAAACTAATACATCCATTTGAGCCGTTTGACTAATTTATAATTACTTTGAAATTTACACTGTATTTTTTTATTTTGTAATTTTTATGCCAATGCACATCAAATATTTGTTTCGGCGAGACTAAGTGTCTCGGGTCATCCGGTAGAAGCGAAAACTTAAAATAAACTATGTTGAACTAGAATCACTATCTATCGAACATCGAACACGGCTGATTTTATAGTCTCGGTGGTCCAGCGGTCAAGCACACGGTTTCGTAATCCAGAGGTCGCGGGTTCGAATTATGGCACACACCAATGACTTTTCAAAATGTAATAATTTCAAAAGTTATGTGTGATAAATATCCATGACTATATAAAAACTTTGTGCCCGGTAAGGCAATAGTAGTCATTTGGGACGTAAACTTAACGACGGATCGAGGCTTAACAGCCACTGCCTACCTTCGGGTAGAAAAAGGCGTGAAGTTACACGGCGTGTTTCTTATGAACACGGCTGATTTACCGTAGCCGGTAAGGTGGACAGAACAGACTGGGGTTGTAACACGTTATAATAAAGAGGTCTATACTCGCTTAATTTAATTGGATTGTTCTTCGGCCTACTGTGAGTTTAGCAAATATAGTTCAGACATGAATTGGATGAAATTAGATTTATTAAAATTATTAATGTTAAAAATTCCAGGGTGCCGCGCAAACAGTGCAGAGCGTGATTCGGGCCGGTCAACGAGCGGCTTCAGACGTTTACGTGAACGGGGCGGGCTCTGGATAGCTAACGTGAACAAAAGATAGGAAATAGAAAAAAAGAGACTTACAAACTTTTTCGAAAGTGTCATAGTACGCACAATGTGTTGAAGTGCTCAATTGTACATAGTATGTTGTAAATGTATGTAAGTTCATAGTTTTGATTCGAAAATGTTCGTAGTAACAATCAATAAATTAAAAAAATATATAATTAATAAAAAAATATTACAAATTTAATATGCATTTGTAATGTTAGTTACAATGTATTTAACTTACGTATACTCATGTGTTACTGCAGAACTCAATATTTTGAAAGTTCCTGGGCAGAGGAGTAACATTTTCACTCAAAATCTATGAATGAATTTGTGTATAATTTTTAGGTGGTTCTTGAAAAGATTTCCAGATAGCAATAATTAAAGATTTGATTTGGGAATTATGTTTGAATACTGCTTTACTAAGCACTCGTCTGTAACATACCAATTCAATATTAAATTTATGTGAGACAGAAAAATTACTTGCAATGCAGAACTCTCGACCTCTGCATTGCAAGTGCAGCGCTCTAACCACTGAGCTATCGAAAGTGCTTCCGTGCTTTATTATTGTCTTCTAGAATAAATTTAGCTAGCTATTTATCTATGGATGGGTTATATAACTCGCTCACTGTTTTTATATTTCTATTTATGTCAAATTCTGTAATCTTCTGTTCAATTATTAATATAGAATTCCTGCCTTTATTTTATGGTTACAGACGAAATCTTAAGGTAAAAAACCGCCATTTTATGTATTTCTATTATCTTATATACTTTCAACATCATCAACCTAAACGTCTTAATATCTAGACTTAGGCAATCAATGTGATGTTAGCACTATTTTAGTTGATATTATTTAATTATTTAATATTATTTTTGGGATATTTTTTTACGCAAATAATCCACGCAGATATACAATCTGCATTAATCATTTTACATTTGCAATTTCAATCATACTAGGAAATAAATTCTAAATACGCTTAGCATTGAAAGGAATTTGAATATTTTGTGTCTACAGCCAATTTATTTCTAATTACAGAAATATACTTATAAATATCACTCACTTACTTTTCGTCATTTTCTCGGCTTTTCAATTGATTGCAGATTATATATCTTATGTAACAAAAAAAAGATTTACAATATTTTTTTTTTAAACATGAAATGAAACAAAATAGTTATATTGGATGATATAATTTTCCATTTGGTAAATCTTTACGATTTTGAAAATCAATACCTACGAATTAGTTGTAAGTTTTTCTATAATTTTAAGCCTAACATGTGCCATTTGCACGTGCTTGTTCTCGCCTCTACTTACTTCAGCTTTTATTTATTTATTTAAATTAAAACATATAAATATGTTTTTTTTTACCTTCGCAATGATGGCGATCCAGGTTACCATAGTCAGATATTATTAGTAAGCTGACCATTTAATATTTTGGATAGACAAAATATGATATTGGCAAATTAGAAAGAAAATATATAAAAAAAATTAGACTTCAATTTATCAATTGGTTTGACTCTTGATTTTAAAAGAACAAAATTTAAAATTGTTTTCAAAATTGCTGTCTTTTTACAATTTTTTTTACGACAATAAATGAAAAAAAAAGACAATGGAATTATCATGATTTTTATTCTTTTCCTTCACATATGTAAATAAATGTATATTAATATAAAAATTGCTTACTGAATGCACTAATATTAATTCACTGACTAACAAATTTATCTGTAAATTACTTGACAAGAATTGATTTAATGGTTATAAGCAAATAATCACTAACTACGCAATTTATGAATGGTATCGGAAATTTCAGTCACTTCTTGCCTCTAAATCACATATATATTTTGGTAGAGCTAAAATACAGCATGGTTGTAAATTAGCCATGATATGTTCAGTCTTATCATAAAATATTCAAAATAATCTCATTAAATTTGAAGTTAAATTAATTAAATAAAAATTGAAATGAAAGATAATTAAAAAAAAGAACCAGGCAAAAAAATTCTGTACCTAATGCTCTTTTTAAAATTTGTACCATATAGTAAACTAGGCTACAACCACCAATGTTATATTATATTACTTTTAAACCACGTTTAGACTTTCATAAACTTAAATTTAGCCAGGATGAAAGATTATAATCAAACCAAGTGCAAATCATGATAATTCTAGGAGTATTTTGTAAATTTAGTTACATTGTAATTATAATTAGCATAATTGAAAATTTATAATTATTTTGCGATGAAACAAATTTATAAAATTTCAATCCATAGCCAAATTGCTGTCCATGATACGAACTTTGTTACGATTTCAAATATCGACACTACATGCAAACATTTTATGATTAATATACCTAATTAATTATTTTCGTTTAAATATTTTTATTTTAAATATGGTAGCTTGCGTCAAGAACAATAATATAATTTACAGAATGTTTTAAAATGCGAAAAACAGGCCGTATTTTTTCACTATTTTAAAGGTTATACATTAGAAAATTTATTGATCAAATAAAGTTTAGGTGAAAATTAATTACATATGACCACTGATCAATTAGTTACCATGGTTAGGTTTATTTAATTTTAATATTGAACTGCCATTCATTTTCTTTTGCTGCTGAGGGGAAGGTGCAACTCTGGGCTTTTACTGGGTTTACATAGAGGTGCCTCTAGCTTACGTGTAGAAAATTATCATATATAATTTAGGAATTAAATTTAGTATTTTTTTTTTGGTTATCAGATATTAAACATCACTGCCACTAAATGTAATAATTAAAATGTATAATTAGTTCATTTAGTTTTAAACAAAATTTTCCATCTATTCTAGATTTTTTAAAATGAAATCTAAATCTATGTTTGGTAAATTTATCTTATAGATGTTTATTACTGTCAACGCTATTGACAATAATAAATACATTCTATAATACATAAAAATAAATATTATAAACATATTTGCCGAGAAATACAGGTATACTTAGAATTCATTCTTTTAAAATTAATAATTTTACTTGTTTTAATTTCATTTGATTTTACTTTATTTTTACTTTTTTCGTATGAATAATAACTTAATATGAAGTATTTCTTTACAATTTTTGTTTTGTAAAATTATAACAATTAATAAAATACTATATATAATCGAAATATATACTAATTGTGTTCAATAATATAATTATTTTATGTAGCAAACTAAATTTACTAACAGAATCAAAATCAAATAGTCCTTCTACTCCGAATATCATCTGATACAGAATCAAAGAGTAAATGATATAATTAATGAAATATTTTTATTAAATTGTACATTTACACCTTTGGGAGACAGAATATTAAATTATTTTTTTATTTTAACCTGTGTATTATTTTTAAGTTTATGACCAAGTAAGTTATAGATAGCAACTAGAAGGAATATATTTTTACCAACCAGCTGAATATCTTTTCACAGTAATCGCGTAGCTGTATATCCGATAGCAAGTTGTTACTAAGATAAATATGTTAGGCGCTAACTGATGTTATTGATCAAAGGCTGTATGTATGTACTAAGTATGTAAAAGGCGTATTTAATATCTAAAGTGTTTTCTACCCGTCAATCCAGGTGGTGAGCAAATCTTGTAGTTGAAAAGAGGTCAATTAAAGTGGGAAAGTAAAAAAAAATGTGCTTAAAATATACGAGAGTAAGTAAGTATTTGAAAAAAAAATCTTTGTCTTTCTTTGTTTTGATTTCAAATAACTGAAACAAGAGCCTGGTAATATGCCTAGTTTTGTTTCTACTATATAACGTCAGAATGTACCATTTATACCCAATTGCAATTCTTCAAGTTTGGTAGTTTAGGTAGATGTGAATGTTGGGCAAATAGGAAAGTGCTTACAACTGAGATGCGTATACTAAGTTGAATGTGCGGTGTGACAAGAAAGGGTAACATGAGGAATGAACATATGAGAAGAAGCATCCCGTGCTACATGCGGTACATCATGCATTATAGATCTCTCCGCAGCGACTTATGATCAAACCGTAGCGGAAAGAACTTGCCTGTCGACAAACCAAATCCTGCGCCGTTGGATGGGATCTAATAGAAGAAGCTGGCACCCCAGTGCCAGCTTTTCCTATAGCCAAGGATGATAACAGTATTCCACGTGAGGTCGGACTTGCACCTTCTATAGTTGCAAGCGATGACCTGACGTGTAATATCGCCCCATTCTATAGAGTAAACCAAGCTTTATTTAACCCAATTTGGCATTGTCCTCAAGATGACCGCGAAACTGGACGTCGACATCAAGAATGCCGATATTGGCTAAGGTGGGTAGGGGAGTGCTATAACAACTGTGAGTCTGGCGCGTTTATTGCCGAAGAACACCCTTGTCGTAGGACAAGGGTGTCTTTTCAGCAATAAACGCGACAACCCGTGTCTTTTTAGGGTTGAGTTTAGCCAAGTTTAGTCGGCCCCAGTCCAAAATTTTCTTTATTTATATATCTTGGACACAAATCACACAGCGCTCTCCAATTCCAAACTAAGCAACTAAATGCTTGTGCTATGGATACCAGATAACGGATACTAATACATATATACTTTTCCTTTGCAAACACATACCTACAATACACAGAAAAACACCCAGACGCCGCACAAACATTCATGTTTGTCACAAATATTTGTGCTCGGGAGGGAATCAAACCCCCGACCTCAATGCTGCAGCCGGTGCAACCAATGCGCCACGAGGCCAGTGCATTTTACTAAGCAGAGTTTCAATTTCCGGTACTCATTGATTTTTCCCGAGAAATTCTCACGTGGCCAGAATAGAAGGCATCCCATGCCGTCATCCACAGGGTAATGAAGACTGCTGCAATGCTGCTTGACATTTTTTCTTATAGGATAGGGAGGGCAAACAAGCAGGCGAGTCACCTGTGGTAAGTAACTAACGCCGCCCATGGACACCTAGAACACAGGTAGTGTTACAGTTGCGTCGCCGTCCCTTAAAATGAGATAGAGGAAAGAGGCCCAAAACGGAATGGGAAGGAATTGGGGCTCAGTATACCCCTCTTACCGATCATTTACTTTCACTTTAAGTCGATACTCTAAGATGTCACGACCAGTATTTCCCCGGTCGAGCCCGCCCATTCATGCAGCGAACAACGTAGCTCTACCACTGTCAAGATATACAGAAGAAACAGCACTGGAAGGCGCAAGCATTCATGGGCCTTAAGTCGGAGCATGACCTGGCGACAGCGACCTTATTGCTCCAAACAACGAGAAAACTGAAAACCCAATCGCATAATTTCTCGCGAAGCTCATAACTTAGAAGCTTCGAGAACAGTGCTTTGTGCCAGATCCGATCAAATGCCTTCATCATTTGCCTTTTGAGGTCCACTGCTGGACAGGCCTCCCCCATAGAGCGTCACAACTGCCGGTCCGTTTACTCATGGGGGGTTTTTGCCATAATCGCCACGCTTGGCAGGCGGGTTGGCAATCGCAGTAGGCTGTATTTTGTTGAGAGAGAATGCTGCTGCCCATTTTTTCAGCCTTTTCCCTTAGTCGTCTTTTACGACACCCACGGGAAGAGATGGGGTGGCGGTATTCTAAGCCGGCGCCACACATCAAATGCCTTCACTAATTCCAAAGTAACGGCTTCCACTTTACTCTCAACCACCTCCGCCCACTGATGAGTTAAGCATCTCAGAAGATCATTAGCGACCGGACAAAATCCGTACTGACGGTCACTAACAAGTTGGTGCTCCTCTAGATAATTAAGGTGCGGCGGCTGTTGATGATTGTTTCCTTGTTTTCTAGCAGCGGTTCATACACATTCAAAGTTGAGGAAAAACGGGCACAATGTTGTCGATCCGCATTTAATTAGGTACTTTTCGAAAAGTTAGTAGTAGACTAATAATATTTTACATTCTTATTTTATAACTATAATAAATAGTACGTATACTTAAAAAACGACTTACAAAAAAGAAATATCTATTAAAAAACGAACTAGATCAAACATGTTATGAACATGTTTCTATAGTATCAAATCGATATAATTTTTTATTTAAATGTTTTTCGACCTTCAAACGACAATGCTAGCAGTTGTTCGTAGTTTTTGGTGAACATCTGGTATTTATATGTACTATTTTTAGAACATAGGTAGACAAGATTCAGTAAAAACACGGCATAGCGGCGGGCGAGCCATTTGGTAGTTAGGTACAAATTGTACAAAGTGCAGTATTTCTGTGTAGTTATTTTAATTTTTTTTTATGGGATAGGTGGGCAAATGCGCAGGCGTGTCACCTGATGGTAAGTGACCAGCGCGCCCATGGACATCTGCAACACACACTATAGTATAGTGTTACAGTTGCGTTTCCGACCTTTAAGTGGCTCATGAGCACGTTGGTGAGAGAGGTATCTGTCGGTATTGGAGCATATTTATATATTTACGTGTTTATACAATTTTCGACTTATAAAATAATACGTCATAAATTCCGCCCCTCCCGTCTCTTTCGCTGACGTCCCGATATGAGATTCTATGAGTTATTCAAAATTTAAGCCTCGACTCGCCATTATGTGTACGTTCCAAATGGAATAGGTGGCGAACCTATCGCCATACCGGGCACAAAGTTATTAGTCATCGATGAATGAATGAATGATAACTCTTTATTTGCACACCATTAACAATAAATCAGTTCTTATACTAAATTATAAATAAGTCTTATAGCTATGTACAAAAGGCGGCCTTATCGCTAAGAGCAATCTCTTCCAGGCAACCTTTGGAAGGAAATAGACGCTTGAAAGACGGGTTATGCCAAATTTTATATCAATATAAACACAATAATATCATAACAACAAATGTAATATTTAATAGATATACATACATATAACGACAAAATACTTATATACCACTTATATACAGAAATTTTGTAACCTGCGCAAGGATGCAGCGGAAGCAAATAGTTTCCTACTTACTTCTTGCAGTTGAGGTCCCCACGATAAGGTACTATCAATGCAAAGCCCCAGGTTTTTAACCTTAGTGGTTATTGGTAGGTTGATACCGTTAAAATTAATTTGAGGCAGTAAGGACCAATTTATTTTGGCAAGCATCCTGGAACTGCCGATAACGATTAATTGTGTTTTATGAGGATTGACGCTAAGACCATAATTATTGCTCCATTCACAAATTCGTTCCAAGTCTGTATTCATGGTCATCACTGCTTGCCACAAAGTGTTAAGTGGAGCCTGCGTATATATCTGCAAATCGTCTGCATAAAGATGATAGGAAGAAGTAAGGCTTTGGGATGTCGAATTTATAAAAATTGCGAATAGAAGTGGGGACAGAACGCCACCCTGTGGAACACCGGCAGTAGTGCTAGCCCAATCAGAATATCTGTCGTTAACTCGTACATGTTGCCGACGTCCAAACAGGTAACTATGAAACCAAGCAATAGCTGTTGGAGATATGTTAAGAGAGCGAAGTATACCCAGCAGGACCCGGAAATCTACAGTATTGAAAGCATTGCTGAAATCAAGGAGAGATAAGACTGTAAGATTTCCGTTATCCATGCCTAGGCGGATATCGTCGGTGATGTTCACCAGCGCGGAAGAGGTGCTGTGTCCAGTGCGAAAGCCTGACTGGAAAGGATTTAGAAGGAGATTATGATTAAGGAAGGAACTCAGTTGGGAATGAACTAGACGTTCCAGGACTTTGGATAGAAATGGAAGAATGGAGATGAGACGGTAATCAGTGAAAGATTGAAGTCGACTTTAGAGATATTTATCATCGATATCAATTAATCAATTCAATAGCAATAAATTAATTTCGAAATGTCATTGGTGTGTGCCAGGATTCGAACCCGAAATTTCTGGATTCAGAAGCCGTATGCTCTACCACTGGACCACCGTGACTATTGCGACTATTATCCGCTATCAAATTTGTAAAAACTGTTTTATTATTTGAATTTTACAGAATCATATTCTATGATAAAATTACAGAGTAGTTTCATTCGCCGCCATGAACATACATTAAGTTCGCTCTTAAGCCAGTTATATCAAGGGAAGTGCATTTAATAAAATGACATAAGACTTGAAGTCTTTAAAATGATTTTATTAATGTACTTATATATTATACATCCAATACAGATGTGACTGAAAACTTTGCTCGATGGGAGTGTATCTGAGACGTCTATTCTTGATGTGATTTAAGAAAAATCTTCAATAAATATCGTTGCAACTATATTTTGGGACTATAATGTTTAAATTAAAATCTCAATCAATCATTTGATCATCATTACATAGTATAAAATAAAGTCGCTTTCCGCTGTCTGTCCCCTTATATGCTTATATCTTTGAAAATACGCAACGGATTTTGAAGCGGTTTTTCATAATAGATAGAATCTTTGAACGGGGTGGTTTTCATCTATAATTCATGTATAATGTAGTAGAGAAAAGTGATAAATCCAAAATTTACTTCTTTATTTTTTTTTAATGCGAAACAAAGTTCGCCGGATCTTATTATATTTAGAATAATATCGTGTGTGAAAAATATCGATGACTGAAATTTTTGTGCCCGGTATGGCAATAGGTTGGCCACCTATTCCATTTTGATACCATCTTACTCACCTCTTCTTATATTATTAAATGCATAAAATGTATTGGTCGTATTAAATGCATTCTAGTGACATTATTCCACGGAATAACTTTCTTCAAGTGAACGTGTTTATGTTATTTGAGGATTTGTAGTGTCCCGAAATACATTTTATCAAAATAATTTTATGAAGGAAACATTGCAATATATGAATTAAATAACATCAGAATTGGTACCAAGATTAACCTCAATGACAACCTGCTCGTATGATTCTTTTCATCATTAGAACCTCTCATATGTGACACCCAACAAGAGATTACTGTAAATGTGACAAACATACAGACATTAACAACATTGTAAGAAATTGATGTATGCTTATAGATACATATAATTATATATATATATATATATATATACACACGAGTATAGTTACTTTGTATTAGTGCTGACTTATTAAATATATTCCCTGTGGTATTTGCAGGCGGCACGCAGGAGAAATATAACAGCAATAATAAATACATTCAACAAATTATAAAAACACACAGAAACAAGAGAACAAACAAAAGAAAATGACTGCAAGAAAACAGAAAATTATCTTCTAATAAAAATAAATCAATATCAATTCGCACCTCAAAGAGTTCATTTGAATAAAACCTATTTACAAATTTAGGTTCTGTTGCATCGCTTACAGTATTAATCGGATCGTATTGGTCGTAGTTTGAAAAACGAAAGAAAGAAAGTGTGTTAAAGAAATATTGAAAATTTTACTGACTTCATTTTCAATAAATATATTTCAAGTTGGCATCTAGCCGATTTGCTATTTATACCTATTACCTACCTCAAAATTTTCAATACAAAGCTATATCAAAAACTACAATACCTAATTTCCATAAATTTATACTATGTATTGCCTAATCTAAAATCAATGACATAACCGGTTACAATGGATAATACCAGAGAGAATTAATAATATCTGAGTACTATTATAACCCATTATAATTCAAACAAAAGTTCCTGAATCTGTCCAAACACATCGGACTGTTGTGTGAGCACTAAATGCGCTTACACAACAAGATGGCGCCTCGGTTGGTTTTACCAACTTTGAAATATTGAGAATCCCGCTACAAGATTTACCTTAACTACGACCTTGAAAGTTATCTCTTTGGAAATTAAAGAAATTTATTATTTTAAAACCGTTCTCTCTCTCCCTCTCTCTCTCGTCTCGGTGGTCCAGTGGTCGAGCAACCCGCTTCTGAATGAAGATGTCGCGGGTTCGAATCGTGGCTCACACCAATGACTTTTCGATATAGTTTTCGGAAGTTATGTGTGATAAATATCGATGACTGAAAACTTTGTGCCCGGTATGGCAATAGGTTCGCCACCTATTCCATTTGGGACGTAAACATAACGGCGAGACGAGGCATAACCGCCGCAGTCTACACCACAGAAATAGATCAAGATAGAACGGCCGCGATGTCATATTTCCATACATTTCGAGCGTGTCACTTTTTTTAAAAACCACGCCCACAGCGTGACGTCATTTTCATTGTGAGCGGGGCGACTAGTTAGGAGACACACACATTAGATTATCGATGTTAATATCGGCAACGTGTGTTAATTTTATTATTTTTATATTTTACCAACTTTATTGATTTTGTGTAACGATAATCATAGAAAGTAAAACATGTTAAATACTTTAATCCGACATATTACTAATACCAAATTAATACCCAAAACATATTTTTCCAACAGTATATAAAATTTAATTATAAATATTTTACTGTCCTTGAAACTATACATATTTATTAAATATTTGCCTTTTTGTAAGGGTTGGCCTCACAGTCCTGGTTAAATAACGAAGCCGAACGCCTACATATACCTCGGTTACTGCCCGTTTGAGAAGAACGAGATGATTTTCCATCGGCGATTGGTCAAATTGGTGAAAACTTATATGTCAAATAAACTGCTGCCAATGTAATTACGAAGCACTTTGGTTGAAATTTGTGGTGTTAGAATAAAGTAGGGACAAAGCAAGACATGAGCTGATACTCAAATTATTATTGAATTAATTTATCGATAAGTCCTAAGACTCAACGATACATGGAGTGCCCATCTCTAACATTCGAATCACAGCGATTAACAGACACAGCGATCAACGGGCAGGTGTATTGTGTATTTCGTTCGATTCGACGTACATTACGCGTATAATTTATACGCGCAATGTTTTTGTATACGAGCGTTGAATGCGGACAGCAATGGATATTTATCATAACGAAAAAATATACGACGATATATATAACGACGATTAAAAATAAAAGATTTCTTTTTTTTTAATTTCATGTTTCTAATACCTAAATCATACACACTTCATGGTTCTGTACAATATGAGGTGACCTGATATAGGCACTATCATCTAAAAGTCGAATAAAGGAGAGTTACTTTTGACTCTTTTCTATTACTTTATAACATAACTTCAGACCTTTGTTACCCGAAGGTGTAGGCAGCGGTTGTTAAGCCTCGTCTCGCCGTCCCAAATGGAATAGGTGGACCTATTGCCATACCGGGCACAAAGTTTTCAGTCATTGATATTTATCACACATAACTTCCGAAAACAGTTTCGAAAAGTCATTAGTGTAAGCCTGTGTCAGGATTCGAACCCGCGACTTCTGGATTCAGAAGCGGGGTCCTCGATCACTGGACCACCGAGACAATTTACATTCAAAACATTGAAACAACTTTTATAGATTATATCGCGTTTATTTAGAACTTATTTTCTATTTATTTCCCGATGTTTCGAACTCTTTACAGAGATCATTTTCACGAGTAATATTAGGTCGGGGAAAAAGTCTTTTCGCATAACGTAGGTATAAACTTATTATAAAATTTCTTTGACTGTACTATTTGTGTCTGGCTGGTTTTGGTAACATTAAAAAGGTTACATTATAAAGAAAAGAAAAAAATAAAAAAAAGTTGTTTCCCGCTATTTTTCATTTGTTTTTCTCTCCGTAAAAATGAGTGAATCTAATGAAAAAATTCGATACATTTTAAAATTTTATTATAAAAAAGGCAAAAATGCAACTCAAGCAGTGAAAAAAATTTGTGATGTTTATGGACCTGATGCAGTGTCAGTAAGAGTAGCACAAATTTGGTTCAAACGTTTTCAGTCCGGAAATTTTGATGTTAAAGATGCACCTCGCTCTGGTCGCCCTGTTACGAATAAAATGGACGCCATTTTTGAAAGAGTGGAGCAAGATCGGCATATTAGTAGTTACGATGTAGCTGAAGAACTGGGAATTGACCACAAAACAGTTTTGACCCATTTGAAGAAAGCTGGTTATACAAAAAAGCTCGATATTTGGGTGCCACACGAGCTCACTCAAAGAAACTTAATGAACCGTGTACTCATTTGCGATTCATTATTGAGACGTAATGAAACCGAGCCGTTTTTGAAGAGATTGATAACTGGCGATGAAAAGTGGATCACGTACGACAAGAACGTGCGAAAAAGGTCGTGGTCGAAAGTTGGCCAGGCTTCACAGACTGTGGCCAAACCTGGCCTAACACGAAATAAGGTGATGCTGTGTGTATGGTGGGATTGGAAGGGCATTCTTCATTATGAGCTTTTACCGTCCGGCAAAACCATCGATTCTGATCTTTACTGCCAGCAACTGATGAGATTAAAGGAAGCAGTCGAGAGAAAACGGCCGGAATTGATCAACAGGAAGGGTGTGGTCTTTCATCACGATAACGCTAGACCACACACATCTTTAGCCACTCAGCAAAAATTAAGAGAGTTCGACTGGGAGGTCCTAGTGCATCCACCATATAGCCCTGACCTTGCGCCTTCAGATTTTCACCTGTTTCGGTCTCTTCAGAATTCTTTAGGTTCTGTAAGGTTGACCTCAAGAGAGGACTGCCAAAACTATTTGTCCCGTTTTTTTGATCAGAAGTCCCAAAGTTTCTACAGTAACGGGATAATGTCTCTGCCCACAAAATGGCAGAAAGTTATTCAACAAAACGGTACATATATATTGTAAATAAATGTAAATAAACTTTGAAAAAAATGTCTTGACTTTTCATACAAAAATACGAAAATACTTTTTCCCCAACCTATTATAATCCATAAAAGTTGTTTCAATGTTATGAATGTGATTCGTGAAAATCTAAGAAATAAATACAATTTACATTTACAATTTTAATTTACTTTATAGGTTTATACTTTTATTACTTTTATCGCGCGAAAAGTATTGGAAGTGAACCTGGAATAGAAACCAAGACTTATAGATTGAAAAGCCAGGTTTTGTTTCGTTTAATGATGCCTTTTAATGATATTCATAATTTAATTACTTTTAAATACCACGCACTTTATACGTAAATTAATTATTGATGAATTCTAAAACGTTTTATTGCGAAAACTTAATAAGGCATTACTATTATTAATTAATTAATTTACATGTTCGCTAATTAAATAACTTGTTTTTTTTTATATTCAAACATGATCCCATATATTACCAAATCTTGAACTATATAAATTTGCTTGGATACATTAATGTCAACATAATTCTGATTTTGCTACTTTAAACTTGATATTTTAATATATATTTTTGTCGTAATATTATTTTTAAGATTTGTTTTATTACGTTAATTAATTTATACAAGTATTAAAATCAATTATGCCTCTTAAGTACTGACTTTTTTTGTGGAATAGAAAGGCACACAAGCAGACGGGTTACCCATTGGTAAATAACTACCGCCGCCCAGGGATACCTGAAACACATATAGTATTACAGTTGCGCTGCCGGCCTTTAAGGCAATAGGATGAGAGCGGAAGGCGGAAGGGGTAGGTCGAGCCGGCCCAATCATGCAGCGAACTGCGTGTCTCTACCACTGAAAACTTACTTACAAGGCATTTGTATGAACATCAATTCTTTCTACATATCTGAACCCTCGGACCATGCCTTTCCTTCCTTTATCTCTGACTATTCTAGACCACATAGTTGAATGTGACAACGCCATAAGAAAATACTGATGGAATGGTTTCCATTTTCCAAAGAAAATGGAATGCCTCAGATAAAGGTAATAACGCCGGTATAACACCGCACGAGTCATAATATTGTGTGCACGCAACCGGCTCCATCGAATTATAAGACGTTGTCACGTCAAAATATTAAGTACAGTATATTACAAAGCTATATTTTACAAATAGTAATTTGTCAAACTGTTAACTTGGTAAGTTTCTTACATTCATGTCAGCTTTATTATGGTATAGGAGGGCAAACGAGCAGGCGTGTCACCTGATGTTAAGCAACCAACGCCGCCCATGAACACCAGCAACACATATAGTGTTACTGTTGCGTTGCCGACCTTTAAGGGATACGGGATACGGAAGGATAGGGAAGGGGGGTGGGCCTCCGGGTACCTCTCTCACCGAACGAAACGTGGCATAAGCCACTTTACGTCAATCTTCTGAGTGAGTATTTCACCAGTCGAGCCGGCCCATTCATGCAGCGAACTGCTTGGCTCTACCGCTCTACCACTCTACACTGTATAACAATATATTTAGTTGGTGCAAGTTTATATTCATTAATGTTATAAAGTTTCGACTTGGGTATTCCCAAAGGCATTAATCAAGTACGGACAATAGCCGTCTGCAGATACAAAATGGCGTCGCTCTTGTAACTATTATTACGTTATAAGCTATATTCGTACACTTTTACGTCATTATATCTGCGATTGCAATGCGGTAATACCTATTGCAAATTGGGGAATAACTTATACTTACCTCATCAGCAAATAAAAATTACCTACTACAACAAAAATTATGGGTGAAGGTTATTTTTTGTTAACTTTAATTTCTATTTATAAATATTTCCACATCCACTCTAGAGGCATACAGTTTGACGGTGTCACCAAAAAACCTTTGAAGAAACAGTGGTAAAGTCTTGCAGTTCGCTGCATGAATGGGCCGACTCGACCGGTGAAATACCACGACTTCTCAGAACATAACATAACTTCACGTCTTTTGTTACCCGAAGGTGTAGGCAGCGGCTGTTAAGCCTCGTCTCGCCGTTATTTTTACGTCCCAAATGGAATAGGTGGCGAACCTATTGCCCAGAGTTTTCAGTCATCGATATTTATCACACATAACTTCCGAAAACGATTTCGAAAAGTCATTGGTGTGAGCCAGTGTCAGAATCGAACCCGGACCTCTGGATCAGAAACCGTGTGCTCAGAATATCAACGTAAAGTGGGTTGTGCCGCATATCGTTCTGTAGCGAGGTATCCGGAGGCTCGTCCCCCTTTCCCCTTCCTCTCCCCTCTCACTCTCGAAGCTGCTGACCATCAGATGATCCTATAGCATAAAAATCGGTGGTATACACGTCTTTGACAATTTACTTCAGATGATCACTTATCATACATAAATTATGAAGACCTATTGTTGTGTGCCCGGATTGTACAATTTAAATTTAAACTGTATAAAAAACTACTTATTTCCGGTTTATTTGTGTGAAAATGTTATTTATTTAAATAGCTTCAGGTCGTGGTATTTCACCGGTCGAGTCGGCCCATTCATGCAGCTAACTGCAAGACTCTACCACTATTGGAACTCTACCATAATTAAAAAATCTAGGTATATAAAAACAAATAGGTTACATTTAGATATTGTTTATGGATTTATGCTGTGAAGCCTCGACTCGCTGATTTTTTATGTCCCTAATGGAATGCATGGAATGAATTGTTTTTTTTCTGTGTATTTCCATACACCGAGCACAATAATGAAAGTTAGGATATTAAACGATATTTACACATTAGTGTGAACCCGGAATCGATCCCACAACTCCTGGATTCAGAAGCGACTAGTTTAGTTTGAAATCCTCCTTGTAATTTCTGAGAAATCCACTTATAGGTCTTCTCGCGTCTTTGAATCTTAACGTATCTGCACCACGTATGCAACAATATCACGATGCGATGAGGAATTTATGGAGAACATTCAACCGTTGATTGTATCGTTGATGCCCTCAACTTCATCCATAAAGCATATAAGTAGCTGGGAATCATGTCTTCTGAGTAATGAGTTTGAATCTGCTATTTAAGACTATCTATCATATAAAATTCTCGTGTCACAGTGTTTGTTACCATACTCCTCCAAAACGGCCTGACCGATTCCCATGAAATTTTATGTGCATATTGGGTACATGTAAGAATAGGACAACATTTTTTCTTCATTCCCCTAAATGTTAAGGGTATTCTACCCATAAATTCTTTTTTAAATTTATCGATAAATTTATGTCCTTCAATTTAAAAAAAAAATCAAAAATACATGCAACCTTAAATTTTCACCTCTCTACAATCAAACCTTATTTTTGTTTGTTTAAAAAAACTTTACTTTTGCTATTGCTATACGTTGCAATACGACCCAGCACACGTTGTGGACATACAGACTGACGTAAGGACAGTCTGCCCTTAGATACCTACTGCTCACATAATAGAGATTCCACGTCATATTAAACTCATGACCAAATATGACGAGTTCTGGAGGAAGGCGATGTCAAAAACCTCTGTTGTATGTGCCCATCCCACTAGCGATTAGGCGTGAAGTTATTTATCTATAGCAAATTTAGAGTTGAGAGAAAGCGAAATGTAGGTATATGTTTGAGTTTCCAAGGAATAAATATAATCTTCAATACTTTTCTTAATTTTACCCACGTGAGCATCCCACAGAAACTTTGACACTATCTCAGACTGTAAAGGCCCGCATCACGCTGGTCATACCCACATGATCATAACTCGGGAAATTATTATTTATTTTTACGTTCAAACATACCAGGGTGCACACAGCACCCCGTGCGAGTGATGGCAAGTTATGGAAACGTGGCATTACTGCTGCTTACACCATCAAGTATAGCCAGCGTGAAGGTACATATAGATAATATTGACAGATTAGGTATATGTTTCAACTAAACATTGGTAAGTACAGTTAAAGTAGGTACCTTTGTCAAATGTTTATTAATTCCGTTGTCAAATGCGATGTTATCTCGATCAATCATAGATTTTGACGCAAGAGGTCGCCAGCTATAGATACCCAGAACTGAATCAGTTACGTATGTATGTTAACCAAATTAAGTGTTCCGTGAAGTTAAGTCGCTGGTGGGTAATTGGCATTTGGAAACTGATTATAAGAAACTGCGCCACCTACATTTTTTACTGTTTATCTTTTGATATTTGTATGATGATGATGCGACACTAAAGTGTCATTCTTGGGGTTACTTCTTTCTTTTTAAACTTCGCTTCTGGATTCATTTAAGCTGGCAAGTTTGGCCATATATATTTCATATTATGCCCTGAGCCTGTGTCCAGTGTCCTGTAAGAAGACCACTAGTTACTGATTAGATCAATCAACGCGTCCAGGAGACCAAAAGCACATCGCTAGGTTTCAAATAAGAACCTAAAAACACTTTCGCTAATTATATCTATTACAAGTGAAAATTCTATAGAATTGTTTTCGATAGTGCTCTGAAAAAGAATCAAACGAAAATAGTGCCTATATTTGAAAATATTTTTTATGGGATAGCAAGCAAACGAATTAGTGGGTCACCTGATGGCAAACAACTACCCCATGGACATCTGCATCACAGATTGTGTTACGGTTGCCGGAAAATAAGGGATTAAAAGGAAAGAGGAAGCGGGGTGGGCATCCGGACAGCTTTTTTACGAAATAACTTTTCGGTGAACAATTTTACTCGATATTCTGAGAGGTCATGGTATTTCTCCGATCGAGTCGACCCATTTATGCATGAACTGCATAATCCTACCACTGTAAAAAGATCAACAGAACAGACTCTATACGGTAGCACCATGTTAGGAGGCTAAAGATGTCAAAAGCCATTCAGCGTTACTACACACACTGAACACAATTTAGGTACCTACCAATAATTTATTTTACAACAGTGCTAAAAGAATTAAATCAGATCAGTAGCTTCTGAGCACGTTAGGACAATCAAACGAAGGAAAAACTTCCCTTTGTTAATTATTATAATCCAGTTCATATATGTAGATGAGGAGACATAACCAAATATTTGTCTACATTACTAGTATTTGTATGTCCTTTTAAGGTAAAAACGATCTGATACAGACTAAAACTGAACATTAAAAAAAAACACACACCATGAAAATAATTCCTCAAATTTCAACCGCAAGTGATCATGATTCTCGTTAAATCGATTGCATAAAAAAAAACAAAAAAATAATCTTAGCCGAGTTTTTTATTGAAGTAACCAGACCAACACACAGTCTTGTACGGCAATGGTATAGATAGGTAAATAAAATACAGGCAACATTTCATCGGAAAATGCGAAAAAAAAATCTGGCGTTCGACCGCAGCGTTTCGAAGTAGAACAAAGTAGGTCGGTTAACTTCGTGAGGTGTCGGGCGGCTTCGTGAGCGGTCGGTCGACAAGCGCTCGCGCATACAGCAGCGAGACACCGCCCCGGTCGCAGTCGCGCTCGTGCTACACTCAAATTTTCCATATTCAAATTACGTCACGGGATGCAATTGTTTTTCGCGAATCGATTCAATTCCCCTCGTACTGATTTTGTTTAATAATCCGTGTTTTTTTACCGAACAATATACGATTTAATATCTGTGCGTGCTGGACTGTTGTTTTATTTTTTGTATACATATATAACATGTTGTGGGGGACTGGTTTTATCGAGGAATCAGATACGGTGAGTTTTTTTTATACTTACATAAAATTGGTATTTTAATTTTTAATCAATAATATGCGAGTTAAAATAAATTATTGAAGCAAGCTTGTTATAGTCACTCAGAGGCAAGCACGTATCACGTCGTCTTATGTGTGTGTGTGTGTGTGTGTGTGTGCGCGTGTATTTGTTTGTGTGTGTAAACTTTCTAGTTTTCGCTCGACGTTCGAATGTATTTACATAAAACGTGAACAGTTTTTCATAATATAATCCACATGTAAGCATTTAAGGTATATTTTATTCAAGATGCAAAGCAATGGCTGTGACAAGATTGGAAATGACCATATCAAAGCCAATAAAATGTTTGGCTAACTTGTGTTTTGACCAAAATGGCGCTTTTGCCTATCGTAATTTTCCAGCTTCAAAAATATTTGTGTTCTGTTTAGTTTTCTGACCATTGGTTTCATGTGTGTGTTATGTTGTTACATTTTTGTTTAACCATCTTGAAATAAGAAAGATGTTCTCAATTACGCAGTTTGTTTTTCTATACGATAACTTAATCTTAAGATATCATTTTAATTTATTTTGAATTGAGTATCAGAATGGAGAAAATGAACTTAATATATAAGCAACAAACAAATATATAAGCAGTTCGCTGCATAAATGGGCCGGCTCGACCGGTGAAATACCACGACCTCGACACATACACACACACATACACGAATACATCGACGTAAAGTGGCTCACACCGTTTCGTTCGGTGAGAGAGGTACCCGCAGGCCCACCCCCCTTCCCCATCCTTTCCTATCCTATTCCCATATAGGTTGGCAACGCATCAGTAACACTGTATGTGTTGCTGGTGTCCATGGGTGGCGCAGGTTGCTTACCATCAGGTGACACGCTTGCTTGTTTGCCCTCCTATCCCATAAACAAACAAAAAAAAAAGAGTTTTTTGAGTTTACTCTCGGTGGTCCAATGATCGAGCACTCCACTTCTGATTTCAGGAGTCGTTGGTTCGAATCCGGGATCATTCAAATATCGTGTCAAAATTATTTATTTATTTTATGTGTGATAAATATCGATGACTAATAACCTCGTGCCCGATGGCAATAGGTTCGCCACCTATCAGAACAGCGACATCAGATATTGACACCCTAAAGCAAATTCCTAAGACATCTATTACGTAACGTAACAAAAACACCATACAGTTTTCGGTAGTTACCTTCGATTTCTCCTGGTTTCCATCATCAGATCCTGACCTAGTAAAAATAAGACGGAGGTGAACACAATCGAAACATAAATTCGTCCATAATTGACGAAAATAATGGTAAAAAACCCAGACGAATTGAGAACCTCCTCCGTTTTTCAAAGTCGTCTAAATATGTATTTGTTATTTTAAGTGAAATTTACCTTTTTTTGGACATACGTTCCTCTTTGGATATAAGATATCTCAATACAAAGTAACTCCTTATAAAATAATAATAATACACTGCAGCTAGAATGAAGATCAATTATTGCAGAAAAAAAAATTACAGCATTGTGTCCTAACTCCTAACCGTTTAAGAGTTCCGTAGCTTCATCACTAGCACTACAGTATCAGATGTTGATTAAAGCATACATCCTAAGCACAACGTTAATCCTATATACTACTAAACAGTTTCCATCGACTAACTGCGGTACTGGCTCCCAACTCCTAACCGTTAAGGAGTTCTGTAGCTTCTTCATCAGCACAGCAGCATCAGACATATATTCAAGTATACCTCACAAGCAACACGTTAGCCCTACTTACTACCAAGTAGTTTTTATCAAAAAATTGCAGTGCTGTCTTCAAACTCCTAACCGTTGAGGAGTTCTGTGGCTTCTTCATCACCATAGCAGCATCATCGATTGCCTTCAATTTGTCCTAGTTTCCTCTATCAGATCCTGATGTGGTATAAAATAGGACTATCTCAAAAGTAAACACTGTCCAAAAAAAAATTGAAATCCGTCCATAATTGACGAAAATATCGGTGAACAGACATAAAAAAAAAATATACATACAGACGAATTGAGAACCTTTTTTCCTCCTTTTTTCGAAGTACGTTAAAAATCCATATATCCATAAAACATAAATTCACATTCATATCCTATAGGGATAGGCAGTGACTTGGGCTTTCAACAAGCTACGATCCTGATACACATATCACTTAGAGTTAATATATTTTTTTTATTTGTTCATGATGAGTGGCTGCTCCTTGGTCTCCCGATCCCAACTCAGCCAATTACATTCGCTTCGTACTCTTTCAGTCAGTTGCATTTCATTTGTGCAACATTTACACTGTCATAACATACTTTCTTCACCTCGGTCAATAAATCATCCTTCAATCTTGGATTTAAAACTCAAAAAACAAAGCATAAAAATAATTAAAATAATGGGAAAACAAAATTAATTTCGCAGAGAAAATAATTAAATACATATACATATATATAACAGACACAAACAGCTTATAGTGTTTGTGTGTGTAAAATTACGAAACTCATTTATTTAGATACAAAAAAACCTGCTAAAAAAGTATTTTTTTAATCAATTCTTAAGATCCAGTTTTTGAGATGAAATAAAGTTTCCATTTTTTTATTTCTATATACAAATAAATTGAATTCTATGTCTGTGTTTTTTAATAATATAGCCAGCTAATGTATAAAACTTATTTAAATTTTCATAGGTAAGTATTAATAGGTTTTATTTAAAATTAAAGACCAGAGATTTTTTCTATATAGGTACGATATATATATATTTTTCCTATATATTATTATAGTTTAAAACGGTTATTTTCTAATCTAGAACTGTAGTTTCGACTAGAAAATTAAAAATTAAATTAAATTAGTAAACAAAATCGACTAGTGTAAATAAATTTGCGATAAAAATAAAAATATCTAAATTGCAGATAACTTATCTTTAGAACAAGAAGGAAGATAAATAGCGCAATGTGTTAGAAAGAGAAGGACGAAATTTATCTTATTAAGTATAATTGCCTTGCCAGTAAGCTGTCAAATGATGTATCTAATTAATGACAAATTGAGAAGATTTAATTAAATTATAGAATTAATTAAAATATAAATTATTATTTATCCAACTAAAATAATATGGGTATATGAATTTGGAAATTTTAATTTTATTTTATTTAAATTTTATTCTACAAACCGCCATGAAAATTTGGTAGAGGTACTCAGTTTTATGAAAAAAATATACATACAAACGAATGAAGTACCTTCTCCTTTTTTCGAAGTCGGTTTAAAATGACCGCTGTGTAAAGTAGTTCAGACCACGTACGTTTGGTGAGAGAGTTTTCCGGAGGCCCACTCCATGCCTTTCCTATGCTGTTCTAGTAAGGATCTCGTAGTGACGACAAAGGAACGTGGTGGCACCTTGAGTGACGTTAGTCGATTATCACCAAGTGACACGCTTAATCATCCCTCATCACCCCTTTTTTCATAAAAATACATTTTTCCAATAGCGGTAAACTTATTTTTTTAACGAAATCTGATAAATAAAGGAAACAAAAAAAAAACAAGTTCAACTATTGCATTATATTAACGAGATGATTTTTAAATGAAAGTGTATAGTTAAAAAAATATTGCAATTTAATTAACATTTAACATGATAAACACGTAAAAAATAATTAATTAATTAAACAAAAAACATAATTATGTAATTAGAGTGAGAGGGTTCTTAACTGTTTACTTATATCTAGTATTTATTTAATATTTAATAATTTACATATTTATTTATAGTAGTATATTTAATTCGTAAGCCATTTATTTATGTAGATTCTAAGATCATTTTATTGGCTTATATAATTTAACACTTTTAATAATAATTTATATACATATTCATATAATAATGGCCAATGCAAACTTATGAAAATTTCGTCTTATATTAGTGGCCTGGATAATCAGTCTCGGGTTCGATTCCTAGCGCTCACCAAAGTCTTATAGGATTTTTATTTTATAAATATCAAAAACCGAAAATAATGCCCGATGATGTTAATAAAATCATAACATAGTATAAAATAAAGTCGTTTTCCACTGTCCGTCCCCTTATATGCGTATACGCATTAAAATCAGTTGTGCAGTTTCAAAGATATATGTAATTGAAACTACACAGCGGATTTACAGCACAGCGGTGTAAACGGGATGGCTTTTATCTTAGGATGAGTTTTGAAAAGTCAAGTCCAGTCAAAGTGTGACTGGCTCACACTTCGGATTCGTATTCGAACCCGCAACTTCTTAATTCGAAAGCGGTGTGCTCGACCACTTTGTATTCGTTTTGAAAGATTATAGTATATATATGACGCTGTATTTATACAGAAGTTAGTGCCTTAATATACTTTTTAATTATTAATTGTCTTCTGTCATATATTTTTTTTATTAAGCTACATTTAATTTGTTTTTTATATCAATCCTTACACCTAGATAACCGCGTTCATTATTAACTGCCAATTACAAAATATCGCGCAATTAGTTACAGCTGTTAATTATCGTAACGTATACTTCTGGTTATTTTCTAAAAAAAAAAAAAACATAATTATGGCTTACACTACATGCGCCAGTTAACTACGTACTATTCACTAATAAAATGTTTTCACGTTGTAACAGATCATAACACGATTACAAGTCTAATAAGTTACTTTTTTAGTACATACATACATACATAACTTCACGTCAAATCCCTTGAGGGGTAGGCAGAGAGAACGCCATAAGACACGATTCCAACACACCTCACTCGCTTCGTTGACTTTCATAACTCTTTTAAGCACGCGTGTCGATTTTTGAGGCTCTCTGCCTACCCCGCAAGAGATTTGGCGTGAAGTTATGTATGTATATATGTAAAGTCATAAAAGTAATGAGTTTTTATGACCTTGCACGCCTCAACACCACGGTCGTGTTGAGTACGACTGATCCCAGTTTTGGGGCGTACTCGGAAATATTTGCCGATCGTATCATTACAATAACAAGTAACGATAATTTGCAGTACATACTATTAGTCAGATATTTACTGCACAAGTACCACATAATATCACCTTGGATATAATTTTCCACTTTCTATATAATTCTCAATATATTTTGATAAGAATGAATACTGATAGTTATATTTATAAAGTTTGTAAATAGATGTAAAATTACGTGTAAAAATTGACTGAAAAATATGTAAAAAGATTAAACCTTAATTGGA
The DNA here is from genome assembly GCA_905147225.2 of Euproctis similis. Classification (NCBI taxonomy): domain Eukaryota; kingdom Metazoa; phylum Arthropoda; class Insecta; order Lepidoptera; family Erebidae; genus Euproctis; species Euproctis similis. The sequence continues at coordinate 4,238,481 of LR990113.1, read as the reverse complement.
TTAGATTTGTAATAGTGAAGTGAAGGGTTCGAATCCTGTCACCAGCTCACACCAATGACTTTTCGAAATTGTTTTCAGAAGTTAAGTGTGATAAATATCTATGATTGAACTTTGTGCCTGGTAAGGCAAGAGGTTTGCCACCTATTCCATTTGGGACGTACACATATCGTCAAGACGAGGCTTAACAGCCGCTGCCTACACCTTCGGATTACAAAGGCGTGAAGTTATGTTGTTTTGTATAATAGTTAAACAAAACGCGGTATAAACAAACATATTCAATTTCATGAATATGTTCTTACGTTATTTAAAACTTTGAATTGCGACTGTCGCATTGTTATGTTAGATGAGTTATTAATAAAATTAAGACAAGATTAAATTAAGAGTTATTAATTAAATTAACAGTGGTAGAGCCAAGCACATCGCTGCATGAATGGGCCGGCTCGACCGGTGAAATACCACGACCTCTCAGAAGACCGACGTAAAGTGGCTCATGCCGCGTTTCGTTCGGTGAGAGAGTTACCCGGAGGCCCACCCCTTTCCCGATCCCCGATTGACATCCCTTAAAGGTTGGCAACACAACAGTAACACTATATGTGTTGCTGGTGTCCCAGGGCGGCGTTGGTTGCTTACCGTCAGGTGACACGCCTGCTCGTTTGCCCTCTTACCCCATAAAAAAAGAACATTTTGGAAATTATGCGACAATTAGCGACTAAACTGTGCCTAAAGTGGAGTTACAAAAAATACTGTTCGTTGTGTAATAAATTGCCACCGCCTACATCTTCGGTTATTAAGGGTGTGAAGTTTTAAATGAGAATAAGTATCAGTAGATAATATAATAATAATTTGTCGATTTTCGACAAAAAAAGGTCCCCAATATATCTATTATTACTCCATGGCTCTTATCTGACGTTGACAAGAATAAGTTGACCCTGTTTGGAGTCGGTCAAACATATTTGTAACAAATAAATAGTTCTGATCTATTTATTTTTAAGACACAAATGTGGAACTTAAGTACAAATAACTTGATAAATTAAAAAAAATCTAGTGTCAAGTAAGTAAACGTTTTATCAAAGTTTTTGTGTATAATTCATGTTAAAAAGTGATAATTTTCGATATTTATCACTTGAATTGCAAACGCTGGCTGAACCATAAGTGATAAATCTACAAAAAAGTCCGCGATGATGTATGTCAATCTCCTAAGAATAACACAGACTAACTATTTTTCTTCCTTCTGAAGCGAAACAAAGTTCGCGGGGTCAACTAGTTTACTAAGATAGAGCAAACTAAAGTCTTGTAAAAAAAAAAAAAAACCAAAATTATACATATACAGCTACGGGAATTTTCTATGTAAATGCAAATTTTCACCTAACTCTGTTCTACGGTTGATCCGTGTTTTAGTTACAAATGTCATTAAAAACTTTTGCACTTACTTACTACCTACTTAGTAAGTTGACTGGAGAAACTTCTGCACTGTATATTGCATGCCTCATTTCGATATACTTTACATTTTCATCAATTTAATCTAATCATTGCTTCAGTATACTGTACATCAAAAATTCTACTTGTTGAATGTAAGTGCGTGTGCACTAAAACAGCCTACGTGATCCGCGTCATAATAGTTAAATTGAAATATTAAACAAAAGTGTTTTTATGATAGTTAAATGAACATGAAAACTATATAAGTTTTAGTTAGCAGTTACTGCTATGTCTACATGTTACATATTTAAACTAACAACTTTTTGTGAGAACAAACTCAAGAAAATATTAATAAAAGAACAGTCTTTTATGTCTAATGGTTTAATAGTTCAAAAAGTTCGTTTCCGATTTAAATGTATAGAGTCTGGATCCTTATATATTATATGCAACACATATTAAACAAAACAAAAAATTAAAAAATATATCCGACATAAAAACTCCAATTTGGAAAAGCATAATTTTAACTACCATAGGGAAATAAGTGAGTGAATCTATAAGAAAGAAAAATCAAAAGTTGTGGGCTTTTTAGCATGCACAACCTGGTAACGACGCACCAATGATTTCACGAAATTGTTTTCGGAAGTTATGTGTGATAAATATCGATGGCTGATAACTTTGTGCCCGGTATGGCAATAGGTTTGCCACCTATTCTATTTGAAATGTAACTTAACGATTCGGCGAGTCGAGGCTGCATAGCCCCTACCTCTATCCGTAAAGAATGAAAACAAATATTTGTATGTTGGTAGGAATCGAAACCGCTGACATTTGCAAGTATTATTAGCCAGCATGCTATTGAGCCAGTTTTTTTATTTCATATCTACACTAATATTATAAAGAGGAAAGATTTGTATTTTTGTATGTAACGAATAAACTGAAGAAGTACTGGACCGATTTTAATAATTCTTGTTTCTTTCGAAAGCTACATTATCACTGAGTAACATAGGCTATGTGTAATCATCGTCGTCATCGACATTTTGTTTGTACGCGAATAACACCGTGAGGCGGGAAGCTACATAAAGTATAGCGGTGCGAAGTTCGCGCGGTCTGCTAGTATAATATTATATGTTAGGTTGTCGAATAAAATGCAGGTGCAAAGCTCGTTTGTCCACTTTGTTAATATAGTTGAGATTTGATCTTTGAGAACTCGGAAATATACCTTTCGAAGGTCACTAGTTGGACGATTATTATAAATGTAAATACACACAAACATTGCAAACTGAACCTTAAGCTGATGATAGAACGTTCAAATTTAAAATTCTGATTTGTTTTTATATACTTTTTGTATATGTACCAGTCTCGGTAACTTTTGGTTTTCCAAACAACAATCTGTGTTATTTTAAACTCTATTTGTATGTGTTTAAAGTTTAATATGTAATATAATGTCTAATGTTGTTGAAAGTGTTGAGTGGACTGAGTACCTACTCAAAGTACTTTTTGACCTTAAGGTGTGTTGAGAATTTATTGTGCATTTTATTACTGGCTGTTAACAGTTGTTATGTTACAATGTATTTAATTATTACTTTCAATGGCAATCAACTTCAAACAATAGTTCAGACCGTCGAAGAAAACTTATTAAAACTTAAAATTTTTGTCTTAAGGTCAATTTTCGTTTTTATGAACTGCTTATCTAGCTGTATAAGATGACTGTAATTCAGTTAAAAAAAATATCTACATAAAAATATCAAAATCGATCTAGATTCTGATTCTGAACAAATTACTGCCAGGGTGTGCTGTAATTACGTTACATGTTGCATATACATAACTTCACGCCAAATCTCTTGCGGGGTAGGCAGAGAGAACAGAGCGCCATAAGGCACGATACAAAATATAATAAAATAAAATATATTATGTATGTATTTTCTCTAAAACTATTGGATGGATTATAAAGTTTGCTTGGAACGTGACTAAGATAATTTTTGATACAAATCTAACTTATTTTATATATAAAAAATGTTATCATTAGAAACACTAGCAATTTTTAATAAAATACTTATATTATTTTAAGAAAAACAAACCTTAACATTCACGATTGTAAATTTGAAATATTCAATTTTAAGTACGATTTATTTTGTAAAAATTCATAAGAGAGTATTTACAAATAAATGCTAATAATATAGATGTTTTACCATTTATTAACCGACTTCGAAAAAAGGAGGAGGTTCTCAATTCGTCTGTATGTATATTTTTCTTCTGTAGTACTTTTAGAATTAGTAAATATATTTAAAATGAATTAATATACTATATTTTTTACTTAAAATTTTTTGTCAGTTACTTGTTTGTTTCCAAGTATATTTCAGGTTATTTCTTAAGATTTTGGGATATAACCAATTTGGAAACTACCAAACGAAGTGTTCAACTTAATTTGCAATCGATGACTCAATCTACGTTTTTTTGAGATATTTAACGATTTAAAATGCCATTGTGAACCTTATTTTATGTAAGTGAAGTGTGAAATTCGCATGCTATTTGCTTGAGCGAAGTCATAAAAGTTTGCCTCACTTTGACGTAACCCTAGCGAAATGTCGGTTTTTGTAAGTTATTCATCGAAATTTATTTTTACCTTATTTTTTTCGTCACACCTTCACGCTTTTTAATAATTGATAGTTTAAGGAAACTTCGCTTAAGTTTCCTTAAGCTATCAAAATCGATGGCTATCCAACCCAGCGCGGCCTGGGCACTATAACCGGTTGGTACCAATAGCTGATACACCACAAAACTATGTGAAAGATTTGTTAAGTGTTTCATACATATTATCAGGATTTGCCAGTTTTTGACTAATATTATAATTATATTTTTGTTTATTCTAAAAGCCTGATCATATCAGTTGAAAAAAAAATCAAAGTACACAGATACTGGCTAGATAGAAAAAAATAAAAAATAGGAAAGATAGAAAAATAGTTCCCACGCATAGAATGTCTTCCTATCCGAACAAAGAAGCGCTAAAGACTCATTATAATTGGTCACCATTGGAAAACTAATAAGTAAACGCTTTCAAATTTCCCGCGCGTTTGGCAATTAAACTTCAAAATGGCGGAGCACAATTTTGTTGGCGCGCAAATTGTCGTATTAAACGTCTTGTGCTCCATGTATGCCCATAACGCACTTTCATGTCATAGATTTATATGTACGTTGACTGTGACTGAGTGACAGTAGACCCAAGCAGCTTGCGGCATGAATTGTCCTGCTCGACCGATGAAATACCACAATCTCACAGAAAATCGACGTGAATTCGCTGATGCTGCTTCCTAAACGGACACCACGTTTCCTATAGCTAATTGTCTGTTTTTGAAATTTTTTCCAGTTCTGTTTAACATGGTTCTTATATCTCGTAAATTTACTAAGTTTGTCGCTAAATATGTTCTGTTAAAATTATATATTTTTAACAGAAGGTAGAAATTTCAAAGGTGATTGTTAGAAATTTCCGCTTTGTGTATTCAGGTCGAGGACGCAAGACGTTGATGACATCATGAGGCTGTATTTGTTCGAATTGGATGAGATGACATGAATAATTTACTTCGTCTGAATAATGATTGTATTTCGCCAAATAGCTTAGCCAAAACTCTTGGCGAATTCTTTTATTTATGTGTCATGCATTGGTTTCGAAACAGCCGATCATTAGGTAAAAGGGTATTAAATGTGTTTTCTGTTTTAATATTTTCAACAAATTTCATTACATTATAAATATGAATTGAATGGGTATTTTTTGAAAGAGCAGGCGTGATGATAAGCAACCAATGCCGCCTATGGATAGCTGCAACAGATATAGTTTCACAGTTGCGTTGCTAGCCTTTAAAATGGAATAGAGAAATGGTAGGAGCCAGGAGGTAGTATGAGAAGAGGAGCGGAGAAGCATTTCCCACCGAATGAAACGCGGCATGATCCAATTAACGCCAATATGCTGACATGTCGTGGTATCTCACCGATGGAGCCGGCCATTTCATGCAGTTAATTAAACTGCTTGGCTCTACCACTGCTAATGAGAGATCACTATTGAATATTTATAAAAAACATATATCATTTATAGCTCACTAGATATCTGAACTCATAATTTTACTGGTGACTTCTTCAAATCCCTTTAAGGTTTTTTATATATTTGTAATATAATATACGTTTTTAGAGTAATTTTAATGCTTATTAACCAGCAAATGGCAAACTTAACAATATTATTTATAATTTATTACTGAATTTTTATGTTTTGTTTTAGAGGGTAAAGTCTCAAATGGTTGGTTAAGTTTTGTGATGTAACTATTGCAAACAGTTTGCTTTTGTTATGTTAAATGCAGACATTAGTTGTTCTTTTCCAATTTTTATATAATATTGAGAAAACGATCAACGTAACTGTTTAATCTCGTTGGCACAGTGGGCGAGCGCACGGCCTCTGATCCAGAGGTCCGGGGTTCGATTTCAGACACTGGCTCACACCAATGACTTTTCAAAAACGTTTTCGGAAGTTATGTGTGATAAATACCGATGACTGAAAACTTTGTGCCCGGTATGGCAATAGGTTCGCCACCTATTCCATTTGGGACGTAAACATAACGGCGAGACGAGGCTTAACAGCCGCTGCCTACACCTTCGGGTAACAAAAAGCGTGAAGTTATGTTATGTTATGTAACTGTACTTTTTTTATTATTTATTACTGATTGCGTAGATTTTGCTATACATTTAATATTTCAAGCTTAAGATTTTTTTTGCAAATAATTAAATTTATTATGCTTCATATGAGGTTAAAGTTTAAATATTACAAATAACTCCAAACTTAAATGCCTTAATGAGTTTGTCACAAATACTTGTATTTAAAAGATAGCCCCGGTTACAAGAACGATAAAAATAAAGTTAAAAAAAAATGTCGTGAATTGCATATCAAAAAATCAAACAGTTATTTATAGAAACGTGTATATTCCAAGAACATTAGGGCTCTGTTAAGATATCTGATTCATAGCACGCCTATGCTGAATCACTTGGTTGCGAAAGTTTGCCAACGAACATAACAGGAAAATGTAGAGATTGGTAGAGACCGAGAATGAATGCAACATTTCAAAGTTATATTTGGCGATGTTGTTGAGCAACCGATTGCGTTTTAAGGCTCTATTATACTTTTTGTGTTTAACTGTACTTCATTGTAATCATAATAATTTAGGCCTAGTTACTTGAATACAGCTCGTGGCCCATGCATGAACAAACAACTTTATTATAGAATATAATTTATTTTATAGAAATTATATAAAAATGGTCATTTTGGATTATTATTCTTAAGAAATAGATATACAGTGGTAGAGCCAAGTCTTACAGTGGTAGAGCCAAGTAGTTCGCTGCATGAATGGGCCGGCTCGACCGGTGAAATACCACGACCTCTCAGAAGACCGACGTAAAGTGGCTCATGCCGCGTTTCATTCGGTGAGAGAGGTACCCGGAGGCCCACCCCCTTCCCCGTCCTTTCCTATCCCCTATCCCTTAAAGGTTGGCAACGTAACAGTAACACTATATGTGTTGCTGGTGTCCATGGGCGGCGTTGGTTGCTTACCATCAGGTGACACGCCTGCTCGTTTGCCCTCCTATCCCATAAAAAAAAAACACTGTCACGGATTTTTTATATAGACCTTTTGAAGGTGTATGTATAACAATGTAGTATATTGTTTTGATCTATCACTTAGGTTCCAGCCAGTGTTTGAAATTAAAGTGCTAAATATCGAATGTTATCACTTTTTGACTATAACAAAAGCAAAACTCACTTAAAATCCACTATAAACATGGCTTGAAATATATATTCGCAATACGTGAATGTCACCTTCTGTATCTATAGGTATTTGTTGCTTAACATAACACGTCATACAAATCACAATACATTTTGTACAATTAGTATGTCTTTAAATGTTGAACATAACCAGGTGTTAATTTTTCATTTAAGGAATTATTCGTGCTTGCATGTACTATTCAATATTAATAAATATACTAGCTGACCCGGCAAACTTTGTTCCCATTTAAAAGTATTTATTACTTTTTCTTTACTGCATTATACGTGAACCATACTTACCAAGACACCTTGTATGCATTATAGGTACATTAACCATACTTACCAAGACACTTTGTATCTATTAAAAAAATCCGCGTCATAATCCGTTGCATAATTTCAAAGATTTAAGGGGACAGACAGCGGAGTGCGATCTTTGTTTTATACAAAGTAATGATGATTCGTATCTTGACACTATTATGTCGAATAATCTGGAAGTGAAACGGAATATTAATTCTCGTTTTTATAGATGGCCACATTGGGTGTTAATTTTCTAGTTCATAATGCATGCTTAAATACTTTTGAATTTTCTTTTTCTTGTATATAAATATTTTATATGTATCTAGAGGTTGGTTATTTAACCAACATAACATATCTTCACCTCTTTTTCTACACGAAGGTGTAGGCAGCTGCTGTCAAGCCTCGACTTGACAAATCGTTACTTACCAAATGGAAAAAGAGGCGAAAACTATTGACATACACAGGGTAAAAAGCTCTCAGTCATCAATATATATCCGAATTCCGAGGAATCATTGGTATGAGTTCGGAATCGATCCCACGACAACTGTCAAAAAATTATGCCAAGTATTTAATTTATACCTATATACTAAAAGCTCGTGACAAAGGAGCGCGAATGTATGTCTGTGTCTCGTGAACATAATTTAATGTACAAAGCGTGACTTTACCTTTAAGACTTGTGTACAACCAGTACAACATTTAAATGTCCACAATATATTACGTTTCATTTATATAAAGTCTATATGAAACTGTTACACAATGGAAATAAGGTTACATTTAAGATTAACAACTCTAAATGTTAAAATATAAATTCAATTTATACTATTATCTAATAAATAATTAATACTAAGATAAATTGTATTATTACAAATTATTTATTAGGTAAAGGTATTAGGTAATTAAGGACATAATATTATGTTTGATTGAATTCACAAAGTTACGTAGGAATTTTTTTTTTACGGGATAGGAGGGCAAACGAGCAGGCGTGTCACCTGATGGTAAGCAACTAACGCCGCCCATGGACACCAGCAGCACATATAGTGTTACTGTTCCGTTGCCGACCTTTAAGGGAAGGGGATAGGAAAGGATGGGGAAGGGGTACCTCTCTCACCGAACGAAACGCGGCATGAGCCACTTTACGTCAGTCTTCTGAGAGGTCGTGGTATTTCACCGGTCGAGCCGGCCCATTTATGCAGTAAACTGCTTGGCTCTACCACTGTTAGATATACGACTTGAATACGACTCGAATTATTGATTTGGAAAGTCCAAATATTGAAAAAGGTTTTCAGCGGTTCAACAGATGGAGCGGTACAAGTTACAAATAGTAGTAACCTAAATTGGGCAAAAATTACTCATTTAGATTTGTCTGTCTGTACTGTTGTACCGATAGAGTAGTGTCTTAATTGTGCAATTAAAATTGTTTTGCCGTCTGAATTAGCTTGAAATTTTTGTACATATTATGTAAATGAACTTACGCCTGTATCCCATAGGGGTAGGCAGAGACTTTGGCTCTCCACAAGCTAAGATCCTGACACACTTCTTTCGACTCATCCACAGTCATACATTCACGTCAGTTTTGAGTACTACGAATTTTGCCTTTTTTAAACAGACCATTAATATTTGTGGTCACAAAATTTATTATTCATTATATATCCCATAAGAGTCTGTTCTAAATACTCTCTACAAAAAAAATACCTAACTTATTCTGATAACACAATTAAGTGTTATTACACTTGATTTTAATAGTTTATAATTATATATAATAATAATAGTAACTATATAGTATGTATATAGAAATAAATATATTTTTATGGGCTTTCAAATAAAAAGTTAGTTTTCCGTATGGTTTATTACATAGATATATAAGAATAATAGATCGGCAATAGTCACCCAACAACGAGACAAAAATAGGTTGTTGATGTGTGAGTGACTTATCAATGTGTGCATAAAAAGTGCGCTTCAAAGTGTCAACATTGACATAGTTAATGATCAAATGTAAATATCCTGAAAATCCAATATACGTGGTTGCGCTGTCAGTGATGAATATTAGTACATTTTTGCTGACATGTGCCATCTATTATAGTCTATGCTAAATCTATGGTTTATTAACTTTTAAACAATGAAGTAAGAAACCTATGGAAGTGGCATGTCGACACAAAATTGAAGCAGGGAGTGACGTCATTTGGCCGCATAAAATGGCGGTTAAGTGCTGCGCAGAAGAATTCTATTTATCGATAAACGTTCTTGGCTAATGTTATTAAAAACGTTATTGAGTATTAATTATTTTTAGAATTAAATTAAATATGTGGTTTTGGATATCAAAATAAGAGTATGTATATGTTTTTCTTAAACTAATTACTTTCATAATTTTATATTAAATATAATTGAATATTAATAAAAAAAATGTAGAATTAATACTTAAATGGGAATTAAATATATTGTTATGCTAAATATTCTGTTTTGGATGTCCAAATAAGAGTACATGTATTTGTTTCTAAGATTTTTTGTTCATACTCGTGAAAATGATCTCTGTAAAGAGTTCGAAACGTCGGGAAATAAATATAAATAAATAATAAATAAACGCTATACAATCCTAAAAGTTGTTTTAATCAAAGAGTACATGTTTTTCTTAGACTACCTACTTATCTCTATTTTACAAACTATTTTAATTAAGTTGCTTACTCTAAAGTAAATCAATCTAAGGTAAATCACTTCTGCAACATACCTCTAGATAGGTGCGCCCCACAGTAAATAAGAATGATTCAAATTTTAAACTTACTAAGGGACCGCGTGATAAACAAAACGAAACATCTTCAGAACATTGTTTTAGTTAAAATACATCTCTCATGACTTTCAGTCTAAGATCAGTTAATTATTACATATTTAGCGAATTTACAATAGGTTTTTACTCGTTACGAAATAAAACTAATTTATTTAGAAAATTCCGCAAAGAAATTTTGTCGGTAAATTTTTTCTCAACACTATTTTACTGGCTGAACTGACAAAAAATCCGTCATATTTTGCGAGAAATTTGGCGACAGTCGGTATTATCGGGTTATCCTATTTCCGTATTCATTCACTTTATGTATGCACTGAAATACTGTTCTACTGTTTTCATGCGAGTAAGAACGAGACAGATATATGTTTATGTGTGCGCCGTCGATATGCCTAATATTTATATAAGCAATTGTACGTGAAGAATATGTCTCGTCCATATATACAAGTCAATGCTTTTAAACGAGTAAACAAAAACAAAGTGTCAAAATACTAACATCTAAGCAATGATGGCAAAAACAATGAAGATAAAAATAAGTATTATCGATAAATAATGTCGTTCTACACGTTGTAAATATATCGATAGTAATAAATTGTGGTGGGTGGCGTGTGGTGTTTATGTATTGAAGTCGAGCAGCCCAATCGTTGCGGTGAAAGGGAAACTCGTTCGCGTCACCTGGATAATATTACGTGTAAACACACGACCTTGGTATGCATATCGTTTGATACGTAATTGGTCGGCTTGTGTTCTTTGCTTTCAGATATATTGGCCTTCAAAGCCCTCTTAAAGCCCTCCTCATATCTAGAATCCTACATTTGTATCAGTTTTTTAATATTACGTTACCTTTTTAACATTTTATTGTATAACTCTTCTTATCATGAAAGTTCCAGGCTTCCCGAGACTCCTACGCGTTCATCTGTAATCAATTATAGATCACACATGACAGATACAATTTGTTGCGACATTTTTTTACTATTTTATTACGTTTTAGTATAAATACAATATCGTTATTACTACTAGCGCCATCTATTTTGTTCTACATGAACTATATCTGAGTCGAATTATTATATTGCGTTGACGGTCGCTCTTTAAGAATCAATCGTTCAAAGTGAATGAATAAAATATATACCAGTCTTCGAAAATGTCTATTTTAGTTAATTAGTCTCGTTATTTTTGGATACAATAAAATAATTATAAAATTACGCTTAGTACGTAATGCTTAGTAAATAAGTATATATTTTTTACATACAAGTATATGTGTGCAGTTCTCTATGGCATGGTTGTTTAGCAAGCGAACTTCGGTTTTGCAAAGATCCCGAGTTCGGATTCATGCACAGACCAATTAAGTCACTTAATATACGATATTGCATACACCAGTATAACCAAAATGCACAAAAGAAAAAAAAATGGTTAAGCTAAAACTAAATTGACAACATGGTAACAAACAAACATATAAATTAATGGTAAGATTAAATCCGCTAATGCCCGCCATTTTGTAAGCGGTAAGTGGAAAAACCGGAGACCTTGAGAACCGGTTACATTCACCGTGTACAGCCGTCGAGACGCTCATATAAAAATTCAACAAACACACACACACACACAAACACACACACATTTTATGATTTTGTACATTTATATTTCATGTTTAGTTTTTCTGTCTTAGTGACAAATAGAACAATGAAATACGCAAATAAATTTATAGTTAAAACATGTTACTATCAAATGATATATTATATAAATAGTATCCAACTCTATAGGTTATTAACCGACTTCGAAAAAAGGAGGAGGTTGTCAATTCGTCTGTGTGTATCTAATATATAAAATTCTCGAGTCTAGATGTGCGTAATTGAACTCCTCCGAAACGGCTTGACCGATTCTCATGAAATTTTGTGTGCATATCGGGTAGGTCTGAGAATAGGACAACATCTATTTTTCATTCCCCTAAATCACAAGGGTAGCCCACCCCTCAATATTTTTTTTTAATTTTTCGACATTTTTCTGTTTCTTATTTTTTTTTATAAAACGGGATACAAAAATACATACAACCCTAAAATTTCAACCTCCTACGATCAACCCTTATTTTTTAAATTTTATTTTTTGGCAATACAACGTTTGCGGGGTCAGATAATTTTTGTTTTTTTTTTATGTCTGTTCACCGATATTTTGGTCAATTATGGACGGATGTCAAATGCCAATTTTTTTTGTTCGATATTGTTTACTTTCGAGATTGTCTCATTTTCACAAGGTCAGGATCTGATGATGGAAACCAGGAGAAATCGAAGGCAACCTCCGAAAATTGTATGCGAGTATGGTGTGTTTGTTACGTAATAGTCATGTCTTAAGGATATTCTGTATGGTGTCAACATCTGATGCTGCTGTGTTGATGAAGAAGTCACAGAACTCCTCAACGGTTCGGAGTTTGAAGACAGCACTGCAATTGGTCGATAGAAACTACTTGGTAGTATGTAGGGGCTAAATGTTGCGTGTCAGGTATGCTTGAATATACGTCTGATGCTGCTGTGCTGATGAAGAAGCCACAGAATTCCTTAAAGACTAGGAGTTGGGAGACATTACTGCAGTTAGTCGATGGAAACTGTTCAGTAGTATATAGGATTAACGTTGTGCTTAGGAGGTATGCTTGAATCAACATCTGATACTGTTGTGCTGATGATGAAGCTACGGAACTCTTATACGGTTAGGAGTTAGGACACAATGCTGTAAATTTTCTTTTTTCTGCAATACTTTAAAGGCTACGATTGATCTTCATTCGGGCTGCAGTGCTATTGTCTACCCATGATAATAACACAAATATAAATACTTAACAAGTATTATCAAACTCTTTTAACTAAGTACCTATTAATAACAATTATAGCTCCCTAAATATATCAACCATCTAACAAACGGACTTGTAATAAGTGATAATATTTTTAATAAACTGAAAGCCATGTAAATGAACTAACTTCTATTGAAGTTCACTGCTCATTAAAATCGCTAAAACTCGTGAAAAAAATTACTTTAAAAAAAATAGTTAAGCCGACTAAAGTTAAACTAAAAAGAGATAAATAACTAAACTTACTAATTTGTATACTTAATACAATATACAAAACGTAATACTTTTATAAAGTAATCTTTAACTATTAAAATATTTACAATTGCCACTTATTTTTGGAGTCGGTGCCATGCTTGGTAAAAGACCCTGTTGTATTGCACCGATTTCAATAATGAGATCTCTATAAAAATATTTACAATTGTCACCTATTACTGAAGTAGGTACTGGTTAAAAATTACCCGCTATTTTGCCGCGTGACTTTGACGGCCGCGCATATCATACAACATTATTATCATTGACTACGTTAATAAGGCTGGCACCGGTTGATCATCCTTAACATTTAGGGTATGAAAAATAGATTTTGAACGATTCTCTGACCTACCCGCTATGTACCTAACCTACACAAAATCTCATTATTCGTAGCTTGATCCAATTTTTGCAAATTTGATCGAATTCATTTAAGGAGTTTGGGAGTCCACCGCGGACAAACAAAGTGACACGTATTTTACGTACCTAATATAAATTGCACATTGTCACACGTTGGCTTGTTTAAAACTGTACTTTGTGTTATTTAATTTTAAATATTCAGACTAAGTGATGTTACCTAAGAACTTGATACATTGGCAGTTAACTTGACAAGCTTTTAATCCGACGTTCAAGTGATTTCATAATGCGAATTGCTTTCCATAACATAACATAACATACCATAACTTCACGCCTTTTGTTACCCGAAGGTGTAGGCAGCGGCTGTTAAGCCTCGTTTCGCCGTTATGTTTACGTCCCAAATGGAATATGTGGCGAACCTATTGCCATACCGGGCACAAAGTTTGTCAGTCATCGATATTTATCACACATAACTTCCAAAAACAATTTCGAAAAGTCATTGGTGTGAGCCAGTGTCTGGAATCGAACCCCGGACCTCTGGATCAGAGACCGTGCGCTCGCCCACTGCGCCACCGAGACTTTCCATGCCGATTATAATAATAGCAATAAAGAAAGAATCTGCTTCTTTCTTATTTCATTTCATTCAATAAGTACACCGTCGAGATATACACATTTTTGAAATTTCTCTATCGAACCCTAATTACTTAAATTTGTATAGCCTATATTACTTTTATATAGAACTAGTTTTTTACTTGTGAATTATTAAATAAAACTTAATATTAATAATAATTAAGGTCCATGCCAGAATATGTTGCTGAAATCTATTCTTTGTATCTGTAATATGACTAGAACAATGCTTGAAGCTTTTGCTGTAAGAAACAGACCACGCATTTAATTAACAAACATACATACAACATAACTTCACGCCTTGTTCTACCCAAAGGTGTAGGCAGTGGCTGTTAAACCATGTCTCGCCGTTATGTTTACGTCCCAAATGGAATAGGTAGCGAATCTATTGCCGTACTGGGCACAAAGTTTTTCAGTCATCGATATTTTTCACACAAAACTTCCGAAAAGAACTTCGAAAAGTCATTGGTGTGAGCTAGTGTGAGGATTCGAACCCGCGACCTCTAGTTTTAGAAGCGGGTGCTCGAACATTGGACCACCAAACACTACGAACAACACCACGTATTTAATGATATTTATTATATGAAGTGGCGCGTAGTCTCGGTGGCGCAGTGGTGGAGCACACGGGTTCTGATCCAGAGGTCCGGGTTCGATTGCAGACACTGGCTCACACCAATGACTTTTCGAAATTGTTTTCGGAAGTTATGTGTGATAAATATCGATGACTGACAAACTTTGTGCCCGGTATGGCAATAGGTTCGCCACCTATTCCATTTGGGACGTAAACACAACGGCGAGACGAGGCTTAACAGCCGCTGCCTACTCCTTCGGGTAACAAAAGGCGTGAAGTTATGTTATGTTAAGTTATGTTAATAAAGGAAAATATAGTACAAACATCTATATCATAGATTATATACGTACAAATGTATGAATATCTGTGTCTGTTAAGTTGTTAATGTTTTAGGGGAATTATTAGAAATGTTTTTTTTTGCATATGTAAGAACACTTTCGGTTTTACATTGATCACGTTTTGCCACGCGACCATGCTTATTTTGAAATTACGTAAAGAGTTTGAAACGTCGGGAAATAAATAGAAAATAAGTTCTAAATAAACGCGATATAATCCGTAAAAAGTTTTTTTAATGTTATGGATTATACAAATTAAAAATATTGTATAAGTTATATAATTATATATTACATTATATAAATGCACAGATTTATATAAAATATGTAATATTAAAAATCTAATTTTAATGTTCAAAATTTAATTTAATCTTATACTAGTTCCTGTTTGCTGCTTCGCCTATGGGAAACGTGTAAGATATTGTCAAAATGTACTCTGTCTCTACTGTATTATACAAACAAACCACCCCGTTGATACGTTCTATCTATTAGAAATACCACATCAAAATCCGTTGCGTAGTTTCGAAGATCTAAGCATCCAAGGGGACAGGCAGCGAAAAGCGACTGTTTTAAACTATGTACCTAATTATGATAGTTATATTATTGAAAATATAACAATAACATTTTACATATTTTTATTTTAAAGCACTTATTATTTTGCGCGTCTCCATCCATTTAAGGTATTTTTTGATAAACCTATTGTAATATCTTATCTTTATTACGAACTTTGCTCCTCAAGATAGCGGCCAATGATAAATTTAATACGTTTATCGAAATATATAATAACTGAGACGTAAAAAGACATTGTATTTCCACGCAAGCCGTCGATAAAATTACAAATCTAGGTGTCTCTCTTTGAAAATATTTAAAAATATATGTGTGTGGTTGGCAATTACAATTCATTAAAACTTTTATTTGAATACGACCGTGTGTGTTGGATTGCCGAGGTTGTAAAAAAAAAGCAATTTAAAATGTTGTCACCGTGGGATTATAACTATCAAAATGGGTGCATCTCGGATTTTTATTTGTCATCGGACCAATATCAGGTACGTTAATAAGCAAAAGTTAAATAAAATCTCAACGTTTTGGAGGAAAATCCTGAAGTAGTTTACAGAAATAGCGACTTTTCTATATGCTCTCTTATAGTAATTTATTCTTGAAATATCCTAAAGAATATTGATAATAATACATTTCTCTGGTACGGTGGTATCTTTAAGACAAGTGGACGAAGGTAACTTTTGGTACATATTCAGGATTAGCTGGCGGACATGTTACATAACACTTACGCGGGGCGTAATTTTTTCAGGTCTCGATAATATCAATTCGAAGTTTCGAAATATACTATCGGTTGAACTTATAATAACTATTTTCTTGTAACGAAATTGCTCGCAAATAATTTACCCTTTATTACATCAGCTACCTGCCTCTAAGAGTCCCGTCAAACAAACAAACAGGGAGAAAAAAATAAATAATACATAAAAAAATCGGCGGGTTACTGTTATTTCAGTTTAAAACAGTTATTTCAATATTACAAATAAACACTCCAATTTATTTATTATGGTTTATTTGTATACTTATACGTACTGAATAAAATTTAAATTTAATAATTTAAAAGTAATCCTGAATAATATGATGATAATCATTTAATTAATATTTATTTGCATAGATCTTACACAATTCGTTAGGTGCATATCATTTAGGTACTCCAAATTTGCTGAAAGGTAGTTTAAAACTGAAAAATCGAAGGCATTTAATTATGACGTTATCTAATTATTATTGGAGAAATAATTAATAACATGGTATATTGACAATCTATATATATATGACATATTTATTCTATTCCGTGCGGAAATATATAAATAGAAAAACTTAATTACAATGGTTAAGTTAGGAAGTTTATTTCGGTTTCATTATTATTACTGTTGGTATTATAATTTAATTGTTGAAATATTGTCATTCCACGGAGACAATGACGTCAGTTTCGACTGCCTTGAGCCTTTAAAGTATTGACTACTTTTAACTGGACTGGGCCAGAATAGATATTTGAGTTTGGATACGTGTTTTTCAGGTGCATTATAGCATCTCTGTATGAATGTGAATAATAAATAAAAATATTTTAGTGCCAACCCTAAATAAATTAGTATATATAGGATGGTTTTATTTTATAGAATATGGCAATGACGATATAGATTCACAATATCATCGCAAATGTCAAAATTAAATCATTGCCAAGTAATACACAAATATACATAACAAATGACTTTGTTTATACTTCACATAATGTTCACGTTCAAGGGTTGTCCCAATATATAATATTAATTTGAAAGTTGTTTAATCTTATAAATCATTATTGTACGTAAATGAATATGATCTCCAATCGATATTTGGCAAAAATAAATAAATAATAATTATGCTGTTAGCTGAATAAAATTATTTTTCACATGCAGTTACACTTCATCTTCTGTCCTTTTCGTTTTCATTTTTAAACTCATTTCCCCTATAGTACATGATACTTGCTGACTCTCTTGATTGTTAAAATGTTTGTTATTACCTTATAGTATAATTTAAATTAAACAACTTACCTGTTGTGACAGCCCTACAGTAAGATACAGCGTGGGTATCAAGTATGTATGAATGAATGGGTTTTAATGTTGACATAAATACTTGGTACAATACGTTACTTGTTCGGCATTCCCACTTATGTAACTGGCGTTATAAATAGATTGTATATACTCATCTATGTTAAATTACTGAGCAATGATTAATACCACTTATAATTTATTTTATAATTATTACATGTGTATGCATGGGGTATTTTCGCTTTTGCAGTAATGTATTTTGTATTTCTCAATGTGTATTTAATTTGTATATAATAAGCGTAAAGATTTAGAAGACTGAAGGAAGATCTATTTATTATATTTTACTCGAAATTTACTTAACGTATTCAAATATAGCTAAAAAAAAAGTCTAATCAATGGTTAACAAATAATGCAAAGGCTGAAGGAAATTCATCAATACATCTCAAGTTAATTTAAGAAATGATGAGTTTTGAAATTCTCGAATTTTCTTTTTTTTTCTTTGTCAAAGAATGCCTCTCGTTGATGTCTTTAGTACCAGAATGTGTTTTTTGCATTTTCTGAAATTACTTGCTAACGTACATTTACCCTGAATTTTCTTTAATTAAAAGACAGAATAGTCACAAAAGAAAATATTATTTGGTCTTCTCCGTTGCGTGGTATTTTAATATAATACAATTGTGCAGAATCTTCACCTGTCGATAGTTTTAGGTGATAATAAGTCAATTTTATTTTGCATTAAGTATCTCTTGTTATATAAATAATGGAATGCAATGAAAGCATGTTTTTATATTCATTAAAAAAAATATGAAAAACAGCCTGTATATACTGCAAAAGTTACAGCGTGTTTTTTTTTCATATTCTAATAATATCACCTGTATTTTCTTAACTACCTAAATAAACCAACATGTAAAACAAAATTTGGGTAAATACAATGACTTCATTATTATAATTATTAAAGCTTGTAATTTGTATTTCGCACGTTTAATATTTTTTTCGTTAATATTTTTTTGTAACTTGGTGCTAGATATTGCATGAATTTACGTATTTTTTTTACTTTAATATCCAAGGAATTAAACAGTGTTGTTTTGAAATCATAAGTTATAGTCATAAGTTTCCCTGTGGTAGAGCCAAGCAGTTCGCTGCATGAATGGGCTGGCTCGACCGGTGAAATACCACGACCTCTCAGAAGACCGACGTAAAGTGGCTCATGCCGCGTTTCGTTCGGTGAGAGAGGTACCCGGAGGCCCACCCCCCTTCCTCGTCCTTTCCTATCCCCTATCCCTTAAAGGTCGGCAACGCAACAGTAACACTATATGTGTTGCTGCTGTCCATGGGCGGCGTTGGTTGCTTACCATCAGGTGACACGCCTGCTCGTTTGCCCTCCTATACCATAAAAAAAAGTGTTCAACTAATATTTATAAGTGGATTTAGCGAATAAAGCTTTCTTAGTTATTTTCAAAATACAACACTCGGGCGAATGTTTGAAAAACTGTTAAATTTAAGGACGAATTCACTTAATCTTAATAAACTTAAAAAATCAGTAAGTAATAATAAAGAATACATTCGTAACTTTTAGTTACATTACATTTTTGTGGGTTAGAAGGGCAAACGAGCAATCTGATGAGAACTAACTTTTCACCGCTCACCGGCCATAAACACCGTGGTGATATGCCGTCCTTTAAGGGAGTAGGAAAGGGGATCGGGCCTCCGGATACCTGTCTCACCAAACGAAATGCGGTACGAGCTACTTAACGCCGATATTCCGAGAGATCGTACTATATCACCGGTCGTGCCGGCCCATTCAGTCAGCGAACTGCAAGACTCTACCACTATAAATACACTATCGTTAGCGCCGTTAATGAATGAAATACGGAAGCTGTGACATCATCATCCAGTCACGATCAGAACACCTAAGCTAGTAAGTCCATCGAAGGATTTCCGATTAAATACCTGTATTTACCCGGAGAATTTATTATTATAAAATATACCTACAATCTACATGTGAAAAACCAACTTAGTGCATATCATCACGCTCTTAATACACAAACATGAAGGCAGCGCAAATAATACTTTATTTCGCCGAAATAAATATTTATTCTCATAAAATATCATGCTAGACCTGGCCTATTGCCATTAAGAAAGGATTTCCAAATAGTCACAATGCAGAAAGAATCCACCTTAAGACAAATTCGTAAAAGGCTTGTGCACGTAATTATTGATATATCTATATTTATAGATATGTCGTCACGGAATATTGTAGGTATGAGGGAAGTCATTACGGCATTTTGACAAACGAAATTGTATCACGTACTGAATTAAGGCAGTTAATGAAAAACTCTAATAAATTAACTTTTCAATACATCTAAACGTCACAGTATAATAATTGAATAACTAGTGACGTACTGTACCGATGTTGAAGTATTTGCGATATTAGTATAGCAGCGTACTTCCCGTAGTGACGTATCCACTCATTGAAGCCAAAGGCTTCGTGCGCTGGCGCAGAACTCAGTGGCCGTGTGATCTATCCGCAGTACACACGCACTCATGATTACCAAAATTTGTATTTAAATTTCGAACATCTTTTGAATATAACGACATATTTTAAATTTGGAATTATCGAACGGTTTTATGTTTAAATTTGGATTTCCAACGCCGGCTGTGCTACCTAACCTTAACCGTCAAATATGGCAGCGGCATATAAGGATTTCTCATCAGATATAAGCTGGTGATTGTGTGAGTGTCTTTACTTCAGTGCTACAATTTCAGGAGGAGAGATATATCTTAGTAAGTGTGACCACAGCACTTTTTCTTTTTAATTCAGCGTAAGTGAACTCCACGTACAGCTCATAGAGCTTGTGTTTTGAGGTTAAGTCATTGTTTATTATTATTTATACTAAATAACGTTAGATTGTAGATCATATGTATTTCTTTGTTTCTTGGTCCCTAAAAGGAAGTTATTTGGTTACATAGTAGTTGTAATATTTTGCATCCTTTTTCACGAATCGTACTATTATTTTGTAGAATATAGAAATAACGAAGGCTTCATCAACATCATCGCCATCATCAGCCTGTTGCAGTCCACTGCTGGACTGCAACTGGCTGCTCCCAATTTGCGCCACAACATCCTATTCTCTGCCTTCCGCATCCAGTCTTTTCCATCAGTCTTTCCGAATTCGTTTGACTAAGGCTTAACTTATGTAAAGAATACTTTTTAGGATTACTATTAGTAGTCTAAATACAAAAAAACGAAAACATAATCAATTTTATAATAAAACCGTAAATTTTAAACTTGAAATTTGAATAATATTGGCCAATAAATTCGGGGAATACCAAGTAATGCCGGCTGGTCTAGAGCATACACAAAAACATTTGATATATAATTATTCAAGATAACAAAAATATTAAGTTCCGCAAGGTTGTTTTAAAATAATATGTTTCTTGGTTCCTTATATGGTCCGGGAGTCATTATTATGCTAATATTTATAAAAACCAGATCAATGAATTGTGCTTGACATTTTTTTGTTTGTAAAGCATTCTTGAGTTGAATATTAAATGCTGGTTCTTTTAATACATATTTTCTATACAATAATGGCGATGCATAAACCTGGAGACTTGAATTAGCAACTAATGTTGAGTTGTACCATCGCTGCAAATCACTGAACTACCGCAGATTGGACTGGTATGCAAATACGTTTATAAATAAAACTAAATAGTAACATAACATAACTTCACGCCTTTTTCTACCCGAAGGTGTAGGCAGCGGCTGTTAAGCCTCGTCTCGCCGTTATGTTTACGTCTCAAATGGAATAGGTGGCGAACCTATTGCCATACCGGGCACAAAGTTGTCAGTCATCGATATTTATCACACGTAACTTTCGAAAAGTCATTGGTGTGTGCCAGGATTTGAACCTACTACTTCTTGGATCAGAAGCGGGGTGCTAGCCACTGCGCCACCGAGACTGTAGTATATATTAATTAATACAATACATTAAAAACTCTCGGTTGCGCATAAATTTTAGAAAAGGCGAGAATTTACAAAAACAAACCCTACATATTTCTGAAAAGATTTCCCAGCGATTAGTTTTATATAATTCATGAATGTGTTGGCATTAAAACAGGTTTTATTAACGTCATAACACAGAGAATTAAAAGCTTGTACTTTGCTATAAACATATAGCATCATTATTTGTAGGTCATCTGTAAATCATCTATATATATATATATATATATAAGATATTTCCACCTATATATTGACTCATGACGATATCTCTGGAACCATAAGGCGTAGCGACTTGAAATTTGGTAGGATTATTCCTTTCGCCGAGTAGAGGTCAGCTAAGAACGGATTTTACGAAATTCCACCCACAAGGGGGGTTGCGGGGGTGTTAACAATGGAAAATTCCCATTTTTAACCTATAGCTGCTATCGACTTCAAATTTGTCGAAGATATTGCAGTATTAACATAGCGGGGCAGCAGTTATTACTTTTGATGCGAAACAGAGTTCGCCGGGTCAGCTAGTTATTGTATAAATCATTTATATACGCACGATTTTGGTCCGTGCGAAATTCACCACCTTTTGCACTCGTATCTTCATTTTTCATTCCATTCTTCACGTATTAATAATATTACTGGATTTTTTTAAAATTGTCTTTATTTTTGGAAAATAAAACAATGTAATATAGATAGATAAAACTTTATTTCATTTGGATTACACAAAATACTTAAAACAGGTCTTATAACTAAAAGTACAAAAGGCGGTCTTATCGCTTAGAGCAATCTCTTAAAGGCAAACTTTATAAGGACAGAAATGAAAGACGGGTAAATTAAAAAAAATCATTTTGTATTAAATATATAGTATTACAATAACAAATGTTATATTCAATACATTAACAAACATACTAACAATATTTATACATTTACGTATCACAAATATAAACAACCAAACCCATCTTATATATAAAATTCTCGTGTCGCGGTGTTTGTGGTTAAACTCATCCGAAACGGCTTTACCGATTCTCATGAAGCTTTGTATGCATATCGGGTAGGTCTAAGAATCGGACAACATCTATTTCTCATCATCCTTAATCACAAGGGTAGCCCATCCCTCATTTATTTTTATTTTTTCTATATATATCTGTTTTTTATTTTTTTTATAAAACGGGATAAAAAACACACAACACTAAATTTTCAAACCCCTACGATCAACCCCTAATTTTAAAATTTTATTTTTTGGCAAGACAACGTTTGCATCATAACGGCGAGACGAGGCTTAACACCTTCGGGTAACAAAAGGCGTGAAGTTATGTTATGTTACAATGTTTGCCGGGTTAGCTAGTACTTATATAAAGATTTATACCTATATTGAACACGTTTAACATATATAAAGAATTACCAATAACAGATTAGTTAGAATAATAAGCATGTAGTAATGATAAGTACTGCGAAGCTGTGACTTGAAGGTTGCTATGGGCTGGGCTTTCCTTATTTTCTCGGATGACAAACCACGAAAATGCGTGAAATACATTGGAACAGCCAGTCTCCAGTTTCCCGTCCTATGTCTGTTTGAAATTAAATATTAAATATTTCATTTTATCTGTCTACAAATATATTTTCTAGAAAGCACTAAGGACATTGTGACTGATTGTCATTGTATCTAATATATAAAATTCTCGAGTCTAGATGTGCGTAATTGAACTCCTCCGAAACGGCTTGACCGATTCTCATGAAATTTTATGTGCGTGTCGGGTAGGTCTGAGAATAGGACAACATCTATTTTTTATCCCCCTAAATCACAAGGGTAGCCCACCCCTCAATTTTTTTTTTTAATTTTTCGACATATTTCTGTTTCTTATTTTTTTTATAAAAGGGGATACAAAAATACATGCAACCCTAAATTTTCAACCCTCTACGATTAACCCCTATTTTTAAATTTTATTTTTCGGCAAGACAACGTTTGCTGTATCAGCTAGTTATCTATAATATAACATGAACCAAGTTGCAATCAGCTCATTGTGTTTCGAAGAGAACTTGTCCCTTTTTAAAGTTTGTAAAAATTCATCTACAGTTTATTCTGTTTTCATTGCACTGCATTTTCTCCGCGTGTCAATATACTGCAGCAGATTTTTCTTTAAACGTCTTTCTTTTAACACAAGTTATTATGATCTCTCTTAAAGCATAACGAAAAATACGCAATTAGAACTATCTTACAGCGACATCTCTTGACGAGATGATGTTACTATGTGATTAAGCTTTATCTTGATATGTTAGTCCCGGATAAGGTTTTTGACATTAGTTGTACATGTCTTAGTATAACTCATTATGTTGCTGATGCAAAATTGTTACATGCCATTGACCCAGACATTGTTCAAATTATTTGCGACATATATAAAACGTATCTAAAGATAGTTTTTTTTGTCCTCCTTAATATATATAACATAACAGTAGGAATAGCACTAAGTAATGCATTCAGCTGTCTATTAGTCGATTTAAAAACAAAATTGGGGTCTGGTATTAATTAAATACTATTTCATTTTCCTAAATCCTATCGTAAACCATAGAGCTTGGAATTTAATTTTTTTGTCAGTTAACCCTGTATTATAATTAGACCGCCTCATATAATCAAGAATCATACGCATTTAAAAAATCCTTCGCAAAAATTTCGTGCTGACATTCCTAATACAGTATTTATAAACGCTCGTATTTCAAATAGAGAAAATATTTAGCAAGATACGTCTTGATATCTAAAATACAAAACTGGTTACTTGTTGTGATAATAGGCGAAAGATATTCACATGTTTTGAATGAATTCTTTTCACTGTTTCCAATACAAATTTAACTTAGCAACAGTGTACACGCTAACCTCGCGTGAACCATTCTAATAATACTTTGTTTAATATAAACAATTGTTGGCAGATTTCATGAATGAGCATGTACATACACAGTACGTTAAATATTTTAGGAGATTCATAGTTGATTTCAATACTGTAAATAATAATAAAAAATATATAAATAATAATAAACAAACGATAATTATAAAAGGAAGGTGATGTTAGAAGCCTTAAAAATCGACGCGCGTGCATGAAAGGAGTTATGAAAGCTAACGAAGAGAGTGAGGTGTGTAAGACTCGTGCCTTATGAAGCTTTGTTCTCTCTGCCTACCCCGCAAGGGATTTGGCGTGAATTTATGTATGTATTTAAAGCTTTACACGTTCTTTGTGAGGTAAGCAGATAAAACGTAGCGCCGTAACAAACGATTCTTTCATATCGCACTCGTTTCTTGGTCGTTCTTTGTTTTTTTCTATATTATATTCTCTTAGAAGCAATTTTTTGAAAGATTAATCTTCGATTGAAAGTTACCCAAACACTGCATGGTTTTTGATGCTCTCAAACTAGTTGACTGACCAGATCATAGCTTCGGATCAGGTTGTCAAAGCCTCCTGCGTAGAAGTACTTAGGTAAACGAGTCTGAACCCTACGCAATTAGGTAACATGCAACAGATCAGCTGATTTTAACGCCTGAAATAATAGTTTTTAAAGAGATTTTTTTCACTTTTTTCCCGAGCTTATCTGCGAGCTGTAACCAGTACCTAATACTTAATTTTATTGAGATCTATTCTAAGTAAATTATTTTTTTATATGTCTAGTCACATAAAATGAGCGACCTTAATTTGTATGCACAATATTTTTTTTTGTAAATGCGAAAAGGTTGAGCGAACTGTGGAAAACCCCAAGGTCCACCGAAACTGTAACAGGAGGCTGTACTCGGCTCGGTCACGCCGCGCATGCCTTATCAACACAATATAGTGACGTCAATGAATTATTCTAAGTTTTTTTTTCACTATAACAACGGAACACCAGACTTCCTGTAGACTTATCTGACAATCTTTATCAAGTTGGTTGAGTTAGAAGTCTTATTGGCGAGGTGTACCCCCAGATTCCTAATGTGAATTAAAGTCAAGTTAATAATGAAGCTACAATAGACTTAGGTTTAAACAGGGAGGTTTATTTTTACTGCTCTGTCTCTCTCTACTCTATTTCTCTATTTTATTATGAGTTTAAGCATATCCTAGTATATTAGATAGTAGGCGAGCACATAACCGTTCCCTATTTATTAATTTAAAAGCTTTGTTTATTTACAATATTGTTTTTGATTATGTTGTTGTTATGCCCGGTGACAGTATAATACTGGACATCAATTTTATGGTCCTGGGCCTTCGAGTACAGAATTCACAATATACTTGTAGTTATAAATCTATTGCCTAGTTATCAAATGATTTAAACCTTAGTCTCAGTATTCCAGAGGTCGATCACACGGCTTCGTAATCCAGAGGTCGCGGGCTCGAATCCTGGCTCACACCAATGACTTTTCGAAATTAATTTCGAAAGTTATGTGTGATAAATATCGATGACTAAAAACTTTGTGCCCGCTATGGGCATAGGTTCGCTACGTATTCTTTTGGGACGTAAACATAACGGCGAGTCGAGGCCTTACAGCCCACGCCTTGGGGTAGAAAAAGGCGTGAAGTTATGTTATTTAATATATTTCAAAATTAAATTATTTTCCTTTGTAGTTATTAATTTATATATGATATATTTATCTATTATAGCAATAAAATAAGATATCATAATAAATGTTCCTATCTATATTTCACTTATTACTAAGGTATAATTACAGTGATAAGACCTACGTCACTCTATGAACTACTAGTTGTCTCCCGCGGTTTTGCTCGCGTGAGTTTTCTAATGCCGATAATTTTATACCCATTTATACCTATACTAGATGACAACTCTGATTTTTTTCTAGTGAGATTTCTGTACATATGTAATAAAATTAAATTCTAAAAATATTTATAAAAAAAATATATATAATTTTTAGTATGTAAATGCAATTGTAGATATCGTTGAAAACGTACATGCTTAACGCATCCATTAAAATTATATGTAACTACTGATATTATGATTGAAATCCAAGCAATCTCCAAACTTTATTTAATTTAAGTCAACAAATGTTTATTTAAAAAGGTCGTTTGTTTCACGTCATTATTTAATATTACATCTGACTTGTAATATTTAAATTTAATTAATCATGTTGACATATGTTTTAAACAAATGTTTGCTTAAGGTTAACAAAGAAGATAATTTCATTTTGATATTCATTAATAATAATTGAGTAACTATAAGTTTGAATCTGGCATGGGAAATTATGTTTAGACGGTACCAGATTCGAAGCCTGGTCAATGTAAAATAAAACCATCTTATCAAGACGACTGAAATCTAGAATATACTCTTAATGTACTATATACTTGGTTTATTTATTTCAATGTCAGGAAATATTGAATGACACAATGACACGTGGGAAATATGTTGATTATTTTCTGAATACTTAGAATTGTTATAAGATAAAAAGTGGAAGTACAATGCAGCCATACTAGATTACTAGACCGGTTTTAAGGTACAGAAAATGGTACAAAAAAATAACTAGATTTTTAATAGAATCCTTTATTACTGCGTAGTTGAACCAGTGCTCTAAGATGGGTCTGTCACTGCTTACTGTGAGTTTGTATTGTTATAAGTTCAATAATAAAACACTATTGACATAAGGAGATTTTCTTTTAAAAACTAATATCAGATGTAGTTCCTTATCTCTAAATTAAGTATTTAATTTAATATAATATTAGACTTACGAGCCCTCGGTGTGGCGTAGCAGGTAGTCAATAAAAATAATATAGTAAATATAGATATTGATATAAAATAAAATAACGGCCACTATATTACCGGCTAATTTAGTTTTATTATATGTTTTAATTATTCAAGTTCATATTGGATTTTAATTGGGACACTACACGTGGTTCTAATTTATATAATGGACATTTATTTAACGATCAGATTGCGTCATAACTAAATTTGTTAGCAAAAAGGCTTCGTATATTTGCATATTTATTAACATGTGTCGGATGTTCTCGGAAATATAATTTTTGTATCGTGCTAATATTATTATTGCAATGTACTACTGTCTGTGAAAAATATTTTATTTTAACCATTAAATTAAAATATAAAGTAGTAAATAAAAATAACGTTTGGAAAAGATTCGCTATCCGCTTCTGGAGTGAAAGGAATTTAAGAAGTAAAACAAAAGACAAAGCAATTGTCTGTTTTGTTCCCGCCAAATTACCGCCGAAAAACATAAGCTTAAGTCATAAAAAGTTATGGCAAAAATATCAATACATAGACATTTCCTGTCACTCCTATGTTAAGGCGGTAGTTATTCCAAATGTCAACAAAGCACTAAATATCAAATATAATACAAAATTCTCTATGAATATTATATGTTTATACTTTAATAACACATAACATAACATAACTTCACGCCTTTTGTTACCCGAAGGTGTAGGCAGCGGCTGTTAAGCCTCGTCTCGCCGTTATGTTTACGTCCCAAATGGAATAGGTGGCGAATCTATTGCCATACCGGGCACAAAGTTTTCAGTCATCGATATTTATCACTCATAACTTCCGAAAAGAATTTCGAAAAGTCATTGGTTTGTGCCAGTGCCAGTATTTGAACCCACTTCTTCTTGAATCAGAAGAGGGGTGCTCGCAACTGCGCCACCGAGACTATGTACTATATATACTTTAATACTTTATATAAAATGCTGTTGGACAACTGAAACTCGCCGGTATATTAATGGTGATATCACACATTATCCGTGACGTATGAGCGCATTGACCTTATAAATACAGCATAAGTCAAGTGTCAGTTGTGTTCCTTGTCTTAACGGTTGCCACAAAACATACGTGTAGCAGTTCAAAGACCTATACTGATGGGGGTTTGGCCTGCTTACAATAGTTAAAAATAAAAACACTTCCCGCCCTCAGTGTGTGTCAAATCCAAAATATAACTGCAGTGATTGTCTCATATAATACATATTTAACTAGCTGACCAGGCGAACTTTGTCCCGCATCAAAAGTATTATCTGCTGTCCCGCTATGTTAATACTGCAATATCTTCGAATATATTTGTTTAAATTGCATGCTGTAAAGGGCCAAGATCACCTATATTACAGGCACAATCTATATAAGACACTTAATTGCATGAAAATTAGTACTGTTATGTTTAAAATCCATCATCATTTAAAAGCCATTATTTCTCGTAAAAAGTAAAAAAATAAAAATGGTCCTTGTGGGTTATCCCTAAGAGATAGCCATTTGCCCGCGCAGATTTTTTTGTAGACCTTTTAAAGGAGTATAATATGTAGTACGTTGTTTTGATTTATTAATTAGGTTTCAGGCAGCGTTTGCGATTAAAATTCTAAATCTTGAAAATTATCACTTTTTTTACTACACTATACATGAATCGAAACCACCCTGTTGACACCTTCTAGCTATTAAAAAAACCGCATCAAAATCCGTTGCGTAGTTTTAAAGATATGCGCATATAAGGGGTCAGACAGCGGAAAGTGAATTTGTTTTATACTATGTAATGATATGTAAATGTACAAATAACAGCTTTTTTATGATATAAATTTTTGTTCACAGATGCCACAAACGGTACCTCGGTCCGGGTGCAGCCCGCCGTCAGCATCACAGGGTGAGAGAGCAGTCCCTGGATCTCCGGCTGATTTACAACATCTTCTCCGTTTCCTCGGAGCTGCATCCCCTCCAGAATCGATGCTACATTCCCCACCAAATCTACACAACAAACCACCTCCACCATACCCAGAAGACAATACAAATAACGTATTCTTAGAGCCCTTGTACGAATTTGAAGGATATCCCACACCGTCACCTTCCTCTGACGAAGGTTCAATCCCCACCGTGGCTCTTCAACCTCCATCACCTTACAGCTCATTTCAACCTTCTTCTCCTTACAGCTCCCTCCAACCTCCTTCTCCATATAATCCCCTTCATTATAACTCACCTCAAATATATATTAAAGAAGAACCCAACAGACTCACTGTACCTGGTTTTGCATCTCCATATCCCTTGTCACCATCTGGATCCTGTGTGTCTTACGGAAGTCAGAATCAATACTCGTCACCCGTACCACAACATGAAGAATACATAGACATTGAAGAGCTTCTAAAAGAGAACCAGATCCTTCAAGACAGTGTTCAACACAATTACATAACGCCCAAAATTGAAGTCGAAGAGCCCAGAGATCATATTCTCCTGCGATCAGCGTTAGAAGATACATCGTTTCAGAAAAGATTGAATCTCAGACCTATTCCATTGGAGTTGGGAAGTGTCAAAATGGAAGAAAGCAGCGGAGGCGACGAGGCATTAGTTGCCCCTGATATCGACCGGGTGCTGTCCATGGCCATTGAACAAACGAAGAGAGACGTGGACAACACATGCACAGTACTTGGAATCTCACCAGGTGAGTTGAACTTCAATGTTATAGAAATTAATATCTCAGTAGTAGAGCCACGCAGTTGCTGGATGAACGGCCAGCTCGGCCGGTGAAATATAGCGTCCACATACCGCGTAGAAAGTCAACGTAAACAGACTCATACTGCGTTCAGTTTGGCGAGCGAGATATCCAGAGGCCCATCCCCTTTCTACCCCACCTATCCCACATCCAATCCGATACCTATTCCATCTTAAAGGTTGATAACGCACCTGTAACACTATCTGTGTTGCAGGTGTCCATGAGCAGCATTAGTTCCTTACAATCAGGTAACCTGGTTGCTCGTTTGTCTCCATCGCAAATAAAAAAAATATTGTAAATGTGCAAAACATGAGATGCTGATCCTCTAATGATTTATAATTGTCTGACCATGGGAATGTTGTTCACTTATGCTTTACATTATTAGCTTCTATTAATTATATATTTAACAGTGACGTCATTGTTGACTTGATAAATGAAAAAAAAAAAGAACATTTACTAGTAAAAAAATATGTTAACTACCAACCAAAGTAACGTCATTTATCGATAATATAAACAATTTCTTAGAAGTAAGATCGTGTGTATTACGTCAGCCTTAATATTGGCTGAGCGATGATCTCGCTCTCAAATCTGATGACGTCTGACATATACTTACGTTTACTAATCTATATTATATACACTGATATTTAAAGAGGAAAAAAATCTTTGTTAGCTCCTTATCGGTAAGCGTTCTGTACCAACAAAAAAAAATGTAAATCGCAAAAGAAATATTATTCCAATGAGATGATAGTCAATGCAAGAGTTTTATTATATTTTTGGTGGAGAAGCTATGTGCAAAAACTTTACTTTAAGAAAACGTGTTGAGGGCTATTTTACTTATTTTTATTATATTTTCGCGATTTACCACTGTCCATAATATAAAATGTACCATACCAGACTTGCATTGGTTTCAATAAAATCCCTCTTTACAGATCCAATGCTTTGGAGTGCTGGTAATGTCAAATCATGGGTGATGTTCACATTGCAACATTACAACCTACCTATGGTACCCACAGAGAACTTCGCTATAGACGGGGCAGCATTAGTATCACTCTCCGAGGAAGAATTCAATCAAAGAGCGCCACAGGTAAGATAGATGTCAAAATGATAATATTTCTCCACTGTTCCAAAAAAAATGGTCATTCTGGGTCATCCCTTCCAGACCTTCTAAAGGTGTATGCAATAATACTAGTTAACCTTGTGAACTTTGTTTTGCCTCAGAAGCAATAAGAAAAAATAAAATCAGTCATTGTGGGGTATCCCTAAAAGATAGACATACATACACCATCGCGGACTTTTTTGTAGACCTCTTGAAGGTGTATCATAATGTGTGAATGAATTATACATACAAACCACGTTGACACTCTCTACCTATTGAAAAAAATCCACATCACAATCCGTTGCGTAGTTTCAAAGATCTGAGCATATAAGAGTACAGACAGAAAAAAGTAACTTTGTTTTATACTGTATGAAGATTGTAACACTGGGACAGATTGAGGACGTTTGTTAGTATAAAGTCCACATTGATTCATGTTTATTGTTTACTTGGATAATCATATATATGTTGACCGCAGTTATAAGAGAAATATAATGACAGCGACGCACTATCAGTGCGTTATCGTATAAATTCTTTTCGACCACGAGTCACTAGAGGTCGCTAGATATATTGTTATCTACTAATTTATCTGTACACATGTGGATAATTTTTTAAAGTGTTTAATTTATTTCGTATAGAGCATTAAAATTAAAAAGTTATTGAGTAAAACGGAAAGGGTGAGTTTATCTTTGATATTGTCTGTGTATATTATAATAAAAATAATATTCTAAAATTTAAATAGTCTATGTTACTGCGTCATAGGTACTTCCGTTGAAACTCAAAGCGCAAACAATGAGACACCTAGCCTGTTTTAAAATCCGAATATTACTGTAAATATGACAGTCTAAGCAGTTTTTATTTTTAATAATATATAAAATAAGTATAAGTTTATTTCTGGACAAATCTGTATTGTGAACGCGTTTTTTTAATATAAAAATATAAAAGCTCAATCTGTTCCAGTGTATTATTTGTCCGTAATTCACTTGGATCTTAATTTCATCTATACATATAAATAAAATTGAAGTGTCTATTTGGTATATTGCTATAATTGTTTTCTACTATATTTATATAAATACGGTACATACACAAAAATGACATTTTTTGTCTGTTTATTCCGGTTAATCTCTAAAATGGCTCCACTGATTTTGATTGGGACTTTTTATGGCAGTTAGCTGGTGTAATAAGGAGTATTTAGGCTCCTTTCTTTTTATAACATTAACACAACTTTTAGGATTATATCGCGTTTATTTATTACTTATTTTTATTTATTTCCGGACGTTTCGAACTCTTTACAAAGATCATTTTGACGAGTGATGAACAAAAAGATGGTAGTTGTTCAAAAGCTATTTTCATTTATACAAAGAGCACCCAATTTTAGGAAATAAAAATCAAAAAAAGTGGGTGCTCTCTCGGGAAATAAATAAAAATAAGTAATAAATAAACGCGATATAATCATAAAAGTTGTTTTAATGTTATGAGTGTGATTCGCGAAAATCCAAGAAATAAATACTTTCTTTTTGAAAAAAAAAAATTTATTGCTTCCAATGCAATAACAAATTCGGCCGCCCGTTCGTTCGGCTATTGTTAAATATTTTTATTTTAAACTCATACTTTAAAATAATTCTAGAAAGGAAAAAAAGCATCTGATCAAATGAATGATATATATCTTGTTTATCAACTACGTATCGCATAATATCTTATGATTATATTCACGGTCGTATTGAAATGTAGGTACTCAGTGATAAATATTACTAATCATATAAAATAACAAATGTTGCAACTTTACATAGAGATAGTGTTATCAACACTGTTTACTGGAAGGGGCAGATATAGATAGCTATTGTTTTAAACTATGACGCAATATAAAATTAATCTAGAATACTTATACTTGTGTAGTTAGGAATTAGGATAAGTTGGGAATTGGGATTCAATATTACCACCATTCTCTAAAATATCCAAAAGATAAAGCCTTATCGAATATCGCGCAAAAATTTGTTTAGTAGTTTCATAGATTTTTACAACAACAATTTACAGTCGATGTAAAATGTATAATCAAAAAACAAACATAACTTTACGCCTTTTTGTGCCCGAAGTTAGAAGGTTAGGCAGCGGGTGTTTAAGCCTCAACTTGCCGAGTGGTTATGTTAGTTTTCAAATGAAATAGGTGGCGAACCTATCGCCATACACCAGTCACAAATTTGTCAGTTATCGATATTTATCACACATAACTTCCGAAAAGAATTCCAAGAAAACATTGATAATCGTTCCCACCACTTCTCAATCAAAAGCGGAGTGCTCGACCACTGGACTATCCAGACCTTTATAACTAAAATATATAAAGTAAAGTAATTAAAATAAACATAATGAAAATGTTTAAAATCTATTTGCTTTGTTAAAAGTACTTTGAAGTATCTTTAGTTAAGACGTTGACAGAGATAGATTGAACTTATCGTTTAAGTTTTATCAGTGTGTGAGGAATATTACTAAATATATATATATATATATATTTAATATACGTATACTAGGGTTGCGTATTTTATAGATTACTGTATTTAGTTGTTAGGTACTTTTATACAAAGAAAATACTCAGCCACCAGAGTAACATTCATAATTATTTATCCCAACAATATTTATGGAATTGGACAGAAGAAGGTTGAACCCGCTTACCTCCTTGTAGCAGCCAATATTACCGATAATAGACATAATTTGATAGGTAAAAAGGTATAGTCAGTAGGTCAAGTGTGTCGTAATAACTCGCGTAAAATATTATTTTCGCAATATGAGTCAAAAATAAACAAAACAAAACCTCAATGCAGTTTTATAATAGTTCAAGTTAATTCTTAAGGAAAATGTTAAACTAGAACGCTTATGTAACTTCTTACATTTCTTACACTCACGTAACCAGTTATTATTAGGCCGTAACTTGCGTGGAGGCTTTACCTCTTGAAATATCAACCGAAGAGCTGAACTGATCATGTTTACGTAACACGCTATGACCGGGACGGTGTGAGAGGAAATCCTTTTTGCTGACCCTCTTTATGTAATCGCGGTATAATGTTTTTTTATATGTGTTCTTAGTTTTAGTCACGCAAAATCTATTTACTTGATTGACAAAAATATGTTCTAATAGAGAGCATTGCGACAAATTTGCTTGATATTCGGTTACCCGGCAAACTTTTGCCCGAATAGCGGACTTATAAAAAAGTCTTTTTATAAATGATATGATATGAAGATTTTGATATGATAAGGTTCAAACGAGCAGGCGTGTTAACTGACGGTAAGCAACACCGCCCATGAACATCTGCAACTTAGATAGTGTTATAGTAGTGATTGAGATAGAGCTTGGGATAGGAGGGGGAGAACGGAAATCGTTGGGCCTTCGGATACCTGTCTCATCAAGCGAAACGCAGCATGAACCACTTTACGCGAATATCCCGAGAGTTCGTGGTATTACATCGGTCGACCCGACCCATTCATTCAGCGAACTGTGTTGATTTATTACTGTTAAAAGTTATAAAATATAATTAAATATAAATAATGAACCTGAGCGCGGTCGTGGCGATGTGCCTACTTACTTGTATTTGTTGTGGCACGCGCCAGTGCCTTGCCTCGACTTTCTCCAGCGATGAAAGTCACTGCACCCTCGTCAAGTAACTGCATAGAAAAGTAGTAGGATTTTATTTTTTTGGGATGACTATTGATGTGAAGTATCAATTGATTAGTATAGTTGTATCGTATTGGTAATTTTATTTAGTAGCTTCAATCCTTTATCTGACATCAATGTTTTTAGGGCTACTCAAGTACCAAATAGCAAGTGACAGAACCTATTTCAATTCTTAGGTCACCGTTTCGTTAATCGTGGATATTTCGCACTCTTCAATAAGAATTGCTTGGACTTTCTTGTTAACCAAAATTCGAATCGGTCGTTTGGACTCGGAGCATTCATCCTGCTTATGTTTTTTTTTAAATGTTTGAAAATTACCAATACAATAGTTATACTAAAAACAGATGAAGTGATTTAAAGTTCAACGAAGCGAGTGAGGCGTGTAAGAATCGTGCCCTATGGTGCTCTGTTTTCTCTGCCTACCCCGCAAGGGATTTGGCGCGAAGTTACGTGTGTGTGTGTGTGTGTGTGTGTGTGTGTGTGTGTGTGTGTGTACTATAAGATATTAAACATTATTTACTTGTTACAGGCCGGCAGTACATTGTACGCACAGTTGGAGATATGGAGGACATCACAACGGTCTGATAACCCACATATAGCAGCATCGCCTATACCCACACCTGCACCCTTACCATCAGCTGACGACATGAGTGATGGTATGTACCATTCACTTACCACGTGTATTTACCTTAATCAATTTATATACCAACCTTGTTCATAAATAATGTAAGACTAATCAGTGATATTATTAATCTTTTAATATTACAAAATATATAATAGCATTATGAGCTGATCCTAAAATATATTTTTCCAATCCTAATCTTTTGCCTTAGGTTCTAATCTAATCGGTATTTAATGATCTCAATATTACCTAACATAACACATGGTCATATATAATCTTTAAAAGATACATTAGTATTTTATTACTTAATAATTAATAATCAGTTTTATCATCTAAATTAAATTGTTATTGTTTTATTTTTTAAGTGATACATATTTTAAAATAATTTTACATATTATCTATAACATTTGATTTATTGGTGCGATAACAAATAAATTGTCACCATGACGACAGATATTTTTTTTTAATATTTAAAAGTTATAGGTATATGACAAATATCGACCTATTCCATTTGAGACGTAATCATACGTCGAAACGAGGCTTAACAGCCGCTGCATATGCCTTCGGGTAGGCAGAGGCGTGAAGTTATGTTATGTTATTTAAAAGAAAGAAAAAACGTAGGGTTTGGATTAAAATTAGATTTTTATATTAATTTCACGGTTAACTATAAATTTACGTTGCAACATTGTAATAACGTGTTTCGATGGAAAAAAAAACGAGATTTTAACATCATATTTAAAAAAAATAAATAATAAATAGCGCTTATTAATACCACAATTATTTTGAACTTTTATTCAAATTAATACAGAATTATGGTTAAATTTAAGCACTACACTACTGTAGTAACATATACTTGAATAATTCTGTAGTTATTACTTAAATAATAGTTTTATTGCGCTCCGTTCTCTCTGCCTACCCCGCAAGGGATTTAGCATGAAGTTATGTTTGTATGTATGTAATAATTCTAATAGATTAGACAATAAGTCGGTACACGTAAATTAGAGATAATATTATTATTTGTTATTGGTTGAGATATTATTGAATTGCATGGTCGAATGTGGCACGGCCATATATCAGACG
Organism: Euproctis similis; assembly: GCA_905147225.2. NCBI lineage: Eukaryota > Metazoa > Arthropoda > Insecta > Lepidoptera > Erebidae > Euproctis > Euproctis similis. The sequence goes on along the minus strand of LR990113.1, from coordinate 4,201,775 downwards.
CATGTATTGTACACCAACCGTTATCGGCCCACATAGACACTTGTGTTAGACACACAGACCAACCGACTAATAATATATTAATAGTTTGTAGTTAAGCATTTTCTGAAGGAATCAAAGACAGAATTATGGCTCACTTGAAGTATCAAACGTGAAACTTATTAATCTATAGTTGAACAGTTATAATAATACGTATCTAATTTCACGCCTTTTTCTACCTGAAGGTGTTGGCAGCGGCTATTAAAGCCTCAAATCGTCGAATTACATTTACACCGGGCACGAAGTTGTCAGTCATCGATATTTATCCAAAATAATTGCCGAAAACATTGGTGTGTGTCCGGGAATCGAAACCACCACTGCTGACTCAGAATAATAGTAATCATTGTTTTATTATCACAATACAGATTTAAATAAAGTTTCAATAATAAAATAATCATGTTTCAAATATTTTTTAAATTAATTACGCAAACCATTGTCAGGAAATTGGAAAAAAGCATGGTAACTGTTTTTATGAGATAGGAAGGCACAGGACCTGATGGTAAGCGTTGCCGGCCTTTAAAATGGGATAGAAAAAGTGTCGGAATTGGGCTTAAAAGGGAAAGGGAAACTTTGGGCCAACGGACACCTCTCAAACCAATAGAAACGCATGAGCCACTTTACGTCGACATTCTGAGAGTTCGTGGTATTTCACCAGTAGAGCCGGCCCATTCGAGCAGCTAATTTCGTGGCTCTATCAAAATCTTTTTTGTTTAATATTTCATTGAATAAAAAAGCTACTTCAGCATTTTAATGAATCGTGAAACATACGAAGTCTTTGACGTCTTCTCATATGGACATACAGTTAACATATAGGTACCGACTTATAAAAAAAAAACTGTTGATAGTGTCACAGGAAATAGCGATCTACAATTATCTCGCAGTTACTTGTTATTCTATATGTGTACCTACTTTGACAAAGATTTATAACAGAAAAGCTGTGACAGAATTGATTAAACTTTACGAGGTTAGTAGCCCGTTTTCTTGTCATCGAAATGTATGTGTTATGCAGCTCAACTCAATATTTTTAATCATTTGATACGGGTGTCAACAGGTTAGTTTTGTTGATGTTTTACTATGGACGAATATAATATGTGGTTCTAATATAAGGTGTATGTTTTTTTGGGCACTTCACTGCTATTCCGCTCCTATCCTATTGCCGATTTTTAGATGGTGAAACCTATTGTCATACGTTGAGCACAATTATATCAGTCGTACATTTTGCAAAATATTTTTGAAAAGTCATAGTGTGATCCAGTACATAAAATAATAATAATCTTTAAAACATTAGCTGTTGTTTCGTTATTTCACTAATGCAGCCGAATGACGCTTGTTATAACAACTAAAATAATAGTTTTATTTATATTTTAAAAAATACAATACAGACTCGCCATACCGGAAAATTATACTCTCCCTCTCTCTGCTTCAATTTTACCAAGGCTACAGAACAATCCAGAAATATGCACTCCAAACACAAAAAAAAAACAGCTTCCTGGGTTAAATGCCGTTTATATTTTATTACCATCAGTCGTGAACGGTGGAAATAATAGGAAAGTAATAAATAAATAAAATACTTTACTTATTATGAACAGTAAGTGAGCCCAGTTACAGTTAGTTAATAGATCAGGGTCTGTCAATCAATCCCTTACTTGTCGTTTGCGATTCCCTCTAAGTCGATTCTTGTTTTTTTTTTCTTTTCCCGGAGGCCCAGTTTGTGCCACTAGACTTGCAAGGTCGTACAAACATAAGTCTTCTGCCAGAAGATAAGTTATAATTCTCACTAGAACCTCGGCATAAAATTGAAAATCCTTCAATTTTTATGTACATTCGAAACATTGTGAGCCTGTTTTTATTTTCTATTTACTTTTTGAATTTGTGCCTTATTGCTTATAGTTTTTGGGTGAATATTCCGTGCGCCTACTGATATATTTATTTATATATTGGCTTCCTTTAAATAGTATAAGTTAAAAACTTCAATGCAACTATGTATGTAGACATATGGTTTTTATTACTTTATGTGTTGGTCTTTAAGCGTTTCAAGCACACAAAACGGGAAATATTTTCTGATGCGTTAGAAAAAACAATGGATTTTATCGAAAAATTTGGATCTTTTATAATTAGAAGCATCACTATAATTCGGATCTAAAATAATAACATTACAATACAACGTAACAATTATAGGAAACCCGCTCTGTGTTATTCAATAAATTCCATCGAATAATACCTACATATTATATGTGACCTAGCATTAGTTTTTCTAATATTACCCCAAATATGTATTATAAAACCAATTTTATAGATATTTTCTTCAAGATAGTTTATAAAACACAGTTTTATTAGTTCTTTGAAGTCGATACGATGCGATACTGAGAATCTATTGCAGGTGGTGGTCGTATTCTAGACTAAATCGTCGGCTCTAATTCGTACAACATCATTATAAATCTTTATAACGACACTAAATTGTTGAATAATGAAGTTATTTATGTATTTAGTACACAGGCAACATGCACTATTACTATTTATTATAGATAATAATTTTGATCATAGGTTTTATTTATATATATTTTTAAGGCAAGGCTTCCATAAAATCTGTGGTCACGCTAAGTAGTTTTGGAATGTTTGACCCACACACACACAGATGCCTGTCACTTGTGGGGAAAATACTTCGTATTGATAGCCTTAAAAGCTAAACTTATATCATAACTACTGAAGAATTTGTATAGTAGTAACCTAACAAAACTTCACGCCGTTTTCGTCCCGAAGGTGTAAGCCTCGACTCGCCGTTATGTTTACGTCCCACATGGAATAAATAGGTGGCGAACCTATTGCCAAACCGGGCACCAAGTTTTCAGTCATCGATATTTATCACACATAACTTTTGCAAATAATTTCAAAGAGTCATTGGTGTGTGCCAGTATTCGAACTGGCGTCTTTATGGTCTCGGTGTTAAAGTAGTATTTTAATATTTAGCCATTAAACAGCCGTGTCGCCTCAGCAACCACTTCATCTCACAAAGTATAAACATTATATCCTTATTAAAACCTTAACCTTTTCCTCACAGACGAAGACTCAGAGTCAGCCAACACAAGTACAGTGACAGCAGGTGGCAAAGCCAAGAGTGGGAGCACTCATATACATCTGTGGCAGTTCTTGAAGGAGTTGCTGGCATCACCTCATGTGCACGGCTCAGCGATCCGGTGGTTAGACCGAAGTGAGTACCAGTAATAAGTTTTTTTTTTTTACGGGATAGGAGGGCAAACGAGCAGGCGTGTCACCTGATGGTAAGCAACTAACGCCGCCCATGTACACCAGCAGCACATATAGTGTTACTGTTGCGTTGCCGACTTTTAAGGGAAGAGGATAGGAAAGGATGGGGAAGGGGGTGGGCCTCCGGGTACCTCTCTCACCGAACGAAACGCGGCATGAACAACTTTACGTCAGTCTTCTGAGAGGTCGTGGTATTTCACCGGTCGAGCCGGCCCATTTATGCAGTAAACTGCTTGGCTCTACCACTGTTAAGAAAAAATATTTAAAAATATATTAATAATATGTTTTTTATGATAAATCCCAAATTTTAGTAAATGTTCATCAAGAATTGTATGAGTAAATAAATCATGATAGAAAAAAAAATATACTGAAGATAAAACTAATATTTTGTCCATCACTTCAAACTCCCGGTATAAAACGCATTGATTTAATATTTGAATTTTTATATACGAGTACTATTTTAATATATATTGCTTAGTCAAATACTCATATGTCTTTTACGCTCGAATACTGAACCGCCACTCAAATCTGAAAATCAATAAAGTGCTACTTACTGCTCAAATTTGACGTATTTTGTCTAATGTGACAGCTACTTAAACGCTTAAGTAGTACTTATATATTTGAGTGGCGGTTCAGTATTCGGGCTTTAATGTTTCAATGCCACTCTTACCCAGAGCTGTAGGTGGAAAATCTAAATGTGTGCTCGCAGTTGTCTCTCTCTCTAAACTTACGTTTTCCTCGCCCTCGCTCGATCATACTCTTCGTAACTTACTTCCTAAGTAAAACGTGAAATTTTGAAGTTTTAACTAAAAATATTCTAACAATACTCCGGCTTAACTAATAGCTATCCAAGAGTAATTGTATATGAAACAATTTGCATCCAATCTAACTGATCAGTTTACAAGTTGTGCAATTAAAATGTTATTACAAAAACGGTTTTATTTACTTGTTTGAAATTGTTGTAGCAATTAATTATGCTTCATTATTCAGCGTATAATTAATATTGTGTGTACATTGAACACTGCTACGATAATAACGTTACATAATGACAAACATAATATTAGTATATTATGAACAAATCTGGTACTTTATAAAGTTATTTTTTTTGATGCATTTTGAATACTATCTACTTTGTAAATATATGATCCTCGTGAGGCATTGGTGAAATTACCGACTGCAGTATCGAGGTTGTGGCGGTTTCGATCCCCACCTAAGTAAAAATATTTAAAAAAATAAAAACAAAATAAGTTTTATGCCTACTTGATAATAAATTTACTTTTTTTGCAGTCTAAATATATATATCTAATCTAATATCCTCTTGACTAGCTATATATTAATATGAACAGAATATTATTTTTATTATTTTTTATCTAAATGTCTTGATTATAGGTATTTAAAATTGAAAATATGATCGCCATTTTTACTTTTTTTTTCTTTCGCAAACACCTAAACATATTCGCGAAACCGGTGCTGATATTATGATAAAAGGAGATAAGATAAACATTTTGTACTTTTCTATTGAATGATAAAAAAATACCTTTATAAGTTATTTGTTTGGATAAAAAGTACTTTTATATCTGAATGTGATTGGTAAAAATAATTTAAAGAATAACGCAATCGATATAAATAGAAAACGCAATATTTGTAATCGTAAATTAATTGTTTTTGATACGATATTGTTGGCGTTTTATTATTTTACAACGTTGTGAAAATTGTGTCTTGGAATGGTCCCCAGCCCAAAGTTACAGTTAACACTTAACATAACATAACTTCACGCCGTTTTCTACCTGAAGGTGTAGGCAGCGGCTGTTAAGCCTCGTCTCGCCGTTATGTTTACGTCCCAAATGGAATAGGTGGCGAACCTATTACTATAAACGGGGACAAAGTTTTCAGTCATCAATATTTATCACATATAACATTTGAATTTAATTTCGAAAAGTAATTGGTGCGAGCCAGGATTGAAACTCGCAAATTCTTGAATCAGAAACGGGGTGCTGGACCACCGAGACAATTTTAAATTGCGTATGACTTGTTAAAAATGTCATTATATTATTGTTCGATCTTATTTATTATTGCGCATTAAGATTAATTATGAATGCACAAACACAATTGACATTCGGTAAATATTTTAGCGAAATAACATTATGTAATTAAAATATCACATATATTGCAGTTAATTGGTAAACACGTCGTTCAGTTAAAATAAACAAATACCTTTTATTTTCATAATTAAAGCGATAGCATTTATTTTATCTTTTTAATGTTTAATACATTTAGAATATATGCGAGATAATAGCAACTTTTTAAGTAATGATTATTATATTTACAAACTAGCCGACCCGCCCGAACTTTTTTTCGTCTCAGCGGCAATATCTAAAGATTTTTTCCATTAATTAAAAGTGACATTAAAACAACTTTTTATGGAGTTTATTTAGAGCTTGTTTTTATTTATTTCCAGACATTTCGAACTCTTTACAGAGATCATTTTCATTTTCACTCGTGAAAGAGTAAATATAAATGAAAAATCTAAGAAATAAATATAAATAAAAGTAGCCTTTACTACGGTACATCAGGTACCTGCCAATGAAAGCCCCACCAAACTCGGTTCAGCTGTTTTTTTTTAAATGTGACTGAACAAACACAAACATTTAAAAAAATATATCTGGATGTATACATCTCTAGAACGTTTTATAAATCCTTAATTTTGAAGTCGGTCGGTGAACAATTCAAGTAATTTTGAATTTAACGGATAGCGTCAGCATTCAAAGATATTATATAAAACTCTGGCTTTATTCTTGCATTGACAAACGGTTAATGTATCTGACACTACTAATTTCATGGGTGCAAACATAGCTTTAGCATAGACTATAATAGATGGCACATGTCAGCAAAAATGTTCTAATTTTCATCACTGACAGCGCAACCGCGTATATTAGATTTTCAGGATATGTTCATTTCAATACATGAACATTAACTAAGAGTTGACACTTTGATGTGCTTTTTACGCACACATTAATAAGTCACTCACACATTAACAACCCTTTTTTGTTCTTGTTGTTTGGGTGACTATTGTTGATCTATTATTGTTATATCTATGAGTTCAAATGTTTCATTCGGCGAAACGGCGCGTCACCGCTCCCTACGCAATCCTTTATGGAGCGTGAAGATAAAAAAAATCATGCTCGACCAACACGAACTCATTAAATTGCATTTATTAATTACTACACTCAGACAAAACCATTAATGAGTCTTTGTTCTCGATCTAAACGTAAATAAAATGAAAAAAAAAAACTCGTGTAAAATTGTTTCCTGTGGTACAATACAATTTTGCTTTGTTTCAACTATTAGTTAATCTATAAATTAGGCGATTTTTTTTATTACCAACTTACATATTAATTCGTACAATAAAATACCACAACAAATCTACCAAAAAAAACACGTTTGTCCATCAGTAATAGAACCTACAAAGAATGAAACAATCAAAATAATGCATTTCAATATTTTAGTCTCGGTGGTCCAATGGTCGAGCACACGGTTTCTGAATCCAGTAATCGCAGATTCTAATCCTGGCCCACACAAATGACTTTTAGAAATTCATTTCGAAAGTTATGTGTGATAAATATCGATGACTGAAAACTATGTGCCCGGTATGGCAATAGATTCGCCACCATTTGGGACGTAAACACTGCCTACACATACTGGTAGAAAAAGGCGTGAAGTTATGTTGTTATTTTATTATTTGATTTATATACGACATTCCTATGTCCAACAGTGCCAAGGTGATCAAGACATTTACTATACCAACATACTTTAGAAGGATTTAAATAACGCTATTTGTATATTTATATACATACTTACTTAGATATATCGTGACTAGACATAGGAACCTCTATGTACCAGTTGATCCTGTTGTGTGTTTCCTGTTTGATTCTCGAATGTTTTTTTATAAGGCTTTTATTGTGGTTTACGAAATTTTCTCTGTGAGTCCGTGGCACGAAATTATTTGTTGAGTAAAAATAAATTTACTAACTGACTTCAATTGGGATTACGATAAAACATCCCCATCGCAATGTGAAAAATATTTTGCTATTCAATTATTTAGTGCTTGAAAGAAATTGAAAAAAAAAAACGCAAATCAGATATTTTTTCTTGAGAAAAGAAAACTGAAATATGAAAATATTGTTTGTTTCGTCTCAGAAGCAATAAATAAAAAGATTATTAAAAAAAAAATAGTTTTTTAGTTACTCCATATTAAACCTGCCAATAAAGGTCCCGTCAAAATCGGTCCAGATATTTCAGAGGTCCAGATATGTCCGGAACAAAAACATCGACAAAAATTACAATATATATATTTTGGTATATGTAGCGTATAAATATTCACATGAATGCAGTAACAATCAGTTATTTCAATATTACATACAGGCACATACATTTTATTTATATATGCAGATATAGATAAATATTAAATTATCTATGACGCGATATTTCATGTTCACATTTATACTTTGCAATAACATAAAGCATATCTAATACAATATTCATAGTTATAGAAGTATAGTGTCTCTCAAAAATAAATTCGTATATGTTTAATTCATGTCGCAATTTCCAGGTAGCGGCGTGTTCAAAATTGAGGATTCAGTGCGTGTCGCCAGGCTTTGGGGCAAGAGAAAGAATCGGCCGGCAATGAATTACGACAAATTGTCAAGAAGTATACGACAATATTACAAGAAGGGTATCATGAAGAAAACTGAGAGGAGTCAAAGGCTCGTCTACCAATTCTGTCATCCATACTGCTTATAAATACTTAAAACTTATTTGTAATTATATTTTTATGTAAATAATTTATATTTAAGTAGTATTTTAAGTTGTAAGTGCCGCGGTAATGCGGACTATGTGTTGACTGATAGCTTTTTGTGTAGTGATCGCAAATCGCTTTTCAGTCAAAAATATTGTCGACTGCTGAATTTTCACAGGCACTCATTGGCGACTTTTTCAGCGTCAAGAGACCGGGAATTATTAGGCGTCGTGTACACTATCCCTCCATAAAATTCGGGAAAGGTAATTTTCTCAGGAATTTTAATGGACGGGACTATACGTTGTGTTAGTTTGATAAGGTCTTTTTTTTGTTACCAGCGATTAAACGATAACGATCCGATTATCGATTTGAAACAATAATCGTTACCGTCGAAAGCTGGTAATATTTATCCCATATATCAATGATATATTTCTAGTACGTTCTATGAACTTTTAGTTAGTTAAGTGTATTGTATATAGTTAAAAAAATATAATTTAAAATATAATGTAATAGTAAGGTTACAATGTACGGTACCTACTCAAAATTAGTGGTAAAATAAAAGAGATTGTTCTTGTAATTTTTAATTTTTATAAAATATAAGATCAGTTTATATTTTCGAAATGTAATTTTCATTATAAATTATTATGTATAAAATATACATATATATATATAAGACGAGTTACGTCGATTTATTGCAATAATAGTTTAGCTAAGTTTAGCTGTTAAAATATAAAATGGCGGTCGACATTGAGGAATTGGATTGAGATCGATTATAATTTTGTGCCAAATAGACTAAGTCAGAATTTATTCGGTACAAAATTGTATTGTAAATTGTTCATAAAAAAATTGGTATCCCGCCGATGTGAATTTACTTGTGTATATTAAATATACGGTGTTGGGATTGTAGATATAACGAAGTCTAGTTAAATTACACAAAACAAATAATTGTTAGGTGTTTATTACTATACGCAGTCAGCGTTAATAAAAAAAAATACTAAAATCATTAACGGACCAAAATATTGTAGATTTTATATTTATATTTTTATTTTGTATCACAATAAAATAAACGGCTGTCAAAAGTTAATATCTTGTTTTATTTACGTACTATCAATTTCACACATGAAAATATACAGATAATGGCAAAACTTATACTAAATATCTCTAATTATCTCGGAAGTCTGAAGGTACAGGGTACAGCTTCTAAATTAAGAAATTCTAGGATCGACTCCGGGCCGGATTTTGTCAGTCATCGATTTTTACAACTTCATAAACAAATTCCGAAAAGTTAACTCTCGGATTTGATCCGATGACTTCTTGGTAGAGAAGCCCAGTGTTCGATGCTCCAGACTACCGAGAATAAGAAACCAACTTAATATAATGTAAAACAGTCTATACAAATCTCTCATGATTCATTTGCATCACAAAATGTGTAAAATGAGGCTTCACTACTAAATATAATAATAACACAAGATCTGGAACGAGTTGCGTCAAATTGCGCAAAAGTGACGTCATCGCCCGCCAAATTCCAAGAGTGAAAGTGCCTTTCGCCGTCCTTTTGGAGGGGAGGACGACCTCGAGAGGAAAGGGGCGGCGGGAAGGGCGAGGAAGGAACTTGTTGCGAGAATAGCAGATGACTACCTATTCAGTCTTATTATTGAAATTATAGAGGATTGAGTTATTTTTTACCTTTTAAGTAGTAATTACTAGTAGGTAAAATTTAAGAGTGTCTAGGGTCATCTGCGGATCTACAGATTTGGTCATATATATTGAAATTGTAAGGCATATTATTTGTCAATAATATCATAGTGCTGTCATGGGTTTAGGCAGAAATAATACCCTGCGGGGCAAATAATGATTCATTAGGCAGTCTTATTACAAATTCGTGTCCACTGCATCCGTTGATAACCCATATCTGGGCTCTTTTTTTGGAAGACTATTGTTGATCTATTAGTCTCTTAAATATGTCAGGGACAAATAAGAGATGCTCTGTAAGAATAAGTTATTTAAAAAAATTAGGACAATGGAGTTATGCAAAAAAAAAGTAAAGAAAGCTTGTTGCCTGCTACAAATAAAATGCTTCAACGATTGATTTTACATACCTGGGATATGAAAATAAAAACCTATTGTCAATACTAACTTTAAATCTCGGTGGTCCAGCGGTCGAGCAACCCACTTCTGAATTATTTTCGACGAAAGTTATGTGTGATTAATATCGATGACTGAAAACTTTGTGCCCGGTATAGCAATAGGTTCGCCACCTATATGTGACGTAAATATTACGACGAGTCGAGGCTTAACAGCCACTGCCTACACCTTCGGGTAGAAAAAGGCCTGAAATTATGTTACGTCAATACTAATTTGACTATAACGACTTCTGTGAATGTGATGTTGGTTTAATATATTTATATAAGTTTATGGAAATTCCCAAGTATAGGATTTATCTTTCTTTCTTTTACCTCAGTTTAAAAACACCGTAGGCGACATAGGATGTGTCTGTTATGCATAAAATTAATAAAAATAATATAACACTTCCATAATTTTAAAAAGCCTATGTTAGGCATTAGTATATCTAGCTAGTTTTCTATCCACGAAGGTCCATCCCTTCAAAGTTGGTCCAGCCTTTCCAGGGCTTGGCTTGAACAAACAGACAGATTAAAAAAGTTTTTTGTTATTTATTTATATTATTATGTACATTTTGTTACTTCTTACACGCCTCTGGATTGTTCCATTTCAAAAACCGTAGCTTTCGTTTTCAACACATTCAATTGCAAGCCTTTCATCAGACCATCATATCTTATAATATTGAATTGAGTTTGCAGGTCCGACGGCAACTCGGCTTAAAGCACGGAGTCATTTGCGTAAAGCAGGCAGCATACAACTAGGTCACCCATTCGCATCCCTACATTCGTCGTTCTCACTCTCTGGAGACATCTGTCCAGGTACAGAATAAACAGCCGAGTGGATAGTGCGCAACCCTGTCTGACGTCGACACTGACGTCTAACCAGGGCGACAAGCCTCCATCAACACGCATACAAGCTGTGTAGCTCTCATAAGTGGACACGCAGCCGTGCGCTGCCCACCCCGTAGCCCGGAACTATGTCCCACAGATCCTTCCTTTCCTTTTTTCCAGATCTACATAACCGGGGAAAACCTTCTGACTCAGAGCCAGCTGCATCTACACGATGTTGTGTTTATTGATCCAATCCTAGTATAATAGATATGATTATGGTAATTTAAAAATAAGAATTTCATTAATGGCCCAGTGGTCGAGCACACGGCTTCTGATCCAAAGGTCCGGGTTCGACTCCTGACACTGGCTCACACCAATGACTTTTCGAATTTTTTTTCGGAAGTTATGTGTAATAAATATCGATGACTGAAAACTTTGTGCCCGGCAATAGGTTCGGCACCTATTCCATTTGAGACGTAAACGTAACGGCGAGACGAGGTTTAACAGCCGCTGCGTACACCAAAAGTCGTGAAGTTAAGTTTTGTTTGTTTGTTTTAATGAGACTGAATTGCACTGGTAGTTAAAATTAATGGCTTTTTTCTTACATATAGAATATTATGGATTGAGCGACACTCTCACGCTACATATACAATGGGATTCTGGTGTTCTAAATTTTATACCTACGTGATGAAGGGGCTCTAAGGCTGTATGAAATATTATGAATAATAATTAGTAGCCAGAACTAGTGGTTTATTCCCAAGTCTTCCCTTCAAGACACTATCATCGATCTTGTGATAAAGTCCATCCTCTCGTAGTCATATTCTAAATTATTCATCTTGACTCGAGCAAGAGTCTCCTTGAGAACTCGTAAATTTTCCACCGGGTTAAATTTACGTACATACCTATAGCAGGTTAACGTATTAAGACATTTTTTTACTTTTATAAAGTAAGTGTGGATCGTAGAGAAGTGGAAATTGAGGGTTGTATGCATTTTTGTATTTTGTTTCATAAAAAAGTGGACTACCCTTAACATTTAGGGATGAAAAAAAGATGTCCTATTCGCAGACCTCGATATTCATACAAAATTTCATGAGAATCGGTCAAGCTGTTTCGGAGAAGTATTATAACTAACACTGTGTATGTTTATTTTAAATATTAAATAGTAGGTACATAAAAAAAACGATTGTTTTATAAAAAAAGATTCGTTAAATAAGTACATTAGGTGTCATAGAAACAAATTACCTTTAGACACGACCAAAGGCTAGATTTAAACTGGCAATTAAAGTGTGAACAACCATTGCTTATTGCCGGAGGCAAATCAAGTTTCTACAAATTGTCCATAAATAAAGTGCTTAATCGTCCCAAACGATATTGAAACACTTGTGTGTGGCGGGCTGTGAGTAATTTGAATTATTTAGTATTTTTTAGCTCGAATGTAAGCGATTAGCGAATGTGAATTGTACATACAAAAATAAACAATGGTATAGCTATGCAGTTTGCATGAATGAGCCGGCTCGACCGATGAAATACCAGCGTTTCTTCGGTGGGAGAGGTTTACTTCTTGGACTTTGATTTTGACTTTGCTATCATACATATTGGTGAAAATAAAAATGTGCTACATCCCCTCCCACGTGTTGTGCTTTCCGAAATATCACCTTTAAGACGCTGGCGGACATCGAATTTATTATCGACATAAGTTAGCCATCAGACTTGATCTCGGAACGGAAGTAAAAAAAAAACACGTACCCAAGTGGTACCAGTCATCAGACCGCTGGAGAATCCTCCCTTGAACGTCCACGGTTTGATAATCACTAAAGTGCTACTATCAAGCTGGTATTATCTGTGTTGTATGTGACGATGAGCGGCGCTAATCACCGATCACCAATTGGTCCGCTTGCTCATTTGGCTCCTATCCAAATTTAAGTAAAAATTTTACTAGCTGTTTATTCTTCTGTCTGTCAATATGTTTGTAATCTTAACAAGTATAGTGAATACTTATGTAGACTATAGATAGATAGGGGCCCAGCTTAAATTATAGGTATCATTATACCCCATCGATGTTGTTTCCTCCCACAGGAAAACTGGAAATATATTTTTAATAATGGGTACATGCTGGTAATTGACAACTTTAAGTTAAAACTAAACTTTACTTTAAGTTAATAACTAATTTTAGCAAATACAACTAACAAATGCCAGTTAAAATAAATAATAAATCGCCGTGCGCTTTTTATTTACACCCTTTGTTTAAGATACAGTTTCAAGGTCGGCAACATTCCGAATTTTTGAGTTTCTAGTTGGCGGCCTGGTACGAATGGCGCGGAACGGCCCCTGCACCTTGCTATATCTGTGTGGACAAATTATTCAGTAGGTACCTACAATCCCAGCCTTCAACTCTTTATGCATGAGAAGTTATCGATTTTCCATAGTTTTTCTATGGAAAAAAGATTGTCCCTACTCATGCATCCTTCAGCACGGCAGACTAATAGATTGGCGGAAAGGGAGAGGGAGAAGATGCACTAAAGGAGTATTACAGATAAATTAGCATATTAAGGTGGATACACCGCTGTTACGGAAGCAGCAGGAGCAGCTCAAGGAGGTATTAATCCAAAATAAACAGTCAAACCTTTCTTTACAATTGGTCATTTAAAACAAGCGCCATAAATAGTAAATATTGTTAATCTTTTCTTAGGTCAGACGATCTTTGCTGATAGAAGTCTGTCCGACGTCTGTCCTCCTCGAGCCGCTGCTATTACATTCCTGTTCTTCCGTAACAGCAGTGTCCCCACTTTGTTATCCAATCTTATTTATAATATTCCTTTTGTTCACCCTATCCCTCTTCCTTTCCGCCAAACTGTTGCATGTGGTTGCATGTGTTGGGGCGAGCCTGCATGCTAGCGTGCCGGATATCTGGAAGTGGTGCCCCCAGAAACTACCTATCAAACCTTCCCTTTGCAAGCGGGGCTCTGCATTGTGGTAACACATTATTTTCCTTGCTATTCATGGGAACGAAATGAGATGGTAGAGCCAAGCAGTTCGCTGCATGAATGGGCCGGCTCGACCGGTGAAATACCACGGCCTCTCAGAATTTCGACGTGAAGTGGCTTGTGCCGCGTTTCGTTCGGTGAGAGAGGTATCCGGAGGCCCATCCCCTTCACCCTCCCCTTAATGGCAGCGACATTAAAAGATCATTTACCCCAGGGGGGTACCAGCTGCCACAGCACTGGAGAATCCCCCCTTGAGCGTCCACGGTTTGGTATTCACCAAGGCGTGGACGCTCAAGCTGCCCCTCGTAGTCTGGGGAGGGCAAAATCTCGCTCGTCACTAAAAACTGTCCGGGGCAAACGTAAGGGCATTGCGACTCCCCCTGCCACGCTAAACGTGGACTTTTGCAATATCAGGGGCATCCACTCAAATCTGCTTGCCATTCACCACCACCTGGAAACGGCAAAGCCTGCTTTGCTATTCCTTACAGAGACACAGATATCTTCTCCGGCAGACACCTCATATCTCCTATACCCCGGATACAATCTGGAATACAGCTTTGTACCGCGGGCCGGAGTGTGTGTGTTTGTCCGGGAGGATATCTGTGCTCGACGCCTCGGCAGCCTTGAAGGAAGGGACCTATCGACCCTCTGGCTGCGTGTTGATAGCGACGACCACCCCCGCATCTACGCATGTCTTTATAGGTCCCATAGCGGTAATACCGAAACAGACCGACTCATGGACCACGTTCAAACGGCTGCAGATTCCGTACTTCAACAGGTCCCATCCGCGGAAATCGTTATTCTGGGCGATTTCAATGCCCACCACGTCGATTGGCTTGGATCTCGCACCACCGACCACGCGGGTAGATCTGTTCATGACTTTGCTCTAGCATATGATCTAACACAACTGGTTACCGCACCCACGCGAATCCCAGATGTTGATAATCATATACCTTCCCTGTTGGATCTTCTGCTGACCTCCCATCCGGACAGATATGTGGTTTCTGTAGACGCCCCTTTGGGTTCTTCGGACCACTGTCTGATAAGGAGTACGGTGCCACTCACGTGCCCACTTCGACCGCACATTGCGAGTCGCCGCCGTGTGTGGCACTATAGGTCAGCGGACTGGGATGGGATGCGAAATTTCTTCGCATCTTACCCATGGGGGCAAGTTTGCTTCTCGCCGGATGATCCTGACGTCGTTGCCGACTCTGTTGCTGACGTGGTACTGCAGGGAATGGAGCTCTTTGTTCCATCCTCAGTGGTGCCAATCGGCGGCAGATCCCAGCCCTGGTTTGATCGCTCATGCAAAACGGCATTACGTTTTAAGCATGAGTGTTATCAAGCCTGGGCAAAAGCAGTGGCGTCCCAGGACTCTGACACCGGCCCTCTTAAGAAGAAGTACAACCTTGCCTCCAGGTCCTTCAAAAGAGTTATAGCCGTAGCAAAGTCTCAGTACATAGGCAAAATTGGCGAGAAACTAGTTCGCCTTCCCTCGGGAACCCGTGCGTTCTGGTCGCTCGCCAAGGCTGTTCTTGGGAATTTTTGTAAGCCGTCTCTTCCACCGTTGCACCGGGAGGACCAGTCACTAGCCCACGACGCAAAAGAGAAAGCCGACCTTCTTGGCACTCTTTTTGCGTCCAACTCGACTTTGGACGATATGGGTAACATCGCACCGACTATTCCACATTGCGGTCACGCCATGCCGGAGGTTCGTTTCCGGCAAAGTACTGTGCGACGCATACTTCTATCCCTGGATGTCCACAAGTCGAGTGGGCCTGACGGAATCCCAGCAATTGTGCTGAAGACGTGTGCTCCAGAGTTGGCACCGGTTCTAACGCGTCTTTTCCGGTACTCCTACTCTCTCGGCGCTGTGCCAGCATCATGGAAGGTTGCTTTAGTCCATCCGATCCCTAAAAAAGGTGACCGCTCAGATCCGTCCAACTACAGACCTATCGCCATCACCTCCCTATTCTCCAAAATAATGGAAACACTCATCAACCGCCAGCTCCTTAAGTATCTAGAAGAGCACCAGTTGATAAGTGACCGTCAGTACGGATTCCGTCAAGGTCGCTCAGCTGGTGATCTTTTAGCGTACTTAACCCATCGGTGGGCGGAAGCGGTTGAGAGTAAAGGAGAGGCGCTGGCCGTTAGTTTGGACGTAGCGAAGGCCTTTGATCGGGTTTGGCACAAAGCACTTCTTTCGAAGCTTCCATGTTATGGGCTTCCCGAGAAATTATGCGATTGGGTTTCCAGCTTTCTCACGGCTCGGAGCATTAAAGTTGTTGTCGACGGGTCATGCTCCGACTTAAAACCTGTGAATGCTGGAGTCCCCCAGGGCTGTGTGCTATCCCCTACGCTGTTTCTTCTGCATATCAATGACATGCTGCTTAGCAGCAATCTTCATTGTTATGCAGATGACAGTACCGGGGATGCCTTATATACCGGCCACCCGCGTATTTCTCGGGAAAACGTCGACGAGCACCGGAATAAACTTGTGTCTGAAATCGAAACTCTGCTTAGTCAGGTTTCGGAATGGGGCCGACTAAACTTAGTCCAATTCAACCCTAAGAAGACACAGGTTTGCGCGTTTACCGCTAAAAAGACACCCTTTGTCGTAGCTCCCTGTTTTGAGAGCACTCCCTTACCCGCCTCAGCCGCTATCGGAATTCTTGGTGTCGACTTGTCGAGTGACGTCCAGTTCCGCGGTCATCTGGAGGGCAAGGCCAAATTGGCTTCCAAAAAGCTTGGTGTGCTCAATAGAGCGGGACAGTATTTCACGTCAGGTCATCGCCTGCAACTTTACAAGGCGCAGGTCCGTCCTCACGTGGAATACTGTTCACATCTTTGGGCGGGGGCACCCCAGTACCAGCTTACTCCATTTGACCGCATCCAACGACGCGCGGTTAGGCTTGTCGACAACCAAGCTCTTACTGATCGGCTTGATCCTCTGGCGTTGCGGAGAGAGGTGGCATCTCTATGTATCCTCTACCGCATATACCACGGGGAGTGCTCTGAGGAATTGTTCGGATTAATACCGCCAGCTGATTTCCGCCACCGTTCGACGCGCCAACGCTACCACCCGCATTGGCTGAATGGTTGGCGGTCGACAACAGTGCGTTTTAACAGGCACTTCTTGCCACGCACTGTTCCTTCATGGAACCAGTTGCCGGCGACGGTATTTCCGGACCGCTACGACCTAGGAACCTTCAAGAAACGAGCCTATTCCCATCTGAAAGGGCGGCAACGCTGATGTGATGCCCCTGGTATTGCAGACGCCATGGGCGGCGGTGATTGCTTTCCATCAGGTGACCCGCAAGCTCGTTTGCCCCTTATCCCATAAAAAAAAAAAAAAAAAAAAAAAAAAAAAAAAAAAAAAAAAAAAAAAAAAAAAGATCTAAAACAAAATATACCGAAGGCGACGATAATGCTCGCCACATATCACGGTATTCCACGGGGTGAAAAGCGGGCCGCGGATTGCCGCATAGCTACGCTGAATGTGCAGGGAGGAATGAATGATAAGATGGATGAAATATGTCAGGTAGTGAAAGAAAGACGCATAGATCTGATGGTTGTATGCGAAACTAAAAGGAAAGACATGGGGATTTCTCAACACGGTGGTCTTACGGCGCTTGCCGAATTATAAAGAAAGAATTTGCGAAATCGGTCCAGCCGTTCACGCGTGATTAGATGATCAAGTTAAGTGTGGATTCACTTTTATTTATGTATATTATTACTAGCTGACCCGGCGCACTTTGTTCCGCATCAAAAGTAATAAATGAGTAAATTTTGGATATCATGAATTTTGGATATCATCATCATTTAATCTGTGCTTAATGGCTTTAACTGCTATCCCGCTATGTTAATACTGTAATATCTTCCAAAATATTCTTTTAAATTGCAAGCTGTAAACAGTGCCGGATTAAGCAAGCGCGAGACCCGTAGCAAATTTCTGTGTGATTTGTTAAGGGTTTTTAAGTATAAAATTTTGTGGGTACACAATAGTGTAGTAAATTACTATAGGCGCTGTTAGGCTCTGACAGTTACAAAATCCTGAGATGAGATTTCCTAGCAATTTGGAATAATTTGGATAGGAAACTAACAATTGTAAACTGATAATACTATACAAAATATTGTTTTCAAGACATGGATAAGACCAATTTTGGACAAGACAACCGGTGTTTGATTGGCTTTGGACATTACTGTGGAATAAAAATGGACAAGACTGGATTTGTCTATGTTAAGTACGAGACCTACTCTTTGGGAATATTTGATGAGATCCTTGAGCATTGCACCAAGGTTTTTCAGTGACTCTGCCATGACCACGATACCATCAGTAAATCTAGGGTGAGTCATTATTCGCCATTGATGTTGATTCCTAGTCCGGACCAATACAGGAGCATGAATACGTCTTCCAATGCAGGGGTAAACATCTTCGGGGAGATTACGTCCCTGTTCCCGACACCTTTCTGTAATAATATTGGATTCGTACTCCCAAAAAAATTCGGACTGACATAATGGCGTTTCTATACAAACACTGCAACACTTGGATATACCAATAGTCAATTTGGCATCTCTGGAGGGACTGCAGTACTGCCTAAGTTTCAGCGGAATTAAAGGCTTTTTCAGCGTCCACGAACGCCAGGCACAAAGGCTTATATTATACTCCTCGGTCTTTTGTATAATTTGCCGAAGTTTGTTTATGTGGTCTATGGTACTAAAGTCTTTTCGGAAACCGGCTTGTTCGGGAGGCTGAAAGTCGTTAAGCCTGCTCGAGAGCCGTTTTGTAAAGGCCCTTGAAAACTGCTTATATATGGCTCAAAAGTCAGATGGGTCTATAGATTTTCAAGCGGGTTTTATCACCCTTTTTGACAATCAACACCACCACGCACCTGGTCCACAAAAAAAAATGAGAAATAGCTAATATTATATTTTACATACATACGTACTTAACTTCACGTCAAATCTCTTGCGGGGTAGGAAGAGAGAACAGAGCGCCATAAGGCAAGATTCTTACACGCCTCACCCGCTTCGTTGTCTTTCATAACTCTTTTCATGCACGCGCGACGTCGATTTTTAAGGCTCCTAAAATCACCTTCCTCCAGAACACATTCTATTTGGTCATGGAATGAATGTCCTGGCCGTCCTCGACTCCTACATCCATCCGCTTTTGCATTGTGTATCTGCTTAGTCAATTTTGAATCATACATTCTATCTACATGTCTGAAGGAGCATGCCCTTTCTTATTTTAAACTGACACTCTCTTTCAATCCAACTTACTTCCTTACAACCTTGTTTTCGACGCGGTCAGCAAGAGTCACTCCGCGCAGTGCCCTCATTTCTACCGCGTTTATCCTACTTTCATGCACACTATGCCATACCCAGCTCTCGCTTCCATAAGTTAGCGTTGGGATCAGGACTGCATTATGTATTGCTGACTGGGCTTTTCTGCTAATATTTTTTGCGCCCAGGAATTCGCCCAACGCTCCATTTACGTTATTTCCTATCGCCACTCTTTTTCCTACATACGCGGTTTTCCTTCCAATGTCATTTACCATGCACACTATCCATTAACCTTGCATCCGTTCTGAATTCCTCCCTTTCAAACACCAAAACTTCCGTTATTGTCGCCGCATTCAATTGTAAGCCGCATTCAATTATATTTTCTTGGTCAATATTATATATTAATAATATTATACAATCTTTGAAAATATTATTTATTATTTTAAAAATTTGATTTCAGGTAGTTTTTTAATTGTATATATTGTAAATAATGTAATTAATTTATTTGTTCTTATTATAGTAATAAATAAACGCGACATTGTTTTTATATATCACTTGGGGTTCCGCCAGCGTTTGCAATTAAACTGCAAAATCTCGAAAATTATCATTTTTTATTTACGTCATATATGAATTATAGATCAAAACCACCCCGTTGACAGGGTTTTAACTACTAAAAAAGGTGTTAACTATTAAAAAAACTGCATCAAAATCCATTGCGTAGTTTTAAAGATATAAGCATAAAAGGAGACAGACAGCGGACAGTGACTTTGTTTTATACTATGTAATAAACAATTATTAATAAACATGCATTCCCTATCATCAATAGGGAATGCATGTTTGAGGTCCCTAAAAATTCAAAAATAAAACGTGAAACGAAACGTTCAAATTTTGCGTAGGTTCCATGACGTCAGAAGAAACTTGCTATGACGTCAGAGCAGGTATTGTAGGTGACATTTGACATTTCAGTATCTACTTCACCCATAGATTTTTGTTTTCCGATAAAAATAAATTTTATTTGGTAAATACAAACAAAAATGTGAGAAATTAAAATAAATTTAGGTTCGCCTTTATTGGTGTCATGATCCCATGAGGCGTGTTAGCCTATAATTTAACTTATTTAATTGTTTCTGTAGTGCTCTAAAAATGAAGCCCGGACAAAGTATAGATTCTAAAGAAGAGATCGTAGAAATACACACGGCAGCTCGTTCCCCTTCTCCTAAACAGAAGTCGAACAGATCTTGTAGTCGTTCAGGCTCTAGAAAAATGTCTAATGGTCACACGGGCACTGAGGACAATTCGGTAACTGTTGAACATTCAGATAAACCCGAGAAATCTAAGCGTGAAAATTGGATTAAATCGGATCACGAGTCCCTGGACACCGAACTGCCTATTCACGATCAAATTAAACAGGATATCTTAGGTTTTGTGGAGAAAGAATTCAAAAAATCTGATAATCCATCATTTGTGTTCTACTCTCACGACCCTAATCACTTAGATGAAAAATTCATGAAGTGTTTGTCGAGACCCTCTAGTGGACATAAGGAAAAACGGAGTCCATCATATAGAAAGAAGAAGAGGCATTCTTCCAAGCACCGGGACCGAGATTTGAATGATTTTGAAATACCAGGATCTAGTCTTAGTGCCTTGGAAAAGGTAAATTAATTGCCTCCTTTTGTAGTTTTTAGTAATTAATTTACTGTAAAGTTAACTTAGGTTCCTAAACTACTATCCTTTAATTTTGTTGCTGTGCTATGTAATTTTCATTTAGCTTAAAGAGACAATAAAATAGTTACATTTGAGTTTTGAATAAAATTCACATTTATTTAAATATGAGAAACTCAAAAGATTATCTAATAACAATATAATTTAACTCATGAAAATAAAATACTTAGTTTAAATTGTTACTCTTGATCTATTAATAGATAAATTGTGTGATAAGAAATTCTTTTAATTTTTTTATAGGTGGATGATTACCTAAAAGAGTATAATAAAGATGAAATTGTCACGTTAAGTGGAGAATTAGATATAGAGGTGAATGATGTGGAGAATAATAATGGTATATCTAAGGAACTACGGCACAAACCAAGGAAGACGAGACGAAAAGTCCGTGATGAACACCAGGATAGTAATGCAAACGGTAGAGATGTTAGTCCTAAAGTTTTTAAAAGCAAGAGTAAATCTGGGACGAAACCAGGTAACTATATTTTTGTAATGCTGTCCCACTGTTATAGTATTTTTTTTCTATTTAACATTCTTGATAAAGAATAAAATTAACTATGTTAAACAGTTACTTTTTAACACATCAGTCAATTTTTATTAACTTAATATTTTAATATTAATGATGATGTCATCATCATCATCATAGTCTCTGTGGTCCAGTGGTCAGGCACCTGAATCCAGAGGTTGCGGGTTCGAATCCTGGCACATACCAATGACTTTTCGAAATTTACTTTGAAAGTTATGTATGATAAATATCGATTACTAAATCTTTGTGCCTGGTATGGTAATAGGTTCGCCATCTATTCCATTTGGGATGTACATAACGGCAATATAATGGCGAATTGAGGCTTAACAGCCCCTGTCTACACCTTCGGGTAGAAATAGGCATGAAGTTATGTTATGTTATGATGAAATGTTGGCAACAATTTTACATTTAGGCATATAAATATAACAATAACAATGTTAATAGTAAAATCTAAACTATTTTCAAGTTTATTTCTTGTTGCAATTGTGAATTTTAATTGGATATTTTTTAGTTCGACCTACAGATCTCACCACGATGCTGGCAAGTCTGGAGTCCAGTATGTCTTATCATGACCAGTATATTGACAACCCGTTTTCGTCACCTTCACCTTTAACTTCACCCAATGATGATCGAGTAGGTCCCTTTGGATCTCGCAGGCCAGAAAAGATTTATATGCAAGGTGGTGGAACTTTTCAAGCCGTTTCAAGAGATAGAATCTTAGAATCACAGCAGTCAAGAGAAGAGGATAAATATTTAAGGTATAGAAAACTAAACTAAACTACCTTTGCATTTGCCTTCACAGATCAAGTAGAATTTTACTGAGATACAAATTGGTCGAATGATATTTATATATATGATATTTATTCTAACCTACTGGCTAAGTGTCCTTGATTATATCTATCAATTTAGAACTCTATCTTAGGATATGTTATAATGGACCAAATAAATATTACTATAATATAAAATAAATTTATTGATAGATAGTCAAAGTCAAAATAAGTTTTATTTTCATAGGTCTTCACAGACACTTAAAAATAGTCAACAAGTACAATTTTACTTTATTATTTTAAATTAACTACTTAACACGAGCGCTTGAGGAAAGTGCGTCCGTGGAACAAGAAAACACGGACGCAATGCGTCCACCACACCGCATCGCCACGAGCGGCAGAGATAGCCAATCTTTACTGTATTAACTCATCAAATTATAAGTTTTTAACCTTTTAACAAGTCTTATAAATCAATTAGCTGAGCTGTACTATGTTTTAGATAGAATTAAAACAAATATTATTGATTATAAGTATTATAACCAACAATTCATAAAATATTATTTGAAAACCAAACTAAATTATTTTATTATTTGCCTTAATTTCTTACTTTGTTTAATACATATCCTAATTGCTTGTTATATCAATTATATGCAACCATGTTTTTTTTTATGGGATAGGAAGGCAAACGAGCAGGCGTGTCACCTGGTGGTAAGCAACCAACGCCGCCCATGGACACCAGCAAGGCATATTGTGTTACTGTTGCGTTGCCGACTTTTAAGGGATTGGGGATGGGGAAGGGTGGTTGGCCTCCGGGTACCTCTCTCACTGAACGATACGCGCATGAGCCACTTTAAGTCGATCTTCTGAGAGGTCGTGGTATTTCACCGGTCGAGCCGGCCCATTCATGCAGCGAACTGCTTGGCTCTACCGCTATGCTGATGATACTGATTCTGATGATCTGGTATTTGTATAGTATTCTTATGATTTCAGATTAGGTGACCTGACACCTTTGGATGTGGCATTAACACTACAAAAAACTTGGCGGAGTTGTGCTCCAGCTTGTCATGGAGTACTTGGGGGGCTATCTCTTATGCACCTGTTACTGATCAGCTATTCTGACAGTCTGGATGCTGGACATTTGTCTTTTCATGCTGTTGTAACTATGCCTTATGTAGCCACATATTATTTCTTCTGTGTTTTGTGCTTGCTGTCTGTTTTGGATAGGTAAGTTTAAGAATGATCTATAAAATAACATATATAAACAATAGTTCTTAACCAAACATAAACGCAAGCTATGTTATGCATATGTTTGGCCTAGATGGCTTAATGGACTGTAATTCTAAATGATTATTATGTGATATGTTTGGTAAATTAATTAAAAATACAATATTTTATATGTTTTCAGATTGGATGTAACCAGTATTGATTTAACTCGAGGCCTGCAGCCTTACTTCCAGCCTATAGTGTTAGTAATATTGTATACAGCATGTCTGTTGGTTTGTACTGCTGCGAGGATGTATGATGAGCTGATGGTCTACCAGTATACACCGTTAGTGAACAACATTACTGGAAATGTGACAACTGTAAGTAAACTGGATGTTTATTAATATATTGTATACAAGGCTATTTATAATTCGATTGTATGTAGTATGTAGTAAGAATTTCAGGACTCCGAACGTAATGTTGAAGGAACCGTCTCCATTCAGGGGAAAAGACAGACCACAGAAATAGATCAAGATAGAACGGCCGCGATGGCATATTTCCATACATTTCGAGCGTGTCACTTTTTTGAAAAACCACGCCCTCAGCGTGACGTCATTTTCATTGTGAGCGGAGCGACTAGTTAGGAGACACTCACATTAGATTATCGATGTTAATATCGGCAACGTGTGTTAATTTTATTATTTTTATATTTTACCAACTTTATTGATTTTGTGTAACGATAATCATAGAAAGTAAAACATGTTAAATACTTTAATCCGACATATTAAAACCTAAAACATATTTTTCCAACAGTATATAAAATTTAATTGTAAATATTTTACTGTCCTTGAAACTATACATATTTATTAAATATTTGCCTTTTTGTAAGGGTTGGCCTCACAGTCCTGGTTAAATAACGAAGCCGAACGTCTACATATACCTCGGTTACTGCCCATTTGAGAAGAACGAGATGATTTTCCATCGGCGATTGGTCAAATTGGTGAAAACTTATACTGTCAAATAAACTGCTGCCAATGTAATTACGAAACACTTTGGTTGAAATTTGTGGTGTTAGAATAAAGTAGGGACAAAGCAAGATATGAGCTGATACTCAAATTATTATTGAATTAATTTATCGATAAGTCCTAAGACTCAACGATACATGGAGTGCCCATCTCTAACATTCGAATCACAGCGATTAACAGACACAGCGATCAACTGGCAGGTGTATTGTGTATTTCGTTCGATTCGACGTACATTACGCGTATAATTTATACGCGCAATGTTTTTGTATACGAGCGTTGAATGCGGACAGCAATGGATATTTATCATAACGAAAAAATATACAACTTGTGATCGTAATTATTGAACATAGTAAAAGTAAAACAATAATTTATAATCTCAAAAAAATACTTTCTACTGATTTTCTGTACTTACTGATCATACGAAATATTTCCTTTTTTCATATTTGATTCACTACTTTTGTTTTTACAATTTTTCACAGCATAATAAGGCATATATGTGACGTTTTATCTATTTTTTTACGTCCTGAACGCATGGCAGGAACGCTCGTTGCGTAATGAGAGCGAGTTTCGAAAAGCATGCAATATAGTGCAGGGTTTTGGCACGCTTGCCACGCCTATTCGCCGTTCTATCTTGATCTATTTCTGTGAGACAGACGAATCGAAGCAATCGATTCGACTTTTAGGGGGGGAAGGGGCTGGATTTTCAAGCGAGAGAATCGCGGCATGAGCTACTTTAAGTCGATTTTCTGAAAGGTCGTGGTATTTCATCTCTCTAGCCGCCCTATTCATGCAGCGAACTGCGTGACTAAGCTTTCTGACATATAACTCTAAAAAGTAATGGAGTGCTGACTTCTACCATTTTGTAGGTCCAATTAATTATTTGATCCCAGTTTGGTGGCAAAATGCCGTTAGCAAGACACATTCAAATATTGAACATGTTGACTTACCAAATAAAATTACTTCTCTTGTTATGTGTAGTTTTTAATATCAATGTTCTTATTTTCAGCCCACTATACCCAGCTTCTATCACACATGGACACATTTTTCTATATGGAGGGCAGTCTTATCCATATTGGGTTTGGTCTACTTCATAATAGCAAACCCACCAGATATGGTCTACTCGAATCTGAGCAAGCTTCTACAATTCAAGCACACACTACAGAGCATTGGATAATTTCTTTTACAGTATTTTTAATGTAATATTTATTAATGTAGACTATAGAGGGTCTGAACTGAACTGGATGTTCATGATTGTATCTATTCTGATCAAGCGACGGAATATGTATCCTATAAGAATACCAAATATATAAGTCTATTTTTGCTTATTATATTACACACAATAAATCCAAATATTTGAAATGACTTAACTTAATGACCCCACCTAAAGTGGGATAAGGGTAGGAGGATTATGATGTTAAGCAATCGGATTGTACAGTTTATTAATTACGAATGTGTTTTTAATTATATAAGGGCTGCTATTTAAGTATCCGGAACTGGCCACTACATAAATGCAGTTTGTATTGTCCGGCTGTCAATTCGTTTAATTGTGCAGCGCGATTTCAAAAAGTGCTTATCGTTATCACATTGGATTAAACTCGAGAAAATTTTCTTTCGACGTGGTTTAACTCAGCAATATTGCATGGACCAACTTAGTGCGACTTTTGGAGATGAAGCACCCTCAAAGACTACTGTGTATCATTGGTTTAGTGAGTTTAATTGTGGACATCAAATGCTCTTGGACAAAATTAAAGATGGTCGACCTAAATCAGTTGTTGTGCTACAAAATATCGAATCATTTCGTGAATTAATAATGCAAGATCGACATGTTACATATCAAAGAAGTTTTATTTTGATAGGTCTTCACAGACACTTCAAAGTAAAAAAAAAATACAAATAAAAATGAAATCCTTAAACACGAGCGCTTAAGGAAAGTGCCTCCGTGGAACCAGAAACCATGGACGTTATGGCCACGAGTGACCCGATTCCGAGGGCTATTATGAGAAGAATGGGGCAAGTCTTCGGGATGTTTGGGTGATCCAAAATGAGCCGAACCCAACAAAAGTTCTTCGTGCGAAAAGCACTTTGAGACAAATGGTTGCCTGATTTTTTGGAATAGCTGCTGTACATTTGGAATATCAACAGATGATGCAGGATCATTCTTCACCATGACAATGCCAGCTGTTACACTTCGGGTGAAACAACTCGTTATATGGAAGGTGAAACTTCGGTTTAATGGGTCATCCTGCGTATAGCCCTGATTTGGTATCGAACGACTTCTTTTTGGAACGAAGTTTCTTATCGCGCGTTGTGAAAGGCTAGACGGAAAAAATTCTTAAGAAAAGTTGTCACGACACAATACATCTTTTATTGGCTTATTTAGAACAATGTAAAACTACCCAAATGGTCTAGTGGCTGGGATACCTTGCTCAGTAACAGGGGGCTCGGGTTCGAATCCCGGTATCGAAACTCTTTTTGAAGTTTTATTTTCCATGTTTTCATATTTTATATATGTTTAGAGCACTTTCAAGTATCGGCTTATTTAGAAAAATGTATAACTACCCAAATGGTCTAGTGGCTGGGATACCTTGCTGTCATATAGGGGGCTCGGGTTCGAATCCTGGTATCGGAACTCTTTTTGAAGTTTTATTTTCCATGTTTTCATATTTTATATATGTTTTTTATTAGCCAACAGCCAACAGTGGTAGAGCCAAGCAGTTCGCTGCATGAATGGGCCGGCTCGGCCGGTGAAATACCACGACCTCTCAGAAGACTGACGTAAAGTAGCTCGTGCCGCGTTTCTTTCAGTGAGAGAGGTACCCGGAGGCCCACCCCCCTTCCCCATCCTTTCCTATCCCCTATCCCTTAAAGGTCGGCAACGCAACAGTAACACTATATGTGTTGCTGGTGTCCATGGGCGGCGTTGGTTGCTTACCATCAGGTGACACGCCTGCTGGTTTGCCCTCCTATCCCATAAAAAAAAAGCTCTCTCTCTCTCTTATAGAAAGCAAGCCAGATATTTTCATTTCTATTTCGCATTGAACAGTGTGGTGTCGCAACGATTATTTTTGTTGAGTGTATACAGGTTTTTTTGTAAAAAATAAAAAAAAATAATAATAATGAATCCTGACAGTGTTTCTGCACAAGTTCCGGATATTGCATCTTTTTTTTAACATCAACTTCAGATCAACTTCAGTAATGAAAAATCAAAACCATTGCTACAGTTTCTAGAGGAAGAATTTGATTTAAGAATTAACAATAATCCAGCAGAATCAACAACAAAATATAATACTACCATTGATGCAGTTTTTTCAAGACATTTAAATAAAATAGAATCCCAAACATGTTTCATACTTCAGTTACCACAAGCCAATTATTACGAAAATTGAGCCTACTGATTATATTACATTATATTTGTTAATAATAAAAAAAATATTATTATAACTTAAAAAAAATAAAATTTTATTACAATTCCTTCACTAATTAATCGAAAAGAACTTCGTTCCATCCGGGTGTCCCTTGACACCTCTCAAGTTTTTTATTTCTAACTGTAAAGAACAAATTACGTGGTCACCGATTTTCAACCCGAGAAGAAGCAGTTGAGACAGTAAAAAAAAACAATTTTCGGAGATACCTATCGCCTTCAAAACACCTTTTTTCGAAGCATTTTTTTCACCTAATCCAAAAGTGCATTAATGCTCACGGAGAATATTTTGAAAAGCAATAAAACCACGTTTAATAGTCAAATGATAGTTATTTTATTTTATTCCGGAAACATAAATTTCACGCCTCGTACAATTTATTTTTTATCTTTTCTGTATCCATTGTGATGATCCTGTAAATTTGAGCAGCTTGAAGCTTGTTTTGTAAATTATAGGAAAATAGAGGTTGCATTATAATTCAGTTATATTTGTTAACCGTTATATGTCTTGATATAAATGTCTTGACCATACAGTGGTACGGTTGTATATTGTCTAAGAAAATATTAATTCCCCATACGATACGATCCATCACGTTCTTATTTAAAGAAAATTGTGTAGATCATTTTAACACATTTATCTTTTAATTTCTCTGAATTCGTAATTATATTAATGATTTTAAGGTGAATTATAATTATTACTTATAATCACAATCAATAATTAATGTAAACAATAATTAAATTTATATATAACCGTGTTATATATATGTGCGTGTATAAATAATAGTATATTATAATAGATATGTACCATATAAATAGATTATTTCTTAAATAAGATACCAATTATTTTTATGATATTATAATAAATATAAAATAAGACTAGACATTTTAATAATTTAATTTTAATCTCTCAGTCAACCGGGTTCGAAAGAAAAACATGGCTGACAAACTTACACAGCATAACACCGAAGAATGGCGGGATAACCATTCCAAATAAGGGTCAACCCAAAATTCATGGTAGGGGCGGGCAGCAGTGTCCCTGTCTATAAAAGGTCTCCAACACGTCTGCCCAGCGTGGGGACTATGGGCAAAAACCTCCCTAATGGAAAAGCTCAGATCCAACGGCCTCCAGTTCCCGGTGGTCCCGCTATTCCTTGCCAAGGCAGCGGTCGTGGTGACGGTGGGACAGGTGTTGTTAAGAATCTCCGGGTTACGGTAAGCTTTAAACAAAAACAACTACGCGTGGCTGCTTATAACGGACGTAGTCTTCGGCTAGTCAAAATAGAATTAGAGCTGTGGTGGCATATTCAGGGGCTATTGGAAGAGGGCAGAGGGGGAGCAAGTACACGATAACCCTACAGTTGAGCAACTTAAACTAGTCCGCAACCCTACAGTCGCGATTTTATTTTAGTGCAAATGTTTTGTTTATTTGTTAACTCCAAACCATTGCGTACAGATGGTGTTATGTGTTGACTAGATTAAGTAAGATTTCAATAGATGGCGCTATTTTAAAAATTTTGGAACGACCCAAAAAATATTTTGAAGAGGTTTTATATTTATTAGTAAGTTAAATCCTTATTCTTATTTGTTTAAGTTGAACATTGTACCCCGTACCCTGTAACGTCTGAATTACAATCTGATTTACAGCTCGACCAACTTATCTGTGAACTGAGTGGCGGCGACACCGTCGACATAGTGTTGCAAGTTATTATAGATTTCCCAGAATTTGGCATGTTTGCCTAGTACATAGCGTAGTAATAAATTAGATACGTTATTAAGGTAATCTATATAATTAGTACTTATTATATTATTTATGTCTATACATTAATTCATTCATTAAGTGTGTAAAAAATATTCGAAAACCCTTGGCAAAGATGAATTGATTAGGGGTAGATAACCTGTAACTGTAACCTAAAATTCATGTTAGCTGCTGTTGGACAGTCCCTTTTTAGAGTAAGGTTTTAGGCTATATAACATCACGCTGCGACCAATAAGAGCGACGGGACAGGGCAGAGTTGTCAGTAGACTAGGTCACTGGCGGTCGGCTAGTTTCATATCTACAGGATAGATACAAGAGCTGACCTAGCAATTGGATATAATAAAACATGAGTTTTAGAATAATTCATTTATTGAAACCAGGTTTACAATAATTATGGTCTTTGGACGCTGCCTGCACAACCGCACAACCTGCACGCCCAACTTCAGTCAGGCTGTGAGGAAATATACCTCCTATTTCCATGCAACCATCATCATCATCACTATCACTTTCTGTTTCTGTGTCACTTCTTACTTCTATTATAAAAGGCTTATCCAAATACGAATCTTGTTTCAAATATTCTTCTTCTAACTTGTGAACATGTTTGCAATGCTGTGCCCACTCATTAACCGTAATGGTTTCAAAGGCTTCTTGAACCAGGCGGGGAATCTCAGCATTTTTATGGTCAATATTTACTTCAGCTACTTTTCTTTTCATTGTGCTCCAAATGAATTCAATGGGGTTAAGATCACAGTGATAGGGAGGTAAGTACAAGCATTTGTGCCCATTTTGTTCTAATATTTTATCAATTTCATATTCAGGTTCAGGCTTGTTTCTTTTTATTAGTTCTAACAGCTGAGGTTTTGTGAACTCTTCTCCAAAGTCAACATTATTTTGTGTCAACCATAGTTGCATATCTCTTTTTAAAGAATTCGTATTTGGAACCTTATTTATGCAAACACGGTGATAGGGAGCATTGTCCATTACAATTATTGATGGCTGCTGTAAGTTAGGCACCAGTTTTTCAATAACCCACTTTTTAAAGTTAGTACTGTTCATATCATCATGATAATCACCACTTTTAGTATTAGACTTGAAAACGAGAAGTGCATTATTAACAAATCCAGTGTCCCCTCCTGCGTGTATAATAATATACCTTTGTCCTTTTGATACAGGCTCTAATACTCCGTCTACACCCTCGCCTTGCCAACATTTACCTGATGTATGCGATGAGTGAATATATGTCTCGTCTAAATAAATTAGCGGCTGAGGTTGTGGACTTATTTTATTTTTTTCTACTGCATGCAAGTACTTTGCTCTCCAAGCTGATACTTCATTACGCTCCATTAGTACCTTACGGTTACTCTGAGTCTTTTTAAAACGAAAACCCATCTTGTGAAGCAGTTTTCGAAGACTTTCTTGTTGTCCTGTGTAATTAATTTCTGTCTTTAAGACCTCTAGTAGCTTCTTGATAGTTGGTAGCTCCTTTTTAATGGAATAAAACTCATGTACTTTTCTTCGAATAACTCCCATGTCAAAATCATCAACATGTATAAATCCCGTTTTACGCTGCCTCTCCTTGCCTGGGGTCTGAATTTTTGTACCAGTCTCTTCTGCCACATGCCCTTCTTTTACTATTTTAGATATGAGTCCTTGACTCACACCTGAAATAAATAACACATTATCATCATCAACCCCTTAACGTCACACACACAATGTTTGCTATATGTAAGTACGAATGAATAGTGGCAATATCAAAAGTAAATATCAGTAGATATGTACCTATTTCTTGTTGCGGGTTAGTTGACTCTTACATCCAACAAATTCATAAATATTGGGAAATTTACAAAAAGAAAGTGGGAACACTAACCTGTAGCTGCCGAAATTCGTTTGTATATTTGATTAAATGGTATAATCGGAGCCTCCGCCCGAGCTTCTTCTTCAAAAAAGGATTTAACCTTTAGAATAATGCTTCGAGCATCACTTTTAATCGCTTTCGGCATAATTAACGTTGTAAATATAGCAATTTAGCAACAGAAATCACAGAGTACCCGAATGTAGTAGATACTGACAATCGAATGACATTTCAACATGGCGGCCGTAGTTCCTATTTTTTCCATTTCACAGATAAGTTGGTGGGACTGTACAATCGTCTGATTTAATTAAAGTACCTACAATTTAAATTTATTAGTTCCTAATAATGTTAATCATTGGGCTATTTTAATTAAAGAGAGATTGTTAAAACTTATTTTCATACCAAAAACTATCTGATTGTCATTATATTCCAGTATATTTTTTTGAACTACTGCCCTTCCCATCTTCCCTTACTTAGTGCCAAATTCTATATAGGTAATTTGTTTTAAGACTTTTGTTTTACTTTATGTGTCGGTAGTTTACTTTTAGATAATAATACTAGTTGACCCAGAGAACTTTGTTTGGCCCCAGAAGAATCAAAAGTGGTCTTTCTCGGTTATCCTTATGAGATAGGCATACTTCATCACGGAATTTTGACTTTTTTGTAGACTATTTGAAAGTCTGTGATAATGTAGTACCTACATTGTTTCGAGTTATCACTTAGGGTTCGGCCAGAATTTTCAATTAAAGTGTTAATCCTCTTCTCAAAAATTGTCACTTTTTTGGACCCACCCTCTATCTGTTATAGAAAACCGCATCAAATTCTGTTGCGTAGATTCAAAGAGTTAAGCATATAAGGGGACAGACAGCGTAAAGCGACTTTATTTATACTATGTAATGATAGATTACAGTCCAAGTTAAATAAAAGTTCTTAAAAGGGAAATAATATCTGTTTAACTGCTGAACTTGTTCATCGCCTTAGCTTCTCTAATGCAAATGTCGACATCTAAACAAAAAATATTAGATGTTCGAAGTTCATAATGCAAAAAGGCTGAAAATAACATAACATAGCGTTACGCCTTTCTCTACCCGAAGGTGTAAGCAGCGGCTGTTAAGCCTCGTCTCGCCGTTATGTTATTACGCCGTTATTTACGTCCCAAATGAAATTGATGGCGAACCTATTGCCATACCGGGCACAAAGTTTTCAGTCGTCGATATTTGTCACACATGTATAAAACGTTTGTCACATGAAAATAATTTCGAAAAGTCATCGGTGTGAGTCTGGACTCGAACCCGCGACCTCGGGATTAAGAAGCGGGGTGCACGACCACTGGACCATCGAGACTATTAAGGGTGAAAATAAAACACAGTAATTCTTCTGTAATATTACAATACTTTTATTAAAGAATGTTAATATTATTTTGTATGCACTAAGATTTTATGCATAGGCCGCAAAGACTCGTTCAATTTTGTATTGGAAGGTATGATGTAGCCGCCCACGAGTCATAAATCCATTCCTTTTCACACCGTTTATCTGCCTAGACAATGTTGTATCATCTATTCTTTCTACATATCCGAAACATCGAAGCAGGTCCTTCCTCATTCGTACACCGACACTCTCTTTCAATCTTACTTCCATCCTTACAGCCTTGTTTTTAACGCGGCCAGCGAGAGCCACTCCCCAAATTTTATGCAGTGCCCTCACTTCGACCGCTTTTATCTTACTTTCATGCCTACTCTGTCATATCCGACTTTCGCTTCTATAAGTTAACGTTGTTTTGGATAGCTAGCTGGGCTTTCCTGCTAACATTATTTGCGCCCAGGAATCTGCCCAACTTGCCATTTACGCTGTTTCCTAACATCAATCTTCGTCATCTGCGGTGTACTTACCATCTCTTCTTAAAAAGCCATCCAAGATAAACAACATCATCCACCCTGTTCAGCACTACATCATCAACCATTATCCCTAAATTGCTATCAGTTGATACCTCATTGTGTATGATTAACTAAATAAATGTTAATGCACTTTGGCAGTATGAAGAAACAAGTCCAGTCATAAATCACAATCGTGGCGTATTGGTAAAACTACCGGTTGCAGCAATGAGGTCGGGGGTTCGATTCCCATCCGAGCACAAATATTTGTGACAAACATGAATATTTGTGTGGTGTCTGGGTGTTTTTCTGTGTATTATAAGTATGTATTTACAAAAGAAAAGTATATATGTATTAATATCCGTTATCTAGTATCCATAACACAAGCATTTAGTTGCTTAGCTTGGAACTAGAGGGCGCTGTGTGTATTGTGTCCAAGATATTATTATTATTAAAAGTTTTATAGCCCTTTTGAAACATTTGTTTTCGGAACCACTTTCACAAGTTGCTCCATATTAATACAAATCTTTAAAGTCATTGATCATGCTTAAACGATAATTAAAACGATAAAAAATCTTATTTTGTCATTTAATGAAACGTCCATATCTTATAACAAAAATTAAAATGTGTGTGGTGAATTATTTTTTACGTCATAACTTTGGAATCTTACATCACTAATTGAAATGTGCTATTTAGATTATTTTGGTTTACCTGTGAGATATCAGGACTAAACCTGGTTTTGTGGCGGTTTAAAGTCATAGCATTTTCAATTGCAATACTCATAAGTTATACAAAATTTTGTTATTTTATTTAGGATCAATGGGAAAGAAGCGACAGACAAAGTCACAATACAAAGAAAGTGTGAGCCAAGCGTGAATAACTAATACCAGCCTACGAAAATGTAAAACATGATCTTTCAGTCATCCCTCATGACATATTTTTATCATAGTGGCACATTAGCGTAAGAGAAACAGTAGGTATACCTTTTCGCCTAACTTTGGTTTGCCCTCAGCTATATCTAAATATAGCGCAGAGATGATGAAGGCGATCAGTATCAGGCCACGAAAAGTGACTTCATTGTGAATAGTTTGACACTAACACTGTTAGGTGTAGGCTCACGAACGTCCCTTATATACCAACAAAGCTTAGGAAGGAAGTCGGTTTGAAAGAGAGTGTCGGTGTAAAGGTAAGGAAGGGCATGCTCCGATGGTTCGGAGATGTAGAAAGGATGGATGATGCAAGATTGACTAAGCAGATATACAATCCAAAAGCGGATGGATGTAGGAGTCGAGGACGGCCAAGACACACATTCCATGCCCAAATAGAACGTGTTCTGGAGGAAGTGTTAGGAGCCTCAAAAATCGACGCGTGTGCATGAAAAGAGTTATGAAAGTCAACGAAGCGAGTGAGGTATGTAAGAATCGTGTCTTATGGCGCTCCGTTCTCTCTGCCTACCCCGCAAGGGATTTGGTGTGAAGTTATGTATGTAGTTAGAACATTTCCCCTTTTTGAGCGTCTTTGTGCTGGTCTGTACCTGGTACCTGAAAAAATAAGAATTCAATTACAATTGAATTCTTATCTTTATCACTTCAAAGAAAACAGTTGACGACAATTTTTTAAATAAAGTAGGTATTTATTTATTTCTTCAAAATTGTCGTCAACCAAATAGGGAATTAGGTATTAATTATATAAGATTATAGCAGCAACAGTTTCGCCTCTAGCCGAAGAAGTTTTAGGTCCTAAATAAAAGTGACGAAATTTCACACAGGTAGCTAGATCTAGTACAATTTTTGGTAGTCGTCGAATTGAATACCATATAACTGTCCAGCATTTACCTGCATCATACATTCTTTGTTCTTTTCATCATTGCTCCAGAATGTTAGAATTTATAGAAATTTGCGATCTTGTTAACTGAGATGTTATCGCGCCGTGTGCCAAAGTTAGGTTATACCTGGCGTTTGACACGTGGCTGAAAATAATATAATAATAGTGCGATAGCGGTGAATTACCACCACTCTCAGAAAGTAAAGGTACTCATGGCACAATTCGTTCGGTGAGAGAAGTATCCAGAGGCCCACCCATCTTCCTCTCATTACGCCGTGTCTCATTAAAATAAAATAAATACATAGAGTAGCTATATGTACTTAAAGATTACGTAGATTATTTGTATAATTCTGTCAAGAGCAGTGCTTTGAAATAAATAAAACCGCATATTTGAATAAAATATTTGTAGTGTAGAGTTCATAATCAATAATCATAAAAATACTCAATTTGATTGAAAGCTCAGAGTAAAGCGTAATATAGCAATTTTATTTTGACATCTAAAAATAAAATTAAACGACTCATATAGCAGATTCACTTTCAGTTCCTTCTAAAGATAAGTAAATAATGAGCTAATTTATATGGAAATTGTTGATGTTGGAATTGTTTAATTTAACTTCTACATACATACTTACCTAGATAAAAATGTAGGTACAATTACTCTGAGTACCTACAATTGGAAAATAAAACGAGGAAAGAATATTTTGATTATTTTATTGAAATTAAATTCGATACAGAACCATTTAGTTGGTCATTGATTAAATATCACAAATCATTCGAGAAAATTCATCGACGCCGTACCCAGATCCAAACTCTGTGCTGAACCACTGGGCCGGTTGAGAATAAAAATACCAATCTTTCAAATTAGTAGATAATTATAATTACATTTAAAGTTCACACTCGCATATCACTGGTATAATGGAAGAGTATTTTACTCATAGAGTGGCTGTGTTGTCCCAACGGACTTTGACTGGCCGGTCCTCGCCCAGGTGATGCGATACAAGAACTGGCTTCCTTCTTCGCCTGATTCGATGACCTGCTGGCGTATTATGAACTTTTAATTCCAGCCAGATTTTCAAATTCGTATTTTCAACGTCTAATTTCAGCTAGTCTAGATTACTCATAACTGACTAAATGGAATTAGTCGTTGATAAATCGTATTTAGAGTGAATTTGACAAGTGAGTTGAATTTGAACAAACATAATAACATAACATAACTTCACGCCTTTTTCTACCCGAAGGTGTAGTCTGTTAAGCCACGTCTCGCCGTTATGTTTACGTCCCAAATGGAATACTTTAAAGGTGGCGAACCTATTGCCATACCGGGCACAAAGTTTTTAGTCATCGATATTTTATCAGACATAACTTACGAAATTAATATCAAAAAGACATTGGTGTGGCCAATATGAGGATTCGAACACGCGACCTCTGGATTCAGAAGCGGGATGCTCGACCACTGGACCACCGAGAGTTTATGTTAAGAGATTGATATTGTCATTATTATCTTTTTTCATTGCATTTTTCACACAAATTAAAGAGGTGTCGGAACCTGTACCCATGAAACGGTCACAATATTCTGAAAAATCTTTGATGTAAGTCATGGTTCGATCCTACGAATTCCATGATTCAATGGATCACTGGGGACTTTCAGATTAATTTAATTGTGATAGATTATATATTAGCCAACTATTAAAACCAAAATAATAAAGTTAACCATCCCTAATGTTAAAGGTCCGTATATAAATATATCTCTATATTCTTGGTTTATTATTATTATTACCTCAGACAATACGCTCCAGTGGGAACCACAATTACGGACATAAACTCACGACTGTATCCCATAGGAGTAGGCAGAGACTTTAGCTTTCTACAAGCTATGATCCCGAAACACTTATTTCGCCTCGTTACATACTCCTATTATAATAATCCTATAATTATTCTCGCATTTACTTATCAATAGTGTCACCGTATCCCAGAACTCCTCCTTCTCTGACACTGGGACAAGATCAAAATAATGTCCAATGCCTATATATAATTACGTTTTAATAATATTTAATTGAAATCACTCTTGTTGCAAATATTTTATCAGAATTGGTCTTTTAGTCACCTGCGTGGTAGGTCGCGCGAGCACTGGTACTGGGAGAGCGGGATGTGCGCCGCTTCCCAAAACAGTGCTTTGTGAGCCGCTGCTAAACACAATCCTCACCTTGCAGTCCATCCAGCTCTGGAATTAAGTTTTTGATTTAATTGTGTTTCATTTAATATTAATTTTCATTGTACAAAAATTTAAGATTACAAGAAAGTAAGTACCTAGTAATTATATAAGTTTGACTAAGCAGATACACCATGCAAAAGCGGATGGATGTAGGAGTCGAGGACGGCCAAGACACACATTCCATGACCGAATAGAATGTGTTCTGGAGGAAGGTGATGTTAGGAGCTTCAAAAATCGGCACGCGTGCATGAAAAGAGTTATGAAAGTCAACGAAGCGAGTGAGGTGTGTAAGAATCGTGCCTTATGTCGCTCCGTACTCTCTGCCTACCCCGCAAGGGATTTGGCGTGAAGTTATGTATGTATAACAATGTATGTATAACATCGGCTTCAAATCAATAATGTATTTTTTGGAGAAATTAGAATCTAAAAAATCTAAAAATGCCTAATAACCTAATCGACTTTTTCTCTGGAATATGTCGTGTAGTGTCGTTCTTGGCTAGGCAGTTTCGGATTAAGTACGGCTAAATTTAATTCCGTTTAGTTTTCCGCTATTTCCGTATACCCCATTTGGAGGTAGTTTCTTCTTTTAAGAATACTCTTTCTTCTTTCAAGTCAAGTCAAGTCAAAATAACTTTATTTTTATAGGTCTTCACAGACACTTAAAATAGTCAACAAGTACAGATAACATATTATTTAAAATTAAATACAAACACGAGCGCTTGTAGAAAGTGCCTCTGTGGAACAAAAAAAGACACGGACGCAATCGCCATGAGCAGCCCGATTCCGAGAGTAGGGGCTATCATGAGAAGAATCGGGCAAGAAACTCATGTGCCCAATACTCTTTTGAAACCATTTGGAATAAATAACAATATTATTATAACTACTGAAAACAAATCAGTAGGTTGGTGAATAGAAGGTGTAGCAAACAGAATACTCGACTGTCACAATTAAGATCCAACCAAATTAAAATCAACGTCCTACATGTTAACTAAGAAATTGTATGCGATCACAGTAGTCGAGCACAACTGACGCGACATCTTTTAATCCACTGTTTTAATCAGAGTGGTAACGTTGTGCAACAATTGTGGCGAATAATAAAATTTAAGTATCATATATTGAACACAATATCAAGGCAAATTTAAAATTAAAAAAGCTGTCAGAAATTCGTTCGTAAGAGTCGACATGAACAAATTTAAAAGAAACGTTGCATTCGCGCACACTATCCCTAAGCAGAGTTTCAGCCTGAAGAGGACATGAATTTAACGCAGACGTGTAGTACTCGGAATTTTTGGCAAAAAAGTCAGTAAATGCATCGGCAACGGCACATTACTCTTTAATAATTTTATTATTTATAAGCTGAATATTATCGTCATGTCTCTTTGTATGACCTGTTTCATTGTTAATGATATTCCAAGTTGCTTTGATTTTGTTCCGAGATTGTTGGATCTGCCTACTTAAATAATTTGATTTAGCAGCAAAGCAAACCTTCTTAAATATTTTAGAATAGTTCTCAACATATATTAAAAAATTAGGATCAAAATTCCATTTCCTTAAACTATACAAATCGTACAATTTATTTCT
Source organism: Euproctis similis (assembly GCA_905147225.2). Classification (NCBI taxonomy): domain Eukaryota; kingdom Metazoa; phylum Arthropoda; class Insecta; order Lepidoptera; family Erebidae; genus Euproctis; species Euproctis similis. The sequence continues at coordinate 4,162,708 of LR990113.1, read as the reverse complement.
ACTTTAATGGACGCCGTTGGTAGCGTAATCGCAAAAAGTTAAATTTATATTTTTTCTGAAAGTTTTTACTTTAAAAATAGTTTTATGTTGTGAGTCTATGGTTTTTAAGAGTGAGTGATAAAGTTCATCTGGATCACTCGACATGTCCGGCGCAGTAAGCCTAGCCGCTATAGCATTACGAAATTGTTTGATACCTTTCTAGGTTACAGGTCTACAAGTAGCTTTACTAACTAATTTAGGCCTGTGCATCATAAAAATGCAATGGTCCGATGGCTTATGATTTCTTTTTGGACAAAATTACAATTACAAAAAATATTGTCCAAGCAGGTAGCAGAGTGAGATGTAATTCTTGTGGGTTCTGAGAACAGGTAATGTAGTCCAAATGAAGTAAATAAACTAACAATCCTAGTATTGTTACTTGAATCTTGTAACAGATTAATATTAAAATCACCACATACAATTACATTCCTACCACTTCCAATAAGTTTTTGCAAAACATCATCCATGGTGGATTCAAATATATTAAAATCACCCGATGGCGGCCTATAAACAGATACCACAATAAATTGCTCAAGCTCAACGCAGGACAGTTCAACAGTGCGTTCAATGGAGAGATTTGTAATGTCTCTCCTATTTTTAAATTTAATATTATTTGACACACAGATCATGGCACCACCATGATTGGCTTTTTTTCTACAGAAAACACTGCCAACAGAGTAGCAAGCATTTATGGAAGCAAGTTCTGTTTTAAGCCAATGTTCAGTCAAACATAATACTTGAACATTGTGCTTTTCACAAAAAAGGTCAAGCTCAAGTTCTTTCCCAGATAAACCTTGCATATTTTGATGTACAATTGTGAGCAATGATTTAGGTTTATCCTTTGTCTCTTCTATTAATTTAATGAAATAGAACTGTCACAATCCTTACAACTAATTGTTTGAGTTACTTTACTAATACCCCAGTCACTTTGTATTCTAGTAATCTAGCATTTTTTTTCTTGTCAGTATGTGACAGATACATAGTATCCTTTGTCAACCTAAAGCAGGTCTCAAAACTATTAATATCACAAAGTGATATTTTGTTTTTCAAATAATATGTACTAATATACAATAATAGGTTTAAAATATATATGTGTCTATTCTGTCTTGCAGTAACAACATATGAATAAGGTAATGTTTTGTCTTTAAAGCGTAATTTTGTTTTTACGTGGAATACTCTCATCATTGGGCGGAGGTCTCATCTCTGCTCCAGTGTTAGTTTGTTAAAAAAACTTTGTCAGATAAACTGAGTAACAGTTCTACTTCTAGCTCGATAATCCTTTCGTCAGTCCTAAGAGTGCAGATATTGTGTGTTACTAGGGCCATAGATCATCTTAGCACCTTAGCACCCTCTACTTGGCCATTACCGAGCCCGCTATCGTAAGCTAATGGAATAGCGCAGAAGTCGTGGCTGGGGGCCGTTTTTATTCTTACTTTTATTTGTTGGAGGTTGGTTGGTTGGTTGGTGTTTATGCCATAATAGCCACGCTTGACAGCCAGGTTCGCGATCGTGTAGCTCTTAGTTGATGTTTACACATAGAACGCTGCAGCCCATTCCCGAGTTTTTTCTTAGTCACCTTTTACGAATAATCAATTGCGATTATGCATTTATTAACTGGGCAAAATATTTATCAGAGAGTTATTTTTAAATAACATTGATATATGCAATGTAAGTAAAGTAATTAATTCATTATTTACCTGTGCGTCCAGTTTGACTACCTCTGATCACACAAGCATTTACTTCCTGGCTTGAACTGGCTGGTGGTGGTGTGGCCTGCTTACACTCTGTCTTTTTCCGAAAACATACCCTGGAAAATAAAATTTCGTTTTTAGTCATTAAGACTCGAAACTTTAAGCAGAGATAATAAACTTTTCTATAAACTGTTTGACTCCAACAAAATAGGTGATAAGCTTAGTCCAACGTAAATGATAGTATGAATATGCCTTCAAAATACTGAACTTCCTATTTATTCGGGTCGCCGCCTTCCCTAAAATATGGCGAAGAAGGCGATGGCTACGATATCCTTCATACTCGTGAATGGGTGCTGTTTGTGGGGTCCGGTCTGTGCAAGCGTCAAATGACCTTTATTAACGTACTGTGCCTTTAGTGATAGATGTGATAGACCCCATTAAAATGGGGTCTATCACATCTTAATAGAATACAATATAGGGTAAACCCTATATTGTATTCTATTAATTTGTGTATTTAGTGCGTAATGCGGTTAGTAAGTAAGTGTGTATTTGCAATTCTTCTCAGAGTGAGAGTAAACGAATTGACGGATTATGTGACCTTTTTATGTGTCTGTATATGACCTAAACGGAATAAATGAGTTTTGATTTGATTTAATGCGATATTTGTTTCAGAATTTCAGATTTAGACACAAGAAAAAGTTGTTCCATTGGCGTCTACAGATGTTCAATGACTCTTTTTCACAAATAATTGGATATTAGAGATGAATGCATGCTACGGAGATGAGAATGTTGAGATGAATGTGTGGAGTGGCGAAAAAAAAAATGGAATGATTATGCAAGAGACACTTGTTTTTGACACTACGCATATGAGACTACCAGGCTGTAGCTTGGAATTATTTGTACCCAGATCAATGCGCAAAAGGGTTTTCGATAGCTTGCACTAACTATCACCATCCAGGTACCAATGCAACATGCAAAAATTTAGTCAGTTTCGGAGCTGTACGTATAGCCTGGTGTCCGTAAAGACTGCAAAGAATTCGTGCAAAGAATACGCAAATGATTGGCGTGACAGCGTTCGAAAGTCACACATCACGTATCGTCTCTGTCACTTCTAAGCTCTTTCAAACATCCTGCTGCTAGATTCCAGTTCGTACACATCGATCTGATCGGTCCAGTGTTGTCTCACAGCCATCGGTCGTTTTACATGGTGGCCTGCCTGTGGCAATACTTATACTAGATATTACAGCAGAGACAGTGGCCAGAGCCCTGCTGAGTGAGTGGATGGCGCATTAGGGTTGCCTTACATATATCGTAACAGATCGCGGGGCACAGTTCGAATGTGCTCTTTTGAGAACAACCACATATAACATAACTTCACGCCTTTTTCTACCCGAAGGCGTAGGCAGTACAGCCGTCATCAGCACAGCAGTATCAGACGTTGATTCAAGCATACCTCCCAAGTAACACGTTAGTCCCATAGGTACTACTAAACTATTTCAATCGACTAACTGCAGTACTATCTCCTAACATGTAACCGCTAAGGAGTTCTGTGGCTTCTTCATCAGCATAGCAGCATCAGGTGTTTATTCAATCATACCTCACAAGAAATACGCTAGCCCTACATACTACCAAGTAGTTACTATCGACCAATTGCAATGCTGTCTTTAAACTTAACCGTTGAGGAGTTTTGTGGCTTTTTCGTCATCACAGCATTATTAGATGTAGACACCATAAAGGATATCCCTAAGACATCGCTATTACGTAATAAAAACACCATACTCGCATACAATTTTCGGTGGATGCCTTCGATTTCTCCTGGTTTCCATCATCAGATCCATCCCATCCAAAATGGGACCATCTCGGAGGTAAAACTTATACAACGAAAAAAAACTTTTTGAAATCTGTCATTAATTGACAAAAATATAAAACATACATAAAAAAAATATCATACATATAGACGAATTGAGAACCTTCTCCTTTTTTTGAAGTCGGTTAAAAAGCCACGAGGTTACAAAAATAATTTGGTTGACATATTAAAATCATAAAAATTATGATATTTTTAGAAACATTTACAAGCATATAGCACAACCTTCTGTGTTTGGGTAATGTAACTCACCTGAAACAACGACTATTCTGGAAGAGGCCAATAAAAGCCTGTTTAAACTTTTTGTTCATGAAGCAGTACGTGATCGGATTGGAGCACGATGAGCAGTACGCCAGTAGTTGCAGTAACATAATTCCCTTTGGACCTATATATTGAAACAACTCTTTTGGATAAAAGAGGTATACCTGAAAGTATTTTTATATTTTCAATTAATCCATTATAGACATAGAAACTTACACGTATACGTACATACATAATACAACAAATCCTTTGCGGGGTAGGCAGAGAGAATGGAGCGCCATAAGGCACGATTCTTACACACCTCACTTCGTTGATTTTCATAACACTTTTCAAGCACGCACGTCGATTTTTGAGGCTCCTAACATCACTTTACTCCAGAACACGTTATATTTGGTCATGGAATGTGTGTCTTGGCCGTCCTCACCTTCTACATACATCCGCTTTTGCATTGTATACCTGATTAGTCAATCTTGCATCACCCATCCTTTCTACATGTCCGAACCATCGGAGCATGCCCTTTCTTACTTTTACACCGACACTATCTTTCAATCCAACTTTCTTCCTTAGAACCCTGTTTATTACGCAGTCAGCGAGAGTCACTCAACAGGTGCCCCTATTTAGACCGCGTTTATCCTATTTTTGTGCACACTTTGCCTTACGCAACTCTCGCGCCCATAAGCGCCCATAAGCCCACAAGTTAGCGTTGGGATCATACCGCATAGTAGATTGCTAGCTTGGCTTTTCTCCTAAAATTCTTTGCGCCCAGGAATCTGCCTAATGCTCCATTTACGCTGTTTCTTAACGTCACTCCTCTTTCTGATTTCGCGTTTTTTCTAGTTCAAACACAGCAACTGCCCACCATTACTACTATTCATCATTCATCATTCATATACAATTTCATCCACCTGCTGGTGCTGGACACCACATCATCAACCATTATCCTTGCATCTGTTTTAGATTCCTCCCTTTCAAACACTGTCGTTTTCATTACATTCAGTTGTAAACCAACATCTTTATAAATCTTTATAAACAATCATCTTTCATAATAGTGACTAGTGTTTGCAGGTTCGATGGCGATTCGGATAAAAACGCAGCATCATCTGCGTAAAGCAGGCAGCTTACAACTAGGTCACCCATTCACATCCCTACATTCATCAATCTTAGGTACAGGATAAAGGCCTCCATGCCATCCCTCTTGATTCCAACCCATCCATTAAGATCACACAGAATTATCTTTTTATTTTTTTCAACTATATCCAGAATATCCCTAACGGTTTCCAAAAACTTTTCTAGTTCATGGTTAATAAGCTGCGATCAGGAAAACTCGTGTGATCGCCCGTTTTATACAAACCAAGAGAAGTATTGGGCCTATCAACCCATAGTCTTTCACTCCGGAAGCAAAGCGGGAGGAGAGAATGACTCCTACACCTCTACTGGCACGGGCGTCCAGGTCCACTCCGGACTATAGGGCTACCATGCCATTGGGGAGGCCTTCGGCCTAACTAACCTTTCGCTTTGCCTCTGATGTCCCTAATCATAAGGCATCTAGGCGTCTCTTACTTATTACATCCAACATTTCATTCATCTTTCTTGTCATACTATCATTCCACGTGCCTACATGGCGCTCTCCTCTCATCGTCCCATCAGATTTGGCGATGCGTCAAGGTTGGCGGTCTCCGATGGGGGCTGATCGGAGCTTGTCGGTTTCAATGCACGCCCGGCTGAATTTACTATTTTTTGATATTTAGATTAGTTGTTAATATTTTTATATTTAGATCTACTATGAGATCTAAAATATATGAAGAGCGTGAAATATGATAGTTTTATTATTAATTAAAAGATAAAGAAAAAATTAAAGGCTTGATTGTAATATTAGATCAGTATAGGTATGCAGAACTAATTATATCAAATAATGAAAAAGATGAAAATAAAACACTTACCGTATTAATTATATGCAAAGGAGTCCAACAAACAAAGAACTCTATCATTAAGACAAACATCATTCTTATGACCTGTAAATAATAAAAATGAAGCCTTTTTATTTCCTATAAATTATTAAAAGTAGGTTACCAAATATGTTTCTTATGTTAAGTTAGTAATCTTAAATATAGCTCGTGTTTTCGTGTTTCTTTATATACCTCTTTAACTTCTTTAACTTTTCGAATCCTTTTTAATTTTTCGTTAATAATAGTTATAGATAGATAGATAGCGGAAATTATGCCTCTTCACATCAATTAAATTTTGAAATCCCAAAAGTCCCAAACACCTGATGAACCCAACAGACGCAAATGACTATATTACTCTGATAGATATGTAACTTACCCTTCTCTTGGCTTCAATACTTTTATCAATGTGAGTAGATCTAACGACATGTCTGAATTCCAAGTCAATTTCTTGCATGGACGGGTTATTTCTTTTCACCGTCTGGTCCGCTTCCTGAGAAATATGAAAACGATCCGATTAATAAAAGTGAGCCTGATAAATATTTATAATAGAATCGAGGAACTTTTCCTGTTTTGAAAGATAGAGACTGTATAAAAGCCAAGCGAACACCAGCTGTAAAAAAATAATACCTAATATTAATGATCATTTGGTAACAAGGGATACCTCATCACCTGAGGATTTGGTTACGGAAAGATTAAAATATTAAATAATTTTAACTAACTAACTTTTTCAGTTTTTTTGGGTTTGGAATTCCATCTTTTGTAGAATGATTCCGCCGAGTTACTTTTTTTCACCGGCGATGTTAGAAGAAGATGGTTATTTTTATAGCTGCTATTCTGGCTGACTGAAAGTAAAAGTTAAAACAGAGATGTTAATTGGATAGATAGATAGATTGGATACATAGATTACAATAAATATGACACATTAACACACAGAACTAATCTCTCCAATTTCTGATAGCATACAGTTTCCATATGCAAAACCGTTAACTAAAAGAATAATAAGACATATTATAACATGCTAGTTGACCCAGTGAACTTTGTTTCGCATCAAAAGTAATAAATTAGTAAATTTTGGATATCATGAGGTTCAATTTGTGCTATTTATCGGCTCTAACTGCCGTCCCGCTATGTTAAAACTGAAATATGTTCGAAAATATTAGTTTAAATTGCATGCTATATCGGACCAGGATCATCTATATTACACGCACAATCTATTTAAGACACAATTGCATGAAGATTAATCCTGTAAAGGACAGACAAACTTTTAAAGTACAACTAAAACTAAACTTTTAAAATGACAAACTTTTTTGTGACACCTAAATTAAAAAAAAACTTTTCAAATATTTCCGTTTCAAGAAGCCAGCCGGCGCTCTATTTATTTCCGTTTACACATTTGACGAAAAAGTTCATGTTGACGTTGTAGATGGCGCAATTTACGCGTTTCAGACGAGATAGTTAATTTTAATTTATAATTCAATAGGATGCTGTAAAGCGTTAAAATTATACATAACAAAACTTCACGCCATTTTTTTACCCAAAGGTGTAGGCAGCGGATGTTAAGCCTCGACTCGCCGTTAGGTTTACATCTCAAATGACATAAGTGGCGAACCCGACACAGTTTTCAGCCATCGATATTTATCACACTTAACTTCCGAAAACGATTTCGAAAAGTCATTGGTGCGAGCCAGTGTCAGGATTCGAACCCGGACCTTTCGATCAGAAGCCGTGTGCTCGACCACTGGACCACCGAGACTATACAATTTGAGTATTTGCCACAACAAATATTTTAAAATCAAAAGAAGCTAAAAATATAAATCGTGAGTAGATTTTCCACGAAAACCGGTGGTATATTCAATACATTATGAGCAGCATAATAAAATTGGCAGACTCACGTTGACTTTGACAATTGAAATTGTAATGGATCTCATGTTTCATTCCCCGCCAGAGTTTGGTGACAGTGAGAAAGTATGCGAACGACATTATAAAAAATGGTATCAATAGCAGACCGGCGTCCAGAACCAAAGTGAAAGATAGCTCCAATACTCTGCTAGGCCACTGTTCACGGCATTTGAAACCTGTGAATTGAAAAATGAAGATATATTTATTGTCCTGTGATAATAGCATAAATTTACATTACTTTTTTTTTATAAATGCAAAACAATTAAAATGACATCAATTATATGTAATATGATTATGAATGCGACGAACGAAGTAGTAGAAGTGTCAGGATCGTAGCTTGTGGAAAACTAAGGTATTTATCAGTGCCAGGCGCTAGTATCCCATAGTATATTTTATTTTATATATACGTATATTTTAATGGTTTTGTAATCTTTGACTTTCGCGAATCACGTTCATGACACTAAAATAACCTTTAGGATTATATCGCGTTTATTTATTACTTATTTGATTTATTTCATCACTCTATGTATATTCTCTATTTTCATTTTCTATGTTCATCACTCGTGAAAATGATCTCTGTAAAGAGTTCGAAACGTCGGGATATAAATAAAATTAGTAATAAATAAACGCGATATAATCCTAAAAGTTGTTTTAGTGTCATGGTTTTGTAATCATTATAACTACTTAATCTATTTGTTAAATTCTTTCATGACTAATATCCATACTATGGAGGAAGCTCGTAAAGCAAATCTTTCAACATACTTCTGCAAGATGCGTCAATAACTGTTAACCAAAATCAAAATATATAATATAAAAAATATGAATATTTCAGTTATTTACAGACATTTAAAACTGTCAAGAAGTATATCAAAGAAATAGCTGAACCAGCCAAATTTATATCGCATGATAATAGTAGTGGTGGTTGGTGGAAAAAATGTGCGTGTTTTATTGGCGGAAAACAGTACACAAATGCACATTTCAAATTATACCTGAAAACAACTCACCATCTTTTTGTTTTAGGGGCTGTAGTGTCGATACAACAATTATGGGAAAGTTGAATAAACAAGATAAAATCCAGACCAAAGCGATCATCTTGTTCGCGTGACTCTGAGTCTGCCATCTCCTCGACTTGAACGGCCGACATATTGCAAAGTATCTTTCTAATGATATGGCGACTAGGGTCCAGACGTCTACTGACACGGACACCGCTTAGAACATGAAAAAAAAAAACGATTTTATTATTAATTAACACACGGTCAAAGTAAAGCGTGTTAAATTATAAAGATTAGGACAGGATAAACCTGCCCACGGAGAGACTAAGGTTACAAATAAATCTGTCTACATTATTAATTGAGTAACTCTTAATCAAACTGCTCGATTATTTAAATAGTATTTCAAAGTGGTACAGCCAAGCAGTTCGCTGCATGAATGGGCCGGCTCGACCGGTGAAATACCACGACCTCTCAGAAGACCGAAGTAAAGTGGCTCATGCCGCGTTTCGTTCGGTGAGATAGGTACCCGGAGGCCCACCCCCTTCCCCCTCCTTTCCTATCCCCAATCCCTTAAAGGTTGGCAACGCAACAGTAACACTATATGTGTTGCTGATGTCCATGGGCGGCGTTGATTGCTTACCATCAGGTGACACGCCTGCTCGTTTGCCCTCCTATCCCATAAAAAAAAGTATTAAAATTTAAAAGTAAGATTTATACCTTGTAAAAAGGGCAGTATTTTGCACACGAATGCACCGAAGATGAATCTTTTATACATCTGCCCAATTAAGGTGAAAGGTAAACATAAGACTCCGAGTAGGAAGTCTGACACGGCCTGAAATTTTTTTTTTTTAGAGAAATACTTATATTTTAGACACAAGTTCTACAGAGATCGCCATCTAGATTAGAAATTAAACAATAAACGCTTATAATATTACTAGTTGATCCTGCGAACTTTGTTTCGCCTCAGAAGCAATAAATAAGCAAATTTACAATTGATTTGGTAAGTTCAATTAGTGGCCAGTACTGCTGCGCGACGCACCCGCTAAACTTGTTGATTGGACGAGACCATAAATTAATACAATAATTTAAAAACACATATATGACACATAACACAACTTCACGCCTTTTTCTACCCGAAGGTGTAGGCAGTGGCTGTTAAGCCTTGTCTCGCCGTTACGTTTACGTCCCAAATGGAATAGGTGGCGAACCTATTGCCTTAACAGGCACAAATTTTTAAGTCATCGATATTTATAAAGATATTTATAATAACTTTCGAAAAAAAAATCGGTAAGCCAAGATTCCAACCTGCGACCTCTGGATTCAGAAGTGGGGTGCTCGACCACTGGACCACCTATACTTCTAATAGATTGTGATTAACAGAGATAAAGTAGAATGGTCAACATTATCATCATAGTGAATCGTGCCTCATGGCGCTCCGTTGGCTTTGCCTACCCCGCAAGGGATATGGCGTGATGTTATGTATGTTTGTATCATCATAGTATGGTGTATGAATATATATATTTAATCCTAAAATTTCAAAATAATAACAATACCAAATATAGAAATGTGAAGTAGAAAAAACATTCTGAAAACTGGTAAAAAATTATGAAAGAAAAAAAAGGAATAATAATTACATACCGAAATATTCGTATACGTATTTTTTATGGGATAGGAGGGCAAACGGGCAAGTAGGTCACCTAATGGTAACTCAACTACTCACCGCCCATGTATACCGTGGTGCGTCGCCGCATAAAATTTATATGTAATTATAAAAATGTTAAATGCGTTAAACGTTTGCATGTCGCTCAAGAAGATTCACTTCATAAAATCACCAATATGTTTTAATATTATTGAGAACTAGATCTTGCCCGCTACTTCGTCTGCGTGGACGCCATAAAGTAGCAAAAATTGTATGTGCTATTACAAGGGTTCATTGCTCACCCCAATTTGACATAAAAGCATGCAGTACTAAACAGACAAACGGAAAAAAATGTAAAAACTATATTTTTGGGTCTGATATCGATTGTAGATCAAATTTATATAAAAAAACAAATTGCGGGTGACATCGTGCTCGTTGGGGAGGATGGACAGGATGCACAGAGCATACTGGAGAACTAGATATAGAAGCTGGAGAGTTTTGACCTAGATATCCAAACAGAATACTTGTTTTGGTACGGACATAATACTTGTATTCTGGTTTGGATTAGATCAGTAGATCCGTCTGTTTTGGAATTCTGGCGGTCTTTCCCATTCTGTTTTCACAGCATTGAACGGCGTGTTATTGCCAATCGGCTTTGACTTTAAATACCTGAGATCTATAGTGCAAAGCGATGGCGAAATCGACTGTGACATATTGCATCGAACTACTGTGGGAAGGGTGAAGTGGCGGTAGGTTACAGGAAAAATCTGTGAATGCCTCTCAAATTGAACGGCAAAATAATTATACATTATTATAATAATCAAACTATTATCAGACCTCATGTATGGACCAGAATGTTCTGCTTTGAAAGGGTCAGATGATACACAGGTGGCGAAAAGAATGATGAACCTGAATGTGGAAAAAAAAAATGTGGAAATTGAAGAAAAGATGAAAGATGATGTGACTAGGAAGGATGTTGCTCACTCGGACCACACTCCGTGGTCCGACGAACTGGAGGTGACGGAGGACGAGCTCGGGCGAGCCGTCGCGCGGCTCGCCTCCCGCAGCGCCGCTCCCGGCCCGGACGGAGTTCCGGGCCGGGTCCTGGCGCTCGCTCTGGGAGTGTTAGGGAACAAGGCGAGGCAGCTGTTCACCAGCTGCCTCCGCCGCGGGGTGTTCCCCCTCGACTGGAAGTCGGACTGGTGCTAATCAGGAAGGAAGGGAGGACCGGAGACGCTCCGTCGTCGTTCCGGCCGATATGTCTGCTGAACGAGGCGGGGAAACTCTTCGAAAGAGTTATCTCTGCCCGTATCGGCAGCCACCTGTCGCAGGTGGGCCCGGACATATCGGACTGCCAGTTCGGGTTCCGGCAGGGGCGCTCCACAATCGACGCGGTGCGTCGTGTGCGGGCCCTGTCGGAACCGGCAGTCCGATCGGGGGGGGTCGCGCTGGCGGTGTCGCTCGACATCGTCAACGCCTTCGGGACCCTCCCCTGGCCGGCCATCAGGGAGGCCCTCGTATACCACGAGGTGCCTCCCTACCTAAGGTCGGTCATCGGGGCCTACCTGCAGGAGAGACGGGTGGACTATGTCGACCGCAACGGGACGGAGCAGAGGAAGGAGGTGACGTGCGGGGTTCCGCAGGGGTCCGTGCTTGGGCCCCTGCTGTGGAACCTCGCATACGATCCGGTCCTCCGCAGCAGTCTGCCCCGTGGCGTGAGTGTCGTTTGCTACGCAGACGACACTCTGGTGGTCGCCACGGGGCCCGTCTTCGAGCGGACGCTCAGGTTCGCCGAGCTGGGGGTGGCAATCGTCGTCAGACGGATCCGCGGGTTAGGCGCCACCTCCAGGGTGGCGCCTAACAAAAGTGAGGCGCTGTGGTTCCACCGGCTCACCCGGGGCCGGGAACCACCGGCCTCGCGGATCCGGGTGGGTGACACGGTTGTCCCGGTGGGGCGGTACATGAAGTACCTCGGCCTCACCCTGGACAGCCGCTGGAGCTTCGAGGAGCACTTTGTACGGATGGTCCCCCGAGCGCGACGGGTGGCAGGCGCGCTTCATCGCCTGCTGCCCAACCTCGGGGGACCGGGGGAGGGAGTTCGCCGCCTCTACGGTGGCGTCGTGCGGTCCGTGGCCCTGTACGGGGCCCCCGTTTGGTCGCGAGACCTCGCGGGGGCCTCCCGCTCCAGGGCTCTGCTGAGGAGCCTGGAGCGGATCATGGCCATACGGATCGTACGGGGCTACCGTACCATCTCGTACGAGGCGGCGACGGTCCTCGCGCGTTCCCCCCCCTTCATCATCCTGGCCGAGATGTACGCAGCCGCGTACGATCTCGGCCGGGGAGGGGGGAACCCGGACGCGTGGGGACGCTATGTGCGGAGGCGGGAGGCCTTCCGGCGGGTCCTGGGGGACTGGCGCGACGCGCTGGTCCTCCAGGGCGGTACGCGTTCGCGCGCCGTTGGGGCCGTCCTGCCCCACCTCGAGGCCTGGGTGCTCCGTAAATGGGGCACTGTCACCTACAGGTTGACTCAGATACTCACCGGGCACGGGTGCTTCGGTGAGTATCTGAGTCGAATAAAACGTGAAGAGACGGCGAGATGCCACCATTGCGCATCCGACCTGGACTCGGCCCAGCACACGCTGGAGGTCTGCCCGGCCTGGACGGCCGAGCGCCGAGTCCTGGTCGACGGGATCGGGCGAGACTTGTCCCCGCCGGCATTGGTCGCGGCAATGCTGGCGGGCGAGGAGGAGTGGAGGGCTGTGGTCTCCTTCTGCGAAGCAGTCATGCTCCAGAAGGAGGCCGCCGAGCGGGGTCGGGAGAGAGCCGATCCCGCTCGAAGGCGGCGGCGGCGAGCTCAGTGATCGCCGCCGCCGACGGGCCGCGAGGGCGCACACCCCGCGGGTGCGCCCGGGTCGCGGCCCGGGAAGGATGACCCCCCGGTGCGGCCGGGGAGGGTCGTCCGGGGCGCCGCCGGCCGCGCGCCTCTTTACAGCGCGCGGTCGGAGCCGCCCCGCCCGGGGGAGCCTCGCCAGGCTCCCCGAGGATGAGCACCCCCTCGTGACAGAGGGGGGGCGACGGCGGGGTGGACCAGAGGGGTTTAACCGAATCCTGGACCACCCCAACGCCGGAGGAAGGCCGCCGCGAGGTTTTAGTGGGTAACCCTAGGATCGGATTTCAGTTTACTGTTTTGGGAGTCCCACACTACCCCCTGCCGTCCCCAGGCGGGGGGTGTGCATAAAGCATTTCCTCGCGTAAAAAAAAAAAAAAAAGGAAGGATGTTGCTGTGGAAGAAGCAAATAATAGGGAAGCGTGGAAAAGGAAAACCGACCGCAAACCTGAACAGGGTAGGAAGATGATGATTCTGAGAGGTCATGGTATTTCACGGGTGGGCCCGGTCCATTCATGCAAAAAATTGCGTTGCTCTACTACTGTTGAAATTTAGATTATTATCCAGTAAGATAGGACATATATTCTTTTAATTTTTAATACATTACTTATTTATTTCTTAGTTTTTCGCGAATCACATTCATAACATTGAAACAACTTTATATGGATTATATCGCGATTATTTAGTACTGATTTTCTATTTATTTCCCGACGTTTTGAACTCTTTACAGAGATTCATTACTCGTGAAAATGATCTCTGTAAAGAGTTCGAATATATAATACATGTGTTAAGACTTGTAATTTGTAAAAAAAAAGAAGTACATTTTTTTTAACGGCGAGTTGAGGCTTAACAGCCGCTGCCTACACCTTCGGGTAACAAAAGGCGTGACGTTATGTTATGTTACATTGCTATTGTACACAGTTCTATCTACCTACCCTGCAAGGGATTTGGCTTGAATTTTTTGGATGCATATAATAGACATAATAAAATTTGAATCAATCCACACAATGTTTAAATGTCAAGAAAAACTCACCAAATTTAGCAGATAAACATTAGTGATCGTCCTCATTCGTCTGTTAACGACCAGGGTTGCTATCACAAGGAAATTACCGGATATTGACAATATGAATATCAGTACATAAAGTGGTAACACAAATCGCCACTCATAAGTATTAATCACAGGATAGTTGGGTTGCACAATATCGCTTCTGTTGTTCACGTTCTCGTAGATTCTTGTCGATGACAATTGTTCTATCAATAATATAGAAGAGTTAAGTTGGGAATTGATGTCCTCCATTATAGTTACCTGGAATAAATATTATTATAATTTAGAAGTTTTTGATGCTCGAAAATTGTTTTTTTTTAGTGAAAGACTGGAAACCGGGTCACATGGTTGTAAGTGACTATCCTGGAGCACCGAGAGGGTCACAATCGAGTTGCTGCTGTTGTTACTAGAAAAGGGTGGTTCATCAAATAATTCACTAATAAAGCGAAACCCGGCATGAGCAGATCTGAGAAGTCATGGCATATCTGACTTTTCTACTATTCGGGCCAATATATGGCAACAGGCTCCGAAAAAATATCACAAACGAATCGAACAATAATGATATCTGAGATGATAAAGTATGGATCCAATTCGTCCCATTAATTTTATTACCAAGGAAAAAGCTTAGTTAGAATTCGTCTTATTAAATATTAGTACCTGGATGCCCGAGCATAGCTCAGTTTTTTTTTTAAATTGTGTTTTTTGGAAATCATATTTAAGTATGAATTACATAATATTAAAATGATGAAATATGAATAGTATTTTTCGATCTTACCGACGGAATAATAAAACAATATGAACTTGTTTATTTATAGAAAAAAATCACGAGTACAATTAGTTTAATATTATATTAGAAACAAATACTCATTGATTTCGTGTCGTTCGTAAAAACGCCATCTGCTGGAATAGCTTTACTGTTGTTGCCGTTAAAGCAAGTTAGTTGCTCACAATTTAAAATAATAGTATTCGCCAATAGATGTCAGGAATTCCAATAAAAAAGTAAGTTCATGTTTAAGTTGATTATTGATAAAACACGATTAAATGACATTTTCTAAAAATGATTCCTAGCTAGATCGATTTATCGCCCCCGAAACCCTCTATTTACAAAATTTCATGAAAATCGTTGGAGCCGATTCCGAGATTCCAATTATATATATACAAGAATTGCTCGTTTAAAGATATGAGATATTCCCTACTGAGTTTATTTCAAAACTGATCAATTACTTTATTAAATAAACAAGTTATTATTTTGGCAACCTGGGTATTCCCAATCTCCATTCGCGGGTTTTAATCCTATTTCACGCCAATGAATTTTATGAATTCGGCTTGGAGGTTGTACGTAATGTAATACCTCTGCTCTGCATGCATTAGTGCTGACTGCACAATCCTAATTTTGCCTTATCAGACATCCTGTCTTTCACCTCGATACTCTCGCAGCCTATCCATTCCCTCAGGTCTTGTCTCCTAACTCAATAACACGTACATTAAGTTCGATTTTTGTATTCCAATATAATTTATCACAATCAAACGTGTATGTTTTTGTTTAACTCTTCAAAAAGAGGCTGCTTAGCATTTAGGTGGCAGCGTAAAGAGATTACAAAAACCTCATGTTCAAAGTGCGCGTGTAAAATCAGTAAATATTGGCTTATAAATATTATCCACATAAATATAAATCATAATATATGTAAAAATCAGTGCCGTGATTGTGTGTGTCAATAAGCGCTTAGTGCGCTGTGCAATAAGTAGTGACATATCGCTGAATCTGAACGACTCAGGCATCTGGAGCAGCAGTATACCCAGCACCGACCAGGTCGTGACATCGCAACCCCAAAACCCCCAAAGCCGAAATGATTATAATGCCACAAACATATCGCACCATTCCTGGAACAAAGCCATAAGTCATTTTCACCAACTTTTCAGGAGGTAAAAAAACTGTCCTATTTTTTTTTATACATACATACATACATAACTTCACGCCAAATCCCTTGCGGGGTAGGCAGAGAGAACAGAGCGCCATAGGGCACGATTCTTACACGCCTCACTCGCTTCGTTGACATTCATGACTCTTTTCATGCACGCGCGTGGGTTTTTAAGGCTCTTAACATCACCTTCCTCCAGAACACGTTCTATTTTTTTTTATAAGTTCTAGAAATGAATTTCTAAAAGAAAATGGTAGGTCTCAACAGTCTTCGCGCCTCTTTACAGCGCGCGGTCGGAGCCGCCGCCGAGCTTGACCGAGGCTCCCCGAGGATGAGCATCCCCTCGTGACAGAGCGGGGGCGACGGCGGGGTGGACCAGAGGGCTGATGCACCGTCCTGGGCCACCCCAACGCCGGAGGAAGGCCGGCGCGAGGTTTTAGTGGGTAACCCTAGGATCGGATTGCAGTTTACTGTTTTGGGAGTCCCACACTACCCCCTTCCGTACCCAGGTGTGCATAAAGCATTTCCTCTCCTAAATAAAAAAAAAAAGGTCTCAACAGTCTTCAAGTACACGTGTTATTTATTTTAGGATGTAGTTGATGTACTTCTAGATATTTAAAAAAACGGTTACTTCTGTATTCCACGAAACACAAACAAGGTTTGTTAGGGGTAACTACAATACTTGCTTTAACGTTGTATAACTTGAAATACATTATCTAATTTAACTGTACTTACTACTTTATACTCTCCCTATATTTTATTATAGAGTCTAGAGTTGTAAGTATGATCACGTGGTTGTTTCACGGAAAATCTTTTTTGTACGTATAGTTAGTTACGTATTTCTAGGGAGCTAATTATTTTTGTTAAGTCAGAGTATTTGTAAAAGTAGCTTTTATAATGAGGAAAGCAACTGAATCATGAATTTGTATTATGTAATACGTATTTTTTACAGTAAATAGTCTACTAAGTGCCAGGTGTAAGTCAAAACTGTAAACATAGAGACAAATTAATTTAGTATACATACAGAATTTCACACCAAGTCCCTTGCAGGACACCATTTATTGTTCGTAAAGCTTTTCAAACTCTTACATAGCAATTCACTCGTCAGATTTTGGCGCAGAGATATAAGTCGTAGACTGTTAAACGCTAAATCAAACACCACATAGTGTTAATACAACGGTACTATATTTCTAAATAGATGGCATGTTATTATCGTTCTGAATCACGATATTAAGATTCTCAGGTCGTAGTATGAAGCTCTGGTTATGTTTTTTTTTATTGAACATTGAGAACATTTTATTCAAGTGACATTTATGGTTTTATTTATACGGTCACTCCCACCAGTGCAGCTTGTGTTGTTCCATTGGGCTCAGTACCAGGCAACTCTTGGTATTGAGAAGCAGAGCAACTTGCGTTGTTCCACCGGGTTTAGTACCAGGCAACTCTTGTTATTAAACATTGGTCCTTCGAGCCGGATTTTTTGTGAACTACGGTCCTAGTGAGGGCCAACCCCGTACTCGCAGCGGATTGTTGCGGCAAGGTACAGAGATCCATCAGCGTTTGGAGCAGAACGCTAACATTGGCTTAAAGTAGTTAAGGCTGGTCACATTGGAAGAGCGGCACGTGACGTCACAGGACGATCAGGGACGTCATCGCATCGACCAAAGTTCATCGTGCACGTCTGACATCACGGAAGGCAATAGAGGGCAGCACTAGTACGACGATTTGTGTTGTGAGTGTGAAGTGCATTCGTGAGTACATTTTAAATTTGAATAATAATCTGAGGCAATCAGCAGGCAGTTTTGAACCTTATTTCAATCAAGATTTTAACTTTGAACATTTAATATACATAGTGTCTTTTAAACTTAACAAAATTAAAGTGTGTAGTTTCACTTATAAATTGTTGCATGTTTAGTTAAGGACTTGAATAGTTTCGTAAAACGAGGGAACGTGGCCTCTATGCCCGATTTTCTGAAATAGTAGTTGTAAGTTTTAAACACTTGTGAAATTTACAAAAGTGTTTGGAACTTATATATATAATAATTTTAAGATTTGATTTTGTTAGAACACAGTCAAACGTAATCAAATTATAACATAGAAAATATTTACAAATTATTTAGTAGAAATTAAATTAGAATATTTACAATAAATTAAAATTTTCCTCTAAGTAGTAATTGTTTGAACTACTTTGTATATTTTGTTGTAAGGTCTTCGTTCTTATTAAATTTTCACAATGGAGGGATTAATAAATATTCTTCAAAATTCTATACAAAAAGGAGTTTATAAATTCTAAGAAAACTCCAAAGGATAGACTTACGATAGAATATATAGAGACAAGAAAGGAATTGTTAGAAAAGAGTTGGACTAACTTTGAGAGTACTCATTATAAATTATATGAAAATTGTAGTGCTGAACAGATAGATCAAAAGGTAGATAGTATTTATAAATCAACTGAAGATAGTTATATAAATTACAAAGCTTATATGAAAACAATACTCAATAAAATAACAGGTAAGGTATTGGGGCAGGACAGTTGTGCAGATCAGATCAATAAACCAACCAAAAACTCTAGTGCTTTTGTTAAATTGCCTAAAATTTCAATTCCCACATTTTCAGGTCAGTATAATGAGTGGGCCACTTTTCATGATTTATTTAAAGCATTGGTACATAATAATGAGTCTCTAAGTGACTGTAAGAAATTACATTATTTATAAGATCATCTTACTGGAGAAGCCGAACAGTTGATTAGGTACACGCCAATAAATTACGCTAACTAGTGTTGGGAACTGTTAGAGAGGCGTTATAATAATAAGAGGCATTTAGCTGACTGTATTTTAAAGCGTTTATTTGGCCAAAGGCGCTTACAGGTAGAATCTGGTAAGGGTCTCAAAGAATTGTTCGACACAACCAATGATTGTTTAAAAGCACTTACGCACCTGAACGTTGATGTGACTACTTGGGACGTGATCATCATTCACATAGTTTCATACAAGTTAGATTTCGAAACGCGCAAACAGTGGGAACTGAGTATCGGTAACCTCAGTGGTAATGAATTGCCATCCATGGAACAATTTACGACGTTTTTAGAAACTAGACACCGCGCATTAGAATTTGTAGAACCAAATAGTTTTTCTATTCTGCAAGGTAAGGTTTCAACGAGGCACAATCACAAAACCTTGTTGGCCATGAATTCTGCATCTAGGCGCTGTGAGTACTGTCGGGAGGCGTCACAAAATTTGTTTCTGTAAAAGGTTTACTAATCAACCGATAGATGTAAGGCGTCATTTTGTTGCCAAACAAAATATTTGTTTTAATTGCTTAGGCAGCAATCATAGCGCGTATGGGTGTAAGAACCCTGCCAGGTGTAAAATCTGCAATAAACGTCATCATTCACTGCGGCATCCCATCAGTAACTCCAATAATGACGCACAATCAGATTTGTCTAAGGCTACCGCCAACAATGAACCCATAGTATCTTGTCTGTCTACAGGTGCGGTGCCAAAGACACGATCTGTTTTGTTAGCTACGGCTCTAATAAATGCCGAGTCGAAGTCGGGTCATAAACAGGTAGTCCGAGCATTGCTCGATTATGGCTCCCAAGCTTCTTTTATTACAGAGGCCGCAGTGCAACTGTTACGATTAAAGCGAGTTCCGGTTAAAGGAATTATAACTGGTTTAGGTAATACAAAGTCTACTGTGGCCAAATATATGGTGCGTGTTAAGATTCAGTCAGGAGCTGATCCTAGTTTTCAGATACACATTAGCGCTTACGTGTAACTTGTGTTGTTCCATTGGCCCAGCACCAGACAACTCTTGGTATTGAGAAGCAGAGCAACTTGCATTGTTCCACCGGGTTTAGTACCAGGCCACTCTTAGTATTAAACATAGACTCCCGCAATGCTTGTTTCTCATGTCTCTCTGCATAATTATATGATTCTTTTGCATTATACGCTATACTTTATTTCATTATCTTTGAGTGACAAATGGGTACGCACTCGCCAGTGTCTCCACATCTTGATGCGTACATATCAAGCACTTGTCTGTGTCAAGAGTGGGGCCTCTGTCGTCTCCTGAATCCCTAAGAGCTTTCCGGAGGCGACTGTTTACCAAAATCAGATCAATCATACTACTCATGTGCAGGAAAACGAACAGGGTTAATGTTAATTATTTTAATTTTAAAAGAAAATATGCTTATCACATCAATATTCAGCTTAATGCTTATGGATACAGGTTAGGGATGATAAATACACCGTGCATGTAGAATGAAGAGTAGTGTTGGGAAACTGTAAGCCAGCCTAGGTAACGTACTCTATCGTGTTGCACCGACTTTAATAATGAGTAACATTTGTAAATATTATAATAGTTAAAGATGACTTTACTAAATTATTACGTTTTGTATATTGTATCAGTTATATCATATCAACAGTTAGACTGATGATAGCAAACGCAAAAATATGGTATTTGATTTTTGTCTGTTTGTCTGTTGAGCATAAACACTTACAGTACTGCAGGCTTTTATGTCCAATTTTGTGTAAACATTGCCAACACTGTCACTAATTGGGGCTTGTCTTGGCTTGGGATTAAATATAATCATGTAATTACTAATTGGGGGTGAGCAATGAACCTTTATATCATCTATATTTAACATAATCGTAGGTGACCCAAAACTCTACTATGAATGTTATTTTTTTAGAATACTTGAGACATGATCTTCAATCGATGCCGAAGCTATAAATATGATTAGCTTCAGTGTAAAAGTAAGAAAGGGCATGCTCCGATGGTTCGGATATGTAAAACGAATGCATAATGCAAGATTGACTTAGCAGATATACGAAGCAAAATAAAGCGGATGGATGTAGGACTCGAAGACGGCCAAGACACATATTCCATGATCAAATAGACCGTGTTCTGGAAGATGGTTATGTTAGGTCAAAAATCGACGCGCGTCCATTAAAAGAGTTATGAAAGTCAACGAAGCGAGTGAGGTGTGTAAGAATCGTGCCTTATGGCGCTCCCTTCTCTCTGCCTACCCCGCAAGGGATTTAGCATGAAGTTATATCTTTAGAATTTTTGTCTGTTTTTATATTTGTTTGTATAATTATTTGTTTCGGATAAATTATAAAAGTCTTTTATGCCCAATTCTGCATCAATATTGCCAAGAGGTGGGGCTATAAATATTATCTTTATTTTGTGTGATCAATGATTGAATAAAGCAGCAAAAATATTCTTTATCGGTTAAGTAGTTTTCACAAAAAAAGTTAACAAACAAATGGACTTTCACATTAATAACAATAGTATGGTTATAACTAAATACGTTATGGTAAGGATAATTGAAAAAAAATAGGTAAATAAAATAACAATACCTATTTCTTTGGCACATGAGTTTGTTGCCAGGTTCTCTGGCTCAAAGCGGATTCAACATGTTTTATTCAAATCTATTTTTGAAAATTGACGAAAAATAAAGTCTCGATGATCCAGTAGTCGAGAACCCCGCTTCTGAATTTAGAGGTCGCGCGTTCAAAACCTGGCTCACACTCATGACTTTTTGAAGTTAATTTCGAAAGTTATGTGTGATAAATATCGATAACTAATGTCAATAGGTTCGCCCATTTGGGACGTAAACATAACGGCGAGTCGAGGCTTAACAGCCACTGCCTACACCTTCGGGTAGAAAACGGCGTAAAGTTATTGTTACGTTAATTTCGAATGCTTTGAAAGGAGATACAGTATTAAGACTGATCGTTAGTTATTGAGTGAATTAGTTGCCACATGAGCAATTTACGGCGCGGGTAACACAGAATGCGGTTGGGAATAATTTGAACCTATTTATTATATATTGATAATTAAATTTATGATCATACGAAGCATTGTGTTGATGCATGATTTAATTTTAGCGTCATCTATACATATAATAAAATTGGCGTGTCTGTTTGTACCATTGAATTATCTGCTTTCTGCTACTTTCATTTAAATATATTTACGATAAGTACACCAAAATAACATTTTTTACATTTTTGTTTGTCTGTCTGTCTAATCTAGTGTCTATTTGTTCCCGGTAATCTCTGAAATGGCTGGACCGATTTTGTTACGACGCTATGATTAATTTTAGGACTTTCGTCATGGACTTTCATTTCGGTCATGTAGCTAGTATTATCAGGATTAACTTAGGCTACTTTTGTTAGAGATTTTTTTTTATCTGCTTCTGAGGCGCAGCAAAGGTCTCCGGTTCAGCTAGTTTAACAGCAGCAGTTCGCTGCTCGAATTGATCGGCTCAACCGGGCCAATAACGTAAAGTGGCTCATGCCAAACTTTGCTTGGTGAGAGGGCTATCCGGAGGCCCAACTCCTCACCCGCTCCCCTCCCTGTCCCACTTCAAATCCCATTTTAAAGGCCGACAACGCAAATGTAACATTGTCTGTGTTACAGGTTTCCGTAGACGAATTAATTACTTACTATCAAGCAACACGCTTGCTCGTTTGCCCCATAAACAATATCATATCATCATACAAACATTGAAATTTATGGTGTTTGAAAAGGAGGAATCCAGAACGAATGCAAGAAAAGCTCAGCTAGCAAGCCACAATGCATTACTGAACCCAACGCTAACTTATGGAAGCAAGACCTGGATATGGCAGAGTGTGCATGAATGTAGGATAAACGCGTTCGAAATGAGGGCATAGTGCAAAATCTTCGGAGCGACCCTCGTTGACCGCGTCGAAAACACGGTTATAAGGAAGGAAGTCGGATTGAAAGAGAGTGTCGGTGTAAAGGTGAGAAAGGGCATGCTCCGATGGTTCGGACATGTAGAAACGATGGATGATGCAAGATTGACTAAGCAAATATACAATGCAAAAGCGGATGGATGTAGGAGTCGAGGACGGCCAAGACACACATTCCATGACCAAATAGAACTATAGATGAAAAAGATGTGGTGAGTCGCCTTTCTCTGATCAGTCCAAGTTCCTCATCGTGAAACTCAAGAGCGGATCAATAAATTGCGACTACACACATTTCACACAAATTTATCAATTTGTACCGATCACGTCACTATTCTTCAATAGAAGAGACGTAAGGTGTTATGCTTTGAACCTAAGAACCTGGCGATCGAGATTGAAAGAATACTGGAAGAGCACCGCAAAGACCACCAACTATTAGGACAAATTAAGACAATTAGAAGGAGCCAATGTATAATTGGAAAGGATAAAATATTCTGTTGACCCCACTAACTGTGGGATAAGGGCAATGGGAAAATGATGATGAGTTTGTATGGGAAAAAAGTTATGAATGTTGACAGTAGTCAAATAGCTACAATTGCAAATTGTTACAATATACGGTATGGGATTTTTTTGTGGTCTTTTGGGATAGTGTGGATGTGGATATTTTCTGTCAAGTACTCGAGAAATTTTCTTACTTAACATAACATAACTGCACGCCTTTATAACCAGAAGATGTAGGCAGCGGCTGTTCTCAAAATATAGATGTAAAGTGGCTCATGCCGCTATGGGGTTACGTTTTATTATAACAACTACAAGCACCTAATTTAAAGATAAATATCAAATTTTATGAAAAAATCTACCCTTTAAGAGTTATCATTCCGTACCAACATAAATAGATTGATTATTAATTAAAGAATGAATTCTACTTCCATAAAAAAGTTTAAGCATATTTATTTATATATATAAATAATTTACTTGTAAAAGAACCTAAACTCCCCTCGAACTAAAACCTCGCTATTGATCCAAAATATAAATTGCCAATTATTCTTACATTCTTGATACTATCTCTATAGTTACTAAGTAAGTGAAAATAATAATATATTTATTTATTTATTTATTCCCTTGGACAAATTTGTAAGCAGTCTCGGTGGCATAGTTGTTCAACGCTCCAATTTTAATTTAGAAGTCTCTACTTCGAATGTGAGAGCACATCAGTAGCTATATAGCATAAATCGTGCCTGATAGGCTTCAATTAAATTATAAGTCACGCGTGACCTAAAAACGATTGGGTGTGATCTTATTAGTATCCGCTTTTTAACTTAGTGTCTCTATTATAAGCATATACTAGCTGACCAAGCTAACTCTGTACCATACTCTGTACCCTAATATATTTTTTACCAGTGATAAACGACGGCTTATAGTGTGACGATATTATAGCGCCAAAACTTTAGGCTCCTGATAAGGATTTTTTAGATTTTGTACCAAAGATTCCCCTACACCCAAGAAGGGTGAAACAATTGAAGACCATTGGGTCAAGTAGGTAATCAATTTTTCTCATACCAACTTTGCCCCATTTTCACTTTTATTGAGGTAGAAGTTAGGGCTTAACTATCAGTGGTTTAAGGTTTGCGTTGATCAATCAGCGAAATATGCAGAACAAAGTATTTTATGTTTGTTATTAACTTATACAGCGGTAGAGCCAAGCAGTTTGCTGCATGAATGGGCCGGCTCGACCGGTGAAATACCATGACCTCTCAGAAGATGGCTAAAAGTTAAAGGTAAAGTGGCTCATGCCGCGTTTTTTTGGTGAGAGAGTTACTCGGAGGCCCACTTCACTTCCCAATCCTTTTTCATCCTACTCCCTTAAAGTTCGCCAACGAAACTGTAACACTGTACTCACTCACTAAAAGCGAACAAATTTAATTGTAAGTGATTATTCCAGTAGGTTTCTGTTAGTTACTTGTCTAAATAATTAAATTAGTTGTGATTTTTCAGGTTTTAATTTTTCATTTCTGACAACAGAACTCTATACGTGCTTTTATCTTTTTAGGGTTTTTTTTTTATATTTATGGTTCTTTTTTTTTATATATTCATATATTTATTCTGTGTATGTTTTAAAAATAAATATCAAAAAGGACTTACCTAAATTAAAATATCTCAAGCAGAATTTATAGACATCCATTTCATTTTGAACATTTTTGAGCCACTGCGATTTAAATATAATAAATACATAAATTTAGTTACCACCCAAACTTAACATCAATATAATTATTACCACACAAACAATCACTCCTTTTTTTAATCCCACTGAGTTAAATAATTTTAATATTTCCTTATACATGTACACCTGAAAAGTTTCGTAAGCTTTTGGGCGGAGTTACGCGAGTGTCTACCGTCGCAGCTTTCTTGTAACTGAATTTCTCGAACAATTTTGGTTGATCTGTATTGCGCATGCGTACTAGTTCGCTTGATCTGTAATATGTATTCTATCATCAAGCAGTTGCCACCAACCAGTCTCATTTTTTATAGTTCTATTTGTAATAATATTGCACCCTGTGAAGTGGAACTTCTAATATCACTTGCAATCGTTTAACGCTATAAAGATATAAACTATATTTTTTTAAGCATGTTATAAAAACTTTTTAAAACTAAACATAGTGGTACTATACTTCTCTTAATTGATATTATAAAAAAAAATCAGCTATTTTTATTTTGCAATGTATATATGTTTGGGTGAATCTTAGAACTTAATTTTAAAGTAGATATTTTCTACTGATAGATATGAAATTTTATTTAAACACGAGGTTCGCAGCTTAAATCCGGAAATACAATAGGGATCGTGCGTCTAGACTTTTACGCCAACTAGTGGCAAGCATCCGAAACAGTTGGGATCATGTATTCAACGTAAACATATGTGATTAACTTTTAAATAATTATAAATAAAAAATAAAACATTTTTTAAACAATGCCTGCTTCGAGAAAAATATGTTGTATTCTAGGATGTAATAATACATCACGTCGAGAACGTGGATTTGGTGTGGAAGTGAAATTTTATAAATTTCCAGAGAGCGTGTTAGGAGCCTCATGGAAAATATTAAAACGTAAACAGTGGATAAATGCAGTGAAAAATTACGTGTAAGTACAATATTAATTAAAATTTATAAAATCGAAATGCACCATTCAGTAAAATTATAACATTTAAAATACGACGTATGTAATAATTGATCATTTAATTGATGAAATTTCAAATATTTGTGACATTTATTTTATAGTTATGACTTAACCATTTACTTTTCTCATCATTCCGGCCATGTATTATATTATTGACTACAGGTTGAAATCCGTATTTTATGATTTTTTCCATTGTTATAACTTTTTTTAATGTTATTAAATGTTTGTTTTGATCCCACTAAGTTCACGAATAAAACACCAGAGAGCGCTAATTCTGACAGTAGTGCTGCCTCTATGTTTCACGCACGATCCCTATATGAGTAACAAATAATACTCATATTGTAGAAAAACATTAGATAAGAGAAACTCAAAAAACGGTGATGTCATTATAAATCCAATAAAGCGGAGTAGTTATTTTTAATGGGCATGTTTCTTTAATGTGGATATCAAATAGAAGGGCTTTTTGATAGTTATCGAGACTACAACTACTTTTTATTAGCTTTTTATTAGCTTCACCTGTATGTATATTTGTATGTTTGTAGGTTTGTTTGTAACCGACTTCTTTTTTAGTTTCCGCTGATTGCCACTAGATGGTGCGATTTGTGAACTATGAAAGTTCACAAATCGCACCATCTAGTGGCAATCAGCGGAAAGTTTACGTTATCAACTTGAAACGAGATAAATGCGGCGAAAACGAAAGTTATGGTGTTTGTTTGTTGTACCGGAGGTGCGAGTAAGCGCACGAAAAAGAAGAGAAAACGATGTACGGCAGGGTTTGTTAATAGGAACAAGGTATTCAAAGCGCTCACCCCCTCACGAGTAAGAAGGCGAATTAGGATTGTGAAAAATAAAAAACAGGATATTAAAAATAATATTTTTAATCTCCTGTTTTTTATTTTAAAAATTCCTTGTTAAAAAAACGTTGAGGAATTAGTAGCCACTTTAGTTGAGAGCGAAGCTCAGAGACATGCTCATATTTTTAAAAACCAAAAAATGAACCAAATGTTCAAGTTTTGAACGAATGTTTGTCCTTAGCTCAAGAAATGCAACATCTGCATACTCTAGGATAGGGAGTAGAAGGAACTGGGCAAGAATAACTTTAGTCTGAAACGGTAGCAATTTTTGAAGAGGTTTGAGGGACTCAAAGGTGCGAAACATCCTCCTGCTTACCTCTGAAATGTGAACAACCCAGGAAGGATTACAGTCTATGTGAATACCGAGGTTTATTAGCGCTTTATGATAAAGCGATAGGTACAGAGTTGTACGTAATAGGCGAAAGGGTATTGGCATTCACTCTATCATGTAACTATCACCGATAATATGTGCCTGTGATTTAGCTGGGTTGACAAACACACTCACAATTATTAGTCAATACATAACAACTATTATATATTATAAATTGTGAATTAATTAATTACAAAATGCTCTGTTATTTATAATATAAAGAATATTATGCTCTGTTAGTAATCCAACTAAAGTGAATTTTTATTTAATTTTATATAATTGTAACGTAATATGTAAATTGTAATATATGGGAAATTATTGCCTGAAAATAAAATGATTTATTATTAGCTGTTACAAATTTTATGATTCTTCATTTACTGCTCGCGCAGTTCGCTTATAGAACTTTCGACCACGATGTGTTAGAGATTCTTCTTCTCTGGACGTTGTTAAGAAGAAAACATAGGAATATTTTCTCTCCAAAGATCTATATGTATCTTTATTTATAAGTATTTATATGCCTTTTCGTAAGTATGTGTGTATTTATTTAATACTAACTGACCCGGCGAACTTTATTCCGCATCAAAAGTAATAAATGACTAAAATTCGGAAATTAAAATCTTCAATTAGTGCTATTTATGGGCACGCGTCTTGGCCGGTACGCAACTGTTATGCCCCGCTATATTAATACTGTAATAACTTCGTAAATATTCTATAAAAGGCCATATTGATCTAACTTTTTTAAATTTTACTTTTTTAAACTTCTTTAAATTAACTGGATGAAAGTTAATGCTGTAATGTTTAAAATCGCTTCGTATATAAGACATTATTTTACGTAAAAAGGTAAGAAATAAAAATTATAATTGTGGGTTATCGTCGGCTTTAACGCTCCGCTCGTGATCTTCAAGGACTTGTTCGATTTGGTTGTGGGAAGGATGTCCTTAGCTGTTCTCGACTTCTACATCTTTACGTTTTTCACTGCATCTCATGCAATCTTGCATAAAAAAAATAAAATCCAAACCGTCACCCACTTTCAATTCAACTTCTTCCCTTACAACCTTACTCTTTTATCCAAAAAATTGAGTAAAAAGAATAAACGATTTTGACGAGCCTCGTGGCGCATTGGTAAAACTACCGGCTGCAGCAACGAGGTCGGGGGTTCGATTCCCACCCGAACACAAATATTTGTGACAAACATGAATATTTGTGTGGCGTCTGGGTGTATTTCTATGTATGATAAGTATGTATTTACAAAAGAAAAGTATATATGTATTAATGTCCGTTATCTAGTATCCATAACACAAGCATTTAGTTGCTTAGCTTGGAACTAGAGGGCGCTGTGCTTATTGTGTCCAAGATATTATTATTTTATTACACTAAAAAAATAATTCAAGGCAAAGCAAGCATAACATACATGTTTTCAAACAATAATCAGTTTGGAAAAAAAACTAGAGTTTGAAATGGTTTTAGTTTTTTATGATTTTTTTAAGTGCCTAATATTTTATTATGCACTGGCTCAGCCGGTGAATTTTTTTTCATCTAAAAGAGTACCTTCATTTAATCTTTATTACACAAGTTATCTGTCAATAAGTAACGTCAAAATCGGTCCAGCCATTTCAAAGATTACCCGGAACATACAGACAAACCGACAAAAATTATGAAAAATATTATTTTGGTCTACGTGCCGTATATTTTTATTCATATGAATGTATATATATTTACACGTTTACGCCGTGTATATATACATTCATATGAATGTAGTAGACAGCATTATTTTTAATATTAAAAATAGACACTACCATTTTATTTTTGTGGGAAATTGTGTATAAACACAATACACACAATCAATACACACAATCATTATAATATCTATTATCTAATAGATATCTAGGGTGTATACATATCTATCTATACACACTAGATATCTATTAACATACATATACATAACTTCACGCCTTTTGTTACTCGAAGGTGTAGGCAGCGGCTCAAAAATTACGCGCGAAATATAACTATCAAAAATCGCTGCACACCCGACGCGAATCTGTCATTTGACGTTACACTGCTGAGTGGCATTTCAACTGTGTTCAGTGCTAGTGTTCAGTTGTGACATCAGACATAAAATGTTCTCAACAATAACGAAACTTTATCTTTTAATAGTACTATTTGAACAGTGCTCGGCTGAAAACAACACTTGTCTCTTTTATCCAGACTACCATATTGCTCCCCCTCATGGCTGGATGAACGATCCTAATGGTTTTTCCATTTTTAAAGGCCTTTATCATCTTTTTTATCAGTACAATCCGAAGACTAGTCAAGAACCGGGAATAGCAAATTGGGGTCATGCAAAATCTAAAGATTTGATCTTTTGGAATGATCTTCCAATAGCAATGAAACCTGACCAAGCATATGATAAAACTGGAGTTTTTTCAGGCAGCGCCATAGTTGTAAATGGTACATTGTATTTAATTTACACTGGGAATGTTAATTATCCTGATCAAGAACCGGATCACATTCAACGTCAAGCTTTGGCTTATACTACTGATGGAGTCAATGTTACCAAGTATGAAGGTAATCCTATAATTATGGGAAACGATTATCAACCAAATATCAGAGACCCAAAAGTGTGGAAGCACGATGATACTTATTATTTAGTCCTTGGTAATTCTTTCGCTAATAACACTCTTGGACGGGTTCTTCTGTATAGTTCAAAAGATCTAATCACCTGGGAAATGGTATCTATTTTAGCTGAATCTGATGGATTCTTAGGATATATGTGGGAATGTCCAGATTTTTTTCAGCTTGGTGAATATTGGGTACTGCTTTTCTCACCTCAAGGTATTAAAACTCAAGGAGATAAGTATAGAAATTTGTATCAAACCGGTTACATTATTGGCACATTTAGTTATGACACCTTGGCGTTTACTGTTGTTAAGGATTTCCAGGAATTGGATCACGGTCATGATTTTTATGCTACACAAACATTGTTAGATACGGATGGCCGCAGAATTATGATAGCTTGGTTTGATATGTGGGAACAAGTATATCCCGAACGTAATGAAGGATGGACTGGTCAAATGACCCTTCCAAGAGTATTGACGATCACATCTGATCTAAATATTCTACAAACTCCTGTGAAAGAAATCAAATGCGCTCGTGAAAAATTAATTAACCATATTCAAGCAAGTATTTCAAAACAGGTCACATTAAAAACCAATAAGGCAGAAATTATATTAGAAGCATCAAAACGCAATAATTTCGTATTAATACTTGATGGTGGCAATGTTACAGTAACAATCAGTTATGATGTTAAGAATGGTACTATAACTCTTGATCGTGGTGGTGAAGATGGATTACGTAGGACAGAATGGAATCCTAAATCTCTTCAACTTCATATAAGAATTTTCATCGACCGCAGTTCCGTGGAGATGTTTTGCGGAGATGGAGAAGTCACATTTTCAAGTCGTATCTTTCCTTCCAAAGCAATCACAATACGTAGCACTACCAGCCGTTACATTTCTAAATTCGTTGTATATGGCATGAAACGTACTGTTCCGATACCTGCTATTTGTAAAGAGTAGATCTACAAATTAAAAGCATTTCATAATTCATTCATTCATTTTCATTATTTTAATTTCAGATTAAAACTTTGATTGTTAAAAAGAATACCAATTCATGTTTTAGAAGAAAATATGAAAAAATATTATTGTGGTTGAAACTAACAATTATAAATATAGATGTAAAATATTTTTTAAATTATACCAAACTAAGTTTTTTTGAGGTTTTTGTTTTACACAAGTAAAGTCATTTATTTGTCTCTGCTGCTCACTTAAATCTGAGAGGCCGACAAGGTAACTGTGATATTCTGGGCGTTGTAGATGTCCATGGGTGTTGCAAGCAATTTTTAAATTATCATTAGCGAGAACTGATTGTCGATCCCGTGACTTTTTGGTTCAGAACCGGGGTGCTGGGAATCCAGACCATTCAGACTACGTTCCATTCATTATTGTTAACAGTACCACAGCCATTATAAGTTGAATGTTTACAAAGTATCTATTTAAAAAATAATGTCTGAATAATATTATTCCATACAACTTTTTGTCGATTTATTGTTAATGTTTATACAATTTAAGATTACACGAGCGTGACGATTGCTTGATTTTAAAAAATGACTCATAACCAATTACCAACGACTTTATTTACTTGCAATTTAAATTTCGAAAATAAAATGTATAGTATAATCTCACTTCTTGTAAAAGATATATCTATTAGGGGAACGAGGGGGGAATGAGGCTCACTGGGTAATGGCGCTCACCTCTTTAATTCAGTTAAAATTTGATGAAACTCCAAGCATGACGCAGGTTCTAATAGACAGCGATGCAAGCAGCCACTCAGCAAATGTCATTCTACTTTAAAATGGGTTCCGTCTGCCATATTTTTAGTAGCTTGGAGTTAGGAGATAGGTTAAGAACTATGATTATTATTCAGTTTTTATTTTTGGAACGAAGTTCCTTATCGCGCGTTGTGAAAGGGGGCTAGACGGAAAAAATTGTCACGACACTTTTTCCATGCCAAACTGCACTTTCAAGTATCGGCTTATTTAGAATGAATGAATAACTACCCAAATGGTCTAGTGGCTGGGATACCTTGCTCTCATACAGGGGACTCGGGTTCGAATCCCGTTATCGGAACTCTTTTTGAAGTTTTATTTTCCATGTTTTCATATTTTATATATGTTTAGGGCTCTTTCAAGTATCGGCTTATTTAGAAAAATGTATAACTACCCAAATGATCTAGTGACTGGGATACCTTGCTCTCATTCAGGGGGCTCGGGTTCGAATCCCGGTATCAGAATACTTTTTGAAGTTTTATTTTCCATGTTTTCATATTTTATGTATGTTTTTTTTTAGTTCTAAAATTTTATTACAATTCCTTCACTAATTAATCGAAAGGAACTTCGTTCCATCCGGGTGTCCCTTGACACCTCTCAAGTTTTACTGTCTAACAGTAAAATGATTCAATTTTTTTTGAATGGGTATTTTTTAAATTTTATCGTACTCGTTATATTCTAAAGAAAACATGTAGGCTGCCATTACCTCTAATCCTGAGCGATATTACCTGATGTCCGGGGCAATGCCGCTCAAACCTATTATTTTTTTAAATTTTGTTTTCTCACTACATATTAGTTATAGTTTATTACTAGTTTTATTTAAATTTGAATTTTAATAAGTATTTTTAAAACTACATCATGTTCACCTTCAGTGAACGTCATTCCCGTACTAGCAGATACTCTGATCTTCGTATCACTTTGTCATATAGCTTTATAATAGTAGATTTTTATGAGTAAAATATTAGTCTATTTCGTTATGGCTTATGAAATAAGGGCTTTGTGTGTAAAAATAATTTAAAGAAAAAAACTTTTTTAAAGAAGCTTTTATTTAAACGCTCTAAAAAGAATAAAATAATTTTCACCTTAAACAATTTAACTATCAACTTATAACCTTATTATATATAATTTATGTGATAATAAAAGCTTGTAGCTATGTTTAATTACCTATCAGTGGCTATCCATAACCATCTAGAAATATTTTTTTAGATTTAATGATTACTG
The DNA here is from genome assembly GCA_905147225.2 of Euproctis similis. Classification (NCBI taxonomy): domain Eukaryota; kingdom Metazoa; phylum Arthropoda; class Insecta; order Lepidoptera; family Erebidae; genus Euproctis; species Euproctis similis. Next base: position 4,129,810 of record LR990113.1, on the reverse strand, counting down.
TGACGGATCGCATTATCCAAATATATTTTTTTGGTTTATAACATATATATGGACACCCGAACACATATAGTGTTACAGTTGCGTTGCCGGCCCTTTCCATGGGAAATGGAAGGGGTCGGAATTGGGATGGGAAGAGGAGGGGGGAAGGGTTGGGTTAAACATAGCGACAAGCTTTTATTATCACATAAATTGTATATAATAAGGTTATAAGTTGATAGTTAAATTGTTTAAGGTGAAAATTATTTTATTCTTTTTAGAGCGTTTAAATAAAAGCTTCTTTAAAAAAGTTTTTTTCTTTAAATTATTTTCAAGTTTTTAGTTATCGATGGGTAAGTCATCTCATTCAAAGCATCATTGTTACAAGGTCGTTTGCCAGTTAATTTCGAAAAGTCCAACTCTTCAATGAGGAGACCTCCTAAAGTCTTTTCCCTACTTAAGGCCACGTATGCTTGACCAGCAGCAAAGATTTTCGAGCCTAAGTAAACAATTTTTTTTGTTTTTCAAATTTGTTGATTTTGCAACTTAATTTTGTTATGTGGGACTGTTGTTTAATAACAAAATATGTTTAACTACTTGTGATGTGTAACGCTATCTGTTGTTTTAATCAGTACTCTATACTTGCCGACCTGAGTGTAACATAGGAGTGAGTTGTAATAAAAGTTATAGTTCGTTCCCATCATCCACTGTGTTTAATTCTAATAATACGTATAACATCATTAAAATCCGTTAGTGTAGCAATCATGTTAAAGTTATTAAATCCTGTCCAATTTACGTCGGTATCCTGAAAGGGCATGGCATTGCACCGGTCGAACCAGCCCATTCAAGCAGCAGATTGCGTGGCTGACCACAATTAAAACACTGTTAACTATTAAAACATAGGTCAACGGAAAGCCGTCGACTGTGATGGACAACCGCCACAGCCGTAAAGTGGTCGTAAGGTTCTCAATGTTAGCACTAACTCATTTTGATTATAAATTTGGACGCGCCGCTTAACCCTGTATCTTGACATGGTGATTTGGCATCAGTGACTGAATAGTAAACAACAGATTGACTGACACCGCCCAAACAAGCAGGCCGCTAACATCTAGCCGCTCATATTGAAAACCCTATGATATATATAATATTCATACACATTCTAATTTGTTTATAACATTAATTAATAAAATAACATAGCTCGACTCCTTTTTCTACCCGAAGGTGTAGGCAGCATCTGTTAAGCCTCGACTCGCCGCTATGTTTATGTCTCAACGATCTTTAAGGGAGTAGGATATAGGATATGGGAGTAGGAAGGGATGGGGAAGGGGAGTGGGCCTCCGGGTACCTCTCTCACCCAAAGAAACACGGCGTGAGCTGGTTGTGGTATTTCACCGGTCGAGCCAGCCCATTCATACAGTGAATTGCTGGGCTCTACCACTGTTGCCATGCAGCGAGCACAAAGTGGTCAGTCAAAAATATTTATCACACATGACTTTCGAGAGGAATTTCGAAAGACATTGGTGTGAGGCCAAATTCGAACCCAAGACTTCCTGATTCAGAAGCGGGCTAGTTTACTGAACCACCTAGACATAGTTTTTGAAATTCTCATATAACTCTTTAATGAAAGGGCCATTTGATACCCATATAGTAGAAACGCAAATATTTATTCCACCATATTGGATTTAGAATGACGTCACATTATTTTTCGAGCTACTATTAACAAGCCCTTTCATTCGATACCCATATTGTAGAAATGCATTAAAAAAAACTGTTCCTCTATCTTGGATGATCCGCCATATTGGATTTAGAATGACGTCACATTATTTTTTTAGTTGCTCCCAATGAGCCCTTTCATTTGATACCCATATTGTACGAAAGCTTAAAATATATATTCCTTCATCTTGGATATTCCACCATATTGGATTTAGAATGACGTCATATTATATTTTGAATTACACTCAATAAACCCTTTCATTTCATACCCATATTGCAGAAATGCATTAAAAATATCCATTCCGCCATCTTGGGTCGTCCGCCATATTGGATATAGAATGATGTCATATATTATATCATGCATTGTCATCCAAAGTAAACATGTATACAAAATTTCAGCTCAATCGGTTGAAGGTATCTACTTCAAAATTGAGTTACAAGATTCCACCTAAGATACTTACATACATACATACATACATACATACATACAGTGCAAGTTAAATAAAAGCTTATAATAATTGAAGATAATCCTGCGAAGTAATCACATTTTCTCGTATAAAATTTGTTCCATTTTGACTTCCTTAGTTGTAGAATTTCGGAAAATCCTTTCTTATCGGATTTCCACACTATACAAATAACATACCTTTCAAGGTTCGGGTGTCAACGATTCGCGGTTTCAGCTGTGCATTAATCAGTAAGTCAAATTCATTAGAGACTTCGGCGAGAATGTAAAAGAGTTATGTCTGTTCTTTGCATTATTTTCGTGCAAATGTGGAAAAAGGTGTAAAAAGCGAGTGTAGCGTGCTCTTCCACTTTATCGACAAAATCCCTTGTAACATCATGTATAAAGTGCTACGACTTTATGGATGATTAGGTTTGGTTTGTTAAAAACTTAGATATAGGTAAGGTTAAGGCCTAGGTTTAGGTTAGGTTAAGGTTAGATTAAGAAAAGTCTACCTAGGCCAAATTATCCAGATAGGTAGACGAAACTTCGATAAGGAGGCCGAAAGAAGGAATTAAGCTGGGTTGGGCTGCATTCGGCAAACTGCGTCGAGTCTTCAGCTCGCCTATACCGCAATGTCTGACGACTAAAGTCTTTGACCAATGCGTCTTACCGGTGATGACCTACGGTGCCGAAACGTGGACACTCACGGTAGGGCTAGGCCACAAATTTAAAGTCGCTCAGCGAGCTATGGAGCGGGCTATGCTCGGGATATCGCTGAAAGATAAACTCAGGAATGAGTATATCCGCCGGAGAACTGGAGTAACCGACATAGCTCGTAAAATAAGCTCGCTGAAGTGGCAATGGACTGGTCATATCTGCCGAAGTACCGACGGTAGATGCAGTAAGAAGGTCATAGAGTGGAAACCGCCTCTTGGTAAACGTAGCGTAGGACGCCCACCAGCCCGATAGTCAAACGACCTCAGAAAGGCTGCTGGTAAAGACTGGATGCGGAAGGCAGAGAATCGGATGTTGTGGCGCACATTGGGAGAGGCCTATGTCCAGCAGTGGACTGCAATAGGGTAATGATGATGATGATGATAAATATAAGTCTCGGTGGTCCAGTGGTCAAACACAAGGCTTCTTTTTTTTTATGAGAGAAAGGGGCAAACGAGCGTGCGGGTCACCTGATGGAAAGTGACCACCGCCGCCCATAGACATTCTCAACACCAGGGGCGTCGAGTCAGCGTTGCCGGCCTTTTAAGTGGGAGTATGCTCTTTTCTTGAAGGTCCCTAAGTCGTATCGGTCCGGGAATACCTCTGCCGGCAACTGGTTCCATAGAGGAGACGTGCGGGGCAAAAAATGTCGGCTGAAGCGCACTGTCGTAGATCGCCAACCATTTAGTTCTGTGCGTGGTAATGTTGGCGCGATGTGCGGTGGCGGAAATCAGCGGGTGGTATTAGTTCGAACAATTCCTGGGAACACTCCCCGTAGTACATTCGAAGTCACACCGCGGTATTAGAGGTGGAATTTTCCCCCTGTCATCCAAAGTCGAGTTGGACGCAAAAAGGTTGGCTTTCTCTTTAGCGTCATGGGCCAATGACTGGTCCTCCCTGTGCAATGGCGGAAGAGACGGTTTGCAGAAGTTTCCAAGGACAGCCTTGGCGAGAGACCAGAACGCACGAGTTCCCGAGGGAAGGCGAATTAGTTTCCCCCCAATTTTGCCTATGTACTTAGACTTTGCTACGGCTAACACTCTTTTGAAGGATCTGGAGGCATAGTTGTATTTCTTCTTGTAAATGCCGGTATTTAGGTCCCTAGACGCCGCTACATTTGCCCAGGTTTGATAACATACCTGCTTAAAGCTTGATGCCATTTTGCATGTGCGATCAAACCAGGGCTGGGATCTGCCACCGATTGGCACCACTGAGGATGGAACGAAAAGCTCCATTCCCTGCAGCACCACATCAGTGACAGAGTCGGCAACAACGTCAGGATCACCCGACGAGAAGCAAACCTGCCCCCATGGGTAGGAGGCGAAGAAATTTCGCATCCCATCCCAGTCCGCTGATCTATACACACGGCGGCGACTCGCAATACGCTGTCGAAGTGGGCACGTGAGTGGCACTGTACTTCTTATCAGACAGTGGTCCGAAGAGCCCAAAGGGGCGTCTACGGAGACCACATATCCGTCGGGATGGGAGGTCAGCAGAAGATCCAAAAGGGAAGGTAAATGATCGTCGACATCTGGAATGTGCGTGGGCGCTGTAACCAGTTGTGTCAGTTCATATGCTAGAGCAAAGTCATGGACAGATCTACCTGCGTGATCGGTTGTGCGTGATCCCAGCCAATCGGCGTGATGGGCATTGAAATTGCCTAGGATCACAATCTCCGCAGATGGGACCTGTTGAAGTACGGAATTTGCAGCTGTTTGTATGTGGTCCATGAGTCGGTCCGTTTCGCTATTACCACTATGGGACCTATAAAGACATGCGTAGATGCGGGGATGGTCATCGCAATCTATACGCAGCCATAAGGTCGATAGGTCCCTTCCTTCAAGACTGCCGAGGCGTCGAGCACAGATATCCTCTCGGACATACACACAGACCCCAGCCCGCGGTACAAAGGAATGCTCCAATTTGTACCCAGGGTATGAGAGATCCGTGGTGTCTGCCGGAGAAGATATCTGCGTCTCCGTAAGAAAGAGCAAGGCCGGCTTTGTCGTCTCGAGATGGTGATGGACGGCAAGCAAATTAGTGCGTATGCCCCTGATGTTAGAGAAGTCCACGTTTAGCGTGGCAGGGGGTGCGACGATGCCCTCTCGTTTGCCCCGGACAGGTTTAGTATTCGAGCGGAAATTTGCCCTCCCCAGAATACGCGGGGCAGCCTGAGCGTCCATGCTCTGGTAAACGCCAGACCGTGGACGCTCAGGGGGGGATTCTCCAGCGGCAGAGCGACGACTGGTACTCCCCTGGAGTAATTGTATTTTTAAGTCCGCTGTCATTTGGGGAGGGGGAAGAGGGTGGGCCTCCGGACACCTCTCTCACCGACCGAAACGCGGCTAAAAGCCACTTCACGACGATATTCTGAGAGGCCGTGGTATTTCACCGGTCGAGCCGGCCCATTGAAGCAGCAAGCTGCGTGGCTCTACCACTGTAAAAATTCTAATTCAGAGGTCCGGGTTTGAATCCTGACACTGGCTCACTTTTCGAAATTGTTTTCGGAAGTTAAGTGTGATAAATATCGATGACGAAGCGAGATGAGGCTTAACAGCCGTTGCCTACACCTTCGGGTAACAAAGGCGTGAAGTTATGTTACTTTATACATATAAAATGTTTTTAATGAATTTGTTTTTTTTTTTTGGAATTTAACGACCTAGATAATGAGACCTTAAAGTTGAGTCTTTTGTTACATTTCACATCATCATTCTTAATCTAACCTTAACCGAACCGATTCTTCGACTTCTTGATTCAGAAGTGGGGTGCTCAACCACTGGACCATCGAGACCTTTATTACGTACATATTTAAACGAATTTACGATATACGTATTATTTTTGTGTGCTATATCTTTGTAGCTTCCATTTTGTTTACTTATGTAAAGAGGTCATCATCATTACCAATAAAATCACTTAAAACGCTATAAAAACATCACGTGTTCGCCACTAAGGAGTGTCGGTATAGGCTGAGAGGATATCTGCGGTTGTACTATAGATAAATTATTAAAGTAGGCAAATTCAGCTTATCACCTTTCCCTAATACTTGGAAACGGTAGGTACCAATATTACTTAATTCCTCTATAGTGTTAATTTTATAAGTTATAAAGTTCCTAAAATGGCTTTGGTAATCCAATTGGAACATAGTCAGTTATATGGTTTAATAATTTTGATTAAACTATTTAAATCAGATAGATAAAGAGAATCTTCTGCTAGTGTACATATCATTCTATCAAAACCCTATGAAACATCCCGTATTAAATATGAAGGTCTGTATTTACATAGAGAGTGTATTTGATTGTGAATACTAAGCCTTACCCACAATCGGCTCATAATATATTTATAATGCCTACTTATATTAACGAAATAAAGGCGTATTTGATATGGCGATATTCATTTTTTACTAGGAGTTGTCCGTCACAATACCCACATGGTGTTACAATATGATTTTTTCACAGTCATACTTCAAGCTAAAATTGTTAATCTCATACACTAACAATACTTTTGTAAAAAAGTAATTACATTTTGATCGCTCCACTCGCCGAATAATTCCGTTAGGTAATAAATAAACTCATATTTAATAGAAAAGTAAAAGTCTTTTTTAGAATTGTGTTAGCAATTTTCAACCGAAGACCAAAAACAATTAAAGAAACAAATGATAAAACGTTAAAGATTGTCTACGTGGCGAATATGTTATAAACGCAAAGTATCGCTTTATTTACAATACTATCAGACCGCGCGAACTTCGTACCGCCATATTTTATACATTTTTCACTAAAAAGATTATTAACCCACTCATATTTATAACATAACATAACTTCACGCCTTTTTAGAAAAACCCGAAGGTGTAGGCAGCGGCTCTTAAGCCTCGTCTCGCCGTTATGTTTACGTCCTAAATGGAATAGGTGGCGAGCCTATAAAATATATATTAAATATTATGAAATATATTAAAAATGTAAATTCTAGAAAGAATCTAAATAAATAAAGTAAATTCTAGAATCTAGAAAGTATTATCAATATACTTCACATCAGTCACACCTTGTCGGTTGTAGAGTCACGCAGTTCGCTGCACGAATGGGCCGGCTTGACCGGTGAAATACCACGACCTATCAGAATATCGACGTAAAGTGGATTTTGCCGTGTTTCGCTCGGTGAGAGAAGATTCCGGAAGCCCAATCCCTTTCCCCCTCCCCTTCCTATCCCACTCCCGACCCCACCCATATACTATTGCAAGGGCCGGCAAAGCAACTGTAACACTATATGTGTTCAGGTGTCCATGGGTGTCCATGGGCGGCGATTGTTGCTCACTATCAGGTGATATGCCTGATTGTTTGTCCCCTATACTATAAAAAATAACTTATTAACTAATAATTATTATTATTTCTTTATTCAATTAAACAAAGTTTCACAAATTCGGGGTTGGGGCTACCTTTTAGGTATTAAATACCTGTGCCAGATAGGCCCCGCACTTCCTTAACATACATATACATTAAATTTAAACAGTTTAGGGTACAAATAAAAACTTATTTAGTAGGTAGTCAAGCAACTTAAGCCAGGTAGCATTAACTATAACAAAATAAAATAAAATTGCCCCAAAATACGATTAAATACTACAAATTCTAAATTCTAATTAAAGTATTGAACGATATGGTGACAAAGAAAGAAACAACAACAACACAACTTCACGCCTTTTCTACCCGAAGGTGTAGGCAGCGGCTGTTAAACCTCGTTTTTTTACCGTTCTGTTTACGTCACAAATGGAATAGGAGGCGAACCTATTCCCATACCGGGCACAAAGCCAGGATTCGAAACCGCGACCTTTTTATTCAGGTTTTGTCTGTAATTATAATAATTTATCAGTCATAATTTCAGATTACTATCTAAAAAGACCATCTAAAAAGAAACAATGTATATTATTTCGACGAACAATAAATAAATAAATAGATGAGGGGTTTACCTATTTATTTCTCAGACTTTCGCGAATCACGTTCATAACATTAAAACAACTTTCAGGATTATATCGCGTTTATTTATTACTTATTTACTATATAACTTATTACTTAATATTTGACGACTGGACCACCGAGACCTTTAGAAAGAAACAAACATGAAAAAATCTACCTGCTAGCTGTTGCGGTCCGAGCTGTCCGAGTCAGGATACATCATCCGTACTATACTTACTAAATATTTCCCTAAGAAACGAATACTTACATTTTGTATTTGGCGATATCTTATGAATTAAATGTCCGAATTGAACCATTCAAAAAGTTCTAGAAAAGTATTGAATCTATCCTTTTATTGATTTTTTTTTAAGAGAGTTAATACCAAATAGAAATAAATAAAGAAAGAAGAAATAAAGAAGTTTTAAAACGACATCATTATAATTATTTTAAGAGATTCAAAAAACAAGGTTTAAGGTTGCCTGGCAGAAATTGCTTACAGCAATAAGGCCGCCCATTGTACTGTTGTTTTTGTATAAGTTTTTATCATGTATCTGTATTTTTTTTGTATGTGTGCAATAAAGTATACATAAATATAAATAAACACGTATTGTGAGATAACTTAAGAGTTCTGTAAAAGTCTAGTACATTTTTTTGTTATAGAATCAATAGTTTTCGCAGCGTTCGCGACGTAAGATTTCTTTCGAGTCATTTTCTTACACCTTGGGTTACATTATTGGAATTATAGTAAGGATCCCTAATTTATTTGAAAATATAATATAACCTAAAGCCCCCCTCGATAAATGGACTATATACCACTGAAAAGACTTTTGAAATCGGACAGGTAGTTTCTGAGATTAGCGCGTTCAAACAAACAAACAAACTCTTCCGCTTTATAATATAAGTATATATTATTCGGTCGTTATACCTGAATAAAACTTATGCACTCATGTCTGTCTGTTTTCTGAAACGGCAGTGCTTACTAGCACTTTTAAGATATCTCAGAAATCGCCAGATAAATCAAAACACCACCATTAATAGTTGGGTCTGCCAGGATGCATGTGCCTCTAAATCGTGTTCACGAGTTATTTGATGAAACTCCAGTCCTCAGTCCCGCTGCTGTTTCGGCGCGGCATTAAAATATGTAGGTATCATAATATTCACTCTAAAGACATATTAGTGGATATATTTTAACGTGTGATGATGACAGTATACATACACTGATAAGAAAGCTGTATAAATAATACAATAGTAATTTATTTCAGTTTTTTTGTTGGCAACAGCATCTGAATTGGTTTTTGGTATGCGTTCATAATTATTTTAATACAAGACAAATACAATTTGCTTCCAAGGTGAAGATAGCACCTGAAACAGATATCTCTATCCAATTTATAAATCAATAGTATATAATACGTCCAGCAGTGGACTTCTAAAGGATGATGATATTATTTTAAAAGTCTATGGACATTTAAAAAGAGATGGCCAAGGCCTGTGGCAAAACATGTATATGTTTCACCAGGGGCATCACTTGTCCGTCGACTACTCTTTGAAAACCTTTTTACACAAGCCTTTTCCAATCAAATCTTTTTATGTTGGCACTATATTAACGACTAAATAGATAGCCATCATCAGCGTAAATGAATCCATGAATGAATATAAATTTCATGCACTCAATCAGTTGTCCTCATCTCTTTTACCTCTGCTTCAGACACACTAATTTGCCCCTAAAAGATTTTAACCAATATTATATTTGACTTACGCAAATATATTTATAATGATCATGTTTTTTTATGGGATAGGAGGGCAACCGAGCAAGCGTGTCACCTGATGGTAAGCAACCGGCGCCGCCCTTTAAGTGCGTTACCGACCTTTAAGGGAGTAGGATAGGAAAGGATGGGGAAGGGGGGCGGGCCTCCGGGTACCTCTCTCACCGAATGAAACGCGACTTGAACCACTTTACGTCGATCTTCTGAGAGGTTATGGTATTTTACCGGTCGAGCCGGCCCATTCATGCTGCGAACTGCTTGGCTCTACCACTGATAAGTTTCATGATTCCGAAAACAAGTCAAGTGGAACAGTACGATTTCGGCGGAATCCTCTTCGTTCTATATATGGATGAATTGCGCAAGCAAAAACGGCAATCACACACAAACACGGCAAACCTGAAAACGGTACTTATTGCAATATGTTGGTTTTATAAATTTGATAGTTTTTATTATTTATACTAAAACCGGTACCACCTTTACCAAAAATATAATTGAGTAATACCTTCTATTGCATAAAAAAATATTACAAAGAGACGTTCATCATTTTGGTGATTTGAACACAATCGATTTCCGCTCTTAAAATGTATTTTACGAGCGGAAATAGATTGCAGTTGTATTTATTATTTGGACTAAAATCAACTTTTACATAAATAAATTATAGTTTATCTGTGCTTTTCTACACTTTAAACAAGCTCGTTTCTAATCGTTAGAGCCGACGCCCTCGCCAAAACGTCAACGTGCACTCCTGTTAAAAGGGGCAATTCTGTCATTTTAGTGGTATGGGGACAATAATAGTGAAAAATATTAGTCATTACCGTGGCCGTTATATTTAGTATTAGGTTTTATTGTAGCAAGTGTTGAAATTCAGTGATGATTGACATGAGTCTAAAATAAGAGTTCATTTCAGTGGCAAAGTGTTCATTTCGGTGAACATTCATCATTTCATTGACTTCTAAAAATTCTACTTGAAATATGTCTGTAATAAGTTTTCATGTACTTGATGTCTTCTTACGCTTATGTACCAAAAAAGGTAAAATTTTCTTTTTCTAATTAAATATATAATAAGTTAACATCACCATCAGGGGTCATGTCAAGAGCGTGCACGTCGCGACCCCTGCCGTCCCAGTGGGACGCAATCTTGACCGAAGCAAACTCAGCCGGACGGGCTGCTAGGGCGTGCCCCGTAAGCGACGGGCACCGATTAGCCCCCGTCGGTGCGGCTGCATGCGCATACGGCGAAGGGGGCCGCCACCCTTCACGCAGCGCCAACCCTGGCGGGACGAGGAGAGGGGAGTGCCATATAGGCACGTGGAATGTTAGAGGTAGTATGACAAGAAAGATGAAGGAGATGATGGATGTAATAAATGAGAGATGCCTGGATGCCTTATGTTTGACAGAGACAAAGCGGAAGGGGAGTGAGACCGAGGACCTCCCCGGTGGCATGGTAGCCCTCTGGTCCGGAGTGGACCCGGACGTCCGTGCCAGTGGGGGTGTTGGAGTCGTTCTCTCCTCCCGCTTTGCTTCAGGAGTGAAAGATTATGAGTTGGTAGGCCCGAGACATCTTTGGGTTCGAATAAAACTGGGGATCACGCGAGTTTTCCTGGTCGCAGCTTATGCTCCCGTCAGCTCCGCGGATCTCCGCGAACTCGAGGAGTTTTGGGAAACTGTTAGGGATATTCGGGATCTGGTTGAGGGAAATGAAAGGATAATTCTGTGTGGTGATCTTAATGGATGGATCGGAACCAAGAGAGATAGCATGGAGGCTGTCCTTGGTCCGAATGGTGACAAGAGAGTGAATGATGCTGGTAAGCCGATATTGGACGTATGCCTGGAACGGAACCTCCTTGTGTCCAACACATTATTCCGTCATAAAGATACGTCATAAAGACACGTATACGTGGAGACGGATGATTTGATTTTGGTAGATAGTCGTCTCCGAAATACTCTAAGGGATACAAGAGCCTACAGAGGCCCCACTCTTGATACGGACCACTACCTGGTGGTAAGCCGTTTCGTGGGCCTTTTCAAGAAGTGGAGACACTGGCGAGTGCGTACCCATTTCGGAGAGCTTGAAAGGATAAAATGCGAGAAATTAGAAGATGGAAGTGTACGGAGTATGTATGTAGACCTAGTCAGTAAAAGACTCAGTGAGACAAGTCTTTCTGACCAAGGTATTGAAGAATGCTGGGAAAGAATGAAAGATAGTATAGTAGTAGTGCAAAAGAAGTATGTGGTAGTGCAAAGAGGCATAAGATTCTGAGAGGTGATGCCTGGTGGGACGCGGATGTGAAAGCCAGCGTCGAAAGAAAGAAAAAAGCATGGTTGATAGTATGACAGAGAAAAAGTATGACGAGACCGACGCGCGTGCATGAAAAGAGTTATGAAAGTCAACGAAGCGAGTGAGGCGTGTAAGAATCGTGCCCTATGGCGCTCTGTTCTCTCTGCCTACCCCACAAGGGATTTGGCGTGAAGTTATGTATGTGTATGTATCATAGTAACAAAAATCACTGAAATAGTAAAAAATCACTCCTTAAAAATCACCCATAAAATACTGTCCAAGACCCTTCAACGCATTCCTGTCACAAAGTACGTTTACAATACTTAAATGCCACTCACTGCCGAAATTTGAAAACTTTGCACAATCTCCGGCTTAAAGTTCCCCAAAATTCTACAAGCAAAACCCTTTAGGTACCGTTAAAGCAGTAAGCTTGTGAACTTGACTTACCGGTAGAAATCTGAGGCACTTGAAATTTAGCAACGTTCAAGAATATGGTCTCAGATCCTTATCCTGGAATAAGGCAGCAATGAAGCCATTGTACTATTACATACGAAAGGTTCTACTAAGAATTTTTTTTTGTGTGTGCAATAAAGAACATAGAAATGAATAAATATATTTGAGGTTTTGTTTTACTAATAAATTTCAGACAAAAGTTTTGTTAAAACAATATAAAAGATAAAGTATTTCCCCAAGGGTACCATATTGACGGGATGGGATGAGAAGTAGCCCAAGAAAATTTCTGGTGGTCAGATATAAAATACAAATAATATTGTTAATATATTTTTTATTAGTTCTTTTTACAACATTAAAATATTAATTACAATTTCAATTCAACATTATAAACAAATAAATTATTTCGATAAGTTAACAATTTTTTCTGCATGATTACTTAAAACTTGATTATTTTTGTACTAATGTATTCTTTTGGGTACGTTCTTTTTAGGAGTAGGATTTTTATAAAAAAATGTAAAAACTTTTAGTGATTTTATGTGTTAAAAATGATGTTAAAACCTTAATAAAGATTTTAACATCATTTTTCTGATAACTTGTACTTATTAAACAAACAATAACAATAATACAGTGAGAGTTAGCGAGTAACAAATTTACATTATAGGTAATCGTTAATAATCAAAATAGTATTTAAAAAATAATAGATTATTAATTATTAATAATAGATCATTGTTTTTGACCCTAACTTTTATGGTGGTATCGAGGCTTCAAAAACTATATGTAAGCATGTAAAATCTCATTACATGTGGGAATAATCATCTTCCTTATAATTATTATTAATAATAAAAGTTACCTATGTTTGTGTCTACTTTTCATTGATAATGAATTCGTTTTAAATTTATTCAAACAACTCTTGTAATCAGTCTAAAGCATTTCGAAAACATAAGTGTAACCGTAAGTTCATTATGTTAATATATATAGGCAGATTTATCTCTCAATAAGTCATATCCTATTTATTGTACAGTATTTTCTATTTATCACACACCATTTCAGAAGAATCGTAAGTTTTAGTCAGGATTCTCAACAAAAACCTTTTGGTTGGTCAAAGTTACAAAATTTATTGCAATTGAAATATCGCCAAGCTGAATTAATTTAAAGTTCTTGCTTATAATTAAACATATAAAACTTCACGCCAAATCAACTGCAGGGTATGTATTGAGTACAGAGCGTCATAAGGAGTGATTCTTACACGTCTCACTCGCTTCTTTGCCTTTCATAACTGTTCATTCATTCGCGTCGAGATTTAAGGCTCCTAATATCACTTTCCTCCAGAACTCGTTCTATTTGGTCATGGAAGATGTTGTCATGGAGGCAAGATATTGCGAAGTGTCCTCATTTTGACCGAGTTTATCCTACTTTCGTGTACACTCTGCCATTTCCAACGCTCTCTTCCATAAGTTAGCATTGGAATCAGTAACGCATGGTGGATTGCTAGCCAGGCTTTTCTGCTGACATTCTTTGCGGAGAGGAATATACCCAAAGCTCCATCTACACTGTGAAGATTTGTGAAGAATGGCGTTAGAAACGCCACTGTTCTTTCGATATCCGCGGTTTACCTACCATTCTTGCTAAAAGCTCATTCAAAATATACAATTTCATCCACCTGCTCTAGCACTAAACCATCAACCGTTATCCTTGCATCCGTTCTGGATTCTTCCCTTTCAAACATAATAACTGTAATTAAAAAGTAATAACTAAAAACTAGAAACTAAACTAATCTAAACTTTTTATTTAAAGTAATAAATATTTAATGTCAATATTTGAAAAGAATTATTTGTGGAAATCGTGAAATTTTACCTTAAGAGGAATCGAATGACGTCTCTTATATTAAAAGAACACATCAGCATCGGATTAAATCTCACATTCATATTGCGGATTGGGATAAAATTAAAAAACAAAACCTATCTTATATTAATATTAGCTGACCCGGCGAACTCTGTTTCGCATCAAAAGTAATAACTGCTGCCCCGCTATGTTAATACTGCAATATCTTCGACAAATTTGAAGTCGATAGCAGCTATAGGTTAAAAATTTTGAAAAATTAGGAATTTTCCATTGTTAACACCCCCGCAACCCCCCTTGTGGGTGGAATTTCGTAAAATCCGTTCTTAGCTGACCTCTACTCGGCGAAAGAAATAATCCTACCAAATTTCAAGTCGCTACGCCTTATGGTTCCAGAGATATCGTGATGAGTCAATATGTAGGTGGAAATCTCTTATATATATATAGATTGAGTAAATTTATTTATATATATTAAAATAGAAAGAGCTCAATTCGATTCAAAGTGTCTCATTATGAAATATGTTTTTTTTTAAAATTAAGTACACTTTATATTTCTCCAAAAATTTGTAACAACAGTAATATTTAACTTTGAACTTTTTATTTAGCTTATAACTTTGAAATGGCACTACAATTTAATATCTTTGACATCATGTTAAGGTTAGGTTGTGACTATCGTGACTGCCGCTACCAAAATCTTCAATCATACCAACTACAGAAACATAAGCGCCGGAAAACAAAGCAATTATAGAAATTATGGCTATGATAATGTTTTTCCATAGTAAGTAGTTGCAAATACCAAAGCCAGTTTCCCAACGATACACTATATCTACAATAGCTGGTATCAGCAGACCCAATGTCGAGAAGAAAACTGCACCCACAAAACTGATAACCAACTCCAAATTAGGAAAAGCTGCAGCTATAGCAACTGTAAAAAAATAAAAACATATTAAGAAATTAACTCATAAGAACACATGGACAGAATTTATTCATGAAAATTCAAATATTTTCTGTTCCACGTTTTAGTATTTTCGTTAATTTAACAACAATATTCAACAGAAAATGTTCAAAGTTATTTTTAATTAATTTGATTATTCAAAATTGTTTATCTTTGTAACATGTTCTTGGAGGAAACTGCAATGCCATAACGTCATCGCGCTCCTCGATATGTTACAATAGATATGCGATCTTCATTCCCATGTTGCACACATCCATCACCGCAAAATTCGCCATGCTGACTTTCCCTCTCATACTCAAATGGTTGCTTCTAATCCCCTTCCCTTTCCAATCTTAAATGGTCGCAAACTGGAATCTTTCCGAGTCCTATGTAATAGGAAACCAAACTAAAAGGACTAAGTAAAACCAGTAACTTATAAATGAATTAAAGTTTAATTAAGCCTGTACATTGTCATTTTGGAAGACGAAATATGCCGTTTACATTTTCACAAATTTATAATAATGAAATATACCTAGATTTAAATATGTTACGGTAAATCTGATTAATTGAAAATTATTAATATTTTTACAAAATTATTAATAATAACCACATGTTTTGGTAAATGTGAATAAACGATCGAAATTTATTACTTTTAGTAGTGATTATTAATAATTCACGACACATATTGGTAAAAGTTATAAAATAAATAAAAACCCAATGGTTTTTGACTAGCAGGTATTTATTTATAAAATTAAACACAGTCTTACAATTATATTAATTAGAGATCACACAAACAAGGTTAAAACTAACCTAACCTAACCACTTATTTCACTTTCTTTGTTTCACTCACCTCATCGTCACATATCCAAACATAAATGCTCGAGTAAATTACTATACTTATTACTTAAACCGAAAACGAATTATTATCACGAACATAAGATAACAGTAAATCAAACTAAAATTTTGCAATACCGAATTAGTTAGAACTGGGGAGCAATTTTTAAAATCACTCAAATTCAAATAATATCAAAATTAATCCAAAAAGGGCATGGACCTTGTGCAGGCAAACATAGTGCAGGAGACAGGTTTAGCCGGTAAGAGTCCGGCACTACCCAAACTACCTCATACGTGACGTAGTTTGGGTGTCCATGAGGATTCCGACTCCAGACTAAAAAAAAAACCTATAACCTAACCTAACCTAAACCTAAACTAAACAACTAACTAACCCTAGTAAGCAACAAAAAATAACGTGCACGTGCTTTTAAAACAATAACACCGAGCCAACTAAGCCGAGCCACTTATTACATTTATCACTACTAGGGTTAAACTATTAATAATAACCGACAAATGTGATTAATTTATCACTTTAACCTCGACTTTTGGTAATTATTATTAATAATAGATAATTATTAATAATCTTCAATTATTCACTCTTACCGTGACATATACATACATTCATCTTTCTTTGGTTCTAGTCTATCAAGGTCGTTCTATCAGTTTTAATCAGATGCAGACAGAACCGAGGCACATTGCAGTCACAAATATTTTCAAGCACATCTGTCGATTATCTAGGCCAATTTGGTAGAGGAATTTGAGTCCCGGGCTTTCTTAATATTAATATTTTTAGAAATTTTATTTTTAGTAGTGAAACGTTTACCTGTTGCAGTAACCATAACTGTCCGAACTGCTATTTGGATGAAGTTTTCATATTTGCTCTCATTCCCTTTTCTAAGTCTCGTAATTATTTCCATTGGCACGTAGAACTGCAGAGCGTAACTCAAAAATATCACCAATGCCATCAGTAACTTTCCGGTTTGTGCAAGACTAGAAAAATATATTGTATGTAATGTATGTTTTTTTTTTGTAGGATTCGATAATTGTCTATAGTTACTTCTTTTGTGTAGTATTTTTATTTATGAATGATTAATATTTTTTTATCTATATTTTTAGTTATACCGTAGAAACGCTATATTAATTCATAGAGTAGTGATAGGTCTGATGTCGTTTGATTTTGATTTTTGATTTTGATGGCGTAGTAGCTATTAGAACAGATTTCTGCGTAAAAGTCGTTAGGTTGTGTACAAATATTTGTTCGATAAACGTGAACCGTTCCGTGCCGGTTGTGTCCATCCAAAATAAATACAAATATTTATTTGGCGATACGCCAAAATACGCAAACCGTGTGAATTGTTATCATTGCCAATTAAAATGTTCGCATATCAAAAATTCGAATATTGGATAATTAAAAACTTATTAAAATTTATATTATAATTTATAAAATAAAAATCCCGATTTTAAATTTGTATAAAATAGAAGGATTGTTTTGTCAGCCACCATATTGAGAACTGGATACGAAGATGACCTTGATAATGATGATGATATACAGAATTAAAGATAGACAAACAGACTAAAAATAAAATATTGGTTGCTGTTTTGCTAATAACCCTTTACGAACAAATTGATTAAGACAAAATTATAACAATTTAATTATAACATAAAAAAAAATAAGAAACAAATAAGACAGAATATTTAGGACAGTAATCAGACCTCAGAAATGTTTTCTTATGGTTTGTTTAAAACCGAGTAAAGCCCGTAAATAATTTGGGAGTAGCAAAGGCTGTGTTTGCAGGGAATAAATTGTTAAATTAAACTCGGCTACATTCACCAAAGTTATACCTCTAGACCTTTCTCAAGTTGAACGATTAAAAGTTTTAGCTAAAATAATAATAAATGAAGTACTTAGATCAAATTATATTAAATTACTTCGGTCTCAATGGTCCAGTGCTCGAGCACCTCGCTTCTGGATCAAGAGGACGCGGGTTCGAATCCTGGCTCAAATCAATGACTTTTCAAAATTAATTTCGAAAGTTATGATACATATCGATGACTGAAAACTATGTGACTGATATTGCAATAGGTTTGCCACTTATTCAATTTGGGACGTAAACATAACGGCGGGGCGAGGTTTAACAACCGTTGCCTACATACCTTCGGGTAAAAAAGGCGTGAAATTATATTATGTTACATTAAACTAACTAGTTGATAGCTGAGCCGGCGAATATCGTACAACCATAATATCAGCCGTTATTAGTAAAAAGACGTGCTATAACAAGAAGGCTGCAAAGAACCTGCTGGCGTATTATGAACTCTTAATTCTAGCCAGCTTACGCGCTGCCTTGTAAATTCGTATTTTCAACGACTAATCAAGCGTGTAAGCTGGCTGGAATTAAGAGCTCATAATAGGCCCCCAGATTCGATAATAGTGCATCAATCAAGTTAACTTAGTACTCAGTTGGGTACTTTTTTTTTTATGGGATAGGAGGGCAAACGAGCAGGCGTGTCACTTGATGGTAAGCAACCAATGCCGCCCATGGACACCAGCAACACATATAGTGTTACTGTTGCGTTGCCGACCTTTAAGGAATAGGGGAGAGGAAAGGATGGGGAAGGGGGGAATGGGCCTCCGGGTACCTCTCTCACCGAACGAAACGCGGCATGAGCCACTTTACGACGGTCTTCTGAGAGGTCGTGGTATTTCACCGGTCGAGCCGGCCCATTCATGCAGCGAACTGCTTGGCTCTACCACTGTTAGAAGTTACTATATATATATATATATATATATAAGTGTTACTATATGTTATTTGGTGATATGAAAGAAGAATGGTTATGGTCACAGGCATTATTTGACGTGGATTCATGATTAGCGACGATGAGATATCACATATTATATTTACACGCCGTTACGTAAACAAAATCTTGAAAATTTAATTGGGTCGTATATTACAAAACTGGATATTGAAAACATCCACTGGTTATGATTTTTTTTTATTTTTTTTTACAAATAAGAGAAAAATGATAAAACAATTATCGAGTGATAAGTCATTTTCTAAACATAACAGCGACATCTCTAGAGTCATAAAGAAATCGGCCAGTAAGTGGTTCTTATATATAACTTTACTTACATTTCATCTTCAGGTAAATTAAGCGTAATAGATCCTTTAACTTCATCGCCGAACTGAACGTAGCCGAAGAATCCAACAATGGTATATAGCGTGATGACTATAACCATAGCAGTATTTAGTACACCAGGGCATCCAAGGAAACGCTTGGGATTTGCCATTTCATTTTCAACCGGCATCACCACACCAATACCTTCCATGGCAAAAATTACTGTGCTGCAAAAGAAACCAACACGGAATTGTACAATTTGAATTTGATGAGTTTTTTTATTATATAATGACCCAAGAATTTAATAAACTTTCTACAGGTCTCTTTTCATTAAATAATATTAACACGTGATACGAACCTTAAAAACAGAGGCCAAGTAGATACATTTGCTGCTAATACTCTGTCCTCTAGGGAGGGTATGTCCGCAAATACGTAGTAGAGGGTGATAGCGAAGACCACAACAATTAGGCAATTAGCAATAGCTGAGAACGGCACCAGATACTTCAGATTCCGTATCTGACAGACTAGAACTAAAGGTACTAAAGTAAGCGCGCAGTATGCTTGGATAGAGAGTAGTCCTGGTGCGTACACATCTAAGACCTAGAAAAAGAAGACTATAGAATATAGTTTAACAACATTTAATTTTATTTGTAACCCAAAGGTGGTGTCAGCGGCAATTTTGTCTCGATTCGCCAAATTTTTACGTCCCAATTATAATAGGTAGCAATATTCCGAATAGGAATTAGTGAGGCTTAAGTATCCCGTAAGCCGATCAGAAATGGCTTGCTCGACGTGAGACCAAAGAAGCGAAATGTATTTGGCATATCTTTAACAGGTTTTTAAGAATCTAAGTAACTTCTGTAATCTATTTAAGTATGTTTTATGTAATTTTGTAGTAAAATAAACTCATTACATGACATCACATTACTATTTAGCGTAGCTTGTACTTGTAGCGAAAAACTGAAATAATCTATATGAATAAATAATCACAACTTTGTTGCATATTTAAAAATGTTCTCTATTCATTGTTAGTATTCTAATACCTTCTTTTGTTTATGACTATTGCTATTAAAAAATGGCCGGCGCTACACTAGAGATAGGCACAAAGCAAAATACGTAGATAAGACAATAGGTACTTATCAGCAAAGAAGTTAGTTCTTCTTTGCTGATTCCCACTTTGTTATGAGAATTAAAGAGAAGGTCTTGGGGGCTAAAGGATAATTCTATGTATAAATATCTTTAAAATTGGGCAACTTCAATGTTACATTAATTATTACTCCGAGAACATTCTATTTATTTTTCAATTTATATAGCTTCACCCCGTTAGTACAAAGGTGTAGGGAAGTGGCATATACGCCTAGAAAAATTATTTCTGTGTTACCATCTAACAGACATTCTTATGTATTCGTATTCTCGCTAATAATGTTTATAATTATTTTATTACTGAAAATTTACGAAAACTTGTTAGGAGATATTTAATACATAAAACATTAAATAATAGATATATATTTTAAAACTTACTTCTTGTAAAGAGGCTCCGATAAACACTACGTAAACACAAACTACACTAAAGTAAGTCACAACCAGTGAATAATCCACCATGTTCCTGAAAATAAAACATTTGAGCCGCTAATTGCAATGCTAGGTATTATTGTGTGTTTTAAGCAGATACACAGCTTAAATACGGAATGATGTACACATCGAGAAAGGTCACAATAAACTTTCAATGCCCAATTTAAAGTGTCATGTGCATGACAAGAGTTTTGGAAGTCAAAAAAGCCAGTAAGGCGTGTAAGAATCGTGACTCCTGGCGGTCTTTTATTTTTCTGCCTACAAAATATTTTATTAACTGAGCGTGTGGGCAATCATAGTATAAAAATAATATTATACATATATGTTGGACACAATACACACAGAGGCCTCTAGATCTAAGGTAAACAACTAAATGCTTCTGTGATAGAAGCTAGCTAAAAGGTACATATATACATACAAATATACTTTTCTTTTATAAATACATACTTTAAATAGATAAAAAAAATACCCAGATGCCATAAAAACATTGATGCTAATAATAAATATTTGTAGCCAAGTGCGGATCGAACCCGCCAACCTCGATTCCGCAGTCAGTTTTACTAATGCACCATACATATAATAATACAATAATACATAAGGACCGTAGCCAATTATGCCACGACTTGCCAAATCCCATGTGATAACAGGTGACATCCTTTTGTCATACATTAGGCTCGGTTTATTCAAGGAACTTGAGCAGTATGTATTATCAAGAAAGAAGGAATATCAAAAGGTCATCAATATGCAGTAATAAAGCAAGTAACCAGTAAGAAACGGTTGCGAATCTAGGCTTTTGACAAAGTCGAAGTGCGAAACACTCAGCCATCGAGATATACGTAGACGAGATTTTCCGTATCAGATTCAATCCCTTAGTTGCTTAAATGAAACTCACAAGAAAAGATGAGAATTACTATCTTAGAATAGGTAGGATTTAAGTAAATTAACCAATCTTACTTGACGGCGTTCCCCCAAGGTTGAAGTCTTTTGGGTCCATTACTAAAAGCAGCCCCACATGTTTCCGCGAAACTCATCGAAGGTTTTTTCACGACTACGCAAAGGTCTTGAGATATTCTAACCTGTAATACAGAGCGAATAATCTTGTTCACATCTGAACCATGACTTTATATTATGATTATGACATAAAATGAGGGCATTGCGCAAAATCTACGGAGTGACCCTCGCTGACTGCGTGCAAAACAAGGTTATAAGGAAGGAAGTCGGACTGAAAGAGAGTGTCGGTGTAAAAGTAAAAAAGGGCATGTTCCGATGGTTCGGACATGTTGAAAGGATGGATGATGCAAGATTGACTAAGCAGATATACAATACAAAAGCGGATGGATGTAGGAGTCGAGGATGGCCTAGACACAAATTTTATGACCAAATAGAAGGTGTGCCTTGAGGAAGGTGATGTTAGGAGCCTCAAAAATCGACGCGCGTGCATGAAAAGTGTTATGTAAGTTAACGAAGCGAGTGAGGTATGTTAGAATCGTGCCTTGTGGCGCTCCGTTCTCTCTGCCTACCCCGCAAGGGATTTGGCGTGAAGTTATGTATGTATGTAATATAACATAATTATGAGCTGAAAATAAAGTGTCAGCTCCGTCGTAGAGAGAGGAATACGGGTCAGCTGCTAGTATGAATTTATAAAAATCACTAAAATGACATTCAAAAGGATGAAATTTTAAATTCACTGGATTAAATTTAACTGGGTGATTGAAACCTATTCCCACGGTGATTATTAGTAATCCGAGATCTATTGAAAAAGATTATACTCGGTCGGCGTATTATAATCACCACCTAAAATGCAACGCTACCTCCCGGACCGTCTCACGTCACAACTATTTATATATGACAAACATAAAGAATGATTACGTAACATGTTCTTAGCTGACATATAGAAATTCATATAATTCGGCAGAAAAATAGGCAAACTAACATTGATATTGGTATTGAATCTGTAAGTACACTTTGACAATGGAACCTTGATAATGCTGAAACTATAACATAAATTAATTATGATCGAATGTCGACCACCGGGGACCACTAATTTAAATTACATCAATAAGACATGTCTGTATATACATACCACCATTGCTACAGTATGCGTGCAGACGAATCCAGCTATTAGGGTTCCTATCACCCCAAGCACCAGACCTGAGTTCTTGAAAGCTGCGGGCATGGCTAAAATACCAGAACCCAAACAAGCTTTCAGTAGATGTATTACTGACCCAATAGTTCTGTAAAAAGGATTGTATTATATTTTTTTATTGAAATTGATGTCCAATCAATAAGAAGAATGTATTCTTAACTCGTTAGCTGCCTTTAATAGTACTATTAAAGAAGTTTCCAGATTAGGAATAGGTCATATATTTTTGTAATCATAACTATATGTCTGGAGAAAATATATTTTAAGTACGTACTTTCACGACATTAAAACAACTTTTAGGATTATATCGCGTTTATTTATTACTAATTTTATTTATTTCCCGACGTTTCGAACTCTTTACAGAAATTTCTGTAAAGAGTTCTATCGAGTTTATAATCCTAAAAGTTGTTTTAATGTCGTGAACGTGATTCGCGAAAGTCTTAGAGATAAATACGTACTTTCACGATAATATGTAGACAGTTTTTTTTTAATATCAGCTATTCGCAAAACTTACTCGCCCTTGAGACGTATTTTTATTAATCTATTCGGCTTTTGCTAGCATTAAATGTGAAAAAGGAAGATGAAAAGTATCCGAAAGAAACCACGTGATAAATAAATTAAAATGAGTTGAATAAAATCTATGCGTGTTGAAATATCTAAACAACCAGGTGTAGAGTAAATATTAACCGTGTTAATCCTTTCATAGGCTTGAAAAAAGACTCTCTTTGAAAACTAGTGTGTGTTTCGCTAACAACTCGCCTTATGTTAAGCGGGGGGTTAATTAACAAAATTTTTAAGAGCAGAATTTTCTAGACAGAGCTTAAAAATGACTATTAAACTTTTTTTTTAATCAATCAACAATTTCTTCGTGAATACTTACGAATTAGGATGGTCCACAGTCCGATTTTCAAATGGATTATAAGGCTTTTCATCTGAACCGGCTTTTGATGCGATGCTCAGGGACGATTGAAAACCGGGATTGCTTGTCAAATCCGCACTGAAAATATTTTATTTAATTGAGAAAATCACTCTGTTAACGAACAATATCTTTTGTCGCTATAATCTGTTCTATCATATTAATATTATAAATACAAAAGTAGGTTTGTTTAATATTTTTCCCCGTAAAAACTACTAATGCACCACGGGGCCTGATATATATATATATATATATATATATAATATAACTTCACGCCTTTTGTTACCCGAAGGTGTAGGTAGCGGCTGTTAAGCTACGTCTCGCCGTTATGTTTACGAACACAAATGGAATAGGTGGCGAACCTATTGCCATTCCGGGCACAAAGTTTTCAGTCATCGATATTTATCACACTTCCGAAAACAATTTCGAAAATTCATTGGTGACAGGTCTCAAACCCGGACCTCTGGATCAGAAGCCGTGTGCTCTCCCATTGGACCACCGTGACGTTATGTCCTTATTAATCCTACCTATTCTATATTTATTTATTCTTCATGTACAAAGTTGGTGCACAAGGTGGACTTGATGCCATAAGGCATTCTCTGCCAGTCGACCTTTGGGCTAAACAGAAAAAACTGTGAAGGGTACAGAAAAAGTATAAATAAACACATTAAATACATACATACACTCATATATATATTATTATACATACACGTACAAACACATACATACATAACTACATACACAAATATATATATACATACACATATATTTAGATAACAGTCTAGATATATACAGTAATAAGAACGATAAATGCGTGAATAGACAAATTGCTACTGTATAAGTACTTGAAATAAATAGATATATGAGATAATCTAACCATACTAATATAATATATATATTTGACAAACTAGGTTCTACATGACACGGATGTTAAGACAGCAAAGATAAGTAACGGATATAAAATATATGATCAATCATTATGAAGCTTTGTACACGCCCTCTTAGATATATGTATTTTTATTATGTGTCCGACTGAAACTTCAGGCAGGGTTTTCGCATAGTTTCGGCAATAAATCAAGTTTTGGTAGCAGTTTCGCTTTCGGTCATAATTTTGCCGAAACCGAAACTATCGTCGTACCAATTATGATTATCTTTGTTAATACTAAGAGTACGTCGTAGAGCTATGCAGTTAGCTGCGTAAACGGGCCGGCTGGAGCCGTGAAATACCACGATCTCTCATCCGGAGATATTTTATCCTTAATATTATCATCCTTGAAGATATCTACTTCAAAATTGAATTCCAAGATTAAAGAACATGCATTCGTTTCGACCGCGAAAAACCACCAGCTCTTAAAAATCAGACCTAAAGTGGCTCATAACCCATTTCGTTTGGTAAGAGAGCCAGCCAGTCTGGAGGCCCATCCCATCAACGAAGATTGCATCGCAACTGTGACCACCTGTGTGTTGCAAGTGTCCTTGGAGGCCCCAGTCATTTACCATCAGTTGATACGCTTGGTAGGTTGTTTTCTTTTCTTATAAAAAAACCGCTGTTTACGTTATACAATCCATATTATCGACATTGGCTTCTTACATTATGTTTGTTGTACGTGTCAAGTAACAACAGAACGTGTCTTTTATTATAACACATTATCATAGTAAGTATAAATATATACCAATTTGTGAGAATTACTTTTAAATTTTAAATATATCTATTTTTCTCTATATATTTTTACCAATGACTTACAATGACCAGTTGTTTAAGAAAATATAATGTTTCAGGTTTCACTTGTTTAGTAAAATCGAAAATAAAAAACATTATTTTAACAATTATGTTTTGGGGGAATTAGAAAAAAAATTGACGAATGAATCATTTTTATGAAGGATATAATTAAAACTTAACACATCCCAAAGACGGGATTTCTCCACTCCCAAATTGAACGTGTCTTTGCAGAAGGTGACGTCCAGAGCCTTTAAAACCGACGAGCGTGTAAGAAATGAGTTATGAGGGCCAAAGAAGCGAGTGAGGTATTACACAATCGTGCCTTATAGTACTCTGTCCTCTCTGTCTACTCCGCAAGGCGTGAAGTTACACATGTAATAAAACATCAGACTTTTCTTAGCTAAGAAAAAGAAAACAATAAGTTCAACAACACTCTTGTTGAACTCATATTTTATTTTGATATTAAGCATATGACACGTACAGGAAATCACTTTGTAGTTAGGGAATACAATACAAGAACAAAAATAATATTACAATATATTATTTTTGTTTCGCAAAGAAAGGAAAACTAAACAAGATCAAATCTTTCTTTTTATATAAAGATTATCATATAGAGTCAGTTTCTTCATCCCTTTATAACTAAACATACAGTAGGCAGAGTTTCCTCTGGTATGTCAAAAATAATATTAGGTGTAGGTTTAGACTGAATTTATTTGAATATTAAATTTACTTTTTTGTGCAAATCAATGAAATTTCAATTCGTTAATATATATATATATATATATATATATTAACCTCAGTATATATACTTAAAATTAACCATTTATAAAATTAAAAAAAAATATATAATTAATAATATCTTGGACACAATACTCACAGGGCCCTCTAGTTCCAAGCTAAGCAACTAAATGCTTGTGTTATGGATACTAGATAACGGATATAAATACATATATACTTTTCTTTTGTAAATACATACTTATAATACATAGTAAAACACCCAGACACCACACAAATATTTGTGCTCGGGTGGGAATCGAACCTCCGACCTCATTGCTATAGCCGGTAGTTTTTTAAATTTATAAAATTAAACTTCTAAAATATATAGTATAGGTTCATATAAACTGTTTTGTGATGTAGCCTTCGATTTTCAACAAATCAAGCCACTGGTACGGAACGCTGTGCCGTCAATAACAATTAAGATTTCTATCCATTGTTGTCATGCCTCACTGCTTTGTGCCTTAACTTAATATTATACATAACAACTACACAACTTTACGCCTCGTCCCATGACGGGTAGACAGTAAGAACTAAGCACTAGTATACATAACATAACATACAAACATAACATAACTTCACGCCTTTTTGTTACCCGAAGGTGTAGGCAGCGGCTGTTAAGCCATCGATATTTACCACACATAACTTCCGAAAACAATTTCGAAAAGTAATTGGTGTGAGCCAGGGTCAGGATTCGAACCCGGACCTCCGGATCGGAAGCCGTGTGCTCAATCACTGCGTCACCGAGACTTATATTATTACTTATATATATATATATTTATGTATGTTCACCGATATTTTCGTCAATTATGGATTTCAATTTTTTTTTGTTGGATTCTGTTTACCTCCGAGATGGTCCCATTTTCACCAGCTCAGGATCTGATGATGGGAACCAGGAGAAAACGAAGGGATCCACCGGAAATTTTATGCGAGTATGGTGTTTTTGTTACGTAATAGTGATATCTTAGGCATATGCTTTATGGTGTCAACATCTGATGCTGCTGTGCTGATAAAGAAGCCACAGAACTCCTCATAGGTTCGGAGTTTGAAGACAGCACTGCAATTGGTCGATAGAAACTATTTGGTAGATATAGGGGTAACGTGTTGCTTGTGAGCTATGCTTAAATATACGTATGATGCTGCTGTGCTGATGACGAAGCCACAGAACTCCATAACGGTTAGGCGTTTGGAGATCGTACTGCAGTTAGTAGATGAAAACTGTTTAGTAGTATATAGGATTAACGTGTTGCTTAGGAGGTATGCTTGAATCAACATCTGATACTGTGCTGATGATGAAGCTACAGAACTCTTAAACGGTTAGGACTCAATTCTGTAAAAATGTTTTTTATTTTTTTATTTTCTGCTATACTTTCCAGGTTACGATTGGCCTGGAAAGTGTAGCTTTCTATTCGGGCTGGAGTGTTCTTGGGTCTACCCATGATAATAATAAAAATATAAATACTTAAGAAGTATTATCAAACTCTTTAAACTAAGTACCTATTAACAACAATTATAGCTCCCTAAAAATATCAACCATTTAACTAAGGGACTTGTAATTAGTGATAGTATATTTAATAAATTGAAAGCCTTGTGAATGAACTAACGTCTGTTGAAGTTTATAACTATTAACATTACTTTAAAAAAAAAGTTAAACCGACTACCGAACGAGTTATTTACGTTATTTATCGCTTTTTAGTTATAGAGATACTGATTTCAGCTACTTAAAGGTTTTTTGGTTTACGTTTCTAGAAGTCGGTTTAACTTTTTGTTAAAAGTATTTTTTAATTAACCCTGTTCGTGAATATCACTCCGCCGATTTTGTGTTAGCATCATGAGGCCGTTTTTTTTTACTTTCATTTCTATTCTGCCATACACAACTTTTATTACCGTAAGTTAGCATTAATAATAATACCGTGACGTCTAAGAAATCGCAAAAAATAATTGTTCTAGTTGGGACTTGAACCCTTGTCCAAGACATACCTACCTGCAAAAACATTATCAAATAAGCTACCGTGAATCCGACTTCTTCGATAGAATTTTAATAATGAGAGAAATATTTCTCCATTAAATTCTTTAGTCACACCTTCGCTGGGAATAAACAACGTAGAATCCTTAAAAGGCTGCTAATGAATAAGGCAAAAAAGAAATCACAAGAACTTTGTCTGGTTTCATTAAATTTTCTTTTGTTATTGCTACAATTTTGAATAATTTAACTTGTTCGTTAAAACATTGAACAATGAATTATGCATATAATTATGAATCTTATAAGTTCAAGACATTTGACTCACAACTTTTTTTTCATATATCACACTAATTCTATAATAAAAATTTTCTCAATGGCTGATGATTATTCAACTATGTACGTACAACTTTACAAAAATATTGAATTTACACCAAGGCTGTTGTATATTAGCATTAATGTTGAATATTAGCATCAATAATAATTTTAAAACTTACTAGCAACTTCATCATTAGCACTGATATCTTTATTCGCCTATTTTTAAGTTGAAGTCTCTATTTCTTACAATTTATTCACCTGTTTCAGCAGGTCAAATTCCAAGTCACTTTAACGGTATCTGCAGGTGAACATCCGAGTCCACGTTCGTCGATCTCACTCTCTGAAGACGGCTGTCCAGGTAAAGAATGAACAGCCGAGCGGACTGCATACAACCCTGGCTGACGCGATATTGACTTCAAACCAAGGCGACAAAGCTCCATCAATAAGTTTGCAATAACACACGATTTGCTGCCTACAGAAGCGTACTTCACAGTATGCAGCGGCGTGCTGTGGGACAGCACGCCATCTCTGCTAAGCTCATCAAACTGATAGCCCTGTAGCTAGCGTACTACATAGGGATCCCTTATCGTTATATAAATAAGGGTATTATATAATAATAATAAATATTATTTCACATATTATTATATTAATAACAATAATTTAAATATTTGATCCGTATTGGATGAAATAATGGACTTTAAAGACTTCAAAAACACACTATTTACTAACCACATTTCACTTAGTTACTCAATAGTAACTCCTGCCCATAAACCTTAACAATAATAATACAATATATAATAATAATAATATAGAACTAATAACATTAATACCTTTTTTTTTAACTAATAACTCTTAACTAATAACTTTTGTACAATTATAACTAAAACACAGCGTGATGCACATATTTTTAAGGGTAGATTAAAATAATCAAAAAGGCATCAAGCATTGTGTGTAAGAAATAAATCATAACTGGAAGCTACCTACTAGGAGTAAATGTACGTACCACTAAAATTATGAATGCAAGATATTTAATAGTGGATCCGTTCTAAGTTCTTGACCTCTGCCAAGTAGGAAAAAGAACTTTGTTTTTCCTATTTCAGATAATGTAATTGCTGAGATTCAATTATAAAATTGAACAAGGCAGAAAAAATTGTTGCAATAGATTTTATCAAACCGAGTAATTATTTTTTTGCAAAAAATACACAAATAAGTGGTGACCAATATTAAAATCCAGGGCATGAAAAAAATATGTTTTGTCAAAGTTGATAACAAAGTTTTATAAAAATCGGTCGAGCCAATTTTCCGGCCAATTTGCTGCATGTATGGGCCGGCTCGACCGGTGAAATACCATGACCTTTTAGGAGATCGACGAAAAGTGGCTAGTGCCACGTTTCGTTCGTTGAGAGAGGTACCCAGGGGCCCAACTCCCTTCCCTACCCTTTCCCATCCAACTACCTTCAAGGTCGGCAACGCAACTGTAACACTTTAAATACGAGAATTTTTGCTCCCACACTTCTCCGAATCGGCTTGACCGATTCTAATGAAATTTTGTGAGCATATTGAGTAGGTCTGAGAATCAGCCAACATATATTTTTCATCCCCCTAAATGTTAACGGTAGTCCACCCCTAAATTTTTTTTTTAATTTTTCGATATATTTCTGTTTCTTATTTTTTTATAAAACGGGATACAAAAATACATACAACCCTAAATTTTCAACCTCCTACGATCAACCCCTTTTTTTAAATTTATTTTTCGGCAAGACAACGTTTGCCGGGTCAGCTAGCATCTAAAATTCTTTACAATATTGCAACTTCAAATAAATGGACGAAGCGCAAGATATGCCTACGCACCTCGATCTTGGCGTCTTTTCCTAAAATGCTTTGCGGGTTTGATACACGTCAGCATACCACATAGAGTTGCCCATCTATATTTATATTTTTAATATCGTGCTCTTTTTTAAAATGTAGTGAATTTATTTTGATAAGAGTAATATCAAGTTGCAAAATCAACATCATTTAAATAATAAAAAAAACACTCACTGTGAGTTAGCCATACTGGTAAAAACATATGGTTAACTTAAGGTTAAATCTACGACAATGACCATTTAAAAAAAAAGGTTTAAGTAGTATTAAAAAAACTAAAGGTTGACAAAAAGCTTCGGTCAAAGTCCCTGGTATTGCTACTAATATTACTTAAAAAGCGTTTATTGAAGTTGATAATTTTTTTTATGGTATAGGAGGGCAAACGAGCAAGCGTGTTACCTGATGGTAAGCAACCTGCGCCGCCCACAGACACCAGCAACACATATAGTGTTACCGTTGCGTTGCCGACCTTAAGGGATAAGGATGGGGCAGGGGGGTGGGCATCCGCATTATTTTCATCATATGTAGGTGAATATCTTCGGGAGCGCTTTGAATATCTTGTCCCAAGAGGCAAAGCTTGCCGCACATCCTCTTCACTCCTTCTTCGCACACCCCTTCACTCTTCAAGCGGTATGGCTCTTTTACTGTACGCGGAGTCCAACTATGGAATTTGCTACCACACTCGCAAAATTCAATAAATATTTTCAAACGAGGAATGAGGAAACATTTTATGTCTTCACACCTTTAATATTTGTATTATGTATATGTAAGTATATCCAGTGTTGTGAACTGTCCTAGTCTCATATGTTGAAAATCTCTATGTAAATCTCTATGCTGTCAAAAAACTCAATTATGAGTTTTGCTCGCCCATGTACATCAAATTTCAAATATACGTTTAATTTTAAAATTTCTGTGTAAATTATAAATAAGTAAATCTATTTGTAAATTGAATTATTTTCTTTGAAATATGCTTTTATTAGCTTCACTTATATTATGTATGAGAGTAGGTATGTATGTACTCAAATTATTTGAGCTCGATTTTCTTAATTTGAACGGTCTAATTTTATTTATGAACTTTGCACACTTGTCAGATACCGATGTAAATTTGATCAAAATATCCAGTTATCTATTACATGCGAAGTTTCAGAATGCAAATTGCATTCGTATTGGCAATTTGCATTCTGAAACTTGCTGAAGAATGCGAGTAAGATAGATAAAGATAGTTGGGCGCTCAAAAATCCTTGAGACTCCTACTGTATTAATTCCGTCTTATTTAATACGAGTATACTAAACACCGATACATTCACCGATTTTATTCTATATATAAACAGATCCCGTACGCATACTATTGTGTAATAATAATACCTTTTACATGTATATTTCTGTTGTTAAAAAGAAACAAATAAATATATTATATTAAAAAAAAAAACTACAAAGCACGCTTTCATATCCAACTAAAAAGTTTAAAATAATTTGTAAAAAGCGTGGGTTACTTTTTGCCACATTTTTGTAAGTCGAGCACTTCACGCTTTTTTTCCATATTAAGAGTACTCAAATTTCTGTGTAATTTTTATGACTTTTAAGTGTGCTTCTCTAGAATAAGAACACTTTTAACATTTTACTCTGTACACATTCTGAGTAATTTTTGTAAGATCATAAATATCGCCTTAAAATTCATTCTACATTATTCATTTTTATCAGTATCGAGCCACGCACTTTGCTGTATAAATGGGCCGGCTCGGCTTATGAAATACCACGATCTCTCAGAATATCAACGTAAACTGGCTCATGCCGCGTTTTTTTCGGTGAGAGAGGTATACGGAGGCCCAACCCCTTCCCTGTATCACCAACGAAAACCTTCTTATAGAGTCAGAGGTCATAAAACAGCATAAACAATTTTGACAACATGGAAAGTTCGACAGGATGACATGTTGTGCCAATCGATAAGAGCAGAAAAATGAATGAGTAAAACCGTACTTACGTTGATTTGAAATTGTCACTTTCAATAGACGCCTTTTCTTTTGCCATTTTGATTTAACTGAAAAAAAAATATTAATAATTAAATACACAAAATATAATCTAATACGCCTCTGCAGTCATAAAATAATAATCTATCTATAAATCTAAAATATAAATAATCGTACCGCTGTTTTGTAGTTTTAGTATTATGGTGATCTATTTCAAAACATGTTGTTTCAAATTTTACCACATCTTTGGTGATTTAGTGGTTGTGTGAATGAGAATCACTTCACTCACTTCTGAATGAGATGTCTCAGGTTATTATGCTGGCACACATGAGACTATAAGTTATTATAAGCTATAACAGTGAAAAAGCCACGCAGTTACCCGCATGAATGAGCTGGCTCGACCGGTGAAATATCACGGCCTTTCGTGGTGGAACCTATTGACATACAAGATGGCAAAAATTTATCCAATAAAATGGCACCTACATACACTAGTAAATTGTAAATAAATCTACAAAACACGTAATCTAATTAAAATATTTGAGAGTTTATTTATAAAATTATTTAGCAACAGATTTCATTCCCATTTATATTTTTTCATGTAAAAATAAATACGCGCGGCATACAAGCGACGGTCAGGCGACTGGTTATATTGATTTTCTCGCAGTAAATGTTTTTGTTTTTGTAAGCCGATGCTATTAAACAGCGTGTCTTGTTATGACCGTCTTAAAAAAACGATCTTTAAATATCTATAATACCTATAATAATCGACATACAAAAATAAGTAACCATCAACTTATTCATTGCGAATTGTTGTACGCAGTTCCGCCCGCTGGCCTCATGGTCTTTTCTACCGATAATAACTTTTTTCACAAACATGAAAAACTTAATACTTACTTACTAGTAGGCATTGAGGTATATTACTAAAGTACTACTAGGTACATTAGTAATATAACTCAATGCTAGTAGGCAGGTACTAGCTAAGAAAGAACATGCTCCGATAGTTCGGACATGTAGAAGGAATGGACGACGCAAGATTGACTAAACAGATATACAATGCAAAAGCGAATGGATGTAGGAGTCGAGGACGGCCACGGTACACTTCCATGACTAAATAGAACGAGTTGAAGAAGGTGATTGAGGAGCCTTAAAAATCGGTGCGCGTTAAAATTGTTAATAAAGTCAAAGAAGTGTGTGAGGCGTGTATGAATCGAGAGGGATTTCGCGTTTAGTTATGTATGTATATATATCGGAAATAATAGAAAACCCAGAGATACAAAGTATTGTTTTTACTGTAACTATATTATGAAATAGACAGAAGAAAATTCCATCTAGAAAAAATAATAAACAAAGAATGTACTTTTA
This sequence comes from Euproctis similis, assembly GCA_905147225.2. Classification (NCBI taxonomy): domain Eukaryota; kingdom Metazoa; phylum Arthropoda; class Insecta; order Lepidoptera; family Erebidae; genus Euproctis; species Euproctis similis. The sequence continues at coordinate 4,096,212 of LR990113.1, read as the reverse complement.
AATAAAATGTGTGACAGTTCCCTCGAAATCCAACCTCTAGCCCGATTATAACTGTTGCTATCGGGTAAATCTCTAAAGACCTTAAGTTAAAGCTAGTGTCAAGTTACAATTACGTCACACATATATAACGAACGGGCACGCATGCACAAGTGCACATATTTTCTAACTTACTCTATGTATATAAATGACAACATCCAATTTTAGAGTTTATAAATACGCCTTGAGGGTATAACAAGGGGAAGATTTATAATGAAAATGGTGCCTAATTAAGAGTTTTTTTAATCAAATATATAAAAGGAATTCCTTTGATTGAGGAGCCAATTTAGATTCAAAATAAGGAGCTTAGCAAGATGATAGCATTTCAATGAAAATTTTCAGGGATACGCTAACGAACAGCTTTAACAACAACCAATTAGCTTTAGACATAAAATATTTCATAAATTGTATTTTGTAATTTAATTTTACTGTTCATGTTTTCTGTTAATTCTTTTGTTAAGGAAAATATTATAATTTAAACAAAATATTTAAATTATAATTGCAATTTATTTCATTACTAAATATACTTTTGGACACATCTATTTCAGTTTCGTTTGGTCCTAGACAAAATTTTATATTAGGTCGAGCAAAAAGTTTTTATGCAGTTTTGAACGTGGCACATTCATAATTTCATTCAAGAGTCTTATTTTTTAATTTCGAACACAGAATTTAAAGAAACAAAATACAATTTGGGTCTGTTTGTTGATATCAAAGAGTCTAACATAACATAATATAACTTCACGCCAAATCCCTTGCGGGGTAGGCAGAGAGAACGGAGCGCTATAAGGCACGATTCTTACACGCCTCACTCGTTTCGTTGACTTTTATAACTCTTTTCATGCACCTTCCTCCAGAACACGTTCTATTTGGTCATGGAATGTGTGTCTTGGACGTCCGCGACTCCTACATCCATCCGCTTTTGCATTGTATATCTGCTTAGTCAGTCTTGCATTATTCATTCTTTCTTCATGTCCGAACCGAAAAGTAAGAAAAAACATGCTCCGATAGCATTCCCTTTTTTACTTTTACACCGACACTCTCTTTCAATTCAACTTCCTTCTTTACAACCTTGTTTTCGACGCGGTCAGCGAGAGTCACTCCGCAGATTTTGCGCAGTGCCCTCATTTCTACCAAGTTTATCTTACTTTCATGCTCACTCTGCCATACCCAGCTCTCGCTTCCATAAGTTAGCGTTGGGATCAGGATACGGCCGGCATCGTCAGGGAATATCTTCGGGATGTGAACATCACAGTTATGGACTGGCCAGCCAAAAGCCCAGACATGAACTCCATTGAGCACATGTGGCACAAGCTAAGAAGACGTGTCAGGGCTCGCCAGCCAGTTGCCCAAACAATGCAGGAGTTGAAAACTGCCATAGAAGAGGAATGGGAGATGATTCTTAAAATTTTCATAGAGAAGTTGATAAACTCTATGCCTAATCGTATAGGAGCTGTGGTAGATACCCATGGAGGCAAAAAACGTTATTAAATTAAACCTTTATTTGATAAAACATGTGGCTCATGGACTGTCTATATAAATATTTCAAATATCAATTGCCACTATCAAGGCGCTTACCCGACTTATTAGACGTAGCTCCTTAACGTTTGGTATTCTAAATTCAAATTTAAAACAATACGATCGAAAAAGATGGTAAAATGTATCAGGTTTCAAAGTGCATCAATAGTTTTTGCTCGACCTAATATAAAATTTTAGCTAGGACCAACTGAAACTGAAAAAGCAAGGTGGACTAATAGATGTGTCCAGAAGTGTATATTATTTACAAGATTTTTTAAATTCTAACTTAATAACAGATTGGATATTCCGTAAAATTATCTACTTTTCAATTTAGATTCATGATATGATACTAAGTAGGTACTTCCACCTTCCGCCCTACCTTCATTTGGGGCTGGCACAACATTTTTTTTTCCACGATTCCTTATCATTTACTTCCTCGTGGCACATTGGTAAAAACTACCGGCTGAAGCAATGAGGTCGGGGGTTCGATTCCCACCCGAGCACAAATATTTGTGACAAACATGAATATTTGTGTGGTGTCTGGGTGTTTTTCTATGTATTATAAGTATGTATTTACAAAAAAAAAGTATATATGTATTTATATCCGTTATCTAGTATCCATAACACAAGCATTTAATTGCATAGCTTGGAACTAGAGGGCGCTGTGTATATTGTGTCCAAGATATTATTATTTTTATTCCTTAACAGCAACATCCTTCCTAATCATATCATCTTTCACCCAATCCATTGGCGTGAGCCAGGATTCGAATCCGTGACTTTTTGATTCGAAAGCAGGGTGCTCGACCACTGGACCACCGACACCACGTGTGTCATCCTTCCTCATTATATGCCAATAACGCGCAAGGCGGTTCTACTTAAGAAGTTATCGCTTTAAAGGTATAAACATAACACGCCTTTTCTACCCGATGGTGTAGTTAGTGGCTGTTAAGCCTCGACTTGCCGTTATGTTTAGGTACGTCCCAAATGGAATAGGTGGCGAAACCTATTACCATACCGGGCATAAAGTTTTTAGCTATCGATATTTATCTCACACAATTTTCGAAATTAATTTCGAAAAGTCATTGGTGTGAATCAGAATTCGAACCCGTGACCTCTGGATTCAGAAGTCATTTGCTCGACCACTGGACCACCGAGATTAAAGGTGGATGGTATTTATTTAAAATAATTCTCAGAGCATTCACAATGATATTTACTACTTCTTATTCACGTGAAAATGATCTCTGTACAGAGTTCGAAACGTCGGAAATAAATAAAAATAAGTAATAAATAAACGCGATATAATCCTAAAAAGTTGTTTTAATATTATAACGATATTTTACTCAGCGGATGGTTCACGCATGTTGGGGCCTGGCAGCTCCAAATAATTACTATGGGAATCAATACTTACTACTGCAACCCTACCTACTAGCCACAACTAGCTACTACTTAATATTATTACGCAAGGCGATTTCTTCTCAGTTATTGGCGTAAATTTCAAGATTACTCTTATGTAAGAAATACGAGATGAAAATCGAAAATCGTATTTTATCGCTCGTTCATATATCATCATTCGCATCTCCGTGGCTGCATTCTTTTTTTCATCCATGTCTGTCAGGTCTCAGCATTATGATCTATATATTACGAGTTCGCTGCATGAATGGGTTGGCTTGACCGGTAAAATACCAGGACGTCTCAGAAGATCGACGTAAAGTGGCTTATGCTGCGTTTCGTTCGGTGAGAGAGGTACCCGAAGGCCCAGCTCCCTTCCTCATCCTTTCCCATCCTTTTCTCTTAAAGATCAACAACGCAACTGTAACACTATATGTGTTACAAGTGTTCATGGGCGGCGCTGTTAACTTACCATCAGGTGATATACTTGTTCGTTTTTTTTATGGGATAGGAGAGCAAACGAGCAGGCGTTGCCCTCCTATCCCATAAAAAGGTCATATAAGCCCTAAGTGATGGATTGTGATGCCACCAAAAGCGATATTGTTATTTATTTATTAGGATGACGGAATTATCGTCTATAAAAACCGAAAAATAATGAATATTATAATAATAAAGAAAGCAATGATGACAATAAACTCGGACTTGGAGCGAATATGCGAGTGGAGTATTAATTACGGTCGTCGCGTCAATCCATCAAAAACGCAATTAATTGTTATCGGTAGTTCCAGGCTGCTTGACAAGATAAAGTGGTCACTTCTAGCGCAAATTAATTATAACGGCATTCACTTAAACGTACCTACTAAGGTAAAAAATCTGGGGCTATGCATAGACAGTACTCTGTGGTGGGGTCCTCAACTACAAGAGGTAAGTGGGAAACTATTTGCTTCTGCAGTGTCCTTTCGCAGGTTACAGAACTCTTGCCTATTGTCACTAAAAATGCACTTGCACAGTCTCTGCTCCTCCCTATTCTCGATTATGCCGATGGCAGCTATCTGAATCTAATTGAAGCGCAACTTGATAAACGTGAGCGACTTCAAAATGTTGGAATGAGATTTATATTTGGTCTTCGCAAATATGATCACATTTCAGAATTTCGTAAAAAGCCCAAGTGGTTTCTTATTCGGTTTCGTCGGAATATTCACGTCTTACGTTGTTATATAACGTTCTCTTTAATCCTAATTCACCTAAGTATCTCAAGGAACGTTTTCGGTTCTTACGTACATGACACATATTCGAAGTCTTTGAGGTCATCGGAAAACTTGAGACTGGCTGTCCCAAAGCATTCCACACATTTTTATGGTCTTTCTTTTTTTGTTCAAGCTGTGTTTCTGTGGAATGTATTACCCCAAGACAATCAGTGTCCTTTTTTTTTTACGCGAGGAAATGCTTTATGCACACCCCCGCCTGGGTACGGCAGGGGGTAGTGTGGGACTCCCAAAACAGTATACTGCAATCCGATCCTAGGGTTACCCACTAAAACCTCGCGGCGGCTTTCCTCCGGCGTTGGGGTGGTCCAGGATACGGATAACCCCTCTGGTCCACCCCGCCGTCGCCCCCCCTCTGTCACGAGGGGGTGCCCATCTTCGGGGAGCCTCGGCGAGGCTCCCCCGGGCGGGGCGACTCCGACCGCGCGCTGTAAAGAGCCGCGCGGCCGGCGGCACCCCCGACGACCCTCCCCGGCCGCACCGGGGGGTCATCCTTCCCGGGCCGCGACCCGGGCGCACCCGCGGGGTGTGCGCCCTCGCGGCCCAAAGACAATCAGTGTCCACTATTTAACACAACAATAGTAAATTATTTATGGTACGTATTAAATGTATATTTATTTTAAGTATATATTTTTGATTTTTGTAGGTATATCAATTTATTAATTATCTAATTTGTTATTTTATTGTTATCTTGTTCATAATTAACATAAATTTTTAGCACTACCCGTTCTTCAAGCGTTTATGTACTTCCAAAGGTTGCCTGGAAGAGATTGCTTAACGCGATAAGGCCGCCGTTTGTACTCATAGCTTTAAGACTTTCAGGTTCCAAGTATCGACATGCTAATGCCTGAGATCTAACGTTATATTTATGTGCCAATTTTTGAGCATGTATTTGTGGTGACTTTTTAAGAAAAGCTGATATTTTGACGGGTGAATTTTCGATTGAAAATTAGGGTGCTTTTTCGATATTAATTCAATTTAAGGCAAACAAATAAATATTTTTAAACAAATAAATTACAGCGTATTTGGGACATAAAAAGGCAACTTTTCACAAAATATCGTGGGGAAAATAAATATTTTTGTAAAAGATAAAAATAAAAATCAAAAACTTGGTTTTTTGAATTTTTCATCTAAATTTTGAGGTTCTGTGAAAAAAGTGTAAATACAAAAGTTTTAGATCTTTTTATTACCTACAACTTTGCCATTAAACTATTTTCCATAGGACTTTTAGTTTTGCCGGAAATCGAGAAAAACCGTTTTTTACCCTTAAAAACTCACCCCCACCCCCTTCCCGACCTCAGATCGCCCGTAAATTATTTTTCCTTTCATTTTTGTAATATTCTCCTCCTTTTCTAATGGGTTTCATCCTACTATTATTTTTTTTCACTTTTTATTATTTCTGAAGGCATCTATCTACCCTGGTCTAAAACTCACAAAAATTAAAGTAAATTCTGATATAAAATTTTGCTTAGCCTTTTTCTATGTGATGTTAGAATCACATTCCAAAAAATTGTTTGATGTTTCATTGACTGGCCCATTCACTAGAGGAAGTATATACTTTTATAAAATTACATAACTTCACGCCTTTATTAGTCGAAGGTGTAGGCAGCGGCTCCTAAGCCTCGTCTTGCCGTTATGTTTACGTCCCAAATGGAATAGGTGGCGAACCTATTGCCATACCGGACACGAGGTTTTCTGTCATCGATGTTTATCACACATAACTTTCGAAAACCATTTCGAAAAGTCATTGGTGTGAGCCAGTGTCAGGATTCGCACCCGCGACCTAGGGATCAGAAGACGCGTGCTCGACCACTGGACCACCGAGACACAATATACTTTTATACAGACAGACATACATAATATATACTTAATATAACGGTTTTCATCACCTAGGTTTTTTCGGTTTTTTAGTAAAACGGCTCTCCACTACTCCTGTTTGGAATGTTTGATTAATTTTCCCAAACTAATTATTGTTATAATGATATGCCTAAGTAATAATGTGCCTTTTAGTTAGTTTGTTATTATAATCATATTGATATAAGTAACGTTGTAAAAACCAGTATTTCTTCAAAAAAAAAACTCGCACATAAACGTGCTATGTTCTTGTTGTTTGCAAATTAGTTTCTAGAAGCACGCTTTTGTGAATGATATTTAAATAAAATATTATGAATTTCGCACCGTCGCAGTAAGAAAAAAAGTAAATTAAGTGCAAATAGTATTTGGGCGGGAACGGTTCCGTAGCATTATCTATAAAAGTGAGAAAAATAGGGTTTGTTGTTTGAAAATACCCTTCAATAAATATTTATTTCTGTTCCTTTTTTAGTATTTGATGTTAAAGGGGCAAAATAAGAGCATCATTTGTAAGAATTTCAATATTCAATTTCAGTAACCAGTTTTTATTCTTTGTGTAGAGAACTCTAAAATGTAAGGCTTCTATACTTTTAATTTATTACCAAACATTTATTACCCTTGATTTTACGCTGACATTAAATCTGTCAGTATTGAAAAAAAAAGTGGCTATTTATTTGTGTAAGATATTTATTTTTTAAATAAAACTTTATTTAGGAATAGCTATGGTTTATTCAGAAGAAATAATTATGTGTAATATATGAATATTTATCACGTACGGAAAGGATCTTTTACCAATTTAAAATCGATACTTCCTTACAACCGTAGGAAGGGATATTTTGAGTAATTGTTGAATGTCGAGAAAAAGTGGGACGGAATGTTAGGAAATCCACCCGTAAGTGAAGTTAGAGGGATCAGTATACAAGAGGTGCAAAATGCTGTCAAAAGTATAAAGAATGGAAAAGCGTCAGGGCCGGATGGAATACCTGCAGAGGCATGGAAGATATTGGGTGTAGATGGATGTCGGTGGCTGACTTTATTCTTCGATCAGTTGTTGTATGAGGAGTGGTGCAGCAGTTTTATAGTGCCCATCTATAAAAATAAATGGGATGCAGAAGATTGTAACAGCTATCGAGGGATAAAGCTCATGGCACACACCTTAAAAGTATGGGAGAATGTGCTGGAAAGAAGAATGAGAGAAGAGAGTGAGGTATCCCAAAACCAATTTGGGTTCATGTCGGGACGACGGACGACGGATGCCATTTTCGCATTACGTCAGCTCTGCGAGAAATATAGACGAGTGCATAAGGACCTGCACATGGTGTTCGTCTACCTCGAAAAACGAGAACTTCGGCTTCAGCAAAATTCTGGGCCAAAGCCGAAGGTCCCGCCAAAGGTCCGAAAACAGTGGAAATTAAACGAACTGTTACGAAAGAGTGAGTAAATGACGGGCCGGACTGCACTTAGTTCAGTGCGGATACCTCTATTACCGAGAAAATAACGGCGAGAGCCACTTTACGCCGTTATTCTTCTTTAGCTGTGATAATATTGAAGAAAATTATTAAATTACTAATAGTTTTCAACCTTCGGTTTCGGCCTCAGCCGAAGGTTGTAGAGATTGCCGATTAATCGGCTTCGGTTTCGGCCAAAAATAGACTTTCGGTCGGACACTAATAACAACATATTATTTTTAGTTTATATCGTGCTCAAGTGAAGAGGAGTCTTAATAAATTACAAATGAACTGGTTTATTTAAATTGCAAAAAAAATTGCTTAACTATTAATTTGTTAGTCAATAGAATGTCACAGCAATAGATTTAGAAAAAACTCTGAATAAATTACTTTTTATGTTTCTAAGATACCAAGGTCAGCTCTTGTGCCATTTAGTTCGTTTTATTAAAGAAAACCATTATTTAATGCATAATTTTGCGTTAAGTCTCTAGCAGGATAAGCAGAGAAAACGGAGCACGATTCTTTCCATAGATTTAGCATAGACTGTATTAGATGGCACATGTCAGGAAATATGTACTACTAATCATCACTGACAGCGCGACCGCGAATAAGCGATTCTCAGGATGTTTACAATTCAACACATGCACATTATTTATATAAAAGTTGACACTTTATACACAAACATTTATAAGTCACTCACACATCAACAACCCATTTTTGGTCTTGTTTTTGAGTGACTATTGCCGATCTATTATTCTTATATGTATGATTCTGTCCCACTTTATTTGCTTTATTGACTTTCATAACTCTTGTCATAGATACTCGTCTGTTTTTAAAGACTAAGAATACTGACTTCTTTTTAATTATTTAAAATTGTTGAAATATTATCGTATTTCATTGATTTTGAATTGAACATTATTTTATTAATCTACGCATATATCATAACATAACTTCACGCCTTTTGTTACCCGAAGATGTAGGCAGCGGCTGTTAAGCCTCGTCTCGCCGTTATGTTTACGTCCCAAATGGAATAGGTGGCGAACCTATTGCCATACCGGGCACAAAGTTTGTCAGTCATCGATATTTTATTATAAAATGTGATTTTTTTTTAATAATGTGAATTATTTATATTGGCTTATAAAATGAGCGATAAGATTACGGATTCTCAATAAAGCGTTTCAATCATTTACCTTAAGATATTGTTATTAATCAGTAGATAATTTGTGTATTTATATTGAAAGTTTCTCTCTTTAAAAAGTTTGGAATATTAGGCGTATCAGAACACAAAAAGTGTAATGATATTCTAAATGTTTTTAATAAATAAATAAATATTTATTTCTTAGATTTTCGCGAATCACATTCATAACATTAAAACAATATTTTATGGTTTTTATCGCGTTTATTTAGAGTTTATTTTATTTTTACGTCCCGACGTTTCGAACTCTTTACAGAGATCATTTTGAAATGAAAATCTCTGTAAAGTGTTCGAAACGCGATAAAATCCATAAAACGTTGTTTTAATGTTACATAACATCACGCTAAATTATTTGCGTGCTAAGCAGAGAGAATGGAGCGCCACGAGGCACGATTCTTACACACCTCACTCCCTTCGTTGACTTTCACAACACTTTTCATTCACGCGCGTCGATTTTTGGGGCTCCTAACATCACCTTCCTCCAGAACACCTTCCTCCAGAACACTTTCTATTTGATCATGGAATGTGTGTCTTGGTCGTCCTCGACTCCTACATCCATCCGCTTTTGCATTGTATACCTGCTTAATCAATCTTGCATCATCCATCCTTTCTACATGTCCGAACCATCGGAGCATGACTTTTCTTAATTTTACACCGACACTCTCTTTCAATCCGACTTCCTTCCTTACAACCTTGTTTTCGATTTATTTGTATAAAAAATAACGGTTTGAAGTTCACGCGGTCTGTTAGTATTGTATAAAACCTCGCAATCAGTATCTGGTTGTGACACACCCACGTGGCACTATATGTTGCATATTCCAACCTCGCGCTCACCGGGTTCAAGCATGATTGCGTTTTATTCCCGTGGCATATAGAAGATATTCACATAGCAGACATATAATTTGTTTGAAAAATAGGTCAATTAATATTAATATTGAAGTTTTTGGCAATAAAAATAGTCTTTGGAAATAGTTTTCAAACTTACAATTTAAATTATACCAGGGGACTACTATAAAAATGTGTATTGGCAATTTCTTTAATATTACCTTTAAATAATATGTTATATTTAAACATAAATAAGTATATTTGCTATATGTATATGCTAAAAATAACATGCTTCAATTTATATTAAAACTAGCTGACCCGGCGAACTTTGTACAGCATTAAAACTAATTTTTACTGCGTTTACAACTCTTCTTGAAATTTTTTACTTTTTCTTTACTAAAAAATACACACAAACCACCCCGCTGACACCCTCTATCTATTAAAAAAAAACCGCATTAAAATCCGTTTCGTAGTTTTAAAGATCTAAGCATATAAGTAGACAGACAGCGAAAAGCGACTTTGTTTTATACTATGCAATGAATAATATATTAAATATAAACAAAATAAATTCATACGACTTATTTCTGTAACTTATATTTGATAAATATCGATAAATGACAAGATTGAGCCCGATATATGACAATAATTTCCTTCGCATATTTCATTTCAAACTGTAATAAATATTTCGACTAGTGGACAAGAACAGCCGCTGCCTACACACACCAGCAGAAAAGGGTGTAGTTACAAAAAGAACACTGTAAGTCGTATTAATCGAATTGATACTGAACTTTTTATTGTCAAGTTCAAATCCAATGACTTTTGCAAAGTTTATATGATTCACCAAATATAGCATGGTACCAAAAAGGTACCGTGAAGGTAAAAATTTAAATTTATATATGTCTTAAAGACCTAGCAATACGAAATTCGAGCAACAAAAGCAAAGCAAAATTCTTGTAAGGAATCTATTTGTATAATATACTGATATGTGTTGTGTTCAAAACAGTGGATTTGGTAACAGCTAAAGTCTATTTCTTTTTTCTTTTGAGAAACACTCATCACCAGTGTTCGCCTTGGCCCCATATGCTAGTTACCATAATTGTCTTGCACTCCTTATTTTGAGTTATAACATTTTGTTAGTTATTTTAGTCACTCCTTATTATTGCTAGAACTCTTAAAGAAATAATTATTATTATATATTCTTTCATGACTTGAGAAAGAATATTGGCTAGTATCTAGGTTCGGTCATTGAAAACTGCCACACGGTCTTTAGATTCAAGAGATTTAATCTTTGGTGCGGAATCCTGATTATATAAACATGAGATATATAATAATATCTTTAGTTACTTCGTAATAACATAACGCCTTTTTCTACTTGAAGGTTTTCAGAAGTGAGGTGCTGGTCCTGGACCACCAAAACTCTTCTCATTCATTTCTTACTTTGTTTAGTACCCCAATTATTTGGTATATCATGCAGTACAACGTCTGCTCAAGTCTGCTGGCTCCGCTAGAAGTAATATAAATAATACTAAATAAAGTAAATAATTATTACTATACGTTTGTTTGTAATATTGAAATGACTGCTTTTTACTACAGTCATATTTATATATGAATATACATTGGTATACGAAAACAATAATTTTTTTTAATTTATCTGTCTGTCTATCTGATTGTTGCGGGTAATTTCTAAAATAATTAGACCGATTTTAACTTGACTTTGGTGTAATAAGGAGTAAATGAGGTTTTTTTTTAGAAAAAGGCTTATTTATTGCTTCCGAGGAGAATCAAAGTTCGCCGGTTCATCTATTTACATAAAATACATATAACTTCACGCCTTTTGTTACCCGAAGGCGTAGGCAGCGGCTGTTAAGCCTCGTCTCGCCGTTATGTTTACGTCCCAAATGGAATAGGTGGCAAACATATTGCTCTTATCTTACAGTTCGCTTCATGAATGGGCCGGCTCAACCGACGTAGTATAATGACCTCTTGGAATATCGGTGTCAAGTGGCTCGTGCCGCGTATCGTTTGGTGAGAGAGGTATCCGGAGGCTTGGTAGCCTTTCCCCATCCTTTCCACTCCTACTCACTAAAGGAAGGCAATGCACCACGGTGTTCATGGGCGTTGAATAGTTGCTTGCCATCAGGTGACCTACTTGCTCGTTTATTAGAAAAAACTCCAAAAAAATCCCATAAAAAATGCTAAAAAATATTTCGTAAGAAAAAGAACGATCGCTAGATTACATTTTTAAGATACAGTTGATTATTGCGATAAGCGTGTCAAAATACTTTTATCTTTAATTTATCCTTCGTTCAGTTATTGGAACAATCTCACAACATCAAGCTATAACTCAAGGTCGTTCGTGATATGCAGCTAATTGAACTTCCACTATTGTCGGGAAGAGAAAAACATTTTTTTAGCTTTCTCTTCTATCTAATAATTAATATAACATAACATAGCTTCACGCCTTTTGTTACCCGAAGGTGTAGGCAGCGGCTGTCAAGCCTCGTCTCGGCGTTATTTTTACGTCCCAAATGGAATAGGCGACCTATTGCCATACCGGGCACAAAGTTTGTCAGTCATCGATATTTATCACACCTAACCTCCGAAAACAATTTCGAAAAGTCATTGGTGTGAGCCAGTGTCTGGAATCGAACCCGGACCTCTGGATCAGAAGCCGTATGCTCGACCACTGCGTCACCGAGACTATAACCAAAAAAGAATATAACTAAAAAAATGAAATGTTAACGTTAAAAAAATACACTGAAACAATTTACAAATATTATTGTCTCATTTGTTCTCTCTCTGAAAATCTAAGAAATAAATATCATTCGTTGACTGTTCCCTTCTCAAATTATAGTGACTTCAAAAAAAAATAATAAGAAGATCTTGCATTTTATTGATTGACAAGTAGTCTTCCAATCACACGTGCATTTGATAACCTTCTTGTAATCTTCGGAAAAGTAGAAGTAGCTAGAATAATCATGAATAACTATTAACGAAAAATTGCTGATGTGTTCGGGGGTTCCAACCTTGTTTTTCTCTTTCCATTAAAAGTCAATGTGCTAACATAAATTTACTAAAATTAACACCTCTTCACATCGCTAAATGTAAATTGAATGAAGCAATGTCGAGATTTACGTCATAATTTATTTTAAGTAATTGTTTTTAATAATTCAATAGCTATAGTTAAAATTCGGTGGCGTTAGTCTTGTCGATCGCTACATGTAATTGGATCATCAAGGTTGTACTGACGGTAGCTGTGTCCCTGAGACTAAAAGGAGAATAGAGATGGCAAAATACCCTATGGTACGTCGTTGTTATTGGTATCAAAACCGATACCGGTACCGGTTATTTGTCATATATACCGCTATTAAAGGATAGGTATATAAAAATCATCCCAACTCAAATAAAACTCTCATAATAATCAACGCGAATATAAAGAAACCTTTAAAGTTTAAATTCCTAGAACCTGTTTAGCAAAACAACTTTGTCGCAAAAAAATAACAAATTTCCTCGAAAAAAAAATTCGAATCTTGTACTAGAAAATTATCGTATTTTCATGATACTTCAAATAATTTCATAATATTATACATACATAACTTTACGCCAAATCACTTGCAGGCTAGGCAGAGAGAACGGAGCGCCATAAGGCACGTTTCTTACACACCTCACTCGCTTCGTTGACATTTATAACTGTTTTCATGCACGCGCGTCGATTTTTGAGGCTCCTAACATCACCTTCCTCCGGAACAGGTTTTATTTGGCCATGGAATGTGTGTCTTGGCCGTCCTCGACTCCTAAATCCACCCGCTTTTGCATTGTATATCTGCTTAGTCAATCTTGCATCGTTCATTCTTTCTACATGTCCGAACCATCGGAGCATGCCCTTTCTTACTTTTACACCGACATTCTCTTTCAGTCCGACTTCCTTCCTTCATCATTAGCCTGTTGCAGTCCACTGCTGGACATAGGCCTCTCCCAATGTGTGCCACAACATCCGATTCTCTAACTTCCGCATCCAATCTTTTCCAGCAGTCCTTCTGAGGTCGTCTGACCATCGGGCTGGTGGGCGTCTTTTCTTCCTTACAACCTTGTTTTTGACGCGGTCACAATATTATAAACAAGTGATTTTGTTTTACACACAATACACACAACTTCACTCAGTTTTCTATGTAATACTAGATCACGGATATGAATACATCATTACATAGTATAAAACAAAGTCACTTTCCGATGTCTGTCCCCTTATATGCTTATATCTTTAAAACTGCGCAACAGATTTTAATTCGGTTTTTTTAATAGTTAGAGAGTGTCACGGGGGTGGTTTTGATCTATAATTCATATATGATGTTGTAAAGAAAAAGTTATAATTTTTGAAATTTAGCACTTTAATTGCAAACGCTGGCTGAACCCTAAGTGATAGATCAAATCAATGTTCTACATTATTAAACACCTTCAAAAGGTCTACAAAAAAATCCGTGAGGGCATGTGCCTATCTCTTAGGGATAACCCACAATGACCATTTTTATTTGTTTACTTTTTACGAGAAATAATGGCTGATTTACGAAGGGATTTTAAACGTTACAGCATTAATTTTCATCCAATAAAGTATCTTAAATAGATTGTGCATGTATTATAGATGACCCTGGCCCTTTACAGCATGCAATTTAAACGAATATTTTCGAAGATATTGCAGTATTAACATAGCGGGACAGCAATGAAAGCCGATAAATAGCACAAATTGAACCTCATGATATCCAAAATATACTCTTTTATTACTTTTGATGCGGAACAAAGTTCGCCGGGTCAGCTAGTATTATATACTTTTTAAAACTGCAAATACGTTCTTATAACAATAATAAAATATTGAAACAACTCTTTATGGATTATATCGCGTTTATTTCGAACTTATATTCTATTTATTACCCGATTTATCGCTCGTGAAATAGATCTCTGTAAAGAGTTCGAAACGTTGAGAATCTTTTAGAAAATAACATAACATAACATAACATAACTTCACGCCTTTTGTTACCCGAAGGTGTAGGCAGAGGCTGTTAAGCCTCGTCTCGCCGTTATGTTTACGTCCCAAATGGAATAGGTGGCGAACCTATTGCCATATCGGGCACAAAGTTTGTCAGTCATCGATATTTATCACACATAACTTCCGAAAACAATTTCGAAAAGTCATTGGTGTGAGCCAGTGTCTGGAATCGAACCCCGGACCTCTGGATCAGAGGCCGTGCGCTCGCCCACTGCGCCACCGAGACTGTTAAGAAAATAAGTTCTAAATAAACGCGAAATAATCCATAAAAAGTTGTTTCAATGTTATGAATGTGATTTGCGAAAATCTAAGAAATAAATAATAAAATAAATAAAAAAGGCCCGGACGCCATAAAACCCCCCATGCTCATTATAAATATTTGCGCACGGGTAGGCATCGAACGTGTGGACTTATATCCATAATCTATACATATATTAAAAATGGAAGCTCGGTGGTCCAGTGGTCAAGCACTCCGCTTTTAAATCTAGAGGTCGCGGATTCGAATCCTCACACTGGCAAACACCAATGACTTTTCGAAGTTCTTTTTGGAAGTTATGTGTGAAAAATATCGATGACTGAAAACTTTGGTGCCCGGTATGGCAATAGGTATGGCAATGGCGAGACGAGGCTTAACAGCTGCTGTCTACATCTTCAGGTAGAAAAAGGCGTAAAGATATGATAGGTAATAATAAAAATGTAGGAAAGTTGAATGAAACTACACATTGGATATTTGTTTTTAGAAGACTTGGGATATGATCTATATTCGATAACGGACCCAAAAATATGGTTCTTAAAATTTTTGTCTGTTTGTCTATTTAACTGATTGTTTGACTATTTACGGATAACTCTAAAAGTATTGCATGCTTTTACGTCAAATTTTGCATAAATATAGCCAAGATGCCGGGTTAAGACATAGGCTAAATATTATCATGCTATTACTAATAGGGGGTGAGTAATGCATCCTTATAATGGCACAGGCGCTGTATTTTTTTCTGCTTTATGGCGTCCACGCAGACGAAGTAGCGGGCAACAGCTAGTAATATACTATATTTTGTCCACGATAAGAATGGTTTTTTGACAGCTCATGCCCATGAAGTTTCGTATTGTGTCGCATAAAATTTCATACATAAAATTATTTACTTCATGAAAGTGTACCGCCCATTCAATGATGAGCCAAAAATAACAATTTCTACAATTCTGCCACAGAAATATATAATTGGTATATAATCGATCGAAATAAATGCTAGTTTAACAATTTTATTTATATCCATACACACACACCACACTACAATAAAATTGAAGTATCTGTTTATAATATTAAAATAAGTGCTTTCTAATACATACATTATTTATCCTTGAAATAAAGTCGAGAGGCCTAGCAGTGGACTGCAACAGGCTAATGATGAAAGTCGTAATTGATGAACGACAGAAAAAAAATGCTTAATCTTTTAAGTAAATATGATTTAATAAATCGATTAAATAGTACGAACGATCTTACTTTCGGAGATCACCAATTTTATAACAATAACAATTTCTACAATTCTGCCACAGAAATATATAATTGGTATATAATCGATCGAAATAAATGCTAGTTTAACAATTTTATTTATATCCATACACACACACCACACTACAATAAAATTGAAGTATCTGTTTATAATATTAAAATAAGTGCTTTCTAATACATACATTATTTATCCTTGAAATAAAGTCGAGAGGCCTAGCAGTGGACTGCAACAGGCTAATGATGAAAGTCGTAATTGATGAACGACAGAAAAAAAATGCTTAATCTTTTAAGTAAATATGATTTAATAAATCGATTAAATAGTACGAACGATCTTACTTTCGGAGATCACCAATTTTGTCAGTTGGCGACCGGTCAAAAAACCATTCTTATCGTGGACAGAGTATAAAAGACACTCTGTTTCCGGAAGCGTTGGTGAACAAACGTGTAGCCGAGTTGAACTTCTTTTTTATTATTACACAAGTTTTTTCCCAGTATAGTATTACCGATTGATTATCTCGTGGTGTAAATTATTTGTTTTTATATTTTTATTTGTGTTCCGTGTGGCCGTAAGTTTAAACTTTACTATTTTATATTAGCACGTGTTTGACTCTGTGTATTTGATGTTATTCCCAAATATGCAGAGTGAAGATAGCGATGATCCGCGGGCACGGAGACCGGCACCTGCCCCTCCTAATCCTCCAGATCATACTAGTGGAACTGTCGGAGCGACAGATACGACTTAAAAAACACGAACTATGCCACTTAATTAACTCATTTACTCAACAGTGGTAGAGCCAAGCAGTTCGCTGCATGAATGGGCCGGCTCGACCGATGAAATACCACGACCTCTCAGAAAACCGACGTAAAGTGGCTCATGCTGCGTTTCGTTCGGTGAGAGAGGTACCTGGAGGCCCACCCCCCTTCCCCGTCCTTTCCTATCCCCTGTCCCTTAAAGATCGGCAACGCAACAGTAACACTATATGTGTTGCTGGTGTCCATGGGCGGCGTTGGTTGCTTACCATCAGGTGACACGCCTGCTCGTTTGCCCTCCTATCCCATAAAAAAAAAAATTCAATCCATCGGTTATAGCCATCTCGGAGACATGGTCAAGGTCAGGTTCCCGTTTCTGGGATTCGGTCTTCTCCTGTCTCCGGGAGAATGGAACTGATGGTTATGCAGGGAGTGCTTTACTATTAAAGCGCTCTCTCCCCTTTTCCCACCTTACGCACCTGGTATCACTATTGTTGCCATCAGGTCCCTTAACGTTTCCTTTGTATCTACTTATATACCTCATCCTAACTCCTCATTAATTCCAGATATACTTGTCCTTCTTTATCCATTCATTTCCCCATGGTTATTATGGGTGATTTTAACGCCCATAATGCTGAAACCTCATTTATTTATTCGGCCACTTCCTCCTGGACATCATTGACGAGGTCAATTTGTGCCTCCTCAATGACGGTTCCCCAACTCGCAGAACCTTCCATGATCCGAAAAGTGCTGTCTATCTTTCAGTCTGCTCACCTTCTCTGTTCCCAACTACCAGTTGGAAAATTTTACCGTTCACCCATGGAAGTGACCACTATCCTATTATATTATCCATGTCACTTCCTAATCGTGTATACCCTCAACGCAATCCTTCCTCTCCTATGAAGTACAAGCTCTCTAAAGCTGGTCCGCATACTCCAAAACCCTGGATCGTAAACTTCATTCCTTCCCGCAAAATATTTCTTACTCCTCACTCCTTTTCTACAGTATGTATGTCGAGAGTATCATCTTCCAGCTAATCTTCATGTTCCTCTTAAAAGAACTGCAAAAGACCTCACCTCCTCCCAACTTGGTGAAACGCTGAGTGCTCCGCAGCAGTTACGGAACGAAGGGAGGCTGAGAGATCCTACAATCGTGATATGTCTGTAGACAATTTCCGTAAATATAAACAGACAGCTGCTAATTTCACTAAACTTAACAAGAAAATGAAAAGACTTGGTTGGATAAGCTTCTGTGAATCCTTATCACCAAGAACTCCTCCTTCAGTTGCCTGGAAACAGATTCGCCGACTTACGGGATCCTGTAACACAGAAAATATTTCAGGTAATGACCCCTCGTCATGGCTAGATGTCTCTTGTCTATGTTCTCTACTTTTACCCCCTGCTATTTCCCTCCTTGGAATAGTTTTGGTAGTGGCTTTTTCTTTTTACGAACTTTCCCAAGTACTTGACGGACGGACTGACTCAGCTCCTGGCATCGATGGTATTCCTCAAGCTAGCGCTGTCAAATTGCTGGGAATGACATTGGATTCTAGAATGACGGGATCCCCTCACATTTCTTCAATATCCCAAAAATGTGAGAAAAACATCAACGTTTTACGTGCCCTTTCGGGTGCCTGGTGGGGCTCTCACCCATACTCCCAGAAACTCCTCTATAACTCCATAGTCCGCAGTCACTTTGACTACGGTTCCTTCCTTCCTAGTAGTTGCAATAAATCCAATCTTCTTATCTTAGACAAAATCCAATCCTAGTGCCTGCGTATAATCCTTGGAGCTATGAAATCTTCGCCCATCAATGGTGGAATGTGGTGACCCTCCATTACATTTACGCAGACAATTCTTTTCAGATAGATTCCTTTTGAAAACCTTCCAAAATTCAAACCACCCTCTTCTCCCCAAACTACGTCAACTATCAACTTTCTCTAGTCATCCTGATAAAATACCATGCCCCCTTGTTAACCTAAAAAAACGACGCGTTAGTCTTCCGTCCCAACATCCTTCTTCATTTTGGCTTAGATAAATTTGACACCGACGCGCGTAATGTTTTTAACTCTGAATATAACTGGAGATTTTGTGGGTGGCATACCATCTTCACCTACGCTTCCAAAGTGACTGCAGATAGCAGTGTTGGAATAGCGGTGTGGATCCCTTCCCCCAGAATATTCCTTAGCTTCAAATATCCCTCCGCTACATTGGTCTTCACTGATGAATCACTTGCAGTGTTAGAGGCCATCTCATTTATTAAATCCCATCTCCTCAATAATTCTATTATTTTTTCAGACTCTCTAAGCTGCCTTAAAGCTATCCTATTCAATCCTTTCCGAAACTCTTGTCTCCCAGTTATCCTAAAAATTAAAGAACTCCTTCTAGAGTGCAACAAACTTAACATAAATGTTAAGCTTCCTGGGCATTCTTGAATACCAGGTAATGAGAATGCTGACTCTTGCGCTAAATCAGCTGCCCACATTGGTAATCTAGAACACTTCCATCCTACTCCCAAGACTTATATCTCATCGCCAGTTGGTTATAAAAAAAAATCATGGAATGCTGTTTGGAAATGCTCAAAATGTTCTAAGGATAACCACTATGCGAACTTACAGCCCAATATTCCCCCTTCCTCATGGTTTGTTAAGTTTCGCAAAGTGGATAAAAAAAACGGTAACTGTCATTTGTCGATTGAGACTGGGTCACTTTTGTACTCCTGTCTTCCTCGCCAAGCTTAGGATAAGGAACACCTCTTTGTGTGAGTCCGGCCTTGACGAAGGCGACTTAAACCACATTTTCTTCTCCTGCCCTAAATTACGCTACTCTCTCTACGACTTTCTCCCGCCAGAAATCCCTCGTCCCACTTCCCTTAAATGCCTCCTATACCTCATTTGTTGCCCTAATATAAATTCCCTTCTTTGTAAATTTGTAAATAGAAACTGTATAAAATTGTAAATTAAACGTTATCCCCCATTACAACTAGATATTAACTTTATATTTTTGTTTGTGTGTGTCCAAATTACCAAAGAAAAAGCGTATAAAAGAGCTATATATCAAATGTTATTAGGAAACCTCATGTAGTTTTCAAGTAAAAATATCTGAGACAAACAAACTTGGAACATTAATTCCAAATGCGATTATTCAGTTAGACGTGTAAGCGTCATAATATTAACATTTGAATGGTTTTAAAACTGTACATAAAATTGTCATAAAATAAAAGAAAATTTAAAGTATTACTATTTCTTTTTTGTCATTAAGACGATTATATATTAAAGTATTGTAGCAAGCGTTTACTTATTATTTTGATAGTCAAAAGATTATTAAGATTTAATTTATTAAAGTAAATATTCAGGGAATTACTGTCTTTGATAATTTAAATCTCTATACTTTTCTGAAATATTTTTGATATTGCGAACTTCGCTCTAATTGTTTAAGTAATTTTGCCCTGTACAGTTGCTTAACCGAATTCTTATCTCGAACCACTGCGTAGTGATTGATAATATTTAAAAGTACTTAATAATAATATATCATTCTGTGAATTATATATGCGTCCTAAACCATAGTAACTAACACCACAAGAACAGCTTATTTTTCAAATATTTTTAGTTAAATATAAGACTGGTTAAATGCCCCGCATATAAAATGTATCGCAATAGATGGGGCACATAAGATAAAAATTTTCTCTTGAACACAAATAAATACAAATAAACAAACAAAAAATTCCATGCTCTTCATACATACGTACTTAAACTCACGCCTGAATCCCATAGGGGTGGCCAGTGACTTTGGCTTTTCACAAGCTACGATCCTGACACAATTCTTTCGCCTCATCTACAGTCATACATCTTATTTTGCATTAATTCTATTAGGATAAGAAAATATTGCAATATGTGGAGATAAAAGTTGGTAAAAATATCGTTGGAAGTATAAATAATGGATTCTTATTTGAACTGATGGATTCTTCTCTAAGTAGCCTTTAAAAAGCGCTGATAAATATTGTTATTTATTTACTAGCGGACCCGGCCAACTTTGTTCCGCATTAAAATTAATAAAGAAGTAAAATTTTGGATTTATCACTTTTTTGAAGTGTAACTTCTAATGGCTCGTGCAACCATTTAACGCTTTTAACGCCCCCTTGCGGCCGCTATATATATTTTATATTACCAAAGGCGAAACTGAACCGGTCTATATATAAATCCACGAAGCAAATTGCTTAAGCCTGATTATTCGCAGTATATAGACATCTAGTAGCGCATAGTGGTACTATTAGCGCATAATTGATAGGTATAAATTATTAGTGGAATAGTACCACCATCCGCTGCTAGATGCTGCCACAGCCGCGGCTCCAACCACTAAGATGATAAAAGTTATTATATTGTGAAAATATTTATGATTACATTATAGCTAAAGTCATTAAAAAACAAAAAATCCTTTCGACTTTAAACCGGCGAATAATTTATATTCGCCGAATTAAGAACGAACATTATTTTGTTCAATAATAAAGTTTCAAATATTGACGCAGGGCGCTATCTAGCGGCAACTGTAGTTAACTATAGCCGTTTATCATTTTAGTTAATTGATTTATTATACATAATTACATGTTGATATTTATGTGAATATATTACTAAAATCTAATATGGACATCGGTGAAATACACTACATTTATAATTATGAGGTTAAAGTAATTTTCCAGTTATATAGTCACTGTTTTGATGATAATTCCACAGCACTCGGATTTTTACTTCACTCGCTTCGTTGTAGTAGAACTAGTTTCCAATAGATGTCCTTGCTATTAATACTTTTTATCTAATTTTCTTTTCTAAACATTTACTTAAAACACATAGAAAAGCACCTAGACACCAAACAAACAATAATGATTATCATAAATATTTGTGAGGTCAGATGTTTCCAAATATGTATGTAATTCAATTTGCAAAAAAAATGTTAGTTGTTTCTTTTGACAGCAGAACATTACAAAACGAGAGGAAAAGAGAAAGAATGATAAAGGTTAGAGAGGAGGAAAGAGAGAGAAGAGGAAAGAGATAGAGTGAGTCAATATCACTCAAAAATATTGTTTTTTGTGATTTTTCGCGAAGCGAAGTTAGCAGTGTGTAATTAGTTTGTTTACGTGTTTATAATATTTATATCATCGCTTAATTGTTTTTTTTTTTAATTTAATATAATACTTATAATTTAATAGTGGAGTGATTTTATTTTCGAATTTAGTGGATAAGATTTATAAATAATGAGTGATAACAATCCAAGAGATAATGCGACGGATTTATAGTTACAATGCCAAGGTACGTGTCTTGAAGATTTATTTGATTGTTTTTTAATTTGAAAATAAGTATTGACGCATTCACATACATCTACAATGTACAAATAAGCAGAGATGTGACTTATTTGAAATACTTCTATTTAAAATACAAATACAAAATACCTATTTTGTATTTAAATACCTTTTTGTTGAAAGCATTTTGTTAAAGTTATTTTATTTGAAATACCTCTCGAGAGGTATTTTGAATAGTCATTTCAAAATACAAAATAGGTACTTTCTGATTAATTTGAGCCAAATTCATGCCATTTCTTTTTGTAAGTACAATTTTAGTATAGTTTGTTATTTATCGTATGCATTAAAATTTTAAAGTTTTTATAGGTTATTATAATTTTATAGGTAAAATTTACTAGGTGGTCCAGTGGTCGAGCACACCGCTTTTGAATCAAGAAGTTGTTGTGGGTTCATCCTGGCTCACACTAATGACTTTTCGAAATGATTTTTGAAATTTATACATACATACATAACCTCAAGCCAGCGTTACCAACTCGAAATTCGTCAAGGTGGGAGATAGGGTTCTACAAGTTGGTAGTTTCCAACAAACCCTACTATGAAAAGTTGGTAGATCTACCACCCATACTTTTCAAGTCTTTTAGAGACCCTCCAATAAGAATCTGGCATCCTTAATTTACTTTTCGATTGGATGAGACATATTTGAACTATTTTTATTAGAAATCTAATGATAAAACAGAATTACAGACCGCTAATATTCAAAATATCAATAGAAAATAGTCATAATTGAAAAACGAATAATTATGAGTCTATGACTTCAACCAAAGCATAGTTTATAAGTCACTTACAGATAGTAGTAACTAATATTAATGTTGTAAAACTAGGTTTAATTAAACATTGACAACATCCAATAAAATTAATCTCAAAATAGAAAATAGATCTTTTCAGATCACAGAAATGATTAAATAATAATATTCAATAACTTTGATTCTTGGCGGCGTTAGATCATCTAACGCCGCCATGATGTTTGTTTTGTTTTTTTTTTTATTAAGCCGCCATGATATGACCTGTACATCAACCTGTAACGCCCTCTATTTTCGAGTAAATTCGATGGATCCATCAAAGGGTAAAAAAGCAAGAGAAAGATTACGAAAAATGAAAAAAAAATTATAGTTTCAATATTATTTTCATGGAGGTTTGATTTGGGATTTTTGAAAACTTTAAAAGTTGGTAGATTTTTGGTACAAGGTGGTAGGTTTGACTACGACACTAAAAGTTGGTAGATCTACCGAAAAGTTGGTAGAGTTGGCAGCACTGCCTCAAGCCAAATCGATTGCGAAGTAGGCAGAGAGAACAGAGCACATAAAGCACGACTCTTGCACACCTCACTCGCTTATTTGATCGTAATTGTTTTTTTTTAACGATATAAGGAGGCAAAGGAGCTTGCGGGTCACCTTATGGAAAGCGACTACCTACTAGCGACTACTACTACGCTCATGGACATCTGCAACACCAACAACTCGTTCCACAACGGAACAGTGTGTAAAATGGGGTAAGCTGGTACTCATCTTTTAGCAGAGTCACCCCAAAAAGAAGATGAGAACAGTATTCCATGTGAGGTCGGAAATGCGCTTTATATAGCAAGCGATTACCTGACGTGAAATACCGTCTTTTTTCTAAGGCAATTTCGCTTTGCCCTCCAGATAACCGCGAAACTGGACAAGTCGACCCCAAAAATTCCGATATCGGTTAAGGCGGGTAACCGAGTGCCCTCAAAAAAGGGAGGCAACAAAGTGTGCATTTTCAGCGGGAAACGCGCAGACCTGTGTCTTCTTAGGGTGGAATTAACTAAGTTGAGTCGGCCTTAGTCCGAAATCTGACTAGGCAGAGTTTCGATTGTAGACACAGTTTATTCCGGTACGAATCGACGTTTTCCCGAGAAATGCGCGGGTGGCCAGTATATATGGCATCCGCCGTACCGCATAGCCCCGTACCGTATCGTGAAATACCACGACCTCTCAGAAGACCAACGTAAAGTGGCTCATGTCGCGTTTCGTTCGGTGAGAGAGGTACCCGGAGGCCCACCCCCCTTTCCTCATCCTTTCCTTTCCCCTATCCCTTAAGGTCGGCAACGCAACAGTAACACTATATGTGTTGCTTGTGTCCATGGGCGGCGTTGGTTTCTTACCATCAGGTGACATGCCTGCTCGTTTGCGTTTGCGTTAGTATTTTGCACTTGAAATAGTAAATCTGAAAAGTATTTTGTATTTAAATGCTTTTTTAAATCCATTTTGTACATCTCTGCAAATAAGTAACTGAATGTGTTAGTAAGTACAAAACTCGAGAAAAACTGAACCGATTTCGCTATTTTTTTTTTAATATTTCTTGAAATACGAGGTTGGTCCATAAACAGGGATGATGAATATTATTATTATTATTACTCAAACAAAAAAATGGCAAAATAGAATAAAATATAATGTTATGTGTGTTTTTTATAGTTTGATATAATAATATTAAGTCAAACAATAAAATTATTGTAGGATTGTTATTTCTTTTCTAATATGCAGTTCTCGAATTGTAGAATAAGTATTAAATAAGAAAGAATATACTTTTAGTGGGTACGAAGATCGCAGGGTCAGCTAGTTATTAAGATAAATACATTTTTACGGGCGAGACGATGAGGCAAGCACTTCCACTGGTTTAAGAGGTCCCAGGAGTAAATGCAAATTTTTTTTACAATAATATGAAGTTACACTTCT
This sequence comes from Euproctis similis, assembly GCA_905147225.2. NCBI lineage: Eukaryota > Metazoa > Arthropoda > Insecta > Lepidoptera > Erebidae > Euproctis > Euproctis similis. Next base: position 4,071,345 of record LR990113.1, on the reverse strand, counting down.
TTCGCGCGGAGGGACTCCACGTACGGTTTTTTTTATTCCATCATACGTGTATTATAGCTAAAAACCACCCCGTTGACACTCTCTATCTATAAAAAAACACCGCATCAAAATCCGTTGCGTAGTTTCAAAGTTCTGAGCAAAAAAAGGGGCAGACAGCGGAAAGTGACTTTATTTTATACTATGTAATGATATCTGATGGTGATTGATAAAATGATTTACATCGTAAACTAAGTTATATTCAATAGAATTTTCCCCTATCTAAACCCATAGATCAATAAATCCCTGCCAAAACTACTTAAAGTTAAAGGACTGTATGTGTCTACATACCAATAAAAAAAAACCTGTCAAGACACTCTCTCAAAAAGAGATGAAGATGAGATTTGAAAATAAAAACAATGAGACATATATATTTAATTTTTACAAGATGATGTGTACAATGTTTTAAATGCAAATAATATTCTAAAACACAAAATAAGACCTTTATTGAGACCGTTCTCGTGCAGAAAAAAATACAAACGTAAATATAATGATAATCTTTTAATATTTATATATAATAATTAATCGATAATTAATAAACATACAAACCTTTTTTTTATTTTGAAAAAAAAAAAACTTAAAATTTGTAACACATTTAAAACGAACAGATATTTTGTTTATGTCAATGCTACTGTTGACAGACCGTATCGACGCGACGCTCAAAACCTGACTGATCGGCTGCGCCCGCGCGTAATAATCATGCTGCTCATAATATTATTATTATCACAACAAAACCTTCTTAACGACCTCCAGTCCAAAGTAACCTGAAATGTTGCCTTATTATGAAATGTTGTGGTCTTATTATTATAAAAAAATACCAAACGTCTGTTTCGATATTGATTTGATATTCGATATCGCAAAACGAATTTCTGTGAAACTCTAACAAATAAACAATAATATGAAAAAAAAAATATCGCCATCAATTTATATAGTTTTTTTTTTATATTCTACTTTTAATATTTTATCTCTGCCTACCCCGCAAGAGATTTGGCGTGAAGTTATGTATTTATGCTTGTACATATTTTATTCACAAAATTTATAATGAAGGTTGTTTTCTTTTTTTTTGTTTGAGAGGAATGAATTCAGATACATTTACCAAGAGGGAAGTAGCAAATAAAAGTTAGTTTTATAATAATGTACAAGATGGTGACGACATAAAAAACATGTTACAATTATTTACATACGTGTTTTCAACAAAGAAATTTATATCATTAAACATAAACATAACTTCACGCCTTTGTTATCCGAAGGTGTGTTATCCGAAGGCAGCGGCTGCTAAGCCTCGTCTCGCCGTTATTTTTACGTCCCAAATGGAATAGGTGGCGAACCTATTGCCATACCGGGCACAAGGTTTTCAATCATCGATATTTATCACTCTTAACCTCCAAAAAACAATTTCGAAAAGTCATTGGTGTGAGTCAGTTTCAGTTTCATTTATCATCATACCCAATAAAATATGCGTTTGTCTGTGTATGTGTTCTGTTGCGCCTGCCTGTGTTTGAACTAATAAATATTAATTTAATAAATCATTATTTTTTAAAATTGTATTATTTTATTTTTTATAAATTTATTATCATTTTTATTATATAAAAAATCTTCTTACATTAGTTTATTTTAAGAATTTTTTTTATCATTTTTTATAGTATTTCCACTATCAGTCTCGACTTCAAATTTAAATGAGAATTACTAAAATAAATACTAATAAAAATGTTTAATTTGTATTTAAAGAACTGGCAACAGTCTAGGTTTAACAGTAGCTGTCTACAACTTCGGTTAGAAGAAAGCGTGAGGTTATGTTCTGTTTACAGAAGGCAACACAACAGTTTTTTTGTAATTTTTGACTATAAATATGCAGAAAGACAGAAACACAGACAAACATAAAATTGATATTAGCATGTTACTTAGAAAACATATTCAGACAAAACTAATTTTTATTATATCTGTCAAAATTTGTTTAAACCGTTTTCTACTTTCAATAAATTGCCTTAGCTTAATACTGTTGTAATGCATATTATTATGCCTCTTTAAATTTTGAAACGTACGGAATAACCAAAAAACTCTTAACTTATAAAAATAAAGATAAGGGTAGTAAAGCGTAAAAATCGAACTTATTTAATCATCTACCCACAATCATGAAACTTTTATAAAAATAAAAATACGGAATCAAGTCTATATGCATATGGATAATATAAATGTAATAACAAATCAAAGTAGAGTATTGACCTGGTGACACCGAAGTAGTCAGCTAACAATTATTATAATGTTTATTTTTTAATGATTCCTTAACTGATTGTAACTGTCATTGCCGTCTAAACGACACGCAATTACGCTATAGCAAAATAAAGTCAGGTTGTAATTTGACATATTACGAAAAATAATTACAGAAATGTAATGGTGTTTCATGTAATATGGTAGTTTTGTTCAGTCAGCAAGGGCATATAAAATATATTTTACAGCACAAGTTAACAGTTGCTGTCCGCTGAAATATAGACATTATTTATAAAAATTGTACAGTATATTTGCAGAACAACAGACTGTTGGTCGAAAATCATTCGATATAGGATGTAGTGTATCAGAAGCTGAGGTCAAGATCATCATCAACAAAAGAACTTCAATGAAAATAATTTTGAAGGTTGATATGGTATTCAATGCAAAGTTTAAGGACCGCGCAGAGTTGCTCTCAACTGTATTTGCCTACCTTGCCGAGAACTTACTACTACATCCCAATTACCGAATATATAACCGGTTGTAGATATTTTATATATATATTTAATAAATATTGATTCAAACAGCTGCCTGTGATGTTAAAGAACTTAATATACATGTCAGTTGTATATATGTGCCTACGTTTTTGTTACTACAAAATAAAGAAACTCAATTTGGTGTTGTTGTTTGTTAGTTTATGTTTGTGAGTTGTTGTGTATGAAGAATTTAATAATGTTAACGTTGGCAGCTGTTTATTGAACGAAATCGGATTTATAAAAATAAATGCATATATTTATTTCTAAGACTTTCGCGAACCTCACTCATAGATCAAAACAACCTTCAGGATTATATCGCGTTTATTTATTACTTATTTATATTTATTTCCCGACGTTTCAAACTCTTTACAGAGATGATCTCTGTAAAGAGTTCGAAACTAATAACGCGATATAATCCTGAAGGTTGTTTTGATCTATAAATGCATATTATATTTTTTTTCAGACTTGGTGATAAAATAGCTAATTATCAATTGATCGGCAGCCGTGAAATAGTAGCTGGTTATATCGACTGACTTGCTGGGGTCGGAAGGGTCAGCAGGTTGCTGTACTGAACGGTGACTCAAATGCTAGGCTTTCTCGATTCAACCCTCAATTAACCTAACCAAAATTAAATTAATTTTGTCAAAAAAAATCCCAGCATTCTCGAACTGTCAACCTCTGGATCTTATATAATCCTCTTCTCAGTTAAATAACAAGGAAGGTCAGAAAAGTCAGCAACCTACAATAATTTCAGGCTTGTATGACAAGTATCATGAAAGTTAAGATGCGAATAAGGTTTGTAAAAAATGTGTTTGTAAGAAGGTGTTGACCTGAACATGTCGTAGTAAAATAATTAAGAAAAAAATCTTTAAATTGTCTAATAGAAATCGTAACCTACAACTACTACTACCAGCGCCATATATTTAGTAATACTACTGTGCCATATTATGCCATGCTGCTGGTTATGCTGCCTTTTTCTACTCTTAATCTGCTTGACATATTGGTCCAGTTCCAGTTGTAAAACATGAAGTTTACACACACATATATATATACTAGCTGACCTGGCGAACTTTGTTCCGCATCAAAAGTAATAAACGAGTAAATTTTAGATATCATGAGGTTCAATTTGTGCTATTTATCGGCTTTAACTGCTGTCCCGCCATATTAATACTGCAATATATTCGAAAATGTTCGTTTAAATTGCATTCTGTAAAGGGCCAGGATCATCTATATTACATGCACAATCTATTTAAACACTTAATTCGATGAAAATAACGCTGTAATGTTTAAAATCGCTTCGTAAATAAGCCATTACTTCTTGTAAAAAAAAAAATACTCCCTCATGATTTTGCATCATTAGTCCACATAAATTAGTGTGGACCAGCTGGACTGGTTGTCAATCTGAATCTCCGGCAGCTTCTTAACATCTAAATAATGTAGGTGTCCCCGGCGTCTATGCCATTGTAGATAATCATTTTAGATATTTGAACAAGACAGGTTAGAAAATATTTCTCCTTGTGTGTTATGCGCCGTGTAAGTCGCTTTAATCTTACAAAATATGCCGGCCGGTTTTTGTAATTTACACTGCGTTTACTTTTCGTATCGTATAATATCGTACGAGGCGGCGACGGTCCTCGCGCAATGTCTACTAATCCTCGTGACAGAGGGGGGCGATGGCGAGGTGGACCAGAGGGCTGAAGCACTGTCCTGGGCCACCCCAACGCCGGAGGAAGGCCGCCGCTAGGTTTTAGTGGGTAACCCTAGGATCGGATTGCAGTTTACTGTTTTGGGAGTCCGACACTAGCCCCTGCTGTTTCCAGGTGGGGGTGTGCATAAAGCATTTCCTCGCGTAAAAAAAAAAGGTAGAAATAAACATAACATAACCGCACGCCCTTTTGTACCCGAATGTGTAGGCGGCGGCTGCCAAGCCTCGACTCGCCGTTATGTTTACGTCCCAAATGGAATAGGTGGCGAACCTATTCCATACCATACCAGGCACAAAGTATGTAGTCATCGATATTTAGGTATCACACATGACTTTCGAAATTAATTAATTTTTAAAAAATATTGCTGTGTGCTAGGATCCGAACCCGCGACCTCTGGATTCAGAAAAGAAACCGTATGTTCGACCACTTATAGGTATATTTCGCCTAATTCCTGCCACAAAATAAAATTAAAACATCTAAAGATAAATAAATACTACAATTTCCGATTAAAGTACGTACCATGATGATAAAAGTAACAATACAGAAAAATCTGCTAAGAGGTAATAAAAAAGTTTAGTTTGCTGAGCACTACTGTTCCTCAAGGAGCTAACATGACCAGGTACTTCTCATGACCGCCCGCCACATAATATTACATTATGTGCGCGCGATATATATTTGCCTAAAAATCTAACTACATCTACTTTACAATCTACTCACATTTTGTATATCACGATATCTTTTGAATGACAAGTCCGAATTGAATAATTCTAAAAGTTCTAGAAATATATTGAATCTGGCATGACACGACATTTAGTATGTACTACATGATATCTATTCACAAAATAAAGAGTTTTTAAAACGACGTCATTTTAATTATTTAAAAAATTAAATAACAATTATTGTGCAATAACTACAATGTCCCGACCTTTTTTGTGATAATTATATGTTCTGCAAAGTTGTAGTACATTCGTTTTGTTCTATAATCAATAGTTTTCACAGCGTACGCAATGTAAGCACTTCTTACACCTTGGGTTACATTGTTGGACGTTTAGTAAGGATCCCTAATGAATTCGAAAATGAAATGTAGCTTAGAGCCTTCCTTGACAAATGGACTATCCGGCATTGGTATTTTTTTTTTTAAATTGGTCCAGAGGTTTCTGAGATTAGCGCGTTTAAGTAAACAATAACTCTTCCGCTTTTTAATGTAAGTAATGGATATATTTTACGCATGAGTTTGTTTATTTGCTTGAAATACTACAAGACGAACTCGCTAACACTTTTCTCACTGAAGTCTATCTGACGAGACGTTAACAGTAGTTAACATTACATATATTGTACATAACACCTCACTAATTAATAATCTGGCTATAAAGAGTCACATTTCATTTCTTCATTATTACATCGTACAAGCGATTATAATTCAGCATTGTTACAGATTAACTAACATGTTTTATCCATACATTCATACATAACATACATAACTTCACGCCAAATCCCTTGCGGGGTAGGCAGAGAGAACAGAGCGCCATAAGGCACGATTCTTACACGCCTCACTCGCTTCGTTGACTTTCATAACTCTTTTCATGCACGCGCGTCGGTTTTTGAGGCTCCTAACATCACCTACCTCCAGAACACGTTCTATTTGGTCATGAAATGTGTGTCTTGGCCGTCCTCGACTCCTACATCCATCTGCTTTTGCATTGTATATCTGCTTAGTCAGTCTTGCATCATCCATTCTTTCTACATGTCCGAACCATCGGAGCATACCCTTTCTTACTTTTACACCGACACTCTCTTTCAAACCTTTTAACAGTGGTAGAGCTAAGCAGTTTACTGCATAAATGGGCCGGCTCGACCGGTGAAATACCACGACCTCTCAGAAGACCGACGTAAAGTGGCCCATGCCACGTTTCGTTCGGTGAGAGAGGTACCCGGAGGACCACCCCCTTCCCCATCCTTTCCTATCCCCTTCCCTTAAAGGTCGGCAACCCAACAGTAACACTATATGTGCTGCTGGTGTCCATGGGCGGCGTTAGTTGCTTACCATCAGGTGACACGCCTGCTCGTTTGCCCTCCTATCCCATAAAAAAAAAAACAACTTCCTTCTTACAACCTTGTTCTCTACGCTGTCAGCGAGAGTCACTTCGCAGATTTTGCGCAGTGCCCTCATTTCTACCGCGTTTATTCTACTTTCATGCACACTCTGCCATACCCAGCTCTCGCTTCCATAAGTTAGCGTTGGGATCAGGACTGCATTGTGGATTGCTAGCTGGGCTTTTCTGTTAATGTTTTTTGCGCCCAGGAATTTGACCAACGCTCCATTATTTAGTCTAGTCATTTCGTAAGTTACCCGGAACAAACAAAGAGAGAGACTAAAATTGTTAAAAAATGTTAAATTGGTGTATTTACCGTATATTATTATATATTACGATTGTAGAAAGCAGTTATTTCAATACAAAGTCTTGGTGGTCCAGTGGTCGAGCACCCCGCTTCTGAATCCAGAGGTCATGGGTTCGAATTCTCACCAATGTGAGGCAATGCTCACACCAATGACTTTACTAAACCGATGACTGATGTGATGAATATCGATGACTAAATAACTTTGTGCTCGGTATGGCAATAGGTACGCCACCTTTTCCATTTGGGATGTAGCGAGTAGGTAGCGAACCTATTGCCATACCGGGCACACAGTTTTCAGTCATCAATATTTATCACACATAACTTCCGAAAACAATTTTGAAAAGTCATTTGTGTCAGCCAGTATCAGGAATTTGAAATATAAATAGAAAAAAAAAACCATTCGACTCTCATGGTTTTTTGATTAAATATCAGCAACAAGGCAACAATGTTACTTATAACTGAACAATGTCGTGGTCTCAATATCGACTCACATTTACCTGTAAAAGTCCTTGTAATTGTCATTTGACATGCCAGGTCTTCCTGATATAATAAATGAAGGAAAATCATTCATTATTTTCTCTGTACTCTTCCATATCAACTGTCAATTACGAAGCATTATAACATAACATAACTTCACGGCTTTTTCTACACGAAGGTGTAGGCAGCGGCTGTTAAGCCTTGTCTTCTGTGCATGGAAGGGGTAGGTATAATTTGATACATAATCAAATTAATTTTCTCTTATTGACTAACGAATTCTAATTATATCATTTATATCATTTCAATTACATTATATATATTTTTTTATAGTAAAGGGGACAAATTAGCAGGCGGATCACCAGGTGGCAAGTGACTACATGGACACCCGCAACACAGAAGTATTACAGTTGCGTTGCCGGCAATTTAAAGGTTCAAAATAATTTTATTAGTGTCACACAGATTACTTTTCACAGTGGTAGAACCACGCAGCTTGCTTGAATGGGCCGGCCGGTGAAATATCACGTCCTCTCAGAATATCGACGTAAAGTGGCTCTTGCCGCGTTTCGCTCGGTAAGAGAGGTATCCGCAGGCCCAACCCCTTTCCTCCTCCTTTTCCCAGCCTACTTACAACCCCTTCCATATCCTATTCTAAGGGCCGGCAACGCAACTGTTACACTATTTGTGTTCAGGTGTCCATGGGCGGCGTTTGTTGCTCACCATCAGGTGACACGCCAGTTTGTTTGCTCCCTATATCATAAAGAAAAAAACACTATATTTTGTAGTTTCTCTTATTTTTCTGGCCTGCCCTTAAAATATTAAACCTCTAATCGTTGTGGTTGCCAAAACATGAATAATTTTTGATCTGGGCGTTTAGGGTTTAACTAATTTTGTGCCAGTTCTAGAAAACTGTGTCTAACTGGGAAGTCGCCTTTTAAAACCGGGCCACAGGAGGTTGATACTGTGTACAGCTGCTGACTGACTGACTGAGGTTAGGTAAATGTAAGTACTAGGGCACCACGAAGTTAGTCATTTATATGACGCCTTTATTATCTTGAAAATCGAATACCTACGTTTGGTTAATACATAATTAAGATTTCTTATACCTTCACGCTCATAATACACCATGGTATGATTAATACAGCTTATTATTTATCGCAATGGATTTGATACCGTTCGGAAAACAGCTTTTTAGTTTTTAATTTAGAGTTTTAATTTAAATAATGGATTTGCCTTTTCGTGGTGGGGCTTAAAATACGGTGCAGGAATAAACACTTTGTTATCGCTTGCTCTGGGTTTGCCCTTTTTGGCTTAAAACACATCGTGAACCGTAACAGAACGCCTGGCAGACCTATAGACTACTTATAGTAATTATATTCCGTCATACAGAATGCATCTCGTGGTCACATCGCCAGGCCAGCAATCAAGTTTACCCTCGCCTATAGATCTTTCACATCAAATATAAATACAAATGAAATTTATCACGGTGACTTCGAGGTTCATAATACTGCTTTTGAATCACAAATGACTTTGGAAATTTTAGGGGAAATCGCCTATGATATAGTTTTAAAATATAACATAACATAACTTCACGCCTTTTGTTACCCGAAGGTGTAGGCAGCGGCTGTTAAGCCTCGTCTCGCCGTTATGTTTACGTCCCAAATGGAATAGGTGGCGAACCAATTGCCATACCGGGCACAAAGTTTTGAGTCATCGATATTTATCACACATAACTTCCGAAAACAAATTCAGTGTGAGGAATCGAACCCGGACCTCTGGATCAGAAGTCGTGTGCTCAACCACTGGGCTAGCGAGACTTTTAATATAACCAAATAAAAAAAAATGTTAGATGTGTAATTATATTTCCTGGATTTAAATTCCGACCACAAATATTTTACAACTCATTCACAGTGTTAAGGAAAGAAAACACTAGTGGTATGCCTCAAGATACATTTGAAATTTATGTAGATGATAAATTGACATTGGACATGGGTCGGTGACATAACATGACATGTCCCTGTCGAAACCTTCATATCTTGTTCCAAAATCTAATAAAGGCTATATATCCTATTCAAGAACATAATCTTACTATAAATCAATTTTCATCAAGATTTTTGAGCACTACTGGTACTCGTACTGGTAATAAATGCAGATATTGATGGATAAAATTTGAGATTTCCTATAGAGGTAGGCGGTGACATTGGCATCATGATCCTGACACATTTATTTCGCTTCATCCACAGTCATACATCTTAACTCGCACTCACATTGGTTTCGGAGGCATATTTCTTTTTTAAACACACCTTTTATTCGTTCAAGGTAGCTCCTTCTTGGTCTCCCAAACTAGTTACTGTTTAATACGAAGCGAATGTGAGTGGCGGAGTCGGTCTTTTAGTCAGTTGGTTGGTTCAAAAATTTTAACAAAAAAAAGATACCAGCTATTTACATATCGATACCTCCCACGTAATATGTTGTATCCCACAAAAATGCGATTTAGTATTTTTATTAAAATGAGCTTTATTTGTAGTAATTGGCCCATTCAAAGTAAAAAAACTACGACAATGCGATTTCTTGAACCATTTTAAAGACGTAAAATGCAATGGTTTACGCAGGGTGCGTGGCGTGGAGAACGGCGCGCCCGCAAGTTGTATCGGTTACATACAACAGACTACGCCGGACATTGAAAGGGACTCACGCGACCCGAGCTCGCTAATTTCTGGTCAAATAATTTGTAATTGAATTATTTCAAACGATTTAAGAATTAAACGGCCGAGTATAACAACAAGAGGGAGAAGATTTTGTGATCTTGTCAATAATATGAGTACACAGTACAGTATTTTCAGATACCTGTGGAAAATAGCAATGTTACAGTAAATGAATTAGAACAAAACATTATTCCCGATCCAAGCTTTCAAAATATTTCACTAAGTATCTTCTTTGTATTACTTCATAATCATTAGTGAATATAATCTTATTTTTTTCGGTGATAACAACCAAAAATGTTGTAAAGATTACTTAAAATAGAATATGTAGTAGAGTAATAGAATATGCCTCGTGGCGCATTGGTAAAAACTATCGGCTGCAGCAGTGAAGTCGGGGGCTCGATTCCCACCCGAGCACAAATATTTGTGACAAACATGAATATTTGTGTGGTGTCTGGGTGTTTTTCTATGTATTATAAGTATGTATTTACAAAAGAAAAGTATATATATATTAATATCCGTTATCTAGTATCCATAACACAAGCATTTAGTGGATTAGCTTGGAACTAGAGGGCGCTGTGTGTATTGTGTCGAAGATATTGTGTCGAAGAATAGAATATGTTGTAAATTTAACATCCAAAAATATTGTATACATATAACATTATACGTTGTTCAGCGTGTATCAAAAAATGTTGTATGTCTTACTTACTACATTTTACGTTGTTGAGCGCGCATTATAAAATGTTGTATATAATACATACAATATTTTACGTTGTAATATAAATAAAGATATGTATGGTAAGTAGTAAAAATATGATTTTACTTCGGATGTTGATATTTAAAACTCAGTTGTGTATATCGTGATTTGCTGTATTTTTGTACCTATTGCTTCTGTTCTAGATATAGAGCCCTGCTTTGCTCGCTTACTTACTAAAAATCGTTGCTGGCTTACTAACAATTCTTTTATTATTTTAATTTTCTTTTAGAATGTCCACTTCCAATAAGTTTTAATGGAAAGAATGAATGAGCTTGAAAATATAATAGATACCTTCTGACTGCTTTTATTTGGTATCACATCAGCAGTGGAAACAGTGTCTAATACGAAAAATATTAAGACACCGCACTGTTTTCCTTCTTGTGGTATGAAGGGGTTACAGGAAAATTTTCACACTCTACCACTACCCTCTCTATGGGTCCGTCAGTAACCCAGTAAAACGTTTAACCATGGCTCGAAGGACAGCAGGTAAAATCTCGATATTCATAAAAGTCTTAAACTTACTGAGCACCCCATATCATCTACATCAGTTTGTGGTGATAATCTCATATCTAGGACTGCTTGCATTTTTTGCTTACATTACCTGACGTCCAATTACTATAGTTAGGTTAGTTTAAAGATACTAAGATTAAGAAGGTAAAAACAATTCGTATATAGCAAATAATTTATATATAAATTGAAGAATTATGAGCTCTTAGATTTAAAATTTAGCGGTCAGTAAAATCCATTCTCTCATCTATCAAATTAAATAACGTAAATTAGGTAATATATTTTTATTCCCAACAATTATTACTAACTATTTAAAAGAAACAGGGAACAGGACAGGAAGATGATGACGATTTAACTAATCTTGATGTAATTTTTCAACGATATTGACAGCCCAGTTACTCAGCACTCCTTATAAGAATATAATATACTTTATTGCTCACTATTTAAGAATAGATTACAGTAGATAGTACATGGTAAATGTTAGACAAATAGGCGGTCTTAACGCATGCTGCGTTCTCTGCCAGACAAACTTCCGATAGACATGCTAGCTAGGAAATATATTATGCGGTTTACAGTTGCTTGTTTAAAATATAAATGATAAAATCCATAGAGATAAAATTTATCTATAAGAAATTCTAGGACGTTCATCTAAAAATAAACTTATTTATACACCTTTGGAATGGTTTAGCTTGGTAACGTGGTTTAAAAAGGTTGGAAATCCCTATAACGTCAAAGAAATCAAGCCCGCCGATATTTTTAGCAATAAAAATCTTGATTATACGGACATAAGCCCTCTCTATCTTAGCAGTCTTCCTGTATCAAAGGCAAAAGAATGGTGAGTACAGCTCACATCTTTGATTTGCCGACGACATCGTTGTAATAGCAGAGTCGCTGGAACAGTTAAGCGGATTGCTGCGCAGACCAAGGTCGTGTTCAATGAATATGTCGTGCACGGACCGATAAGCGTCGAAGAGTCAGTTCTCGAAGTCGTAAATAAATACGTCTACCTAGGCCAAATTATCCAGTTAGGTAGACGAAACTTCGAGAAAGAGGCCGAAAGGAAGATTTAGCTGGGTTGGGCTGCATTCGGCAAACTGCGTCGAGTCTTCAGCTCGCATATACCGCAATGTCTGAAGACCAAAGTCTTTGACCAGTACGTCTTACCGGTGATGACCTACGGTGCCGAAACGTGGACACTCATGGTGGGCTTAGTCCACAAATTTAAAGTCGCTCAGCGCAGCTATGAAGTGGGCTATGCTCGGGGTATTTCTGAAGGATAAACTCAGAAATGAGTATATCCACCAGAGAACTGGGGTAACCGACATAGCTCGTAGAATAAGCTCGCTGAAGTGGCAAGGGGCTGGTCATATCTGCCAAAGGATCGACGGTAGATGGACTAAGAAGGTCATAGAGTGGAGACCGCGTCTTGGTAAACTTAGCGTAAGACGACTACCAGCCCGATGGTCAGACGACCTCAGAAAGGCTGCTGGAAAAGACTGGATGCAGAAGGCAGAGAATCAGATCTTGTGGTACATATTGGGAGAGGCCTATATCCTGCAATGGACTGCAATAGGCTGATGATGATGATGATGAAAATTTACAGTTTATATTGTTGAAACTGTCATATACAACAACGAACACAATTTAAACTCCGCAGTATAATATTGTAAGTATGAGATACAACAACTGAAGTAATCTAGACTACACAGTATAATGTTGTATGTATGAGATACCACAGGTGGCACAGTCTGTATTCCAGTGTAAAGTGTTTTAAGCGACAAATCTCAGAAAAAACATAATGTTTTCATAATTATCTTTAAGCATAGTCTAAAAAACCACAAATTACATTCATATACCAAATTTTACAATGCTGTACTAATAAATGCAGTTTTGATGACAATTTAAATCTTTAAAACGCTCTCCTGTAAAGTTGCAGTTTTAGAGATACAACAACTTACGTGGGAGGTATCGATATTGTCTATGATAAAATAAACATAAATACCTTGTGATAGGTATTTATCTTAAATTCAAAGTGAAAAATGTCTTATCACAGCAAGATAATAATCAAATTTTGATTGTTTTGTTTGACAGTAGGTTGTTGTTGTCTGTCGAAATCATTGTTACGAGAATACGTGATTGACAGACAACACTTTGATAACAAAATATGTTTTACTTAGAAATAGTTGAAGGATTAGAAGCATGTGCCTTAGAAGATAAATCCTTATCATATGCTGACAAACATACTACTGTGAGAGTTGAAATATCGCAATATTAAAGATCAATATTAAGGATCAATTAATTATCATACCAGTTTTGTAAAGTTGCAAGCACCTGACTTTCAGTAGAAAGGTATTAAATTTATTGCATATAATTATAGTTTTATTGAGCACTAGCAACCAGTTCGCTGCATCAATGGGCGGGCTCGACCGGTGAAATACCACGACCTCGGGGGAGGCCCACCTCCTTCCCCATCCTTTCCTATCCCCTATGCCTTAAAGGTTGGCAACGCAACAGTAACACTATATGTGTTGCTGGTGTCCATGGGCGGCGTTGGTTGCTTACCATCAGGTGACACGCATGCTCGTTTGCCCCCTAACCCATAAAAAAAAAATAGTTGCTGCCCGCAACTCCGCAAGTGTTGCGCATCTTGATATGCAATATTAATTTTATAGCAATTAAATTTAAATGAAATAGGATTTATTTCAAGAACTGCATAGTTGTCATCTCATTTTTATATTTACTATAATGACATGACTATTGACGAAGTTGACTCAACAACATTCTTAGGATTAACAATTGACTAAAAACTTAATTGGAAAGACTAATATTACAAGTTATATAAGTAGTTGAGCATATGCTCTACACATTTTCATTACGGGTAACTAAAAAAGATTCATTACTTACTTGCCTTTCGTGGATTAGATTAATCAAGACTCAGATATGGAATTATATTTTGGGGTAATTATAAAAAACTATATAGGATATTAAATTTTAATCACAGAATACATGTATTAGAAGAATCTTTCTAATGAAAATCACAAATAGTTGTGCTCCTTACTATAGAGAATATAAAATATAAACACTACCATCTCTTTATATATTTGAAAATTGCAGTCAACTCCCAAGGTAAATGAAGCAAACGTGTTAACAATACGCTTTCACAATACACGTAGGTACTGCCTTGATGAGACGAAGTATTTTTGGAGTGGCTCCCATTTTATGTCATTCTACTAAAATACATGAATTATACATACAACCCACCCCCGGAACAAATCATTATCCGATGCGTGGTGCATTTATGGGGACAGACAGCGGAAAGCGGCTTTGTTTTATACTATGCGTTTGCGTAAATCTTATTGCATTGATGACAACTGTAAAAACATCTCATAATAAAAACATATTTTATATATAAATTTAATTATCTTGTTTGAAATTTTAAGAGTCTCGGTGGCCCAGTGGTCAAGTACACGGCTTCTGATCCAGAGGTCCGGGTTCGATTCCTGACACTGGCTCACACCAAAGACTTTTCGAAATTATTTTTCGGAAGTTAAGTGTGATAAATATCGATGACTGAAAACTTTGTGCCCGGTATGGCAATAGGTTCGCCACCTATTCCATTTGGGACGTAAACATAACGGCGAGACGAGGCTTAACAGCCGCTGCCTACACCTTCCGGTAACAAAAGGCATGAAGTTATGTTATGTATGTTATGTGTTTGAAATTTGACTAATGTGACTTTCTTTTCTGTACTTCTATTTTATTATGACATTTTGCATGCCGTTGCACGGCAAAATTTTATATGGGACATTTGATTTTTTTTTAATGCCCGTACCCCTTTCGGTCTACAGTGTTTATAAGATACAAATATAAACGTATACACAACCAGACAGACAGATAGAAAGTCTAAAAAAAAATTATTTAATAACCCCTATTTACAGACCTGGTATTATTAAACTACAAGTATTAATTATATTATGTAATGTAGAGGTCGCAGGTTCAATCCCATTTGCGACGATGATGCAATTTCACGTAAATTGGAATTGAAATCACACTAAGCCACATTGTTTTTTAGTGATAACTTTACACTATTTATTACACAAAGGCATAGATAAAAATAGTTACGCCTAGATTTGCCGACTTTTTAGGCTCGATCTTGTAAAAAACCTAAATTGTTTCCTGTGTGTGATGAAAGACTCGTTTACTGTAAAGTTTATTTGGTGTGCCACATTTACCTCTGTTTACACCTTTGCGTATTGAGGTCGTGAAGTTACGTTTAGGCTATATCTAATCGCCAGCTGGAATATACCAGCAATATGATATCAAACCATCAGCTATTGACATATTTTTATCTTTAAAATGAAAGTATATCTCTCTGTGGAAATATTATTTTCGTGGCCTTGATTTGAGATACTATGACCGTCACAGATAATGTTGTTTTTTAATAAATTATAGTAAATTTTCAATTGGACATTACTTACTAAACTACAAGATAAATTGTGACCTTACGCCCTCAAACCTGAAGGTGTAGGCAGCGGCAATTATGCCTTAGATTTTTTGAATCACATTCATAACATTGAAATAACTTTTTATGGATTCGTCGTAATCGTAATAAGTGATAATATATTCAATAAACTGAAAGCCATGTAAATGAACTAACTTCTATTGAAGTTCACAACTCATTAATATCAATAAATTGAAATCAGAGTATAAGAAACTATTATCAAATATTGATTGATTTTAAATTTAAAGGTAAGTAGTTGTTAAAAAATCTGTCACTGGATCAAAAACGCGGCCAGTCCTGAGAAAGACCCAGCAAGAAAACTCAGCGGCTGTTCTTCAAAACTGATTATTATTTAATTAAATTAATTTAATAATTTTTTTGATTAAATCATGAAGGCGCAAATTATTATCAGTATTTTATTTGTATAAACAAATAATTATAATCATGAAACTAAAAGGAAACACAAAGTAAGCAAATGTAATTAAATACTGGAGGAGGGCATCCTTTTGTGATATTTACATACCGAGCGGTTGTTCTTCACAAACAATTCTCATTTACCAGAAATATTATTAATAAACTAAAAAGAAAGATATCCTGTTCTGAATTTGCACTCCTTTTATTAGTAAAGGAGATGCGTCGAACTTATTTCATTCTAAGAAAATATTTTATTTGAAGCGTACAGAATCATGGCTGAACATTTGCATAAATTTAACGTAACATAACTTCACGCCTTTTGTAACCCGAAGGTGTAGGCAGCGGCTGTTAAGCCTCATCTCGTTATGTTTTCGTCCCAAATGGAATAGGTGGCGAACCTATTGCCAAACCGGGCACAAAGTTTTCAGTCATCGATATTTTTCATACATAACTTCCGAAAACAATTTCGAAAAGTCATTGGTGTGAGCCAGTGTCAGGATTCGAACCCGGACCTCTGGATCAGAAGCCGTGTGCTCGACCACTGGACCACTGACGAGCCTCGTGGTGCATTGGTAAAGCCACCAACTGCAGAATCGAGGTTAACGGGTTCGATTCTCACCCGAGTACAAATATTTGTGACAAGCATGAATGTTTGTATGGCGTCTGGGTTTATGTATTATAAGTATTTATTTACAAAAGAAAAGTATATAATATGTATTAATTTAGTATCCGTTATCTAGTATCCATAGCACAAGCTTTTAGTTCCTCAGTTTGGAACTAGAGGGCGCTGTGTGTACAGTGTCTAAGATATTATTATTATTACGTACCCTTATTTATATGCTTAGATCTTTGAAAACATGCAACGGATTTTGGTGTATTTTTTAATAGGTGTCAACGATGTGGTTTGTATGTACATGTAATTCTTGTTTAAGGTAGTAAAGAAAAGTGCTGGCTTAACTCTCAGTAACAGATTGAAACAATGCACTACATTATTCATATTATTATACACCAAAACAACAGTAGTAGAGCCAAGCAGTTCGCTGCATGAATGGGCCGGCTCGACCGGTGAAATACCACGACCTCTCAGAAGACCGACGTAAAGTGGCACATGCCGCGTTTCGTTCGGTGAGAGAGGTACCCGGAGGCCCAACCCCTTCCCCATCCTTTCCTATCCCCTATCCCTTAAAGGTCGGCAGCGCAACAGTAACACTGTATGTGTTGCTGGTGTCCATGGGCGGCGTTGGTTGCTTACTATAAGGTGACACGCCTGCTCGTTTGCCCTCCTATCCCATAAAAAAAAAAAACCAAAAGGTCTACAAAAAAGTCGACGATCATATTTATGTCCTAGGGATAAATTACCCATTCATGTTTTACGGAACCCTTCGCTCGCCAGTCCGACTAGTGCTTGGCTGATTTTTTCTTCACATACTCATTTAGTCAAGACAATGCCAGTTCTCAAAAAGGAAACATAATTAGGTGATCAAGAAAAGCAAGAGCTTATTATCTGCATTTATGTATTTGCAAGAACTTTTTACAATTACGTGTTAAGAATAAAAAAGATTTTTGTCCAAAAAAATATTTCGCCTTAATTGAAAGTTTCGAACAAATTTGTTTCCATTTCTTATGAACTATCCAGCATATTTATAGCTTCAAATGTGCGAGACATTAATAAGATTTTTTTTTACCAAGTACGCCTTACGACATGATGTTAAAACTGTGTGGGTGGGTCAATATTTTAATAGAGTTCAGACAGGTTATAGATACGGATACTTCTAGTTGCTCACATTTATGCATAAATATACATATATTTGTGTATATAAATAACGGAGCGTCTAAATAAATCCGGATAAAATCTGAGTGTGTAAGAATCGTGCCTGCCTACCCCGCAAGAGATTTGGCGTGAAGTTATGTATGTACGAGTATGTATAAAATTTTCAGATCTAGAAAATACGCACAATAATTGTCATACGCATCAATATATACTCGTATATATATACATTTCAGAGGAGTTGGGCAAAGAATACAGACCAAATAACCCGAGAATTATTATTTGAGATATATGTGTGGAGAACGTGTTTCGTGAAAATCCATTCTCATCGCAGACTGTACTTGGCTGTATATTGAATTTTACTATTTGCCTAGCAAAATTCTCACTAAATTGTCTTCTTTATACTCACCCAAACCCTCAAATGTGCTAACTGTGTAGGGACGTATTGAATAACGTACGTCTTAATTGTGAAATTGGATTTTGAAGTCAATGTTTTAGTTCTAGATTAATATCATGGTAATGAAAATACGAACTGCTGAATTTATATAGTGATCAGTCTGATTATGTACTTAAACGTGTAATTGGAGGGCATTGAGTTCAAATCCGAGTACACCAGCGACTTTTTTTGATATTTTCATTCCAAAACTAATTAAAAATAGGGATCAATTTTTTTATGGGATAGGAGGGCAAACGTGCACGCGTGTCATCTGACGGCAAGCAACCAACGCCGCCCATGGACACCAGCAACACATATAGTGTTACTGTTGCATTGCCGACCTTTAAGGGATAAGGAAGGATGGGGAAAGGGGGTGGGCCTCCGGATACCTCTCTCACCGAATAAAACGTGGCATGAGCCACTTTACATCGGTATTCTGCGATTTCGTGGTATTTCACCGTTCGAGCCGGCCTATTCATGCAGCGAACTGCGTGGCTCTACAACTGTTGTATATTTTAAGTTGTGTCTCGAGGCATATTATGATCGCAGCCTGCGTCTTTGCATATTGCAGGTAATGTTTATTGTTAAGCCGAGTTTTTTTGTATCAGTATCAAATTTCATTTTTATTTGAATTCGGGCAAGGGCAAGAGCAAATGTAAATCCGGAGGGTCGAGGCATATTTGCTACTGCCTAAGCTTATAACGGGTATTACGCGTTAAGTTATACCTTAAGTTTAGATAGTTGACAATGTTTAGATTAGTAAGTAGTAGTTGTTCTCATTAGTGATGTAGACCAGTCACATGTGCTCCACCTACAAACATCACCTTGAGTTACTCAGCAAGTAGGTCAGAACAAGTAGTATTTATCCGCCATTAAAAAAATAGAGTGCGCAGTTATTTATATTACTTTACTAAAGACTTAGCAAAGCGGCTCAATTACTTTACACCAATTTGCTGGCAAAAACAACAGACCGCTATACAATGGTTTTTACACCTTCCTTAATTTTCTCCTACAAGTTCTTAGGCCATGTTGGTCATAGAAATTGTTTCGTGACCTTATTCTACTTCTATCTTACCTCCTTCAGTCCAATTTTCGTAAAACGGTTTGTTTTTGTAATTTCAAGCTTTTGCCTGGTGTAGGTCAGGTTTTGCCAGGACTGATATGTTTTGATTCACCGGATGCTTCCTGAATGGCGTAGTTGTGTCGGTCATCGATATTTATCACACATGGGTATATTCACCATCCTCCAGAACACGTTCTATTTGGTCATGGAATGTGTCTTTTGGCTGTCTTCAACTCCTACATCCATCTGCTTTTGCATTGTATATCTGCTTGTCAATCTTGTATCATCAATTCTTTCTATATACCTATGCCTTGCCTTGCCTATGCCTAATTGTACAAAAAACTAATTTCTTTGAGGATGAATAATGTTTATGTAGTAAACACCATTGTTTAACTTTTAAAAGCTTCAACCAGTATGGTCAACAAATTAAACAAGGTAAAAAATAAGCGAACAAGCTTGGTCAACAGGAAAAAATCAGAAAAACCTGCTTGAAAGTCATTAAACCCTGAGATTTGAGGCTGCAACTCGCCAATATTGAACTACGTTCAACAAAATTGGCAGAAAGTTACAAGTGGGCGTTCATTAATACGTCAAAATTTAATATTTCACTTTTTATTTGCGATATAAGTGACATGAACCTATTTTATATTTGGTTGGCGGAACATACTCCGGGACTATATTCGGCCTTAAAAGTAATATATTATTATTAACAAATGTTAAATATTTCTATGTGCCTGTGTTAAATCTGCAATATCTTCGAAAATATTAGTTTATTTTTTCCATGGTATAGGAGGGCAAACGGGAAGGCGTGTCACCTGATGGTAAGCGATAAGCGCCGCTCATGTACATCTGCACATCAATTGCATTAATGGAATATTATTACTTTATTTTCAAATTCAGTGTATACACGTACTTAAATCATAATTATGTTACAGCCATGCGTGTGTCCACTACTAGGCTAGTAGTGGACACACTAGTATATGCTTCTACAATAAACTTCCAAACGATATAAGAAATATGAATATACTAGACTACATCAAACGGCTTATTACTGTATCCCAGATTATATAAATGATAAAACCGTATGGAATTGAATTGCTTATTTTGTGTTATATTGTTTGTATTTTTTATAGCAAATTTTGTTAAACTGTTAGCTAAACATTTCTGTTAATTAGTAAGATTATGTGCAGTATGACGTTTCTCACCGGCCAAGCTTACTAGATTTTATTGTCTGGTTACTTGAATTTGTCGTGCTCACTGAAAAGTCCTTCCTTATGGCAACGTCGTTGATCGGGTCGCTGCCTTCCCTAAAATATGGCAAAGGAGGCGATGACTGAGATATGGGTCATACTCGTGAATAGGTGTTGTTTGTGGGGACCGGAAGCGTCCAAAAAACTTTTATTAACGTACTGTGTCTAAAGTTTGACGTTATGTTTTAGTGCATGGTAAGTAAAAAAAAGACCCCTGAGTTTCTTGCCAATTCTTCTCAGCGCGAGAGTAATCGAATTGGCGGATTGTAAATAGGTGACCTTTATATGTGTATTTAAATGACCTAAATTTAATAAATGAGTTTTTGATTCGATTTGATTTGTCATTGGTGAACTTGAACTCTGTTTTATGATTAAAAACTCCTTCGACTATCTTTGTAGAATATTTTGTTATTGATAAGTAGTATGAAAATAAGTCACTATCCGTCGTCTGTCCCTCTAAATGCTTCTAAATCTTTGAAAGTACGCAACAGATTTTGATTAGTTTTTTGTTTTATCGAGAGAGGAAGTCAACAGACTGGTTTGTATGTGTTGAGTCTTAACGCCTGGGTGGGTAGTTAGCATGATTAGCCGCTGCCTTGTGTGTTTTGTACTGCCTAACCTCATTGGAGGATTGATTTGACCGGTCATTCCATCCATAGAAAAAAAATCCATGGAATAAGTCCTTGATAAAGGAAATTGAATACACTATGAATTTACTGAAAATAAAAGCGCCTAAAAAATAAAATGGCAAAACTATAGTATATTTTTTCTATACTTTGCTATTTGTATATGGCAAGGCGTTCACAAATTGCTTTTTAACCGTACCGTGATACTGAGTAGCATTTACGGATTAGGACAAAGAGAGGTTCAGACAGATGACAAAATTAAAAAAAAAATGGTACGGTTTTCTGGTGACTATAATATAACAAGACTCGCACGCCTTCTAAAATCTAGCTGTTCCTCGCTATTTCGTCTGCGTGGACGGCATAAAGCAGCAAAAATATTGTGTCTGTGCCAATATAAGGGTTCATTGCTGACCTCAAGTTAGTGTTAGCGTGACAATAGTAACAGTGGTAGAGCCAAGCAGTTCGCTGCATGAATGGGCCGGCTCGACCGGTGAAATACCACGACCTCTCAGAAGACCGACGTAAAGTGGCTCATGCCGCGTTTCGTTCGGTAAGAGAGGTACCCGGAGGCACACCAATACCAGGCAATATTTAGCCTATGTGTTGACCCGTCCTCTTACCAATATTTATGCAAAATTTGACGTAAAACATGCAGTACTTATAGAGGTTATCCGTAATAAACATATAGACAAACAGACATATTTTTGGGCTCGGTATAGAGTATTCTGAAAAAAATATTCAATGTACAGTTTCAACTTTCCTACAATTTTATTAAATAGATAATATAATATAAGAAAGACAAGAAAGACACAAAATCACCTCAACGCCATACAAACATTCATGCTGATGGCAAATATTTTTATTGGTGTGGGGATCGAACCCATTGAAGTGTGTACTCCGATCTCGTTTTTTTCTATCTATCAAACTCAGCTATATAACAAACTGTAAGGAATTTTTTTATAACCGACATATGTTTGTTTCCAAGATATCCTTGAGAAAGATATCATAAAAGTCTATTTTTATCCTGCCAATATAAATGACGCAATTTTCCTCGACAGCCCTTAAAGGATGGCTATATTTTTTTCAAGTGGTTTGGCAATATTATATCGTGTAGTTTCAATAAACAGATATGTTGAATTTGGATTCTGATGGTACCTATATATAAAGCTAAATTGTTACGAGCTGGGAGTTTTTGGTTTTTTAGTAATCTGGATTATTTTCGTAATTTAAATATGTTCCTTGATATCTTTACATAATAGTGTTTGATGTATCGCATTTAATCTAATATATAAAATTCTCGTGTCACAATGTTCTTTCCCATACTCCTCCGAAACGGCTTGACCGATTCTCGTGAAATTTTGTGTGCATATCGGGTAAGTCTGAGAATAGGATAACATCTATTTTTCATCCCCCTAAATGTTAAGGGTAGCCCTCCCCTAATTATACTTTTTTAATTTTTCAATACATGTTAAATTATAATTTTATATAAAAAAAAATATTTTTATTTTTTTATAAAATAGGGTACAAAAATACCCTCAATTTTCAACCCCCTACGATCAACCCCTATTTTTAAGTTTCATTTTTTGGCAAGAGAACGTTTGCCAGGTCGGTTAGTTATGTTATACCGCCTACGTGCTGCAGTGTGCTACTTGTCTCCTATTGTTCTATCACAGGCACTTGCTAGCAATAATGAGTGTTTAGCATAAGGTTTTGGTTGGCGACTGGAATTGCTGAACCCTTTTGCACTCTTCATGATAGATATCGAATACCTTCATTATATAGTTATCTATAAAAATACTTCCAGCGGTCTTTTTGTGTTCTTCTTTCTATCATAATAGAGTTTGTAAATTATATGTTTGATAATAGCGTTTTTTCGGTATAATGGAATAATTAAATATTTGAAAATTTTAACAAACACTGCCACCTGTAATTACCGTGTATTTATACATACATGCATAGATAACCTTTTGTTTATTTGAAATTCTTGGTTCAGTAGTTAACGTCACAAATGAGACAATATGGAATTCATATTTTAACCAACAGATTAGCGTACGATAACAAAAAATATAAACCAAAACGAAGCGATATCGGCTCATATAATTATTCACTTTGTGTGTAAAATGGTAAATACTTTTCACTAAAAAGCATAATAAATGTAAACCAGTCCGAACATAATTGACTTTGGCCTTCAACAATACGATTGTTCAAATTTTTTATATTATTATATTCTTCTGCGTAAAAATTATCCGAATTTCGCCACGGGGGAAATCAGAAACGATCTTATTACCTACCTAAGTTTTAATGGAAATTTCACTTCAATTATAAAGATTCTTGCTTACCATACATAATAAATATCGCATAGAGCCTCCAAAGCAATAAATATCTTTTTTACATCGACGCTTGTAGCTTTAGGTCATGCGATAACGATAGAAAGTCAAAATCAAAAAGAAATTTTATTTTCAAAGGACTTAAAAATAGACATAGGCAGTCATATTTATTTCTTAGACTTTCGCGAATTTCACTCATTGATTAAAACTACTTTTAGGATTATATCGCGTTTATTTACTACTTATTTATATTTATTTCCTGACGTTTCGAACTCTTTACTCGTGAAAATGATCTCTGTAGAGAGTTCGAAACGTCGGGAAATAAACATAGACACTCACTTAAAAATAGTCAATTAATACAAATATAAATATTATATTAGTTCAATTACAATAACAACAGTAAAAACGGGAGCGCTTGAAGAGAGTGCCTCCATGAAACAGGAACACATGGACGCGATAGCCACGAGAGGTCCGATTCCGAAACTCATGCGCCAAATACTTTTTTCAAACCAAGTTTTTATAAACTATTATTATTAATAATAATCAAAAGTTACTATTGAACTACGTTTAGCAACTGGCTAGAGAAAGTCAAAAAGGTAATAGAAAAAAGAATAGAATTAATTGAAATATTACTGATGAGTTTAACATTACAATTTTGTATGAGGAACCG
This sequence comes from Euproctis similis, assembly GCA_905147225.2. NCBI lineage: Eukaryota > Metazoa > Arthropoda > Insecta > Lepidoptera > Erebidae > Euproctis > Euproctis similis. Next base: position 4,046,967 of record LR990113.1, on the reverse strand, counting down.
TTTATGTCAACTCTGTGCGGTCCTCAAGGAACTCGTAATTGTATACTAACTATTAACTCCACATTCCGAGTTTAATAGCTTTTTTATACTTATTTAGAGGCATATTACGGATAAAATGACGTCCCATAAAAAATTTACCAATTTTGCGGAGACGAGCGGTATATATAACTTGATCATCGTTGTTCCGGGTGTTAAAATTGTTAATGTCACAATATTTCTTAAAGTAATTAAAATCGTAAATAAAAATATTCTAGCCGTTTCAATATTCGATAACATTCTAATCTTTTTGAGTGCATATGACGTCGAGCTAAGACTGAAGGCCCCATTGAAGCTTGTCATCTATAATAATGCCAAGGAACCAAGAGGTCGGGTCAACACATAGGCTAAATATTATTATCACGCTATTACTAATTGGGTTTGAGCAACAATAACATAACATACATACATAACTTCACGCCTTTGTTACCCGAAGGTATAGGCAGCGGCTGTTAAGCCTTGTCTCGCCGTTATGTTTACGTCCCAGATGGAATAGGTGGCGAACCTATTGCCATACCGGGCACAAAGTTTTCAATCATCGATATTCATCACACTTAACTTCCGAAAACAATTTCGAAAAGTCATTGGTCTGAGCCAGTGTCAGGTTTCGCACCCGGACCTCTGGATCAGAAGCCGTATGCTCGACCACTGGACCACCGAGACCTCTCAGCTCGAGCGTGAGCAACAATAATACTATAAAAATGGCGCAGGTGTTAGATTATTTACTATATTTTATTTAATAAAATAAAAGATAAATGTATTACATATTTATTTATATTTACTAAAAGTCAGGTAGTAACAAAAACCACATTTCATAGAATCGTATTAGTAATTTATTCATTTTAATTATTTTTGTAATAAAAATTATTTCAATTTATTTATTAGTTCCTTTATTAATTTGAATTTATTTTAATTTATTTGGTAACATATATATTAATATTTATTAATTTTTATATATTAAATTATTTATTATTAGTATTTATTTAATTGTTATCTAATAGTATTTATTTATTTAGCATTTAATATGTTATTAATATTTATTTTGATAAATCCACTTAATTTTTATGTAGTAGAAGACTCTAAGCTCCGTCTGCTACGATCGCTCACAATAAGTATCTCAATACAATGAATACACTTCTTTTTATAGCAACAAATAAACAACATAAAATGAGATCTACCCTCCAAATTACAAAGTCACAAAATGTCACCTAATTCATTATATAGTTTCCAAAATCTTTCTTATTTGTGTAAGTAGACATTTATAAAGAAGACAGATTGTTTGTATCAGAAGCATTCACGAGCATAAAGTGCCTATTCAAAAGGGAGCCGCAACCCGTGCGATTGATGTTTGCATATTACCTATTTATTTTTTATGTTTCTGTCAATATTGGAGGGTATTAATACATTGTTCTGTTGAAGCTTAGGTCTTGCACGAATTACACATATTAGTTTTTTGTCGAAAGAAGTTTTATCATTTATCGCCTAATAATCCCCAACATGGTCCGATCCGAGCCGGATGAAGTCAGTAATTAAAGCAGCGTATGGAAATACAGTGGATTTGTACTGGAACACATTATTGAACGTTGGACAATCTGCGGGTGCCAGGTACAAAGGTCATCTTGAACATCTACGTGGAAATCAAGACTGAATCGAGAAGTTGGATAGCAGGATAAGCAGTGTTCAGTATATAAAACATACTCGTATTTATGATACCCAGTACTCTCAATTAGGTGTATATTCAGGTAAAATTTCGTATTTGTCGACAATTGCTAAGGTTGGTACATACCTATTCACCTACTTTATTTTGTTAATTGTTTAAAACTGAATAAATTTATTATAATATTGCACTGCTGTTAAATTCATCAATTGTAATTATTAAGTCAATGCTAGTAGGTATTTGATAGAATAAGCAGCTGTAGTTGTAATACGTAGGTATTTAGTATACTTTTTGTTGGAAAACAAGAAATACAATTATTTAGGTATTGAACTAACATTATTTAGTGTATTTCAGAGCAGCGAAATCTATTTATTATTGTTTTTTCGTGTTATTGATTTGTTATCTCGGTGATTTCCAGTTAATACCGGTTTGCCAGAATGGCCGCTAAAGAGGAAAAGGACAAAATGGTAAAAAGCAGGTCCAGTTATAAAGGACGATTAACTGCGTTCGGTAATTATCTTGCTGATTTAGAAGACTCGTTAAATCCTTCTCAGATTGGCGAGTTGCAGTTGCGATTGGGTAAGTTAGAAAACGTATTTGCTCAGTATGACGAGGTGCAGTTGCGAATAGAGTGTTTATCCGACGAGATGGACAGTCAGATATCAGAACGAAATGAGTTTGAATCTACATATTATAGCCTCGTTTCGACAGCTCAAGTCTTACTTAATCGGAACTGTAAATCGGAGACGAATGAACCCTCCGGTAGTGAAAAACGCTCACCTCAAATTAACAATCATAGGCTTGTTAAATTGCCTACCATACAGCTGCCAACATTTAATGGAAATTTTGAGGGCTGGCTTGAGTTCAGAGACACATTTTGTAGTCTAATTCATGCCGATGATGACATAGATGATATTAATAAATTTCACTATCTTCGAGGTAGTCTTACGGATTCAGCCGCTGTGGTGATTCAGTCAATAAAATTTTCTGCATCAAATTATCAGATTGCATGGCAATTATTATGTGACAGATTTAATAACAAACGTCTTTTAATTCACAATCACGTGACCGCATTATTTAACATTGAGCCATTTAAAAAGGAATCGTCTACTATTTTAAATCAAGTCATTGATACCGTAAACAAAAATTTGCGAGCCTTAGAAATATTAGGGGAGCCCACGGAATACTGGGATACGCTTTTAATTTATATAATCTCAAGTAAATTTGATTACAGGACTCATCGCGAGTGGGAAGAATTTAAAGGTGGTCTTAATAAAGATAACCCAATAAAATTAGAGAAGTTTATAGGCTTTATACGTAATCGTGCCGACTTTTTAGAAACTTTAGAAACGTCACACAATAATATACTCACTCATTCTAAAGGCAATAATAAAATTAAAAGTATGGTTTCTGTTAATAGTGTGTCAGGTACTCGACTTCCTAGTGGTAATAATACTGTACCTAAATCATGTCCCAACTGTCAAGGAGAACATAATCTCAGTAATTGTGCAAAATTTGTATCACTTAGCAATGAAGAACGATTAGCGTTATTGCCACAATATAAGGTTTGTTTTAACTGCTTCCGACCTGGTCACTTTGCAAACCGCTGCAAATCTAGTGGATGCAAAGTGTGCAAACGAAGGCATCATACGTTAGTACATATTACAAATGCCAAGTCGGTTAGCAATGAACAAAACGCAGTCAGTGTGCCTAATCCTTCTAGGAATATTACTTTATCTGCGAAATTAACGACATACGCTCACAACAAGGGACAAGTAGTATTAGCCACTTCAATGTTAAAATTATATGGTAAAAATAATACTGAATATATTTGCCGAGCTATTCTAGATAGTGGTAGCACATCATGCCTAATGACAGAAAACCTATGCAATTTATTAGATTTGACAATTGTTAAGGTTAATGAGTCAGTGATGGGTATAAATAATTCTAAGTCGCCCATAAGTAAAATGTGTAGTGTGCCCATAAAATCATTAAATGAAAACTTTTCTACTAATATTTACTGTTTTATCTTGCCTTCTATTACTGATGAAGTGCCAAGTCGACAGCTAGATATTAAAAACTTGAATATTCCTAGTAATCTTCGTCTAGCTGATCCTAACTTTTATATACCTTCGCATGTGGATTTAGTTATAGGTGCAGATATTTTCTGGGACCTCCTTGGAACACAGAAAATTAACCTCGGTCACGGAATGCCAGTGCTATTTGAAACTAGACTTGGTTGGATAGTTTCAGGTCCAATGTTATTAAGCGACCAAGCACAGCATCCCTTTCCTATTTTATGTAATTTAGGTACTGCGACTAATAATTCTGTTGTTTCAAATAATCCGAGTAGTGATGACATTCAAATCCTTTTAATGCGTTTTTGGCAACTTGAAGAAGTCAGCCATCAGTCATCAGTCTACTCATCTGAAGAAAAAATGTGTGAAGACCATTTTATTAAAAATACTACGCGCCTAAAAGATGGCCGATTTTGTGTTAGATTACCTCTAAAACAATCATATAGTTGTTTAGGTGACTCTCAGCAAAGAGCGAAACATTGTTTGGTCTCTTTAGAGCGCAGATTCAAGAGTCAACCTATATTTAAAAAACGGTACTGTGATTTTATGACAGAGTACATTAATTTAAAGCATATGTCTGCATATGTACCTGATCCTCAAAAGGTGAATTATTTTATACCTCACCATGGTATTGTACGAGAAACCAGTACAACTACCAAACTGAGAGTTGTTTTTAATGCTAGTAGTTGTACCACTTCCGGGGTATCTCTTAATAATCTACAAATGATAGGGCCGACTGTACAAGATGATTTGATATCTATTTTACTTCGATTTAGAAAATATAAATATGTTATTTCGGCAGATGTAGAAAAAATGTACCGTCAGATTATTGTACATCCCGATGACAGGCATCTACAGCAGATACTCTGGCGCGACAACCCTACGCAACCTATGGTTGCTTATCAGTTAAACACTGTCACGTATAGCACCGCGAGTGCCCCATACCTAGCTACTAGGTGTCTTCGACAGATAGGTACTGATTGCGTCGATAAAAAGATTGCTACAATTATAAAACACGACTTCTACGTCGACGATTTGCTCTCAGGTGGAGACAGCGTTGAGGAAATAATGAGCATCCGACAGAAGGTAACCAAAGAATTAGCTTCTGCTGGAATGCCGCTGCGTAAGTGGAAATCTAATAGCGCCCTAGTTACATCTGACTGTGCTGAACCTACATCAGTTAATTTAAACATAGGTTCAATAGAACCAAGTAAAACTTTAGGTCTTCGTTGGCACACTGACTCAGACGTACTATGTTTTTCAATTAATCAGGACCTTTCGAATTGCTTAACTAAACGCAGTATTCTTTCTACAATTTCACAAATTTTTGACCCATTAGGTCTTTTAGCCCCTTGTATTATTGTCATGAAGATGATAATACAAAAGTTATGGATATATAAATTGGGGTGGGATGATCCATTGCCACCTGACATTTTAAAATTATGGTCAAACATTTTACACGATTTGCCACTTATTAATAAAATACGTGTTCCTCGTTGTATCCTTTGTGATATGTATGAGTTTATAGACTTGCATATATTTAATGATGCTTCTGAGCTAGCCTATGGATCGTGTGTGTATGTTCGAAGCTCAAATTCTACAAATGTACATGTACGGTTACTTACGGCTAAAAGCAGAGTATCGCCTATTAAGCCTCTAACAATACCAAAGAGTGAACTATCCGCGGCATTACTTGGCGTTCGACTTTATGAAAAGGTAATTAATTCACTCAGAGCTCAGATAAGAAGCGTCACATTTTGGACTGACTCAACGGTAGTCCTGGGGTGGCTCAAAATGTTACCCAATAAATTACAACCCTTTGTGCGTAATCGTGTCTCTGAAATTCTGGACAAGACTGGAAACTGTTCTTGGAGACACGTTCCAACTCATTTAAACCCAGGGGATCACGTATCACGGGGGGTTAATATTAATCTATTGCAAAGTCTAGAGATTTGGTGGTCAGGCCCTGAGTTTTTGAGACATGATTCCACAAAGTGGCCGGTCAATCCAGTAGTTACAAATGAAAAATTACCGGAGGTGCGATCAGAGGTCTCCTTACTCGCTTTATCTTCTAAGCCACAATTTATAGACTTTTGTAGGTTTTCAAATTTTTCAAGACTTAAACGTAGTATAGCGTATGTATTAAGATTTATAAATATTTGCAGAAAACAACCACCTAAACATCAATATCTTAGTGTTGATGAATTAAACAGTTCATTAAATTTAATTATAAAACTTTCACAAATGGATGCCTTTCCTGAATATACAATTTTATTGAATAATGACAAGATACCAAAAAGGAGTCCATTATTAAAATTTAATATATTTTTAGATGAGAATAAACTAATGCGGGTCGGTGGTCGTCTCGCAAACTCACAGTTTTCCTATGATAAAAAGCATCCGTTATTATTACAGTCCACTCATGTTATCACTAAATTGTTATTTGAATTTATGCATAGGAAACATATGCATGCCGGACCACAATTATTATTGGCATCTATCAAAGAAAATTATTGGCCTATCGGTGGTACAAAATTAGCAAAATCAGTATATCGTAAGTGTGTATTGTGTTGTCGTATGAGAGGACAAGTCGTGTCACCTCTCATGGGTAATTTACCACAGCAGCGACTGAATCCGGGGGGCTACGTGTTTGAGTCCGTAGGTATCGACTATGCCGGTCCTATGTTATCAGTTAGTAGACAAGGACGTGGTTGTCGCCTTATTAAAGTTTACATTGCTTTGTTCATTTGTTTTACAACTAAAGCAGTGCATATTGAGTTGGTAGGTGATTTAACGAGCAACAATTTTTTATCAGCTCTTCGTAGATTCGTGTCCCGTAGGGGTAAGCCTAAACACATTTATTCGGACAACGGTACGTCGTTCGTTGGAGCATATAACGAAATTGGTAAATTTCTTAAAAACAGCTGCAATTCGTTAACTGATGATTTAGCCGAGGACGAAATTAACTTTCATTTTATCCCTCCTTACGCGGCTCACTTTGGCGGACTTTGGGAAGCCGGTATTAAATCAATAAAATATCATTTGAAAAGAGTACTGGGCAATTGTCATTTAACTTTTGAAGAGCTGAACACTGTGCTTGTACAAATAGAGGCATTGTTGAACTCGCGTCCACTTACACCATTGTCATCGGACCCCAGTGATCTTCTGCCACTCACTCCAGGACATTTCCTGATCGGGCGACCCCTTACTTCATTGCCAGCGCTGAATTACGAAGATTTCTCTACGAATCGTTTAACCAGGTACCAAAGAATTGAACAATTGCGTCAACATTTCTGGTCTCGTTGGAGCAAAGAGTACGTCGCAGAGCTTCAGCAGAGAGTAAAATGGCGTTCTGGTACTACACCGCTAAAAACAGATGCTCTCGTACTCGTTAAAGATGAGAATCTTCCACCGCTAAAATGGCGATTGGGCCGCATCACAGCCGTATACCCTGGACCAGATGGGGTCAGCCGTGTCGCTGACATAAAAACCACGGCTGGAATTATTCGTCGGGCGTTCAGCCGAATTTGTCCCCTACCGGAGCCACAGGATTCCTGAATTTTTATGTTTGAGAGACGAGCTCTCAACGCCCGGGGGGATGTTTGTATCAGAAGCATTCACGAGCATAAAGTGCCTATTCAAAAGGGAGCCGCAACCCGTGCGATTGATGTTTGCATATTACCTATTTATTTTTTATGTTTCTGTCAATATTGGAGGGTATTAATACATTGTTCTGTTGAAGCTTAGGTCTTGCACGAATTACACATATTAGTTTTTTGTCGAAAGAAGTTTTATCATTTATCGCCTAATAATCCCCAACACAGATACATATTCAACCATACATATTTCAATAATTAAACGTCATATTTTGAATAATCTATCACAGGCATAGTATTTATGCTGCTTTGGCGGCCACGCTGAGGAATTTGCAGGCAACAACAAGTTAAATATTATTATAACACAATAGTATGCATACGGGATTAGTCAGTATATTGCTGAATATACTGAACCAGAAGCAATTATTATCGTAGGTGTCTCACAGTGTTTGCAGTATGCTGAGCGCCCGACTAGCTCTATCTCTCTTACTAGCATGTGGATTCTGAAACTTTAACATGAAAGAAAGAGGGATAAAGCTAGTCGGATAGAAATTTTATGAATCTTATTTATTTCTAGTCACTCGTAAAAATTATCTATATAAAGAGTTCGAAACGTCGGGAAATAAATATAAATAAATAATAAATAAACGCGATGTAACCCTGAAAGTTGTTTTGATCAATTTATGAATCTTGGTGAATTTAATCAGGATAATACAGATCGATCTCTAATAGCTGTGCAAAGTTTAATTAAAGTCAGACGGTTCAAAACAGCAAAAACTCGAGCTCAAAGAGCGCTTAATTACATACATACAGGTGAACATAATAAAACCGTATCAAAAATAGAAGTTGATTGTCAGAGTAGGAGAGGTGAAAAGGTGTTTCATGGGATATAAAAAATAAATCTATAAATTGAAAATAATTTAGGGGTGGACCGTTAAAATTTAGGGGGATGGAAATAGATGTTTTCCGAATCTCAAACATACTCGATACGCCTACAAAATTTCGTGAGAATCGATCAGGCAGTTTCGGAGGAGTTCGATAGCGCACATTTTAGTAGGCCCTTCGCTAAAAACTTATTTTCGAACTTGGATAAACTATGTTATACAGGTAAGTGTCATTCAAAATACTTTTCTACAGCTTCAATCATAAAACAGCAACAATTTACAGAAAAAGCTGTCAACTTTTAATTGTTAACTTTCTAAGAAACATGATATAATATAATTAATGGAAACTTATATTTCCCTAAAATTCTTACGACAAATAAAATATAATTTTTATTCATTCAATTCATGTTAATATAATAATAATGTTTGGTTTCATAATTTGCGAATCCTTATATAGAATATTCCTTAATATTCCTTTCTTCCTTTCTTTTCCCTTACGAATTGATTTTCCTTGAGGTTTTGATGTTATCCCTTTGAAATCATGACTTATTTGTGTCACCTACGTAATATACCTGATATGATATACCTGATGGTAAGCGACTACTCACCGGATGGTGAGCCCCTTGTTCGTTTTCCCTCCTATCCCATAAAAAAAAGAAATCATATTGTTTCATTACTCACTGACTCACTTTATTGAGATGGCTTCTTATTCACAATTTAATTTTAATGATCATTATCGAGTGGAGAAATATCCGATTCTATAATATTTACCATTTACATGATTACTGCACTATTAAATTAAGTGTTAAATCAAATATTAAAAAACAAGTAAGCGAAATGATGATTAAATAAATATTATAAATACGCATTTAAACTAATTACACAATGCTAACTTCGCTCGTCACTGCATGCAAAAATCTCAAAAAAACAATATTTTTTTAGTGATATTGACTCGCTCTCTTCTTTCTACGTTTTTGTATCATTCTTTACCTTCCCTCTCGTATTGTAATTTTCTACCGTCAAAAGAAATTACTAACTTTTTTTTTTCGAAATTGATGTACATTCATATGAGGAAACAGACAAAAAGGTGACAATATTTTATTATTTTTTTAAAATAACCACTAATAAATGTACAATAACGTCATTCTTTTAGTCAGTATGTAAATAGAGTACATCTGACTTACATTATGGCGGGCATTGTGGTACATTTATAAAAGAAAACCGACTGCGGAATTGAGGTCCGTTCGATCAAACAATTATTCTATGATAATCATTAATATTTGCATGGTGTTTCGCTATTTTTCTATGTGTTTTATTATTATTTAAAAATTTTAATTTTTTAATTTTTAAATTTTATTATTTAAAAAGAAAAGAAAAGAAAGATAAGCATATGAATAAAAGTATATAAAAAGTACCAATAGCATAATTATTATCTATAATATTACTAACGGAACGGACCTACATTATGATAACTGTACGATTCCCGTGAGTCATTATCTTCGTAATGGCCATTAAAGTAACACCACCCACTACTAAAGTTAAGTCTATTACTATTGTTTTTTTCGGCGAATATAAACTGTTTGCCGGTTTGAAGTCAAAAGGATTTTTTGTTCGTTTTTCGATGACTTTAGCTATAATGTAATCATAAATATTTTCACAATAATAATTTAATAACCTTATCATCTTTGTATTGGTTGCAGCGGCCGTGGCAGCATCTAGCAGCAGATTATGGTACTATTCGACTCATTATTTATACCTATCAATTATCAGTCAATATTACTACCATCCGCTACTAGATGTCTATGTACAGTTAAAAATCACGCTTATGTAATTTTCTTCCTAAGTTTATATATAGACCGGTTCAAATTTGCCTCAGCTACTAATATATAATACGATTTGCGGCCGCGAGGGGACGTTAAAAGCATTAAACGGTTGCACGAGACATTAGAAGTTCCACTTCAAAAATGATAGAGTTAAAAATGTTTAGTTTAGTTAAAAAAATATTTTGTGCATTTACAATTACCAAAAATTCTGTGAATTGAAGGCGCCTCTCAAAAGGCTCATCTACCTTCTCAAAAGGCAATTCCATAGTTTACTATTTCTAATTAGTCTCCCTAGAGTGTTCAACTCGTTTATTTTTTATTAATAAATACTTTGTTTTAATTAATCTACAAGAATTACTTCAATATATTGAACCCTGAAAAATTTTTCAATTAACTTTACATTGAATTTCCAGCGTTTAAAACTGGACTTTCAAAAGTGCTCTCTGTGCCCTCTCTAGTTTAATTAATCTAGATTTAGCTTTACCGCCTCACACTGGGATACAGTACTGTATAATGGACTGACATATCGCCTGATAAACGAGTTTTAATTTGTCAAGAGCTGCCGAGTCTCTAAGAGTTTTGAGTATTTATATCATTTGCCTTGTTCTAGTTAAAGTGGTTTGCAAATGTTTGTCCCATCTTAGCCTGTTGTCAATAACTACACCTAAGTATTTTCCAGTTTCGGCAACGTCGATCACTTGGCATGAGTGGCAACTGTCACCATTATGACAGACATGAGCACTTAATAAGCAGTCAGCAGGTGGTTTGTTACAGGGTTTTAAATAAAAAGGTATGCAATAAGTCTTTGTTGCTTTGCATCCAGCACAGAATTTCACCCAATGATTTTTCGGCTGCTATCTTTGCCGTGTTCCAATCCGGTCCCCACACAACGATTGCGGTGTCATCCACGTAAGTAAATATTTTGGTGTTTTTAAAGAGATGGCGCAGAGATCGTTTATGTACACTTTAAAGAGGGTAGTTCCCAAAACACTTCCCTGAAGGACCCTATAAGTTGGTGTATATTCGTCACTCATTGTCGCACCAATTTTAACACACTGTTTCCGGTTACTAAGGTAGTCTTTAAGCAAATTGTACATAATGCCACGCACTCCAATCCTTTCCAGTTTTCCCAGTAAAATTGGTACATATAGAGACAGCATAAAAAGCCTTAATGAGATCCAAAAATACACATAAGCATTTGCTTATGTCTATTTTTGGATCTCATTATTTTTGTTTTTGGATAAATTGCTTTTGATTTTGAAGCAAGATTGACTAAGGAAATATTCAATGCAAAAGCGGATGGACGTAGTTTTAGGGGTCGAGGTCGGCCAGAACATACATTCCATGACCAAATACAACGTATTCTGGAGAAAAGTGATGTTAAAAACCTAAAAATCGACGCACGTGCATGAAAAGAGTTATGAAAATTAACGAAGCGAGTGAGGCATGTAAGAATCGTGCCTTATGGCGCTCTGTTCTCTCGTATGTTTCACCGCAAAAATTACTGTTACTTGTTAATGTTATTAAACCTTAAAAATCGAGTCTAATTTAACTGATCTACTGACTGTTTAAAATTCATTCACACTTCGACATTAACTTTTCTTATACTCACACGCTAATTAAACACTAAAAGCCGGTATTAAGTTATCACTTCAATGCTAAATAGTTGACCACTCAAATACTTGGATGTCATAAACCTCACCGCTGGACATGATCGACGCTTGCGACACGGTGTTTGATTGAATTTAAACTTTCACTTGGGCATTGTCATCGGCATAATATAAAACTTGCTGTACACCATGTTTTTATTAATTTTATAGCTAATATACAATTAACAGTAATTTTAACAGTGGTAGAGTAGTGGCCAAGCAGTTCGCTGCATGAATGGGCCGGCACAACCGGTGACATACCACGACCTCTCAGAAGATCGACGTAAAGAGGCTATCGTCGTGGTATTTCACCGGTCAAGCTAAATTAGCCTATTTTTGCAGCGGACTTCGTGGCACTTTCTTATATTACAGTGTAGTACAGGAATAGGTAGAGGTGACAACGTCTCGCCACGATGAATTTAATTACTTCGTTGCTATGGAATAGGTGGCGAATTTGAGAAGAGTTTTACTCCAGGCTTCATCGACGGTTTTTATCTCAAGTAAGTTCACTAGGCTATTAAGATGACAAATCAAAGACATAGTTTTGTTGCATTTTTTTGAGACAGACAATATCTAAAATATAAAAAAAAAAACATTTTTTCACATTTTCATTTCAAATTTATTTACTGCAAATCTTTAATCTATAGACAAAAGTCTACAAAACACTCTTTAATACTTTTAATCAAATCAAGCACAGCATATTTTTTTTTTTAAGTAGCACACTACTGGATTATTATCATAAAATTTACATTTATTTATTATTTATTTATATTTATTTCCCGACGTTTCGAACTCTTTACAGAGATCATTTTCACGAGTGATGAACAAAAAGATGGTAGTTGTTCAAAAGCTATTTTCAGTCAGTTTTACAGTAGCCATTCGACATAGAACATTCGACTCGAAACAAAAAAAATTGGTAAACCGAACCGGCTTTGACTAAAATTTATAGCTATTTATAGCTTATAGCATTGAATGGTAATGAAGCATTAATTAAAGTTAGCATATAAAGCGTGTTTATAGTCAATGATATAAAAAACCTTTACAGGCTTTCACGAGCTGTGTCTACACCTACTCGTCATAAGATGAAGTATTAAATAACGACTTTGGTTCACTTTAATCTTGACTCGGGAAATCAACGTGAAGTCGCTCATTCCACATTTCGATTTTTTTGAGGTAAAAAGGGGCAAACGAGCGTGCGGGTCACCTAATGGAAAGTGACCACCGCCGCCCATGGACTTTTGCAACACCAGGGGCGTCGCATCAGCATTGCCGGCCTTTAAGATAAGAATACGCTCGTTTCTTGAAGGTTCCAAGGTCGTAGTGGTCCGGGAATACCGTTGCCGGCAGCTGGTTCTATATAGGAGCAGTGCGTGGCAAGAAATTGCGAAAATCAGCAGGCGGTATAAGTCGCAACAATTCCTAAAAGCACTCCCCGTGGTATAAGCGGTACATGATGCATAGAGATGCAACATCTCTCCGCAAAGCTAATGGATCAAGCCGATCGGAAAGAGCTTGGTTGTGGACAAGCTGAACCGCGCGTCTTTGAATGCGGTCAAATGGAGAAAGTTGGTAGTGGGGTGTCCCCGCCCAAAGATGAGAACAGTATTCCACGTGAGGCCGGACTTGCGCTTTATACGGTTGCAAGCGATGACCTGACGTAAAATACCGTCCAGCTCTATTGAGAACATCAAGCTTATTTAAGGCCAATTTGGCCTTGCCCTCTAGATGACCGCAAAATTGGGCATCACTCGACAAGTCCACACCAATAATTCCGATATTGGCTGAGGAGGGTAAGGGAGTGCTCTCAAAGCAGGGAGCTACGACAAAGGATGTCTTTTTAGCGGTAAACGCCCAAAACTGTGTCTTCTTAGGGTTGAGTTGGACTAACTTTAGTCGGCCCCAGTCCGAAACTTGACTAAGCAAAGTTTCAATTTCAGACACAAATTTTTCCGCTACTTATCGGCGTTTTCCCGAGAAATCCGCGGGTGGCCGGTATATAGGGCATCTCCCGTAATCAGTCATCCACATAACCATGTCATTGATATGCTGAAAGAACAGCGTAGCTCTGGGGGACTCCAGCATTCACAGGTTTTAAGTCGGAGAATGACCTGTCGACAACGAGTTTAATGCTCTGATCCACGAGAAAACTGGAGACTCAATCGCATAATTTCTCGGGAAGCCCTTAACATAGAAGCTTCGAGAGAAGTGCTTTTTACCAAACCCGATTAAAAGCCTTCGCTACGTTCGAACTAACGGCCAGCGCCTCTCTTTTACTCTCAACCGCTTCCGCCTACCAATGGGTTAAGTATGCTAAAAGATCACCAGCTGAGCGACCTTGAATCCGTATCCGTGACGGTCGCTAATCACCTGGTGCTCTTCTAGATAACTAAGGAAATGGTGGTTGTTGAGTGTTTCCATTGTATCGGAGAATAGGGAGGTGATGGCGATAGTTCTGTAGTTGGATGGATCTGATCGATTACCTTTTTAAGGGAGTGGGTGGACTACAGCTACCTTCCATGATGCTGGTATGCTGGAACAGCGCCGAGAGAGTCGGAGTAACGAAAGAGACGCGTTAGAATCGGTGCCAACTCTGGAGCACACATCTTCAACACTATTGCTGGGATTGAGAATCCATCCTCTTAACTTAAAATCTCGGTGGTCAGGTGGTCGAGCACCCCGCTTCTGAATCTGGAAGTTGCGGAGTCGCGGAGTCGCGGTTCGAGTACTTACACTGGCTCATACCAATAACTTTTGAAATTGTTTTCACAAGTTATGTGTGATAAATATCGATGACTGAAAACATTTTTGCCCGGTATGGCAATAGGTTCGCCACCTATTCCATTTGGGACGTAAACATAACAGTCGCTGCCTACAACTTCAAGTAAACAACTAGACCAAATTTGACTATTAGTGACTTGGGATATACTTCGTAAGAAAGGTTCTTTTTTTATTTATTGATTCCGAGGCGAAACAAAGTACGTCGTGTCATCGTATCAGCTTATGTGACATGCGTAATATATTTTATTTTTGAGGGACGCAATTTATAAGGATGAGTGTGTTCATATTGTTATGGGTTTGAAAGTAATTTTAATTTTTAATATCACAGTGCGTTTATGAATACCGAGACTAATTAAATTGAGTCTTCGTATTTTAATATTAAACAAATAAAAAATACTCTAAATTTTATTACAGACATATTTTAAAATTCATTTAGGGTATCCTAAAGATTTAAGAGAATTTTTGAAGGAAATCAATTAAATCGACGAAGACACAGACAATTTTTGGACGAATATTAAAAATAAATACTTCTAAAAAAGTATCATTTTAAACGTAAGGTCCGCGAGCACTTGATTCAGAAAATTGCAGAGCAAAACCAACTTTGAAATTCGTCTACATATACACCTACCATCGCCTGTGTGTATATAAGTATATTATTATGTATTATGGTGTATGTATGTATGTATGTTCATGAATATTAGTAAGATATATTGTGTATAGTGTGATTCCTCTCTCCTTATATTATCCTGTAATGTTTTTTTTGTCATATTCCTACCACATGTCCGGCACTACCCATGGTTGACTGGTAGAGAATGCTTTTAGTATTGAGTCCGCTTGAATACATTAATTGTGTATGAAGTTTTAAATAAATGAATAAAAAGTATGTACTTTTGTAACTGTTACATAAATACATCATCATCATCATGAGGCCAGATTAGTCCACTGCTGAACGTAGACCCCCCCCCCCCCCCTTAGCGCGCCATAACTCCCGATCCTGTGCCAGCTGCATCCAGCGACTTCCTTTTTATAAGGCCGTCTGTCCATCTAGTGGGGGGACGGCCTACGCTACGCATACCAACCCGTGGTCGCCACTCAAGAACTTTTTTCCCCAACGGTCGACAGTTCTTCGAGTGATGTGGCCTGCCCACCTCCACTTCAGCGTGTTAACTTTACGAGCTATGTCAGTTATTCCCGTACGTCTACGGAACTCCGTATTTCGGATCTTATCCCGTAGAGATATACCGAGCATAGCCCTCTCCATAGCACGTTGAGCGGCTTTGAGCTTCTTAATACGGCCAGCATTAAGAGGCCATGTCCCAGAACCATATGTCATCGCTGGTAATACACACTGGTCATAGACCTTGGATTTTAGGCACTGAGGAATTTTGGACGAGAAGATATGCCTAAGCTTCCCGAACGCTGCCCAGCCGAGTTGGGTCCGTTAGTTGAATAGTTTGTCCTAGGTAAACATAGTGGACAACATGGACAACTTCGAGGATCGCATCTCCAACAGTTACCGGTACTCGAATGACATGGACATTGGACATGACTTTTGTCTTGTCCATATTCACATTTTTTATCACGACCTTAATATTCAAAGGTATCTCATACTCACTTCTAGGAGCGGATAGTAAGTATAAACAAAAATATCTCCATAGCACAGTACCACTTACATAATTTTTATACACCAGGCATGCTGACACTATCTGAATATTTGTGCAAGGTTCTAACTGTTTGTGATTATGAAGAGTACATATTTAGATAATATTATTAAAGTAAGTGAATGTTTTATTAATCACGAACGAGTTAAAATTTACAAAAATGTCTAATTTGTGATATTTAACAGTGATAGAGCCAAGCAGATGTCCATGGGCGACGCTAGTCACTTACCATCAGGCTCCTATGGGCATAATAAAATTATTATATTATATTATTATTATATTATTATTATATACCTTAATAAAATTATTTTCTGGTTCAGGTATTTACAAAACTGCCTGATGTAAATGTCTGCATAAGAGATATTTTTAGATTTATCTGTAACAATTTTCTGTCACGATATTATATCTATACAAGAAAACTATAAACTACAGAACAAAATTTGACATAACCCTATTTTTTTTTAAATAGAAATTGACTTAAGTACTTAGTTATTTATTTGTTTCTAAGGTTTTCGCGAATCTCACTCATTAAAACAACTTTTTAGGATTGTATCGCGTTTATTTCTTATTTATACTCGTGAAAGTGATCTCTGTAAAGAGTTCGAAACGTCGAGATAAATATAAATAAATAAGAAATAAACGCGATACAATCCTAAAAAGTTACTTAGTTATTAATGAAACATTAGAAATACTAAATTTCCTCTAATATAATTTATTATATAAAAGTTTAAATCAAGAAGTTTATATATAAAATTAACAAATTTAAATAAAATGTTAACTTAAGTTAATGGTGCAATTTATATTGCACATGTTTATCCGTGTTTGTGGAGCAAAACTAATTAGGTACTTAATAAAATTAAAGTAATTTTCATTAGTGAACTAAATTAATATAAATAACGTAACATAACTTCACACCCTTTTCTAACCCGTAGTCAGCGGCTGTTAAGTCTCGTCGCGCCGTTATGCTTACGTCCCAAATAGAATAGTTGGCGAACCTTTTTTTCCGGGGCGGCTCCGACCGCGCGTTGTAAAGAAGTGCGCGGCTGGCGGCACCCCTGACGACCCTCCCCGGCCGCACCAGGGGTTCATCCGTCGACATAGTCCACCCGTCTCTCCTGCAGGTAGGCCCCGATGACCGACCTTAGGGACCTTAAGGAGGCAGCTCGTGGTAGACGAGGGCCTCGCTAATGGCTAGCCAGGGGAGGATCCCGGAGGCGTTGACGATGTCTAGCGACACCGCCAGCGCGATATCCCCCGATCGGACTGCCGGTTCCGACAGGGCCCGCACACGACGAACTGGATCCTGCGACAGATGGCTGCCGACACGGGCAGAAATAACTCTTTCGAAGAGCTTCCCCGCCTCGTACCGCAGACATATCGGCCGGAACTACGACGGAGCGTCTCCGGTCCTCCCTTGCTTTCTGATGAGCACCAGTATCGCCGAGGGGGAACACCCCGCGGCGGAGGCAGTTGGTGTAGTTGGATTTCAAGCCGTGTGCTTAACCACTGAACCATCGAGACCTACCTACATTTCTATAAAAAAAACAAATTAATGTTTATGCATTGGTTTTATCGTGATGCCTATGCAAAAACTGGTAGAGCCACTCAGTTTGTTGCATGAATGGGTCGGCTCGACCGGTGAAAACGTACTGCCTCTCAAAATATCAAAGTAAAGAAAGCTTGCTCTCTCTCCAGCTCCTTTTCCATTAAATCCCCTTAAAGGCCGGGAACGCAATAGTAAAATCATTTAAGTTATTGGTGTCCATATTCCTTTGCGACGCTGGCCTCTTACCACCAGATCACCCTCTTGCTCTTTTGCCTCCAATGCAATAAATAAAATAAATAAAGAGACAGAAAACCACTTCTGAAATACAAATAAGTTAACACTGCTACAAAGGCTAAAATCAAACATAAAATTCACTACATTTTATTTCAAGAAATTATTAGTTGCTGATAAATGTATACATTAAGAAATAATAACTTGATATCTAACCAGTTGATCAGCATCTAGGCGTGTGAGAACATTATGAAAACTAGGCAATCATTACACCTCTAACTAATACTATTGACAATAGGAGCCCTATTAACTCCGACCCTAGAAAGGCATCACAAGTCTTAACTTCTTCAATAGTATCTGACCTTGGTATAACCAGGATGCATTTAAGTTTACTTTTCAACTGCTTCTCGAGGTGTGTTTTTTTTTTAATTTAACTCACCCACTATCCCTTATCAATGAGAATGCCAATACTTTATTTTCAGCACTTATTAGTTAGTAATATTTTTTAAACTAAATTTGTAGTCGATATTTAACGACTTTGCAAAGGTACTAGGCAATACTAGCCGTGTTGTGGATCTCTATAAACGGCCCTGTTTGCTCGTTTGCCCCTCATCCAGTTGAAAAAAAAAATACTGAATAAAATTATCAATTTAAATACCTCCAAGGTCAGATCCCCTTAATCCCCTCTGAAAATTAAGTTATTAATTGAGATATCTGTAATTAAGTTGAGCCTGGTGTAATATTGTTTCAGCACTGCGCTTTTGAATAAGAAAAGAGAATTTATGTTTCATAAATAGCGATGATTAATGAAATTACGTCACATTTTTTACGGGAAATTGGGGAAACGGGCAAACGAGTCACCTGATGGTAAGCGATTATCGACATTTGCTAGACCGAGTCCGATCGAGGTTACATCCGAGTTATCGTTCCTACCCAGTTGCCGTTGCCAACACTTTAGGTATATAAAGCGTGAAGTTACGTTCCGTTCAGATTGTTTTATTGTTTATCGTTCGGCTCCAGTCCGTCTAAATCACGGTTGCGTTAATAAAAGGAAATAAAATATTGAAATCCGGTACGGATTTAATTGCACTCACAAACTGGGTCGACTTTCTTGATTCAGTGGTTCTCTCGTGAATTGGCTTGCACTTATGCTCATCAGTGAGGTCTGTCTGTAAGGCAAAATGACATAACTACCAAAAAATATAAAACATTTTTTTTTTACTTTATGAGTTAAAGTACATGATTGTTTGTTTACTCTACACTACGAAATAATGATAATAGTAATAAAATGTACTCATATTATAAAAATACGTTAGGTATCTTATCATTGAGCGCGAATTACGAGTATATACGAGAGTTAAAATTAAAAAAAAACATGAAAGTTGTGTCGGAATCGCAAAGTATTAAGATATAAATAATATAATATGTTATATATTATTGCAGTATTAACATAGCGGGGCAGTAGTTATTACTTTTGATGCGAAACAGAGTTCGCCGGGTCAGCTAGTCTTCAATATATATCATAATCGCTTGGTATATAATGCAGTGGGACTATTATTATGAGCTACTAATTCTAGCTAGCCAGGACTACTCATTGATTTGACAGTGACAGCGCACAGAGTACATTTGTATGCACTGAGATGGAGGGATAGCTCCCGTACTTTAAGGCGCCCTCAGACGAAAGTTAGAAAAACACTCCAAGTTATATATCTTCACACACACACACCCACCACACACGCACACACGCACACACGCACACGCGCGCACACACACACACACACACACACACACACACACACACACACACACGCACGCGCGCTCTCTCACACACACACACACACACACACACACACACCCGGGGCTGAGGTGACACTGCTACCGGGCGCGTCTCCACCTGCGCATAGGAGAATGCTCTTCGCTCGCAAGAGCGAGAAGTAGGAGTGAAATTAAGCAGCTCCCGCGGACAAAACACCCCAAGTCAAGATGTTAAGATACCGTGTCGAGGACTGCACGGCGCCAGGGCAGTGGAGTCGCTAACGGTTCCCCTGGGTACCAGGCCTACCCCCAGGTGTAATTTATGGCCTTACCCTAGCAACCGGGGCTCTGCTGGAATAGACGGATATTTCCCTAGGTTTTCGTGGGAACACAATGATACAACTTAACCTAAAAAAACAAAAAATGATGAAGGAAGTAGCAGTGACCAGGAGGTCCTAAAAACAACTGCTGAGGCGAGTGAGTAGATTAAAAGAACACAAGCGTGGGACTATCTCGAGAAGCTAATCAGCGAACTTAGAGACTTTGTCCAACCAAAAATTTATGTCCATAAGGAGATTAAAACCAAGGTGGCAAGTATCGGCAGTGCTTTTAGAAGACTAAAAACACTAGAAGATGCCCGAAATACTGGCCAATCCAGTACAAAATTGACGACAACAGTCTCGTGTACAACACCAATCCCTTGTGTGGAGAATGTCACGGATGTCACGTTGAGTGACAATGTCAATTTTCATCATAATAAATTTAGGCTTCAAAGATACGGCTTCCGGGTCATAAATAAAAATACAACAGTATCATCTATATATCATATTCTATAAAGTAGGTAGGTAATTATTTAATATGACAGACCGACCAGACATTTTAAAATTAGACAGGATATTCGGCCATTTTCATTTGAAACTATTACCGAGTAAGGAGCCAGAATAACCTAAACCTTCAACTAAACTTTTGATTTTATTGGTGAGTGGTTTAACTAATTTATTTCACCCTAATAGCTAAGATATTATTGCCTGCGGTGCCGGGAACTTGATGTGCCTAACTTATTAAAATTATTTCATGTAGTTTACTTTATCATGGAAAAGAGTATTATCACATATCTCATCTTAAAGTTTATAATTTCATGTTCAGATTCTCCTAATAGCAGCATATTATTTTTATATATCGAGGGGTGAAAGGCTATTTGCTTTAAGCGACATTTTGGGCGATATTGAGTTATATACATATTTGGAATCAGCAAATTTTTCTGCGTCGACTGATACAAGTTTCATTTAAATCGGAGCACTTTTTTGGCGCTTAAAACATCCCTGTTTTTGGGAAGTTTCCATAGTAGCAGTGTTTTAAGCGACATGGATTTTGCATTTTTTTTTAAATTAGTTACTTGAGCCATACACTCATATTAAAAACTGAGAGATAAACCAATTAGCCTTTCCCAGGTAAATAAGTCAATAAGACTTAAAACATTTTTCCTGTTTCTAAAATTTACTAGGTACGGATTTGAATCATTTGCACTTACACCAATTATACCGTGTAATGTCGCTTAAACCATTTAGTCTTCACCCAAATAAGACATGAAACGTCGCTTAGGCCAATGTATTTTGAAGAACAGAAGCCAGAGGATTGTAAAAAATTGAAAGAACATTTAGATGAAAAAAAGGCATAAGTATAATAAAGTTCTAATTGAGACTGTTCTAATTTATAATTATTATACTAAACAAACACTTTAACTGATGTTGCGTTAGTAATTTATAATTTTAATAAAAGAACGTGAGATTTTCTGCAATGGCGCTATATCCAGGTTGTTTTAACAGCCGTTTATAGCCTTATATGTTAACAAATGGAACACAAAACGTTATATTTTCAATTTTATATGTTACATAATTTAATAAGCCGCCTACTCATTTTAGTCTAAAGTGGTGGTTGACATAAATAGCTTTCTACTATTAATTCCGGGTCATGTCATTTCATTCTTATAGACTTACTCTGAAAACATAAAGCATTGTCGCTTATTTGTTTTTTCCTGAAGCTAATTGTAGTTTTAAAGTCATTTAAATCATTTTTCCATTCCCTGAAAAATAAGGCTTAGGGCATTTTGAATTAAGCGACACGTATTTTTGTCATTACAGGTCGGTTTAATTTAATATTAGCATCAGCATCTAGATATTTTTAATTGAATTTCAACAAAGTTTACCCCGTTCAAATAGCTCAAGAAGTTTTTAAGTTATGAACTTTTTTTCAAAATTTCAAACTTTAAATGGCTCTCCTGTAAAGTTGCAAAAATGTCGCTTAAAACAAATAGCCTTTCACCCTTTCAAGGTAGAGCGCCCTCTGCGAAAGCCGTTTTGGTTACTGGCAAGAAGCGGTTCGACTGCAGCTTCGATCCTCTTGTGTACTATACGTTCAAGTATTTTGCCAGCTGTATCCAACATACACAGCGGTCGATAGGACGATGGGTCTTCCGGGGTTTTTTTTCCTTTGGGAAGGAGAACTAACCTCTGTTGTTTCCATATCGATGGAAACGTACCTTCTAAGACGCAGTTGTTATAGACATCAAGAAAGATGTCAGGTATTACTTTGACAGCCGCTTTTAGAGCCACGTTTGGAATTCCGTCTGAACCTGGGGCCTTCGTATTCCCAATTCTGGAGCATGCTTCAAGCAGCTGATCTTCGGTAATCGGTGGAATCTCTTCTGGTTCGCATTGCCCTATTTGATGCTGTAGTAGCATTTGGCAAGAAAACAGTGTAGCCACGATGTTGTCCAAGAGTTTAGGGCAAGTGGGCAATGGCATTGGTTGGCTCTTCAGATGATTCATGACTACCTTATACGGTCTGCCCCACGGGTCGTTATCTACCTCAAGAATCAGCTCATTCCAGCATCGTCGCTTACTTTTTTTGATGGCTTTATTTAATCTTTGGCGAGTATTTTTATATATAGCTATCAGTTCCTCGTAGTTCGGTGTTTTCCTACATCTTTGTGCAGTTCTTCTCGCCTTAAGGCATTTCTTTCGGAGGTTACTAATTTCATCATTCCACCAATGCATCGAGGAAAACCGGACCATGTTGCGCTTTCTAGGCATAGTGGTGTCACAAGCTTCGGTAATCCTCTTCATCAGGTATTTTGCCTTATTTTCAGCATTTCCTTCGCGGATTATTTCTTTATTAAGAGACCATAAAGACTTCAGGGTCAAAGTAACCAGTCTTCCAGCCGATTGCCTTAGTTTTCCTGTGAGCTCTTCCGGCGCTTTTTTCGGGGGACAATTCCCACAGTAGTGCACAGTGATCACTGGCAGTATAGGTGTCTGACACCTCCCAAGAGTGTTTACGCCCAGCTAGGCTGCTTGAGACGAAGGCTAAGTCGACGATAGAATTTGTCTCTCCCCGGACAAATGTAGGTTTATCTCCACGGTTTAGCAACACCACATCGAGGCTGGACATTACCTCAAGTAGTAATTCTCCACGCGTGTTTGTCTCTTTACTACCCAGTCGACCGCCCACGAGTTAAAGTCCCCTGCAATTGCAATTGGGGAATATTGGTTTGCATCCTCGGTCAATCGGTCAAGAAACTTCTTGAACTCGTCGAGCGAGAGGCTGGGCGGGGCATAGCAGCTGTAGAAGTAGATACCCTCAAATTTCGCTACCACGAATCCGGCTTCATTGTTGTTAGCAAGACTCTGAAAGGCACTTCCTCCACAGGCCCAAATTACAGCTTTAGTAGTACTATCTGTTTCCCATAGTTGAGATGTGAGGTGTCTATATGGCTCCGAAATCAGCACGAGGTCTGGGTTAAGTTCTCACACCGTCTGCATGAGCAAGTCGTGCGCAGTCTCACAATGGTTGAGGTTGATTTGCAGTATCTTCATAATTGCTTCTTTTTTCTCACCTTCTGGAGCGCCTCTTTAAAGGCTGAGCATCTGCTACTACCAGCGTTATGGGCACAGTTTTTCGTGTTGCCTTTTTCGATACACAAGGCACACCGAGCCTCCTTTTTACAGGTGGCAGCTTTGTGCCCCTCTTCTCCACAGCTAGTGCAGAGACGGGATCTGTCCACGTTACTTTTGCACTTAGCGGCTAGGTGTCCATAACGCCAGCACCTAAAACATTTGGTTGGTCTCTCCACGATTCTTATTCGGCAGTTAACCCAGCCAATTTTGATTTTGCCGTGCTCCCCCAAGACCTTCTTCGCAGTTGACGGTGCCAGTGTAACTGATGCAGTCTGCGTACCGCCATAGGCCTTGCGCAAGGATCTGATTGAATCCAGAGTAAGCTCATCATCTTCTTCGGCCACTTTTTGTAATGCTTCGAGGACTTCCTGTTTGGTCGTAGTGTCGTCGAGGTCTCGAATTTCTATTTCCTCCTGTGGCCCTTTGTTTATAACTTGGACTTTGTCCCCAAGGAGCTTGGCAATGGTTTTTTGGAGTCCCTGACCTTTGTCTCTGCTTTCTTTTGTAAGAATGATCAACAGGTCACCAGTTGCTGTCCTGCGGATTTTATCTACCGTTGAGTGAACTTGCTCGTCGGGAACATCTTTCTTGACTCGTCTTAGTATTTCCGCGTAATTTTGTCTTTCTTTGGCCCTAATAAGCAATGCATTAGACCTCTCTACTAGCTGTCTTAGTTTCTTCTTATGTAACTGCTTCTTCTCTTTTTTGGTTTTCACTTTCTGCCACTTTTCTGGCATCTTCTTTTCGGGTGTTTCTACGTCTGTAAAGCTAGAAAGGTCAAGTCAGCAGAATCACTTGTTTTATATCTCAAAATTTAGTGCTCATTTAGTGCTAATTTAGTGCTGATAACAGATATTTGGTGCTGTGATAGGGGGACTGAAAACGAAAACACCGCTAACTTTTCATTAAGCTAGCAGTGTACCATTCGTCTCAGTCTGTCTCAGTCGGCAGAATCACTCGTTTTATATCTCAAAATTTAGTGCTTATTTAGTAATTTGCCCAGGGTGGATCAAGCATATAACCCTACAATATATAAACATGAATATAAATTTGGAAAAGAGTTAGATTAACAAACTATTAAGCATCATAATTAATAATGTAGGTAGGTTACCACTACCTACTTGATTTTTTTTTTTTTTTTTTTTTTTTTATGGGATAAGGGGCAAACGAGCTTGCGGGTCACCTGATGGAAAGCAATCACCGCCGCCCATGGCGTCTGCAATACCAGGGGCATCACATTAGCGTTGCCGCCCTTTCAGATGGGAATAGGCTCGTTTCTTGAAGGTTCCTAGGTCGTAGCGGTCCGGAAATACCGTCGCCGGCAACTGGTTCCATGAAGGAACAGTGCGTGGCAAGAAGTGCCTGTTAAAACGCACTGTTGTCGACCGCCAACCATTCAGCCAATGCGGGTGGTAGCGTTGGCGCGTCGAACGGTGGCGGAAATCAGCTGGCGGTATTAATCCGAACAATTCCTCAGAGCACTCCCCGTGGTATATGCGGTAGAGGATACATAGAGATGCCACCTCTCTCCGCAACGCCAGAGGATCAAGCCGATCAGTAAGAGCTTGGTTGTCGACAAGCCTAACCGCGCGTCGTTGGATGCGGTCAAATGGAGTTAGCTGGTACTGGGGTGCCCCCGCCCAAAGATGTGAACAGTATTCCACGTGAGGACGGACCTGCGCCTTGTAAAGTTGCAGGCGATGACCTGACGTGAAATACTGTCCCGCTCTATTGAGCACACCAAGCTTTTTGGAAGCCAATTTGGCCTTGCCCTCCAGATGACCGCGGAACTGGACGTCACTCGACAAGTCGACACCAAGAATTCCGATAGCGGCTGAGGCGGGTAAGGGAGTGCTCTCAAAACAGGGAGCTACGACAAAGGGTGTCTTTTTAGCGGTAAACGCGCAAACCTGTGTCTTCTTAGGGTTGAATTGGACTAAGTTTAGTCGGCCCCATTCCGAAACCTGACTAAGCAGAGTTTCGATTTCAGACACAAGTTTATTCCGGTGCTCGTCGACGTTTTCCCGAGAAATACGCGGGTGGCCGGTATATAAGGCATCCCCGGTACTGTCATCTGCATAACAATGAAGATTGCTGCTAAGCAGCATGTCATTGATATGCAGAAGAAACAGCGTAGGGGATAGCACACAGCCCTGGGGGACTCCAGCATTCACAGGTTTTAAGTCGGAGCATGACCCGTCGACAACAACTTTAATGCTCCGAGCCGTGAGAAAGCTGGAAACCCAATCGCATAATTTCTCGGGAAGCCCATAACATGGAAGCTTCGAAAGAAGTGCTTTGTGCCAAACCCGATCAAAGGCCTTCGCTACGTCCAAACTAACGGCCAGCGCCTCTCCTTTACTCTCAACCGCTTCCGCCCACCGATGGGTTAAGTACGCTAAAAGATCACCAGCTGAGCGACCTTGACGGAATCCGTACTGACGGTCACTTATCAACTGGTGCTCTTCTAGATACTTAAGGAGCTGGCGGTTGATGAGTGTTTCCATTATTTTGGAGAATAGGGAGGTGATGGCGATAGGTCTGTAGTTGGACGGATCTGAGCGGTCACCTTTTTTAGGGATCGGATGGACTAAAGCAACCTTCCATGATGCTGGCACAGCGCCGAGAGAGTAGGAGTACCGGAAAAGACGCGTTAGAACCGGTGCCAACTCTGGAGCACACGTCTTCAGCACAATTGCTGGGATTCCGTCAGGCCCACTCGACTTGTGGACATCCAGGGATAGAAGTATGCGTCGCACAGTACTTTGCCGGAAACGAACCTCCGGCATGGCGTGACCGCAATGTGGAATAGTCGGTGCGATGTTACCCATATCGTCCAAAGTCGAGTTGGACGCAAAAAGAGTGCCAAGAAGGTCGGCTTTCTCTTTTGCGTCGTGGGCTAGTGACTGGTCCTCCCGGTGCAACGGTGGAAGAGACGGCTTACAAAAATTCCCAAGAACAGCCTTGGCGAGCGACCAGAACGCACGGGTTCCCGAGGGAAGGCGAACTAGTTTCTCGCCAATTTTGCCTATGTACTGAGACTTTGCTACGGCTATAACTCTTTTGAAGGACCTGGAGGCAAGGTTGTACTTCTTCTTAAGAGGGCCGGTGTCAGAGTCCTGGGACGCCACTGCTTTTGCCCAGGCTTGATAACACTCATGCTTAAAACGTAATGCCGTTTTGCATGAGCGATCAAACCAGGGCTGGGATCTGCCGCCGATTGGCACCACTGAGGATGGAACAAAGAGCTCCATTCCCTGCAGTACCACGTCAGCAACAGAGTCGGCAACGACGTCAGGATCATCCGGCGAGAAGCAAACTTGCCCCCATGGGTAAGATGCGAAGAAATTTCGCATCCTATCCCAGTCCGCTGACCTATAGTGCCACACACGGCGGCGACTCGCAATGTGCGGTCGAAGTGGGCACGTGAGTGGCACCGTACTCCTTATCAGACAGTGGTCCGAAGAACCCAAAGGGGCGTCTACAGAAACCACATATCTGTCCGGATGGGAGGTCAGCAGAAGATCCAACAGGGAAGGTATATGATTAACAACATCTGGGATTCGCGTGGGTGCGGTAACCAGTTGTGTTAGATCATATGCTAGAGTCATGCCAAAGTCATGAACAGATCTACCCGCGTGGTCGGTGGTGCGAGATCCAAGCCAATCGACGTGGTGGGCATTGAAATCGCCCAGAATAACGATTTCCGCGGATGGGACCTGTTGAAGTACGGAATCTGCAGCCGTTTGAACGTGGTCCATGAGTCGGTCTGTTTCGGTATTACCGCTATGGGACCTATAAAGACATGCGTAGATGCGGGGGTGGTCGTCGCTATCAACACGCAGCCAGAGGGTCGATAGGTCCCTTCCTTCAAGGCTGCCGAGGCGTCGAGCACAGATATCCTCCCGGACAAACACACACACTCCGGCCCGCGGTACAAAGCTGTATTCCAGTTTGTATCCGGGGTATAGGAGATATGAGGTGTCTGCCGGAGAAGATATCTGTGTCTCTGTAAGGAATAGCAAAGCAGGCTTTGCCGTTTCCAGGTGGTGGTGAATGGCAAGCAGATTTGAGTGGATGCCCCTGATATTGCAAAAGTCCACGTTTAGCGTGGCAGGGGGAGTCGCAATGCCCTTACGTTTGCCCCGGACAGTTTTTAGTGACGAGCGAGATTTTGCCCTCCCCAGACTACGAGGGGCAGCTTGAGCGTCCACGCCTTGGTGAATACCAAACCGTGGACGCTCAAGGGGGGATTCTCCAGTGCTGTGGCAGCTGGTACCCCCCTGGGGTAAATGATCTTTTAATGTCGCTGCCATTAAGGGGAGGGTGAAGGGGATGGGCCTCCGGATACCTCTCTCACCGAACGAAACGCGGCACAAGCCACTTCACGTCGAAATTCTGAGAGGCCGTGGTATTTCACCGGTCGAGCCGGCCCATTCATGCAGCGAACAGAATAATCTTAATTGTACAGAATAATTTATATAGGAAATTACTGTAATATATATAAAAATAATATGCTGCTATTAGGAGGATCTGAACATGAAATTATAAACTTTAAGATGAGATATGTGATTATACTCTTTTCCATGATAAAGTAAACTACCATGAAACAAAAATTAAATCAGACCATGAAACAAAAATTAAATATTTATTTACAAATTATATTTACTAAAGGAAAAGTTTGGTTTGTACAGATGCTTTGTTGTATGATTTAATAGGTAACAGTTGTTATTTTTAATTATTAGCTAATTATCTTATTTCTTTTAAGTTAGTTGACATCAGAGTTTAACTATTATTAAATATTTATTGATTTTAAATTTAAAGGTATATGTTAAAAAATCTAGCACTGATTCAAAACTGATTATTATTTCATTTTGGACGGGCTATTGATAGTACTATTATTTGTGAAATTGAGAAAAGAAACGGTTGGTTACCAATTTCATAAAAAATATTTTTATTGTATGCTTTACTGTTCAAAATTCTACATGATTTTGGTTTCTGATGTGGGTCTGACCTGCAAACTATACTAATGGTATCCCGCTGTCTTGAGCTGTTTGATTGTGGGCTAGGTTTGATGAGACTTATGACTGTGTTCCAGCTAGGTGATAGTTTCCAGCCATCTTCTCTATTGAAATTTTTTGGATGTTTTTTGCTTTCAATAGCCTCGCGTATCATCCTGGGACGATAATGTTGTTCTTTGGCGAGGATTTGTTGTTTGTCAAACTTGATATAGTGTTTTGGGCCCTCCCTACAGTGTTCGCAAATAGCATTTTTGTTTCATGGTCTGATGTGGGTTGCCAATGGTAAAAATCATATTTTTAACATCAACTTTTTGATTTTTATTTGCAAAAAGTGGGTGCTCTCTGTATCAATGAAAATAGCTTTTGAACAAATACCATCTTTTTGTTCATCACTCGTGAAAATGATCTCTGTAAACAGTACGAAACGTCGGGAAATAAATAAAATTAGTAATAAATAAACGCGATACAATCCTAAAAGTTGTTTTAATGTCATGAACGTGATTCGCGAAAGTCTTAGAGATAAATAATGCTGTAATGTTTCAAATTGCTTCGTAAATATTTGCCCTTATTTCACGTAAAACGTAAAAAAATAAAAATGGTCATTGTGGGTTATCCCTAAGAGATATAGGTACATATGCCCTTCGCGGACTTTTTTGTAGATCTTTTGAAGGTGTATAACAATGTAGTACATTGTT
Organism: Euproctis similis; assembly: GCA_905147225.2. NCBI lineage: Eukaryota > Metazoa > Arthropoda > Insecta > Lepidoptera > Erebidae > Euproctis > Euproctis similis. Next base: position 4,017,601 of record LR990113.1, on the reverse strand, counting down.
TTGTTTTATCACTTAGGGTTCAGGCAGCGTTTGCTATTAAAGATCTAAATCTTGAAAATTATCACTTTTTTAATTACACTATACATTAATTTTAGATCGAAACCACCCCGTTGACACCCTCTAACTATTAAAAAATGCCGTATCAAAATCCGTTGCGTAGTTTTAAAAGATATACGCATACAATGGGACAGACAGCGGAAAGTGACTTTGTTTTATACTATGTAATGATAATAATATTTTTATTCAGTTTTATGCTTTTGAGACATGATGCGTTAAAAAAACAGTGCCGCTAGTAGCTGTCTATGTATAGTTTTTAATCACGCTGTGAAAATTCTCTTCCTTGGTTTATATAAACCCGTTTATGTTTAGTGTTATAAATTACTTATTATACCCGCGAGAGGTTAAACGGGTTAAACGCTGTTGCAAGAGACATTAGAAGTTCCACTTCAAAAATCAATACCAATTCACTAGTATTAATGACCATTCAACTTCATTCAACTGGATTATAGTGTATAGAAATACATCATCATCATCATCAGCCTATTGCAGTCCACTGCTGGACATAGGCCTCTCCCAATGTGCGCCACAACATCCGATTCTCTGCCTTCCGCATCCAGTCTTTTCCAGCAGCCTTTCTGAGGTCGTCTAACCATCGGGCTGGTGGGCGTCCTACGCTACGTTTGCCAAGACGTGGTCTCCACTCTATGACCTTCTTACTCCATCTACCGTCGGTCCTTCGGCAGATGTGACCAGCCCATTGCCACTTCAGCGAGCTTATTCTACGAGCTATGTCGGTAACTCCAGTTCTCTGGCGGATATACTCATTCCTGAGTTTATCTTTCAGAGATACCCCGAGCATAGCCCGCTCCATAGCTCGCTGAGCGACTTTAAATTTGTGGACTAGCCCCACCGTGAGTGTCCACGTTTCGGCACCGTAGGTCATCACCGGTAAGACGCACTGGTCAAAGACTTTGGTCTTCAGACATTGCGGTATAGGCGAGCTGAAGACTCGACGTAGTTTGCCGAATGCAGCCCAACCAAGCTGAATCCTCCTTTCGGCCTCCTTCTCGAAGTTTCGTCTACCTAACTGGATGATTTGGCCTAGGTAGACGTATTTGTTTACAACTTCGAGAACTGACCCTTCGACGCTTAGCGGTCCGGGCACGACATGTTCATTGAACATGACCTTGGTCTTGTCCAAGTTCATGCCCAAACCGACACGCCGGGAGGACTCGTCCAGGCTGCGCAGCATTCCGCTTAACTGTTCCAGCGACTCTGCCATTACAACGATGTCGTCGGCAAACCGAAGATGCGAGATGTACTCACCATTCACGTTGATACCCTGTCCAGTCCAATCCAGTGTCTTGAAAACGTCCTCCAGAGCATTGGTGAAAAGTTTGGGAGATATAACATCTCCCTGTCTTACACCTCGATTCAGCTCGATGGAGTTCGTCGCCTGGTTCTGTATCTGGACAGCCATCGTGGCGGTGTCATACAAGCATCTCAACACCTCGATATAACGCCAGTCAATCCGACATCGCTGCAGTGCATCCAGAACTGCCCAAGTTTCGATGGAGTCGAAGGCTTTTTCGTAGTCCACGAATGCCATACACAGCGGCTGATTGTACTCTTCGGTCTTCTGTACAATCTGCCGAACAGTATGGATGTGGTCCACGGTACTAAAGCCTTTTCGAAACCCGGCCTGCTCCGGAGGCTGGAATTCGTCGAGTCTTGCAGCGAGACGATTCGTGACGACCCTCGAGAACAACTTGTAGATATGGCTCAGGAGTGAGATGGGTCTGTAATTCTTCAATAAGGTTTTATCACCTTTTTTGAAGAACAACACCACCGCACTCCTGCTCCAAGCCTGTGGTGTTATGCCCTGATGTATGACGGAATTAAAAAGGCTTGCTAATTCCTTTAGGATAGGACTCCCGCCGGCTTTTAGAAGCTCTGTAGTAATTCCGTCATCACCGGGTGCCTTGTTGTTCTGGAGTTGCCCGAGTGCCGCACTAATCTCGCTTTCAGTGACATCGGGAATGTCCTCACTATAGTGACGCGTTAGCGGGGCTCTGTGGTCATCATCGCTGTGTCCAGTTGGCTTGGTCATCCGTGTGGAATAAAGAAGCCCATAAAAAGATTCGATCTCTGCGAGAATCTCGGGCCTAGAGATGACGATACGTCCATCCGCAGTTTTCAGCTTCGTCAGATGGGACCTTCCAAGCTGCTGAGCGAACACTTTTGACCCTTCGTTGCGGTCGATCGCGTTTTCGATTGCTCGCGTATTCGATCGACGAAGGTCGCGCCGCATCAGCTTTCCAATGCGCTGGTTTAGGCTTTTCCATTCTGACGAAGACAGCTGATCGGATGGAGTTTCTCGCCTTTGCCTCATCAGCTCGAGTGTCTCAGCAGAGAGCTTGGACTCCTTTTTCTGCAATTTCGGGAACAGCCTTTGAGACACTTTCCTCAGCGTGTTGACCACAGTGTCAGCTTTTTCGTCCACGTTGCCTGTGGTTTCCAGCAGGTCGAATCGATTTTTAAGTTCCATTTGGAACTTTTCGGTTTCGGCTATTTGGAGTGGCGTAGGTCGGATAATAGACCTTATCTTCCGGGTCCTTTCAGCTTTTAAGTTAATATTTAGACAGCCTCGAAGAAGTCGGTGATCACTTCCAGTATTAAACCTGTTGATCACAGAGACATCTCTAAATATATGCTTACTATCCGTAATGATAAAATCTATCTCGTTCCTTGTCACCGAATCGGGGCTTCGCCAAGTCCACCTCCTGTGGAGACTCTTCTTGAAGAATGAATTCATCAAGAAAAGCCTTTCAGACTCCAGGAAGTTGACTAGCATCTGGCCCCTGTGATTCCGGCACCCCAAGCCATATGGACCGATTTTCGTTTCGCCGCGTTCTTGTACTCCCACTTTGGCGTTGAAGTCCCCCATAACAACGTTGTAGTGAGCCTTGGCGGTACAATGTATTGCTTTTGCAATATCCTCGTACATCGCCTCCGCTATCTCGTCAGAGTATGTCGAGGTCGGCGCATATACCTGTATTACCTTCAGGGTGTACCTGTTGGTGAGTTTCAGTACAAGGTACGCTACCCTGGTCGACACACTACTGATCTCCACAACGCTGCTAACGAGGTCCTTGTGAACGAGGAAACCGACACCCCCCTGGGAGAGCTGGTCACCTTCCCGAAAGTAGAGTAAGTTGCCTGACTGTAAGGTTATCGTGTCCTCCCCCTCTCGCCGGACTTCAGAAAACCCTAGAATAAAAAACCCTATAAAAGAATAGAAACCCATGCCAGTTCAAGCAACCCAGCTCCACCTCGAGTTCGGTGAGATGTTGGTCCAGCCGAAGACTGCGTCCATTATAAGTAGCCACGTGTAGTTGTTTTTGGCAGCCTGCCGTAACCCGGAGATTCTTCGCACCCCCTGTCCCACCGTTACCACGACCGCTGCCTTGGCCGGGAATAGCGGGACCACCGGGAACTGGGGGCCGTTGTATTGCTGCTTTTTTCATAGGGAGGTTTATGCCCATAGTCCCCACGCTGGGCAAACGGGTTGGAGACCGCAGGGGTAAACCTCTTTAGATAAGGACGCTGCTGCCCGTCCCTACCACGAACATTTAGGTTGACCAATGTTTTTGGGATGGTTATACCGCCAGCCTTCGGTTTTGTGCTGTGTAAGCTTGTCAGCCATATGTTTTTATTTCGCTCCCGGCTGACTGAGAGTAGAAATACAGTGTTTAGATTTCTCTAATAAACAAAAATTAATCAGAAAGTAAATCGCATTTGTAGTATTATAAATGAAAACATTTCAATATTTAAAATTGCCAGATTAATGAGTTCTGCGAGCTGAAAATGCAAGGTGTTCGATTACAATGTTCATTAAAAGTAATGTTACGTCACGACCGCTTAAAAATCGATTTCAAGTGGGGCATGTCGTGTTTTCTTCAGTATTCGGAGAATCACTCCTTTCCGCCTCTTCGCTTGCCATTGCTTTAACATAACTGCTTCACACCTTTTCTATACGAAGGCGAAGGAAGGGGCTGTTAAGAGTCGACTCGCCGAATCTTTACGTCCCAAATAGAATAGGTGGCGGATTTTTTTGTCATACATGGGGAGCCATATCATGTAACCCAAATTCCAAAAACATAAAGAAACAGTCCACCAATTTAGATGGAGTTCAATTTGTTACGTATAAAATAATTTCACTATATAATATATTATTATATCAGTCAAAACATTAATATGTTACAAAATTATGCTCATTCCGATCAACGCAACTTGTCGTATGAGCACTTTCATTTTTTTTTTCAACTAAACCATTTATAATGAGCACTTTTTCATACTTTCAATTATGTAATGTTTGAATTATCTGCTGGACTACGCATATTTTTTACAACCGGCTACAAAAATGTGGTACAGTTATACAAATATAAGGTATATAAGATATCGAGAATTAAATCAGAGACGATTATTTAAACATTTTTAAAGATTCCACCCGGTTTATTATAATTTAAAAATACTTATTACTTGTATAGTTACGATTATTTTTGATGAAAAACAAGTAATCCAACTAAAATTATTTTAATAATTAATTATTTATGCGAATAAATTTGTTTTAGTACAGCTTCTGAAACTACAACCTGGATTGCAAACACACAAACTTTGAAATATAAGTGTGAACGAATTCGCAAAAAAACTTAAAAATGAAACCATAAGATAACTCCTCGCCTAAGCCGGAAGGTGTAGGCAGCAGCTATTTAGCCTCGACTCGCCGTTATTTTTCCGTCCCAAATGGAATAAATAGCGAACCAATTGCCATACCGGGCACAAAGTTTACAGTCATCGGTATTAATCACACGTCAGTCAGCCAGTCATATTTAAAGAGCCTGGAATCGAACCCACGACTTTTTGATTCAGTAGCGAGTTGCTCGACCACTGGACCCCCGAGAGAAACCATTTAAAAAACGATTACATTAAAAAAAATATCTTTTTTTATTCTTTATCATTTCCATTCTTCATACACAAGCTTGGTGTGCTCAATAGAGTAGAAGCTCACGAGCAATACTGCTCTCATCGGGGGCACCCCAGTACCAGCTTACTCCGTCTGACGGCATCCAAAGACGCGCGGTTCGGCTTGTCGACAACCAAGTCTTTCCGATCGGCTTGATCCTTTGGCGTTGCGGTGAGATGTTGCATCTTTATGCATCTTCAATCCTCTGAGGAATAGTTGAAATTAATACCGCCTGCTGATTTTCGCCAACGCTCAACGCGCCAATTTGCATTGGCTGAATAGTGTGCGATCGACAACTGTGCGCTTCAACCGGCACTTCTTGCCACACACTGTTACTATGTGGACCCAGTTGCCGGCAATGGTATTTCCGGAGCGCTACGACCTAGGGACGAGCCTATTTCTATCTTAAAGGCTGGAAACGCTGATGTGATACCCTTGGTGTTGCATATGTCGATGGGCGGCGATAGTCACTTTCTATCAGGTGACCCGCAAGCTCTGTTGAGCCTTTTAAAATAAAAATACAACTAAAGTACTTATTTCAATTATTATTAAAAATTAATGCTTTTTATTTTTTTTAAAGGTTATTTGAAGCATATCTGCAAATAACATGTGCAAAAAGTTTAATATTGATCCATCAATGTTTATGTAAATTTATTGGACCATTTAATTTTTACACTATTGAAGTGGGCTTTCTTTTGGGTTATATGCTTTATCGGCTGAACATCTACTTCTGGATTTTCTTGATCTGGTTGTAAAGTTAATAATAAATAAATTCAGATGATACATTTACAAGTTAGTAAAAGCATGTCATGTAAATAAAATGGTAACACGATGATGATGAAATAGAAATAAAGAAAATAAATGGAAGATGGTAGACTGCGTAAGTGCGGTTTTGAAGACAAACCAATGGGAGATTCTTATGATGGCTTGTTTATCTGTACATTGTACTCGTATCCTGTAAAAAAAAGGCATGCACATTTCACCCGCGTCTTTGAAGATTTATAAATTAAAATATAGGCTTCGATTTATGACGAGAATAATTAAATAAATGCTGTGGAAATGCAGAGTTTTCTAAAATAAATATTAAACATATTATCAAGCTATGAATAAACTTTGTTGCTATAAAATCATTGAATGGGTGGCGAGTTAAGCATCGGAAAACAACTATAATTCTAATATAGGTTGGTGTTTAACTGTTTATCTAAATAATTATAAAACGCTGTTTATATTTTTTGACCAGTCTCGGTGGTCCAGTGGTAGAGCACACGGCTCCTGATCCAGAGGTCCGGGTTCGAACACACTGACACTGGCTCACACCAATGGATTTTTGAAATGGTTTCCGCAATGACATTAAAACAACGAACACAAACGAACTCTTTACTAAGTTAAAGTTAAGTCTAAGTTAAAGAGTTCGAACGTCGGGAAATAAATAAAATTTGTGATGAATAAACGCGATATAATCCTAAAAGTTGTTTTAATGTCATGAACGTGATTCGCGAAAGTCTTAGAGATAAATTTGTTTCCGGAAGTTAAGTGTGATAAATATTGATGACTGAAAACTTTGTGTCCGGTATGGCAGTAGGTTCGCCACCTATTCCATTTAGGACGTAAACATAATGGCGACATGGCTTAGCGGCCGCTGCCTACACCATCGGGTAACAAAAGGCGTGAAGTTATGCTATGTTATTTTTGTATTTTTTTTATACTTTCAAAAATACTCTAATCGTAACGCCGCTAAATAAATAGGAATATAATCATCGTACCACTCTTTGTAGTAACTAATTACATTATGTAATAAGACTTGAAGTGGAAAATATGATCCAACCATCCCTGTCACGTGAAGGTAAGGAGTTGTACTCGTAACCATCTGTCTAAGATCTGACGCAGTCGCATTCAATGTGTGCGGCGCGTTGCCTGCGCCCGAGACGGTAGTGCTACCCGAGTGTTCATATTATATGGAAATTTCGTTAGCTTTCTATAAGGGATATACTGAGGCAAGTTTTTTTTATTAATAAATATTAAGATATAATTTTTGTTTTTACTATATAGATAATTTGAATTGTCAGTAAATAATTACAATAAAACTTTCTGTTAACTATTCAAGCTGAAACTGCTGAACAAATTTAGACGATAATTATTTTTGTATGTTTGAATAAACTTCATCAAATATTCATTAATTTAAGTAATATGTCGATAATCATTAAACAGTAGGCGTATAACAGCCACCAAACCCACACCCGACTGATGTAAAAGAAGATTTTGAAAAAAGTAATGAAAGAAATCTAAATTCTCAAGTTTTTGATTATTATAAGAAAAAATACTTATATAAGAAACACTGGCTTAGCGCGTTTAATGTTGTTTGGTAGTATTCACCAAAACCATAGAAATGATATTTTGCCTGCTGAAATATAATCGATTTCTTCTTCTCAATTTTAAATTGTATGTTTCTTTTTATTTAGAAATTGAGAAGAATTTAAAAATGAAAAGAAATATAAAGTTTTAAGAAAAAGATTAATTAAATAAAGAAAAAGAGAAATTAAAGAAATATGAAATTTAAACCTAATTAAATTATATTCTCATTCTACTATGGTAAAACACTGTCTAAACTTGAAACGTATTAAATTTGACGCGGCAGTTTACGTGATACGCTCACGAACAAATAGAGAGATAAAAACTGATGTATTAGTTTATTTTGCTAAAGTAGAGATCCCTCGTTTTGAGTTTTCTCCAAAATATGCAATGCAATGGTCATTGCCTGAAGACCTGAAATTTTAAAACACAGGCCCCAAGCATAGTTTGTCTTGAGATTTACTGTATCTTAGTTAATATTATAAAACTAAAGATAAATCCAAACGGTAATTGTGATGAGGTATAAATAAACTTATTACTCCTATACCGGTCATTTTACAATTTTATTATACAATTGCTTACCTTAGAAAGTAGTTGAGCGATGGCCAAATAAACACTTAAAAGGCCCTCTAAGTGCGTAAGTCCCTCTCGCACTTGACTGTATTATTTTTTATCGGTGGATTGAATCGTGACATTGTGTCAAAATTTTAGGTCAGTGATTGCCAACTTTCTCTAACAGTTACGGTCTCTCTCAATACAGGACGAGCAGAGATCTCAGTTATATGGTGAACGTTAAAGACGAGTCGTCAAATAAAGATACAAACCCTTGTGGGTTAGGCAAATAAAACAGATATTCATAAGGCTCAATTCTTACAGATCTCACTCGCTTCTTTCACTTTCATTACTGCTATTTTTTACTGCTTACATACATAATCTCATTTATTTTACCTTTAACGATGTCTCTCACATTTCAATTATACCCCTTCCTAAAATTAACATTTTTTTTTTATTCAAATGTATATATTTCATTTAAATTTAATACAAATCTGAATATCTCCGTTCGGAATTAATGGCACAATTTAATACTAGTCGTTATCTAAATAACATCTACAAAATCTGATGTATGTGATCCAAAATTTGTGTTAATTCAGTTCTGTCCGTATTCCAATAAGAAGGTTTTCACGAGAAACTTTTTCTTAACTTCACATGCGCAATTTGAAATTATCCCTTTAGAAAATCATTTCAGTATTAAAATTTTACTTGCGTAGAAGCATCGCGTTTTTATTTCAAGAATAAAATTGCCTGAACCATTTTTCAAGTAAAACTTCTAATCTCTCTTGCAAACATTTAACGATAATAACATAGCTATAAAAAATAATAATAATATATAATACTGGGACATAAACCAGTTGATAAATTAACCAACTAAGAAAAAAAATCTTAATCTTGGTTTTTTACTGTACAAAGACATCTAGTAGGGAGTGAGGGTACTATAATACATACTCATAATTGATATTATAAAAAAGATAAACTCAGTTATTTTTCTTTTGCAATATATGCATGCAAGTCATGTATGTTGAAGTAGATATCTTCATCCCATTTAGCAGATTTTTTTTTATACACTATAAGTTTCCAAATGACAATGCATCCAAGTGATATTACTTTATTACATATGGCTGACCATCCAAGATGCTATTCTAAAATATAGATATCAAATGAAAGGCTAGTCGAGAGTAAGTGGAAAAATAATGTGACGTCATTCTATATATAATCCTATTTCGCGGATCATTTAAAATAGAGCACTATTATATTTGGCAGTATTTATTTTTAAGGTAAGATCACAAATTCAAATTCTGCAATATCAGCATAAAATGAAATGTTTTGATAATAATAACTCGAACAATAACCTGTCGTTAAATTCAATATGGCGGAATAGATATTTTTAATGCATTTTTACAATTACAATATATAAATTTTTAAAAGTTCGCTAATATGAATTATTTTTAATTAGATCAGCTAACTCTCAAGCTAATTTGATTTATTTGTATAGATTTTGTAGACTAGACAGATGATTTAATTAACATAAATTATGGATCGAGCTAATTTAAATCAGAATTAAATATGAAGAATAAATTTAATTTACCAACATTTAATTAAGCAACTATTTCATAGCACAAACTGCCGCTAAAGCTAGTTCATAAACTATTACCTTCATTTATAGGTATAGATTATTTTCTATTAAATAAACTTTACAAGGTGGCCTCGTTGGTCATTGCTCTGTGTTTTTTTGCCGAGTCTTTGTGTATTATACTTATTTGGATTTCAGATTTCATGTATTATTTTATACGAGGCAGTTGATTTTACTATTATCAATAGAATTTTAATAATACGTACAGTCGCACTTAATCCTCGTAATTGTTGAGGAAAAGTTATCGCGTTTTGTTGGTTGAAATCATTTGATCAGGGCAGGTGTGCGAAACACCATGAATTCGAGTCCGGTCACTAACTTTGGGAAATCTTTTGAAAACCTAACATTGAGACATAAGACTCCTTGTTTACACCTATGTATGAACATACAAAAATGTAATTCAAACAAAAAAGAATATATAAATTCATGTAAAAATGTTGCAGCTTGTGAGCAGACAATTGAACTGTCAGTGAATGCGAGCGAAAGTTTGCCGATTATTTTGCCTTAAACGGCGATTGCGTAATTTGAATTCAGTTGCTTGATTCCCTTTGAACTGTTTTGCGAATCATCGCTAAATGATGTAGTATTACCATAAAACTCTCCGAGGAATACCTAAGAGCGGTACGTACACAATACAGTGGTGATATTTGAAAATTTGTCAATAGGAACTTTGTATAAAACTTTGTATTAAACTTTGTTTTCCCATTGATGTGGAAGTATTACCAAATGTTTGGTATCGAGCAACTAAATTATACCAAATATTTAATGAAGTCCTTGGCTTTAGTTTATACTGTTAGTGTATAAGTACATGGTTTTCTTGTAATGGTTAAGGTATAGTTTTGCTGAATGAATATAATTATCAATTGGTGTTGACGACGGTCTCTGTGATTTCTATATGATTTTAATTTTGATGGTCAAAGATATCTGTATCAACTTCTCATGCACACGACACAATCTAGATACTTAAATAAGATATAGTTTCAGTTTTCTCTTCTTATATCTACTGACATCTATACATAAGAATAAAATTGAAGTGTCTGTAATATTGAAATAACTGCTTCCTATTGCTATACATACGGTAAATACATCAAAATAACTAATTTAGATACATTTTTTCTCTTTAAGTCTATTTGTTCCGGGTGATATCTGAAATCGTTGGACCGATTTTGGCCAGACTTTTATTAACAGTTAGTTGGTGTAATAAGAAGTAACTAACACTACTTTTTTTGGAAAAATCTCTTATTTATTTATTTATTGCGAAACAAATTTCGCCGAGTCAGATAATTTTTTTTTTTTTATGCAATAGCAGGGCAAACGAGCAGGCATGTCACCTGATGGTAAGCAACCAACACCGCCCATGGACACCAGCAACACACATAGTGTTACTGGTGCGTTGCCGACCTTTAAAGGATAGGGGATAGGAAGGGATGGGGAAGGAAGGGGGGGAGGGGGCTCCGGGTACCTCTCTCACCGAATGGAACGCGCCATGAGCCACTTTACGTCGATCTTCTGAGAGGTCGTGGTATTTCACCGGTCGAGCCGGCCCATTTATGCAGCCAACTGCTTGGCTCTACCACTGTTGTAAAATAAAATAAAATAAAATAAAATTAAAATCTGTGCGAGAAACTATGATTTTTCAATAAAGCGAATAGTTTGCAACTCCAAATTAATAACAAAAATGTAATAACTATTTATATTTGGTATTTCAAAAATATTTTAAAGCAAACCTCAATAACTGAAACTTTACTAAAATTTACCTATCTAATATATAAAATTCTCGAGTCTAGATGTGCGTAATTGAACTCCTCCGAAACGGCTTGACCGAGTCTCATGAAATTTTATGTGCGTGTCGGGTAGGTCTGAGAATAGGACAACATCTATTTTTCATCCCCCTAAATCACAAGGGTAGCCCACCCCTCAATTTTTTTTTTAAATTTTTCGACATATTTCTGTTTCTTATTTTTTTTATAAAACAGGATACAAAAATACATGCGACCCTAAATTTTCAACCCCCAACGATCAACCCCTATTTTTTAAATTTTATTTTTCGGCAAGACAACGTTTGCTGGGTCAGCTAGTATGCTTTATAAAATTGGATTAATTTTTGGTTGATTGATATTTGCATTGATATGGATTGATCATCAGTGGATGTAATTAATATTACTTGATTTCGTATATTTAATTCCGCACATTGTTTGTTTTCATTGATAATTGAAATTTAACATACATACATAACTTGACACCTTTGTTACCCGAAGATGTAGGCAGCGGCTGTTAAGCCTCGTCTCGCCGTTATGTTTACGTTCCAAATGGAATAGGTGGCGAAACTATTGCCATACCGGGTACAAATTTTTCAAGTCATAGATGTTTATCACACTTAACTTCCGAAAACAATTTCGAGAATTCATTGGTGTGAGCCAGTATCAGAATTCGAACCCAGACCTCTGGATCAGAAGCCGTGTGCTCTAAACCACTGGACCACCGAGACTAATAATTGTTAAATTTAAAATCAAATAAAACAACTTTTGATAGCGTTGTCATTATGAGTTTGGCTTCTGAGCTAAGTGGATTTAGTCGGTAATTTTTATCCGCTAAAATGAAAAGCCATTAAGCTGATTAATTTTGTAATTCTTATACAAACCCTGACGAGGGTCAGTAAGTGCTAATAAGCTAAATTAACGATGAAAATAAAAAGAGCTTTATTTTCATAGGTCTTCACAGACACTTTAAAATATTTAATGTACAGAAATTTAACAATTTATTTGAAATGAAATCCTTAAACACGAGCGCTTGAGGTAAATGACGCAATCGCCACGAGTGGCCCAATTCCGAGTGTAGGGCCTATCATGAGAAGAATCGGGCATGAAACTCGTGTGACAAATACTCTTTTTACAACATTACAAATGGTACATAAAAAGTGTAGTAGCCAGAATATTCGACTATCACAGTTAAGACCGAAATTAAAATCAGCGTCCTATAGGATATATGAGAGGAATTCTATGCAATTATGTAAATTAGTCGAACACAATAAGACAACTGACGCAACATCTTCAATTTAAATTGGTAAAGATATGCAACAAATGTGGGCAGTAATAAAATTTATATGTAACATATAGTATAAACATTAACAAGGTAAATTTAACATAAGAAATGTAGATTAATTCTCAAATGATTACAAAACTCCTCTAATCATTGAACAAATTCCAACACGTATAAACTTCAATAAACCTTTATTTTTGTTTCATTTAAGGTAGTATAGGGAGGTTTATGCCCATAGTCCCCACGCTGGGCAAACGGGTTGGAGACCGCAGGGGTAAACCTCTTGTAGATACGTACGCTGCTGCCCGCCCCCACCAAGAATATTTAGGTTGACCCATATTTTAGAATGGTTATCCCGCCATTTTTCGATGTTGTGCTGTGTAAGCTTGTCAGCCATATGTTTTTCTTTCGCTCCTGGCTGACTGCGAGCATGAAATTCCAAGTTAACGGCAAATTAATATGTAAATTGAAAAATTGTAAATAAGAATATGTAATATATCAGCAATATTTAAATTAAGGAAAAGATAAATATGAAATCATACATCCAAACACTTAAATTGCAATCATATATCAAAATATATTGATCTAACATTCTAAAACGTACAAGTTACATAATATTAAAACACAAGTGTGAAAGCGCCTTTAACTTTATCAGAATCAAGTGAACGTTCCGTTCGACGCAGAAATACATACATCTCCAAACGGTACGTGATTCAGGGCCTATTGTTGTCTCAGTCACACTCATGAACATTGTTATTATTGATCCCGCTCTCACATTCAACTTTCACCACAATGACCAACAATATAATGACTCGACAATGAATGACCACCATTATTTGCACGTCAATCTTTTCCGTTGTACTCACTAATAGGTTCATAACGAAGTATTTTTATAAATATTTGTGTAATAAATTAAAGTCTCCGTATGAAACTTTAAATGGTAAGAAAATTAATAAAAGAATTATTCGATGGTTTGGGCATGTGGGAAAAACGGAAGATAAATATGTATTAAAGAAATTTGACGAGCGTGTAAGAGAAGGGTTATGAACATATTACAGTCAAATAAGTTTCTTTTTTCTACTTTAGGCACTAGAAATTTATTGAGCTTAGATTTAAACTGGCTTAACATAGTCTTATTAAAATCCTAACCTAGGCCTATTGTATTCCTATCACCTATAATAGTATTTGAAAACAATTTTTCGCTATTTAGTAGACACAAACTGATTAAATATGAAAACAAATTCAAATCCGAAATCCCGAAAAAAAAAACTTATTTGACTGTAATAGTCAAATAAGTTTTTTTTTTCTACTTTAGGTACTAGAAATTTATTGAGCTTAGATTTAAACTGGCTTAACATAGTCTTATTAAAATCCTAACCTAGGCCTATTCCTATCACCTATAATAGTGTTTTAAAACAATTTTTCGCTATTTAGAAGACACAAATTTATTAAATATGAAAACAAATTCAAATCCGAAAAGTCATTGTTGTAAGCCGGGATAAAAATTTGAATTATCCGTGTTCACACCAACGACTTTTCGGATTACTTTACAGGACTTATGTGTGATAAATATCCATTACTGACAAATATTTAAATACGAGAGGCCTACATATTGTCATGAGCTAAATTTTCGGATCTGACACATTTGTGACCTAAAAATAAATGATCAGTCAATACGTACCTAACAAGCGCTTCACACCTTCGGATATAAAAAGGCGTGACATTTAAAAAGAAAAACAACAAAGTATGTCTTCTCACTAAATAGAGAGTTCTTTGTAAAAAAAAAACAAAATGAAAGGCATACAATATATAAAGATATAGTGTAGTATTGTTTACAAATATTAAATTAAAAATGTTACCAAATATGTGCCGAAGATATGTCGACAGTCACGAGCTTGCTATATCTATTTGAATAAGCTTTACTATATTTATATTATGTATATTTTAAGTAAAGCAAACGTAACTTTCGCTAACGAAAATGTGTGAAATACTTCACCCAGTATTAAAAATCTCTAAACAAGTTAAATCACTTTTTCCGACATTTCCAGCTGGAGAATTGTTTTTATAGTATATATATAAAATTCTCGTGTCACAATGTTCGTTCCCATACTCCTCCGAAACTGCTTGACCGAGTCTCCTGAAATTTTGTGTGCATATCGGGTAAGTCTGAGAATAGGACAACATCTATTTGTGATCCCCCTAAATCAAAAACTTCTGAATATTTTTTTTTTAATTTTTCGATATGTTGTATATTTTTTTATAAAACGGGATACAAAAATACATACAACCCTAAATTTTCCACCCCCTACGATCAACCCCTACTTTATAAATTTTATTTTTTGACAAGACAACGTTTGCCGGGTCAGCTAGTTAATCTATATCTTATCTTATTTAGTTGAATTTATAATTTTTTATTTATCAGATTATAGCCATTAAAAATAGTTGATCTCTAATTTTTACGAAAAATATTACAATCAATAAAACAATAACCAAATTAGTATTTTTAAAACATATTTATTGATTAAAATTAACCGCGTCCTATCAGAAACTGTCTGAAAATTGACTGTCAAAATAGTGGATGAAATTAAGTATGTAAGAATAGTCTCTTATAGTACTTAGCTCTTCCGGCCTTACCTGCAATGGTATTGATAAGTAATGATATTATAAAACAGTGACAAGGTTATTCAATACAGGATATACTATGTAAGCATGGTTATATAAATTGTAGCTGCACAAATAAGAACCGAGATTCATATCCATATACCAGTTGATTACTGAAGATTTAGATAACTGACAATTTACAAAATATTTTTATTTTTAATGTTACGATTAATTAGATCATTTTGGTTATTTTTCGAAATTAAGCGGTGTATTTAGGGGATGAAATAAATGTTGACAGAATATTAGAACTGATATGCACACAAAATTTCATCGAATTCGGTTAGGAGTTTATTAATTATTTGAAAAAATACCCGTGATCATCTTTCCCGTAGTATTTTATAAATTCCTTTATTCAGTCTTAGCTGACCCCTACCGGGTCAGGAATACTCTCAACTGAATTTTAAGTCTAGTTGACCCGGCGAACTTTGTTCCGCATCAAAAGTAATTTTTACAGCGTTTAAAATTGGACACTTTTTCTTTACTGCATTATACATAAATTATATATTACGTTAATATTATAATAACCAGCCTCTATCTATTAAAAAAAAATATTCAAAATTGGTTGTGTAGTTTCAAAGAACTAAGCATTGAAGCAGACGGACAGCGGAAAGCAACTTTGTATAAACTATGTAACGATAACAGTAATTGTTTAAAGTAGTTACAAAACGATAATTAAAGTAAAGCTCAACTGTCCCATTAAGAGAGCAAATAATAATGTGGATTATATTTCAAGTGAATAGCGAACCTTCATCTAAAGTATACTGACTTACGGTAGATCTAAATAAATATAGTTTTCACAAAAGTGACTTAGGTAGGTAAGTCATTTTGAGACTAACGCCTTTAAAACTACATATATACAATTTATCAAGTTCAATATTGAATAATAGCGCACCTATGTTTAGAATCTGCCGAATCTAATTTAATAACAGCCAGGTCACTCTAAATAGTAGAGTTTATTAGTTCAGTTTCTCTACAAACGTACGTCTTGTTATAACTTCTGTTAACTTGTAGGCAGAGGCTTATAAACATTCCATTCTACTGTTACTTGCTCAAGATAAAGGTACGATTTCACTTACGCTGACAGCATATTGTGAAAATCTTTACAGCGGAATTAAAAAAAAAACGATTGCAGAATTGATACACACATACATTTATACATAAATAAACATAAAATCACACCTTTTTCCATAAGGGGTAGACGGTAATTTCTTTGCTGTCCTTAATTTAAAGAGGTGCCAACTATTTAGTCAACTCGTGACCCCAGTATACAGTAATCTTCGCTGCTGCTGATTCCATATTGCATTCCATATATTATATACTAGCAGACCGCGCGAACTTCGTACCGCCATATTTTATACATTTTCCACTAAAAAGATTAATGCCGCGATCATATTAATACCCCAAAGATTTCCTCATAAATGGACTATCTAACACTATGTTTTTTTCAATTCAAGTTCCTGATACCCACATACATAACTTCACGCCAGATCCCTTGCGGGGTAGGTAGAGAGTACAAAGCGCCATAAGGCACGATTATTACACACCTTACTTGCTTAGCTGTTGATATTAGCGACTAAAAATCTAGATATGAGGAAAATAATAAGCAGTTTACTGCATGAATGGGCTGGCTCAACCGGTGAAATACCACCACCTCTTAGAAGATCGCCGTAGAGTGGCTCATGCCGCGTTTCGTTCGGTGAGAGAGAAACCCGGAGGTCCACCTCCCTGCCCCATCCTTCTTCCTTAAAAGTCGACAACGCAACGGTAACACTATAAGTGTTGCCGGTGTCCATAGGCGGCGCAGATTGCTTATCATCAGGTTCACATCACCTATTAATTATTACAAAATAAAAATATATATGGGGTATAGACGATAAAAGACGATTAAATACTACAAACTCATTAGGACAAAAAGAAACAAAAAAAATGGCTAAGAAAATTAAAAAAAAAATACCTGCCAGCTATGAGCGGCGCTCATGACCGAGTCGGGCGGGAGTCCCGATCATATATATGTGCGCGGAATATTTGCTTAAGAAACGAATACTTAGATTTTGTATTTTGCAATATCTTTTGAATTAAATTTCCGAATTGAATCATTCAAAAAGTTCTAGAAAGGTATTTAATCTATCTTTATATTGAAGTAATTTATTTTGAGTAGAGTTAATACCAAGGTACAAAATAAAGAACTTTGAAAACGACCTCATTATTATTATTTTTAAAAATTCAAAAAACACTTATTGTGCGATAACTACAATAGTTAGACATATAGCGTCGCGGACTTTTTTGTCGACAATTATATGTTCTGTGAAAGTGTAGTACATTGTTTTGTTCTATAATCAATAGTTTTTGTAGCGTTCGCGATGTAAGAATTTTTTTCGGGTCTTTTTCTTACATCTTGGGCTACATTATTGGACTTATAGTAAGGATCCCTAATTTATTTGAAAATATAATATAGCCTAAAGCCTTCCTCGATAAATGGACTATACACCAGTGAAAGATTTTTTTAAATCAAACCGGTGGTTTCTGAGATTAGCGCGTTCAAACAAAGAAACAAACAAACAAACAAACTCTTCCGCTTTATAATATAAAAGTATAGATGGT
Source organism: Euproctis similis (assembly GCA_905147225.2). Lineage (NCBI taxonomy): Eukaryota > Metazoa > Arthropoda > Insecta > Lepidoptera > Erebidae > Euproctis > Euproctis similis. The sequence goes on along the minus strand of LR990113.1, from coordinate 3,999,737 downwards.
GTCGTTACTCTGAGCTTTGGTGACATTCACACGAGTTGTTACCATAGTTAGTTTCTTTCTAAATCAAAATCCGCTCAGGCAAAATAGTTCCGTTTCCTATACTCCAGCAGTATATTCTTAAAATCAGTAGGTAATCTTCTTACTGTACTTGTTTTATTCGGTCAGTCTCTACGATGTGAAAAAGGGATGATGTTATATTTTCATAAATAAATATATTGTTTTTGTGTTCCCGCTCCGTTTGTATCCGTAAACAGAAATAATTTACTAACTTCTAAGTCTAAGTTTGATTAAATATACACAAACTGAACAAGGCCACTTGATATGTAAGCCATTGAACACGCACGTGCGTCTAGTAGTAGACTATATCATGGGTAGAGTTTAATATTTGAATTTATAGGATAGCCAAAGATATTTTATGACAACCTATACTATTAATGTTATATGAATATTATGCGATTGTTTGTGAGTGACATTGTATGATTGTCACTCTTTCACGTAAAATCTACTGAATGGATTTTGATGAAACTTTACATTAATATAGCTTACACATCAAATAATAGATAGGCTACAATTTATGTGATATATAATGTATAAGATGTTATGTGTATTGTTTAAAATATGGCGATAAGTGTCAAGAAAATTAGCCATAGCATGTATTTCATCAAGGACGCTCCGAAATATATGAATGATAAAAGAAAAAATGTTCTAGAAATAGACCATATTGATATCTACTAAAGAGTCCGCAAGACCCTACGTCCAACTATTGTAGTCACGTTGATATACGTACTTTTTCACATTTTAAAATTAAGTCAAAGTGCCAATTAAAGTTAGGCAATTATATCTATATCTTTGTATTGGTATAATTAAATAATAATTCGTATGCAAAACTGTTTCAATACCTGATTATTGTTCTTTAAATTATTGAAATCGGACATTGCATTCCAAAGATATTTCGATACACAGACAAAATAGACTATGTACATAAAATGCATTGTTCTGCATTTTTGACTCACTGATCAACTTATCAGATCAGCTTAAATTGCTAATCGTTGTGAAAAAAATTGGGTAAAGTTGATATGAGAAAAAGTTATTTACTTGCCCCCATTGTCTTATTTGATATAAATCAAATTATTGTATCTGGGTGGTCCAGTGGTCGAGCACCCCGCTTCTGAATCAAGAAGTCGTGGGTTCGATCCGGGCGCACGACAATGAGTTTTGGGCACTGATCGTTGATCTGATCAACGTCGTGTGTCACTCTCGAAAAGAGTCTTAAATTTGTTCAAAATTATGAACAAATTTAAAATTTTAATCTAGGCGGTCAGCTGATGCGAACCATATACTCCGCCTTATTGACTTAACCTGCTCCGTCGACTGACTGCGACTCAAATATACCCTGTCCCGCCGGGCCAACGTGTGCGCTAGGTAAAGCAAAAAAAATTAAACAATGTAAATGTAAGACGAGGCTGGACCGGTGAAATACCACGACCTCTCAGAAAAGCTATCCCCTTTCCCCCCTACTCCCTAAAAGGACGGCAACGTCCCACAGTGTTCATGGGCGGTGAGTAGTTGCTTACCGTCAGGTGATCCACTAGCTCGTTTAACCCCCTATCCCATAAGTTTCGGTTAAATTACAACGACTACCATAAACATTTTAAATTTAAAATACGTGTGTTTATTAGTTTAGTGCGTTTGATGATTTAGTTCAGGTCGAAACTTCCGCAATTATAACCTTTTATATCCTGAGGCTTTCAATTTCGTTATATGTAACCTGTTGACCGAATGAAAACTGGGGATTTTCCAAATAGTTGCTTCAAATTAAAAGCGGCACATCGTTTGTTTAGGTCTAAAACTAACAGCGGAATAAAATTTAAAATCACTTTTTAATCTGTTCTCTAAACATCACTAGTTAAAAAGCTTTTTAAAAGATGTAATGAACTTTTGACAAATATATTTTTTAAATGGGGTCATTTCAAGAACGCGCGGCGCAATCCCAGCCGTATTAGCTGCTAGGGCGTGCCTTGATAGTGACGGCCACCGATGGTTCGGACATATAGAAAGGATGGATGATGCAAGATTGACTAAGCAGACATACAATGCAAAAGCGGATGGATGTAGGAGTCGAGGACGGCGTAGACACACATTCCATGACCAAATAGAACGTGTTCTAGAGGAAGGTGATGTTAGGAGCCTCAAAAATCGACGCGTGTGCATGAAATGAGTTATGAAAGTCAACGAAGCGAGTGAGGTGTGCAAGAATCGTGCCTTATGGTGCTACGTTCTCTCTGCCTACTCCGCAAGGGATTTGGCGTGAAGTTACACATCATAACATAACATAACATAACTTCACGCCTTTTGTTACCCGAAGGTGTAGGCAGCGGCTGTTAAGCCTCGTCTCGCCTTTATGTTTACGTCCCAAATGGAATAGGTGGCGAACCTATTGCCATACCGGCCACAAAGTTTTCAGTCATCGATATTTATCACACATAACTTCCGAAAACAATTTTCGAAAAGTCATTGGTGTGTGTCAGTATCTGGAATCGAACCCGGACCTCTGGATCAGAAGCCGTGTGCCCGACCACTGCGCCACCGAGACTGATGAAGTTACATATATATATATATATATATATATATATATATATATATATATATATATATATATATATATATATATATATATATATATATATATGTGTGTGTAATAATTGTATATGTATATATATATATATAAAAAGCAATATGAATCCAACGAATGAAGTACATTTAAACATATATAACACATATATATGTTTAAATGTACTTCATTCGTTGGATTCATATTGCTTTACAGGTTATTAGTAAAGAAGAGGTAAAAAATAGCAATGAATATTAACAAAACATAATATTACATTACTAAGTAATCTGCAGCAAAAAAACTATGTGGAAGCTAATAAATTTATTAAATAAAAGAAAAAGAAGAAGAACAGCCGCTGAGTTTTCTTGCTGGGTCTTTCTCAGGACTGGCCGCGGTTTTGACCCAGTGGTAGATTTTTTAACAAATACTTACCTAAAGTCTCGGTGGCGCAGTGGGCGAGCGCACGGCCTCTGAGCCAGAGGTCCGGGGTTCGATTCCAGACTGGCTTACACCAATGAATTTTCAAAATTATTTTCTGAATTTATGTGTGATAAATATCGATGACTGACAAACTTTGTGCCCGGTATGGCAATAGGTTCGCCACCTATTCCATTTGGGACGTAAACATAACGGCGAGACGAGGCTTAACAGCCGCTGCCTACACCTTGGGGTAACAAAAGGCGTGAAGTTATGTTATGTGTTACTTACCTTTAAATTCAAAATCAATCAATATTTATAAATAGTTATACTCTGATTTCAACTAACTTAAGAAAATTAGATAATTGATGAGATTAGATGAGTCGTAGAGCCAAGCAGTTCGCTGCATGAATGGGCCGGCTCGACCGGTAAAATACCACGACCTCTCAGAAGACCGACGTAAAGTGGCTCATGCCGCGTTTCGTTCGGTGAGAGAGGTACCCGGAGGCCCACCCTCCTTCCCAATCCCCTATCCCTTAAAGGTCGGCAACGCAACAGTAACACTATATGTGTTGCTGGTGTACATGGGCGGCGTTGGTTGCTTATCATCAGGTGACACGCCTGCTCGTTTGCTCGCCTATCCCATAAAAAAAATCTTTACAAATAAAAATTTTTCTTTAGTAAATATATCTTATAAATAAATATTTAATTTTGTTTCATGGTCTGATGTGGGTTACCAATAGTAAAAATCGTATTTTTAACATCAACTTTTTGATTAATGAATCAAAAAGTTGATGTTAAAAATACGAGTTCGAAACGTCGGGAAATAAATAAACATAAGTAATAAATAAACGCGATATAATCCTTAAAAGTTGTTTTAATGAATGTTATTGACAAAAATCTGAGAAATAAATTTGTGTTTTATTAGTGTTTAAAACGTAAAAATAAATAATGGATAAGACAAATACGCGAATCTGTCACAATGACATTATTTTAAACACTCTCGTATTTGTGGAACAACCTTATGAAACGTCCGTTCCGTCTTTTTTGACAGTTTTTCAATAACAAAATATCCAACTGTACAATCAATCTTAATATTGTATTTTTTTTGTTACAGGTTTTATCCATTGGCGGCACGACAAAATGGCGGAAATTATAATGAACTCCACGCAAAGTGTTCTTAAAGATACATACGATTATTATCTGTGGACATTGTCACTGTCAGGTAAAAATAATTCTGTTTCTACTAAATTCTATATATACTAATATTTTATAAGTCCAAGTTCTTTGTGATGAAAATTAAATATTAGTAAAGTTACATAATATGTATCTAGCAACTTTATAACCGCACCGAAAAGGAGGAGGTACTCAATTTGTCTGTATGTATAATATTTACGTATGTATATACCGATATTTTCGTCTATTATGGACCGATTGCAAAAAATATTTTTTTCGTTGTATAGTGTTTACCTCCGAGATGGTCCCATTTTTACTAGATCAAGATCTGATGATGGAAACCAAGAGAAATCGAAGGCATCCACCAAAACTTGTATGCGAGTATGGATTTTTGTTTTACGTTTATCATTAGGTTTTGTATATTGTATTAAGTATACAGATTAGTAAATTACGTTATATATCGCTTTTTAGTTATAGAGGTACTGTTTTTATATACTTAAAGATTTTGTGATTTACGTTTCTAGAAGTCGGTTTAACTTTTTTTTAAAGTAATTTTTAATTAAATGTAATTTCAAATGCGTACATATTCCAATATATTACTTCATTATCTGCCCAATTAATCTTTTATGGTCCGGCATATCGAAATTCCAGCGAATAATTCAAATTCGAGAACTGAATAATTCAGAAACCTTATTCTGATTAAAAATAAATAATCTTGTCATGATCCTCTTAAATAAACGAACTATTGGCTTGTGATAAATACTGTAGACTTTCTACTGCATTTAAAAATCATAATAATAGACTTTGTTGTATGCCAATAGGTTCTACGTTTGGGACTAAAAAATTCGACGAGTCAGCAAACGTTAGCAGCATCTGCCCACACTTTGATTGAAAAGACGGGAAGTTATAAAAATGTTGCACACGGAAAATCAACTGACGGGTTTCTTTGCCTTTTAATGTCAGTTACATGACACATTCGTTTAAGCATCAATCTTAAAATAATTTCAAAGGACCCTGTTGAGAAGGGTTCTGTGCGCGTTCTGTAAATAAATTTTCATATAGTCAGCTACATTCGTGTGATGTTTTCGATATGATATGCGTTAGACCCCTTAGACCAAATGAGCAAGTAAGGTAGGCTGTAATCTTGTATAACACCGATTTAGTTAGAAAGAAATGAAGTATTTTCACTAATATCCTTTCATCATTTCAATATCGTCGATCATAAATTTTAATGCGACTGACATTACATTCCGTGAATTTCTAACTTACATTGTCGAGAAAATGGCTTTCTGGTAACGAGCGCCACAGATGGCAATGCGATCAATGCTTGAAATTATATAAGGGAAACGATCAGACTCATCTGAATTATTAGCACACGTGCAATCAATGCAATTTAATTTTGAATTTGTTGCTCACTATCTGCTAATACGAAATATTAAAGGTGACAAGTATACGTATTTTTGTATACTGCATTAGAAAAAGTGATTTCAACTTTATGACGGTTTTAATCTTCATTGTGTGATTAGTAAGAGTCTTCTTAAAAACCAAAATAGGTACCTTTATTTTTCCTCTATAAATTACTATTGATATTGCCAGGTTGAGTTTTGTAATATTTTTGTTACAGATAACAGAACGAAGGGATGGCCGCTAGTGGATTCACCATTGCCTACAGTTTTATATACACTGCTGTATCTATTCATCGTGTGGATAGGTCCTAAAGCCATGAAGAATCGTAAACCATTCCAGCTGACCTGGCTCCTTGTCCCTTATAACCTGGCGATGGCAGCACTTAACGCTTTTATTGCTGCAAGATTGTTAACAGCATCTTTTAGATTAAGATACAGTTATATATGTGAGCCATGCCGACAGAAATATGATCCAGATGAATTGCAAGTAAGTAGAAGATTTTTAATTCGGTTCTTAATATAAGGCGCAAAAGAGCAAACGGGTTACCTGATGTTAAGCGATTAGCGCCACCCACAGCGACTTACAACGTAAATAGTGTCGTGCTGTCGACTTTTAATCTGTATGGGGGAGAAGGAGGGTCAGAAGTACAATGAGGAGAGTAAGAAGGAGGGGATTGAGCCTCCAGATACCTCTCACATCGAATGAAATGCGGAAAGAGCCACGTAACGTATTCTGGGAGGTCGTAAACTATGTGGCGTTACTACTGATATTCATTTATTAAAACAGAAGTAGAGAATTTATCCTTTTGGAAATTACAACTCTACATCGGCCAATAATTTATTAATCAACATAACTTCACGCCTTTTCTACCCGTAGGTTTAGGCAGCGGTTTTTAACCTTCCTCTCAGTTACATTTACGTCCCAAATATAATTTGTGGCGAACCTATTGCCATACCGGGCACAAAGTGTTCAGTCCTTGATATTAATCACATATAACTTCTGAAAACAATTTTGAAAAGTCATTGGTGTGAGCTTTGGATTGGATTCGAACCCGCGACTTCTTGATTCAGAAGCGGGGTGCTCGAGCATTGGACCACCGGGACTAATAATATTCATTGATCGAATATAATTTAATTATTAATCTATTAATCGAAAGAGCTAAATTATTTTGGTATTAAAGAATATATGTTTATGAATCTCAAAGCAACCTAGGATCATAAATGGTAGGAACTTTATTTTTTTGGAAGTGGAATCAGCTGGCTTAATAGTTATTTTAACCCTTGACAAAGTGAATTTAAAGTGGGTAAAATTTTATTACTCCAGTAGAACAGGGCCTGTTCTGTTGTATAAAACAGCTAGAGTTTTTACTGATTATGTGTCCCTGCAAATAACAAAGGTTTCAGAGTTCTAAAAGAACAACAGCGTAATTTTCAGTTGAATTACTAATATAGTGCATCCTCTCGAACGCCAATTAAAAAATATTTACGAGACTTTTTTCCGAAATATATACGATGGCAATATATTGCGTTTTAAGATTATTAACTCATATCACAATATTGAAAGTATATTTTTGTTCAACGATGAACCCAAACAACTTGTTTAGGTTTGTTTTTAAACAAGTCTATTAATAAGAGCACGTAAGTTCAAAGCCTATTTGATCTTTTTTCTTTCTATTTGTGGATACTGAACTAGCATCATTATAGTTAAGGCCGAAAATATTATTAAGTAGAGATATAACCTGAAATAATATATCGTTTTTGATCATATCGCTGATGTTAGTAAAATATTCACGTTTGGGAATTATGATTTCAATATTTTTATACTAACATTATAAATATACGTTTGCATTACGTTTTCTAAACATATATTTTATATAAATAAAAACCGCGGAGTCGTAAGCTTGGTCGACAATAAAAAGGGGTGAAACTTTAAATGAGACGTGTGGGTTTGTCTCTCTCACTCTCTTTCTACATATCTCTCTCTATCTATATTTGGACTAACCTTTGAAATTACTCGGTGATCCAGCGGTCGTGCATCTCTCTTCTGAATCAAAAAGACGCGAGTTCGAATCCGAGCTCGCACCAATGGACCATGGAATATGTGTCTTGGCCGTCCTCGACTCCTACATCCATCCGCTTTTGCATTGTATATCTGCTTAGTCAGTCTTGCATCATCCATTTTTTCTACATGTCCGAACCATTGGAGCATGCCCTTTCTTACTTTTACACCGACACTCTCTTTCAAACCTTCTCTTCCAACCTTTTAAACCACCGATATTCTCTTCTTATCTGAAAAAAAAAAATCTGGTTGCCTGTAAAGTCGGTTTTACGGGCGAAGATTTTACGTGACAACGTCTTTTTCTCGGTAGAATATTTATTGATATGAATATAATTAAGTTGAAGGCATTTGCTCGTCCGTTTCCATTGTTTTGAGAGTGGTGATTCCTGTTGAACATTTGAAATTGAATGGATGAATTTTTAATTTTAAAGAATCAATTTGAAAATCAAAACACTTATTCAGATCGAAGGTTCAAATTTTTGCTAAATAAATTTGAAATTAATTAAAATTTGTAATTGTAAATGATGAAGTTGAAAATTAAAACATTTACTTAAATTAGATGTTAAAATTCTTGCTCAACACAGTTTAAATCAAGTTTTCTTATATCTGCCACTTTTTCTTAATATTTGTAATTTTAAAGAATCAATTCGAAAATCAAAACATTTATTCAGATCGAAGGTTCAAATTTTTGCTAAATAAATTTGAAATTAATGAAAATTTGTAAAATAATAATTAATTAATTAATTAATTTTAAACTAATAATTTACTTAACACTATCAACATTTATCAATAGTATGACATAACCTATAAACTCAGTTTCTCAACTTTTGTGTCAATCTAACAATTAATCAATCAATCATAGTTTACGATAATGAAATATCAGTGTACAATTATTTACCTTTATTGTTGTAGTTGTTGTAAATGACGAATCTAAGCACTCCACATTTTCACTACAGACACAGCTGACGATACTTTAACCACACGTGTGAACTTGTATTATGACGCTTTCTTGTTTTTCCAACGCCAAGAACGTTCGAGAAAGACAAAGACAGAGACACAAGCATGCGCCGATTCAATGCGCCTAATTCTCTAGTGCTGCGCGCGCGGCAGACCGATCATAGTTGAGTGGGAGAGAGACGCAAGGCATTCGGCGGGCCTCTCTCTCGTTCGGTGACTCATCGTAACGTTACCGAGCGTTACACTTTTTCATAAGTGACTCCCAGCCGCAACCTAATTTAAGACGTTGTCACGTCAATAACTAGTTATAATGCCTTGGTGACCTAGAAATTTTTCAATTTGTATCTGTTTCTTGCAGGTACTGATACAATTTGTATGGAAGTCCACAAATGTATATGTTTATTAAATAGCAGTGGAAATTCTCTAACAAGTGAGCGGGATTGCTATAGAATTTGATGACAGCTCTTTATTATGTTTGGTCAAACTTTAATCACGCCAACATGCTATTTTACTTGTTACTAGTTGCTACCCCGTGGTTTCCTACGTCTATTTTCCCATGGGTTTATGTTATATTTAGACACAGTTATACTTTATTATATATACTATAGCTATAGTGAAAACAACATTAAACATTATTCAGTAGTTTTACGTGACGTGAGTACAAACAGATCAGATAGACATCATTTCACAAGTATAGTTAGTTTTCTGATCAGTTATATCTTAAATAACTTCATACTACGCCATCGTTTTATGGAGCCCCAAGTAACTTTAAATGAGTAGGTTTTAGCGCCCAGATATTAAAAAAACGAACAGTATTATTGTCGAACTGAAAATACGAATTTAAAGAAACGATAATTAATTCTTAAATAATTAATTCATAAATAATTAATTTATAAATAATTAATTCTTAAATAATTCTATTTCCGTACAGATAATTTTGAATTCATCTAACTTAAAACATTTCCGGATAATGTCTTTTTTTTGTGTCAGTAATAAAACAACAGCAGTTTTCATTTTAATCAGAGACGAGTTTCAATCAACAAAAAGTAAACATCAAACAGATGCCGCATATTAAATATTAGCCGTCGCGTCGCGTGAATTAATATTGTCGTATTCTGATTGGTTATTTAAAACGTCTGAATATTTGCTGATATTTAGTTAGGCAGTTGTTGTATATTTTTTTTTATTTTTCTCTTCATTAGTATTAGATACACAGATGTGGTTTCAAACGACTTTATTTATGGGTTAGTCATCTGATGCTAGCAACACCCATGGACACCTGCAACACAGAATATAGTGTAACAGTTGCGTTGTCGGAATTTAAGAGATTAGGACAGGAAGGAAGTAGTAGAAGTAGAGGTGTGGGCATCAGGATACCTTTCTCATCGAAAGAAAATCTATGGAATTTACGACATGTTATTTACGTCGATATTCTGAGAAGTCGTGGTATTTTACTGGTCGAACCGACGCATTCATGCAATGAACTGTGGAATTGTTAAATGTGTCATTTATTCAACTACGCTGTAAGAAGTATTTCCATGTATATTTCTTTAGTACGTCTTATAACCTATAGAGCTTGAGGGATTGTAATTTGAATCATGTCAATAGATGTATTCTTACATAGAATTGTGAAATGGGCTACATTATTTCATGGAACCCTCCAAGGAACCAATTTAAAATTCGGCGTTTCAAGAAAATTACTTTTGGTATATCAGTTATTGTAAGATAATATACTTTTTTTTATAATCATCAATTTACCCAAATTATATATTGCCATAATCATCAATCACCCGATCGGTTCGTTAATTTATCATCACCCGAATGTGTATACAAAAACTGATACTCTCATTTATTCTCGATTTATTCCGTATGTAAAACTTGAAACATGACATTTTTTTTGCATACCGATTGAAAAGAAAGTTTTCCCTGAAAAAGAAAGTGCATAAAACTGAAAGATTACATAACTAAAACATAATATCAGACCACGTCTTTTTCTACGCGAACATCTCTCGATATTTATCCTTCGTGACTTCCTAAAATAGTTCCGAGAAATCATTGGTGTAAGGCCGAAATCGATTCCACGATTTCACAATCAGAAGTGGGGAGCTCGCCATTGGACCACGGCAACTTTAGATTACTGCTACAAAAATAATATTATATTAATTTAGATATCAAATAGGCTGTATATCAACAATATATTAATTATAATAACTAAGAAATAGTAGTAGAATACTTATATTCATTACGGTGGTTCCACTAAATTTGCTTCAAGTTAATTACGTACAAAGAACTACTCAAAAAGAAAATCTTCCTCTCCTATACTTACTAAGAAACCAATAATTTGGTAAAAGATATCTTTACGTACTCATTTTGTTAAGTAACTGTACTAAGTTATCAGTTGAGGGTCCCAGGGCAGTCGCTCTCATAATTATACAAACTATTATTTAATTAACATTGAAACAACTTTTTATGGATTATATCGCGTTTATTTAGAACTTATTTTCTATTTCTTTGCCGACGTTTAATCCATAAAAAATTGTTTCAATGTTATGAATCTGATTCGCGAAAATCTAAAAAATAAATATTAATTACTTAGCATAACTTCACGCTTTTTGTTACCCGAAGGTGTAGGCAGCGGCTGTTAAGCCTCGTCACGCCGTTACGTTTACGTCCCAAATGGAATAGGTTGCAAACCTATTGCCATACCGGGCACAAAGTTTGTCAGTCATCGATATTTATCACACATAACTTCCGAAAACAATTTCGGAAAGTCATTGGTGTGAGCCAGGGTCTGGAATCGAACCCGGATCTCTGGATCAGAAGGTAGAACTTTAATAATCTACATGTTTATAACTTAAATTAATTATAGTCGAAAGTCAACCCCCGAGGTACCATTAGTATGATTTAAATATATGAATTGCTTGTAGTTTCTAAACAATGTGACATTAAAACAAACTTTAGGATTATATCGCGTTTATTTATTAATTTCCCGACGTTTCAATAGAAATATTTTTTATTAACTTGGTAACCAAGTTTCTTTTCTCAATTTCACAAATAATAGTACTATCAATAGCCCGTCCAAAATGAAATAATAATCAGTTTTGAAGAACAGCCGCTGAGTTTTCTTGCTGGGTCTCAGGACTGGCCGCGTTTGCGACCCAGTGGTAGATTTTTTAACAAATCCTTACCTTTAAATTTAAAATCAATAAATATTTCATAATAGTTATACTCTGATCTCAACTAACTTAAAAGAAATAAGATAATTAGCTAATAATTAAAAATAACAGCTGTTACCTATTAAATCATACAACAAAGGATCTGTACAAACCAAACTTTTTCTTTAGTAAATACATCTTGTTAATTATTTAATTTTTGTTTCATGGTCTGATGTGGGTTACCAATAGTAAAAATCATATTTTTAACATCAACTTTTTGATTTTTATTTCCAAAAAGTGGGTGCTCTCTGTATCAATGAAAATAGCTTTTGAATAGATACCATCTTTTTGTTCATCACTCGAGAAAATGATCTCTGTAAAGAGTTCGAAACGTCGGGAAATTATTAAATAAACGCGATATAATCCTAAAGTTTGTTTTAATGTCATGAACGTGATTCGCGAAAATCTTAGAGATAAATATTCTAAACAATGTACAACAGTAATATTGCTCTAATGTACAAAAGTGTTTTCTAACAGACATGACTTGTCTGTTAGAAAATAATTAATTTCTAACTTTTAACACCATGATTACGAGTATATTTATGTAGGTCTTATATTGGATCAGCCGTTTTTTTTACTTTTTTGTCTAATATAAAAATTTGTAGGTCGCATTATCTACACATATTCTACACCTTCACAAATAAGAACTCTATAAGTGTGGCGTATGTATGTATCAGGAGCTACTGGTTTGAATTGAAAAAAACATTAGTGTTAGATAGTTCACTTATTCAGGAAAGCCTTCCTTAGGTTATTAATATGAGTGGGGTAATAATCTTTTTAGTAGAGAATGCAATAAATATGGCGGTACGAAGTTCGCGCGGTCTGCTAGTATTTAATAAAATGAAGACAAACAACAGTGTTATTTCAGTTGTCAATATACTGAATTTAAAATTAAGATTTATTAAATAAAATCATGAATTCATAATTTTATTTTATTTTCCCTTTTAGATAGCTGACGCGGTTTGGTGGTACTACTTCTCGAAGCTGTTGGAGTTCTGCGACACATTCTTCTTCATCCTGAGGAAGAAGGACGAACAATTAACCTTTCTTCATGTATACCATCACTCAACTATGTTCAGTTTCTGGTGGATCGGTATCAAATGGGTGCCAAGTGGATCAAGTAAGTAATCAGTCATAGCATAACGTAATTGTTTTGGTTTAGAATGTGTTTGACTACATCGTTGTCACGAGAATTTACTTCATAACACAGTTGCTGATAACCCCGCTTCAGTAATTATAATAATTAATTTAAAACATGGAAATAAACTTTGAGCCGAGATTAGTTTTGGACTGCGGTGGTATTTAACTAACTTGAGTTCAATAGTTATCTATTACTAAAATAATGCTAGCCACCTTCGTCTTTAATATGTTTTTTTATGGGTGAGGAGGGCAAACGAGCAGGCGTGTCACCTAATGGTAAGTGATCCATGGACATCTGCAACACATATATTGTTACCGTTGCCGACCTTTAAGGGAGACAGGATAGGAAAGGGATGGGAAAGAGGAAGGGGGGGCTCCGGTTACCTCTCTCACCGAACAAAATGCGGCATGAGCGACTTTACGTCGATCTTATGAGAGGTCGCGGTATTGCAACGGTCTGAATGAGTTTTTTTTTAATATTTGTGTCAGCCATGAGCCAGTATTTCTTTAGTTCGTTTTATGCGAATAATAGAAAAAATGCTTGTATTGGAGATATATATGCAATTAGTACAGAGACAAATAACACATCAATATAAATAAATGAAACGTGACATTCCAAATTATAATATTTTTCTTTTTAAAACATTCTTAAAATAAACTAGAGTTCACATCAAAAGAGTATGTTTAAGTATATGTGTGTTTTAATTTAACTGCGTGCTTGTGATTACTTTTATATCTTGTTGTGCTAAATAATAAATTTTATAAGATGCCGAAAACTAATGCCGAAATGTGTCGTCAGTATCGACGCAAAAAAAATGAAAATAAAATTAAAATGGAAAATAATCCAGGAAAAAGTTCAACAGAACGTAGTCTCGAGTTTTGTGCACGTAAATTATTGAACAATAAAAATAAATTTTCAAATATAAATGTTAATGTGACTGTCCTGTATCTCTGTGATAATCCTATTTTAAGTATAAACTTATATTTAAAACTTTTTCAATCTATAAATTTGATTTTAATTTTATACTGATCATGGATTATATTATATATATATATATATATCCTATTAATATTATAAAGGCGAAAGTTTGTATGTATGGATGTTTGTTACTCTTTCACGTAAAAACTACTGAATGGATTTGAATGAAACTTTACCACAATATAGCTTATACATCAGAATAACACATAGGCTACAATTTTTGAGGTTATTTTTGAGGTTATTTTTGAGGTTTTTTTTTGAGGCTAATGTGAGGTTGTAAAAAAACACATTTTTTGCGCTTACATTGCAAACGCTGACTGAATCCTACAAGATAGATCAAAACAATTTACTACAGTATTGTACAACTTAAAAAGGTCTACAAAAAATCCGTGATGGTATATGTTTATCTCTTAGGAATAACCCACAATAACCATTTTTTATCCTTTACTTTGTACGAGAAATAATGGCTTATTTACGAAGCGATTTTAAGCAATACAGTATTAATCCTTATCCAATTAAGTATCTTAAATACATTGTGCATTTAATAAAGATCAATATGGCTTTTTACAGCATGTAAATTAAATAAATATTTTCGAAGATATCACAGATTTAAAATGCAGAGTCATAGCAATTTCGGCGATAAATACCATTTCGGTGATAAATACCGGCAGCGGTGCCAGGCGAACGGGGCGTGGGGGGAGCGGGGTAGGTGCGGTGGAGAAGAAGTGGGTCATCGCTGAGTGCGCGACCCGAACGCGGGTAGACGTCGTTGACGGTTGTGTCCGTTTTGCGAATTTTCAAGGCAAAATTCTTCTGTCACAGTGTTTGTCCTCGAACTCCTCCAAAACGGCTAGACCGATTTTAATGAAATTTGGTATACATATTCGTTAGATCTGCGAATAGGTTTTTATCTATTTTTCATCCCCCTAAATCACAAGGGTAACCCACCCCTCAATATTTTTTTTTAATTTTTCGACATTTTTCTGTTTCTTTTTTTTTATAAAACGGGATACAAAAATACATACAACCCTAAATTTTCAACCCCCTACAATCAACCCCTATTTTTTTAACTTTATTTTTTGGCAAGACGAAGTTTGCCGGGTCAGCTAGTATATATATATATATATATATATATATATATATACTAGCCGACCCGGCGAACTTTGTTCCGCATCAAAAGTCATAAATGAGTATGTCCCGATATGTTAATACTGCAATATCTTCCAAAATATTCGTTTTAATAAATTGCGTAAATTGCATGCAATAAAGGGATCATCTTTATTAAATGCACAATCTATTTGAGACACTTAATTGGATGAAAATTAATGCTGTAATGTTTAAAATCGCTTCGTAAATTATTTAAAAAAATATTAAAAGTAAAAAAATAAAAATGGTCATTAGGGGGTTTTCCCTAAGAGATAGATATATGCCCTCGCGGACTTTTTTGTAGACTTTCTGAAGGTGTTTTATAATGTAGCTTAATGTTTTGATCTATCGCTTAGGATTGAGCCAGCCGTTGAGCCGCGATTTTAAAGATATACGCATAAATGGGGACAGACAGCGGAAAGTGACTTTGTTTTATACTATGTAATGATGCTATATATCGATTTACTAAGGTTTCACTTCAATCGTGTGTGAACACACAGCATTTTTTTTGTGTTTTCACGTTTGTATTATAGTATTTTCACATTGAAAATAATTTCTAATTTATAAGAAATATGACATTCTAGAATTATTATAATACTTTTCTTCGAATATATAATATCGTGTAAATGATCAAAACTTATTAGCGCTTTCCTCGTAAATATGATTTATTGGAGAAACACAAGCAAGCCACGGATGCGTGGTCTCTGCGAATAACACGATTGAATGAAACTTTATTGATTTTTTTTCAGACTTTCAATAATAATTAATCTATTTTCCTTTGTGATTAAGAAAATATTTTTTCGTACTGAAAAACATGACAGTCGTTTTTTATGTAATAGAAGGGCAAATGCGCAAGCGAGTTATCTAATGGTAAGCACATAGCGCTGCCCATGGATACCTGCAACACAAATAGTGGTGCCAACCTTTAAGATAGTAGGAGGAGACGTGATGGTCGGAGGATGGTTATGGCATCGGATATCTTTCTCACCGAATGAAACCCGGCATGAGCCACTTTGAGCTGCCATATTTTGAGCGGTCGTGGTATTTCACTGGTCAAGCCACATAAAATGGATGGATGGATTCATACATCGTACTACGTGGTTCTACCACTATCAGTCCTTTGGTTTTAAAACCTGTAGGTGTAGATAGTGGCAATTCTACTTTGAATTAACGATTTTTTAGTCCTTATTGTATCAAAGCAGTGGAAAAAAGTAGTTACACTTTTTAGTATTTGGTATCATTTCATTCAATCATTTAATTCAACGGGGTGGTTTGTACGCGTCCTGTGGTAAAAAAATCGTGATAATTTTCGAGATTTGCACTTTAATTGTAAACGCTGTAAAAATATTTTTGATGAAAGTTGTGTGTCAGCTAGTATAAAATATAATCCAAAATAATTTAATAGCAATTTTCTACCCGAAGATGTGGGCATCGGGTGTTTAGCCTCCACTTGCAGAATAGATAAGTCACAAATGGAATAGGTGGCGGATGCTTTCACCACACACCAGGTGCAGCGATAACAGTCATTGATATTCATCACATACTAGCTGACTCGGCGAACTTTGCTCCGCATCAGTAGTAATTTTTAGAGCGTTTACAATTATCTCTCTTTGGTCGGTCCCTCATGTCTGAGGATCGTGGTCATCTCTGAATGCGGATGATGGCGATGTGTCACACCCTGATCCTATGATCTGCCTCCATCTATGGCGATTCATCGCGGCCTTGACAACCGAGCAAAACGTTTCAGGTGGGTTCCTCATTTGGTCACTCCATCCAGCTGGTGATCGTCCACGTCCTCGTTTACCCTCGGTATTACCGACGACAAACAACTTCTCGAGGCTCTCGGTTCCCTTTCTGACTATGTGACCAAAATATCACCGTATTCGTTGTTGGCACACTGTTGAGAGGCGAGTTCGAATACAGAGTTGAGAGAGAATCGACACATTGGTGCGCTTTGCTGTCCATCGTATTCGAAGCATACGTCTCCAGCACCACATTTCGAAAGCGTCTATTTTTTGACGTTCTCTAGCTCGTATTGTCCACGTTTCCACTCCATATAGGAAAATTGGGAATATCAAAGCGCGGACTAAGCGGACCTTGGTGGTATTGGTAATGTGGTATTTACAATTATGGAGGTTCTCAATTTGTCTGTATGTATATATTTTTTTATGTATGTTCACCAATAATACCTGAGAGAGAGAGAGGTACCCGGAGGCCCACCCCCTTCCCTATCCCCTATCCCTTAAAGGTCGGCAACGCAACAGTAACACTATATGTGTTGCTGGTGTCCATGGGCAGCGTTGGTTGCTTACCATCAGGTGACACGCCTGCTCGTTTGCCCTCCTATCACATAAAAAAAAATATTTTCGTCAATAATGGACGGATTTAAATTTTTTTTGTTGGATAGTGTTTACCTTCGAGATGGTCCCTCTTTCATCAGATCAGGATCTGATGATGGAAACCAAGAGAAATCGAAGGCATCCACTAAAACTTGTATGCGAGTATGGTGTTTTAGTTACGTAATAGTGATGTTTTAGGGATATGCTTTATGGTGTCAGCATCTGATGCTGTTGTGCACTGCAATTTTTTGATAGAAACTACTTGGTAGTATGTAGGGCTAACGTGTTGCTTGTGAGGTATACTTGAATATGAGTATGATGCTGCTGTACTGCTGAAAAAGCCACAGAACTCCGTAACAGTGGGAGACAGTACTGCAGTTAGTCGATGGAAACTGTTTAGTGGTATATGGGACTAACGTCTTGCTTGGGAGATAAGCTTTAATCCACATCTGATACTCCTGTGCTGATGATGAAGCTACAGAACTCTTACACGGTTAAGACACAATTCTGTAAAAATGATTTTTTTCTTTGCTACGATTGGCCTTCATTCGGGCTGTAGTATTATTGTGTCTACCCATGATAATAACAAAAATATAAATACTTGACAAGTATTTACCATACCATACCATTTAAGAAACGGACTTGTAATTAGTGATAATATATTTAATTAACTGGAAGCCATGTTGATGAACTAACGTCTATTGAAGTCTACAACTCATTAATGTCGCTAAAAATCGTGAAAAAAAGTACATTAAAAAAAAG
Source organism: Euproctis similis (assembly GCA_905147225.2). Taxonomy (NCBI): domain Eukaryota; kingdom Metazoa; phylum Arthropoda; class Insecta; order Lepidoptera; family Erebidae; genus Euproctis; species Euproctis similis. The sequence goes on along the minus strand of LR990113.1, from coordinate 3,981,530 downwards.
TTCAACCGACTTCTATAAACGTAAACCACAAAATCAGTACTTTCTGAATTTCATTCGTATAATCTTATACTTACAACTAGTGCAATGCATTTTATTAATTCAAGTTGCATAGATATGTAACTTTATTTAATATAACATTTTTATCCTCACCAATCACTATTTCATTTAAGTTTAGTCTCACCACATGCAATTAAACATCTAAATTATTTATTATAGTAATATACTAGTTATTGAATTAAAAAGAGGATTAATGAAACCGCTTGCAATCTTGAAATATTTAATTGTACTTGTATTTAATAATACTATTTCAGAGATATACAATGAACTTATGAAGTTATGAATACATAACTTAATTTGAAACCACTAATTCTATTCATAGCTTTTAATATTGAAGAGAACTTCAATAAATAAGGTTTATTAGAACTTACTAAATTGCTTAGGATATTTTATTGTAGGTACAATTCTTATATTTCATTACATTTTCAATAGATTTATATTTGAAAATTTGGTTTATTAAACATTGAAAACTAATTTTCTTTTCAATCAAATGGCAATCAATTAATGAAGAATTCTAAAATGCTTAATTAACGACTATTTCCTGAAAAGTCATTGCCTTATAAACGGATCAATACTGAAAAATTCTCAACCAAAAAAAACTTCCTTTAAGCCATAAGACTGATGATACTATAGAATTAATTGTCTTTTCATCACCCGTCTCTTCTCTTCTTTAGTACCCAAAATTAAAAGATTTATAACTTATTTAATCTATTACAGCTTTCCTGCCTGCCATGGTGAATAGTGGTATCCACGTTCTGATGTACACTTACTACGGCCTCTCAGTCTTCGGACCTGCAGTCAGCCAATATCTTTGGTGGAAGAAATATCTAACTATCATGCAATTGGTAAATTTTGTTTTATAATTAATAATTAAGAACTATCCTAACTAAACAGATATACAGTTCAAAAGCGTTAGGATCTAGGAATTGTGGACGGCCATAAGCCAGTTTCCATGGTTACATTCAACGTTTCCTAGCGTACGGTGGTGTGTAAGAATGGTGATGTGTTTTCTCTGCCTACCTTGAAAGAGACTTGGCTTGCAGATGTATACTTGTATATTTTTAAATAAATATTAAATTATTGGTGTAAAGTATAATTCAAGCATAGATAATTACCAGCACACAATCGGGTTGACTAACTATATAGTAGAATGCAGCTGTTAATACTTGAACTGTGAAGATCAGTCGCAACTGTCGTTAGCTTGAAGATAGGAGACAGTTTTTAGTTCAGAAGAAGTAACAATGTTATTGGATTTGTTCCATCCACGCGGGTGAACATGAAAGTTGGAATGCCGTCAGCTGCAGTCGCCTGCTTCGTTGGCGACGTGCGGTTCGTGTGTAAGTGCTATTAGATAGGTAATGTAACTTAAAGATTTTAATGGAAGTTACACATCTTTGTCATCAATTGTCATTATTGTTCGAAAGCTGATGCCTGTAAGAGTGATAAGGGAAATGTTTTTAGAAGTAGTATGACTTCGTTTATTTTATTTTTTCATCTCATGCAAAAACAAATTTTATTTTTTACCCACATCCATAAATTCTGATATTGTACAGATAACCGTGGTCTTGTTATACAAGCAAAAAAATACACTTAAGTAAGCATAATTTAATATATCTTCTAATTAATTTATACCGTCTTGAAACTATAATTTGAGATTTTTAATAAGACGCTGAATTTTTTACATTCGTGAAATTTCATCAATCACTCAGTAAGTTTGAGTAAAATTAAACAAAGTTATCTCGATTTAAAGCCGCTTTTAATAATTTTATGTTCAGAAAAATTTTCAGAAAGGTCTAATTAGGTTTTATTATTTTTCATAATTAAAATTAATATTAAAAAGTATATTATATAAATCATAAAGGAGCCTTATTTTATTGCTCTAGACTTTTAACTTGAGTATTTTTTTTAATATAAAAACATAATTGTCAAATTTGATGATTAAAAGAGATTTTATAACATATTTGCTTTCATCCGCGGCTACGATCGCATTGTTATAAGTATTAGATATGATTCGATGAAGAAACAGGTTATTTTTTCATTTTTCGGAAAACTTACTTCATCCTATATGGCTTCTGATACTTCCAAGAGTATGTGTACATGATTTTATGATGATCACTTGAGTTGTTTTTACTTAAAAGCTAACTTGACTTTCAAATTCATAAAATTTGTTGGATTAAGTATATAATCATTCTATTATATTATTCAATACTATTATTCTGTACGAGATCAGAATGGCTCTCAGGCAGCTAAAGAACGAAAACGTTCTTGGAGACGATGGAATTATTATAGAACTTCTAAAGGCGGGTGGTAAACGGATCCTTAAGACCCTTCAGAGGCTTTTCAATTCTCTCGTACTCGGAAGAGACGTTCGTAGTGGTGTTGTTTTTTAAGAAGGCTGATAGGACCCCCTTAAAGAACTATAGGCCAGTCTCGTTCTTGAGCCATGACTAAAACTCTTCTCCAGAGTTATTACAATTCAACTATCACATAGGCCCGACGACTATCAGCCTCCCGTAGAAGCTGGTTTCCGTCAAGGCTACAAAACCAAAGACCACATTCACACACTTTGCCAGATAATACAAAATACCGAGCAGTATAATCAATCTCCGTGCCTGGCGTTTGTGGACTATGAGAAAGCTTTTGATACCGTCAAAACTTGGGCAGTGCTGCAATGCCTCCAGAGATCCCAAATTGACTATCGGTATATCGAAGTTTTGAAGTGTTTGTATAAAAACGTCACCATGTCTGTCCGAGTCAGGTATGGGAGTACGAGTCAGATTCCATTGCAGAAAGGTGTAGGGGATGTAATCTTCTCGAAGCTGTTTACCGCTGCATTGGAAGGCGTATTGAAGCTCCTAGACTGGTCCGGATTTGGCATCAACATCAATGGGGAATACATCACTCACCTTCGATTTGCTGATGATATCGTAGTCACAGTGAATATGACCAGACCAAAGTAATGTCCGATGGCCTTGTTAATTAAGTACCGGTAACTGTTAGCGATGCGATCCTTGAAGTTGTCGATCACTATGCTTACCTTGGCCAAACTATTTAACTAGGTAGAGCAAACTTCGAGAAAAAGTTTAACCGACGGATCAAACTCGGCTGAAGTTTAACCGACGGATCCAACTCGGCTGGGCAGCGTTCAGAAAGCTTAGGTAAATGACCTTGTCCAAAATTCCTCAGTGCCCAAAATCCAAGGTCTATGACCAGTGTGTTATCAGCGATTATATATGGATCTGAGACTTTAAATGCTGGCCGTAATAAGAAGCGCAAAGTAGCTCAGCGAGCTATGGAGAGAGCTATGCTTGGTGTTTCTCTACGGGATAGTATCCGAAATACAGAGATCCGTACGAGACTAACTGACACAGCCCGTAAAGTTAGCATCCTAAGGTAGATGTGGGCAGACCAACTGACGACCGCTGGGGAAAAAAGGTTGGTGAGTGGCGACCACGGATCGGTCTGTGTAGCGTCGGCCGTCTCCCCACTAGATGGAATTAAAAAGCTGGCAGTTGTTGGATGCAACTGGCACAACACCGGGAGTTATGGCGTGTTGAGGAGAATGCCCACGTTCAGCGGTGGACAAAACTGGGCTGATGATGATAATGACCGGGAGACACACTTGCTAGTTTGACCCTATCTCATAAAAATAAATCAACCTTAAGGGTTTCATTACATCCCTTAAAAAATTATGAAACTAATGAAAACCTTTATTCTTTTGCGACCTTCATTCTGACCCGTCGTCCGCTTTTTGTAGATTTAATTTTTACGAGCTGTCGACTTTCGTAGGTATTGGTGATGATTAATCTTGTCCTTTGTCAAATGTCAAAAACCCATTTGTAGATATTTTTATATATTTTGTTATTGAAAAATGGATTTGAGCATCTTATGCATTCTTCAAATAATGTGGATCGAATTCAATACATATTAAGTACCTATCTAGGTTAGTTTATATCAGAAAAAAAATTGTTCTACGTTCTGTTTCTACGGTGAAATATTTTTTAAAAGATTTACAATTTAAAAAAAATATTTTTAGGATATAAGTATCATCATATCTTCATTATTTTAATGACACACTGAAATATTTAATAATAATAATAATATATTATATAGTGAAATTATTTTATACAAACTGAAACAAACAAAACAACAAACTGAACTCCATCTAAATAATAATAATAATATCTTGGACAAATTACACACAGCGCCCTCTATTTCCAAGCTAAGCAACTAAATGCTTGTGTTATGGATACTAGATAACGGATATTAATACATATATACTTTTATTTTGTAAATACATACTTATAATAAATAATAAACACCCAGATGGCACACAAGCATTCATGGTTTGTCACAAATATTTGTGCTCGGGTGGGAATCGAACCCCCGACCTCATGGCTGCAGTCGGTAGTTTTACCAATGCGCCACGAGGCCCGTCAATTTATTGCTTAGATTTTCGCGAATCACATTCATAACATTGAAACAACTTTTTATGGATTATTTAGAACTTATTCTCTATTTATTTCCCGACGTTTCGAACTCTTTACAGAGATCATTTTCACGAGTAATGAACAAAAAGATGGTAGTCGTTTAGAAGCATTTTTCGTTGATACAGAGAGTACCTACATTTTGGAAATAAAAATCAAAAAGTTAAAGTTAAAAATAAGATTTTTACTATTGGTAACCCACATTAGACCATTGACCTATATGTTCCATCAGACCATGAAACAAAATTAAATTAAATATTAAAGTTAGTTGAAATCGGAGTATAACTATTAATATATATTGATTGATTTTAAATCTAAAGGTAAGTAACATACATAACATAACTTCATGCCTTAGTTACCCGAAGATGTAGGCAGAGGCTGTTAAGCCTCGTCTCGCCGTTATCGTTTCGTGCCAAATGGAATAGGTGGCGAACCTATTGTCATACCGGGCACAAAGTTTTTCAGTCATCGATATTTATATCACTTTCCTTCAGAAAAAAATTTTGAAAAGTCATTGGTGTGAGCCAGTGTCAGAATTCAAACCCGGACCTCTGGATCAGAAGCCGTGGGCTCGACCAAGTAGTTGTAAAAAAATCTACCACGGGATCAAAAACGTGACCAGTCCTGAGAAAGACCCAGCAAGAAAACTCAGCGGCTGTTCTTCAAAACTGATTATAATTTCATTTTATACGGGCTATGTAGTACCATCTCTTTGTTCATAATTCGTAAAAATGATCTCTGTAAAGAGTACGAAACGTCGGGAAATAAATAGAAAATAAGTTCTAAATAAACGCGATATAATCCATAAAAAGTTGTTTCAATGTTATGACACACTGAAACTCACTAGAAACTGTAAGTATCACTTATAGTAAGTGGTTTTAAAGATTCTGCTATTAACTAAATATATTTGAAGTTACTAGTATAAACTAGTATAATTTTATTAAAGACTAAATTATACTAGTTTTAATGTTACGGGCGTAGAAACAATCGGACAGAAATTGGTTGCAACAACCATTTTTATTCTTATGAAGAATCACCATAACAACAGTTTTTTTTTCATAAATGTGGATTAATTCATGAATACAGTCTAATTTACTAGTTTCATGTTTCAGATCCAGTTCACATGCGCGCTGGTCCTTGGGATTAATGGTATCAGAACTGGCTGCGAGTTTCCTCTGTGGATGCACTATGTCCTCATAATCTACATGATCTCTTTTATCGTTCTTTTTGGCAATTTCTACATGAAGGCCTACATTGCGAAGGTAAGAACACCGTTCAATCTCAAAATTTTTGTGACTCTATTTAAATTTCAATATTTTCCATGACGAACGAATAGGTATATACATGACAGTAACTTATTCTAATAATTTAAATAATCTAATCGCAGTGTGAGACACTGGGATTAGATTATATGACACACACCTGCACATTGGGAGAGGGCTATGTTCAGCAGTGGACTGCAATAGGCTGATGATGAATCGCAGTGTTAAAATGCTCTGGCAACACTGTATAATATTATACAGTGTTACGTTGTTTTTTATAATTTTACTATAACAAAATATAACATAACTTCATGCCTTTTGTGTAGGCAGCGGCTGTTAAGCCTCATCTTTCCGTCTATAATGATTTTATTATGTACGTAAAATAATATTTTTTATCATAATTTGCTTGTAATATCTACGAGTTGTAAAAGAAATTGCAGTAGCTGAAATTCCTAACAGATGTTTAACCAAATGTTTGTACTAAATTCAAGCAGTTAAAACATATTCAGCAACTTTTTAAAGATATTTAAAATTACCCTCGCCGTAATAACTATAATTTAAACATCTCACCTTTATTAATGTAGGCAGTTTATTTCTTAACACAATATAGTCATATTGTAAAAATTCTGAATATAACCTATCATAACTTCACGCCTTTTGTTACCCGAACGTGTAGGCAGCGGCTGTTAAGCCTCATAGCGGACCTATTGCCATACCGGGCACAAAGTTTTCGGTCATCGATATTTATCACACATAACTTCCGAAAACAATTTCGAAAAGTCATTGGTGTGAGCCAGTGTCAGAAATCGAACCCGGACCTCTAGATCAGAAGCCCTATGCTCGACCACTAGGCCACCGAGACTTCTGAATATAAGTTCCAAAAAGTCTTTAGTGTGTCAACTGTCAACACTTATGGAACGACTTACGAATTCCTTAGCCGCTTCTTAGGACACACAACCATTTTGAGATATTTAAGATTATATTACATACATAACTTCACGCCAAATACCTTCCGGGGTAGGCAGAGAGAACGGAGCGCCATAAGGCACGATTCTTACACACCTCACTCGCTTCGTTTACTTTTATAACTGCTTTCATGCACGCGTGTCGATTTTTGAGGCTCCTAACATCACCTTCCTCTAGAACACGTTCTATATGGTCATGGATTGTGTGTCTTGACCGTCCTCGACTCCTACATCCATGCGCTTTTGCATTATATATCTGCTTAGCCAATCTTGCATCATCCATCCTTTCTACATGTCCGAACCATCGGAGCATGCCCTTTCTTACTTTTACACCGACGCTCTCTTTCAATCTGACTTCCTTCCTTATGACCTTGTTTTTGACGCGGCCAGGGAGGGTCACTTCGCGGATCTTGCGAAATGCACACATTTTGACCGCGTTTATCCTACTTTCATGCATACTCTGCCACACCCAGCTCTCGCTTCCATAAGTTAGCGTTGGGATCAGTATTGCATTGTGGATTGCTAGCTGAGCTTTTCTGCTAATATTTTTTTGCGCCCAGGAATCTGCCCAGGAATACTAGTTCCGGTGTACTTTCCATCCCTGCCGAAAGTGCATCCAAGATATACAATTTCATTCACCTGTCCCAGCACTACATCGTCAACCATTATCCTTGCATCCGTTCTGGATTCCTCCATTTCAAACACCATAACTTTCGTTTTCATCACATTCAATTGTAACACTTTCATCGCTATATCGATTATATTACGCAATGACCAATAGTAACTGAGCAGACCTTTTTTAATAGTCATTACATAGTACAAAATAAAGTCGCTTTCCGCTGTCTGTCCCCTTATATGCTTATATCTTTGATACTACTCAACGGATTTTAATACGTTTTTTTTAATAGAGAGAGTGTGTCAACGGGGTGGTTTTTATCTATAATTCTTGTATGATATAGTATAGAACAAGTAATAAATCCGAAATTAACTCATTTATTACTTTTGATGGGTAACAAAGTTCGCCGGGTCAGCTAGTTAAGATATATCAGATAATAACTAAAAACTTGGTACAAAATACAAAATTCATGGGCATTGCTGAACATACATACCTGAATTTTATGCGGTCGAAGCCGGGAATAACGTGTATAGTGTATAAATTATGGTAATATTGAAGTCGGTACAAATAAAAAGTTAATATCAGGCTAGTAATGCTGTTTCTTTAAATTGCTGCAAATTCCTTTCAAGATGTCACGTAATTAGGTGCACATGAAATTGTAGGTTTTTACTCAAACTAGCAATATAACCCTTTATTGCTTAAATGAGTAAAAGCCTTCATAAGACACCTTTGAAGTAAAGAATGAGGATATTCGTATTTATTTCTTAGATTTTCGCGAATCACAATCATAACATTAAAACAACTTTTTATGGATTATATCGCGTTTATTTAGAGCTCTTTACAGAGATCATTTTCTTTATATTGTTAAAAAGTTATCATAAAAAGTTATTTTAATGTTATGAGAATATTCGTGGTTTTTTTTTGTAAAAAGTTTGTAAATTATAATTTAAGATTTTGCTAAGTTACGTATTGTTTTCATATCTAAATGTAGATCAGAATAGAATCTCTGGATAAAAAACTCGTAAATTTTTTATGTTAAAGTTTAGTCTTAAGCTTATTGCCTTGATAGTCCAGACTTCAAATCCTACCAATGACTTTTCGGGACTTTATTATTATTCTGCCTTTATTCCACTTTTCATGCTCATGCAGTTTTACACAATTTATGCCTTCCTCTTTCATTCTTCTGCTTCTATTATGCCCATCTTCATTCTTGCCCATCACTCTCCTGGTAAAACGACTACGTTTCTTCTCTTTTTTGAAGTAATGACGAACACTTATCACACAGTAAATAAAATACAAAAAAGGCTTTATTGGCAATCCAAAGTTATTATTGATGATTTTCATTGTCAACGTTCTTTGTCATACTCGAAAACCGCGAAATAAATAGTTGTTACATTTTTTTTTTACTGTATATACTAGTTAATATAAATTTTAACATTTAACTAACGGTCACGCTAATATTACTACGTTCTATTCCGTATAACAGTAGATAAAATTAAGATTAATCAGTGCAGCTGTTACGTGAATAGTGTTGCGTAAGTAACTGGTGAAAGTTTGGTCAGCTAGCTTACCTTACGACCGGTACCATTATGTCACAGATAATTTTACTTTCTTTTAACGTTCCGTTATCTTAGTAAGGGAACTCGGAAGGTAATAGGCCGTGAAAAAATATTAACAACGACCTTAATAGCGCATCTTCAACAGCGAGATAATAAAGGCAAAAAAAATCTGGTTGCCTGTAAAGTCGGTTTTACGGGCGAAGATTTTACGTGACAACGTCTTTTTCTCGGTAGAATATTTATTGATATGAATATAATTAAGTTGAAGGCATTTGCTCGTCCGTTTCCATTGTTTTGAGAGTGGTGATTCCTGTTGAACATTTGAAATTGAATGGATGAATTTTTAATTTTAAAGAATCAATTTGAAAATCAAAACACTTATTCAGATCGAAGGTTCAAATTTTTGCTAAATAAATTTGAAATTAATTAAAATTTGTAATTGTAAATGATGAAGTTGAAAATTAAAACATTTACTTAAATTAGATGTTAAAATTCTTGCTCAACACAGTTTAAATCAAGTTTTCTTATATCTGCCACTTTTTCTTAATATTTGTAATTTTAAAGAATCAATTCGAAAATCAAAACATTTATTCAGATCGAAGGTTCAAATTTTTGCTAAATAAATTTGAAATTAATGAAAATTTGTAAAATAATAATTAATTAATTAATTAATTTTAAACTAATAATTTACTTAACACTATCAACATTTATCAATAGTATGACATAACCTGTAAACTCAGTTTCTCAACTTTTGTGTCAATCTAACAATTAATCAATCAATCATAGTTTACGATAATGAAATATCAGTGTACAATTATTTACCTTTATTGTTGTAGTTGTTGTAAATGACGAATCTAAGCACTCCACATTTTCACTACAGACACAGCTGACGATACTTTAACCACACGTGTGAACTTGTATTATGACGCTTTCTTGTTTTTCCAACGCCAAGAACGTTCGAGAAAGACAAAGACAGAGACACAAGCATGCGCCGATTCAATGCGCCTAATTCTCTAGTGCTGCGCGCGCGGCAGACCGATCATAGTTGAGTGGGAGAGAGACGCAAGGCATTCGGCGGGCCTCTCTCTCGTTCGGTGACTCATCGTAACGTTACCGAGCGTTACACTTTTTCATAAGTGACTCCCAGCCGCAACCTAATTTAAGACGTTGTCACGTCAAAAACAGTTAAATCCTTTGGACTCTTTCTCTTCCTCTGATTTCAACCATTTTCTTTCATAATATAAAAGTATTTTTTGACACTATATACACAGATTCTGGGGTCGGTAGTTTTACTACCCTACCTACGATGACCTAAAAAGAAAAGAATCTTAAATAGATGTAATAAAATATATCTACTTTATTCATCTTTTCTCTTTTCCTATTATTTCAAATATACTTATATATAAATTACGTTATTAACAATTAAAAGACTAGCTTAAATCACATTGTCTTCGATCACAGTTTACTGGCACCAAAAAACTGGGCACGCACAGAATTTCTATGCTGAATGACAATACTAACTTATCCTCTGTGCAAAAAATAAACCAGCTCTCGGATCACGAGAGGTCTTGATTGCCTAATCAAGACCTAAAGATGTTTATACCTAATAAAGATATTTTAAAGAGCCTTCTTTAAAATATCTTTATAAAGTGCACGAGCATTCGGACCTCGTGTCCCTAAGCGCCTCAAAAACATAATCACCTGCAAGGTTTCTGTATTCAGTGTTATTGTTAGGAATAAGTAACCTTATATCGAGCCAGCAGAGACTTTACAAGCAAACGTGTTTATCACAACGGCTTAATTTTCGCTGTCCGCTCCACGAAGTACTTACTGAGAGCGAAGTCACAGCTATAACAATTCTTGGTTATTTTGAATACCAAGATATGATAATAATGCAATTGATATAATACATGTGTACAAAAGATATATGTAATGAGATCTTCTCAAAATTACTCGTATAATTCTCAAAAAAAACTTTCTACCCAAATAAATATAAAGGTCATTATTCTCATGAGATAACTAAAACCAGTTCCAGTCAACGGTTAAATAATTATTAAATTGACTGAATCACTTATTTTAAAATTATCGTCAAAGACTTCTTTGGGAATGCCAAAGATGGTTGATGTCAGGTAGGCGGCCGGTCATAAAACTACAGCCAAATCTTTTGACAAAATGGATAGTTCGTAAGGAAGACATGTTGTGCTGACCTCAAAGTAGGGTAAGGGCATGAAAATTATAACCTATAATTATAAAAATTAAGAATATGAAGACATATAACATAACTTTTATATATTACATAATATTACATAACATTTAGTCTCGGTGGTCCAGTGGTCGAGCACACGATTTCTGATCCGGAGGTCGGGGTTCGAATCCTGACACTGACTCACACCAATGACTTTTCTAAATTGTTTTCAGAAGTTAAGTGTGATAAATATTTATGACTGAAAACTTTGTGCCCGGTATGGCAATAGGTTCGCCACCTATTCTATTTGGGAGGTAAACACGTAAACGGCGAGACAGGGCTTAACAGCTGCTACCTACACCTTCGGGTAACAAAGGCGTGAAGTTATGTTAAGACATATTGAGTCGCACGAGCATACACATTGTTATTTTAAGTAATGGTATTTAACGTGTACACTTTGTATTATTATTTGGTATAATAGTTTATCGGTTTTACACGAGGGCTTCTACTTCGAACATCCCAGGTTCGAATATTAGTAAACCAACGATCTTTTAAAATGTTTTACTTTGATTTTAATTTATATATTACGATTACCCTAAATCAAATTATTTATTTCTAAGGCTTTCGCGAATCTCACTCATAGATTAAAACAACTTTTAGGATTATATCGCGTTTATTTATTACTTATTTATATTTATTTCCCGACGTTTCGAACTCTTTACAGAGATCATTTCCACGAGTGATGAACACAAAGATGGTAGTTGTTCAAAAGCTATTTTCATTGATACAGAGAGCACCCACTTTTTGGAAATAAATGTTTAAAAGTTGTTTTAATCTAAATCAAATTATACTGAGTTAAATAACTACCAAGCACTCGTGTAACAGGGAACGTGTGAATAAATTCTAATCTCTTTTAATTAAGATAGCCTTCGAGTAAGAACTGAGGAATTACTCATTACTTTGTGTTTCCTTATTCGGATCCCAATTGAAATTCCGCTTGTCTCCTACACTGACATTTTGTTCTATTTGTAATGAAATAATGTCATTTCTAGTTTGTAGGGGATATTTTCATCGCATTAAGATTAGGAGTCTTTTTATTTTCTATTATTTTTATGCATATTTTCAATTATTTCATAGATTGATGATCTTTATTATTATAATACTCACCCATTCTTTGTCCACGCGAACTTTTTCAATTTTATAATGTACTAGCTTTTACCCGCGACTTCGTCCGCATAAGTTTATTTGTTTTCTCCCGGCTGTAAGTCCCCCTGCAACAATGTCCCACTATCGTGTTCCGGTCGGTTAGACGTGAAAGAGCAAAACTCCCAACAAAAACGACTAAAAATCATTAACTCAATTTAGTTATCTGCCTATTGCCTACCCCCTAAGAACGATGGCGTGATTATTTATAGCCTATGACCATTTCTATGTAATCATCTATTACCATACCAAATTTCATCAAAATCCTTTCAGCCGTTTAGGCGTGAAAGAGTAACAGACAGACAGACAGAGTTACTTTCGCATTTATAATATTAGTATGGATTTTAAATAATAAATACATAACTCTTCAATTTTGTTTTATAGGGAAGCAAGTGCATGGAAGTGAGGTATGGCCAATGTCTCGACGACGAAGAAACAATAGCCCAGAGAAAACTTAAATATAATTGAGGTGAATGGATACATTAAAATTAAATTATTGAAATCTAGTAATAAAACTAATGGTTGGTTGACTATGTTAGCTTTGTAAGTGCGGTATTAAATACTTTTATATTATTTTTTGTTTGTTGTGTAATTCTTTTACGCCCCTTGTACTTTTACTGGAATTTATTTAATTACTTATTTTATGAGTCAGCGGGAAAGTAAGTAAACGGTTATATAACATGGCTAAAGGAAGGTGTTGTTAAAAAAATGTGTTTTTTCACCTGCCATGCCGGCTCATTCATTCAGCTCATTTTTGCAGGCTCATATCCCACTTACACCCTACTTAGTATTATCAATTGTTACATAATCCACGCATTTTGTTCGTTATTATAAAAAAAAATAGAAGTAGTAGGCGTGGTATGAAAACAATATGAGAAGGTACGAAAGTCGTGTCTCAAGGAGAGCAATGATAATAACTGTGGATAAATACATTAGTAGAGGAAGGCCGAAAAAGGTGTCGATGGAGAGTTTAAAAGTTACTATGAATATGAAACATACTCTACGACGGGCAGAAAATATTTTTGGGTGACATGGATTTTACATATGTTATTATAACATCATGTTCTTACGAGTTTCCAAACTCTGCGCCTCGATTCTAAATTTGACCGATTTCTAAAAAAAGAGGAATACTATCAATTTATTTATATATAATTTATTTTTATCTCGAACAGCAATATTATGTCGTATTACCGCTAAATAATGTATGTAGAATATCTCAATTTATAATAAATTTATATATAAATAGCCATACTTTATTGTATAATAATACCATCAGCGCCTTATATTTGCTGGCACTGAGCACGAGCCATGTATGCCACTTTTTGAGCGCGTTGGACCACTTCCGGGCAACGCTTGCGCCTGACTAGCCTGCAGTCTTGAAAGAAACCTTCGTTGCGAGGGAAGCCATTACTGCCATCGCTGAAAGTCACTAGACCTGAAAATTAAAGATGGTTAATGTAATAGATGTCTATTAGGGTTAACTTAAATGTTATGTGGGGTTGTGTGGTGTGTGGCTGTATAGTACCGTTGGATGGACTATTCAAAATACATTAAAAATAAAAACATCAACACCAGAAATATAAATTAACACTAGTAGACACTACTTTTTAGGAAAACCCTTTTTTTTAGTAATTCGTCTGTAAAATTTCTAAGAATTTTCTCTTTCTTTCCTCACAAAAGATTAACTTATACATACGTTTAGAAAATAGAATGTACCTTACATTCATTTTTTTGCTTAATTGTCTTTTAAGGCACTGGATTTTTCAATGTAACCATTTTAAAGAAAGCAACAATTTTATTAAATTGAAATCAAAAAACATCCAAAAAATTTCAATAGAGAAGATGGCTGGAAACTATCACCTAGCTGTAACCCAGTCGTAAGTCTCATCAAACCTAGCCCACAATCAAACAGCTCAAGACAGCGGGATACCATTAGTATAGTTTGCAGGTCAGACCCACATCAGAAACCAAAATAATGTAGAATTTTGAACATTACAGCATACAATAAAAATATTTTTTATTAACTTGGTAACCAAGTTTCTTTTCTCAATTTCACAAATAATAGTACTATCAATAGCCCGTCCAAAATAAAATAATAATCAGTTTTGAAGAACAGCCGCTGAGTTTTCTTGCTGGATCTTTCTTAGGACTGGGCACTTTTGTGACCCAGTGGTAGATTTTTTGCAAATACTTACCTATAAAATTTAAAATCAATAAATATTTAATAATAGTTATACTCTGATCTCAACTAACTTAAAAGAAATAAGATAATTAGCTAATAATTAAAAATAACAACTGTTACCTATTAATCATACAACAAAAGATCTGTCCAAACCAAACTTTTTCTTTAGTAAATATATCTTGTAAATAAATATTTAATGTTTTTTTCATGGTCTGATGTGGGTTACCAATAGTGAAAATCAGATTTTTAAACATCAACTCTTTGATTTTTATTTCCGAAAAGTGGGTGCTCTCTGTATCAATGAAAATAGCTTTTGAACAAATACTATCTTTTTGTTCATCACTCGTGAAAACGATCTCTGTAAAGAGTTCGAAACGTCGGGAAATAAATAAAATTAGTAATAAATAAACGCGATATGGTCCTAAAGGTTAAGGAAGATAAATAAGTTTAATAAAAGTTGCAACAAAACAAAACTAATAACTATAATAGACCAAAACATTATGAATGGGATGAAATATGAAGAGAAACCAAGTATCATGAAATGTTGGTCTTTATTATTAAGTTCGTGAGTGAAAAGTATATCCAATAAACAAAAAAAAAATCAAATCTCATTTATTCAATTTAGGTCATTAAAGACACTTGTCAAAAAGGTCAATATTTACAATCCCTCAATTCGATTACTCACGCCCTGAGAAAAATTGGCAAGAAACTCAGGGGAGTCTTTTTTTACCTAATTATCAGTAAACTAAATCACAAATTATTAAAATTTATAGAACAAAATGAGGTCCGTCATGTCAAACTTAGGACACAGTACGTTAATATTTTTTGGACGCTTGAACAGACCAGTCCCCACAAATAACACTCGTTCACGAGTATGACCCATAACTTAGCCATCGCCTCCCTCGCCATATTTTAGGGAAGGTGGCGACCCGATCAACGACGCCGCCGTAAGCAAGGACCTTTTAGTGAGCATAACATATTCAAGAGACCAGACAAAAAAAAATAGTAAGCTTGCCCGGTGAGAAACCTCATACTGCACAGAATCTTACTAATTAACAGTAATGTTTAGTTAGCAGATTAACAATATTTTGCTACCGCAAATACAAACAATATAACACAAAAGGAGGAATTCAATTCCAAATGGTTCTATCATTGATATGATATGCGATACAGTAATAAGCCCTTATAAGTAGTCTACTTTTAACATATTTCTTAAATTTACCTAACGATAATTCAACCGCGTCGTTTGGAAATTTATTGTAGAAGCGTATACATTGACCAGGAAACGCGTTTAAAATTTTATGGAGCCTAGTAGTGGACACAGCAAGTTTGCTTTTATTTCTTAGGTTTAATTGGATATCACTGTTTTTCTTAAATTTAGTTATATTTTTACGATCATAGATTAAATTTTCTTAAATATATTGTGAATGTAACGTCATTATTCGTATCTCTTTGAATTTACTTCTCAGTGTATCCCTGGAACTCATCATATAGATACCACGAACAGCTCGTCTCTGGACCACAAAAATCGAGTCCACATCCGCAGCACTACCCCAAAGCAATAAACCTGACATAATGCTGTGAAAATAACAAAAATAAACTAAACGTGCAGTATCAACGTCGGTCAGTTGACCAGATAACGTCTCTATATGTGGGCCCCACTGTAGTTTAAAGTCGAATGTTATAGCAAGGAAGACAACCTTATTGACCAGTTCCAGTCTCCTATTGTCCATTACGACACTGGTTTTTACTTGTTTAACAATTTTGAAAAAAATCTAACATATTTGGTTTTGATACCATTTAAAAGCCAATTATTAGCACTAAACCAGTTAACTATCTTTGAAAGGGCATTATTTACATCGTCAATTAGTGATTGTTGTCGCTTTACCTTAAAAACTAAAGAAGTGTCATCTGCAAACAAAACTATTTCGTGATTGTCCTTTACAAGATAAGGTAAATTATTAATGTACAAAAGAAACAGGAAAGGTCCCAAGATAGAGCCCTGCGGCACCCCCATTGCTACAGCTGATCCATGTTATCGCTTTCCGTTAACAGTATTCGGTATAAAGTTTCGATGTATTTTATTAATTTTGGAGAAAATTTTGTTTAGTGGAATATGCTGATAACTGACTAAGATTTCTTTTCCTGAGGTAGTTTCTTATGAACGTGAAAGAAACACATTATTGAAGCAGTGACTATTAGAGCAGCACATATAAAACTGCGCGGGATACCTAGTATAAGATAAAGATATCGTTCAAAACTATTTTTTATCTTTCACTCGTGAAAATGATCTCTGTAAAGAGTTCGAAACGTCGGGAAATAAATATAAATAAATAAGAAATAAACGCGATATAATCCTAAAAGTTATTTTAATGAGTGAGATTCGCGAAAGTCTTAGAAATAAATATATCGCACACTTATTTTAATTAATGCAAAGCTCTCTCAGCTCAGAGTAAAAAATATCAGTCAACATTGTAGGAGTCATCTCATTATCATTTTGCAACGGAAATCGATATCTGAATAGTATTTCAGAACTATATTTAAGTTATTTTTCTAACACGTAAAAATATTTCTATTTATAAAAAAAAAACAGAAAAGTGTACTTTATGGAATATTTTTAACGGTAAAGAGGTGAAATATAAAACCCTTTGGTTGGTAGAAACCCTAGATAGAAAAGCATTAAGTACTGCTCACGAGTTTCGCATATCTTGAGTGTGTACGAGTCATAAAAATCTGAAATTTAAACCAATGAAATCATTTAAAATTATGTAGTTTTTTGGTCTTCATAAGAGGCTTGTGAATTATCCGGGGGCCCAAGTCCTTTCCTTTTGCTCGCCCTATCTCACTTTCTATCCCTCCCTATCCCATGCTAAGGCCGGCAACACAACTGCAAAAG
Source organism: Euproctis similis (assembly GCA_905147225.2). Taxonomy (NCBI): domain Eukaryota; kingdom Metazoa; phylum Arthropoda; class Insecta; order Lepidoptera; family Erebidae; genus Euproctis; species Euproctis similis. The sequence continues at coordinate 3,964,118 of LR990113.1, read as the reverse complement.
TATTTGTGTAGAAGATGGGCAGTGCTAGTTGCCACCAACTTGCCCCCAATCCCATAAAAAGTAGTCATCATAATTAACACTCAACTTTTGAGAGGACTCAGGATTGTGATGTGTGACTTCTTGAATCAGAAGCAAACTGATAAACCAGGCCACAGTGAATAACAAATTGACCTAATATGTTCACTGTATGTTTGCTATTGTTTTAGAGACTGGAGTTCCGTGGAAATTATGAGTATATAAATTATAAGTTCACAGCTGACAATATTTATTAAAAGTTATAAGCAAATGAAAAATAATTCATTTTGGTGAAAGCAAATCTACTTTACCTTCATTTGGTAATGACCTGGATTTACAAAGGAGTTCCCTTTGTAAATCTATTTTAGGTTGGAAGGTATTTTTCTATGTATTGCAAGTTAAAAATATTTACAAAAAAAGTATTTGTTTTAATATCTGATATTTAACGTACCTAGTATCATAACAATCAAGCATTTAGTTGCTTAATTCGGAGCCAAAGAGCGCTGTATGTATTGTGTTCAAAGTACAAAAAATCTAAATCTAAATATATAAAACCAAAATCTGAATTTTAGCCAAGCAATTTTTGGAAAATATTTAAAACAGTTTGTGATCAATAGGAATGTCTATTCCGCGAAACTACAAAAGAATCTTTATTTAGAAAAATGTAATATAATAACTGTAGCTCTTTAAGAGTACAAAGAGCACTATAATACTTCACAAATTTTCCATTAAATTTTCCGTAAATATTGAAATACCTTTTCAATCTTCCGGTCTCTTTAAACACATGACAAATATTTTCAAGTTCCGAGAAAATATGAAATATTTGTTAGTGGAAGTGATAAATCAAAATTTATTTCTTAATATCTAGTCTTTAGATTTTATGGAAAAATGAATTATTGCAAATTAATCAAAAAATGTAGTGCGCCAGTTACAGGGCCATCAGTTTGATCAGTTTAGCAGCAAAAGTGTATGGGAAAATTATTGAAAGGAGGATGAGGGTGATATCTGATGGAGTGTTGTGGGAGGCTCAGGGTGGTTTTAGAAGCGGACGAGGGTGCATGGATCAGATTTTTTCTCTCCGCAACATCGTGGAGAAACAACTGGTTGTTAACCGGAAGGTTTTCTGCGGTTTTGTGGATCTGGAAAAAGCGTTTGACAGAGTGTTACGAATGGATCTGTGGGATATACTCCCGGGCTACGGGGTGAGCGGAGCACTGCTGCGCGCTGTGCAGTCCAGTTATGAGGGCTGCACAGCGTGTGTGCGTGTTGACGGCGGCTTGTCCCCCTGGTTTGACGTCAATATCGGCGTCAGACAGGGTTGCGTGCTGTCCGCTCGACTGTTCATCCTGTACCTGGACAGTTGTCTCCAGAGAATGAGATCGATGGATGTAGGGATGCGAATGGGTGACCTAGTTGTGAGCTGCCTGCTTTACGCAGATGACGCCGTGCTTCTAGCCGAATCGCCGTCGGACCTGCAAACACTAGTCACTACTATGAAAGATGATTGCATGATTAAAGGCTTGCAGTTGAATGCGACGAAAACGAAAGTTATGGTGTTTGAAAGGGAGGAATCCAGAACAGATGCAAGGATAATGGTTGATGATGTAGTGCTGGAACAGGTGAATGAAATTGTATATCTTGGATGCGCTTTTAGCAGAGATGGAAGGTACACCGCGGATGTAGAAAGACGAGTGGCGATAGGAAATAGCGTAAACGGAGCGTTGGGCAGATTCCTGGGCGCAAAAAATATTAGCAGAAAAGCCCAGTTAGCAATCCACAATGCAGTCCTGATCCCAAGGCTAACTTATGGAAGCGAGAGCTGGGTATGGCAGAGTGTGCATGAAAGTAGAATAAACGCGGTAGAAATGAGGGCTCTACGCAAAATCTGCGGAGTGACTCTCGCTGACCGCGTAGAAAACAAGGTTGTAAGGAAGGAAGTTGGTTTGAAAGAGAGTGTCGGTGTAAAAGTAAGAAAGGGCATGCTCCGATGGTTCGGACATGTAGAAAGAATGGTTGACGCAAGACTGACTAAGCAGATATACAATGCAAAAGCGGACGGATGTAGGAGTCGAGGACGGCCAAGACACACATTCCAAGACCAAATAGAACGTGTTCTGGAGGAAGGTGATGTTAAGAGCCTCAAAAACTGACGCGCGTGCATGAAAAGAGTTATGAAAGTCAACGAAGCGAGTGAGGTGTGTAAGAATCGTGCCCTATGGCGCTCTGTTCTCTCTGCCTACCCCGCAAGGGATTTGGCGTGAAGTTATGTATGTATGTAATCAAAAAATCTGATACATTTAATTTTATTTCAATTATTTTGGGAGGTCGTGGTTTATTACTCTACTGCTAAGTCCGGATACATGGTCATGACATTTAAAGTTTCTTTAAAAAAAAATGTGATTGGATTGTGATTGTCTTGAAAACTGGTCGAGAGAGATTTTTGAGTAAAGTTATATAAAATATATCAAATAGTATTATACCAAGACCCCAGACTCTTCCACCACGGAATTCCCCCTCAAACTTCATCCCGTCAGCGCGCCAAAATACACCGTGGCCATGGAACCAGCCCTGCATGAACTCTCCTTCATACCTGAAATCATTTAATTATACTGTTTTTTTTTAAATGACTCTGAAAGAAGGAGAATGTTGCTTTTTGAAAAAATATGTATATGTATTTATCTTTCTGTGTATATACATATAGCTTTGTAGTATCAATGGCTGGGTTATAAATATAAGTTTTTAATTTAAAATTCAAAAAGTAAAATTCTTCTGTTAAAAATAGAAATGTAAATTATTGAAATGTAAATTTACAATATTAATTATACAAAGAGAGAATAATGTTTTTTTCCGATTTATTTTTAATTAGTCACAACTAACTTCAAACAATCTCTCGAGTAAATAATAATATTTTGACAATATCACACGACGAAATTAAAAATAGCAATCGTTAAGAAGTCCATGTCCATTTTCAAAACACAAATTGGTGATTTTGTTAGTTGTTTCACTTTTACTCCTTTAATTATATTTTAGCTGTCTATTTGTTATTGGTTATAAAAATATAAGAGATTATTATTATTATTTTTTTAAATCAACTTAGCAGTTTAATTTACCAGTTAGGAATTTGGTCGAGCAGATATGAAATTCAAAAGCGGAAGGGTGTAGTAGTCGAAAACCGCCACGACACACTTTTAAATGACCAAATTCAACGTTATTTCAGGCCACGACCCTCAAGGATTCCCATCAAATTCTCAAAAAAAGCTGTATGGGATGTAAGCTTTAGCCTATTCGATATAAAAAAACCTTTCTGTTACATACTCTTTGACATAGTCTATGGTACAAGTTGTTTACATAGTTCTAAATTTAAACTGAGGCGTCATTGTTCTCGCGTCGGAGTGTGTGTTTTTTGGTGTCCAGACCAAATTCAACGTTATTTCAGGCCACGACCCTCAAGCAGTGAGAATAGACGATGCAAGGAGGTGGATAGCGTAGTACAAATTAAACATATAAATAAAATTTAAGTTTGTAATAGTTTGTAAATAAGTTGTTTGTAATATTAAGATAACTGCTTTTAACTACATTCACATATGTATATAATTATATACGGTACATACACCAAAATAACATTTTTTTATTTAAATTTTTGTCGGTCTGTCTGCTTGCTCCGGGTAAGTTCTGAAATAGACCAATTTTGACCGGACTTTTATTGGCAATTACCGGGTGTAATAAAGAGGCTACTTTTGCAAAAACCTTTATATCTGGTGGATCTTTATATATATTTTATCGTTTATTTATTAATCCACAATACCAACACTCGTCAGCTCACACAATGCGTTTATTCATTATTGACATCAATAGGGCACCCCGTTCATATAAAAGAAATCACATCATGAATTATTAAATTCCTCCACCAAAATCTGCGCGAATGGACCATGCTGAGTTTATTGATAGCGCGATTTAATTAAACGTATGGCGGCATCCATGTATGACTAAGGTAAATGAGGTTCAACTCACACCGAAAGAGCGGCGAAGGGCAGCGAAGCGGAGCGCCGTTTCAGTTTCATATGAATTTTAACTTTATTATCATTACCATAATACTTATTATCGCATGAGAAACTCGAACGAGTCGCGCGGATGCCCGCGGCGCCGCAGGAGTTCCGGGGAATTCCATTCGTTTTAATAACATTAGAGTTTGGTAGGGTTTCTTTATTAATTGTATTTAATGTGTTCATTTTTATTCCCAAGAGTAAGGCCGATATAACAGGTCGCTAGAAAGGTGACGCCTATTCTCCACAGAAGGCCAATACGATACAACGTACAAAACAACGACGTTTGCCAAGTCCGTCGAGGTGGATCGTTTGCGACTGGTCGCCCACCAGCCATGCAGTCTCTTGGCACGGATCTCACCGTAGACTTAGGGTAATTTTTAATAGAAGTTGTCTTCTTCATAGCCCTGGCATTTAAGCCAAGACTGCCGATCCTGCAAGCGCCGTTACAGGGTTGTAGTTTTCGGGAGTCATTTCCTACTCTCACTGCTAGACCAAGCTGGTTAGGGTGGTTTGGTCGGGTTACTTAACCGCCGCCCGAGACCCGGCGTTGTTATTAATTTGGCACCACCCAGGGGGCAGGTGTTGGGTAATGGTAAGGTACTTCCTACGGACGCGAATAACATCACCCCCCCTCTCAGAACCTCTCAGAATATGTCGATATTCTGAAAGTAAAGTGGCTCATGCCGCGTTTCGCTCAGTGAAAGAGGTATCCTGTGGCCCAACCTTTCCTTTCTCCCGTTAATATCCCACTTTCAACGCTTTCAATATCCCGTTGTAAAGTACGGCCACGCAAGTGTAACACTATCTGTGTTTAGGTGTCCGTGGGCGTCGTTTGTTGCTTACCATGAGATGACACGCCTGCTTATTTCTCCCATATCCCATATCCCATAAAAACAGGTTTATTATGCCTAATCCATAGAAACCGCTGTTTATGGAATTTAATCAGGTATTCGACCATTGTCGTTCAAACCTATATTGGTACTCTTTAGGGTCAACTCACACCGAAAGAGCGGCGAAGGGCAGCGAAGCGGAGCGCCGTTTCAGTTTCATATGAATTTTAACTTTATTATCATTACCATAATACTTATTATCGCATGAGAAACTCGAACGAGTCGCGCGGATGCCCGCGGCGCCGCAGGAGTTCCGGGGAATTCCATTCGTTTTAATAACATTAATAAGTATTATGGTAATGATAATAAAGTTAAAATCCATATGAAACTGAAACTTCGCCGCTCTTTCGGTGTGAGTTGACCCTAAAGAGTACCAATATAGGTTTGAACGACAATGGTCGAATACCTGATTAAATTCCATAAACAGCGGTTTCTATGGATTAGGCATAATAAACCTGTTTTTATGGGATATGGGATATGGGAGAAATAAGCAGGCGTGTCATCTCATGGTAAGCAACAAACGACGCCCACGGACACCTAAACACAGATAGTGTTACACTTGCGTGGCCGTACTTTACAACGGGATATTGAAAGCGTTGAAAGTGGGATATTAACGGGAGAAAGGAAAGGTTGGGCCACAGGATACCTCTTTCACTGAGCGAAACGCGGCATGAGCCACTTTACTTTCAGAATATCGACATATTCTGAGAGGTTCTGAGAGGGGGGGTGATGTTATTCGCGTCCGTAGGAAGTACCTTACCATTACCCAACACCTGCCCCCTGGGTGGTGCCAAATTAATAACAACGCCGGGTCTCGGGCGGCGGTTAAGTAACCCGACCAAACCACCCTAACCAGCTTGGTCTAGCAGTGAGAGTAGGAAATGACTCCCGAAAACTACAACCCTGTAACGGCGCTTGCAGGATCGGCAGTCTTGGCTTAAATGCCAGGGCTATGAAGAAGACAACTTCTATTAAAAATTACCCTAAGTCTACGGTGAGATCCGTGCCAAGAGACTGCATGGCTGGTGGGCGACCAGTCGCAAACGATCCACCTCGACGGACTTGGCAAACGTCGTTGTTTTGTACGTTGTATCGTATTGGCCTTCTGTGGAGAATAGGCGTCACCTTTCTAGCGACCTGTTATATCGGCCTTACTCTTGGGAATAAAAATGAACACATTAAATACAATTAATAAAGAAACCCTACCAAACTCTAAAAAACCAATCAACTCTAACAGCATGATCCAACAAACTTTGCATGAAAGCATGTTTATTCGGAGCCGAAGCAACTCAACATCGTCTCTGCCAACGAAGCCTAGTAACCAAAAATCCAATCAAAATAACAACGAGAAAGACAACCTGGTTTCACAGATCGAGATCCTAACTGCTTATGACAATTTCCCAGGGCAATGGAAAATTGCACATGTAGTCATAGTACCAAAATCCGGTAAACCCCCGTACAAAGCTACCTCATACAGGCCGGTCAGCTTACTACTAGTTATTGGCAAACTGCGTGAGAGGATATTGCTTAATAGGATGAAAGAACATTTAAGTACACTATTACTAGTTCTGTCATAGTGGTGGTCACGCGAACGTACGCTCCGTGTTTTAAAAATCTTTTAATTGGAAAAATGTCAAAAATTAACGCAGAAATAGCTATAGGCGAGTTGTGTAAAAAAATTGCAACATTAACGTCGAAGATTGCAGACCAAGTTACTTTGATAGAGGCGCAAAACAAGAAAATTGATTTTCAACAAGAAACAATCAACCATAATTTTGCCACAATAAATCACTTAGTGAAGGTAGTTGAAGAAATGTCAACTCAAATTGACATAATTGTAACATCAACTAGTGGGAAGGAGATATAACTACCAAGTAAGATAACGCCTACGTGAGGTGCGAGCGAGACAGCTGTAACTGCAGCAGACGTCCCGATGCTATCGAAGAATCATCCGAATGTGACGGTCCGCGCGCGCCGAGTGACAACGGAACGAACTGATAATACCACGACTGCAACATACGCTGATGATACGGCGCTACTGTCAGCTCACAGTAACCCTGAAGCCGCATCATCACAGTTGCAAAAGCACCTTACAGAAGTTGAGATGTGGTTTAAGCGTTGGAGAATAAAAGCCAATGAAAGGAAATCGGTACATGTTATATTTACACTTAAGAGAAAAACATGTCCACCGGTAACGCTAAACCACAAAGTTATCCCTCAAGATAATAACGCAAAATACTTGAGCATGCACCTAGACGAAAAATTACATGGCAAAAACATATCTGGACAAAGCGTGAGCAACTAGATGGAAAACTGCGGTTACTGAACTGGTTACTGGGACGCCAATCGCAACTAAATCCTAATAGCAAGATTCTGGTGTTCAAAACTACCACTAAACCAATATGGACTAACGAAATACAACTGTGGTGTACGGCCAGCAACAGCAATATAGATATCCTAGAAAGATTTCAGATCAAAGCTTTGAAAACAATGTTTGGAGTCCCTAATTGTATAAACAATAAATCCATATACCTCGACCTCGGCCTAAAAACAGTTCGGCAGGAAATAGCTCAAAACAGCCTGAAATACCAGGAGAAACTGATCGTCCATGTAAACAAACTGGCACACGCTCTGAGTGGAGAAAGCGCTATACAGCATACCCGGCTGAAGAAAAGAGATATACCGAGCTTACATAAAAGATTTACCCCTTGACAACAAGAGAGTCATGTGAAATGAATTTTCACCCAGTATGGCTTTCAGAGTAAACATAAACTGAGAAATCAGACAATGAAGTGACTTATTGTTGGAAAACAGATTGCCATGAAGCAGAAAAAAGTAAAATAAAAAAAATTCACCAGTTGAGCCAGCCCATTCCTGCAGCAAACTACGTGGCTATACCACTTTAAATAAAAACAATGACGCCAAGGACTAAACAAATATATTAAACATAAAAAAACGTAATAAACAGTTGTGCCAGACGCAACGCTATTTGTTTATCTTTATAAGTACTTTTCGTGTAAATGTTGATGAATAACTAGTGAGTCCGTAAAACTGATCAACGAAATAAACCCCAAACATAGTGCATAATGAGTGACGACTAATTCATTAAACTCTGTTAAAGACAATTCGCCAACAGAGCTTGTGCTTAAACAAATACTACTAAGTAGTATTTGTTTAAGCACTAATTTACTTACTAATTACTATTAGTGAATAATCGTGAAAGAAAGTAGTTAACTAATATATAGATACAGGCGGTATCTGAAATATTGTTACAGCAACTAAATGTGCAACGATGCCGCAGGTATAATCAAAAATCCAAGCGCCTAAGCTAATTATGTCGTATTTATAAGCACTGAGTTATATTAAAATATTAGTTTGGGGGCCTAGCTACCATTTTTCATAATCAATCCCATTTCTCAAATATCAAATTAATATTGATAATGTGATTTTAATGCTTAGGGCATTCAAAAAATCATCAATATTAATTGAAAACAATATTTCAATTTTATTTTGTTAAAATTTTAGTTAAGAAGTTCCACATTTATCGTGGCTTCTTAAAACCACACAATCATTATATTTATTTATTGTTCTCGAGGCGAAACAAGGTTCGCCGGATCTACTAGTATAAAATATTATAATTTAAATTTAAATTACTTACTTTGCTCCATCGGGAAATGCCATTACACCTAGTCCTGAGCAAAGGCCATTTATCACTGAACCATCGTATCTAGTGCCATCAGGTAATACAAGATGGCCCATGCCATGTTTCTGACCTTTAGAGTTCCATTCACCAACATATCGAGTACCATCCTCGTACTTGTATGCACCAGTTTTCACCACCCCTGGGTCTACCACTAGAATTTTTTTTTTCAGTTATAAAGAGTTCTAGTTTTTCTTGTTATAAAAGTAAAATTAACACAGTTCTTTCTGCCCATCATACAAGGCACTTGGTGTGAAGTTAAATTTTTATTTTTCTATTGAATTAATTTGGCGCACACAAACAACAAAATATGTTCTTAGAAAGTTATAAAAAAATTATATATAACCTTACCGTCTACCATCGTAGAACTCTGCAGCTATACTAACTGCTGTATTTACCTACTTCTAAGGTTTCTCTCTGTATACGTTGGAACGTAATTTAATAAAGATCACACAGGAAACCTACTTCAAAGTACTTAATGCGTAAAACTGTATAACCAGGATGGATTTAACATAATTCAATATGAAAAATAAATAATAGTTTAAAAAAACTAAAAAACACGCTTTTTAAAGAAAACCGAACTAAAAAATAGAAAAATAAAAAAAAATATTTTGTTTTAAAAAAAGCGTGGGGTGCATGGTGTCAATAGTTATAAATATTTTATTGACATATATGAATAGAGTGATTATCATTTCGATAATATCTTAAAAAGCACCCCACGCTTTTTTTAAAATAATATATATATTTTTTTTATTTTTCTATTTTTTAGTTCGGTTTTCTATAAAAAGCGTGTTTTTTAGTTTTTTGAAACTATTATTTATTTTATATTTTTTAGTTCAGTTTTCTATAACAAGCGCGTTTCTTAGTTTTTTAAACTATTGCTTATCTATTTTAAAGCTTGCTAACAACGGATATCAAAACCGAATTTGAGGAATAGCGCCATTTGTGACTTATACAAGGAACTCGTTTCAAGTTGATAACGTAGACTTTCCGCTGATTGCCACTAGATGGTGCGAGAAGTGAACTATGAACACTAAAAAATTAACAAAAATCATATTTTGCAAATTGAAAAATGGAATAATTTTATCAAATTAGTGTCAGTGTATCAAACTTTGTAGATTTATTGAGGACCGATGACAATCGGTCCTCAATAAATCTACAAAGTTTGAACGAAATCTGGCCGTTTAAAGTGGGTCAAAATCGCGCCCAAAGAAGTCGGTTACAAACATACAAACATGAAATGAATGAATGAATGAAATGAATTGAAATGAATGAATGAATGAAATGAATTGATTTACCTTACCTTATTTATTTTAATAATATGATCAAATATGAAAAAGTTAAAAGGTGATAAGATAATTCTAGAAATGTATACCAATATTATAAAGTTTCACAGTTTAATTTCTTGCAACAGTCCTGAGAGGTGGACATAGTGGTGCGATGGAGCTACGTGGCATCCTTGTTGGAATACGAAATCTAAAGAGAGATAATAGTCCAGCACAGTCAATATTATTGTTTAGGACTTTATATGCGACAATCATAACGACATCATTTATACTTCTGCGATAATGTATTAACCTCATCTCAATGTGTCAAATCGCTCGGAAAGTAAGATCTCCGAGCTGCAGCAAGAGAAAGGAGACGACCTGGTTGCAGAGATAGACTGGGACCTGTCGCTGTCGGCAGTCATCGGTGCCATAGTCGGTAGTGACAGGTGCTGGCAAGCAGTGACCGACTTCAACCAGACAGTAATCGCGCTGCAGGAAGCCGCAGAGCGAGAGCGCTGCTGACGTGGACCCGCTCCGCCAAGACAGGCCAGGAAGGAGGCACCGAGAGTTCGGTCTCTTGATCACTTATTCTGTGCGGTGAGCCGGACTTGAAGTGGAATGAACAGTTCAGGTTGTAGAGTCGAATCGCCAGCTATATATAATAATGATAGAAGGTGTGCCGCGGCGGTTAAGTGGGTATTGCGGCATTACCCCGTGCCGATAAGTACCACCGAGCTACATAACCCTGCCTATACCATCGTCGGGATACTTCTGCTTAAAGATGACTTTACTCTACGTAAAATCTCGATGACCTAACGTTAAATACCGTCTCTATTGAGCACGCCGAGCATCTATGAGGCCAGTTTGGCTTTACCTTCCTGGACATCACTTGACAAATCGAATTCCGATATTATCTGAGGCGGTCAGAGGAGTGTTTGAGTGTTTTCCCCGCGAAATTCTAGCGTAACCGGCGTATAAAGCATCCCCCATTCTATCATCTGCACAAGACTTTAAAAATACAAAGTTTTATTAATGTTTTAACAAACCATTCGGCGAATAGGGGCGACAAAAGATACAAAAACCAAATAGTACCATAGTAAAATATAAGATTCTTCCTGGTTTATTCAAATAAAAAAAACCAGGACAGTTTCCAAGTTGTTCGCAAATCAAAACAAAGACGCGCCAAACCGTTGGTTTTATTTACGGCATGATAAAGACATCCACTATGTTGCTTATATGTTCTATTTAATATTCCTTTACAGATATTTGTCCACAATTACATACCTAAATATATATACATAACTTCACGCCAAATCCCTTGCGGGGTAGGCAGAGAGAACGGAGCGCCATAAGGCACGATTCTTACAAGCCTCGTTGACTTTCATAACTCTTTTCATACACGCGCGACGATTTTTGAGGCTCCTAACAGCACCTTCTCCAGAACACGTTCTATTTGGTCATGGAATGTGTGTCTTGACTGTCCTTGACTCCTACATCCATCCGCTTTTACATTGTATATCTGCTTAGTCAGTCTTGCATCATTCATTCTTTTGACATGTCCGAACCATCGGAGCATGTCCTTTCTTACTTTTACACCGACACTCTCTTTCAATCCAACTTCCTTCTTTACAACCTTGTTTTCGATGCGGTCAGCGAGAGTCACTCTGCAGATTTTGCGCAGTGCCCTCATTTCTACCGCGTTTATCCTAATTTCATGCACACTCTGCAATACCCAGCTCTCGCTTCCATAAGTTAGCGTTGGGATCAGTATTGCCTTGTGGGTTGCTAGCTGGGCTTTTCTGCTAATATTTTTGCGCCCAGGAATCTGCCCAACGCTCTGTTTACGCTATTTCCACGCGGCTTCTGATCCAGAGGTCCGGGTTCGAATCCTGAGACTGGCTCATACAAATGACTTTTCGAAATTGTTTCCGAAAGTTAAGTGTGATAAATATCGATGACTGAAAACTTTGTGCCCGGCATAGCAACAGGTTCGCCACCTATTCCATTTGGGATGTAAACATAGAGGCGAGACAAGGCTTAACAGCCGCTGCCTTTGGGTAACAAAAGGCGTGAAGTTATGTATTTCAGTAGTAGAGCCAAGCAGTTTGCAGCATGAATGGGCGGCTCGACCGGTGAAATACAACGACCTCTCAGAAGATCGACGTAAAGTGGCTCATGCCGCGTTTCGTTCGGTGAGATAGGTACCCGCAGGCCCACCCCCCTTCCCCATCCTTTCCTGTCCTACCCCCTTAAAATACGGCAACACAACGGTAACACTATATGTGTTGCTGGTGTCCATGGGTGCAGGTTTCCTACCATCAGGTGACACGCTTGCTCGTTTGCCCTCCGATCGCATAAAAAAAAATGTTTGATTTTATTTTCTTTAAAAAAATTTCTATAGATTAATCAAATCAAGAGAAACATAAAACAATATTTTAGTTATTATTATTTACACTGTATGTTTATAATGTATCATCATTACATAGTATAAAACAAAGTCACTTTCCGCTGTCTGTCCCCTTATACGCTTATACCTTTAAAACTACGCAACGGAGTTTGATGCGGTTTTTTTTAATAGTTAGAGGGTGTCAACGGGGTGATTTTAATCTATAATTCATATATGATGTTGTAAAAAAAAAATGATAATTTTGAAGATTTAGCACTTTATTTGCAAACGCTGGCTGAACCCTAAGTGATAGATCAAAACAATGTTCTACATTATTAAACACCTTCAGAAGGTCTACAAGAAAGTCCGCGAGGGCATATGACTATCTCTTAGGGATAACCCACAATGACCATTTTTATTTTTTTTACTTTTTCCGAGAAATAATAGTTTATTTACGAAGCGATTTTAAACATTACAGCATTAACATTCATCGAATTAAGTGTATGTCTTAAATAGATTGCGCATGTACTATAGATGATCCTGGCCCTTTACAGCATGCAATTTAAACGAATATTTTCGAAGATATTGCAGTATTAACATAGCGGGACAGCATTCTATTGGAAAGTAATAAATAAGTTATGCCGCTATTACTAGATGTTGCTGGCATTTAAATAGATTAAATTCTGTTAAATTAATATTACAGTAAATTTTATGAATTTTCATCACGCGATTTATAATAAAGGATTCTTTACAGAGAAGGGCATGCTTCCTTGGGTTGGATACATTTAACAGTAGAATGTGTTTTTACGTAAGGTGATATCAGGAGACATTAGAACCGATGAGTGTTGACCACAAGTGAGCTGTCTAAGAATTGCGCTTATTAGGCCCCCTTCCAACTGCCTTACCCGCAAAAGGCCTGGCGTTAAGTTTTTTGTGGTTCACTTTATGATATTGAATAAATTTTTAAATAACAGGTCGGGGAAAAAGTCTTTTCGCATAACGTAGGTATAAACTTATTATAAAATTTCTTTGACTGTACTATTTGTGTCTGGCTGGTTTTGGTAACATTAAAAAGGTTACATTATAAAGAAAAGAAAAAAATAAAAAAAAGTTGTTTCCCGCTATTTTTCATTTGTTTTTCTCTCCGTAAAAATGAGTGAATCTAATGAAGAAATTCGATACATTTTAAAATTTTATTATAAAAAAGGCAAAAATGCAACTCAAGCAGTGAAAAAAATTTGTGATGTTTATGGACCTGATGCAGTGTCAGTAAGAGTAGCACAAATTTGGTTCAAACGTTTTCAGTCCGGAAATTTTGATGTTAAAGATGCACCTCGCTCTGGTCGCCCTGTTACGAATAAAATGGACGCCATTTTTGAAAGAGTGGAGCAAGATCGGCATATTAGTAGTTACGATGTAGCTGAAGAACTGGGAATTGACCACAAAACAGTTTTGACCCATTTGAAGAAAGCTGGTTATACAAAAAAGCTCGATATTTGGGTGCCACACGAGCTCACTCAAAGAAACTTAATGAACCGTGTACTCATTTGCGATTCATTATTGAGACGTAATGAAACCGAGCCGTTTTTGAAGAGATTGATAACTTATGAGCTTTTACCGTCCGGCAAAACCATCGATTCTGATCTTTACTGCCAGCAACTGATGAGATTAAAGGAAGTAGTCGAGAGAAAACGGCCGGAATTGATCAACAGGAAGGGTGTGGTCTTTCATCACGATAACGCTAGACCACACACATCTTTAGCCACTCAGCAAAAATTAAGAGAGTTCGACTGGGAGGTCCTAGTGCATCCACCATATAGCCCTGACCTTGCGCCTTCAGATTTTCACCTGTTTCGGTCTCTTCAGAATTCTTTAGGTTCTGTAAGGTTGACCTCAAGAGAGGACTGCCAAAACTATTTGTCCCGTTTTTTGATCAGAAGTCCCAAAGTTTCTACAGTAACGGGATAATGTCTCTGCCCACAAAATGGCAGAAAGTTATTCAACAAAACGGTACATATATATTGTAAATAAATGTAAATAAACTTTGAAAAAAATGTCTTGACTTTTCATACAAAAATACGAAAATACTTTTTCCCCAACCTATTATGTTATATTAATTAAATATTTTTTTTATAATAATCTCATATAGAAAATATAACATTATACATGCTTTAGATTAAATTATTAATAGTCGATTTAATTTAATTTATATAATTCGAATTGTAAATAGTTATTACATAGAAATATTCATTACTAATGGTGAATTTCAACAAAGTAATGTTTAATTTGACTGTAGTTTCAGGAACTACTCACTCAGTTCCGGGGTACTACTAGCACTAGTTTCGGGGTGCTCACAATAAACACAACTAGACAAAGTAATCAAACCACCAAATACTTCTTTTATCGTATAATTCTAGACAAATGTCTGTGAAGGCATATTAAATGAAACACATAAGCAACATACAAGACAATAGTTCTGGTTTTTTATTTTAATAAACCAGGCGCACTCTTATATTTTACTATGGTACCATTTTATTTTTGTACTTTTTAGGCCGCTAGTGGGCGAATGCTTTGTTAACATCACTTTGTATTATTTAAGTATTATGCAGATGACACATGAAGAGTGCTTGATATAACTGATAACTGATAAGTACCAGAACGGACTTCTGTCTGAAAACGTAACTTTGCTTAGTTAGGTCTGGGCCCGGACTGGGGCCTATTAAACTTAGTCCATTTCAAACCCTGACTGCCTCTGATAATATAGGAATTCTTGGTTTCAACGTGTCGAAACGTAAAGCCAAACTGGTCTCACAGAAGCTCCGTGTGCTCAGTAGAGCGAGACGGTATTTCACGTTCTCATCTTTGAGCAGGAGCACCCCATTATTCATTTTTTTTCGCAGAGGAATTCCTTTACGCCTACCCTGCCGACGGCAATAGGATTGACGACAACGACTACTTTATTGGCTGGGTTATATGGGACTCATTGGCACGGGGTGGTGCCGTAATACGTTGAATCCAATCGCGTTACATATTCAATACTGTTCACATTAAATTAAATGTTTACAGAATGTCAGTGTCATGTCAGTCATAGATATCACTTAAATCACCCAAAAAGAATTTCGTGAAGCCGTAGGTGCCAAGATTTGATACCACGACCTCAAACCACCAATAAATATATATTGGCACTCCCTTGGCTAATAAATCCTTTATCAGGTATCGATAATTGTCTACGACTTCTTCATCTTATTTAAGAATTCGAAGGTTTGGATCCGGGAACCCACTTCTTAAAGCCCTATGCTCGACCACCGGACCATCGGATTTTAGTGGATTTTTTTCTAAAAAAAAATAGTACTAAAAATAGTAAATACTTTTAACAGTGGTAGAGTCTTGCAGTTCCTGCATGAATGGGCCGGCTCGACCGGTAAAATACCACGACCTCTCGTAAAGAGGCTCGTGTTGCGTTTCGTTCGGTGAGAGAGTTATCCGGAGGCCCGATTCCCTTTCCCCTTCGTTTCCCCACCTATCCCGGCGGCAAAGGCGGCTAAAGAACGGCAACGCACCACAGTGTTCATAGGCGGTGAAAGTTACTTTCCATTAGGTGACCCACTTGCTCGTTGCCTTCCTATCCCATAAAAAAAAAACAAAAAAACAAAAGTGAGTTCAAAAACTTTCAATACTAAAGACAGGGTCATATTTAACCCAGCTATTGATAAAGAAGTTATTATTTTTAACAATACTTAAGTATTCCAAAGATTTTTTACGACGTTATTTTACTAATAAGGTTTACTTAGAAATTCTGAACGATTTACTGCCAGAATTACGAAACAAAATTTTATCATTCAAGTCAAAACTTTCATAAGTAATTAATAACGGAATATAAAAATCCGGGTACAAAAGTTTTTTCAGCCTGTTATACCAGAAATAAATTGATTGTAAATATTACAATTTATATCCATTCCAAGTCCAAACTATTTGAAATAAATTACAATATTATTATAACTACTGAAAACAAATCAGTAGGTTGGTGAATAAAAGGTGTAGCAAACAGAATACTCGACAATCACAATTAAGATCCAACCAAATTAAAATCAACGTCCTACATGTTAACTAAGAAATTCTATGCGATCACAGTAGTCGAGCACAACTGACGCGACATCTTTTAATTAGAGTGGTAACGTTGTACAAAAATTGTGGCGAATAATAAAATTAAGTATTACATATTGAACACAATATCAAGGCAAATATACAATTAAAAAGCTATCAGAAATTATTACAGAACGCCTCCACTCCGAAAAAGTGAACAAATTCCAATACACAAACTACAAAATCCGCGTTGAGCAAGCAATTTGAAGGTCCCACTCCGACTTGTCAGTCATGAAGTCATTGATGGTGTAGTATGCACCACCAATGAGACGACTCTTCACAGGCCGCCTAAAGCAATCATAAGACAAATCCAGAATATGCGTAAGTATTCTATTATAAAACTGTACACCCATTCCCAAAAAAGACTTGTGTACCTTGTGCAGGCGATGATACGGTAATTCAAGCTTATGCTTGCCTCTAGTATTAAAATTGTGTACATCGCTATGTTTTGTATATTTATCTAAGTTTCCCTCACAAACATGATGTTATAATATATAAACGGAGACAATCGTTAAAATGCTAATTTCCTTAAAACGTTATCTGAGGGAGACCCTAGCACCCAAATTATAAATTGCCCGTATTGCTCGTTTCTGAATAACGAAAATGGACTGAATCTCAGCTTCTCTGTCCCATAGCAATATACCATATGACATAACGCTATGAAAATAAGTAAAATAAACTATTCTGGCGGTTACAATATCGGTAAGCTGTCGAACGTTTTGAACTGGGTAAGCAGCAGAGCTAAGTTTTCCCGCTAAAGACTTTATTTGTGGGCCCCACTGTAGCGTATTATCTAAGGGTTTCTAACTGAATTCTTGGGTATTAACCCAAGAATTCAGTAGACCTCACTGGGTCAAGAATTTTATTATTTAGAGCAATACTTATATCCGAACCTTTAACACTAGGCATAGTGAACTTAATTATTTTAGTTTTATTCGCATTTAGAACTAAATTATTAGTCGTGAACCATTCATGAACTTGTGTGAGAGAACAATTAACATCATCAAATATACTCTTTTTACGGTCTACCTTAAAGAGAAGTGATGTATCATCGGCAAAAAGTACAACGTTACAAAACTTCTGTACGCAGAAGGGCAAGTCATTAATATGGATATTAAATAATAAGGGGCCGTGTAGCGAACCCTGGGGAACGCCCATAGTCACCGATGATCCAGATGATCTCACTCCACTTATATCAACAAACTGTAACCTGTCACTTAAGTAGGATGCAATTAGCCTAAGTGCCGCGTTATTAATGCCATAATGACTAAGCTTACGTAAAAGTGTTTTATGCTCCACGCAATCAAAAGCTTTGGAGAGATCACAGAATACGCCAATTGCATCCTGCGAGTTCTCCCAAGCATGGAAAATATGTTTTATAAGAGCAGCCCCAGAATTAGTCGTAGAACGACCTTTAGTGAAACCGTATTGGTCTTTGTGGAAAAGATTATTTAAATTGAAATGGTCCAGTAATTGTCGCGAAATATTTTTTTCAAAAATTTTGCTAAGTGCAGGTAGAATTAAAATAGGACGGAAGTTGGTTGGATTATTTTTACATCCATTTTTAAATAAGGGTATCAATTTGCTCTGTATCATTAAGTTAGGAAACACACCCGCATCTACACATTTATTAAAAAGCACAGCCAGGCTTGGAGCTATGACGGCAATAATAGAATCTATAAATTTAACGGAAATGCCCCATAGATCGGCAGTTTTTTTAGAAAAAAGTAGCAAGCATTATTGGAAGCAAGTTCACAAGTTTTAAGCCAATGTTCAGTCAAACATAATACTTGAACATTGTGCTTTTCATAAAAAAGGTCAAGTTCAAGTTCTTTGCCAGATAAACAAATGCATACAAAACATGCATATTTTGATGTACAATTGTGAGCAATGATTTAGGTTTATCTTTTGTCTCTTCTATTAATTTAAAGAAATAGAAGTGTCATAATCCTTACAACTAATTGTTTGAGTTACTTTACTAGTACCCCAGTCACTTTGTATATTAAATGCTAGTAATCTAGCAATTTTTTTCTTGTCAGTATGTGACAGATACATAGTATCCTTTGTCAACCTAAAGCAGGTCTCAAAACTATTAATATCAAAAAGTGATATTTTGTTTTTCAAATACATACATACATACATAACTTCACGCCAAATCCCTTGCGGGGTAGGCAGAGAGAACAGAGCGCCATAGGGCACGATTCTTACACACCTCACTCGCTTCGTTGACTTTCATAACTCTTTTCATGCACGCGCGTCGGTTTTTGAGGCTCTTAACATCACCTTCCTCCAGAACACGTTCTATTTGGTCTTGGAATGTGTGTCTTGGCCGTCCTCGACTCCTACATCCGTCCGCTTTTGCATTGTATATCTGCTTAGTCAGTCTTGCGTCAACCATTCTTTCTACATATCCGAACCATCGGAGCATGCCCTTTCTTACTTTTACACCGACACTCTCTTTCAAACCAACTTCCTTCCTTACAACCTTGTTTTCTATGCGGTCAGCGAGAGTCACTCCGCAGGTTTTTCAAATAATATGTACTATTATACAATAATAGGTTTAAATTATATATGTGTCTATTCTGTCTTGCAGTAAGAGCATATGAATAAGGTAATGCAGAGACAATGAACCTACAGCCAATATTACTGTGAAGGACTTCAAGGGCTTCTATCAAATTAGTTATATCCTTTTTTGTGACTGAAGTACTATTGCCATAAAACACGAGCACAGAAGATTGGGCAGCTAACTTTGTAGATTTCAGCTTATGTATAATTCTATCTAACTTGACACCAGGCGAACAATAATTGGGAATAGGCTGCTTCATATTATGGCTAATTAATTCACTAACGCCTTTTCCCATCAGATCAGAGAACATCAATACCTCTGAAGACTTGTCTAAATTGGCAAACATTTGTGGATTTACTGTTGAGCTAGAGACGGTAAGGCCGGCAGTGTAGAGTGACTGGTCAGAACTTAGTGAATTATTTGTCTCAGACCCTGTCAATGTCTTATTATGGCAGTTAGTGTTATTATTTTCATTACACATTGCCAGCACCTTGGCCAACTGCTCATTACCTATCCTAGCAATGTCTTCATATATTTTAATATATTCTGAAGTCTCTAGCTCAAATTTCTGGCTTAAGCTAAATAAAGATGTTTCTAAATTAACAATTTGTCTTTTTAATTCATTACTATGCTGGTCATACTGAACCCTACATGATACCAGCTCCTCTTGAGCTATGAGCAACTCTGATTGTAACTCACAATTTAAAAGGGACAATTTCTTTGTCTTGATTGACCTTTTAACAGTCATCTCAAGTTTCCTAACTATTTTCTTAATTTTAGTGTATCTTTTAGTCTTTTCAGACTAATTCTATATTTGGACTTTAATTTCCTGATTGACCTCATATATAAAATATTTACATTTGGAGTTTTGTCAGCCAGCAACCGTGAGAACTGGTTCTGAATCTCAATGCTGTTGGACACCTCAATAAATCTTTTTAATTCTTCAATTTTGGAATAAGCAATATTGAGGTTTTGTTGCAATTCAGCATTGTGACTCAGAGTCCTAACATATATTTCATCACAGTCATTGGATGACTTCAAATAAGAGTGTAGTTTTGTTACTTG
This sequence comes from Euproctis similis, assembly GCA_905147225.2. Taxonomy (NCBI): domain Eukaryota; kingdom Metazoa; phylum Arthropoda; class Insecta; order Lepidoptera; family Erebidae; genus Euproctis; species Euproctis similis. The sequence goes on along the minus strand of LR990113.1, from coordinate 3,944,039 downwards.
GTCCAGTGTGTCCATGTGTTGAATGTCTAACTCCACTAATTGGTTTTTAAGCTCTGCGATTTTATTATTTAAAACAATAATTTCACCTTCACATTCACTGCGCTCAATTATTATCATTGTCATCCTTGTATTTTTTCAGTTCTAATAAAGCCAACTTCAGCTGGGATTCCATCTCCTTTACAGCTGCCCTGCGTTTGATTGGGTATGTTGCCATTTTTAGGAGATAGAATTTCTAGTAATTATATATTTATATAAGGCATGGAAAAAAATAGTGAGTGAGCTAGTTGGAAAAACAGAGGGAGAAAAAAAATGGAGGTAATTATTAATTTACTGAAAAACAGAATGGAAAGTTATTCAAATAAAAGCAAAAGATAATTCAGAAATCACAGTAATATGATACAGAAAGACCTATAAGTTATTAATTAATATTTAATTAATTAATATGGTTATATAAATTAAGTATACTTAAAAGCTGAATGATACTATGTTCATTATATAATATAAAGCTATGAATAGACACAAAAGAACAGATTATTGATCTGTCAGCTAAACAGCTACAAATTTAATCTAAGAAAATTTAGATTTAGGGTTAAACAGTAATTAAAATTGCAAAAAAAAAATGGATTGTTTGTGTAGTATATATGTAGTTAGGAAATTGACTGAGGCGAACGTTTCGTCATCAATTTTATTTCCACACTTTGTCAAATAAAAAGAGACATAAACTGGGCCAGTGAGTGGTGCACGTTGCTCACAAACTGAGGCTTGTGAGGGTAAGTGATGTCCTGTGGAGTGTGATGTTTGTAAGGCTATCTAGTAATAACAAATGTTTAGAAACTCCCCGGGACTGAACGGTAAGAAGAAGAAGTCCAGATGGTTTAAAAAAACCAGAAACAGATGCTAAAATTTGAATTTGAAACACAACTCGTTGGAAATAAAAAATGGCTTAATTCCTCGATATAGAAATTTATTCTGTACTGTTTTTACAATAGTGGATGGTTCATTTTTTATAGTTCATTTTCACATATTTTTTGAAATATTTTTCTAATATTGCATATAATATATCATTGAGTTTTTTATGAGAATGCAAACGAGCAAGCGGGTCACCTGTTGGTAAGTGATTAGTGACACCCATGGACATGCAACACAAATAGTGTTACTGGTGCTTCACCCACATTATGGGAGTAGGATAGGAAAGTAGAGGAAAAGGGATGGGCCTGCGGATATCTCTCTCATCGAACGATACGCGGCATGAGCCTTTTACGTTGATATTTTGAGAGGAAGAGGTATTTCACCGCTCGAAGGAGGCCATTCATGCAGCGAAATACGTTATGTTACGTGTACGTTTTAAATAATTTGATTAAGTTTATTTTTATAAGCTTTTTATTACCTTGCACTGTATGTATGTATGTATGTATGTATGTAAGTATGTATGTTCGGTGGAATCTTGTAACTCAATTTTGAAGTAGATACCTTCAACCGATTGAGCTGAAATTTTGTATACACGTTTACTTTGGATGACAATGCATGATATAGTGTATGACGTTATTCTATATTCAATATGGCGGACGCCCCAAGATGGCGGAATGGATATTTTTAATGCATTTCTGCAATATGGGTATCAAATGAAAGGGTTTGTTGAGTGTAACTCAAAATATAATATGACGTCATTCTAAATCCAATATGGTGGAATATCCAAGATGAAGGAATATATATTTTAAGCTTTCGTACAATATGGGTATCAAATGAAAGGGCTCATTGGGAAAACTAAAAAAGTAATGTGACGTCATTCTAAATCCAATATGGCGGATAATCCAAGATAGAGGAACAGTTTTTTTTAATGCATTTCTACAATATGGGTGTCAAATGAAAGGGCTTGTTAATAGTAGCTCGAAAAATAATGTGACGTCATTCTAAATCCAATATAGTGGAATAAATATTTGCGTTTCTACTATATGCGTATCAAATGGCCCTTTCATTAAAGAGTTATATGATAACTTCAAAAACTATGTCTCGGTGGTTCAGTAAACTAGCCCGCTTCTGAATCAGGAAGTCTTGGGTTCGAATTTGGCCTCCAATTCTTTCGAAATTTCTCTCGAAAGTCATGTGTAATAAATATTTTTGACTGACCACTTTGTGCTCGCTGTATGGCAACAGTGGTAGAGCCCAGCAATTCACTGTATGAATGGGCTGGCTCGACCGGTGAAATACCACAACCAGCTCACGCCTTGTTTCTTTGGGTGAGAGAGGTACCCGGAGACCTACTCCCCTTCCCCATCCCTTCCTACTTCCATATCCTATATCCTACTCCCTTATAGATCGTGAGACGTAAACATAGCGGCGAGTCGAGGCTTAATAGATGCTGCCTACACCTTCGGGTAGAAAAAGGAGTCGAGCTATGTTATGTTATTAATTAATGTTATAAACAAATTAGATTGTGTATAAATATTATAGATATCATAGGGTTTTCAATATGAGCGGCTAGATACTAGTGGCCTGCTTGTTTGGGCAGTGTCAGTCAATCTGTTGTTTACTATTCAGTCACTGATGCCAAATCACCATGTCAAGATACAAGGTTAAGCGGCGCGTCCAAATTTATAATCAAAATGAGTTAGTGCTAACATTGAGAACCTTACGACCACTTTACGGCTGAGGCGGTAGTCCATCACAGGCTTTCCGTTGACCTATGTTTTAATAGTTAACAGTGTTTTAATTGTGGTCAGCCACGCAATCTGCTGCATGAATGGGCCGGTTCGACCGGTGTAATGCCATGCCCTTTCAGGATACCGACGTAAATTGGACAGGATTTAATAACTTTAACATGCACACTAACGGATTTTAATGGTGTTATAGGTATTATTAGAATTAAACACAGTGGATGGTGGGAACGAACTATAACTTTTATTACAACACACTCCTATGTTACACTCAGGTCAGCAAGTATAAAGTACTGATTAAAACAACAGATGGCGTTACACATCACAAGTAGTTAAACATATTTTGTTATTAAACAACAGTCCCACATAACAAAATTAAGTTGCAAAATCAACAAATAAGTAACAAAAAAATTTGTTTACTTAGGCTCGAAACTCTTTGCTGCTGGTCAAGCATACGCGGCCTAAGTAGAGAAAAGACTTTAGGAGGTCTCCTCATTGAAGAGTTGGACTGTTCGAAATTAACTGGCAAATGACCTTGTAACAATGATGCTTTGAATGAGATGAAGAGACTGAGAAACTTACCCATCGTTAACTAAAAACTTGAAAATAATTTAAAGAAAAAAACTTTTTTAAAGAAGCTTTTATTTAAACGCTCTAAAAAGAATAAAATAATTTTAACCTTATACATATTAACTATCAACTTATAACCTTATTATATACAATTTATGTGATAATAAAAGCTTGTCGCTATGTTCAACCCAACCCTTCCCCCCTCCTCTTCCCATCCCAATTCCGACCCCTTCCATTTCCCATGGAAAGGGCCGGCAACGGAACTGTACCACTATATGTGTTCGGGTGTCCATATATATGTTATAAACCAAAAAAATATATTTGGATAATGCGATCCGTCACAGTAATCATTAGATCTAAAAAAATATTTCTAGATGGTTATGGATAGCCACTGATAGGTAATTAAACATAGCGACAAGCTTTTATTATCACATAAATTGTATATAATAAGGTTATAAGTTGATAGTTAATATGTATAAGGTTAAAATTATTTTATTCTTTTTAGAGCGTTTAAATAAAAGCTTCTTTAAAAAAGTTTTTTTCTTTAAATTATTAATGATCTCAACAGCACCATTGATAAATTTTGCTAACACTGTGAGCTATAATAGTGTTACTCATTATATGGCGCTAATATTTTCCGGTCGCAAATTACATAGTATCAAGGTAAGCCTTGCATAAGATTGTATCAGGCTTTAGGGCAAAATTAGCCTTGAACTATCAAACTAAACCTACCTATCTGCTATAAAATACAACAAGGCACAAAACAAAAATTAATAAAAGAAGCAAAGTTTAAAAAAAAACCTGTTTTTTATTACACTATTTTCCTTAGATAATAAAGGAAAAATTTCCAATGTACCGTATTTGAGATTCACACATTAAACCTCAAAATCAAGTGTTAAATTCATAATTCAAACTTACTGGGTTTTAATGGCTTAAAAGAACAAGAGTCAGCTAGAAAGAAGTTTCAACCTCTTATATAATTTGGCTGAATGGTTAATAAAGATATATATCGAAAGTATAAAAAAATAATCGCGGTCGCGGGTTCAAATCCTGGCAACACACCAATGACTTTTCGAAGTTGATTGATTTCAAAAGTTATGTGTGATAAATATCGATGACTGAAAACTTTGTGCCCGGTATGGCAATATGTTCGCCACCTAATTTTGGGACGTAAACATAACGGCGAGATGACGCTTGACAGCAGGTGCCAACACCTTCAGGTATAAAAGGCGTGAAGTTACGTTATATGTACAAAAATCTTACCTAACATTATAAGTTTGGAAATAATCTAGGGACGGACTGTTTTTTTACTAATATTAATCTATGAACTCATTTCGATTAAACAGAGATAAGACAGGATGATTGATTTTGTCCCCATTTTTTTATAGTAAGAACCCTAAATAATTCAAATACATCATCACACCGAGAAATTCGCAAGCAGTCGCAAGCTATTTCTAGTCTTTCTATATTAGAAAGACTTTTATCCCATCACAAACTGAGCATACATCAAACAATTGTCATTTAGTTCTACGTAATCGTCAGTTAATAACAGCGGGCAGTACGCACGCGGCGTATCCTTATTCGCGGCGCTACTATAATTGAGCTCTGACGGACAGCGCCAATGAATATAAAGGAACAGACCGGAATGTAGGAAAAAAAATCTATAAAATGAATGTCATGGTGTTTGAAAGTGCTTACATCCAGAACGGATGCAAGGATAATTGTTGATTATGTGGTGCTGGAGCATGTGGATGAAATTGTATATCTTGTTCGCATTTTAGCAGGGATAGTAGGTACACCGCGGAGGTCCAAAGAAGAGTGGCTTCAGGAAACAGCGTAAATAGAGCCGTGGGGAGCTTCCTGGATGCAAATAATGTAATAGCCATTCCTAATGTGGCACTGATTTCAATATTAACTTTTGGAAGCGAAAGTAGGGTTTGGCCGAGTGTCCACGAAAGTAGGATAAGCGCTGTCAAAATGGGACATATAATTATAAATGGCATTTATAATTATATGTCCCATTTTCCCATCTGTAATGTATTTTGTGATCTTTTATTCTAAACCTGAGGCCAGCGAGCGTAGCGCTTGCCCTGTAAATTTCCTTCTACCATCAATCTAGTACTTCCCGTCAGTTTTGCGCTGGCTCAAGTTCACGGACAAGTGCATTGGTAGTGAATTATTATATAGCTTTAATCTTTAACACTTGAAGGTGTAGATGGCGGATATTATGTGATGGCACTCTGTCTTTTTAATCCCATGGTAGCGGAGACCTTTGCGAGATATCGGGTACGATTTTGCCGTCCATGCTGATTTTCAATATATTAATGATATGAGTTAACAAACTTTAGTGGTCTCAGAGATCCAAAGGTCGAGCATTTCGCTTATGAATCAGGAACTTGTTGGATCGTTTCCGGGCTTACACCATTGACCCACCAGAATTAATTTCTGTGCTTGATAATATCGATGACTGACGACATTATAAGGTTAAATGTTCACTATAACAGTCATAGGTTTATTCGTTATTATTAGTTATATTAAATTATTATTATGAGTCGAGGCTTAACAGCTGCTGCCCACCTCCGGGTAAGAGAAGTCATGAAGTATACTAATAATAGTACGGGTAAATAGTATATTCTACAATATACAAATTACACACCTTTTAAGTTTCGAGTATCAGCGATCTGCGGTTTAAGCTGTGCGTTGATCAGTCAGTTAAATATGCAGAACAAAGCATTTCATGTAGGTATGTAGTCGATTTTTAATATCATAATATTTTTAGAATGGAATGTCCGTTTTCAATTATTTAAAAAGTAATCATCGGGTATTGAAACATTTATAAGGTTCAAATCCAAATTCCCACTAATGACTATACGAAAGTTGACTAGCAATTTAACCTGCTAGCATCTGCAATTCTGTTCGAAGCCAGACATGAATAACCTAACCAATAATCACACACTCTATTTAATCGGTAGTTTTTAGTTAACAAACATTTGTAAACAGAAAATTTATTACTTTCAGCAAGTGAGTGATACAATTTGTCATAGTTAGTCATCAACTGAATTTCAAGGTTGGTCGCTGGTCAAAGTCGGGCCGTGCACGCCGCGGCCAAGTCGGCGACGTCGCGAGCGCCGCGCTCAAATGTCATACATATTACTGATAAGCTGTCGTTTGGTAAAAAATAGGGGTGCTCAACAGTTGGATACCTTTCTAATTTTAACTTCCTATTTATTAATATAATGTGACAATTTTATATTTCCATTACTTCATTAAATGATATATTGAAAACAATTGTAATTGTGCTATTTTTTTTTGTTGTCTTAAATGACAAATCCACCGTCAATTTTGCCCATTGCTAAGAAACTTACTAATACTAGACTATGAATGATGAGTCGGCAAGCAATCGACAAGGTCGTCATTATAAAATCGCACCTGTAATACGATGGCGATGTTAGCATATTGACATATCTAAATTTAATTTAGAAAATTCATTGATATCCATGAGGTTTTTCGAACTCGATATCTCTGAAACAGAAGTAGAATACTGAACCACGCTGTAACACTTTCCGTCTTTTAGGTGTCTATGTACGGTCCTGGTTGCTTACTATCAGGTAACCCGCTTACTCAATGGCCTCCTATCATATAAAAATTTCAGTTTCAAAAAAATGTCAAAAAGCCTTCAAAAATGTTTTTATTTTTTCTGAATATTTTTGTGAACTGTTTCAGTTTCGTTAAATATTTCATAACATCAGTATTTATTTAATAAAAGACTAGTGCTATTTATTTCACGAAATAAAGAACTCTATTTTAAAAGATTCATCTGAAGTACTTCTACGTAATCTTTCTTACACAAAATAACATTATTTTTATCATCTGTATACAAATAAAAAAGGATAAGTAAGGTAATGTTTTTGTTGTGGACGAATAAATAAAGATAACATAGAATTGGATATGAAAATATTTTTACTATACACTTGTTAAATTAAATAAAACAATAGATTTCGTTTCCCTATTATCTGGCTATCTCCCGATGGAGTATACAAAAATGAAATAGATTACATAGGTACAAACAATAAAAAAGTTTTTCAAGATATATGTATTTTGCACCAATTTAACTTTAACACCAACCACCGTATGGTAAGGGCAACAATAAATACAACTGAAACAAGAAAAAGTAGAAATAAGTATAATACTGAAACCAATTTTTTTAGAAAGCAACATATAATAAGTATACCAAAGAATGAAACAGAGGAAAAATATAACAAGTTAATAAACGAATTATATGGTTCATTATCTAACAACTTGCCAATAACAAAGTTAACATATGCCGAAAATAGAACTAAAATACTAATAGAAGAGAGAAAATCAATCCTGAAACTTAAAAAAGACAAACGTAACTTAAAAGTATTATCAGAACTAAGTAAAAAAATAAGCAATAGTATTAAAAAGGACAGAAACAAAAAAAGGGCTAATGTACTAAATTATTACATAGAAAAGTCAGGAGGCGTCAAGAAAGCACTAAAAAAACTGCGAGAAATGAAAGAATGGATACCAAATATCAAAAATAAAAATGGGATACAAAAGACGAACAGATCAACTATAAATCAAATAGCAACTGACTTCTACCGAAATCTATACGCAGCGAATCACAGTATCTCAGGTTTGACTTTGAATCTGGACGATGACGACATGGAAGATATACCAACATTTCTACAGTCAGAAATAGAAAAAGCTATTAACTCTCAGAAAAATGATAAAGCCCCTGGGTCAGACCTGATAACTAATGAAATGATCAAAAACTCAATTACTAAACCGGAAAATCTACAAAAAATCACAAAAATATATAATTATATTCTAAAAACAGAACAGATACCACCTCAATGGACAAAGAGTGTAATTATACTGCTACACAAGAAAGGAGATAGAACCATAATTGAAAACTATAGACCTATAAACCTCATGTCAAATATTTATAAAATATTCTCCAAATTAATATTAAACAGACTGACAGGAATTTTAGATGAACAACAACCCATAGAGCAGGCTGGATTCAGAACGGGTTTTTCAACTATTGATCATATGCATGTATTAAAACAAGTAATAGAAAAATGTCAAGAGTATAACAAAGCATTATACATTGCATTTGTGGACTACCGTAAAGCTTTTGACTCCATAAATCATGATTCGCTTTGGAGAGCTTTAATCCAGCAAGGAGTGCCAAAAAAGTACGTCCGTATAATTAAAAATATATACTCAAACAGCACAGCACAAATAAAACTTGAGTCAATCGGGGAAGAATTTCCAATTGCTAGAGGTGTTAGACAAGGGGATCCGCTATCACCAAAGCTCTTTTCAGCTATATTAGAACACGTATTTAGAGATCTGGAGTGGGACAGCTTGGGCATAAATGTTAACGGCAGACTACTAAACCATCTAAGATTCGCAGATGATCTAGTTCTGATAACTGACAGCGCTAAATCGCTCCAGCATATGTTACAACAATTGGCGGAAGCAAGCCGAGGAGTTGGCCTTGCTATTAATGACTCAAAGACAAATGTAATGACTAACAGCGAAGAGATAACTATAAAAGTAGACAACAAAATTATTGAATATGTTAACTGTTACATATACCTGGGGCAATTAATATCATTCAAAGACCAAACGAACATTGAAATAGAAAGAAGAGTAACATCTGCGTGGAAGAGATACTGGTCTCTGAAAGAAATATTTAAGAGTAAACACTTTCCGACGGCAGCCAAGAAAAAGGTGTTCAATATATGTGTTTTACCTTGTCTTACCTATGGATGCCAAACTTGGGCGCTAACTCAGAAACATCTACAGAAACTGAGAACATGTCAAAGAGGTATTGAAAGAAGTATGTTGGGCGTTACATTAAGAGACCGTAAAAGAGCTGAAGATATTAGAACTATAACGAAAGTGGAAGACATACTAGAGAAAATAAAAATATTAAAATGGCGATGGACAGGACACATGTCAAGAGACAGCAGGATAAAATGGACCAAAATCGTTACAGAATGGCAACCACGCGATGGAAAAAGAAAAAGAGGCAGACAAGTTAGAAGATGGGTGGACGATATTAAGAGTATAGGAGGTACAAACTGGCCGACAAAGGCTAGGAATCGGGAAGAGTGGAAGGAGCTGGAGGAGGCCTTTGTGTCACAAGACACGCTGACCACTGGAAATGAAAATCCGATTTAGAATATAAGTTATAATACGTTAAAAATGTTAACTTTAATATCAGCAATAAAGGCTTATTATATTATTATCTAGGCCTCCTGCACCATTAACATTTAGAAAAAGTCAGAGAATTTGGAATCTATGAATTCTTGTGGCAAACGATTGGTAATTAGGTATTTGAAAAAAAAAAATATTGATTTTTTTTTATGTATTTTAAAACTTTATTATTAATAATATTGATATTTAATGCAAAAACTTCAAAAAATTATTTTTTCAATTAATTATAAACAATTAAAAATTGATGAAATTTAAATAAAAATCACGTGACTATAAACGCGCCATGATTGGTCACTATAGTTGTGACGTCATAATGTTATAGCTATTTAATAACAGTACAGCGTTTACGGCTAATACTCATGTCTAGACAATAATATTGAAAATTTATTGCTAAAATACGAGTTGTTAGTTGATTTAAATTAGTTATGTGTGATAAACGATTTATTAAGGCAAAGTCTGATAATATTCCTGATGTTGATATATTTATGATCACCGATTTTTTAAGAAATGACGTTCGACGACGACGACGACGACGTTTCTTGAGAAAGAATTAAGAGTAAAAATAACGCGTCCGGGGATGTATCTTGTACCTAGTTATCCGATTTTTGCAGCATCTCCTGATGGAATGACAAGCAATGCCATTGTTGAAGTAAAATGTCCCACCAGTCATAAATCATTGGATATTTTTCTAGCAAAAGGTAAAGTCAGCTTGAAGTGTAATGCCCAAATGCAACTACAAATGTTATTGACTGGTAAAAAATAAAGTATCTTTTGTGTTGCTGATCCACATTTTGAAGAAAATAAAACTATTTACATTAAAAAATTTATTTACTGAACTTTCCTTAAATATATAATAATTATTTGATTTGTATACTTAGATAAATAATAATTAATAAAAATGGTATTAAGAAATACTTACATCGAAATGATCTTCACAACAAAAAAAATTCGATTTTGTTTGGGAATTATCACGGTGCACTGCTTGAAACCATTTATTTCGACATTTGTCATCTTGGGGAACATTTAAAAACATTTTATCAGGAGTTGCCTTTGTAGTATTCGTACATAATGGTACAAAACAAGAAGGATAACTTTTGAGGTTCGACATTTTTAATATAAATTTAAATATTTAATAATGACAACAAAATTAAATAGATCAAAACACTGTATTTATTATTTTTCTATCAACTGCAATGAGTGAAAACTAACATTAAGACGTCACACGCGCTCGGGTTTGTTCGGGAGTTGTCGGCGTGTCTTCGGTACTGGATTCAAAAATTTATTTTTATTTTGAAATAACTTTTGAATTATTGCGAAAAAAAAAAAAAAAAAAAATGTTTTGTTATAAAACTAATATATAATCTTTCAATTTATCACAAAAAAAATTTTTTTTCAAATACCCAATTACTACATTTTCTAAAAAAAATATTAAAGGCTAGGAAACCACTGTCCAATATGATCCAAATCTCATCTTTATATGGTTATTTGTGTGTAGTTTTAATTTCCATTCCATTCCATTTAATTTAATTGGCCAAGTCAACCGATGCCACTCACAGAAAATCGATGTAAAGTGGCAAAACATGCTACGTTTCGCTCGGTTATAGAGGTATCCCGAGGCGGCATAACCCTCTCCCCTGTTCTATTTTAAAGCCGGCAACGCAACTGCAATACTATCTGTATTGAGAGTGATCATGGGCGGCGTTTCCTACCATCAGGTGACACGCCTATCCCTTTCATTTTTCACAACATGAGTATATCAAAACGCAAGAACAGCGTTTTGGTAGATTTATCGCTAATAAATCGCTAATGTAACCGTTTTTTAGCTTTAAAATGACAGCATTTTTACGCATCGCATCGCACCTTATAATTTAGATAAATTATATTTAAAATATTATGGACAGGCATAAAAAACTACTTTTTTGGTATTTTGAAACACAATTATAAATTCACAATTTTCTTTGATAAATATTTTAAAAAAGATATTATAACATAAATCTTCCATGTCACAGATAACACAAATGTTTTTTTTTTTATCAGTAAATAAAAAAAAAAACAGTTATTTTAAAATATAGAGTTAGAATGTTATGTGCCACTGGCCTGCTGTGGGTTGTTAGCGGCCTAACACGCGACCGCCATTGCAGCAAGTTTTCAGTACTAATCTACATTGGGGTTTGACGCGACCACCTCAGTGTAAATAGTGTTATGGGATGTTACTAGTGTAGTGTGGTGAAGTGTATGGGTTGGTGGTGCAAATGATATTCTTGTAGTGGTAAGTCACATTTACTATTAATTGATGTATAATCGATTTACTAATACGTATAGTGTTGTTGTGTTGTCTATTATCCTATGATGGTTTGACTATTGTACTCTAGAGTAGTAACAGCCGTATGTTGTTACTAAATATTGTACGGACAGAAGTTGTATTGATATAAATTTACTGTCTACCTACTTGTTTTACAATACGGTTTCCAATTATAGTTGTCGTAGTTTTTGTTTCGATTCGATTTGATTTTTTTTCATAAAAAAAGATAAAATGAGAATATGGCTGTTGATAAAAACATGGATAGTAGTGTTATGTTATCGGATAATATGACATTATAATGATCATCACCAAAATGATCTTTCATATTCAAATTGAACGAGTTCTGGGGAGAGGTGATATCAGGAGCCTTGCAAATCGACATGCGTGTATGTAAAGAGTCATGAAAGTTAAAGAAGCGAGTGAGGTGAGTAAGAATCGTGCCTTAAGTAGCTCTGTCCGCTCTACCTACTACGCAAGGGATTTGGTGTGAAGTTATGTGTGTACGTAAGTACCAAAGTTAGGTTTCTTTGTTAATATATTTACCATTTGTAGTCTGAGGAGAATTTCTCTCCTATTGGCTACTTTTTTCTCACATCCACGTCTACTACATAAAGATAAAGGTTCTTTCTCGTCTGAGACCATTCCAGTAAACGTGGTCTACATTAGAACTAGTTATTTTTCAATTCCAAACTTTGAAATAAAAATGAAATCATGACACTTATTTAAAAGCAACTGAAAGACGCGCGGGAAAAAAGCTTATCATTTAATAAATATGACAAAAATTTTTGAGGTATATAAATTATTAATCATCACGATAATGTAAACATTATGACATGAATATTTTTTACAACCTACGAACTAAAATACACTTCTAAAATATATCAGACACGAAACATACAAAAGCAAAACACAAAACGTTAACAGTATCTAACCTCATATTCCGTAAATATAAATATTAAGATCTTACAATATGTTATCTTGTGATAAACAATATATCTGTTATAATATTTTTTTACGATGTAAACAAGCCTCGCAAAACAGTTGTTAAGAAAAGAAAATATAACCTCTATTATTACCCAAGAAATATGTAAGTAAACTTTTTGGCCATATAGGTAAAGATATTCTTGGTAGTTCATATTTATTATTATTACTCAATATTATTATTAGAGGGGCACTGCGCAATATCTGCGGAGTGACCCTCGCTGACCGCGTCAAAAACAAGGTTGTAAGGAAGGAAGTCGGATTGAAAGCGAGTGTCGGTGTAAAAGTAAGAAAGGCTCCGATGGTTCGGACATGTAGAAATAATGGATGATGCAAGATTGACACAGCAAATATACAATGCAAAAGCGGATGGATTTAGGAGTCGAGGACCGACTAGAACGTGTTTTGGAGGAAGGTGTTGAAAAGAGTTATGAAAGTCAACGAAGCGAGTGAGGTGTGTAAGAAGCGTGTGCTCTCGGCGCTTGTTCTCTTTGCCTACCCCGCAAGGGATTTGGCGTGAAGTTATGTATGTATTATTATTACACTAGCTGACCCGGCGAACTTTGTTCCGTATCATAAATGAGTCAAATTTGGATATTAAAAAGATCAATTTGTGCTATTTATCGGAACGTATCTTAGCCAGTACTACTGCACGACGCAATTGCTATGTCTCACTATGTTATTACTGTAATATATTCGTGAATATTCGCTTAAATTACATGCTGTAAGGGGCCATATTAATCTATATTAAAAGCAGTGAAGTATCTTAAATAAACAATCTTAATATCGTCATAAATAGACAATCTATATTACTTCACTGCATGAAAAATATTGCTGTAATTTTTTAAATCGCTTCGTATAAGATGACTTATCTTCTTCTTCTCTTCTTTTTTCTCCTCAAATTTATGAGTCCACTTTTTTATCTATGACATATTATATTAAATGTCATAGATAAAAAAGTGATAATATGACATATTATTATATCAAATAATATTTTAATTCCGTCTAAAATTTTATGGAACCGAATATTAAAAGGGATCAGGTTTGAAAGTTATGTGTGATAAATATCGAAGACTAACAACCGTGTGCTCCGTGTAATAGTAATAAGTTCGCCACCTATTCCATTTGGGACGTAACGTAACGTAATTCGGCGAGTCGAATTGTTGTCCACCTTCTTGTAGAAAAAGGCGTTTTTTGATTAATGCTTTTAAAGGAAGGCATACTTCTACACTCGTATTTATACAACTGTTACTATCTTCAGTCCACTCAGCAACTGGTCTGAACTTCACATCAATTATAAAATGCTTTTCTCAGAAGTAGTAATAACAGTTGTAGCGTGCATTTAACTCACGTGCGCATGCGTGGGAGTTAGTACGATTGTGCTGGAAACCTTCTTTTTAGTTTTATATTCTTCTTTTTTCCGAAAGGGGTTTGAAGATTTTGTACAACCAACCCAATTTTCATTTCATTACATACATACATAACTTCACGCCAAATCCCTTGCGGGGTAGGCAGAAAGAACAGAGCGCCATAGGGCACGATTCTTACACGCCTCACTCGCTTCGTTTACATTCATAACTCTTTTCATGCACGCGCGTCGGTTTTTGAGGCTCTTAACATCACCATCCAATCCATCATCACCATCAAGCATTTTACAATTGATGAAGTTCAGACCAGTTGCCTTTTTCTACAAAAAGGTGGACAACAATTCGACTCGCCGAATTACGTTACGTTACGTCCCAAATGGAATAGGTGGCAAACCTATAACTATTACACGGGGCACACTCTGCCATACCCAGCTCTCGCTTCCATAAGTTAGCGTTGGGATCAGGACTGCATTGTGGATTGCTAGCTGGGCTTTTCTGCTAATGTTTTTTGCGCCCAGGAATCTGCCCAACGGTCCATTTACGCTATTTCCTATCGCCACTCGTCTTTCTATATCCGCGGTGTACCTTCCATCTCTGCTAAAAGCGTATCCAAGATATACAATTTCATTCACCTGTTCCAGCACTACATCATCAACCATTATCCTTGCATCTGTTCTTGACTCCTCCCTTTCAAACAGCATAACTTTCGTTTTCGTCGCATTCAACTGCAAGCCTTTAATCATACAATCATCTTTCATAGTAGTGACTAGTGTTTGCAGGTCCGACGGCGATTCGGCTAGAAGCACGGCGTCATCTGCGTAAAGCAGGCAGCTCACAACTAGGTCACCCATTCGCATCCCTACATCCATCGATCTCACTCTCTGGAGACAACTGTCCAGGTACAGGATGAACAGTCGAGCGGACAGCACGCAATCCTGTCTGACGCCGATATTGACGTCAAACCAGGGGGACAAGCCGCCGTCAACACGCACACACGCTGTGCAGCCCTCATAAGTGGACTGCACAGCGCCCAGCAGTGCCCCGCTCACCCCGTAGCCCGGGAGATTGCCCCACAGATCCTTTCGTAACACTCTGTCAAACGCTTTTTCCAGATCCACAAAACCGCAGAAAACCTTCCGGTTAACAGCCAGTTGTCTCTCCACGATGTTGCGGAGAGAAAAAATCTGATCCATGCACCCTCGTCCGCTTCTAAAACCACCTGAGCCTCCCACAACACTCCATCAGATATCACCCTCATTCTCCTTTCAATAATTTTCCCATACACTTTCGCTGCTAAACTGATCAAACTGATGGCCCTGTAATTGGCGCACTGCATACGTAATCCCTTACCTTTATACAAGGGCACAATGACAGCGCGCCTCCAGTCCATGGGAACCCTACCCGACCTCCAGCACAGATTGCTCAAGGTCAGGAAAGCGTCCCGAACACAGGTTACACCGTATTTGATCATTTCAGCAGACATCATATCAATTCCAGCTGCCTTACCATTTTTCATACTTCGTATCGACCGTTCAATCTCTTCCAAAGTAATGTCCTCGTCAGATGTTGGTGCAACGGTGTCAGCCGTAGGCTCACTCGCGGCGCCCATATCCGGAACATACTCGTACATTTCCCCAAAATACTCACTCCACCTGCCCAATACATCGCTTGGGTTTGCAAGAATGTCACCAGTCTTAGACATAATTTTGTCCATTCTGGATGTTGACGAAGATCCCCGAGACTTTCTAACTTCCCTCCAGAAGAGTTTGTTATTCGCCTCGAAGTTCTCCGTCAACCTCACTTCCTCATTCGCAACTAGTCGCTCACGCTTCTCTTTCACTAAGGCTTTGGTAACATTCCTGCAGCGGCGGTAGCTCTCATACTTTTTCTCTGCCATACTATCATTCTGATTCAAACTTGAGACATAACCTAACCATGCTTTTTTCTTTCTTTCGACACTGGATTACACTACCACATACTTCTTTTGCACTATCCACTATACTATCTTTCATTCTTTCCCAGCACTCTTCAACACCTAGGTCAGAAAGACTCGTCTCACTGAGTCTTTTACTGACTAGATCTACATACATACTCCGTACACTTCCATCTTCTAATTTCTCGCATTTTATCCTTTCAAGCTCTCCGAAATGGGTACGCACTCGCCAGTGTCTCCACTTCTTGAAAATGCCCACGAAACGGCTTTCCACCAGGTAGTGGTCCGTATCAAGAGTGGGGCCTCTGTAGGCTCTTGTATCCCTTAGAGTATTTCGGAGACGACTATCTACCAAAATCAAATCAATCATACTCTTTTGTTCATTCCGTCTCCACGTATACGTGTGAATATCTTTATGACGGAATAATGTGTTAGACACAAGGAGGCTCCGTTCCAGGCATACGTCCAAGATCGGCTTACCAGCATCATTCACTCTCTTGTCACCATTCGGACCAAGGACAGCCTCCAGGCCATCTCTCTTGGTCCCGACCCATCCATTAAGATCACCACACATAATTATCCTTTCATTTCCCTCAACCAGATCCAGAATATTCCTAACAATTTCCCAAAACTCCTCGAGTTCGCGGGGATCCGCGGAGCTGAAGGGAGCATAAGCTGCGACCAGGAAAACTCGCGTGATCCCCAGTTTTATACGAACCCAAAGATGCCTCGGGCCTGCCAAGTCATAATCTTTCACTCCGGAAGCAAATCGGGAGGAGAGAACGACTCCAACACCCCCACTGGCACGGACGTCCGGGTCCACTCTGGACCATAGGGCTACCACCGGGGAGGTCCTCGGTCTCACTCCCCTTCCGCTTTGTCTCCGTCAAACATAAGGCCTCCAGGCATCTCTCATTTATTACATCCATCATCTCATTCATATTCTTGTCATACTACCTCTGACATTCCACGTGCCTATACGGCACTCCCCTCCCCTCGTCCCGCCAGGATTGGCCCTGCGTGAAGAGTGGCGGCCCCCTTCGCCGCATGCGCATGCAGCCGCACCGACGGAGGCTAAACGGTGCCCGTCGCTTCCGGGGCACGCCCTAGCAGCCCGTCCGGCTGAGTTTGCTTCGGTTAAGATTGCGTCCTGCTGGGACGGCAGGGGTCGCGACTTGCACGCTCTTGACATGACCCCCTAAATTCATTCATTTCATTTATCATTGTAATTGTTTTTTTATACAAACTTCGAACCCGCGATGAATTTATTTAAGCTGCCTTTGGCCATAATTTTTATATATTTATTTTAAAATAGCACTAAAGCTAATATTAATATTAAATTTACCGGAATTTCTAAAGTAACAACTTCAATGATAAAAAAGGAAGCAAAACGAGAACCCTACCCTTTTCAGTGCAAAATTTCTCATATCTCATTGAAGTAGGTATTCGTTTTACATTCCCGCGGGAGATAATTATAGTGATGCATAGTTATGAGCACAGAGTGACTACACTCCAATAAGGTTTATGTACGTTTTGAATTTAAAAATATAAATCTTTCAATAAATTGTCACCACGCAGGTCTTTTACAACTTTTTTCACAGTCATCCGATTGTAATAAAATCTATTCATTATCTTCAGAGTCCAGAAAAGATATCATTACATAGTATAAAACCAATTCTCTTTCCGCTGTCTGTCCCCTTATATCTTTGCTTTTACGTAACGGATTTTGATGCGGTTTACTTTCATAGATAGAGGGTGTCAACGGGGTGGGTATAATTTATGTATACTGTAGCTAATAAAAAGTGATAATTATCGAGAATTAGCACTTTAATTGAAAACGTTGGTTGAACCCTAAGTGATAAACCAAAACAATGTGCTGTACACCTTCAAAAGGTCTAAAAAAAAGTCCACGATGGTATATGTCTATCTGTTAGGGTTAACCTACAATGACCATTTTTATTTCCTTTCTGAGGCGAAACAAAGTTCACGGGTCAACTAGTACACAATAAATAAAGTTCAGTTACGAACTTGTTACCGCCAATATTAATATTTGAATTCAAAATATTTTCTACACACTCTGGAGCAGTAGGATAACACCGAACGACACCGGATAAATACATTATTTTCTCGGTTATGTAATCATCCAGGTTGTACTTAAAATATATTAGCTACTCTAGTTAGTAATGTTATACTAATTAATGTAATTTATACATTTAGACTATATAATTTAAGAAAAAGGAACGGAAAAATTTTAAACAGAACATTAGCAATGTTTGATTAAAAGTTTAAATTTTTAATCAAACATTGCTAATGTTCTGTTTAAAATTTTTCCGTTTTATTTTTTTGTGGGCCACGCAGTTCGCTGCATGAATGGGCTGGCTGGACTGACTCCGTTAATATTAGTTTAATGCTTATTGCAGTATTCATTTATGTTATTTTTTTTACCTACCTTGAAGTATTAACAAAATATTCTAACATCATATCGATATATTTGACAGAATACATACAGCGCCATTTAGTCCTCAACTAAGCAACTATTTAGTTGTTTAGCTTGTGTTATGAAAACTAGTAGATGGTAGACGTGACGGCTTAAGTATACTGTAAAAGTGGCCACCTAATAGATTTGCTGTAGTATTCCAGATCTTCGCAAATAAAATTACAACAGCAAACAGCTCTTTTCAAAGATATCTATATTGTCTTAGGTTCTCCTGAGAACTATTTAATCTTGTCTATCCTTTTCTTCTCAAAGATATTTGTTACCATTTCTACTTAATATCGCTATTTCGGGTGTAATAATGATAGAGAGTGATAAGTAATATGAGGCCTGATGTCTGGTCTTTGATGTACAACTTTAAAATATAACTTTCAGCCTTATTTTACCCGAAGGTGTAAGCAGTGGCTGTTAAACCTCGACTCGCCGTTATGTTTACGTTCCAAATGGAATAGGTGGCGAAACTATTGCCATACCGGTCACAAAGTTTTTAGTCATCCTTATCTATCACACATAACTTTCGAAATTAATTTCGAAAAGTCATTGGTGTGTGCCACAATTCGACCCCGCGACCTCTGGATTCAGAAGCCGTGTGCTCGACTACTGGACCACTCCGACTATTCTTAAGATATGGCAACCGTAAGTAATTATGAAATGCTAGTATATATTGGGAATCTAGATACTAGTCTAGATTCCCAATATATACTTTTTTTTTGTAAATACCTCTATAATATATATTGAAATAGGTCGTATTTATAATATTCTACTTTCATAATATACATAATTCATTTTTTTTTTCTAAAAGTAATAAGCTCACGATTTTAACAATATACTTTGTAATTTTATTACAATTTTATTTAATGATCTTACCGGAATTTTCTGTCTCTAATTTTATTTACGTATCATTGTGTCATAATTACACATTTATAGACGTTTTGTGGTTCAAAATGAAGTAATTTTAAGAAATTTTAAAACAATTTTATAAATTTACATTACATTTTCTTAATCTAAATATTTCATTCTATCTCTCAGGCCACAAAGTGTAAATGAGACTAGGAATTTAATTTTAAACAGACAATATACTTAGTAGAAGAAAGGATGCTTTAAAATTACAAACATATATTCACACCAAGTCTCATGAGGGGTAGTCCTAGAGTACTCAGCGCTATAAGGCACGATTTATAAACGCATCACACGCTTCCTTGAATTTTATTACTCTCGTCATACACTTGATTTTTAAGGCACCAGACATCATAGTCCTACAGGACTTGTTCTATTTGGTCATGGATGTCGTGACCGTACTCGACTCCTACATACATCCGCTTTTGGATTGTTTATCTGCTTAGTAAATCTTGCATCATCATCATCATCCATTCTTTCTACATGCCCGAACCAGCGGAGAAAATTGCCATTTGCACTTTGTTGCTTTTACATCGACACGCTTTTACACCCTCTTTCGATCCAGCATCCTTCAACATCTAAGCCAGAAAGACTCTGGTTCGTGAGTCTCTTCGGTCTTGAGGTCAACATACATACTCCGTACGCATTCACCATGTAGTTTCTTACATTTCAAATGTTTATATGGATATTGAAACTTTACAATACTATCCATTTAAACATTTAAAATCAAAGAATATATAAAATCAATCCCGTGAATTATGTCGGACCGGCAGGCAGCTCTCAAAAAAAAGAGTTTAACTTATATAAAAAAGTAAAAGAAATTACCTACTAACTAATTACTAGCTAACATGACAATGGTCAGGTGGTTGAAACAAGAGTAATTTATATAAAATAACTAGCTGACCCGGCAAACTTTGTTTCGCCTAAAAGCATTTTATGAGTTAATAAAAGATTTTTTCCATAACAAAAGTAGGTAATAATAGTTACTTCTTATTACATCAGCTACCTACTAAAAAGTCCCGTCAAAATCGGTCCAGCCATTACAGAGATTAGCCGCAAACAAACAGACAAAAATTTAATAAATATATATTTTGGTGTATATACTGTATATATGTATATTAAATGAATATATATATATATATATATATATACCGTGAATACATGCACTTTTTTAACACATAAATTAAAACGGTTATGTCAATATTACAAACCGACACTCCCGATTTTATTTAAAGTATATATATAGATATTGATTGGCCAAGAATTACTTAGAATTATTTTCAAACTCAGAAACTAAAGATGTTAAAGGGTCTGCTGGTGGCACCATTTGTGGTAATTTTACTTTGCCTCCGGCACAACATAAAACAGTTTATAGATCATTGTATTTCAACGCCTACAATATTTATAAATTATTATCATTTCTCCAATTTTTACTGATAATAATCGGCACAATAATCTATTTCCGGATCATAGTGAAATGCAGCTCGTTCCAAAATCACTGGAGTACTGCGTCTGCGGAATCGCTTAATTTCTTTAAGTGGTGCGGCTGTTTTTGTGTTTGACGTGCCTGATATGGTTATATTAAAAGAACACAATTCTATATAACGACAATACGACTTTTCTCTTGATCAATCTCTCTTTAGTCATCAGTGCGGTTAGCACATGAATTGGCTCGGCGCACATTACATTGACTGCGACTACCATCGTCTTCTCATCAGTATCATAATATCTAATTAATCATAGTAAGAAAAGTTCAACAAAAATAAATCACGTAACGTATATTGTTACAATTTGTAACTGTAGTTATTTGACTAATGTCAATATTCATAATTTTTTTATTTTCCCATACGAACTCATCATCATTTTCCTGCCCTTGTCCCATTCTTAGTGGGGTCGGCTCAACATGTCATTCTTTCCAACTATCCATGTTGTCAAAAGTTTTGGCTCCTTCTAATTGTCCTAATAGTTGGTGGTCTTCCAGTATCCTGTCGATCCTAGTAGCCAGGTTGCTATGTTAAAAACAACACTTCTAAGGGAGTAAGTACCATTCCTTCTATTAAAGAATAAGGACGGTATCGGTACAAATTGATAACAAAATCACTGGAGTACTGCGTCTGCGGAATCGCTTAATTTCTTTAAGTGGTGCGGCTGTTTTTGTGTTTGACGTGCCTGATATGGTTATATTAAAAGAACACAATTCTATATAACGACAATACGACTTTTCTCTTGATCAATCTCTCTTTAGTCATCAGTGCGGTTAGCACATGAATTGGCTCGGCGCACATTACATTGACTGCGACTACCATCGTCTTCTCATCAGTATCATAATATCTAATTAATCATAGTAAGAAAAGTTCAACAAAAATAAATCACGTAACGTATATTGTTACAATTTGTAACTGTAGTTATTTGACTAATGTCAATATTCATAATTTTTTTATTTTCCCATACGAACTCATCATCATTTTCCTGCCCTTGTCCCATTCTTAGTGGGGTCGGCTCAACATGTCATTCTTTCCAACTATCCATGTTGTCAAAAGTTTTGGCTCCTTCTAATTGTCCTAATAGTTGGTGGTCTTCCAGTATCCTGTCGATCCTAGTAGCCAGGTTGCTATGTTAAAAACAACACTTCTAAGGGAGTAAGTACCATTCCTTCTATTAAAGAATAAGGACGGTATCGGTACAAATTGATAACAAAATCACTGGAGTACTGCGTCTGCGGAATCGCTTAATTTCTTTAAGTGGTGCGGCTGTTTTTGTGTTTGACGTGCCTGATATGGTTATATTAAAAGAACACAATTCTATATAACGACAATACGACTTTTCTCTTGATCAATCTCTCTTTAGTCATCAGTGCGGTTAGCACATGAATTGGCTCGGCGCACATTACATTGACTGCGACTACCATCGTCTTCTCATCAGTATCATAATATCTAATTAATCATAGTAAGAAAAGTTCAACAAAAATAAATCACGTAACGTATATTGTTACAATTTGTAACTGTAGTTATTTGACTAATGTCAATATTCATAATTTTTTTATTTTCCCATACGAACTCATCATCATTTTCCTGCCCTTGTCCCATTCTTAGTGGGGTCGGCTCAACATGTCATTCTTTCCAACTATCCATGTTGTCAAAAGTTTTGGCTCCTTCTAATTGTCCTAATAGTTGGTGGTCTTCCAGTATCCTGTCGATCCTAGTAGCCAGGTTGCTATGTTAAAAACAACACTTCTAAGGGAGTAAGTACCATTCCTTCTATTAAAGAATAAGGACGGTATCGGTACAAATTGATAACAAAATCACTGGAGTACTGCGTCTGCGGAATCGCTTAATTTCTTTAAGTGGTGCGGCTGTTTTTGTGTTTGACGTGCCTGATATGGTTATATTAAAAGAACACAATTCTATATAACGACAATACGACTTTTCTCTTGATCAATCTCTCTTTAGTCATCAGTGCGGTTAGCACATGAATTGGCTCGGCGCACATTACATTGACTGCGACTACCATCGTCTTCTCATCAGTATCATAATATCTAATTAATCATAGTAAGAAAAGTTCAACAAAAATAAATCACGTAACGTATATTGTTACAATTTGTAACTGTAGTTATTTGACTAATGTCAATATTCATAATTTTTTTATTTTCCCATACGAACTCATCATCATTTTCCTGCCCTTGTCCCATTCTTAGTGGGGTCGGCTCAACATGTCATTCTTTCCAACTATCCATGTTGTCAAAAGTTTTGGCTCCTTCTAATTGTCCTAATAGTTGGTGGTCTTCCAGTATCCTGTCGATCCTAGTAGCCAGGTTGCTATGTTAAAAACAACACTTCTAAGGGAGTAAGTACCATTCCTTCTATTAAAGAATAAGGACGGTATCGGTACAAATTGATAAATTTGTGTGAAATGTGTGTACTCGTAATTTGTTGATCCGTTTTTGAGTTTCACGGTGAGAAAGTTGGACTGATCAGAGAGAGACGACTCACCACATCTTTTTCATCTATAGTGGATGCCATCTGAGTTGATAAATCATCGTCATCTTCTTCGTGGTAACCTTAAACAACTTAGACAAAAATGGCAATCCGTTGCTTGATAATGTTACCGCCACTGCGATGCTCCCTCCAAACCAATGCATTATTTAAATTCCATTACAGTTTTATTACTTCAAAAATAACTTTTCAAAATATTTACATGACTATAATAATTAAAAATTGCAAACCTTCAAACATATTACATGACACAACAAATTTTGACATTTGATTTGAAGTGTAATGCCAACATTAATCCCATTGTTTTGCAGTTTCCATAGTTACAGATCATTTGTATGGGAAAATTAAATTGTATTTTTTAGTATTTCACTCGCAATTTATCCATATTTACCTATCCTATGTCCGATTCCTGGCTCTAAGCTAATTCCCCACCAATTTTCAGCCAAATCTGCACGGCCGTTCTTTAGTTATAAGTGGTGTAACTAACACGACTTTCTTTTATATATATAGATTTTATTGTATGTCGGTGGCATGGGTGGCATGTGGATGATACGAGGTTTTAGTCAGGTTTTAGTAAATTCATCTAGGTCGATCGGCTGATGGAGTGTTTTTTTATGGCATAGGAGGGCAAACGAGCAGGTGTGTCACCTGATAGTAAGCAACCAACGCCGCCCATGGACACCAGCAACACATATAGTGTTACTGTTGCGTTGCCAACCTTTAAGGGATAGGAGATAGGAAAGGATGGGGAAGTGGGGAAGGGGGTGGGCTTCCGGGTCTTTCACCGAACGAAACGCGGCATAGGCCACTTTACGTTGGTCTTCTGAGAGGTCGTGGCATTTCACCGGTCGAGCCGGCCCATTCATGCAGGGAACTGCTTGGCTCTACCACTGTTAAAGTGTTCAATAGTTGTTGCGTTATTTAATTAAAATTGAAGCCGTTCAATATCTGTGTATGAATATATCTGAATACCTCCCTCCTGAGGATCAGCAACTACTGACAGATGCTTTCGAAAGTATCGCCGAGAATGTGGTTTGCGATGCAGCAGGGTGATTTTTGACTTCAGCGTGTATGCAGTTATCCATGGTCTGCTTTTTTATGTTTCTTGAATATTTTACGCAGATTGAGGCCAAAAACCAGTACAGATGTGCTAAAAAGTATGATGTACAGTTGTGATGTATAATGTTTTTGGATTTTCGTATTCGCAAGAAATATTGCGAATGATTGGCGAATGTTTTTAGTAATAAAAAAAAATCTTATATAGAATGATAATACGAAAAGTAAGATTTATATTTCGTTCAGTATTTTACCCACTTTTATGTGTATTAAGAAGTATTATATAATGGATGAGCCTTAAATTAGCTAACTATATTAGAAATACATTCATACTTAAATAACTACACGCCAGTTCCCTTGCGGGGTAGGGGCGATTCATACATGCCACACTCGCTTCTTCGACTTTCAAATTCTTGTCATATGACTTTTAAGGCGCTTGACATCAGCTTTCACCAGGTCTCGTCGTTCTATTTGGTCATAGAAAGTGTGACGTGGTGGTGTGCTATTCCTTCATCCATTCACTTTACATGCTTAGTCAATCTTTCATCATCCATCCTTTCTATATGTTCAGATCATCCACCTTTTCTTACTTAGACATCGGCACGCTCTTTCAATGCAACTTCCTTCCTTATAACCTTGTTTATAGTGTGTTTTAGAGTGAAATTCACTGTGATATCTGCTTACCCCGCAAGAAATTTTACGTGCAGTTATGTATAAGAGTTTTTTTAACGTCGTATTAACTTTAGTTAAAAACATAAGTAACTTGAATTTCTTAAGCAAATAAATTTACTATATTAGCCGCTTTTAAGAGTCTCTACTTCTTTATATCCCAAATAAGATTTTTAGAACGAAGTTCTTTATCGCGCATTGTGAAAGGGGGCTAGACGGAAAAAATCTTACGAAAAGTTGTCACGACACTTTTTCCATGCCAAACTAGGGCACTTTGAAGTATTGGCTTATTTAGAGCAATGTATAACTACGCGAATGGGCTAGTGGCTAGGATACCTTGCTCTCATACAGGGGGGTTCGGGATAGACTCCCGATATCGGAATTTTTGGAGTTTTATTTTCCATGTTTTCATATTTTATATATGTTTTTTACAGAAGGAACCAGAAAATGGTACGTACAAGTGCGATCATTGTTCCTTAGAATTATCCGGTATTTATAAACTAAAACGTAAAGTCCTAAAGCTAAGTCTTGTACTTAAATAAAAACTAATCAGCAAAATTTATGAGAAAAATCAAGAAAACCTACATAAAAATAAACACGATTTTTTTTGCAAATTTTGTCGATTGTACATTAGCCGAAGGAACTTCGTTCCTACTTGGTGTCCCATGAAACCATATCTTTTTTTATATCCCAAATGGAATACATATAGATAGCGGACCCTTTTTCCACATATTAGGAACAATGATGTCCAGTCATCGTTATTTATAACGCATAACTCCTGAAAAGTATTCCGAGAAGCCATTAGTGTCAGCCCAGATCCCACGACTTCTTGATTTAAAAGCCTTCACCTTCACCTCCAGATCATTGAGCCGACTAAAACGTAATGTGAAGAGGAATTTCTAGTTCATGCGGCTGTTTTACCTGGTGTCAGTATAGCAATATATGTACGCAAGTACTCAATTACAGTTTAACGCTTGTTGACCGTGTCCGGGAAGGACAAACTGGTCACTTAATACACGCTCAAGGGGACAAATGATTTACAGGATAGCAATATTCTGACATCAAGCTCATATACGTCTCAGTTTATCACGCTATAGGTAAATTCCAGTACACTTGATTAGTTAGACTCGTTTCTCTCGTGAACCTGTGGGACGTTGATTTTAATTTGGCAGGGTCTTAAACTTATACTTTTCGACTACTCGAGTACTACGACTAAGGACTACGGATTATTCGAGCTACTACCTTTTATGCACGAGCCTTCTGCTATGTTTTCAGAAGCGATATTATAATATTATTGTTAATTATTTTAGATAGTTTCAAAAGAATATTTGGCAAATGAGTTTCTTACCTGATTCTTCTCATGATAGGCCCTACACTCAGGTCGAGCTATCATGAGAGGAATCGGGCACACACAAACATACGGACACAATGAAACCTGTAAAAATAAAGCATCTTTGACTTCATTTAGTTTATTATTACAATTATTTGTATTATAGTCCAGCGTAATCACAGGTTATCACGTTATTAAAAAAAATGTTAGGGCACTTACTACACTACTTAGGAAAACTAAATAGCTTATTCTCTTTTGAAAAAAATTCGGCGTAATACTATTACTCCTAAATAAAAGCCTTTATCAGTCGTGAGAATTACGGCATTCTAACTCAATCATTCATCACACAATTTAAGAAAATAAATAAATGTAATGAAATCAAAATCCACTTTCTTTGAGAAAAAATTTACTTATAAACTTAAACGTAAGGTTTGTATGTTTGTTTTTTTATTTGTACTATAGTATACCTGTAAAGAATTAGCATAAATTAAATATTATTACAATGTGCGTTTAAATAAAATATAATAAAAAACTGCGAATCAAAAAATTATAAATGATGAATCTTCAATTTCAATTGCAGCGGAATTATATATTATTTATGACCTTAAAGGCACTTAACATGTACAGAAAATTAACAAAATAATTTTAAAAGAAAAGCAAATTTTCAATATTTTTCAAAAATTTTAAATAGACTATGTTGACATTGGCCCCTTTTCCATTAAAAATGTGTTAATAAGCAAATGCATGAAAATACCAAACTCCCAAAAACGGATCATATTGCTCGGTTTTTGGGAGTGAGTTAAAAAACTCTGCATTATGTCTGATGTCTAACGATATTATTCACGGATGTGAACACAACAGAGTTATTTACGGTTTCCTCTAAATTGAAGATATATTCCCAATCTTCTCCTCCAGTTGAGCAAATGATTTCTCACTATCAATAAATAATATTCAGATATTTCTGAAAAGATATCTACACGACCACGTCAGTTATTGCTATGCAAAAGAATTAGTTCAGTACTAAACTTTATAGCGTGCCTTTATCGTTGCCTTCAACTACAGCACAACTTTCAGTTAATTTTCCTTAAAATGTTCGTTTTTATATACTTTTGCATTTAATTTTCTGACTATTTGCCCACAACTGTCAGATGTATTTTTTTATTAGCTTGAAACATATTACAAGCTTTTTTTCAGTAAAATTTGATGTCCATGAAACATCTTATAAATTATCAAAATGCGGATAAAACCAGATTAAATACTAAAACTGTGGTCTACCACCACAATTTAGTTATTTAATCTGGTAGAATCTTTGGGATGCATTTATTTTAATGTTCAGAGTACAAAAACTATTTTTTTTCTACAAAGTGTTATAAATTAATCTTCGTAAGAGTAAGGTAAAATTTTACTCAAACTAATTTACTAATTTATTAATTTTGTCTCAAGAGAAATCTGCGTTATATTTACGCGCGAATTTTCCAATTTATATCCAATTAGTATGAGATTATCAATCAATTGGTATGGAGTGATGTTATCGTATTAGAATCATTTTTTATATCCGAAATTTCCTGGTAGCAATAGAATAAGAAGATAAGGTCAGAAGATTTGGTAACACAATTATTTCACTAGTGTTGAAGAATGCTGGGAAATAATGAACGAAATTAAAGTGGATAGTGCATGTATTATTGAAAGGAGAATGAGCGTGATATCTGAAAGAGTGTTGTGCAAGGTTCTGTGGGACAAACTCCCGGACTATGGGGTACTCCCGCACTGCTTCGTGCTGTGCAGTAAAATTATGTCTCCAGAGAGTGCGATCGACGAATGTGAATGGGTGACCTAGCTCTGTGATTTTAGCCGAACCACCGTCGGACCTGCAAACACTAGTCACTATTATTAAACATGATGATTTGATGACAGATGACATTTCGAATACGCTATATTTCGCTGACTGCGTCCTAAACAATGTTAGAAGGAAGAAAGTTAGATGGCACGATTGTCGGTGTAAAAGTCAGAAAGGGTATGCGCCGATGGTTAGGATATTTAGAAAGAATGTTTGATGCAAGATTGACTAAGATTCGAGTACAGCCACAGACAGAAATAAAACGTGTTCTGGAGGAAAGTTATGTTATGTAACATTAACACGCTCGCAAACTGAATAGTTGGCGATCTACGATAGTGCACTTCGGCCGACATTTTTTTCGCGTCTTCGGGTAGCAAAAGGCGTGAAGTTATGTTGCGTTAACAAATAAGGGTAAAATAAAAAAGCGGTGGAAAGAATATTTTAGGAAGGTAATGAATGAAGATAATGCATGGAGTGGTAAAATTAGAAGGTAACTGTACAATTATGGATATGGTGAATGAAATTACGGTGAAAGAAGAGCGTATGGCAGTGATAAGTATGGAGTAACTGGACCAGATAGTATACCTGCTGCAAAAGATTTTATATTACCTATTATGAACGCATTAAAGAGAGTTCAGAAGTGCTACTTCCAAAACATAAAATTGAAACCTAAACGTGTAAAGATGTTACGTTTAGATTTCACGCTCAAATAACTTAGACGGTTTACGAAAACCAGAACCAGCCTGCGTAGCCTTATACAGAAAAAGACCTAAAAATGTCTAATGGTACTTTGCTATTGATTTACTCACAGTAATCATTATTTTCTACAAAACATTTGGGTTATTTTCTTTTCATTTATACCAGAAAACAATTTTCAGGCACGTGTATTATATAAACAGCCATCGAGCCTTTCATATACAGCATTATCTTTGTTAAACATGCGATCATTGCGTTCACAGCTCTGACTCAAAACATAAAGTGTTTTGTATTGTTTAAAGATCTAATCGTAACAAAATAAGTCTATTTCGATTAATTTATAACTTTTAATCGAAAGACATAATAATAATAATAATAAACCTTGGCAACCCTTTACCACAAAACGTCATATTTTCAATTCTCCTGAATTTATTAATTAATTAATTGAAATTATATTTTTATAATAGTTTTATGCATTAATTATACAAAAACAAGCTATATATTATTCAAAAAGAAAATCAGTAAAGTCAATTATGAAAAATATTCAAGAAAAAATGCAAAATATAATAGTGACAGTGTCATGTCGAAATAACGAAAAATTGATATTAAGATATAATTTACAATTTGATTAATTTGAAATTTGATTTCAGGTAGTTTTTTAATTGTATATATTGTAAATAATGTAATTAATTTATTTGTTCTTATTATTAACAATTTGGATTACATTTACATTGAATTGAAATAACAAGATGTTAACAAGGGCTAAAGCCAGATTAGCAAACGCACTACGACCAACCCCGGATTAATCGCTCCGCTCCGCCTCACAATTGCCGGAACCCATACCTACATCATTGGCCCATGTGGAAGCATCGAGCTCATCTTCAAGTGATGAATATTTCTCTCCCCTGGCATCATCAACACCAGATCATCGGAAGAGGAGATGCCGGCCGCCACCTAGCTTGGGACCCCGAGGCCCACTGGTCTCTAACAGGATCCCCGCTACCGGCGGTGAAGTGCACCGCATGAAATGGACCAAAACCATCAATGAGAACGTCATGCGGGCCTATTTTAGGGTTACAAGGGGGGGAACTAACCTTACAGCATATCGTAGCCGCATGTTGCTTCTGTGTCAGGATCTTGAGCCGGCTGTTAACGTCTTGGCACAAAGAATGTCGGATCAGGTGAGGGTCATCCAACGTAGTCGTTTGTTGGATGACGTTATACTTGAGCGGCTACGCTCTGAATCCGTACAATCAAGTTCTGATACATCTGCTTCTCAACATATCAACTTGACAACAAATACTAGGAAGTCTACTTCACCAAATCGTGGCATAGAGGTCGATGACAGGACTACTGATACGGGTACTCGGTATAATAATGAGGAGTTAATAAAATCTTTGGAATGTGTAATTCGTGAGTATATGTTCATGCCACATAATATTAGGCCTCCACTACCGCGGTTGCCCACTAATAGAAAAAACATAGCGCTTGTGAGTGCTCTAGACTCGATTTTAAATAGTTAGTTAGACAACAGTAATAATCTGAGCGATACACATTTAATTCTCTATTGTACTGCGTTAACGGCT
Organism: Euproctis similis; assembly: GCA_905147225.2. NCBI lineage: Eukaryota > Metazoa > Arthropoda > Insecta > Lepidoptera > Erebidae > Euproctis > Euproctis similis. The sequence continues at coordinate 3,913,423 of LR990113.1, read as the reverse complement.
TGTCGTGTAGCGGGAATAAATATTTCACACAATGATAGTGTTACACGACCTAAACCTAATAAGCCAAGCTGGCAGCAGAGAATTGAAAGTCATATCGCTGATGCTAGAGTACTTATTGGCAAGCTTATCTGCTTCAGGACTGGTAACACGCGGCCGCGGGTGATGCGTTTTGTGAGGCAGGCGTTCTTAGGGACTACTTATAGACCCGAAGAATATATGGCCCAAGTTACAGAACGCATCGATTACCTGAAGGAGAAGGTCAGTGCGTGGGCAAACCGTATACGTAGATATAAAAAACGAAATGAACGATATGCTGTGAATCGCATGTTCCAAAGTGATCAAAAGCTAGTATATAGAGACTGGGAACGTCCTCTTCAGGCTACAGATGTTGGACCATTACCAGATGCTATAACCACAACGAACTTTTGGAGTAGCATCTGGTCAGCACCAGTAGTCCATTCCGAGGGTGCCTGGATCTGTGATGTTGAACGGGCATGTGAAAATATTTCTCGTATGCCATCTATTAAAATTGAAGAAAAAGATGTCACGTGTGCGGTCCGTTCATTATCCAATTGGAAATCGCCTGGACCGGACGGACTGCACAATTTTTGGTTAAAATGGCTACGAAGTTCACATGCCCGTATAGCTACACAGTTCCAAGAGGCCATAGAGAGGGGGACGTTGCCAATGTTCTTGACGACTGGCAATACATATTTGCTCCATAAAACAGGTAGTACTACGGACCCCAGTAAATATAGACCGATAACATGTTTATCATCAATATATAAGCTACTTACATCCATTCTGCGATCAAAAATTACTCAACATATTGAAATGAATTCGGTTATGTCTACTTCGCAGAATGGTTTTAGTAAAGGATGCCGTGGTACTAAAAAGCTTCTCCTCATTGATATGACCATTAACCAACAGGTACGTCGCCGTCATGGAGATCTGGCGACTGCCTGGATAGATTACAAGAAGGCGTTCGATTCTGTGCCTCATACGTGGCTGATGAACCCTCATCGAGCTGTATAAAGTAGATAGAACATTGTGCACCTTCTTGGGGACATGTATGAGGCAATGGAAAACAGTGCTTTCGTATCCAGGATGTCGGCAGAGCCGAGACGGCGGCGTGCCTTTGAAGATCCAACGAGGTATATTCCAGGGAGACAGCCTGAGTCCGTTATGGTTTTGCCTAGCACTGAATCCTCTTAGCACTTTGCTGGAAAATTCAGGTCTAGGCTATCGGTTGCGGAGAGGCAGTCGGTGTTTGTCGCACCTGCTTTATGGATGACTTAAAGCTCAAACAGATCCCAATTAATGGAGTTATTACGGGTAACACAAACATTAAGTAGCTCTATTAATATGGAGTTTCGGGTAGACAAGTGTGCGGTCATGCATGTAAAGCGAGGTGTGATCGTGGAGTCTGAAGGCATATCACTTTTAGATTCCACACGATTTCGGTCTCTCTCTGTAACCGAAACCTATAAGTATTTGGGTGTATCGCAAGCTTTATGTATCAGTGAGGTAGGCATGAAACAACTAATGCGAGAATGTTTCTTTGGCCGTCTAAAGAAAGATAAAAATAGTTTATTATCTGGCGGTAACAAAATTCGTACTTATAAGAGTTGGGTCATGCCTATCTTAATGTATTCTTTTGACTGCATCTCGGATACATCATCCACGTTCTTCTGTCATGAGGTTGTATATTCCGCGGATGTGTGGAGGCACACCTCCGCGGAATATACAACCTCATTAGAGGTTTTTTAAACTTCAAATCTATTCACAACCGCGAGGTGTGCAGCCTCAGACAGTACCTACTTCTTGCTGATGTGGATGTGATCCGGGATGTAGTCAAGGTTGATGACGGATTTACTCCGCTTGCGTTGGCTAAAGAGAACTGGCGCAAACCTGTAGTTTTGAACACCACTGATCGCTTGAAAGTATGGATGTGTAAAGAGTTACATGGACGTTTTTATCACTTAACACTATATGTGTTGCTGGTGTCCATGGGCGGCGTTGGTTGCTTGCCATCAGGTGACACGCCTGCTCGTTTGCCCTACCATCCCATAAGAAAAATGTACAGAAAAGTCTTATAGCTAGGAGCACAAACGGCGGCCTTATCGCTTACAGCAATCTCTTCCAGGCAACCTTTATGAGGAGATATATGCAAGGAAGACTGGTAATGTTTTAAAAATTGAAATTAATAAGAAAACCATGTATCATAAAACAGAAACATACATATTTGCAATATCAGAATATATACTACATATAAACAACTAATAGACTATTGTAATGTTAAATAATACTGCGTAAGCTGTGACTTAAACGAGGTAACAGTCTGAGCTTTTCTTATGTTTTCTGGTAGTGCATTCCACAGCAACACAGCTTGCACGGAAAAAGATAAACCATAAAAATGCGTGGAATGCTTTGGGACAGCCAATCTCAAGTTTTCCGATGACCTCAGATATTTCGAATGTGTGTCATGTAAGAACTGGAAACGTTCCTTGAGATAATTAGGTGAAGTGGGATTAAATAGAACGTTATATAACAACGTGAGAACGTGAATATTCCGGCGAAAACGAACAGGAAGCCACTTGAGCTTTTTACGAAATTCTGAGATATGATCATATTTTCGAAGACCAAATATGAATCTTATACTAACATTTTGGAGTCGCTCAAGTTTATCAAGTTGTGATTCAGTGAGATTCAGATAGCTGACATCGGCATAATCGAGGATAGGCAGGAGAAGAGACTGTGCAAGTGCAATTTTAGTGACAGTAGGCAAGAAATGTTGTAACCGGCGCAAGGATCCTGCGGAAGCAAAAAGTTTTCTGCTTACTTCTTGCAGTTGTGGTCCCCACGATAGCGTACTATCGATGCAAAACCCCAGATTTTTAACTTTGGTGGTTATTGGTAAGATAGTGCCGTTAAAATTAACTTGAGGCAGTGTTGACCAATTTATCTTGGCGAGCATCCTGGAACTGCCGATAACAATCAGTTGTGTTTTTAAAGGATTTACGCTAAGGCCATAATTATTGCTCCAGTCGCAAATTCGCTCCAGGTCCGTATTTATAGTCATCACCGCCTGCCACAATGTATTTAGTGGAGCCTGGGTATATATCTGCAAATCGTCAGCATAAAGATGGTAGGAAGAAGTTAGGGTTCTAGATATCGAATTTATAAAAATTGCGAATAGAAGTGGGGAGAGAACGTCACCCTGTGGTACGCCGGCAGTAGTGCAAGCCCAATCGGAATATCTGTCATCAATTCGTACACGTTGCCGGCGTCCAAACAGGTAACTATGGAATCAAGCAATTGCAGTTGGAGATATGTTAAGAGAGCGTAGTATACCAAGCAGGATCAGGAAATCCACAGTATTAAAGGCATTGCTGAAGTCGAGGAGAGATAAGACTGTAAGATTTCCGTAATCCATGCCTAACCGAATATCATCAGTGATATTCACCAATGCGGTGGTGGTGCTGCGCCCAGTACGAAAGCCAGACTGGAAGGGATTTAGAAGAAGATTTTGGGTAAGGAAGGTACTGAATTGGGAATGAACTAATCGTTCCAGGACTTTAGACAGAAACGGAAAAATGGAGATAGGACGGTAATCAGAGAACGATAGAGGTCGACTTTTTTTTGGAAGTGGGATAATTTGAGCTTGTTTCCAAGCTGTTGGAAAGAGGCCTGAGGATATGGATTTGTTAAGGATGTGACGAATTATTGGTAATATTTCGTCAAGGATAGGAATGATCATATTTCGACTGACACAGTCACTCCCAACCGCATTTGATGAAATCGCGAGTACGCTCTTCCTAACATCACAATCATCAAATTGTAGAAATTCAAATGGAGAACAATCATGTGTTGGAAGAGAAGGAAGATATGTAAGAGTATTGGTTTTATTGGCCCCATTAAAGTCGGGCGAAGAAGAGAAATGAAGATTGAGAGAATCAATGTTAAGGTCAGTAGGAGTATCGTTATTACGTGCCCTTCCAACACCTAAAGATTTTAGAAATTTCCAGATTCTGGCTGGATCTCCGTTCTCAACGGAGGCATGGATATGTTGGCGTTGTGCATTCCTACACATCTTATTGCAGTGATTCCTCGCAGCTATATATTATTATATAGATGCTTAATTTTAATTGAGCGAATAGGCGCATGAACATCGTACAAATTCAGCAGAGTTTCGTTAAATATGTTGACCTTATTATCGATGCTATTTGCCTCTATTAAAGGTTTCCAGTCAATATTGCTGGCATCCCTGCGAAGCGTATCATGGTCCATGCCACTAAAATTACGTTGCAACAAAGTTCTACGATTAGCCTTGGGTGGGCGGATTTTATAAGAAAGATAAATGAGATCGTGATAGGAAAAGGCATCAGCTGAGCATTGACCATGAGAGACTACATGCTCAGTTGAAGAGACGAAGATAATGTAAATTATAATGTAAATATATTATAATGTAAATTATAATCATATCCTGTATTTATTATTAATAGTAATTAATATAAATCTGAAATCACTTGATTAATACCTCAAAATTATTAACACACAATTCACAAAATCCTAAATTTCTCAAAGTAACTATTTTATACATTGACCTATAATGTTTTAGACTTGTAATAACCTTCTCAAAGCGTGACCACTAGACATAAGCCTACAGGCTTATGCGAAGCTTATGTCAATTCAGACATCTGTCAGACGCGAACAGAATCACAATAGGTACAAAAAAAATGGGTAAATGCGTAGTAAAAGAGTGCGATTCAAGATCGGAAACCCATAAGAAATTAACCGGAATTACTTTCCACACGTAAGATTAATGTTTACATTAATATTAAAATACAGTAAAATAGATAAAATGTTGAATTTTCATAATTAGCTTCAGTGATACCACTAAAAACTTAGTTTTAGTTTCCCACATTTGTGGGAGAGTTATTAATTTATGGAAAAGGAGATTTTAAATATTTTTTGTTATAATAATAACGCTGCAGGGTGCCTAAAGATGCAGCACTTGTCACGACAAGTGGGTGAAAATTATCCGATTGCTGAGAAAAGAAACTGACTGCACCCGGGAGATCATTTATCGTCAATTCAATTTGATCATTCGCTTTTATTAATAAATGCCATAATTAATAAATACTTAAAAATAAGATTGTATCACGAAAGCAAATTATTAACTCAGACTTATAAAAAAGAGACTAAAAGGCAATTTTATACAAAACTTATGTTACACAGCGGTGTATGATCAATAATTCATCTGCCTAGCTTTTTCCCAATTATGTTGGGGTCGGCTTCCAGTCTAACCGGGTGCAGCCGAGTACTAGTGTTTTACATGGAGCGACTGCCCATCTGACCTGCACAACCCAGTTGCGTGGGCAACACAATCCCCCTTGGTAAGTCTGGTTGTTAGACTTTCTGGCTTCTGACTACCCGTAACGACTACCAAAGATGTTCAAATGACAGCCGGGACCCACCAATTTGACGTGCTTTCCGAAACACGGAGGAACTCGTCATGATAAGATGGTCACCCATCCACGGACCGACCGCGCCAAGCGTTGCTTAACTTTAGGGACCGTACCCATACTACGTGACCCGTTTAGGGGGGGGGGAGCGGAGTCTTTAAAATACTACGGTTAGTCACAGGAGCGGGGGGGTGGCTCAGGTTTCTGTCACGTAGTCGATTTTAATGAGAGAAAACTCGTATTTTTTCGACCTAGATGAATATTAATGTGATTAAACAGAAAATAATTGTTGTGTTCGTAAAAGTAAGTAAGTTAAGTTACATACTGTACAGCAATATGTTTTCACAATTAAAGTTGTTCTTTTTCATAATACATAATTCACTAGTAATTTAAGTATGCATGCAGTCTTATCCAATAAAGACGAATATGAGCCAAATTATTATTTTTATCGAATTTGCCTGTGAAATGATTAAAAATCATAATTATGAATTACTACGTGAAAACTAAAGGGGGAGGGGGGGGGGGGGTCTTGGCATATACTACGAGTGGTCACCGATGGGAGGGAGGGGTCGAAAAATCTTAAAAAATAGGTCACGTAGTATGGGTATGTTCCCTTATGATCGATCGACCCGTGCGGCTGTTAGGCCCTGTCCACGTTAAATACAATAATTCCCTTTCAATATAATGAATGTAAGTACATTATTTTACTAATCAAGCGTTTTCACTATTTTGTGTATCTGTACCTAATTGTGTACACCTTACCTACAGCGCTTTAAATCGCTGCTCTAAGGCAGGTGTACACAATTAGGTACAGATGAGTGTGATCCAATTTTTTTCGGAACAGCCGATCTAGTACGGAGTACACAGAGATCGTTGATCCATTCATTATTTCAGTTATCTTGTAATACATCTGATAAGAAATTAATAAGTAATAGTAAAATATTGAATTTATATTTATTAAATATTTTTACGAGTACATGGCTTGAAAAAGTTGGGTAAAATTTCGCATGGGCTGGCCACCCCACACCGCCATTGCAAATTTATATTGCCATCTTTGTCTAATCAAAGTGACGGTAATGTATTTGCGATTTGTGTGACTGAGATAGATATATGTTTCATTTTAAATGTCTAGTGGTTTCAAAGCTACGTCATTGCATCTAAAAAGGGGGTGCATCTAAAATCCGAGGTGTTGGAATGCTGGAGAACATACTGTATGGAATTGTATGACACGAGAGAGCCCACTAATCCTGATATAACTTGGTCGTCGGAGGAACCTGACATTCTTTCATCGGAGATTGAGAATGCTATCAAAGCTCTTAAATACAAAAAATCACCGGGTAAGGATAGATTAACATAGTAAATAGATAAACATAGTAAATTTAACAAGGAAATTCATATAGTTCTTCAAGGCACAATACATTTGTAATACAAAGTTTATAAAAACTTTTAGGCTTTCGCGTTGCATATTACTCAGTGATAATGATGAACGGGAATTAACGCGACACTATTTTTGGTAAACAAATATTTACCTTGATTAGCCTGACGTTTCGGCCAGGTTGCACTGGCCGTGGTCACAAGCAGTCTGCTTGCGTTAATTCCCGTTCATCATTATCACTGAAAAAGTTTATAATCAAGGATTCTGTAATTGTGACATAGTTTATTAGCACTAGAAATAGTGAACATCTTTAATTTCAATTATGACAGCATATTATTATTAAAATGATAGTATTATAAATATTTAATTTTTGTTCACTACAATCAGTATTTGATGATGACAAATATATATTCAATAACCATTCATAAAACAATAAGAACTCATATCCGAGTATATAATCTTCTGTCTCCCATACTAGACTAATCTGTATCAAGAGAGACAGTGATCTTCCTTAACACAAGCAAAGACCTTTATTATATAAGTATTCATGCGAGCTGAGGACTGAATTTTAATTATCTTTGCATGAGGGTGTATGTGTGTATGTGTGTGTGTGTGTGAGTAAATGGTGTGGGAGTGTATGTGGTGTGTATGCGTGTGTATGAGTGTGTGAGTGACCAAATAGAACGTGTTCTGGAGGAAGGTGATGTTAGGAGCCTCAAAAATCGACACGCGTGCATGAAAAGAGTTATGAAAGTCAACGAAGCGAGTGAGGTGTGTAAGAATCGTGCCTTATGGCACTCTCAGTAATTCTCTCAGTCAGCCGGGAGCAAAAGAAAAACGTATGGCTGACAAGCTTACACAGCATAAAACCGAAAAATGGCGGGATAACCGTTCCGAAGAAAAAAAGGGTAAACCCAAATATTCTTGGCAGGGGCGGGCATCAGCGTCCCTATCTATAACAGGTTTACTCCTGCGGTCTCCAACACGTCTGCCTAGCGTGGAGACTATGGGCACAATCCTTCCAACATGGAAAAAGCGCAGAACCAACGGCCCCCAGTTCCCGGTGGTTCCACTATTCCCGGCCAAGGCAGCGGTCGTGGTAACGGTGGGACGGGGGGTGCTAAGGATCTCCGGGCTACGGCAGACTGTCACAAACAACTAAGCGTGGCAACTTATAACGGACGTACTCTTCGGCTGGACCAACACGTCACCGAACTCGAGGTAGAGTTGGATCGCTTGAACTGGCATATTCTGAGGCTATCTGAAGTCCGACGAGAGGGGGAGGACACGATAATCCTACAGTCGGGCAACTTGCTCTATTTTCGAAAAGGTGACCAGCTCTCCCAGGTTTACTGGTCCACAAAGACCTCGTTGGCAGCGTTGTGGAGATCAGTAGTGTGTCGACCAGGGTAGCGTACCTTGTACTAAAACTTTCCAACAGGTACACCCTGAAGGTAATACAGGTATATGCGCCGACCTCGACATACTCTGACGAGATAGCGGAGGCGATGTACGAGGATATTGCGAAAGCAACACATTGTACTGCCAAGGCTCACTACAACGTTGTTATGGGGGACTTTAACGCCAAAGTGGGAGTATAAGAACGCGGCGAAACGAAAATCGGTCCATATGGCTTGGGGTGCCGGAATCACAGGGGCCAGCTGCTGATCAAGTTCCTGGAGTCTGAAAGGCTTTTCTTGATGAATTCATTCTTCAAGAAGAGTCTCCACAGGAGGTGGACTTGGCGAAGCTCCGATTCGGTGACAAGGAACGAGATAGATTTTATCATTACGGATAGTAAGCATATATTTAGAGATATCTCTGTGATCAACAGGTTCAATACTGGAAGCGATCACCGACTTCTTCGGCGCTCCCTAAATATTAACTTGAAAGCTGAAAGGACCCGAAAGATAAGGTCTATTCTCCGACCTACGCCACTCCAAATAGCCGAAACTGAAAAGTTCCAAATGGAACTTAAAAATCGATTCAACCTGCTGGAAACCACAGTTGATGTGGACAAAAGGACCGACACTGTGGTCAACACGCTAAGGAAAGTGTCTCAAAGGTTGTTCCCGAGAACGCAGAAAAAGGAGTACAAACTCTCTGCCGAGACGCTCGAGCTGATGAGGCAAAGGCGGGAAACTCCATCCGATCAGCTGTCTTCGTCAGAATGGAAAAGCCTAAACCAGCGTATGAGGAAGCTGATGCGGCGCGACCTTCGTCGATCGAATACCCGAGCAATCGAGGACGCGATCCACCGCAACAAAGGGTCGAAAGTGTTCGCTCAGCAGCTCGGAAGGCCCCATCTGACGAAGCTGAAAACTGCGGATGGACGTGTCGTCACCTCTAAGCCTGAGCTTCTCGCAGAGATCGAATCTTTACGGGCTCCTTTATTCCACACGGATGACCCCCGTCGGCTTGGTCATCCGTGTGGAATAAAGGAGCCTATAAAAAGATTCGATGCACAGCGATGATGACCACAGAGCCCTGTTAACGCGTCACTATAGTGAGGACATCCCCGATGTCACAGAAAGCGAGATTAGTGCGGCTCTCGGGCAATTCCAGAACAACAAGGCACCCGGTGATGACGAAATTACAACGGAGCTTCTAAAATCCGGCGGGACTCCTATCCTCAAGGAATTGGCAGGTCTTTTTAATTCCGTCATACACCAGGGTATAACACCACAGATTTGGAGCAGGAGTGCGGTGGTACTGTTCTTCAAAACAGGTGATAAAACCATACTGAAGAATTACAGACCCTTCTCACTCCTTTGCCATATCTACAAGTTGTTCTCGAGGGTCGTCACGAATCGTCTCGCTGCAAGACTCGACGATTTCCAGCCTCCGGAGCAGGCCGGGTTTCGAAAAGGCCTTAACACCGTGGACCCCATCCATACTGTTCAGCAGATTGTACAGAAGACCGAAGAGTACAATCAGCCGCTGTGTATAGCATTCGTGGACTACGAAAAAGCCTTCGACTCCATTGAAACTTGGGCAGTTCTGGATGCATTGCAGCGATGTCGGATTGACTGGCGTAATATCGAGGTGTTCAGATGCTTGTATGACACCGCCACGATGACTGTCCAGATACAGGACCAGGTGACTAACTCCATCGAGCTGAATCGAGGTGTAAGACAGGGAGATGTCATATCTCCCAAACTCTTCACCAACGCTCTGGAGGACGTCTTCAAGACCCTGGATTGGACAAGACAGCGTATCAACGTGAATGGTGAGTACATCATGGTGGTCACATCTTCGGTTTGCCGACGACATCGTTGTAATAGCAGAGTCGCTGGAACAGTTAAGCGGAATGCTGCGCAGCCTAGACGAGTCCTCCCGGCGTGTTGGTTTGGGCATGAACTTGGACAAGACAAAGATCATGTTCAATGAACATGTCGTGCCCGGAGCGATAAGCGTCGAAGGGTCAGTTCTCGAAGTCGTAAACAAATACGTCTACCTAGGCCAAACCATCCAGTTAGGTAGACGAAACTTCGAGAAAGAGGCCGACAGGTGGATTCAGCTGGGTTGGGCTGCATTCGGCAAGCTGCGTCGAGTTTTCGGCTCGCCTATACCGCAATGCCTAAAGACCAAAGTCTTTGACCAGTGCGTCCTACCAGTAATGACCTACGGTGCCGAAACGTGAACACTTACGGTGGGGCCAGTCCACAAATTTAAAGTCGCTCAGCGAGCTATGGAGCGAGCTATGCTCGGAGTATCTCTGAAAGATAGACTCAGGAATGAGTATATCCGCCAGAGAACGATAGTAACCGACATAGCTCGCAGAATAAGCTCGCTGAAGTGGCAATGGGCTGGTCATGTCTGCCGAAGGACTAGATGGAGAAGGTCATGGAGTGGAGATTGCGTCTTGGTAAACATAGCGTAGGACGCCCACCAGCCCGATGGTCAGACGACCTCAGAAAGGCTGCTGGTAGAGACTGGATGCGGAAGGCAGAGAATCGGATGTTGTGGCGCAAATTGGGAGAGGCCTATGTCCAGCAGTGGACTGCAATTGGCTGATGATGATGATGAAGTAATAATATATAAGATTACTAGAAAGAAGAGTAGCATTAGGAAGTAAAGTAAATGGGGCGTTGGGCAGATTCCTGGGCGCAGAAGATATTAGCAGAAAAGCCCAGCTAGCAATTCCCAATGCAATACTGATCCCAACGCTAACTTATGGAAGCGAGAGCTGGGTATGGCAGAGCGTGCATGAAAATAGGATAAACGCGGTCGAAATGAGGGCATTGCGCAAAATCTGCGGAGTGAACCTCGCTGACCGCGTGGAAAACAAGGTTACAAGGAAGGAGTCGGATTGAAAGAGAGTGTCGGTGTAAAAGTAAGAAAGGGCATGCTCCGATGGTTCGGACATGTAGAAAGGATGGATGATGCAAGATTGACTAAGCAGATATACAATGCAAAAGCGGATGGATGTAGGAGTCGAGGACGGCCTAGACACATGACCAAATAGAACGTGTTCTGGAGGAAGGTGATGTTAGGAGCCTCAAAAATCGACGCGCGTGCATGAAAAGAGTTATGAAAGTCAACGAAGCGAGTGAGGTGTGTAAGAATCGTGCCTTATGGCGCTCCGTTCTCTCTGCCTACCCCGCAACGGATTTGGCGTGAAGTTATGTATGTGTGTGTGTATGTATGTAATAATATATAAATTTTAATATTTACAGTCTCGGTGGCGCAGTGGCTAGCACCCCGCTTCTGATTCAAGAAGTAGTGGGTTCAAATCCTGGCACACACCAATGACTTTTCGAAATTTTCGGAAGTTACGTGTGATAAATATTGATGACTGACAACTTTGTGCCCGGTATGGCAATAAGTTCGCCACCTATTCCATTTGGGACGTAAACATAACGGCGAGACGAGACTCAACAGCCGCTGCCTACACCTTCGGGTAGAAAAAGGCGTGAAGTTATGTTATGTTAATATTTTCCGACGTAACGAGTTGGCGAGTGGAGTTTAAGCCGCTGCTTTTGGTAGAAAATGCCGTGAAATTATTTATGTTTGTGTGTAGCTTAACGAACCTATGGAACTTTACCTATTATAAACGGAAATAGTCTGAATTAAAATGTATTAAAAAAATTAATTACATTCTGAAACTGTATAAAATTTATTTATTATTCGAAAAAATATGCGGGTCCTGTGGCTTAAAGAATTTATATATGTTAAACTTAATAAATACTTAACATTACCAAATTAAAGTTAGTACAATTTGAATTATTGAGTACCTTATCTAAGGTTTATTAAAAAAATGATACGCATTAAGCTATTTCATCGAAAGAATCGAGAAATTTCTCTCCTTTGCTTCTAAGAAGGTAAAACATTTAAAAAACCGCTTTCTACGAATGCCTGAAACGTCTATTGTAAAACGATTAGGCTGAGTCACGTCATCTCCAGAATAAATGTAACTCGTATAATATTGATTTAAATACTTTCCGATGTTTTTGAAAGCAAAAACAAATAAAAAGTTATAATAACATTTTAATGAAGCGAACTTTATAAATTGAAACGTTGAAAAAATCAAATAATAATTGATTTTATTCTAATAATAAGTTTCATAATAAGAAGAGATCATTCATATTATGTATTCATATAATTCATATTATGAATGATCCCTGCTTATTATGAAGCTATAAGCCAGAATAAAAATTATATGTTATTTTTAAATATGCAAATTATGGAAAGTTATTTAATAACATAAAAATATAGTGTTTTAATTTAAAATATCGGGAAAGCCCTTTTTCGCAAAGACAGAATATATTATTAGCTTTTTATTAGCTTCACCTGTATGTTTGTATGTTTGTTTGTAACCGACTTCTTTGGGCGCGATTTTGACCCACTTTAAACGGCCAGATTTCGTTCAAACTTTGTAGATTTATTGAGGACCGATGACAATACACTAATTTGATAAAATTATTCCATTTTTCAATTTGCAAAATATTATTTTTGTAAATTTTTTAGTGTTCATAGTTCACTTCTCGCACCATCTAGTGGCAATCAGCGGAAAGTCTACGTTATCAACTTGCAACGAGTTCCTTGTATAAGTCACAGATGGCGCTATTCCTCAAATTCGGTTTTGATATCCGTTGTTAGCACGCTTTAAAATAGTTAAGCAATAGTTTAAAAAACTAAAAAACACGCTTTTTATAGAAAACCGAACTAAAAAATAGAAAATGAATTTTAATGAATTTAAATTAAGAAAATAGTGTTAAAAATTTCAATGAATATAAACTATTAATAGTGTGAATAAAAAAATAAAAAATATTTAAAAAAAAGCGTGGGGTGCTTTTTAAGATATTATCGAAATGATAATCACTCTACTCATATCTGTCAATAAAATATTTATAACTATTGACACCATGCACCCCACGCTTTTTTTAAATCTGCCTATAGGATTCTTATTTTCTGCTCTGTGAGCTTTTTGTGAATTATCAGTAAATATGTACATTAATGTCCATTGCCTAGATCGAAAACATTATGTGATTGCTCATCTTGAAAACTAGATGGCGCTGTTGCTGTTTGTGTCATCACGCGATTGTTTTTAAATCATACAAACATTCGTTATTCGTACTATACGTAATGGTTTACCAAGAATGGTATTACTACGATTTGATTCGACTTTTGTGACTGAATTATTGAACATCTGCAATTGCCTTCCTCAGAGTATCTACTGTCAGTTTTATTGTATTTTTGAACTGAGCGACTATCGGTCAGTAGGTCGAGACGAGTAATGGACCGATCGATTGCACAATAATAAATTATTAATCTTACATGCGGCAGTTAGTCTCTAGAAAATGTTACGTAATAAGTTATACATATTTTTTTAAGGAATGGATGTTTTTCAAATATATATATATATATATATATATATAGACAAAATAAATATATACCAAACTAGACAATAGTGCCGCCCTATTTCTTTAAATGGATGTCTTGAAAGGCGATTAAGAGATATCCATCTAATTTTAAGTAGTAGAGTCACGCAGTTCGCTGCATGTATAAGCTGGCTCGACCGGTTAATTACCTCGGCCTCTTGGAATATCGATGTCAAGTGGCTCATGCCACGTTTCGTTCGGTAAAAGAGATATCCACAGGCTCAATCCTCTTTTCCATCCCTTCCCATCCTGCTACTATTTGTGATACTATTTGTTTCAGGTGTCCAAGGGCGGTAGTAGTCTATTCCACAAAAAAACATCATGTCTGGTATAGTTATTCTCAAATCCCTCAATATATAAATCCTTAATTTGAGTTCTAGTACTTATCAATAATTTTACAAATCCCTTAAGGAATTATAATTCTTCGTACATACTTACTGATATGGACTGAACCCATTCTGTTGGATGCTTGATTTGATAAACTCACTAGAGTCTAATCTCTAGATTAATAAGTCCCAAAAATTTAATAACTATTTGCAATAATTGTTTCAGACATACTGTTGAAGTTGTAATGACCTGCAAAGGAAGATCACGATCTGAAGATGATGCGATGCTCCTGGCACACGGCACTTGTCTTTTTCATATGGTATATATCTGATATACATTTTATATTTTTAGAATTGGCTTAACAGTTATTAATCTTAATAATAGGATAATTCTTGTAATATTATCAGCAATACTTTTATTTTCTTGCCCTTGCTGCAAAGAACTTGGCGTGAATTTATGTATAATATATCCTATAAAAATAATTGATAGATATACACAAATATAGAAAAGTTAATTTTATCCCCCGCAGCGATCTCTTCCAGACAACCTTATTTATAATTACCTTTTTTTCTAAATTATATTACAGCAAAATCTGGAAAAAATAGGTACTTATAATTAATGTGTTTACTAATATCTCTAATACTACTAACTATCCATAATATTAATATTTATATAAAATTTAAATCTCGTAGTTGAGGTTAAAATGTTTGATAATTTAATTTATCAAGAATCCCTAAAAATATTTCAGTACAAATTTCAGATCAACACATGCATATCTATTTATTGTTAAAGACTCATAGTTTTCGTGGAAGAAACAATTAATAACAATAAGAGGGAGAGTGGGTGGAAAGAATGAGTCTTTGACCCGCCTGTACTCATGTTCAATTCTAATACTTTTATATCTATACTTAATATTATAAAAAGGAAAGATTTGTATTTTTGTATGTAACGAATAAACTCAAAAAGTACTGGACCGATTTTAATAATTTATATAACTTTTTTTCTTTAGAAAGCTACATTATCACTGAGTAACATAGGCTATGTGTAATCATCGTCGTCATCGACATTTTGTTTGTACGCGAGTAACACCGTGATGCGGGAAGCTACATACAATATAGCGGTACGAAGTTCGCGCGGTCTGCTAGTATATTATATAGAAGATTGGATCTCTCTGTCACAACACTTCGATATACTGATAGTCAACTTGGCATCTCTAAAGGGATTTCAGCACAGGCCAAGTTTCGAGAGAATGAAAGGCTTTCCTATAGTTCACAAACCCCACGCACAGAGGTTGATTTATACTCTTCGATCTTTTGTATAATCTGGCGAACTGTGTGAATGTGTGCAGCTTATTCGGGAAGCTGAAAGTCGGCCAGCATGCGCGAGAGTCAATTTGTAATGACTTTTAGCTAATAGCTCAAATAGCTCTGGTTAGACATGGTTCAAAAGCGAGATGGGTACATAATTATTTAAGCGGGTCTGTCATTCTTCTTGAAAAAAATAGTGCGTGGAGTCCCTCCGCGCTAAAGAAGTGAAACTTTGTAACAAACATACATTTAAAATACACAAAATTTAAAAGACCACATCTTACTTACATTATGACGGGTCTCGTCTCGTGATTCGTGAATCAAGATTAGCGGGTTCAATCACCACTCGAGTATAATAATAATAATAAAAATATTTTTATTATATATATTTTTTATATATTTTATTTAAATTCATTAAAAATATTTATCCCGCAAAATTGTATTTATAATGACGTCACATAAATTTTCGAGTTATTTTCAAATAGCCCTTCCATTTGATACACATATTCTATAAAAGCATAAGAACTATATCTGTATGAAAGGTAGGTATTTCACTAGTCGAGCTGGCCCATTATTGCGGAAAATAACGATTTTATTAATTATTATTATCAATTATATAATATTTTTAACTATAGTTAATGTTTTGTATGAACAGCACACGTCTGGCATGTGCAGTAGGTCGCTTCGTAATGACTAGTTGGCTAACAGATTTACAAAAACATAAGATTTTACTATTAAAGATAGACAAAAAAAAATATAGTAAATAAAAAATAATAATGAAAATAATTTTTTGGTTTGTTTGTTAAATAGCAAAAAAAATTTAAAATTATAACAATATTTTTTGTGCAGTTAGTACTTTTGAGACAACAGGGGACGTTAAACGCGCTTTTGCAAGATCCTCTTCAAAAACAATACCACCACGCTTCTGGTCTATTCCACGCATTCTGATCTCGTACAGACTAACGTCCGTGAGTCCGTGATGTCATCGCAGTAGTGCTGAATTAGCCAGGATCTGGGATCCCTAGCCCAGCTGATAACAAGAGTTTGTGAAGATTTAAATAGCTGTCCGAATTTTTGAACTTCTCCCAGAATCTCATCCATAGATGAAACAGTTGCGCCATCATTCTTCTTAAATTTGGTCAAGTGGCTCTGTCCATTAGTCACATCCAGAACTCGTTCTATATGGTTAAGGAAGGTGTTATGGCTGTCCTCGACTCTTAAATCCATCGTCTTTTGCTTGTATATCTGTTTAGTAAATCTTGCATCATCCATTCTTTCTACGTGTCCAAACAGATCGAGAGCGTGCACATCGTGACAAAGGTCGCGATGTGCACGCTCTATGATTTATTGACATTATTTATAATTTCACTAAAACTACCAAACATTCTAATGATTTTAACTATATAAACATGTATAGGACAAACAGACACTAAAATGTTACTCCTACATAGGAATTACAACAAAAATAGTCAGCGATAGCGTGCAGAATGACTATTTTATCACGAACACATCTTATCTACTAAGGTCACGGTTGTGAAGATAAGACTAACTTATCGCACCTGAAGATCTGAAACGACAGTTGCAATAAGTTTAAACTATAAAATAGTAACCATAAATTAAAATAAAATAAATTCATTTATTTGTTCACTTATTTTGGAGTGGCGACGTTCTGCAAACATTTCTAATAGTAATCAACATTTCTAATTATGAGTTTGCATTGATGTTGTTTTGATAAATGCTATATATGAGTTTTATTATTGTACTTACTTGTTGCACAACGTAATTCTAAATAGAAGATGTTGCGTCAATTGTGCTTGACTAATATCATAGACTAATATCATATAATTTCTCTCATTACTTGTTCGACGATGATTTTAAGTTGGTTGGGTCATAACTGTGACGGTCATACTTATAGTATTGTTCATATTCTTTTTTACGGACTAATTCAAATTTTGTCTTGCCAAAAAAATAAAGTTTATGATGATAAACTATTAAAGAAACTATTCTATATATGAATTTTTATATAAAAATTAAAAAATAACAATTAGGGGTAGGCTAATAGCTAAAAGGGTGTGAGTGTCAGACCTACCCGATATGCACACAAAATTTCATGATAATCGGTCAAGCAATTGCGGAGGAGTATGATAACTAACAATGTGATACGAGAATTTTATATATCAGAAGATGATTTTTATTTTGACAAAGTATGATTAATGTGGACATGCCAATACACGTCTCACAAGAATTTAATTTGTCTGTGTACATTATTATTGACTCTCAGTCAGCCGGGAGTGAAATAAAAACATATGGCTGACAAGCTTACACAGCACAAAACCGAAGGCTGGCGGTATAACCATCCCAAAAACATTGGTCAACCTAAATGTTCGTGGTAGGGACGGGCAGCAGCGTCCTTATCTATAAGAGGTTTACCCCTGCGGTCTCCAACCCGTTTGCCCAGCGTGGGGACTATGGGCATAAACTTCCCTATGGAAAAAGCAGCAATACAACGGCCCCCAGTTCCCGGTAGTCCCGCTATTCCCGGCCAAGGCAGCGGTCGTGGTAACGGTGGGACAGGGGGTGCGAAGAATCTCCGGGTTACGGCAGGCTGCCAAAAACAACTACTCGTGGCCACTTATAATGGGCGCAGTCTTCGGCTGGACCAACATCTCACCGAACTCGAGGTGGAGCTGGGTTGTTTGAACTGGCATATTCTAGGGTTATCTGAAGTCCGGCGAGAGGGGGAGGACACGATACCCTTACAGTCAGGCAACTTACTCTACTTTCGGGAAGGTGACCAGCTCTCCCAGGTGGGTGTCGGTTTCCTCGTTCACAAGGACCTCGTTAGCAGCGTTGTGGAGATCAGTAGTGTGTCGACCAGGGTAGCGTACCTTGTACTGAAACTCACCAACAGGTACACCCTGAAGGTAATACAGGTATATGCGCCGACCTCGACATACTCTGACGAGATAGCGGAGGCGATGTACGAGGATATTGCGAAAGCAATACATTGTACCGCCAAGGCTCACTACAACGTTGTTATGGGGGACTTCAACGCCAAAGTGGGAGTATAAGAACGCGGCGAAACGAAAATCGGTCCATATGGCTTGGGGTGCCGGAATCACACGGGCCAGCTGCTGATCAACTTCCTGGAGTCTGAAAGGCTTTTCTTGATGAATTCATTCTTCAAGAAGAGTCTCCACAGGAGGTGGACTTGGCGAAGCTCCGATTCGGTGACAAGGAACGAGATAGGTTTTATCATTACGGATAGTAAGCATATATTTAGAGATGCCTCTGTGATCAACAGGTTCAATACTGGAAGTGATCACCGACTTCCTCGAGGCTGTCTAAATATTAACTTAAAAGCTGAAAGGACCCGGAAGATAAGGTCTATTATCCGACCTACGTCACTCCAAATAGCCGAAACCGAAAAGTTCCAAATGGAACTTAAAAATCGATTCGACCTGCTAGAAACCACAGGCAACGTGGACGAAAAAGCTGACACTGTGGTCAACACGCTGAGGAAAGTGTCTCAAAGGCTGTTCCCGAGATTGCAGAAAAAGGAGTCCAAGCTCTCTGCTGAGACACTCGAGCTGATGAGGCAAAGGCGAGAAACTCCATCCGATCAGCTGTCTTCGTCAGAATGGAAAAGCCTAAGCCAGCGCATTAGAAAGCTGATGCGGCGCGACCTTCGTCGATCGAATACGCGAGCAATCGAAAACGCGATCGACCGCAACAAAGGGTCAAAAGTGTTCGCTCAGCAGCTTGGAAGGTCCCATCTGACGAAGCTGAAAACTGCGGATGGACGTATCGTCACCTCTAGGCCCGGGATTCTCGCAGAGATCGAATCTTTCTATGGGCTTCTTTATTCCACACGGATGACCAAGCCAACTAGACACAGCGATGATGACCACAGAGCCCCGCTAACGCGTCACTATAGTGAGGACATTCCCGATGTCACTGAAAGCGAGATTAGTGCGGCTCTCGGGCAACTCCAGAACAACAAGGCACCCGGTGATGACGGAATTACTACAGAGCTTCTAAAAGCCGGCGGGAGTCCTATCCTAAAGGAATTAGCAAGCCTTTTTAATTCCGTCATACACCAGGGCATAACACCACAGGCTTGGAGCAGGAGTGCGGTGGTGTTGTTCTTCAAAAAAGGTGATAAAACCTTACTGAAGAATTACAGACCCATCTCACTCCTGAGCCATATCTACAAGTTGTTCTCGAGGGTCGTCACGAATCGTCTCGCTGCAAGACTCGACGAATTCCAGCCTCCGGAGCAGGCCGGGTTTCGAAAAGGCTTTAGTACCGTGGACCACATCCATACTGTTCGGCAGATTGTACAGAAGACCGAAGAGTACAATCAGCCGCTGTGTATGACATTCGTGGACTACGAAAAACCCTTCGACTCCATCGAAACTTGGGCAGTTCTGGATGCACTGCAGCGATGTCGGATTGACTGGCGTTATATCGAGGTGCTGAGATGCTTTTAGGTGTAAGACAGGGAGATGTTATATCTCCCAAACTTTTCACCAATGCTCTGGAGGGCGTTTTCAAGACACTGGATTGGACTGGACAGGGTATCGACGTGAATGGTGAGTACATCTCGCATCTTCGGTTTGCCGACGACATCGTTGTAATGGCAGAGTCGCTGGAACAGTTAAGCGGAATGCTGCGCAGCCTGGACGAGTCCTCCCGGCGTGTCGGTTTGGGCATGAACTTGGACAAGACCAAGGTCATGTTCAATGAACATGTCGTGCCCGGACCGATAAGCGTCGAAGGGTCAGTTCTCGAAGTCATAAAAAATCCGTCTACGAAGGCCAAACTATCCAGTTAAGTAGACGAAACTTCGAGAAGGAGGCCGAAAGGAGGATTCAGCTGGGTTGGGCTGCATTCGGTAAACTGCGTCGGGTCTTCAGCTCGCCCATACCGCAATGTCTGAAGACCAAAGTCTTTGACCATTGCGTCTTACCGGTGATGACCTACGGTGCCGAAACGTGGACACTCACGGTGGGGCTAGTCCACAAATTTAAAGTCGCTCAGCGAGCTATGGAGCGGGCTATACTCGGGGTATCTTTGAAAGATAAACTCAGGAATGAGTATATCCGCCAGAGAACTGGAGTAACCGACATAGCTCGTAGAATAAGCTCGCTGAAGTGGCAATGGGCTGGTCACATCTGCCGAAGGACCGACGGTAGATGGAGTAAGAAGGTCATAGAGTGGAGACCGCGTCTTGGCAAACGTAGCGTAGGACGCCCATCAGCCCGATGGTCAGACGACCTCAGAAAGGCTGCTGGAAAAGACTGGATGCGGAAGGCAGAGAATCGGATGTTGTGGCGCACATTGGGAGAGGCCTATGTCCAGCAGTGGACTGCAATAGGCTGATGATGATGATGATTATTATTGAAAGTCATTTATCAATGACAATAATAAAAATAGATTAATTTTATCTTACTAAGTTTACTTTTCATTGGATATGAGGGCAAACAAGCAGGCGTATCGACTCATGGTAAGCGACCAGCGCCGCCCATAGACACTTGTAACATATTTAGTATTACAGTTGCGTTGACGACCTATAAGGGAGTTGGATAGGAAATTATAGGGAAGGAAGGTGGGCCTGTAATAAATGAAACTCGGTATGAACTACTTTACGACGATCTTCTGAGAGGTCATAGTATTTAACTAGTCGAGGCGGCCTAATCGTATTTCTAAAATATAACGTTATAAATTGAAAATGAATACCTGCGGCCCGAAGAGAGCGGAGACAGGTTCAGTATTAAAGTATTGACATCTTTTCCTTTTGGGTGCAAAGAATTGGAGATACAAAACAGGAAGACATGCAGTGCAAAAGCGGATAGGTGTAGTTATCATGTAAGAATCGTGTTTTAAGGGACTCTGTTCTGGTTGTTTACTCGTACTAACTAGTGGTACCAAGGGACTTGATGTTAAGTTTAGTGGTGTTGTTTGTATTTAAATTGTTATTCGTGTTATTGTTATTCAAAAATCGTAAATAATAACCACATCTATCATATTTCATTAAATTCTTGTTTATATATTAGTAAAAATCTTCAATCGTGTCATAATAAAGCTATCATGTAAAATTATCTTCTTTTAACATGAGTATATTTTTTATCTCATTGTAATCATACGTATTGATTTTATTTTGGTTCTTTTAAACTATTTTATCAAATATTCCTTTTTTTTTCACGCATTCTTGTCGCTGAAGCCTAGTTTTGGGAAAAATTAGGGCGACGGAAGTACGGTAATATAAAACATATATAAATATACACACATATGAGTGCCGTTAGATATAAAAACTGCAAAACCTGAGAGTCCAGGGTCAGTCAATGAATATTCAGTTCTACTTCCCTACTATTTATGCCACTATTTTCAAAGTTTGCAAAACACAATTATTTTCAGGTAATTATTCGGAAAGTTCGGTTTCGATTTTGACGAAACACAAAACTATTATGGTACTAATTGTAATTGTGATTTTCAATTACCTTTGTCGAGACTACTATGTAATAGTACAAACATACATAAATAACTTTACATATTTAGCCTAGGTAGGTCCTGCTGTTGTCTCTTCTATAGTTCCACCCACCGCTCACCTTAGTACCTGCAGTCACTCGAAGCCCAAAGGACTAACCTCAAGTTAGTCATAGTTATTCTTTTCATAATATAATTTTAAACTGCTAAAAATAAAAGAAAACTCTGAAAAAAATTTTTTTCTATTTGAGATGGGGCAGTTATTTTTAAATAATTTCTATAATCTGTTAGAAACACATTACAATAATTTGTATGAAGATTCATTGGCTGGCCCTGGTTTCCGAGTTAAAAATCTGACGGTCCTTCACTCACAATTCAATTTTTTATTTATTGTTTGTGAAATTATACGAATAATAATATTAAATATTCATTCTATTACACACTAACATAGGTTTTTTATTTGCTACTTTTTTGTCTGTTTGTCTGCATGGAGATGATTAATCTTTACTTCTGTTTTATTTGATAGAAAATAGTTTTTAGATCACGCCAATTATCATAGAAAGAAAAAAATCAAATACACAATCGCCTCTAAATAATCGAACCACGCCACCTTTTTATGACAAAGGCAAACAAACACGCGAATCTGCAACACGGATAGTGTTACAAATACATTGCTGGCCTTTAAAATAGCCTAAAAAAGTAGTCGGGCCTCCGGAGACCTCTCTGATCAAAACGTGGCATTAGCCACTTTACATCAATGTATTTCATTGGTCGAGTCGGCCCAGTCATGCGAACTGCGTGGCTCTATCACTGATAAACCTAACAACATATCCCGGTTAAAATCTAGTAAATTCTATAATAGTATTAGTAAACTTAATATAATCAAAGTTTTTTGAGTGCGAGAACTTAACTCAGACAATATTACAATATTCTCATTCATAATAGATAAATAAATCATAAAAGAAACTTTGAAGTTTTTCAAGTTTTACTAAAATTCATACAAACATTTTCCAAACTGCTATTAACCCTCCATTGCCTAAGGAAATGATATACGTAACTTCAGCGGCCACATAAACCTACGGCTGTTATCGTATCAACTTGATTGATGGTCACAATGACCTCGACATTACGGTATCGTGGACCATGAATTGTACTGTCTGAGGGTTAAATTCAACACGTCACTTGTGACCTCTGCGGCTTTTTTAACGTGGATATCATGATGAAAAAGTTGAAAAGTTAAAGGTCTAGAGTTAGTAGACGTCTAAAGTTAGTTTATAGAATGTTTTGTACTGAGTAGATACTTATATTGTTTTAAAAGTTTTAAGAAAGTTTGCGAATTTATATTTCTAATTCTTTCAGCTTGAACAGATCTGATATTGGATTTAGAATGACGTTAAATTATTTTTCGAGTTACAACAAGTCTTTTCAATTGATACCCTGTAAAAGACCGATTTCACCATTTTGGATTCAGAATTATGTCTCTCTTTTTATTTTCCTCGCATATTTGATACCCAATATTGCAGAAGTGCATTAAGATCCAACGTGCTTCCTTACAACCTTGTTTACAACGCGGTTAGCCAGATCATTACCGCTCAGGAATCTGCCCAAAGCTCCATTTATGCTGTTTCCTAACGCCACTCTTTTTTCCTTTCTATATCACTTTCTTCTTTACTTTCTTTGAAGTCAAGTTTGGGAATATCATTATTGGAATCCTACATTATTCAAATTGCACACCTTTTAATGTTCGGGTAACAACATTAAGTGGTTTAAGCTGTGCGTTGATCAGTCAATCAAATCTTTAGAACAGTGCATTTTATGTACATATAAATAAAATAAATAAATAAAAATAGCCTTAATTACTGATAACACTTCTTACAAAACTTTTGTTTTTTTTTTTCACATATAGTTTGACATTTATCTTTTTTGTTTTTTTTTTTTATGTAAATAGTAGATTTTTAATATGGTTGAAATGGCATGTCCGATTTTAATAATTTAAAAAAGTAATGATGAAACATTTATACTTACGAAGGAATTTACTTGTCTAAAAATCAATACAGAAACATAAATATAGTGGTGGATTTTGATTAGCACTATTACATTATTAAAAATGTGAAAAATACTTATTATAAAGTAGTATAATACTTATTAGACGGGCCTCGTGGCGCATTGGTAAAACTACTGGCTGAAGCAATGTTCGATTCTCACCCGAGCACAAATATTTGTGACAAAACATGAATATTTGTGTGGTGTCTGGGTGTTTTTCTATGTATTATAAGTATGTCTTTACAAAAGAAAAGTATATATTATGTATTAATATCCGTTATCTAGTATCCATAATATTAGGTCGGGAAAAAGTCTTTTCGCATAACGTAGGTATAAACTTATTATAAAATTTCTTTGACTGTACTATTTGTGTCTGACTGGTTTTGGTAACATTAAAAAGGTTACATTATAAAGAAAAGAAAAAAATAAAAAAAAGTTGTTCCCGCTATTTTTCATTTGTTTTTCTCTCCGTAAAAATGAGTGAATCTAATGAAGAAATTCGATACATTTTAAAATTTTATTATAAAAAAGGCAAAAATGCAACTCAAGCAGTGAAAAAAATTTGTGATGTTTATGGACCTGATGCAGTGTCAGTAAGAGTAGCACAAATTTGGTTCAAACGTTTTCAGTCCGGAAATTTTGATGTTAAAGATGCACCTCGCTCTGGTCGCCCTGTTACGAATAAAATGGACGCCATTTTTGAAAGAGTGGAGCAAGATCGGCATATTAGTAGTTACGATGTAGCTGAAGAACTGGGAATTGACCACAAAACAGTTTTGACCCATTTGAAGAAAGCTGGTTATACAAAAAGCTCGATATTTGGGTGCCACACGAGCTCACTCAAAGAAACTTAATGAACCGTGTACTCATTTGCGATTCATTATTGAGACGTAATGAAACCGAGCCGTTTTTGAAGAGATTGATAACTGGCGATGAAAAGTGGATCACGTACGACAAGAACGTGCGAAAAAGGTCGTGGTCGAAAGTTGGCCAGGCTTCACAGACTGTGGCCAAACCTGGCCTAACACGAAATAAGGTGATGCTGTGTGTATGGTGGGATTGGAAGGGCATTGTTCATTATGAGCTTTTACCGTCCGGCAAAACCATCGATTCTGATCTTTACTGCCAGCAACTGATGAGATTAAAGGAAGCAGTCGAGAGAAAACGGCCGGAATTGATCAACAGGAAGGGTGTGGTCTTTCATCACGATAACGCTAGACCACACACATCTTTAGCCACTCAGCAAAAATTAAGAGAGTTTGACTGGGAGGTCCTAGTGCATCCACCATATAGCCCTGACCTTGCGCCTTCAGATTTTCACCTGTTTCGGTCTCTTCAGAATTCTTTAGGTTCTGTTGTTGTTGACCTCAAGAGAGGACTGCCAAAACTATTTGTCCCGTTTTTTTGATCAGAAGTCCCAAAGTTTCTACAGTAACGGGATAATGTCTCTGCCCACAAAATGGCAGAAAGTTATTCAACAAAACGGTACATATATATTGTAAATAAATGTAAATAAACTTTGAAAAAAATGTCTTGACTTTTCATACAAAAATACGAAAATACTTTTTCCCCAACCTATTACAAACATTTAGTTGCTTAGCTTGGAACTGGAGGGCGCTGTGTGTATTGTGTCCAAGATGTTTATATTATTATTGTAAAGTACATGACTAGAATAGTTGGACATATCTCGAAAACGTTTTATGTATATTTATACGGTATATAAAATTGTAGAACATTCTCTTTTTCTATGATCCATAATTTTCGCTGCGTATATTTTATGGCCAATTTTCTTAACATTTATCGCCATATTTTGAACAATATACATCATCACTACATAGTATAAAACAAAGTCGCTTTCTCTGTCCCTATGTCCCTTTGTATGCTTAAATCTTTGAAACTACGCAACGGATTTTGATGCGGTTTTTTTTAATAGTTAGAGGGTGTCAACGGGGTGGTATTCATGAATAGTGAAAAAAAATGATAATTTTCAAGATTTATAACTTTAATCGAAAACGCTGCCTGAACCCTAAGTGATAAATCAAAACAATGTACTACATTATTATACACCTTTAAAAGGTCTATAAAAAAGTCCACGAGGGCATATGTCTATGTCTTAGGGATAACACAATGTACTTTTTAAATGTTTTTAATGTTTTTTTTTTTCGTTGCGGGTAGTTCAACTTATGAACATCAAGTTTTTGCTTAAATCATTTAAAATTAAATTAAAAATATTTATACTTTATTTCTTTTTATTTAATGTTAAAATCTAATATATAACAGTGAATAACTGCTGGTTAAGTGTTATCTCCGTACTATAATCTCCTTTCATAAAGTTATACCTATTATAAAGATGGATTCTGCAAAGAAAACACTCAAGGACACCATATTGGACATGCAAGTTAATTTTGAGGAGCGTATGGCTAATTTTGAATCTGACTTACACAAGAAATCGTCTAGTTCATCTAGTATTACGAGTTTAGCAGAAGAATTTGCTGCATTCAAATCCTTTATCATAGAAACCCTTAAAAACCTTGAAATGCAAGTCTCAGTGCTTACCTGTGCGATAGACAATATGGAGACAAGAAGTCGTCGCAAAATACTTCTGCTTCATGGCATTACAGAGGTAAAGGATGAGAATGCAGCCGAGACGGTCACTAAAACTATACAGAGTAAGTTGATGATGGACTCTTTCACTAAAAATGATATTGGTAGATGTCATAGAATGGGGAGACAGAAATCAAATGATAAAATAAGGCCCATATTGATTGAATTTCAAACAATCACACAGAGGGACAATGTCTGGAACTCAAAAACTAAACTGAAGGGCACCGGTGTTACTGTCTCTGAGTTTTTGACAAGGTCTAGACATACAGCATTCATGGCTGCTCGTGAGAAATTTGGTATGTCCAA
The DNA here is from genome assembly GCA_905147225.2 of Euproctis similis. Classification (NCBI taxonomy): domain Eukaryota; kingdom Metazoa; phylum Arthropoda; class Insecta; order Lepidoptera; family Erebidae; genus Euproctis; species Euproctis similis. The sequence goes on along the minus strand of LR990113.1, from coordinate 3,886,620 downwards.
CTGTTGGACCCGCGAGGGGTCTGTATTCGTTATTGCTACTGATGGATCACGTCATTGCATCTCTTCGCTGACTGATCTACAAAATATTAAGGACGTTGATACAGAAAAGCCAAAGGTAGCGAAAGGGGGGCCTCCAAGGCTCAAACGTGCTGCTACTTCAAAAAAGTAGGAATCTTTACCTATGTTAAACCAGTGTACAATTTTTTCTTTATTTTCTATGTATTTACTATTTCTCAATCTCTTTACACTATCAGTTACCTACCTTAAGTAAAGTAATACCTAAATTAATACCCGGAGTCTTCATGCAAATACTATTCCTCTCTTCTTCAGTATAGTAATCTTATTTAATAAGATATGATCTTAAAAATTATTATAAACTGGTCTGTTTATATTTGTGATAGTTTAAATACTGATAGTAGGTACTACTTTTCTCTGTCAGACTCTGTCCAATTGTCAAATTTGTCAACCACAGTAATGATTACTGGACATGTCAATATGTTACAATTCTGCCAAAACAATGTTTGTAATTTATTTATAAATTTATTTGTTAGATCTTGGCAATAATAGCTAATAATTGTTATCTTTTTAATTTAACTGTACTTTGTGTATTGTATTACCATAACATTGTATATATATATATATATATATATATATATATATATGTAAATTTTATTGTGCAGGAACATTTAGGATTTGTATTAACTTTATTTAAATAGCAACGATAGCACGCAACTGGCAGATGGTCGTATTTATTTTTTATTTTGTTAGTTTTATAATTATTATATATATTTTCTTGTATATATATAGACATATATATATTTGCATTACTTATATATTATCATGACTAATACAGATAACAGCGATAGTGAAAGTTTTTTGTCTGCAAGCAGTAGCAATAATAGTTTTGTTAGTTTGCCTGCGCTTGATAGCGTTCTACAGTCTGAGTTTTCTGATGTACCGAGGAATTTCAATGTAGTCCATATTAATGCCCAAAGTCTTCCTGCTCATTTCCCGGATATGCTGGCTAATTTTGACTGTGCGAATCTACATGCCATTCTAATTTCTGAATCATGGCTAAAACCATGCTTGCCTTCTTCCTCTTTTTCTCTTCCTGGGTTCCACCTAATAAGGAATGATCGCACGGGGTGTGGTGGTGGTGGTGTCGCCATATATTTGCGAAACTATATTCCGTATTCCATTGTCAGTACGTCGGCACAGCCACCGCCGCCGAACGCCGGTGAGCATCTTTTCTTGGAAGTGGAACTCCAGCATACAAAAGTTCTTCTTGGCGTCTTCTATTCTCCTTCTCCTCGAAATGATTTCTTCTTCTCTCTTGAGCTTCTCTTAGAAAACCTGATTCCATCTTATAACCACACAGTCATCATGGGTGATTTTAATACATGTCTGTTAAAAACCGATTCCCGTGCCCTTTCCCTAAAGTCTATCGTAGAATCTAATAATTTAACTCTCCTACCTCTTCATGCTACTCACCATTTCCCTAACTGTAATCCATCTCTTCTTGATCTAATCTTTGTTTCATCGGCTGAGTTTGCTGTTAAACATGGACAGTACCCAGCTGACAGTTTCTCTTACCATGACTTGATCTTTCTTTCGTATAAAATCCGCCCTCCTAAGGCAAATCGTAAGATTTTGCTGCAACGAAGTTTTAATGGCATGGACCGCGATAAGCTTTGCATGGATGCCGACAACATTAACTGGGTACCGTTATTAGAGTCGAATAATACAGATTATAAAGTCAACTATTTCAACGATTCCTTAATTAAACTATACGATGTCCATGCGCCTATTCGCTCCATAAAAATAAAACATCTACCATCTCCTTGGCTGACAAATGAAATAAAAGACTTAATGAAACTTAAAGCTGCAGCTAAGTGCCGATATAGATGTCGTCCTACAACTACCAACTTGGAGAAATACGTCGCTGCAAGAAACCGCTGCAATAAGATGTGTAGGAAAGCACAACGCCAACATATCCACGCTTCTGTTGAAAATGGTGATCCAGCAAAAGTCTGGAAATTTCTAAAATCCAATAAAATTCCAAAATGGTGTTGGAAGGGCACAAAGTAATGCTACGCCTATAAATATTAACATTAATTCTTTAAATAAACACTTCTCTTCTTCGTCCAACTTTGACAGGACCACACAAAGTAATACACTTAAATATCTTTCATCACTTCCAACACCTGATTATTCACAATTTGAATTCTCACAATTTGCCGCTTGTGATGTTAAGAAGAACTTACTCTCGATATCATCAAATGCGATCGGAAACGACTGTGTCAGCCGAAACATGATTATTCCCATTCTTGACCAAGTTTTACCTATTATTACTCATATACTTAACTTCTCTATATCCTCCGGCTTCTTTCCAACAACATGGAAAGAAGCCCAAATTATCCCTCTCCCGAAAAAACCACGACCTCTGTCTTTTACCGACTACCGTCCCATTTCCATTCTCCCATTTCTATCTAAGGTCTTAGAACGCCTAGTCCACTCACAACTTAGTTCTTTCCTTAATCAAAATAATCTCCTAAATCCCTTCCAATCCGGTTTTCGTGCTGGCCACAGTACTGTTTCCGCGCTGGTGAATGTCACCGATGATATTCGCCTTGGCATGGACCACGGGAATCTTACGGTCCTGTCCCTCCTTGATTTCAGTAATGCCTTTAATACCGTAGATTTCCGTGTTCTGCTGGGTATACTTCGTTCTCTTAACATATCTCCAACGGCGGTTGATTGGTTTCAAAGTTACCTGTTTGGTCGCCGGCAACGTGTCCGGCTTGATGACAAATATTCCGATTGGACTGATACTACTGCCGGTGTACCACAGGGTGGCGTTCTCTCACCTCTTCTCTTCGCTGTCTTTATTAATTCTATCTCTAATAATTTAACTTCAACCTACCATCTTTATGCAGACGATCTGCAGATTTATACACAAGCTCCACCGGAGAAAATACAGCATGCAATTATGTTAATGAATCAAGATCTGGAAAGAATATGCGAATGGAGCTATAATTATGGCCTTAGCGTTAACCCGTCAAAAACTCAGGTCATTGTTGTCGGCAGCTCCAGGATGATAGCAAGACTAAATTTATCTCTGTTACCTCAGGTTTGTTTCAATGGAACCAACCTACCTATAGCCACCAAGGTTAAGAATCTAGGGGTCTATATCGATAGCACTTTATCCTGGAGTCCTCAACTGCAAGAAGTAAGCCGCAAGCTGTTTGCTTCTGCGGGGTCCTTGCGAAGGTTACGAAATTTCTTGCCCATTGCCACTAAAACTACACTCGCGCAATCTCTCCTTCTTCCTATTCTCGATTATGCCGATGCCAGCTATCTGAATCTCACTGAAGCACAACTTGACAAACTTGAGCGTCTTCAAAATGTCTGTATCAGATTTATATTTGGCCTTCGCAAATATGATCACGTTTCAGAGTATCGTAAAAAGCTCAAGTGGCTTCCTATTCGTCTTCGCCGGAATACTCACATTCTCGTGTTATTATTTAACATTTTATTTAATCCTAATTCCCCCAAGTATCTCAAGGAACGTTTCAAGTTCTTACATGACACACATTCGAAATATCTTAGGTCATCGGAAAACTTGAGATTGGCTGTCCCAAGACACTCCACCCATTTCTATGGGCAATCGTTTTCCGTCCAGGCAGTGCTACTTTGGAATGCTTTGCCTGTGGAAATCAGGAAAGCCAAATCCATAGCATGTTTTAAATCTCTTCTGGCGCAACATTTTGAAACATTTTAATTTGTTATATATCTGTTACTTTTGTATATACGTATGTCTGTAATTCTGTAGGTCTGTGTATATTTTATTATATGCTTACTGACTATTTAATGTATTATATTTTAGAATTATTTATTTATTTATATATTTAATTATTTATATATCTATATGTTAATTAATGTATTTATGTATGTTCTGAATGATGTATTTATTAATTATGTTTTGTCGATTATTACACCTGATTACCCGTGTCTTGTATTTACTATTGTCCATCCAAAGGTTGCCTGTAAGAAATTGCTTTTAGTGATAAGGCCGCCATTTGTACTTTTATTTATTTAGTCTAATGTATGTTTCTTGTTTTCCTATTCTATAAGGTGTACAAATAAAGAGTTATCTATCTATCTATCTAACACACAATGACCATTATTATTTTTATACTTTTTACGAGAAATAATAGCTTATTTACGAAGCAATTTTAAACATTACAGCATTAATTTTCATCCAATTAAGTATCTTAAATAGATTGTGCTTTTAATATAGATCAATATAGCCATTTATAGCATGTAATTTAAACTAATATTTATGAAGATATTACAGTATTAACATAGCGGTACATAGCAGTTGCGTTTGCGCGCCAAAACGCGTGCCGATAAATAGCACAAATTGAACTTTTTAAGATCCAAATATTACTTATTTATTTCTTTTGATACGGAATGAAGTTCGCCGGGTCAACTAGTATCTTTATAAAATAAAGCCTAAGAGTTATTCTGATACATAAGCTATATTATTGTCAAGTTTCAACAAAACCCAGTCACTCGTTTTTACGTAAAAGCCTAACAAACATACATTTTCACTCACAAGCTTTCACATTTATAATATTATTAGGATTTCTTAAAATGAAAGTAGCCTAAGTTTTTTGGTTACTACATCAGTTACTTGCCAGTAAAATTCCCGTCAAAATCGGCAAACAAAATTGGTCTATGTGCCGCATGTATATCCATATGGTTGTAGTAAAAATGTGGTTATTTTAATATAACAAAGAGACCTCTGTAATCCGATTCGTATTTTATACTAAACCTTTGTTGTTTTGTGCAAATCGCGTGATACTCCTACAATATTATTTATAAAAATTATGTTGCCTCAGTTCACATGTCTGCCTTCACTAGTTGGGATTTATTCTAGTTATTGTGATTTATTAACACTAATTTAATAACAAAAGACCGTCTACCCAACAACACAATTAAACACCAGCTTTTGTCCCAGCTTAGTGGTTTTGAAATCAGGTTGAATCATAAATCTTTTGTTTTGAGATAACTAAATTAAAATAAATTAAAAGAAAAAACCCTTTTTAAAGAAGCTTTTATTTAAGCACTCTAAAAATAAGAAAATAATATTTCCTTAAAAATTTCAAGTATCAACTTAGAGCCTCAGTATGTACAATTTATATAATAATAAAAGCTTGTCGCGCGAGTTGTAAATAAACTGTACTAATTTTATAATATCAAATCAAATCAAACTAGCTTTATTTTCATGGGTCTTCACACACAGTTAAATATAGTCCGTAAATACAGATATTTAGCTTATATTTAAAGCATAACATATTAAACTTTTAATAACAAACATATTACACGAGCGCTTGAGAAAATTGCCTCCTTGGAACAAAAACGCACGGACGATTCTGAGTGTAAGGTTGTCATGAGAAGAAATGGGCGAAACACTCATGTAAATTAATCTACTAACTTTACTATATTATCTATTGCAATTTAATTACCTACTGATAGGGTGTCATACCTCGCGACAAGCTTTTATTATTAAATAAATTGTTCATACTGAGGCTCTAAGTTGATACTTAAAATTTTTAAGGAAATATTATTTTCTTATTTTTAGAGCGCTTAAATAAAAGCTTCTTTAAAAAGGGTTTTTTCTGTTAATTTATTTTTTTATTTTTAGTTAAAGCTGGCAAGGTTAGTGTCATTTCATTCAACTTATCATTATTGCAAGTTAGTTTACCGCTTAATTTCAAACAGTCCAGCTCTTCAATAAGGAGACCATCTAATTCAATTTCAGCTTGGAGCTTTCTTTTCCATTTAATCGCAATGATGATTTTTAATTCATAGCCATATTGTAGAAATGCATCAAAAATATGTATGCCGTCATCTTAGATGGTCCACCGTATTGTATTTAGAATAACGTCACATTATTTTTCGAGTTATTCTCAACAAGCCCTTTCATTTGATACCCATATTGTAGAAATGCAAATATGGTGAAATATCCGCCATAATGGATTTAGATTGACGTCATATTATTTTTCGAGTTAATTTCATCAAGTTCTTTCATTAGATACCCACATTGTTGAAATGCAAATATTTTTCCCGCCATATTGAATTTGGAATGACCTCATTTTTTTTTTCGAGTTACTATTAGCAAGCCCTTTCATTTGACACCCATATTGTAGAAATGCATTAAAAAAACTGTTCCTCCATCTTGGATATTCCACCATATTGGATTTAGAATGACGTTATACTATTTTTTGAGTTACATTCAATAAGCTCTTTCATTTGATACCCATATTGCAGAAATGCATTCAAAATATCAATTCCTCCATCTTGGGTGGTCCGCCATATTGGATGTAGAATAATGTCACACATCATATCATGCGTTATCATCCAAAGTAAACGTGTTTACAAAATTTCAGCTCAATCGGTTGAAGATATCTACTTCAAAATTGAGTTGCAAGATTCCACCGAACATACATACTTACATACATACATAAACATATTATTTACTTAACTGTAACAGCGATATGGTCGTAGTTTTCCAGTAAGTAACTTATAATAATAATAACAATAACATAATATATATAATTATAATAATAATAACATACATACATACATACATACATACATACATACATACATACATACAGTGCAAGTTAAATAAAAGCTTTTAATAATATATCGTCAGTTTATATGCGTTGCAGGTATTTAAAGGCGGTGGCTGTTCTTAGTTCTATCTTGCTGAACGAAAAGCGACATGAGCCACTTTAGCGCTGTGCATGGACACTTGCAGCACAGATGTCGACCTTTAAAATTATATAGGAAAGCGGTTCCAAATGAAATAGCGAATAACATGGGGAAGAGTTTGGGCATCCGAAAACTTCTCTCAACTTCTGTAACATTTTTGATGGTATAGGGGTGCAAACAAGCAGGCGTGTCACCCAATGGCCCATGGACATCTGAACATATATAGTGTTACAGTTGCGTTGCTGGCCCTTACAATTCGATACGGAAGGGGTCGGAAGTGGGATGAGAAGAGGAGGAGAAAGGGGTCGGGCCTCCGGATATCTCTATCACGAAGCGAAACGCGACAAAAGCCACTTCACGTCGATATTCTGAGAGGTCGCGGTATTTCACCGGTCGAGCCGGCCCATTCATGCAGCAAGCTGCGTGGCTCTACCACTGTGAAAATTACAACATTTTTCAACGCACAAACATATTTATGCCTCTTATATTTTTTATATACAGATATTATTTTAGCACTGACGAATTTTCGCTGCGCAGATTAAATATTTATGTCAATAAGGATTTTTTTATGAAACAATTTATAATTTGATGTAGAGTTTTTTTTTCATGATTGATTGTAAATTATTCTTCTTGAACGGTTACGTTCCGACGTGATCCCTTATTAATGATCACTAGACTTTTGTTAATTCTCTGGATATACATTTTTAATGTTATTTAGTCTTGGTCTCGAGTCTCGGTGGCCCAGTGGCCGAGTATCCCGCTTCTGAACCAAGAATTCGTGGATTCATTTTCATGTTTGTGAGGCGTCTGGGTGTTTCTCTATGTATTATAAGTATGTATTTACAAAAGAAAATTATATATGTATTAATATCCGTTATCTAGTATCCATAACACAAGCATTTACTTGCTTAGCTTGGAACTAGAGGGCGCTGTATATTGTGTCCAAGATGTTATTATTATTATATCCAGGCTCACGCCAATATCTATTCGAAATTCTTTTCGGTAGTTATGTCTGATAAATATCGACGGCTGAAAACTTTGTAAGCTATGTTATGTTTCCAGTCAGAGAATAAATTGAAGACCGTACCTTATGGCCTTAAATTCTTTAATTCTTTCTACCTACGATTCATGCGATGTTTACTCAAAGTATGTGTAATTTTCGATTAAGTATAAATAATATTTTTTATCTGGCACACAATACTCCATCAGCCGGAACGCGTAGGCTGTAAAAGGGCCTCGTGGAGATGACAGGTTGATGTGAATGTTCTGTTACATACATCCTCCTTTTGTTATAGGTATTATGTGTAAATTGGTATTTTGGTTTGAAGGTCAAACCATATATTGTTATACTGTCCACGATAAGAATGTTTTTTTAACAGGTCGCCTACTGACATAGTTAGTGATGGCCGAAAGTAAGATCGGTCGTATAAATCAATCGATATTACAAAATCTTATTTACATAATCGAATGCGCATTTTTTTCTGTTCACCTATGATGTATTTGTTTCAAGAATAATACTCAACGATGTGTTTTAATTTTAAATATGTACAATGGAAAAATTTATATGTATAGATTACATACTATTTACATACTAGTATTTATTTCTACCGATTATATACCGATTATCTATTTCTATGGCACAATTGTAGAAATCGTTATTTTTGGCACGTCACTAACTGGGCGGTGACTGTCCATGAAGTAGATTAGTTTTTTATAATGTTTGTATGAAATGTTTTCTGACACAATACGAAACTTCACGGGCATGAGCTGTCAAAAAACCATTCTTATCGTGGCCAGAGTATATGTATTGGTTGTGTTGTAAATTTTCTCTAAGATTTATATTTTTTATCTTTCCACTCATAGAATTTCCACAGCGGGTCACCTCAGTGTAAGCAACTACCAACACAAATGGACACCTGCATTACAGATAGTGTCACAGTTGCGTTGCCAGCCTTTAAGTGAGTAGGATGGGAATGGAGGGGGAAAGGGGTGGGCGTCTGTATTCCTCTCTCACCAAATGAAACGCGGCATGAGCCACTTTACGTCGATATTTTTCATTCATGCAGCGAGCATGCGGCTCTGCAACTGACAAACATTAATCAAATATACTACTATATTTCATACAGTTCTATTCATTATATACTTATACCACTGTCCCAATAATAACTTTTAGCGTCTCCACTCCTGATTAAGAGTCCAATTAAGTGCTGATGACAAAAGTAATGACTTTTATTAATTACTTTTCGAATATCTTTCTGAAAGTTATGTATTCGCTTCGATTAGAAAATTGTGCCCGGTATATTTTTTTTATGGGATAGGATGGCAAACGAGCAGGCGTGTCACCTGATGGTAAGCAACCAATGCTGCCCAATGGACACCAGCAACACATATAGTGTTACTGTTGCGTTGCCGACCTTTAAGGGATAGGGAATAGGAAAGGATGGGGAAGGGGGTGGGCCTCCGGGTACCTCTCACACCGAACGAAACGCGGCATGAGCCACTGTACGTCGAGCTTCTGAGAGGGCGCGGTATTTCACCGGTCGAGCCGACCCATTCATGCAGAGAACTGCTTGCTCTACCACTGTTGTGTATAATATTATGTTATATAGTCATCAAATAATATGAGCCGTAAAACCAGTTCCGCCTGTCGAAGGATAATGATTGCTGTTTACTCTCTGGATTATTGAAACAGAGCGTGAAGTTATGACTCCGTGCCGAGAACCAACTAAGATATCGAATCGATAAATTATTGTAATTGAGACTGAATTCTCTTAGGTAAAGTAATTACACTAAAAAAATATATAAAAAGTAATAAATTCGGTCTTGGTGGTCCAGAGGTCGAATTCCTCGCTTCAAATTCAGAAGTCGTGGGTTGGATTCCGGGCTCAAAGCAATGATTTCTGTGAATTCTTTTCGGAAGTTAAGTGTGATAAATATCGGTGACTCCATCCATTTCGGATGTAACGTTTACTTATGGTGAGTCAAGGCTTTAACAGCCGCTGCCTACATCTTCGGGTAGCAAAGGCATGATTTTGATGCTAACATCCTTTTTTGAAATTGTGCATAAATTTGTACCATAGAGCAAATCTGTTATGCATTTATCCACCGGCGGTCGGACACACACGATTTTTCGGATGTTGTGATGTCATACCATCCAAACCACCGGCAGAGCCACTCTTTAAGGGGTCTACTTGAACGAGAACATAATATTATATAAATAATTTATCATCATTAATTAAACCTAAAATAACAATTTGATAAATGATATCCACGAACAATTAACGATAATACAATGTTTCTTGATTAATTATAAATATTATAATATACTAACAGATCCCACGATTTTTTTGCCACTCATGATTTACTCATATTAATAGTGGTGTGATTATATAAAAAAATAAATGAATAATGATAAATCAGGCCACTTTTTCTCTCAAAAACTTTGCTCACATACAAATATTTAGAATTCCGTCTAAGAATTATTTCCCAGAAACTAAAGAGTTCAGGTGGTGGCATCAACAACACTGTTGATGCCACCACTCGAACTCTTTAGTTTCTGGGCTCAACTTTACTTGGCCTCCGGTACAATATAAACCAATACAACATCATTGTATTTCAACGCCTAACAATATTTACAATTTTTTTTTCCAATTGTTACCAATCTTGGTTCTTCACACATTTGATTGACTGCATCTACCGTCGTCTTCCACTTGGCATCGTAATATTTTATTAATTAAAGTAAGAAAAGTTCTCACGTGCTTAGCAGTAACGTGCCACTATCACAAAAGACCAACAAATAAAATTACATAACGTCTATTGTTACAAGTTGTAATTGTTGTTATTTAACTAATGTCAACATTCATATCTATTATATTTTCATATACGAACTCATCATCATTTTCTTGCCATTATCTAACTCTCAGTGGCGTTGGTACAATCTTTCGAAGTATCCTTGTTGTCAAAAGTTTTGGCTATAGTTTTATGACCAGCCATTAGGAGTAAAATGCAGCAATATACTCGTAATATGATCTTGACCCCTGAATTTTTTCATTCTTATTGTCTACCTTGTCCTAGCAGCTGGTGGTCTTTGCGGTTCTCTTCCAGTATCCGTCGAGGTTCAAAGCTAGCACATAATAATCTAGATATAGAGGTAATAAGTTTATTTTAGTTATATTTGAGCACCTCCGTGTCTATTTAGATACATATATTAGAATTTGATGAATTTTAGAGTAACTAATTTACTTGGTATAAATATCTAAAACGTAACTATTATTAAAAAATATTTTAACTCTCTACGTAAACATAGTCGTGGATCAACGCTTGTGTTAGCTCAAATTTACTACGCCACGCAGATATGGTACCTATATATATAATTCTGTACAGTATTGCAACTTTATACCAATGGACGAAGCGTAATATATGCCTACGCGCCTCGATCTCAATATACACTCGATGTACAGTCATTTCCGACTGTTCCCCAGTCACAAACTGACGGTGTACTGTTTTCTTACTAATAATATTAGAATGTATTTTTTATATATGTATATATTTCAAAGTTTAATAACAAATTCTCAGTGACCCAGTAGTCGCGATCACCGCTTCTGATTTAAAAGCCATGGAAGCGATTCCGGGCTCACACATGATTTCTTGGAATTATTTTCCATTAATATAATTACAATGTCATAGTATAAGACAAAGTTACTTTCCGCGGTCTGTCTCCTTCAATGCTTAGATTTTTGTAACTACGCGACGGATTTTAATGAGTTTTTTTAATAGATAGAGGGTGCCAACGGGTGGGTTTGTATGTATAATGCATGTATAATTTAGTAAAGAATAAATGTTAATTTTCGAAATTAACACTCTATTAGCTAACGCTGACTGAACTCTAAGCGATAAAACAAACAACGTGGTAAGTTATTTTATATGTATCTTCAAAAAGACCGTGATGACAAATCTCTTGGGGATAACCCACAATGACCAATTTTATTTCTTTACTTCTGAGGCGAAACAGAGTTCACCGGGTCAACTAGTTTACCAATAAAAAGAACACGCATTTTATTGAATCAATTGAATTGAATGAAAACAATACCTAATCAATTCCTAAAGTATTTAAGAATATACTAGAATAAAAAAAAAAACACTTTATTGTACATTAAATTTATTAGATATATATGACATCATTTCTACATAAAAATATACATATATATATACTTATACAACATAATAAATAATACATACAAATGATAAACCTACATAGAACACAAAATAGTTAAGTTATTTATAGTGACAAAGAGTGATCTCTAAGATATGTTTTAAAAGTAGACTGTGGCTGTGCTAGTTGAATGTGCCGGTTCATTCCATAAGCGTGTTGCCAGGACTAAAAAAGACTTACAAAGAAATTTGTGGAGTGTGCTGGTATTTCCAGAGTCAAGTCTGTCGATGAACTCAAGCATCTCCCATGTGTGTCATGGAGAAACGTCAAACGAGGAATGATAATGAGGTGTAGGTGTATAATTGAAAGGAGTATAGCACAAAATTTAGAGAATATGAGTATTACTTCGAAGACGAATGGGCAATCACTTGAGCTTAGTACGGAGTTCGGTGAAGTGGTCATATTTGCGCAAGCCAAATATAAAACGAATACAATGGTGGTAAAGACGCTCAAGTTTTTCAAAAAGTTGAGCAATCTAATCTCTGGGCTTATTGGTTTGAGTTAAAAAAAAATTACGCGGAGTCCCTACGCGCTACTGAAGTGGAACTTTTTAACAGACGAACATTTATAACACGCTTCATTTATAAAGAGCACAACTTACATTCCACAGTCGGTAGTTTTACCAATACACGGTAAATGGAGATTGGCGGGTTCGATCCCCACTCGAGTATCCCCATCTTAAGGTCTGGGTAGAATTTGGTGACTATTTTATTTAGGAGGATGTGCCATATTCGACGTCGCATTGTTCTTTGATTTAGGTACTCCCCAAGCTCAAGCCCATTCGATACCCATATTGTAAAATGCATTAAAATACTTATAGTATTGGATTTAGAATGACGTCACATTTTCAAGTTACTATCGAAAAGCCCTTTCATTTGATACCCATATTGTAAAAAAGCATTAAAACTATATTTCAATGAGTGGCGGTGGAGTTTTACCGGTCGAGCCAGCCCATTCATGCAGCGAACTGCTTGGCTCTATGACTGTTAATAATATTATCCAAACTTAGCATGTATAAAAACTTTAAAATTGAGTTCTAAGATTCAATACATTATAAATATTTATTACATACTATATACATACTTAGATACTTACATACATTGCAAAATAACAAATATCGATTTAACTATCCTTATAATAACAAATATACGTCTGGCATGTTCGGTAGCCGCTTCGTACCTACTTGTTGTGTTACAAAAAAAAATAGAGATTTACAAAAAAAAATACTAGTACAGATAGCACAAAAAGAATTAATTAGAAAGAAATTGCAATAAGGTAAAAATAATTAAGCCAATCAAGATTTAGTTTATGTAATGAAATTAAATACAAAGAAATTAAAAAGCCCTTATTTTACTAGCTACATATTGCATTTTAATAACTATACTAGTTGTTGCTCGCTACTTCATCTGCGTGGACGCCAAAAAAGCAGGAAGAATACTGTGCCTGTGCCATTATACGGGTTCATCGCTCACCCCCAGTTAGTGATAGCGTGATAATATTTAGCCTGTGTTGACCCGACCCTCTTGGCTATATTTAAGCAAAATTCGACGTAAAAGCATGCAGTACTTTTACAGTTTATCCGTAACAAACATAAAGACAAGCAGACAAAAATTCTAAGAACTATATTGTGAGGTTCGGTAACGATTGTAGATCATATCCCAAGAATTATGCAAATGAAATATTCAATGAAACTCAATGAAATATTCAACTTTTCTACAATTTTATTACATGTATAGATTATTTGGCGGCACATTAGAAAGAAATTATTTATTTTACCCATTTTGTTTTTCATACTTCTTAAACGTAATTGTAATCTAATTGTACTTTTGTACATGTACACTAATGGTTGCAATAAGGTAAAAATAATTAATACAAATTAAAATTTAGTTTATATAATGAAATTAAATACAGTAATAAATACAGAAGTAAAAAAGCCATTATTTTGCCTGCGACCTATTGCATTTTAATAACTATATTATTTATTGACTAATTACTTAATGTTTTACAATTCTAATACTGAACTAGTTGTGTTACTCCTGTGTCTGTATGGATACCTTTAATTAAGGTTCCCAAGGTTGGTTTTTCAGTTGTAGCGACGTCAAACTAATTATTATTATTATATAGCATTAAAATGCCTTGTTTGTATATTCCTACTAATATTTGAATTTTTGGTTTTCTTCTTTTTTTTGTAGCATATAAATTTAAAAATTAAAAACAATATTTTTTATGCAGTACTTTTGAGACACGGTGCGATAAAAACAGTGGCGCTACTAGCTACTAGATGTCTATGTTCAGTTTTTAATCACGCTATGGAAATCCTCTTCCTTGGTCTATATAAGCCGATTTATGTTTTAGTGTTTTATATTACCTATAATACCCGCGAGGGGGCTTTAAAAGTGTTAAACGCTTTTGCACGAGACATTAGAAGTTCCTCTTCAAAAATATTTAAGTGTTAGGTAGTCAATTTATTGAAGAGGCTCTCCAGGCTTTAGGTTATTAATTATCACGCTATGATTGATATGGCAGGGCAATAATCATTTAAGAGGTAAATGTATAAAATATGGCGGTACGAAGACATACCAAACCATTAGGATATTAAACAAAGCTATAAAAGACAAATAATAGCACAATTTTGTAAACTATATTTTGAAATAACATAACTTCACGCTTTTTTCTACCCGAAGGTGTAGGCAGCGGGCACAAACGTTTCAGTCATCGATATTTATCACACTGAACTTCCGAACCCGGATCTCTGGATCAGAAGCCGTGTGCTCGTACCACTGGACCACCGAGACTTTAATAGGTAAATAAATATTAATATACGCATAAATGCGTGAATATACTTTTTCCACTTACATAGTCCTCATTACAGTAAATAACGAAACAATTAAATAATTGGCTGTTACAAAATAGTTAAAATCACGTACCTTGTTTTTAAATTAACCTCCGCAAAAATATAGAGCTCGAGGGGTGTCGTGAGCACCCCACGATAACTTTAACCCATCCTCAGGGTGAAAACGCACGGGCCACACTGCTGATAACCACATGATCAATGCGTTTTAAGGTCACTTGCCGAGCCGAGCAAATGCGTATCTCGAAAACTTATTTTTCAATTTTGCCCCAAACATGCTTGGGGTGCCCACAATACCCCACGCGAGTGAACGCGGGTTAAACATGACTGACTTAACAACGTTACCAAGCTCCAAAGTAACTAGTTTCTTGAAATAATGAAATAACTAACCTTAGTAACCACATTATCTCCTACTAGTCTTGAATATACCTAGGTTCTCGCAGCAACGAGATACGGTTGAAACATTTTAAGTTTTAGCGCACTTGCGTCAGTTAAAAATGCGAAAGTAAGTTTGTTTGTTTCATTTTCACTCCATAAACTTTCAACATAGGATGCTTTAAAAACGTTAAGTTTGGAAGAAAAATAAGATTTCCTAATGTAAGATTTCTTTTGATATACTTATATATATTATATATGTGTGTGTCGGAGATAAGAAGAAGAAGACTTTCTGTTGTCGGAGGAAAACTTCTCTTATCCTTATTTGTAGTCATTGTACAGTGAGTGTCATCGGTAGGCCGTAGTAAGAAAACAAGTTGTAGACAATTCACACTGGTATAACGATTACATGTTGACAGGAATAGGCGCCGGTTGCTTAGCGTTGTGTGTCTATCTCTCCGCTAGCCGCACTCTCCACACGCGTGTACCAAATCCATCTAACGCCACTAGGTGACGCTGGCGTCCCGAATGCTACATATATATGTCGCAGCCGGTCATGAGTACGGACACTAAACGAAACGCAAGCGCGCCCTCTAGCGCTTCGACAGAGTCGTGGCGATGGCATCAAACTCAGCGGAAATCACTTTAGATTCAGCCGCCGAGTTGTGAAGTCTAACCACGGAACTGTTCTACGTTTCGCACAGTGTTATTTTCTATTATAACAAAGATTGTAAATTAATACCCTCTGATTATTACAATATCGTTTATAGATTCTATACTCTTTTAATTTGCACGATACCTACATTCGCCCATACAATGTCTAAACGATCAGAATATAATCCTGTTGAGCCGCATATTCCGGTTGAACCTACATCAGAAGTGGGATCGAATCGTGCAAATGTGAATCGCTGCGAAGATAGTGAAAATCATTGGCGCGTACTCTTCGAAATGCAAAATCAACAAATGCGCGAACTGATACAAACAATAAAGACGCCGAGTGCGAATAATAACATGATGTTGCCGGAATTTAACCCGGATAAACACGACTCGGATGCACGATCATGGTGTGCAACGGCTGATTTGTGTCTGGAAGGAAGCGCAGTCCAAGGAGCCCAGCTCATTATGATAATCAGCAAGGCGCTCAAAGGTTCGGCGTCAACGTGGTTATCACAGATAACCTATCCAGGTATGTCTTGGGCTGAATTCAAAGAATTATTTCAAGACAGATTTGTCTGTGTGGAAACATCTGCGGCTACCCTCATTAATTTGAGTAACGGCAAACCTAAAGAAAATGAGACCTACGCCACATACGCGAGTCGTCTTATTACGTCACTACTTGGCCGATGGAGAAACATGAGTATGGAGCAGATCGCGGTGTCGAAAGTCCTGGCTCATTTGGCTCAAATTGACACTCGCCTTCAACGACTAGCTTTTACCACTGAAATCACATCACGCCAGCAGTTGCAACAAGAACTCCAAGCGTTCGCGTACCTCAAGAGAAAAGCCCCTATAGATACCCGGTTAGATGCTACCGTTGAGAAAAGACCGAAGTTTTCGTCGTCATCACAAATCAAATGCCATGCCTGTGGTAGGCTGGGTCATAAGCAAGCGGATTGTCGCACGAGGAAAACAGAAACGAAGAAGCCATGTCTTACACCAGCAGCTACTACTGCTGTTCAACGCCAGCAATCCAGCGGCAGTTCTGTCGTTTGCTACAAGTGTGGTGCCCAAGGCCACATAGCTAGCCGCTGTACAACCAGTGGATCCAGTGCTGCAGCTGTGACAGAAAAACGGGTCAACCTGTGTCAGGTTCAGCCCCCATCCGGAACTCTAAACCATTTCGGTGAGCATTACAAATTTGATTTTGATTCTGGAGCCGAGTGTTCCTTAATGAAAGAAAGTATTTCAAAAAAATTTAGAGGTAAACGAATAAACAATTTGTTTTCCTTAATTGGTATTGGTAATAAAAATGTTAATTGTACTTTGCAAATATTATGTAGGGTAGAAATTAATACTTTCGTGACCGAAGTTTTATTCCACGTATTGCCAGATGATGATTTACGTAGTAGCATTTTAATAGGCCGTGAGATTTTAGGTAACGGGTTTTCTGTTAGTATGATTGCAACAAAATTTACTTTACTACGAGAGAGTGTTGTAAATACGTGTAACTCGACAGATGTAAATACCTCCGAAAATAATTTTGATCGTATTGACACCGATATTCCTTTTGATAGACTAGGTGAGCTTGTGGATATTTTAAAACAATATTCCGACTATTTAATTAACGGTTTTCCAACAACTCGCGTGAATACAGCGGAGTTGGTAATTCGTATGATAGACCCTAGTCGTACGGTGCAAAGACGTCCCTATAGGTTATCTCTAGACCAACGTCAGGTTATGCGAGATAGGGTTGACGAGTTATTGCAAGCTAAAATAATTAGGTCTAGTAATTCACCTTTTGCTAGCCCTGCCCTTTTAGTAAAGAAACATGACGGGTCGGATCGTATGTGTATTGATTATAGGGAGTTGAATATGAACACTGTACCGGATCGTTACCCGCTGCCATTGATTTCTGACCAGATTTCACGACTTCATGGTACCAATTTCTTCACAAAACTAGATTGTGCAAGTGGCTTTCACTTAATTCCTGTTCAGGCTGAGTCAATAGAGCGCACTGCTTTCATAACACCTGATGGCCAGTACGAGTTTTTAACTATGCCCTTTGGTCTCCGTAACGCAATATCAATTTTCCAGCGTGCGATTGTAAATGCCCTTGGTGACCTTGCTAACCAGTACGTCGTAGTCTACGTTGATGACATTTTAATCATTGCTGAATCAATTTCTCAAGGATTAGAGAGACTGAAGATTGTGCTTGATAGAATAACAAAAGCAGGGTTCTCATTAAACCTTAAAAAGTGTACCTTTCTTAAGACACGAGTAGAATATTTAGGATATGTGGTTGAAGCAGGTGAGGTCAAGCCTAATAAGCGTAAGATAGAAGCTTTGTCATCTTTGCCCCCACCCCTGTCAGTTACTCAAGTGAGACAATTTCTCGGTCTGGCTTCTTATTTCCGTCAGTTCGTACCAAACTTTTCACGACTCATGGGTCCGATATACAAGCTCACATCAGGAAAGCACCCCTTCAACTGGACTCCTAACTGCGAGGAAGTGCGACAGCAGGTAATTAAGATCTTAACCAATGAACCAGTACTCATGATTTTTGACCCACGGTTTCCAATTGAGCTACATACGGACGCGAGTGCTGAGGGTTATGGAGCGATATTATTCCAGATGGTGGACGGTAAGCGACGGCCTGTGGCTTATTTCAGCAAACGCACGACGCCAGCTGAGTCAAAATATCACTCGTACGAGTTGGAGACGCTTGCCGTCGTCAACGCGGTAAGACATTTTAGACAGTACTTGCATGGTCAAGAGTTTACCATTCTAATCGACTGTAACTCGCTTAAATTGTCACGCAGCAAAATCGATTTGACACCGAGGGTTCATCAATGGTGGGCCTTTTTACAGTCTTTTAATTTTGACATTAAATATAGAGTCGGTAAACAGATGGCTCATGTTGATTTCTTTTCAAGGAATTTGTTACTATCTGAATCTACAAAACCACACATTGACAGAGTAGAGCAGAAGCGTGTCAACCTAACGGAAGTATCCAGCAATTGGCTTCATGCAGAACAGCAACGGGATGCAGAAATTAAGAAATTAATTTCTGATCTGAGTCAAGGACTACTAAATGACGATGTAGCTAAAACTTACGAGGTAAGATCAGGCATACTTTATCGCAAGGTGCAGCGAAATGGTCGAACGAGATGCTTGGCGATAATCCCTCGTGCTATGCGCTGGTCGGTAATCAATAATGTCCATGATTCTCTTATCCACCTTGGATGGGAGAAAAGACTAGAGAAGCTGTACAATCATTATTGGTTCGAGGGCATGAATCGGTACGTCAGGAAGTTTGTGGACAATTGTGTGACTTGCAAAATAGCCAAGTCTCAGTCAGGTAAGGTACAGGTCGAACTTCACCCTATCCCAAAAATTGCAGTCCCGTGGCATACTGTTCACATTGATGCCACTGGGAAGCTGAGTGGAAAGAATGATGATAAGGAGTATGTTTTCGTGATGATAGACGCCTTTACTAAGTACGTATTGCTCTCTCACACTAAGAATATTGACACCAGGAGCAGCATCAAAGCAGTAGTTGATAGTGCGTCATTATTTGGTGCCCCCGTACGTATAATTGCAGACCAAGGTCGCTGTTTCGCCAGCAAAGAATTTCGTGACTTTTGTGACAGTAAGAACATCCATCTTCATCTCATTGCTACAGGCTCATGTCGTGCCAATGGTCAGGTAGAACGAATTATGAGTGTGCTAAAATCCATGTTAACCGCAGTAGAGTCTGACAAACATAAGTCGTGGCAAGACTCCTTAGGAGACGTGCAGCTTGCTCTAAACTGTACTGTTACTCGTGTTACAAAAGCTAGCCCGTTAGAACTTTTAATTGGGAAAGTAGCTCGTCCTCTAGATTTGATGGCCAACGATAATGACGAGGTGGTAGATCTTAACGAAATTAGAGAATCGGCATCTCAGGGCATACAGACATCGGCGAGTTATAATAAGGCGCGTTTTGATAGTAATAAGGCAAACGTGATAAAGTTTTCGGTCAATGAATTCGTATTAATTAAAAATGAGGAACGCAATCAAACAAAGTTAGATGCAAAATTTAGAGGTCCCTTTCAAATTGTAGAAGTTCTAGAGGGAGACCGATATGTTTTAAAGTCGTTGACTAATAATCGTACTTACAAGTATGCGCATGATCGCTTAAGGAAGATGCCTGATTACCAAGTACCTATTGAGATTGTGGAGGAAGACGAAATAGATGATGAGGTGACGTCTAGTTAATCTTGCACAAGTTCACGGTTCGTTGGGTCGGAGACTGTACCAGAATGCCGTAGCCGTAGCCTAGTAGAAATCGGTATCTGCTGCTGTGTAGTAAACCGTGGGTTGGCGGTAGGCGGTAGTTCTGGGTAGTACAGTCGGATCTTGCCTTGAAGCAAAGATCATAGAGTCGGAAGACTCGGGCTTTCCTTGAGGAAGAGTATATTTGTAGATGTTATTGCGATGCAATAACTAATGACCACGAATGTGATACTTGGTGCTTCTGGAGATTGTTTTATTTTACTTTACTAAATTTCTTATCAGCTCAATGGTACATGGTCTCAGTTATCTTCAGTATTGGAACAGTTTGTGAATTGCTATTGTTGAGTGATATTAAGATAGCACAAATAATTTGATTGTAATGAATACACTTAAATGAGTAAACCAGATTTTTATTTTTCCGAAAAGCAAAATAATGTTGTTTGATAGGATGGGCCGAACGCAGACTGTGCTGTTATTTTCTTCTTGCAGACTAACACACGAGGGCGTGTGTCACGCAGGACGGCCGTGTCGCAGCCGGTCATGAGTACGGACACTAAACGAAACGCAAGCGCGCCCTCTAGCGCTTCGACAGAGTCGTGGCGATGGCATCAAACTCAGCGGAAATCACTTTCGATTCAGCCGCCGAGTTGTGAAGTCTAACCACGGAACTGTTCTACGTTTCGCACAGTGTTATTTTCTATTATAACAAAGATTGTAAATTAATACCCTCTGATTCTTACAATATCGTTTATAGATTCTATACTCTTTTCATTTGCACGATACCTACATTCGCCCATACAATGTCTAAACGATCAGAATATAATCCTGTTGAGCCGCATATTCCGGTTGAACCTACATATATACATGCCCCCTTATCATTATTATATTGTTAGAATATTTGTGTTGCAGGTGTCCTTAAGCGACCTGCAACACAAATATTCTTAAAGTTGCGTTGCCAGCCTTTAACATACGAAAAGGGAGAGGTCGGAAGTGGTCGGAAGTCGGTGGTCGTGGTATTTCACCGGTTGATCCGATCCTATTCTTGCAGCAGGCTACGTGCCTCTACTAATGGTAAAAACTATTTGACATATCTCAAAAGATGACTTTTTTATTTTTCTTATTATCAGTGAGTGATTTTCCACTAGCATTGATATCCTCTTATTTTTTTCAGAAATTTCATTTTCTAACAATAAAAATATTCAGGATTCTGGATCTAAGTTTAAAAAAATTTCACGCTAAAATGTTTCGGTCAGCTGTGACTAGATAATAAGAAAAAATATTGTAATGATTATCTTGCGGGTAGTATTTCTTAGCAATGAATAATATTTGTTTCACCGAACTTACTACAAGTTATCGATTAAAATATTAATATAATACTCAATTTCTCAAAAGCATTACGAGTAATTCATGTTGCTTTATATATTTATGAATCAGCAACTATGACAAGGCCTTTTAAATAAAACAAACATAGAAATCTCTAGGGTAAAAGCCTTTCACACGAGGCATTAAATTTATATTGAAGTTATTTTTTTGTATAGACTTCAAAAATTGTGTTTTCAGTTGGGTTGTTAATCATATACTTTATATAAATGACGAAGCTACTTCAAATTATACACATGCATTTGTAAAGTTTCTTACGAGACTAGAAAAAAAAAAAAATATTCTTCTTATGAATCTTCATTGTTCATTGATTAATGAAGGACGTTTGATTCTTGGAGATTGATCTTTTTTTCTTTCAAAACGGTGTTTTTCTTGGTCTTTTTTAGTGTCAAATCGGTACGAGGGTATTTAATAAATATATATAACAAAACATTTAAAATTTTGGAGTCAGCTCTTTTCACTTTATTTTTGTTAAAACTAGCTTCTTGTTTAAAGGAAACGAACTAAAAAAATATAAATATTATTTATTGGCTGAACGGAATATTTTTACTAGCTATGGTTCATTATACGGCAATATTCTTATCAGAAAATCATGAGTATTTTTTCTGTTAATGTCATAACTTTTATCTATTTACTCATATTATATAATGTTTGTGAAATATCCCTTGGAAACGTAAAATATTTCTGGAAAAACATTCTCTTAAGTCCTTTTCTTTTTCATTATGATACCAACTTACAATGTATATTTTACTCGACTGTAAGTTTATATTATAAACCTACCTCCAGTGAGATTTATATTGGGCTAAAATCAGCAATGTATTAATACAGATATACTGCTAAGTTCTGATAACCACTAGGTCAGGCCGTTGACAAATTGAGCTTAATCAATTGCGACGTTATATATCCCACTTCTGACACTCTCGAAGCTAAATCCCACTTCTTAACAGACAGTCAACAGTAAACGACCCTGCATTGCGACCACTAGTTAGAATCAATAACTATATAGTTTACAGTAATTACGTATTTATTCTAAATATAGCATGGCGTGCAAGTACTGGTGAATCGATGGAACCTTGGCCTGCTAGCAACGCTGTATATTTACCATTATTAGTCGTGAATTTGCATTTATTTTCATGGATACTGATAATGGTTTGGGCATAATGCCAAAAGATCCCTGTGTTAGGTACCGGATCCATGTTTATGCTCGGCTCGAGAGCCTTGGATCCGTTTGTAATTTTGTAGACGTTGCCTGACATGAACGACTATAGTATATAAGTTTTACGTTTGAAAATATATATGAAGCTGTATGTACCTATCTATACACTATAGGTATTGGGGACAAATAAATCATTAGTATAAAACAAAGTCACTTTCCGCTGTCTCATATTATGCTTTGATCTTTGAAAACTCGCAACGGATTTCGATGCGGTTTCTTCTAGTAGACAGAGGGTCGCAACAAAGTGGTTTTTTTTTGTATAGTTCACGTATATTGTATAATATTATAATAAAGAAAATGTTATAATATCAGAGATTTGCGCTTTTATTGAACACGCTAGCTGAACCCTAAGTGATAAATCCAAATTTTGGTTTCGTCGTGCAGTGGTGCCGGCCGACGCGTGCCGATAAATAGCCCAAATTGAATTTAATAATAAACAAATTTTATCTATTTATTGCTTTTGAGGCAGAACATAATTTGCTGGGTCAGCTTTCAGTTTAGATCAAAGCTTTCAGTTGAAATATCGGCACCATTTCACCACGGGAAAATGGAAAAAGTAAACTTACTCAACAAATTATCGGATAGTTTAGTAATTCAAATGAGTTTTTTCTGAAGCATTAAACATTCCCATGTCTGTTTTGAATAAAAAAAGGGAACGATATAAGGAAAACCAAGAGATGGGTAGCAAGTAGTCTAAAATAATATTAGAAAAAAAATGTTTAATATATTGTCAATGAATAATTATAATTAATGATAAACCATTCCATTAGCTAACATTGTGTATATTCGTGTATACAAAGAGGATATAAACAAATATTATAGTTAATCGATTTCCATTACAAACTAAGGTACCGTGGAATTTGTTCATAGTCAAATTAGATTAACATAGGCATTTTCCAACTTTAAATCGTCAACGAATAACAATTTACATCAAATAATATAAAACTTAAATAAAACAAGCGTGGGATAAGTACGCCAAAATAAATTGAACTAAGTCGCTAATTAAAATGTATCTATTTATATTATCAACTCAACTGTCTGTCAAAAATACGCACACTGTGTGCGTATAATGTTTTTTTTTTTTCATGGAATTAGGGAAAATCGAGCCAGCGTATCACCTGGTGGTAAGTGACTTGTGACCCCTATACCTGTAACACAGATAGTTTTATAATTTCTCTGTCATTATTTAAAATGGGACAGGGAAAGGGATGGAAAAGGGGAGTGAAGAGGGTGATAACCTCTCACCGTAAAAAATACGGTACGAGACACTTGAAGTCTATTTTCCGTGAGCTCGTGATATTTCACCGGTTGAGCCATGTTTGGACTCGCTTAGAGCTTCAACTTTTTTAATGGTAGTTAATAAAATTTACCCGATACAATGGAATTATGTTCTTTGGTGATAGAAAAAAAAAACTTCTGTGTCCCACACCACCCCTTGCCGTCACCAGGCCCTGAATGTGCAAAAAGCATTTCCACGCATAAGAAAAAAAAAGGTAAACTGTGCCATTAAATTTAAATATAACATGCCTTGTGTCATGTTGAGCATAATTTTCTTTGACGTCATTACCTACAATATTGTTTCCTGTCATGAAATAAACTTTAAATTAATTGAAATAAGGTGCAAACTTCTCCGAACTATATTTTGCCATTACACTAAAATGTTTGAGAACATGAAGTTCTTGTTGATGTTTGGAGATATTTTTAAAATGTCTGGAGTTATTGAAAACTAACAGAGCGGCAGTACTGAGGTTAAAAGCCCTCTACGCTGTTTATTTGTGTGAGTAAAATTGTGACAAAAATTTACTATTAACGATTATGTGATACTTGGTGATGGACTTTCTGAATTCAGTGGCAAATAGGATGCTGGAATGGCCAGCACTACGAACTTTTAGTAATTCTTAGTTTCCCCAAACAATCTTTTTACGTAGGTGTAAAAGTTTTACTTTTTTTGTTTGATTCTCATTACAGTATTTTATTAGTCCATGATTTCATGATGAGCCATTGCGTAGTTCAAGCACGTTTGCCCTTTCAACCATAAAAAATACGCTGTAAATACATTTTAACCTTGTAACTTGTAACCTTTAACCTTATAATTTATATGTTAGAAATTTTGATTTCAGCTATTTTTTAAATTGTAATTATTGTAAATTAGTTAATCTACCAAACTATATTTCACTTAAGAAGAAATAAAAATGGTCATTGTCGGTTATCCCCAAAGAGATAGAGATACACTGTCGTGTAGTTATTTTATAGACCTTCTTCAGGTGTATTGTAATGTAGTACTTTATTTTGATCTACCGATTAGGATTCAGCCAGATTTTGCAATGAAAGTGGTAAATCTCAAAAATTATCACTTTTTATTTGATACATTATACATGATTTTTTTAGATAAAAACTACCCCGTTGACACTCTCTATCTGGTAAAAACAGCAAGACAACCTGTTCTGTAATTTCAAAGATATAAGGGGACTGACAGGGAAAGTCACTTTATTTTATTCTATGTAATGATAATGATATTTTGAATAATATAACATAACTTCACGCCTTTGTTACCCAAAGGTGTAGGCAGCGGCTACTAAGCCTCGTCTTGTCGTTGTGTTTATCTCCCAAATGGAATAGGTGGCGAACATATTGCCATACCGGACACAAAGTTTTCAGTCATCAATATTTATCACACTTTCAAAAAGTCGTTGGCGTGAGCCCCAATTCGAACTCACGACTTTTTGATTCAGAAACGGCGTGCTTGACCACTGTACCACCGAGACTATTGCCAAGTAGCTGGTGTAAAAAGAAGTAACACAGGCAGCATTTTTTCGAAAAAATCTTTATTAATTTATTACTTCCGAAGTGAAACAAAGTTCGCCGGGTCTGCTAGTTAAAATATAATTAAGTTAAAATGTTAGTTGGTCTATAATAACTTTTTACTTTTATATTTATCCAAAAAAAAAACATTATTAAAAACAGCAAGTACCCTTGTTATTATAATATAATTTACAAAGTACTTATAACTTTGAACAACAACGCTGTAGAAAATATGTTTGCTTTTACAACTTACATACCTCTTAGCAGTGTAATGTGAGTTTATAAGACGAGTTTATGACACTAGTTTCTAGAATTTTCTAATAAAACGCTGTATAATATGGTGAAGAAAATGGAATATGAAAGAATGACTCGATTGATTATGTGTTCACAGGCCGCGTTTGTCGCTCACCAACAGGTGTAACACGCCAAAATCATAATGACGCCTATAACTCGATACTCCAACTAAAATGTTTTGATTTTGTAGATCCTATGACGGAACCTATTTCTATATACAGGACACAATATTGTTACTCATAGATGTTTATTACAGAAATTCTAAAAAAAATCCAAAAGATCATTAGTATGCTCTATAAGCCAATCAATCAGTAGTCAGAGTGTTAAATTTAGCTAGCCATCTGGTGGTACAAATTTGATAT
The DNA here is from genome assembly GCA_905147225.2 of Euproctis similis. NCBI lineage: Eukaryota > Metazoa > Arthropoda > Insecta > Lepidoptera > Erebidae > Euproctis > Euproctis similis. The sequence goes on along the minus strand of LR990113.1, from coordinate 3,860,410 downwards.
TTTCATAAGTTGTTTTTTTTTCGTAATCGTTTCAGGCTTTGCAATGATGTCGCTTCGAAAAGGAATCACACATTGAAGCCCAGAGTCGTATTACCAGAAAATTATGTGAAGGGTATGTTGTTAATTTTATAATAATTGTAAAATTGGATCACACCAATGTCTTATCGTTCTTTTTTGCCCGGAAATGATTCCTCGACTGCTTGATTCAGAAACGCGAGCTCTACCACTATACCACCGAGACTTGAATTGGTTCTAAAACTTTAATTCTAGAAGTAATTACTCCTGTCTACATTTTCGGGTATCAACAACGTGAACTGCCAGTTATAATGATATAATATATTAAAAATTATAATATATTTGTATTTACACTAGCACCTTACACTTACTTACGTATTACCTTTACCAATACCAAGATCATCATGGTCATCAGCCTATTGCAGTCCACTGCTGGACATAGGCCTCTCGCAATATACGCCACATCATCATCAGATGATGTGGGGTAATCATCTCTGCCTACCGCATCCAGTCTTTACCAGCAGCCTTTTGAGCTCGTCTGACCATCGGGCTGGTGGGCGTCCTACGCTACGTTTACCAAGACGCGGTCTCCACTCCATGACCTTCCTACTCCATCTACCATCGGTCCTTCGGCAGACATGACCAGCCCATTGCCACTACACATACCAACAACCATTACCAAATTACCATTACCTGAGATGTGTGCACATGCGCCCACAGTGATGCGTGGCTTTAAAAGTTGTTGCGGGCTTATTTTTGAAGTGAACGTTGCAATATGTGATGGAAACTGAATGTTTTTGCACTCCCGTCCTAACCTAGATCACATTTTTCACATATATTCCTTCCAATATGCCATCCCTCGCAACACTCATATTATCACACACATCTATGGGAATTATTGAAATATATTAAAAACTAATATTCATTGAAAACGGCTTAGCTGGACGAGGTCTTCGTCATGCTAAGCCGTTTTCACTGAAGCTGCGCTCATTATTCTTTATCAAAATCTCGAATTGTGGTAGTTTTATTAGGTAACTCATATATTATACATAGATAGTCGCTTTGTGGAAATTTGATATAATGTAACACTTTCTAAATATCTTGTTCAGAAATGAGACCTCCAGCACGCAAGGGACAGCCAGTGATAGTCGAGTTTAGCATATACGTGGTGGATGTGAATTCTATCAACGTTGAAGATATGGATTTCAGGTGAGTGCTGCATTGAAATTCAGCCTTTATTTATAAATATATATACAGTCGACTCTCGTTAATTCGAAACTCGAGGGACTCTTAAAATATTACGAATTATCGAGTGTTTGAAATATCAAATTGTTTTGTAGTCGTGCGAGAAAATAAATTAAATCTCGAATTATTCTTTAACAATGACGGACTTTTGAGTTGATTTAAGAAATCTTTCGAAAGCACTGTTCGTTTTTTCCCGTCCTCCAACAGCTGGAGCAGCATTAATTTTCTCCTTTTATAGCTGAGAAAGGATTCGGAATATTTTTGAAGAAGTACTTTTGCAACATCACCTTACTTTTCACTCTCCTCTACTTGGTCGATGAATTCTTACTCTAGGCAATTTGTGCGAAGCGTGTGTCGAATATGCAAACTAATAATTTTAGAACAAAAACAAATGGTGTATGTTAAACTTCAAAACATAACATAATTTTCTACCCGAAGGTGTAGGCAGTGCCTGTTAAGCCTCGACTCGCCGTTATGTTTGCGTGCCAAATGGAATAGGTGGCGAGCCTATTTCCATACCGTGCACAAAGTTTTCAGTCATCCATATTTAATCACACATAACTTTCAAAATTAATTTCGAAAAGTCATTGGTGTGAGCCAGGTTTCGAACCCGCGACCTCTGGATTCAGAAGCGAGGCGCTAGACCACTTTACAACCGAGACTAAACATTTAAAACTTAAAGCAAAATGTTTTTACAATCATACCACTTCTTTCTCTCTCTGTAAATTTGAATTATCAAGTGTTGGACGCCGATATGTTCAAATTAACACGTCGTTTTTGTTAAGCAGCAATGATTTTTTCGTTCGAATTACCAAGTGCATAAAAATGTATTGGATTAGTTCGAAATATTAAGAGATTTTGTATGGAACTCGTGAAGACTCTGAATTATAGAGAGGTTCGAATTATCGCAAGTTAGAATTAACGAGAGCCGACTGTACAATTTAATTGTCTGTTTGTATCATTGAAATTAGGTACGGCTTTCTACTATATTTATATAAATATATACGGTACACATCCCAAATTCTTTTTTTTTCAATTTTCGTCTGTCTGTCTGTGAGCAGTCTATCTGTTTTTTTTCCCGCCCTTGTCCACTCTCTGTGGGGTCGGCACAACATGTCATCCTTTTCCATTCTCTTCTATCACTCGTCGTGTTCACACTTATTCCCTTCATAATCATATCAACTTTTACACAGTCCATCCATCTCTTTTTCGGCCTTCCTCTACTAATGTGTCCATTCACAGTCATTCCCATCGCTCTCCTTGTGACATGACTTTCGTCCCTTGTCATAATGTGTCCATTCCACGCCAATCTACCACTTCTAATTTTTTCCGTAATTGGTGCTACTTTCATGCTTCATTCAGATCCATACAATACGACAGGTCTCACAATCGATTTGTATATTTTCTCCTTTAATTTGAGGGGCATCTGTGGGTCGCATCCTGTTCCTGAGACCTGTCGCCATTTCATTCATCCCGCATTCATTCTGTTATTCACATCCCGGTCAATATTTCCGTCGCTTTGAATAAGCGAACCAAGGTATTTAAAGTTAACGTAACTTTGAGGCTTTTACCGTCCAAAGATATTGAGGAAAAGCCAGAGGAGCCACCAAAGTCACAAAATAGGTGCTCAGTTTTATCGCGGCTGATCTTAAAACCTCTTAGATTCTCTAGCTTTCGCGGTATAAGAACCAGATGAACGTATCTACAAAAAATCAAAAAAGTTTTTTTTTCATAAAACGGTTCACAATATAGTCCTTTATGAATTGCCAAAACGACGTAACGGTAAAGTCAGTATTTATCAAATTCCAAAAAAACGAAATAGTTTAAGAATAATTTTCAATGGAACCAGAAACACGTATTATGAATACCGTTTAAATAGTTCTAATTATCTTCCTACCTCTTTAGAGCTATAGGAACGTATTTCTAAAAACAATATTTTTATTCTTAGAATATAGTTTGTTTGGCAATATTATACAAACCATAAGAACGTAAAAGCTTATACGTTGTTTTGGTCGTAACAGAATTTTGTTTTAATGCTTAGTTTAAAGAGCAAGTGTAACGGTTGTGTATTTACGTTTTATTGGCACAAACATTTTTGTTAGATAAATAATACAAGTCAATGGCCAAAGCGATGTATTACGATTTAAGTTTTTGTGGAAGTACTATTTTTTTTAATTACTATTATAGTCCATTGACAAAATATTAACTTACGTTAGTTTGACACCTAAAATTTGATGTAAGGTCCCAACGAGTTGAAACACGCAGTGCGGGGAGCCCCATGATTTAAAGTTATGTACTTCAGAAGGAGATACTTATTTTTTTTTGCTTTTACTTCGTAATAGTGATTTTAAGTAACAATAATACAGTGATTCAATAAAAAGAAGAAGAACAGTAGAAATTGGAAGATTTTGGAATCGTTGGAACGAAAAGCACCATCTCAGGTTCACGGCGAATTCTATCAGATTTTTGAACAGGTGAGTTATCTTTAATACCTATGTTTTAGTCTTGACTGTTATGAATTTGCATTAAACGGTAATTCCCAGGTAAGGTAAGTGTAACAGAGTTTGAGCTCGGATAGTACTAATAGTAGGTAATAATAATATTGTGTTACGATTTAAATTTACTAATGTTATAAAACTAAACCCTTTTTACTCATTAGGGTGAATACTAAGTACCTATACCTAAAGCAATGGTATTATTTACTTTACAGTTAAACAGTTTTGTTTTGTTTTGTCTCAGGAACCAACTCATTCAATCGAGACCATCTGCAATGCTGCCTTTGAAGACATCAACAATTGCTTAAGCCCTTGTCCTCAACCATCCTTTAGTAACTTAACGACAACTTTAGAAAATTAATCTCTCTCTATTTTTGGTAAATCTAGACCGTCACCCACACAATTACTGACATTGGAAAATGTGTCACTTATTGATTTACACGAGGATTTGTATTTATCACATTCAGGCAATCATGGAGTGATTTTTCAATTTCGGAAACAAGAAATAATGTTCAAATAAATGATATTATGACCCAAAACATTCCTTATTCTAGTAATATTCTTGATACAAACATAGAAACTAATACTACAGATATTTCTGGAGTTGAGTCTATCATACCTGGTCTTCAAAATCGAAAACGCAAGCGCAAAGGTCAAGCGGAGCCCAAGCAATGGAAGAAGAATTTGAGAAAAAACAGAAGACAAAAAGTGAACCTTACCTCTCCAGTAAAGGTGTTTTAAAACGAGAAAAATTATATACCTTTATTTCACCCATCTGGATTCTATACAATTATAAGAAAAGCTACCCGAAAAAATCCATATGACGTCCATGAAATGGGAACAGAAGACTTCGTACATATTAAATACCTAAAAACTATATTAGTTGAAAATGCTAAGGTGGACTGTGATCGTAATGCTGTCAACTGGCTAAAAATAAGATGGCTGCAGTATCGTAAAGAAGACAATAAACATATATATTTTAAATATGATCTGGAGGATGATGATTTTAAAATGATTAAGAATATCAGAAGAGGCAAAAAACTACCTGTGGAACAAATTGTGTTGAAAAATGCATATAACAAACCCTTACCCATTTCTAGTGAAAAGTATGACGATTTACAAGACTTATGCAGACCAATACCATGATTTTTATAAAGAGTTTTCAGTTGGAACTCCAACAACAGATGTAGAAGATAATTAATATTTTTCTAAACGCTGATATGCTGATTACAGGTTTTATTATTTAAATTGTACTATTTCAGGAGTAAATAAAGTTTATTAATTTATTACCTATTTTATTACACATTTCCTATTTTATTTCACATCACTACAGACATATTATTATAAAAATTTAACTTCACAATTGACGTATTTAAGTTTGACAACAACATAAGTTTGAAAATAATTAAGGGCCACACTAGCGTATATCAACCGAATTTTAAAAATATATATATTGCGGCAATGTAAGCAAATATAAATAAATAATTTCAATTTTTTTCAAAGCTCTAAGAGTATGGCAATACATAGAATAAAACTTTTTTTTCCATATTAGTATTTTATTTGTACTAAAAAGCTGGTAAAGTTTAAAGAGTCGAATTTTCACAGTATTTTTGCTTTCCTGTAAAATTGAGAAATTGTAGATACGTTTATCTGACTCTTACACCGCGTTCTCCTGTCATCTTTTCAGCCTATTTTCTACCTCGGCTGCTTCCTCTCCTACCAGAACAATGTCGTCAGCAAAGAGCATGCACCAGGGTGCGTTCTCCTGAATGTCCGATGTAAGAGCATCCATTATCAGGAGAAACAAGTAAGGGCTTAAAGCCAATCCCTGGTGCAAGCCCACCTCCACACTGAACTGGTCGGTGACACCGGCTATGGACCGGACACTCGTATACGCTCCTGCATACACCGCCTGTACAAGCCTAACATACTTCCCAGGCACTCCTTTTTCTTTTAAATCCCACCACAGAACTGTACAAGGAACTCTGTTATATGCCTTTTCTAGGTCAATAAAAACCATGTGCAAGTTCTTATGTGCATGTCGGTATTTTTCGGACAGTTGACGAAGAGCGAAAATCGCATCTGTTGTTCCTAGTCCCGGCATAAATCCAAACTAGTTCTAGGTGATCTCACTTTCCTCTCTTATTCTTCTCGCTCCCATATTTTCATACTATGTGATAAGATAAGGATAAGCTTTATTCCTCTATAGCTGATAGACTCGCCAAAAAAAAGTAGCTATGGCAAGGGGCAAAGTGCATGATAAGCTATATCAAAGCCTTGAAAGTCCCGAAGGCGAAAAAAGTCTATATCGACTAGCAAAGCAAAGAGAGATGAATGGAAGAGATGTTATGCATGTCAGATTGGGCAGTCTATCTGTTTGTTCGGGGTAATCACTGAAATGGCTGGACAGATTTTGATAAGACTTTAATTGGCTGGTAGCTGGTGTAATAAGGAGTAACTTATGCTACTTTTTTGAGAAAAAATCTTTTATTTATTTATTTATTGCTTCTGTTGCGATCGAAAGCGATATAAATCGTACTTTTCCACTGTCCGTCGTCGGAGATTTTATACATTTATTTTGGTATTAATTATACTTTTTCAGAGTGGACATGTTTATAAGACAGACTTGGAGTGAAAGTCGCCTGCAGCTCCCTGAAGATATATTTGAAGAAGGAGACGACCACGTCACTTTGCCACCAGAATTTTTCGAAAATTTATGGCATCCGGACCCCTACTTTTTGAATTCGAAAGTTACAGGTATTAAACTAAATTATATTTACTGGTGATTATTCCACTGGATGATGGTAAATAGTGAGTGGTGCTTCTTCCATGATGGTGGTTGAGCGGCCGGTAAATGAAAGACGTAATTATGATCTTGTCATTTATTCGTGTCAGCGACAACTGTGTTTCGCTGGACACCGACCACTACAGCATACTGTGCGTACCGTTGTTATATACTATTGATGGCACGTACATGTACGTGCCATGAGGTGTAGTATCCCTTACACATTATAAAGCCGATGATTTTGTGTTTTTGGATAAAAGAGTATTTCTTTAAAACTACTGATTTGATTTTTTTATTGTGGTTTAATTTATCAACGAAGGCTCAAATTTTACCCTTCTTTTAGGACATTTCATTCATAACATTAAAACAACTTTTTAGGATTTTATCGCGTTTATTTATTACTTATTTTATTTATTTCCCGACGTTTCGAACTCTTTACAGAGATCAATTTTCATTGTTCGAATGCGGATTCTATTTTAGAGGGCAGGATAATTTGTAAACCTATAGATGTCGATGATAAATGGTCTATCTAACATTGAGAATTTTTTTAAATACCAATCAGTAGAGAAATAGTAAAAATAAATTAATATATAATGGCACGAAGTTCGCTTAGACATAACTAGTACCTAGATATAAAATAACTTGGGATATTAAATAAATACAATAATATCTAGGATACAATACACACAGCGCCCTCCACTTCCAAGCTAAGCAACTAACTGCTTGTGTTATGGATACTAGATAACGGATATTAATACATATATACTTTTCTTTTGTAAAATACCCAGACACCACACAAATATTCATTTTTGTCACAAATATTTGTGCTCGTGTGGGAATCAAACCCCCGACCTCATTGCTGCAGCCGGTAGTTTTACCAATGCGCCACGAGGCCGTCACTGCTTTGAAAACCAACAAGCGTGGAAGTAAAGGACAATGAAAGTCAAATAATAGGTGAAGCGAGTAAACAGAACCATGTATTATTGCGTTTTGTTCTTCCTGCCTAACCATCAACCGACTTGGCGTGAAGAAGAATTTTACAATTGTCCAGATTGAAATATTTTGAAGTAATGTATTGTTAATCATTTTTTAAGACAACAGTGATAAATAACAGTGTGAACTTTTAAAGTAACAATTACTTAACAAGAACCGTATTGTCACTTATAAGTAAACTGAAAACTGGGTGAATGCATGAATGAAACCGGCGTGAATGCCTCATAAGCTGTATGACTGTGGATAAAGCGAATGAGGTGTGTCAGGATCGTAGCTCGCGGATAGCCTAAGTCTCTGCCTCCCCTATGGGGCACAGGCGTGAGCTTAAGTGTATATGTATGTATTAAAACTGGGCCTATTGGCATTCAATGAAATTAAGTCACTTAATTATTTGAGTTGTTTTTAGTAAGTTGAAATAATATAGCTTTCAGTAGTTAAAGTAACGAAAATTGCGAATGGATATTATAAAAACATTTAAAAAGAAAAATAAAATAAAGCAGATATTTTATCCTCGAAGTATTAACGACGAGAGTGAGTTACAATTGTATCATAACGCATACCTCAAACGTCTGAACGAAAACCTACAAACTTAACGGTAAATTTCGAGATAGGCAAATAAGAACAAAACGTGAATTTTAAGCATGATTAAATAATAATTTTAATATCATTTAGGTACTGTTCTGCCTAAGGGTCAGCGGAGATTTTTGATAGGCTTTAAATTCTAAAAATAGAAAATGATTCATTTATGGTAATTTTAATAATATTACATTAAATATTCCACTGAAACCAATTTACATACATATTATATAAAATATAATATATAGGTAAAAGGTACTAAGCTTCTTAAAGTGGTAGAGCCAAGCAGTTCGCTGCATGATTGGGCCGGCTCGACCGAATGAATACCACGACCTCTCAGAAGATCTCAGTCAAGTGGCTCATGCCGTGTTTCGTTCGGTGATAGAGGTACGGGGAGGCCCACACCCCTTCCCCATCCTTCCCTATCCCTTAACGGTCGACAACACAACAGTAATAATATATGTGTTGCTGGTGTCCATTGGTGGCGTTGGTTGTTTACCATCAGGTGACACACCTGCACGTTTGCCCTCCCATCTCATAAAAAAAATCCTATATGGATTTACTTTTGATCACCTCACCCATAAGTGAAAGTCGAGAGGCTGAGTTTCTGTATACCAAATTGGGTTGGCTAAATTTATTGCCATAAATGGGACACAATTTGTCAGTAACTATTACTTTTAAGTTTTCAGTAGAATTATTAATATTATTGTCATTAATTTTAAATGTTTTTGAAAAGAGTATTTGGAACATGGGTTTCTTGCCCGATTCTTCTCATGAAAGGCCCTACACTCGGAATCGGGCCGCTCGTGGCGATTGCGTCCGTGTTTTCTCTTTGCAGGGAGGTACTTTCCTCGAGCGCTCGTGTTAAAAAATTTCATTTGAAACAATAATTTAATTTTTTTGCACTATTTGCAATTTTGCTACGAATATAAAGCTTCTTTAATTTTGACTTATATTGTGTATGGCATTATGTTTCGCCACCTATTCTATTATGACGTAAAACTTCAGCGAGTTGAAGCCTAACAGCCGCTTGTTTACACCAACGGGAAGCAAAAGACGGGATGTACTATTTTAATAAAATTGTAAATATTTTACACATAACTTACGATATGGATATCCAAAATTAATTCGCCAGGATTCGAAACGGAAACTTCTACATGCGGAATATGAATGCTCAACACAGAAATAAATCAAGATAGAACGGCGAATAGGCGTGGCAAGCGTGCCAAAACCCTGCACTATATTGCATGCTTTTCGAAACTCGCTCTCATTACGCAACGAGCGTTCCTGCCATGCGTTCAGGACATAAAAAAATAGATAAAACGTCACATATATGCCTTATTAAGCTGTGAAAAATTGTAAAAACAAAAGTAGTGAATCAAATATGAAAAAAGGAAATATTTCGTATGATCAGTAAGTACAGAAAATCAGTAGAAAGTATTTTTTTGAGATTATAAATTATTGTTTTACTTTTACTATGTTCAATAATTACGATCACAAGTTGTATATTTTTTCGTTATGATAAATATCCATTGCTGTCCGCATTCAACGCTCGTATACAAAAACATTGCGCGTATAAATTATACGCGTAATGTACGTCGAATCGAACGAAATACACAATACACCTGCCAGTTGATCGCTGTGTCTGTTAATCGCTGTGATTCGAATGTTAGAGATGGGCACTCCATGTATCGTTGAGTCTTAGGACTTATCGATAAATTAATTCAATAATAATTTGAGTATCAGCTCATATCTTGCTTTGTCCCTACTTTATTCTAACACCACAAATTTCAACCAAAGTGTTTCGTAATTACATTGGCAGCAGTTTATTTGACAGTATAAGTTTTCACCAATTTGACCAATCGCCGATGGAAAATCATCTCGTTCTTCTCAAATGGGCAGTAACCGAGGTATATGTAGACGTTCGGCTTCGTTATTTAACCAGGACTGTGAGGCCAACCCTTACAAAAAGGCAAATATTTAATAAATATGTATAGTTTCAAAGACAGTAAAATATTTATAATTAAATTTTATATACTGTTGGAAAAATATGTTTTAGGTTTTAATATGTCGGATTGAAGTATTTAACATGTTTTACTTTCTATGATTATCGTTACAGAAAATCAATAAAGTTAGTAAAATATAAAAATAATAAAATTATCACACGTTGCCGATATTAACATCGATAATCTAATGTGAGTGTCTCCTAACTAGTCGCCGCGCTCACAATGAAAATGACGTCACGCTGAGGGCGTGGTTTTTCAAAAAAGTGACACGCTCGAAATGTATGGAAATATGCCATCGCGGCCGTTCTATCTTGATTTATTTCTGTGATGCTCAACTTTGAGGCCGGCCGAGATAACAAACTTTTGTTTGTATTGCTGTCACTTAATTAAACACAGCAGTGCCCAAGGGTTTCTTTCAGTCCCAAGTCAAATGGTACTGAAAACATAAACTACTGTTTGGTAGTGTTAAGTCTACAAGTTCACGGTAACGCGAATATGCTCTGTGCGTTTTGCTTTATAAATATCCACATTGAGTGACTTAGCGTATCTAGCGTATAAAAATATCAAAAAAGTAATTTAAAGTGTACCTCATTACCTGCTAGGAAAAGTGTCGTCATGTTGTGCAATGTGCAAGTGTGCGTGTGTGCGTGTTCAGCCAAAATAAACGCCCAGAAAGGTCTAATTTAATAAGATATTTTAAAGTACTGGTATTGGTAGGTATAATAATTTGCTGCTGTATAATATTACAAACAGACTCAACTGGTTTTTTTATAGAAGGAGGACCTGTATTTCATTCTAAAGCTTATTACTTAATCCTCTTAAAAAAAACTCCACACAATCTATTTCAAAATGGAAGTGAATAAGTTTTCAAAGAGTTATAAAGTAACCACATAACAGCGGACAAATGTGTAGCATTAAAAAAATACTATTTAAAGATGCGAAAATAAAACTCTAAAAGGATGTCCCGATTTCGGATCGTACCGCATTTCAATTTTTTCTTGACGTTATTTTATAAAGGTTACAATTTCTGACAACATTGTGCCCAGTGTACCTATAACAATAAATTCCGCCACCTATTCCGGCTTGAGACGTAACAATAGGTAAATCGAGGTATGTCTACTGGTGTCGTATACCTTCGTATTCAAAAAGGCGTTAAGTTTCAAATAAATTAAACAAAGTTTTACTTTTTAGGAGGTGCGATGGATTACCGCCCAAGAACTCACGGTAACAATCGTCGCTCAATCTGATCACTTGAGCTCTTTGGCACTGTTTTTACAATCATAACATTTTACTTACACACTAATTATTCTGCCTACACTTTTTTTCATATGCAGTATGAAATTATTAGCACGGACATTCGATTATTGTGAGCACCTATTTAAATGAAATTAATTTATTTTCATATATATTCATGAAACGATAATTATAATTTTATTATCTTAAATCTTATTTTATGCACTGTTTTCACTCTATTGAATTTAATTTTAGAGATTTTTATGTAAGAGTAATGATAGTCCCGTAAGTTAGATCTCTGGCTATATATTTATAAAATAGGTATATCACTAATATTTCACCAGAAAGGCGTACAAACAGAGAGATAGATAACAAAACTTAATAGAGTAGTATTGGCAACTGTTATTCTAAAAATAATTCTTATCTAAATTAAGAAGTTATCTTGGGACATCATTTTTCTCCAATATCTTGAATGTATTTATTTCTATTTTACAGGAAAATGACAACCTGTATAAATGTAGTTTAGCCTTTCCACTATTTAATATAAAAGCAAGGGTTTTTCATTTCAAATATTCAGATGAATAGGAATTAAGTGAATTTGAATCTTTACTTACGATGAAATCGGAATTGTATTTGTGTTTTGATTTTTACAACCAACACCGGCCTCTCGGCGAAGCTCTGTTGGTTTATATTAAAGTTGTTGCTATAAATCCACCTTTGGGTAGGAAAAACGATACTTTTATTGAATTAAATAGTTTCAGGAAATACTAGGAGATATTATGAAAAATAAATGGTAATATAAGAAAAATACTGTTTAGATGTTTATTAAATAAATTTTCATCGACAATAGTTCACTCCGAATCCTGGCGAGACAGAGAATGGAATGCTAATAAGGCAGCATTCTTAAACACTTCACCAGCTCCTTTGACTTTCACAACTCTTGTCATGCACTCTAGTAGATTTACGCAAATTTTATCATATCAATAAAAAATATCATATAAAAAATGCAAAATTTTGATACCAACAGAAACTAGATAATATCTGAGATCCGCCGGTATCAAAATGCCATTTTTGAAAAAAGTGGAGTTAGTAGGTTTGCAAACTAGTTTATCGATAACTATTATGATGAAAATGGCGAAAATTGTTGATTCACATAAAAAATGTTTGTAATAACAATATAAAGTTGACAAACACCACAAAACGTGACGCGATAATTCCCTTTTATAAATTTGGTTAATATGCAACGCCAAAGCCTACAAGTTTTTACATCAAAAAAAATTAATACATGTTTCTACTAGGGAATATTACAAAGATAAATTAAATCTTTATACCTGTATTTTCCTGTATTTGACCTTTGAAGAACATACAAGGGTCATTTCTCTAAGGCAACGAACGAAGGAAAAGGTTCAAAGTTCCGACAATCCGCCTACACTTAAAACACGTGAATATTATTAAGCAATTTATACCCAGAGACGAGTTTTAATCATAGACTATTTATTTACACACATTATAGTGTGCAAATAAATAGTCTGCTTTTAATTTCGAAATATTCGTGTATTTATAATTATAAACAGCAACTTCATCTTGATAGGGGATGCTTTTTTATGAGAAAGGGGGCAAACGACTGGGTTGATTGTAAGAGGCCTAAAATCATCCAAAACAGTGGCAGTTGTATTTGAAAGTAGAGGGATGGTGAGGGGAGGGATATCCTAAGATATCGGATGCTTTTCTCACTGACAGTGGTAGAGCCACTCAGTTCGCTGCATGAATAGGCTGATTTGACCGGAGAAATAATCTCTCGGGTGGATTATGCACCGTTTTGTTCGGTGACAAAAGTGTTCGGAGTCCAACACCTTTTCTCCTTCTCATCCAAGTCCATGTCCATGGGCGGCATTAGTAGCTTACATTCATCTGCACCGGCATAGATTTCCTTTTTACCCACCTTTCTCATAAAAAATGGATCTTGAGGCACTTTTACAATGATTTCCTAAGAGCTATTTCTATTTCATCGATTGAGCCGGCCTATTGATGCAGTGAACTGCATGGCTCAGCCACTGTTAAAGTCAACTTTTGGTTTTTCAATGTTTCTCAGAATATTCAAAGTTCTAATAAAATATTTACCTTGATATTAAATTAATTTCAATAGATTAAGTGGACAACCGTTCCAAGTCACATTCATTGAAAAATTTTCGTCCGTTTTTGATTTAAGGTGACATTAAACCAACAAATTTAATATCAGGAAACAGATTAAAGAGTAACGTTCAAAATTTCAAATAATTTCACGTAATTAATGACGCTATTTTAATTACTTGTGTTGAACTGCCGAAGAAACGCCATTTTAAATATTAAACTTATGGAAATTATTTGATGAGAATGCTTTTTCGGCATTAAGGATAATACTTATTACATAATTAAAACTGTAACAGGTCAATAAAATATTTTTATGGGACAGGTTACAAACGAGGAAGCGAGTTATCTGATGGTAAGTAACTAGCGCTACCCAGGAACATCTTATTATACAAGATTATAACCAATATTCACATTCTACGTTAATTAAACTAAATTATTAAAAATAATTTCTTAGATAAAATAGTAAGTGTTTCATCGGGCAGATAGACATTATAACAATCAACTTAGTTTATATGAGTCGCTGTTGATAATAAAAACTTAGCAAAATCCAATAGAATATAAATGTAAATATTTTCTGGAATATGAGAGACGAGGCTTAACAGCCGCTGCCTACACCTTCGAACAACCTTCGAGTAACAAAAGGCGTGAAGTTATGTTATGTTATGACACATGAATATTTTTTTTCATTTGTTTCAAAATACTTCAAGTGCTTAAACATGATGACAATAATTTAATTAAAAGTTAGACCACAACAATCAGAACCGAAGAATGGGTACCAATTTGGTACAATTCCAGAATAATTTAGTACATTTAGAATGTTTGATGACAATTTAAATTTAGGAAGGTCAAAAAACATTAGCTGCAGATGATATTCGAACCCCAGCAGCAGTTCTAACTGAGCTTTACTATATAAATAAATAAATATATTTGGTAAATGTCAGAAATTGCAACTAATTGTAGGTGAACAATTTTATGGATGATTGTATTTCTTTACATGATTAGATCACAGAAAACTTGTAGTGATATGAAATTTAAAAATTTTTCACAATGCACCGACTAAGATTTATGCAAGTTTCAAATGCAAGCTTTAAAGGTTTAATTGTAGACATTGGATGAGTTCAATTAACAGAGGCTTAGAAACTGTGATGCTCTCTGCTGCAGCTTTCCATAATTCAGAACTAACAATGTAATTGTTAGGTCCTTAATCGCATTATATAACACTAAGTCATCTCAATGGTCTGAGGGTCGAGGACACCACTTCCGAATCAAGAAGTAGAGGGATTAATGCCGCCCTCATACCAATGACTTCTCAGAATTTTTTTCGGAAATTATTTGTGATATTTATGACTGAAAACCATTCCATTAATCTATTCTATTTGGGACGTAAAAATCAGTAGCTTCAGTTGAAAAAGGCATATTACAAGTAAAATTCAACTTAACTGTTTATTTTGTATATTGAATAATAATAATCGAGAAAAAAATGACCGTCTTTTATTTGTTTTACAAATGGACATTTTGTTTACAGAAATTGCTGAGTTGACTCATAAGTTTTCGTCGGTGACTTTGTACAGAAATCAAACAGTAAGATACTCAGCAAGAATGCACGCCATTATCGCTTGTCAGATGGAGTTCCAGCTGTACCCCATGGATATACAGTCTTGCCCAATTTACATTGAAAGCTGTCAGTATTTTTTAAAACCCTTTTAAACACGTGCCGTATTCATGGGCTAATGAGAACTTGGGTTTGGATCCTCGTACACACTAATATATTTCTTAAAAAGAATCGGTGATTATGAGTGATGTATAGAATGAATGACTAAAAAATTATCCCCTATGGGATTCCAAAGCATGAGAATGAAAATGAAATAAATATTCGTAAAAATTGTCTTCTAAATAATCATCAGTTAACGTATTTAATACTACCCAAAAGATTTATTCTTTCTCATTTATTCTTTCTCAACTGATACCAAAATAATATCGAGAACTGCTCAAAGACGACATAACTTCACGCCTTTTGTTACCCGAAGGTGTAGGCAGCGGCTGTTAAGCCTCGTCTCGCCGTTATGTTTACATCTCAAATGGAATAGGTGGCGAACGTATTGCCATACCGAGCACAAAGTTTTCAGTCATCGATATTTATCACACATATCGTCCGAAAACAATTTCGAAAAGTCATTGGTGTGAGCCAGTGTCTGGAATCGAACCCGGACCTCAGGATCAGAAACCGTGTGCTCGACCACTGCGCCACCGAGACTTAAAGACTATTTACTATTGAAATCATTCCGTAGTCGGCTAAAGCTCAACAGTCCAAAACGCTGTCGATTTAAAAGAATACCAAATATTTCTATACTCATTGTATTATGCCCATAATTAAGTTGCACTTAATTGAGAGAACTTAGTGCGATAATCAAGGATAGTATACATTCGTTTCAGTTTCGTACAGTAATCAAAAAGTACGCTTTCGTTGGAGTGAGGCCGGTGTCACCATCAATCCAGAATTGAAACTGCTGCAATACCACATTGGTCAACCGTTACGCCTCGAAGAAACGAACGGGTATATGATTGATAAAGACGGTTAGTTAAAATTATTTATAATATATTACAATTTATTTAAAATTTATTTATAGTTGACAGTCTTGGTGGTCCAGCGGTCGAGCATGCGGCTTTTGATCCAGAGGTCCATGTTCGAATCCTGACACTGGCTCACACCAATGACTTTTCGAAATTGTTTTCAGAAGTTAAGTGTGATAAATATTGATGACTGAAAACCTTGTGCCCGGTATGGCAATAGGTTCGCCACCTTTCCCATTTGAGACGTAAACATAACGGCGAGACGAGGCTTAATAGCCGCTGCCTACACTTTCGGGTAACAAAATGCGTGAAGTTATGTTATTAATGATTTTTTCCTTTTAATTATCGCAGGTTGTATATTTATATATATATGTGTGTGTGTGTGTGTTTATAAGAATTGTAATTATAGTGTTTAATAATAGAAACTCATCAATGTTCAAACTTAAAACTAGAAACCACGTAAGGATCACTAGTATAATTAAATTTATGAGGCCCAATAAGTGTAAATTGTATATTTAAGCACGAACTCAAGTTGAGGTCACACCTGTCTAACTTAATTACATTGAAGGTCTCAACTAGTAAGGACTTAATTGTTAAATTAACAAACGACGGGAAAATAGTCTTGAGACAAATATGAAGGGAATAAGATTTTCAGTTCATTAATAACCAAGCCTTAAAATACAACCTTATATCTTTCTATATTACCTTTGATAAAATATACCTAACACAATTTATGTGAAAAACAATCATTAAATATATGTATTCCCTTCAAAACTTTGACGGTTCTCGTGGTGCAGTGGTAAAATAACCAACTGTGGAATCGAGGTCTGTGGGTTCGATCCCGACCCAAGTACAAATTTATGACAAGCATGGCGTCGGGGTGTTTTTCTATGTATTATAAGTAAGTATTTACAAAAGAAAAGCATATGCGTTATCTAGTATCCATAAACACAAGCATTTAGTTGCTTACCTTGAAACTACAGGGCGCTGTGTGTATTCTATCCAAGATCATCATCATCATCATTAGCCTGTTGCAGTCCACTGCTGGACATAGGCCTCTCCGAATGTGCGCCACAACATCCGATTCTCTGCCTTCCGCATCCAGTCTTTACCAGCAGCCCTTCTGAGGTCGTCCGACCATCGGGCTGGTGGGCGTCCTACACTACGCCTACCAAGTCGCGGTCTCCACACCATGACCTTCCTGCTCCATCTACCATCGGTCCTTCGACAGATGTGACCAGCCCATTGCCACTTCAGCGAACTTATTCTGCGAGCTATGTCGGTGACTCCGGTTCTCTGTCGGATATACTCATTCCTGAGTCTATCTTTCAGAGATACTCCGAGCATAGCTCGCTCCATAGCTCGCTGAGCGACTTTAAATTTGTGGACTAGCCCCACCGTAAGTGTCCACGTTTCGGCACCGTAGGTCATTACTGGTAGGACGCACTGGTCAAAGACTTTGGTCTTCAGGCATTGCGGTATAGGCGAGCTGAAAACTCGACGCAGTTTGCCGAATGCGGCCCAACCCAGCTGAATCCTCCTGTCAGCTTCCTTCTCGAAGTTTCGTCTACCTAACTGGATTGTTTGGCCTAGGTAGACGTATTTGTTTACGACTTCGAGAATTGACCCATCGACATTTATCGGTCCGGGCACGACATGTTCGTTGAACATGACCTTGGTCTTGTCCAAGTTCATGCCCAGACCGACACGTCGAGAGGATTCGTCTAGGCTGCGCAGCATTCCGCTTAACTGTTCCAGCGACTCTGCCATTACAACGATGTCGTCGGCGAACCGAAGATGCGAGATGTACTCACCATTCACGTTGATACCCTGTCCAGTCCAGTCCAAGGTATTAAAGACGTCCTCCAGAGCATTGGTGAAGAGTTTGGGAGAGATGACATCTCCCTGTCTTACACCTCGATTCAGCTCGATGGAGTTCGTCACTTGATCCTGGATCTGGACAGCCATCGTGGCGGTGTCATACAAGCATCTCAACACCTCGATATAGCGCCAGTCGATCCGACATCGCTGCAATGCATCCAGAACTGCCCAAGTTTCGATGGAGTCGAAGGCTTTTTCGTAGTCCACGAATTCCATACACAGCGGCTGATTGTACTCCTCGGTTTTCTGTACAATCTGCCGAACAGTATGGATGTGGTCCACGGTGCTAAAGCCTTTTCGAAACCCGGCCTGCTCTGGAGGCTGGAATTCGTCGAGTCTTGCAGCGAGACGATTCGTGACGACCCTCGAGAACAACTTGTAGATATGGCTCAGGAGTGAAATGGGTCTGTAATTCTTCAGTAAGGTCTTATCACCTTTTTTGAAGAACAGCACCACCGCACTCCTGCTCCAAGCCTGTGGTGTTATGCCCTGGTGTATGACGGAATTAAAAAGACTTGCTAATTCCTTTAGTACCGGAGTTCCGCCGGATTTTAGAAGTTCTGTAGTAATTCCGTCATCACCGGGTGCCTTGTTGTTCTGAAGTTGCCCGAGAGCCGCCCTAATCTCGCTTTCTGCAATTTCGGGGATGTCCTCACTATAGTGACGCGTTAGCGGGGCTCTGTGGTCATCATCGCTGTGTCCCGTGGGCTTGGTCATCCGTGTGGAATAAAGGAGCCCATAATAAGATTCAATCTCTGCGAGAATCTCGGGCTTAGAGGTGACGACACGTCCATCCGCAGTTTTCAGCTTCGTCAGATGGGGCCTTCCAAGCTGCTGAGCGAACACTTTAGACCCTTTGTTGCGGTCGATCGCGTTCTCGATCGCTCGAGTATTCGACCGACGAAGGTCGCGCCGCATCAGCTTTCTAATTCGCTGGTTTAGGCTTTTCTGGCATTCTGACGAAGATAGCTGATTGGATGGAGTTTCTCGCCTTTGCCTCATCAGCTCGAGCGTCTCAGCAGAGAGTTTGGACTCCTTTTTCTGCGATCTCGGGAACAACCTTTGAGACACTTTCCTCAGCGTGTTGATCACAGTGGCGGTCTTTTCGTCCACGTTGCCTGTGGTTTCCAGCAGGTCGAACCGATTTTGAAGTTCCATTTGGAACTTTTCGGTTTCGGCTATTTGGAGTGGCGTAGGTCGGAGAATAGACCTCATCTTCCGGGTCCTTTCAGCTTTCAGGTTAATATTTAGAGAGCCTCGAAGAAGTCGGTGATCACTTCCAGTATTGAACCTGTTGATCACAGAGACATCTCTAAATATATGCTTACTATCCGTAATGATAAAATCTATCTCGTTCCTTGTCACAGAATCCGGGCTTCGCCAAGTCCACCTCCTGTGGAGACCCTTCTTGAAGAATGAGTTCATCAAGAAGAGCCCTTCAGACTCCAGGAAGTTGACCAGCATCTGGCCCCTGTGATTTCGGCACCCCAAGCCATATGGACCGATTTTCGTTTCGCCGCATTCTTGTACTCCCACTTTGGCATTGAAGTCCCCCATAACAACGTTGTAGTGAGCCTTGGCGGTACCATGTATTGCTTTTGCAATATCCTCGTACATCGCCTCGGCTATTTCGTCAGAGTATGTCGAGGTCGGCGCATACACCTGTATTATCTTCAGGGTGTACCTGTTGGTGAGTTTTAGTACAAGGTACGCTACCCTGGTCGACACACTACTGATCTCCACAACGCTGCTAACGAAGTCCTTGTGAACGAGGAAACCGACACCCCCCTGGGAGAGCTGGTCACCTTCCCGAAAATAGAATAAGTTGCCTGACTGTAGGGTTATCGTGTCCTCCCCCACTCGCCGGACTTCAGATAGCCCCAGAATATGCCAGTTCAAACAACTCAGCTCTACCTCGAGTTCGGTGAGGTGTTGGTCCAGCCGAAGACTGCGTCCGTTATACGTGGCCACGCGTAGTTGTTTTTGACAGCCTGCCGTAACCCGGAGATTCTTAGCACCCCCTGTCCCACCGTTACCACGACCGCTGCCTTGGCCGGGAATAGCGGGACCACCGGGAACTGGGGGCCGTTGTATTCGTGCTCTTTTCATCGGGAGGTTTATGCCCATAGTCTCCACGCTGGGCAAACGTGTTGGAGACCGCAGGGGTGAACCTTTTAAAAATAGGGACGCTGCTGCCCGCCTCTACCAGAACATTTAGGTTCACCCATATTTTGGAATGGTTATCCCGCCATTCATCGGTGTAGTGCTGTGTGAGCTTGTCAGCCATATGTTGTTCTTTCGCTCCCGACTGACTGAGAGAAGATATTATTATATTATTATTATTTACAAAAAAATATGTATTGTCCGTTACCTAGTTTCCATAACACAAGCATTTATTTGCTTACCTTGAAACTAGAGGATGCTGTGTGTATTGTCCAAGATGCTTATATCCCAAATGAAATAGGTGGCGAACTTATTTCCATACATCGGGCACAAAGTTTAGGAAAGTCACTGGTGTGAGCCAAGATTAGAATCCACGACTTCTTGATTCAGAAACGGAGTTCTCGACCACCGGACCACCAAGACTTTAGGCTTTGATAACCTTGCCAATCTATCTAAGCCTGTAAAGAAAGCACATTTAAAATGATATTATTATCACTGCTATAAATCGAGTATATTTTTGTTAGTTATCCGTATTAATCATACAGAACTTCCGGAAAGTCATTATTGTGGAGCCTGAGGGATAAATTGGAGCAAAAATTCCAACAAACCAGCTTGTCATGAAATCTTATTATACGAGAGATGGTACATATATGGTGAAATTCCTTACACCCGAGGGGAGGGATTGAGTGGCACTTGTCTCTAGAGATATGCCTCACGTTTTAATTACCTTACATGTTCAATTATAAGCTCACAAAAGCTGTACTCTCTAAAGACTATACTACTATACTGTACTACTATACTGTATGAAAAAAAAATGGGACATTCGATCTCCTATCATTAAATTTACAATTTATCTTTATGACATTATGGCCTGGAATTAGTTGTTTTGATGTATTTTGCAGGTAATTATTCAAGATTAGTAGTGTACTTCAGATTTGAACGTCAGATTGGACATCACCTTATCCAGACGTTCGCACCGTCATCTCTCGTGGTGATGCTGTCCTGGTTCAGTTTCTGGTTAGACCTGGACGCAATTCCTGGTAGGGTCACCTTACTGGTCACTTGCATGTTGACACTAGTGACTATGTTTACTGGACTGAGAGCTGATATCCCTCCTGTTGCTTATGTTAAGGTATGTCACTAAATTATGAATGATATATGTCAACACTGTTTTTTCCACACGAACTTTTTTATTATTTTTGTGTAATTATGTGGGTCTATATTCATTAAAACTTCAACAGTTTTTTTTCTACCACTTAAAGTTTTCTTGTGACAGTTTCTATTCATTTGCACTCTACATTCTTTAATTTACGTTACTTTGTTTGAATAACTGTAATTAGTTGACTGTGTATCCACTGTGTTTTCTAAATTTAATAGTTTATGACATGGTCATTATTTTTTATTGATTTATTTTCGGTGACCTTAATATATTGAAAAAATGATATTGTTCGATTATCCTAGTATATTTTAAAATTTTGTTATAAGGTTTCATGTGGCAAAGAAAAATTGTGAAATGTTTACCAGTGTAATTAGATAACGTATACTCAAACCCATTTCTATTTCATTTAGGCACTCGATTTGTGGATGGCAGGCTGCATGATGTTTGTCTTCGCCGCTCTAGGAGAATTCGTCGTTGTAAAGGTACTCGACAAGCAGTATCAGTTGAATAAAACTAAGGCGCAGGAATCGATGCCAAGAATTATACCGGTGGTAAATATTTTCTTTTTGTTTAAGTACTCAGAATCGTCCAAATTTTAACATACATAACAATGTCATAACTAGTTTATACATAACATAACATAATAGTCTCGGTGGTCCAGGGGTCGAGCATACGGCTTCCGATCCAGAGGTTCGGGTTCGAATCCTGACACTGGCTCACACCAATAAATTTTCGAAATTGTTTTCGGAAGTTAAGTGTGATAAATATCTATGACTAAAAACTTTGTGCCCGGTATGGCAATAAGTTCGCCATTTGGGACGTAAACATAACGGCGAGACGAGGCTTAACAGCTGCTGCCTACACCTTCGGGTAAAAAAGGCGTGAAGTTATGTTCAAATTTTAATTCTGTATTAATAAGATAGTATGTCATGATAAATTATGAAATAATTTTAAAAACCTAAATAAGGAACTAACATCACAGGGAAATGCATTACCGGAATAAAAAAGAAAAAGTTCAGACCAAAGTTTTGTTAAAATAACATTGTAGTTGAAGTTTCATCGCAAAGAAACACGCTACTTGGATGATAAGTAGCCTTAATATTAAATCAGTATTTTTTCTATCTCCATATATTATTATTATTATAATCATAATACGCTTCATGCTATGTATCTTGCGGGTTAATTAGAGAGAACAGAGCGCCATGTGGTATGAGTCAATGAAGTGAGTGAGGAAAGAATACCTTTTGACTTTTATAACTCTTATCATACAAGTTCCTGACATCACCTTCCTCTTGGGCTCGTAGGACAAAAACTTATCACAATATTTCAACCGGCTCGAATGTTCACTTTGATCATTGAGACAAAGGTTTTTCGTTATCTTTGGCAGCGATTGAACGGTGAGAAAGGATCCTGTGGGACGCTAGCCGCTTGGGACGGTAACGGGGTGAGGTGCCGTAAGGTAGACCTGACATCACCAACGTCGCCAGCCCCGGCAACTCCAGCAGTGCATCCGGCACCAGGGGTAACTCATACGCCACATTTAGGCGGCGTCGAGAGAAGGCAGAGTATATTGCAGGTAATCATCATAACTTATACAAATAAAAAATACTAGTCTCCAAATTTTCGAGCATTACAGGCAATAAATCGTAATTATAAAGCAAAGATGAAAAAAATACTGTTAAAAAAGAGTTGAACCGACTTCTAGAAACGTTAACCACAAAATCTTTAAGTAAATGAAAACAGTATCTTCTTAACTAAAGCGATAAATAACGAAACTTACTAATGTGTATACTTAATACAATATACAAAACGTAATACTTTTATAAAGTAATCTTTAACTATTAAAATATTTACAAATCTCTTATTTTTGGAGTCGGTGCCAGCCTCAGTAATTAGTCCTCAGCCTCAGTCCAGCCTGAGTCTGTTGTGTTGTATGATATGCGCGACCGTCAAAGTCACACGGCAAAATAGAATACGGGGTAACTTTTAACCAGCACCTACTTCAATAAAAGATGATAATTGTAAATATTTTTATAGTGATCTCATTATTGAAGTCGGTGCAATACAATAGGATCTTTTACCAAGTGCTGTGCGGGCTTCTTCAACAGCACAGCAGCATCAGATGTTGACACCGTTGTTGATAAAGAATATTCTTAAGACATCACTATTACGTAAAAAAAAATACCATACTCGAATACAATTTTTGGTGGATGCCTTCGATTTTTCCTGGTTTCCATCATCAGATCCTGACCTGGTGAAAATGGGACCATCTCGAAAGTACACACTATCTATAAAAGAAATTGAAATCCGTCCATAATTGACGAAAATATCCGTGAACAGACATTATAGCCTCATTCTGTACCATTTATATAATAATAGAAGTTTGTCTCGCGCAATTTAATTATGTAAATTTATCTGCTAAGTTTCATATATTTTCAGTTGCAGGTTAACTAAATACTGATTGGTAATTAAACCTGCAAAAAGCCTGTAATTTAATATATATATTTTACTTATTGAAGCTATAAGTTGATAGTTAAAATGTTTAAGGGAAAAACATTTTCTTCTTATTAGGAACGTTTCAATAAAAAAAATAGTGTAACAGTTTTTGTTTTTAACTATTGTCTGTTCATCTCATTCAACGGATTATTGTTGTAGGGTAGTTTGCCACTTAATTTCGAACAGTCCAACTCTTCAATTAGGGGACTTTCTAATTCTATTTCCACTTGGAGATTCTTAGAACTTAGAATGAGTTCACATTATTTTTCGAGTTACTCTTAACAAGCCCGTTCATTTGATACCCATAATATTGAATATCTGTTCCACTATATTGGATTTAGTATAACGTCACATTTTATTTTGAGTTACTCTCAATAGCCATTTCATTTGATACCCATATTGCAGAAGTAGATGAAAAGTAACTATTCTCTATCTTAGGTGATCCGCCATATTATATTTTAACAGTGATAGAGCCAAGCAGTTCGCTGCATGAATGGGCCGGCTCGACCGTTGAAATACCACGACCTCTCAGAAGACCGACGTAAAGTAGCTCATGCTGCGTTTCGTTCGGTGAGAGAGGTACCCGGAAGCCCATCCCCCTTCCCCATCCTATCCTATCCCCTATCCCTTAAAGGTTGGCAACGCAACAGTAACACTATATGTGTTGCTGATGTCCATGGGCGGCGTTGGTTGCTTACCATCATGTGACACGCCTGCTCATTTTCCCTCCTATCCCATAAAAAAGCAAAAAAAAAAATATTAGATTTAGAATGACGACATATTATATAATGATTCATTTTATTTTTTTTACAGTAGTGTGTTTGTATCAACTCTAGCATATGGGAGTAAGTGTTGGGTGTGGCAGAAGCATGAAAATAAGGTAAACGCAGTGCGGGAAGTATGTGTGGAGTCACCCTAGCGGATCGAATGAAAAATAGCGAGATAAGGGAGAAATGCAAGCTGATGGACGATGTGGTGACCAACGTGGAGAGAAGTATGTTGAGATTGTTTGGTCATGTTGCAAGAATGAACGAAAGCCGACTGACTTAAATAGTATACGAAGCGAATGTGAGTGACAGGGTCGGGATCGGCGACGAAGACGGAGCAACTACGACCAAATAAATGGGCTCTTTCAAAAAGGCAAAATACTTAGCACCCCAAACCGCGTGAATTTATGATGAGATGTATGACTGTGGATGAAGCGAAAGAAGTGTGTCAGGATCGTAGTTTGTGGAAAGCCAAAGTCTCTGCCTGCCCCTATGGGACATACATACATAAACTCACGCCTGTAGCGTAAGCTTATGTATGTATATGTCATATTATTTTTTGAGTTACTCTGAGACTAAACCCTTTTATTTGATACCCATATCGTAGAACTATATTAAATATACTTAGTCATGCCATAAATATTGTAACAAAGAAATATTTTTTTTTAATTGCAAATAACATTTATTACTTTTACAGTATGTTACTTTAATACACAAATATTAAACGATATAAAATATAAAAAGCTTATTCGAAGTGGTCTCCATGGCTGCAATACAGGCCTTTAAACGTTGAAGCCAGTTATCCATAGAAACACGCACTCTTTCCATGGGAAAATTCTTTACTGCCAATCGTATGGATTGTTTTAGGGACTCTAAATTATTATGACGTTTAGAGCAAGCCGTACTCTCTATAAGTGACCACAAATCATAATCCAGTGGATTAAGATCGGACTAGACGACGGCCAGTCTTCAGCTCTAATGAAGTCCGAAACGTTCGCTTCCAACCAAGATTGCGTGGACCGAGCTTTATGACCCGGTGCCGAGTCTTGCTGGAAGGACCATACTTCGTTATTGAACATGGTGTTGTTAAGGGGCTTGACTACCTTTTCAAGAATGGTATCTTGATACACTTGTGCCGATGTTTTGATACCTTTTTCACAAAAATATGGCTTCAGTTACTCCTTCGTAGCTAACACCCCACCAAACCATCACTGAAGTCGGATAATGCCCACGTTGCACTCTGTCAACTAATTGGGAAGCTTCCTTAGAGCTTTGAGCATAAATACGGTCATTTTGTTTGTTAAAATGTTGCTCAATTGTAAAAACTTAACTTTAGATTTTAACACCCTATTCTTTTTAAAATTATCAGTTAATAAATGACCAGTGCGCCTCTTATAGGCTGCAAGTCCTAAGTCATCTTTTAAAATACGCGACATTGTTCTAGATGCTATCTTCATCTCCCGAGATAAAATCATTTGCTTGCGGACAGGATTTCTTCGAATTCTTTCCCTTACTGCTTTGACCACCTTTTTCGTACGAACACTACGTGGACGGCCAGGTCTTTTTCTGTCACAAACAGAGGAGGTCTCATTGTACCTATTAATAGCCCGGTACACAAACATTTGACTAATACCAAGTGTATGGAGACTTTTAAAAATTGCATTTGGCTCCATACCTACTTTGTGTAATGCAATCACAGCGATTCGGTTCTCTTTATCACCCCACTCCATTTTAATATCGCAAAATATTGTACAATGTATTGGCGCCAAAACGAGAAAACACAATGAACAATCGTATAAAAATGACAGATTCCAAATTCAAATGTAATATTTTTTTATTTCTAGTTTTAACAGTATTTATGGCCAGACTAAGTATATATGATATATTTAGTTCTTAGAGCAGATTAAACAAAACAAATAAACTGTACGCTTTTATTATCTGTATTTATAATTAACTAGCAATTGCCCGCTACTTAGTCTGTGTGGACGCCATAAAGCAGCAAAAATACTGTACCTGTGTCATTCTAAAATTCATTGCTCACCCCCATTCAGTGACAGTGTGATAATATTTAGCCTATGTGTTGACCCGACCCCTTGGCTATATTTATGCAAAATTGGACGTAAAAGCACATGCAGTACTTTTAGAGTTTATCCATAACAAACATACAGAGAAACAGACCAAAATTCTAATATCTATATTTTTGGGCTTGACATCGATTGTAAATCATATCCCAAGTATTCTGAAAAAATAATATTCAATTTTATTATATGTATAGATTACAAAACGCGTTTTTTTTAATTGAAACAAAGGACTTTAAAGGAAAAAGGATACTTGGAAGGGACTTATTAAATTACACAGAACTTTCACTTTCACACAGATTTCACAACTGTGAAATGAAAATTACGTGGTTGATCCGCCAAAAGAAATTATTTTCTTTCGAATATTAAAACTCGGGCCGTGAATTAAATAAATATGGTAATTGAATATGACGAAAACGGGTAATAAGCAATACTGTAATGATTATGTAATTTCAAAAGGGTATTAAATATTGTGTTTGTTTTAACTA
The DNA here is from genome assembly GCA_905147225.2 of Euproctis similis. NCBI lineage: Eukaryota > Metazoa > Arthropoda > Insecta > Lepidoptera > Erebidae > Euproctis > Euproctis similis. Next base: position 3,833,329 of record LR990113.1, on the reverse strand, counting down.
TATATATTATAATACCTAATACTTTAAATTAATAAGCATATTTAATTTATAATGTTGTTGGGACTTAACTTTGATTAAAGAGTATTTTAACTGCTGGTGGTGTGGCCGTGGTGATTGCTTCCGGTTGGTGTGATTTCTTGTTCCACGGAAGCACTTTCCTCAAGCTCTCGTGTTTACACGTTTCATTTTAAATAAGCTTAATCATTTTATTTATTGACTATTTAAGTGCCTGTGAAGACCTATGAAAAAAAGCAACTTTGATTTTGACTTAAACTTATTTTATGTACTGAAAATTGCTAAATTAATATTAATTGTCATTAAGGTCTATTTTTCAGCATTTGTCGCTGAATTTGAGACGTTACATGTTTCCTGATGGTAAGCGACTAGCGCCGCTCATGGCAATCTGAACAGTTACGTTTCCTGCCTTAATGTGAATGGACGGGGCGGAGAGGCGGATAGATAAGGGAAAAAGGAGGGTTTACGGATAAGCCATTTTACATTTACCTTAATTTTGCGTGGGCTTACCACTTTTCATGGCCAAGCAACAAATTTGTCAATTATAATGTCCTATTGATATAATATCAAAAAATATGCTAAATATTGGATGAATGAATAGGCTATTGCTACCAATGATTAGGATTGTAACCTAAAATATGTCAATACATATCATCAATTCGTATGCATCAAATATCTCTGGCAGAGATATTTGATATAATTATTAAATTAAATAATTACAATTTGTTATAATTATTCAGTCACAAGGCATGCACATAGTGAAAGATTTGTCTATTTGTTTCTCAGGTGGCCTGGTTAGACGCCGACACCGGACAAGAGCGAGTGTTATGGAGGGAGATTGACAAGCTCTCTCGAGTAGTATTCCCCGCTCTGTTTCTTCTCTTCGTCACAATGTATTGGCCTGTACTTCTTCTCAAAACCAAGACTTCTTCATAACATGCCCTTTATACGCTAATTATCGCTAAATCTCTATCTTGTTGCTATTTAAAAATAATTTTAATTAATTATGGAAGAAATATCGACCCCGTTCGAGTGAAAATAATACTTAAATCTCAACAAATGTGCACAAAAATACCTTATTTTAATAATAACCGTAATTATAATGACCTAGGAGATGGCTGTAGACTTTGGAAGTAAGTAAAACTAGGGCGTCAATTTGTAAACACTTTGAAAAATCGTTTAATACTAGGGACTAGTTACGTCCAGACTTACAAGAGAACTGCTATCTCAATAGTCAAAAAGGACCAATTATCAAAACAACAAGTCCTCGTGGAGCCTTTGAAGGAAGCTTATCTTACACAAGCACATAATTGTTACCAAAAAATGGAGTTATTTGCATTTTAATTTGTTTTAAAGAAGTACTAAGTCGGGTTGTTTCATTTTAACCAACAAATATCTATAAATACGTAGTGATCTTTTGTTTTCTCTTAATAACTTTACATAAAAATGATATTTTTAAAGTGTTTATAGAAACTCTAAATATTTTGTGATACTTAAATTATAAGTTTTCGATTTGCAAATATATCTATGTAAATATATTGTATAAGAAAATATTATTGATATCTTTATGTTATTTATTGCATGTATTGTCCATTATTTTATTTTGTTTTCGATAGTTCGTCGTTAGAGGAGTGACGCCCACAAGTGGATCTTATTCGTATTGAAATAATAATCGATCTAGAAAACTTCTGACTAATATATTGCAAATACTTTTATTTTACTTATCTTCACGACTTTTTCTATATAATGATAATGGCAGCGGCTGATAGGCCTTTAGTTCGTTAAAATAAATGTATATATAATTATAAGAGGGCACTTGTATTGGCTAACCTTAATTTAACTTGTATTGGCGTTTCTTTGTTCGTTTAATTCTCAGTAATTACTTTAAAAGTATTGTAAAGTACTTTCACACTCTTTGTTTTTTCCAAGTTACCGACTTAGTTTTTATTTAAGAAATTAATTTGGAATCACGCAAGGAATTTTCTTGCAAATAATATTGTTAAATGATCCTATAGTCTTAGATGTTATTAAATGTGGCTATCTACGAGTATTTCTGTTTCTTTTGTTTTCGCAAATAATTTCTTTAACAATGGAGACAAATTAATACAATGCTTACGTTAACTCATTTTAATTTATCACTGGTTGCCACGCAGTTCACTGCATAGACTCCTATGCAGTTAACTACGTGGCTACCAGTGAAATACCACGATGTAAATCCACGTAAAGTGGCTCATGCCGCGTTTCACTCGGTGAGGGAGACATCCGGAGGCACATCCACTTTTCCTATCCCTTTCCCACCCCACTGCCAACCATTTCCAAATCCCATTGTAATGGACGGCAACGCAACTGTAACACTATCCGTGGTGAGGTGTCTATGTGCGGCGGTCATTGCTTGTTATCGTTTCCTCGTTTGCCCCACTATCCCATAAAAAGTTTTTTCATTCATACCGACTATCGTTTTAATATATTTAGGACTTTTTTATTAAAATCTATGATATTATTTTACTATACAGAAGACACTTTACGGAGTGGGCGTTACCCATCTTCGAAGTACATTATTTTGGGAAAAACGGTAATTAATTATCGAGAGCTGTCAAAAAGAAAATAAACGAATGGAGGGGTGGTATTATAATAATATTATATATCACTAGCTGACCCGGCGAACTCTGTTTCGCATCAAAAGTAATAACTGCTGCCCCGCTATGTTAATACTGCAATATCTTCGACAAATTTGAAGTCGATAGCAGCTATAGGTTAAAAATGGAAATTTTCCATTGTTAACACCCCCGCAACCCCCCTTGTGGGTGGAATTTCGTGAAATCCCTTCTTAGCTGACCTCTACTCGGCGAAAGGAATAATCCTACCAAATTTCAAGTCGCTACGCCTTATGGTTCCAGAGATATCGTGATGAGTCAATATATAGGTGGAAATCTCTTATATACTCGTATATATAGATAAGTATGTATTTACAAAAGAAAAGTACAAATGTATTAATGTCCTCTAGTTTCCATAATACAAGAAGGTATTTAGCTCTTTAGCTTGGAACTAGAAGGCGCTGTCTGTAGTGTGTCCAAGATATTGAAATATTAACTATACAGGGTCAGCTGCTATAATTAATACTAGCTGACCCGGCAAACTTATTATCGCGGCTGAAGGAAGAAATATTTTTTTCTAAAATAAAAGTAGCCTAAGATACTCCTTATTATATCTGCTACATCTTATTACTTCTGCTTATTACATCTGCTATTTTAGACATTAGTCGGAACTAATAAAGAGAAAGACAGACAGCCAAAATGTAAAAAATGATATTTTGTTGTACCTACGTACCGTAGCTAACGTATATAAACATACTAGCTGACCCGGCGAACTCTGTTTCGCATCAAAAGTAATAACTGCTGCCCCGCTATGTTAATACTGCAATATCTTCGACAAATTTGAAGTCGATAGCAGCTTTAGGTTAAAAATGGGAATTTTCCATTGTTAACACCCCCGCAACTCCCCTTGTGGGTGGAATTTCGTAAAATCCGTTCTTAGCTGACCTCTACTCGGCGAAAGGAATAATCCTACCAAATTTCAAGTCGCTACGCCTTATGGTTCCAGAGATATCGTGATGAGTCAATATATAGGTGGAAATCTCTTATATATATATATATATATATATATATATATATATATATATATATAGATAGATAGATTGATTGCTTAAAACAATTGCTTTTAACAAATTTATATGTTTTTATCCATATACTATTTTGTATAGTTGATCGTTAAAAAGGCAATGAAAGGTTAATATTCGTACAATTAAATCTTAGGGAAGTTTTAAAAATGATACAACTATAGATATTATCAAATTAAATCTTCTTGACTAGCTTCGTTTTGATGAGACTCCGAACAATACGTAATTTTCGATTATGTGAGCTGTATGTTAGTTAACTTTAATAGTAGGCATGATAAAATATATTTATTTGATGATTCTCAAAATCTTATTACTTACTTAAAATCAGAAGGATCAAACAAATATTTATATTACACGCGTATAATTTACATTAGACGCGTGTCAATTTCTTTGAGTTATCATAAACAGTTATCATTGCTTTCCTCAGTTGAAATCCAGTATTAATAAATATATTATATATATTTAATACACATTAATATAAAAGTCTCGGTGGTCCTGTGGTCGAGCAACCCGCTTCTAAATCAAGAGGTCGCGAGTTCGAAGCCTGGCTCATACCAAGCACTTTTCGAAATGTATGAGTGATAAATATTAATGGCTGAATCCCTTGTGCCCGGTATGAACTTAAATATAACGGCGAGTCGAGGCTTAACACCCACTGCCTACACCTTTGGGTAGAAAAAGGCGTGAAAAATTGTATTATAGATAGGATTAGGTGTTATTAATTTAAAATTTCTAGTAAATAAACTTAAAAATTAAGAAGCAAATTAATAATCTTTATGACCTAACTTAATCCGTCTTGTCACTTTACTTGGTAACCATAACAAAAGCCATATTTAAAATTGTGAATTAACACCAAGTTTTGTCTGTATGTGACGCACTAAACTTGCTGTGATGAAATATTGTTGTTGTAAATAATAAAAATAGGTAAAAAAACTTTTTAAGTTAAACGGTTTTATGTTAAACATACATTGCAATGTTTAAGATAAATGTACTAAAAACCAAAAATTAATAAAATAGATACAGTCGTGGGAATTATAAACATATGCATAGACTAGACTAAAATAAAACCGTGGGGCACGTCAATTGTCTACAAATTATCGACTTAATGTGCGATAGAAGAATCGTTTAATTCGTCGTTAGGCAGTTGGCCCGCAGACGGTGAGGAAATTACTTACTATTTTCTTGCTCATGGAAATTCCAATAGTTATACACTTCATGTAAATAAAAGAGATGTTTCAACTAGTTTATCGTTGGACATTCACACTGCTGGCTGGCGAGGAATCGTTTCACTGCTCGTAGTTTGTGTTCACTGCTTGTAGTTTTCAATTTCTATATTTAAATCTTATTATTATACGCCATTTAGTGGCTGCGCCCATCTTAAATATTGAGGTTGTATAGTGCACTGTATTCTTCTTGTCAAGCCCTTTTATTTGATACCCATATTGGTGGGATTGATAAAAAATTGTTGTCAGCCATTTGGTAGCGGCGGCCATCTTAGATTTCAATTTTGCATAGTAAATTGTATTCTACTTGTTGAGACATTTCATTTGATACCCATGTAGATGGGATTGATAAAACCTAATTTATCCGCCATTTTGTAGAGGCCGCCATCTTGGATTTCAATTTTTTATAGTATATTGTATTCTGCTTGTTGAGCCCTTTCATTTGATACCCATATTGATGGGATTGATAAAACCTACGTTATCTGCCATTTTGTAGCGGCCGCCATCTTGGATTTAATTTTTTATAGTATATTGTATTCTGCTTGTTGAGCCCTTTCATTTGATACCCATATTGATGGGATTAATAAAACATAAATTATCCGCCATTTTGTAGCGGCGGCCATCTTGAATTTATAAAGATAATGAATAAACATAATTGTATTGTCACCAAAATCCAAAGTGTATACAAAATTTCAGATTAATCGGTTGACAGGAAGAGGGTGAAATTTGAATTACTAAATTTGACCCAAGAATAAAACAAACGGGGTGAGCTAAATAAAACCGTTTAAAAATAGCAAATGTACAAAAAACACAAATTAAGTTTTAAAAATAGGTTTTTTAAATAGGTACATTTAATCATTATGAGCTGAGAATCTACGATTTACGACCTAGTTGTATTTTATTGGTATGTTATTTCTTCAAGTCTCATGTGTCTGAAAAAATGGCCCAAATATCCATTATATCTTGTGTGGAAATTATGCTATGTTAAAGTAAGAGTCTGATTTCCATATGAGCAATATATTTGATTTTTTTTTTCACCCATTTTCATCGTGTACCTATATTTAAGAAATAATTACAATTTGTAAGCTTTAAATCATTGTGATAGATCAAAATTATGATTATACATGGAATGTGTAATATCAATTTATTTACAATAATGTTGGATTATAATAAATGCTTTAGTATCCAAATGTGTATTTAAAATTATTTTTGGCGGTGGTTAACAGTGGTAGAGCCAAGCAGTTCGCTGTATGAATGGGCCGGCTCGACCGGTGAAATACAACGACCTCTCAGAAGATCGACGTAAAGTGGCTCATGCCGCGTTTCGTTTGGTGAGAGAGGGCCCACCCCCCTTCCCCATCCCTTCCTTTCCTACTCCCTTAAAGGACGGCAACGCAACTGTAACAAATGTAAATGTGTTGCAGGTGTCCATGGGCGGCGCTGGTCACTTAGCATCAAGTGACACGCCAGCTCATTTGTTCTCCCATCCCACAAAAAAATAGTATTTCAACTGTAGTAGTAGAGCAGTGCAGTTATAACGCAATGGGTCGGCTTGACCGGTAAAACACCAATACATAACATAACTTCACGCCAAATCCCTTGCGGGGTAGGCAGAGAGAACGGAGCGCCATAAGGCACGATTCTTACACACCTCACTCGCTTCGTTGACTTTCATAACTCTTTTCATGCACGCGCGTCGATTTTTGAAGCTCCTAACATCACCTTCCTCCAGAACACGTTCTATTTGGTCATGGAATGTGTGTCTAGGCCATCCTCGACTCCTAAATCCATCCGCTTCTGCATTGTATATCTGCTTAGTCAATCCTGCATCATCCATTTTATATCTGCTTAGTCAATTTTTCATCATCCTTTCTACATGTCCGAACCATCGGAGCATGCCCTTTCTTACTTTTACACCGACACTCTCTTTCAATCCGACTTCCTTCCTTATAACCTTGTTTTCCACGCGGTCAGCGAGGGTCACTCCGCAGATTTTGCGCAATGCCCTCATTTCGACCGCGTTTATCCTACTTTCATGCACGCTCTGCCATACCCAGCTCTCGCTTCCATAAGTTAATACCAATACCAGTGAGAATATAGGCGTAAAGTGGCGGAGATATCCAGAGGTCCTCCCCTTTTTTCCCATCCTACTATCTTAAATACTGGCAACGCAATTCTAACATTTTTTATGTTACTGCAGTTCATGGCGCTGGATACTTAGCACCGACTTGCTAAAACGTACCCGTTTCCCGTAAAAAAAAATCTATGAATCAGGCCTGTATCGTCTTGGTTTTATACTTCGTGTCTAGATGTATGAAGGTCCCCCCTAATCATTCCATAAGTACAGATTTAGGAAGATTGTAACTTTATATGAAAAGTATCTAAGAGAAAACAAAAAGTGAAAAGTGTAAGTAAGATAAAGTGCAATTTATCGGCCATATTTTTCTCGGTATTCATATATTTGTTAAACGTATCATTAGTTAGTGTAGGTACATTTACCAGGATTCAAGCTCACTCTCAAAAAGACGTTGAAGTAGAATACTTTCAAAACTCATTGAATTCAAACTTATGACGGTATGGTACTTTAATACTTTGCATAAAAAGCCACAACAATTCAAAGTTTCTTTAAGAGTGTACAAATTTCTAATAGGTTCTCCTCGGATGTGACTTGACCGATACTGATGATATTTTATGTGAATAATGTAAGTTAAGGCTTTAAGAATAGAATAAATACTATTCTACCCTTAGCGGTAAAGCTGGTCCACCCTTAAACAGTTTTATTTTTGCCATTTAAATCAAACCATGTTAATAATGCAATAAAAAGTTCACTAGCCTGCTGATATAAGTATTAATATAAACTAATGCAAACCTCATGTAATTCCTCAAAGACCTTTCTAAAAGCTCCAAAGTTAGTACGGCATAATGAAATTTATTTCTTACTTGATTAGGCTCCTTTGGGAGAATTCCTACATTACAAAAATTAAGTGTACCTAAGTCTAATAACATAATTATGTCTCTACTTACATCGGCCGTGCAGCATAATAATTTGAAAGCCCTTACTATAGCTTGGATTCTAATAAAAATAACGTCATCATAAAAAGTTCTTACTATTTGAAATAATAAATTAATTAATGATAAACAAATAAAATAAAGTTATATTTTTAAAGTTTTTTTTTCTTTATCTGAACGCTGATGCCTTTTGAGAATGTGAGTGTTATTTTTAATTATATAAATAAATGCATTTTTTGACAGGAACTGGATTTAACAGGAAGAGATAAGGGCACAAGGCGGACTCTTAATGCAAACCTGCTCTGGGTCTGCATTGAACTCGTCAGTAGTGCCAGGAGCCGACCGGACGAAGGTGTTTTGTACGTTGCACGAATTAGACTCACATACTTACTCTAGGTATCAATGTCAATCAAGTAATATGTCAACTACCTATTAGATTCCAAAGGCTAGATTGTAATTTCAGTTAGATATCTACTAAATCAGAAATACTTCATTTAAGGAAATAAAAACATACTTCTCCGGCACTGCTTGCTCTCTTAGGACCCACCACAAAACATCACATCAAGGCTTTCAAGGATAGTAAGCCTTTTCAGCCATGTACAGGGTTATTCGACGGTTATTTAATAGAAATAAATATATAAATAAAAGACTCAATGAGACGAGTCTTTCTGACCTAGGTGTTGAAGAATGCTGGGAAAGAATGAAAGAAAGTATAGTGAATAGTGCAAAAGAAGTATGTGGTAGTGCAAAGAGGCATAAGATTCTGAGAGGTGACGCCTGGTGGGACGCGGATGTGAAATCCAGCGTCGAAAGAAAGAAAAAAGCATGGTTGGATTATGTCTCAAGTTTGAACCAGAATGATAGTATGACAGAGAAAAAGTATGAGAGCTACCGCCGCTGCAGGAATGTTACCAAAGCCTTAGTGAAAGAGAAGCGTGAAAGACTTGTTGCGAATGAGGAAGTGAGGTTGACGGAGAACTTCGAGGCGAATAACAAACTCTTCTGGAGGGAAGTTAGAAAGTCTCGGGGTTCTTCGTCAACATCCAGAATGGACAAAATTATGTCTAAGTTTGGTGACATTCTTGCAAACCCAAGCGATGTATTGGGCAGGTGGAGTGAGTATTTTGGGGAAATGTATGAGTATGTTCCGGATGTGGGCGCCGCGAGTGAGCCTACGGCTGACACCGCTGCGCCAGCATCTGATGAGGACATTACTATGGAAGAGATTGAATGGTCGATACGAAGTATGAAAAATGGTAAGGCAGCTGGAATTGATATGATGTCTGCTGAAATGATCAAACACGGTGGAACCTGTGTCCGGGATGCTTTCCTGACCTTGAGCAATCTGTGCTGGAGGTCGGGTAAGGTTCCCATGGACTGGAGGCGCGCTGTCATCGTGCCCTTGTATAAAGGTAAGGGATCACGTATGCAGTGCGCCAGTTACAGGGCCATCAGTTTGATCAGTTTAGCAGCAAAAGTGTATGGGAAAATTATTGAAAGGAGAATGAGGGTGATATCTGATGGAGTGTTGTGGGAGGCTCAGGGTGGTTTCAGAAGCGGACGAGGGTGCATGGATCAGATTTTTTCTCTCCGCAACATCGTGGAGAAACAACTGGCTGTTAACCGGAAGGTTTTCTGCGGTTTTGTGGATCTGGAAAAAGCGTTTGACAGAGTGTTACGAAAGGATCTGTGGGATATACTCCCGGGCTACGGGGTGAGCGGAGCACTGCTGCGCGCTGTGCAGTCCACTTATGAGGGCTGCACAGCGTGTGTGCGTGTTGACGGCGGCTTGTCCCCCTGGTTTGACGTCAATATCGGCGTCAGACAGGGTTGCGTGCTGTCCGCTCGACTGTTCGTCCTGTACCTGGACAGTTGTCTCCAGAGAATGAGATCGATGGATGTAGGGTTGCGAATGGGTGACCTAGTTGTGAGCTGCCTGCTTTACGCAGATGACGCTGTGCTTCTAGCCGAATCGCCGTCGGACCTGCAAACACTAGTCACTACTATGAAAGATGATTGCATGATTAAAGGCTTGCAGTTGAATGCGAAGAAAACGAAAGTCATGGCGTTTGAAAGGGAGGAATCCAGAACAGATGCAAGGATAATGGTTGATGATGTAGTGCTGGAACAGGTGAATGAAATTGTATATCTTGGATGCGCTTTTAGCAGAGATGGAAGGTACACCGCGGATGTAGAAAGACGAGTGGCGATAGGAAATAGCGTAAACGGAGTGTTGGGCAGATTCCTGGGCGCAAAAAATATTAGCAGAAAGGCCCAGTTAGCAATCCACAATGCAGTCCTGATCCCAACACTAACTTATGGAAGCGAGAGCTGGGTATGGCAGAGTGTGCATGAAAGTAGAATAAACGCGGTAGAAATGAGGGCTCTACGCAAAATCTGCGGAGTGACCCTCGCTGACCGCGTAGAAAACAAGGTTGTAAGGAAGGAAGTTGGTTTGAAAGAGAGTGTCGGTGTAAAAGTAAGAAAGGGCATGCTCCGATGGTTCGGACATGTAGAAAGAATGGTTGACGCAAGACTGACTAAGCAGATATACAATGCAAAAGCGGACGGATGTAGGAGTCGAGGACGGCCAAGACACACATTCCAAGACCAAATAGAACGTGTTCTGGAGGAAGGTGATGTTAAGAGCCTCAAAAACCGACGCGCGTGCATGAAAAGAGTTATGAAAGTCAACGAAGCGAGTGAGGTGTGTAAGAATCGTGCCCTATGGCGCTCTGTTCTCTCTGCCTACCCCGCAAGGGATTTGGCGTGAAGTTATGTATGTATGTATGTATGTATTTAATAGAAAAGAAGCGATGTGAAGCATTTCCAACGTCTCTAACAGGCCCTAAGGCAAGGTAATAGAACAATGAAATCTATAAACGCCTAATCAATCCCAATAGCAATATGTTGAGCTGATATTTTATGCTAAAAGTAAAAGGGGTCACGATGTGTTGAAATCAAAACCAATCAATTTTAATATAAGTAGTAGCACTCACACATCACACAATTTTCACAATTGGTTATTACTTCATTTTCTCCTACGTTGAGACAAAAATATACAAATTAACAAAAATCTGATAACATTAGCCGTAATATGGTCCCTTATTTGATGTAATCCTTCCCGTTATTTATCAATTCTCTTATCATTCCATTTCCAGTGGTATCTTTCCATCGACAGGGAAAGAAACTAACGTAATACTACTACCAAATGTCCTGAAACCTACATCCTATTCCGAATATTGCGCCATATCCATTAAAGTCCAAAGTGTTTGAACGCCTTATACATAACCAACTAAACACATTACTCAACTCCAAAGCCTACTAATGCACTTCAATCCGAGTCAGTCCTGGCCATAGTACCACCATCACCTTTGTCAATATTACGGATGATATAAGGTCAGGCATGGAAAATGTAAAACTAACAGTGCTCTGTCACTTAGATTCAGCAATGTGTTTAATACTCACTTCGACGTGTTACTTTCCTTATTGGGCTCTCATAACCTATCTCCTGGAGTGATTGAATGGTTTTGGACTACGATAGTACAAAACAAAGTCGCTTTCCGCTGTCTGTCCCCTTATTTATAGGTATGCTAAGATCTTTGAAACTACGCAATGGATATTAATGTATTTTTTAATAGATAGAAGGTGTGAACGGAGTGATTGGTAAGGTAAGTATATTTATAATTCTTTTGATATTATAGATACTCGTAGATTATCTAATTTATAAAATTCTCATCTCACAATGTGCGTTCCTATACTCCTCCGAAGCGGCTTGACCGATTCTCATGAAATTTTGTGTGCATATCGGGTAAGTCTGAGAATCGGTTACTATCTATTATTCATCCCCCTAAATGTTAAGGGTAGCCCACCGCTAAACATTTTTTTTAATTTTCGATATATTTATTTTCAATTTTTTTTATAAAACGGGATTCAAAAATACATACAACCCAAAATTTTTAACCCCCTAGTAGTAGCTAGTATTATAGATATTCTTATGATAGCTGGTAATTAAAATTAAAATCATTTTCGAGACTTAGCATTTTAATTGCAAACGCTGGCTGAATCCTAAGTGACAGACAGCAACAATGTACTACGTTATTATACACCTTCAGAAGGTCTACAAACAATCTGAGATAGTCTATCTTTTAGGGAAAACCCACAAAGACCGTTTTTATTCCTTTACTTTTTAATTCTGCCAATGTAACGTAATAAAATGCACAATTTACTTATTTGGTTCTAAGACAAAACAAGGTTCGCTGGGTCAACTAGTTATGATATAAAAATAATTTTAATTTCTATTCCACATCATATGCAACCAGTTCGGTTAGAGAGGTATCCGAAAGCCCAATCCCTTTCTCCCTCCTCTTCCCATCCTACTGCCGACCCCGTCCATATCCTATTGTAAGAGCCGGCAACGCAACTGTAACACTATAGGTGTTCAGGTGTCCATAGGCAGCGTTTATTGCTCACCATCAGGTGACACGCCTGCTCGTTTGCCGCCTATACCATAAAAAAAGAAAAAGAGTTTATTTATCAGTCTATAGAACTTCGTGGCTCAAACACAGACAGTTCTAGGTCTAAGAAACATTATGAAATTAGCCGTCCCTAGATGAGAGTAAGTGTTAATGTTTATTCAAAAACCGTGTCACGGTCGTCACGCTCGTAGTTAGCGACAATGAGTTCACACTTCACGCATCGCGCACACGTAAGGGGCATAAAGATATGAATCACTGTAGTCCAATAACAGGTATGAATACTATTAACATTTCGTTTGTTTTTTTGTATGAACGCGCCAATCTCAATTTAAAGTGATTAAGAAGAAAGTTACATAATATAACATAAATTCAAGCCTTTTTCTACCCGAAGGTGTAGGCAGCGACTGTTAAGCCTCGTCTCATCGTTATGTTTAACGTCCCAAAGGGAATAGGTGGCGAACCCATTGCCAAAACGGGTACTAAGTTTTCAGTCATCGATATTTTTCACACGTAACTTCCGAAAAGAACTTCGAAAAGTCATTGGTGTTAGGATTCGAACCCGCGACCTCTAGATTCAGACGCGGGGTGCTTGACCACTGGATCACCAAGCCCTAAGAGGAAAGTTACCTATTTTAATTTAAACATATATTTATTTAAGTTATCTTTTTTTTTGTAAAATTAACTCTTATCATCCAGAAATCAAATGAAATGGAAACAAAAATGGTGATTAAAGTATAAAAAAAAGTTTATTCATGTATAATAATTATTTTTAATCATTTTCTGTACCAATTCTTCGCAGACTGTCTTATTAACCCAAAGGTTGACAGAGACTGGCAGAGAGTGCCTTATCACAATAAGTCCATCTTATATACCAAAATATTGTACATGAAGATTAAATAAATAAATAAAATAAATATTTGTATAAGTTACACATACGTATTCAAAATCTATTCATAATCTATGAAATAAATTACTTTTGCCCACATCACCAAATTATAGCATCAATTGCATTAGTATATTGGCGAAGTTTAAATTAATTCATTCACCCAATTCGAGGATGAAATAATTGAGGGTATTAAACCGCCTACTTACCGATACTCGACTACACAAAGCACTCATCTTAAGTCGGATTATTTATGTTTACCAGATGATGCAAATCCAACAAATAAACAATAATAAAAGTGAAACACTGAGTACGCTTTCAAACAGACTTTCTTTTTAGCGAGTTCAGGTAAACTGCGCTGATGTAATACTCGGTAATGAATGTCGTAAATATGAAAGTGTTGACTGTTATAGACTGTATAGGTACTTACTTATAATAAAATTGCAACATGATGCTGTCTATACAACATAACATAACTTCACGCCTCTGTTACCCGAAGGTGTAGGCAGCAGATGTTAAGCGTCGTCTCGCCTGACTGACTGACCTCATTTCTACCGCGCTTATCCTACTTTCATGCACACTCTGCCTCTGCCATCTCTCGTTTCCGTAAGATAGCGTTTGGATCAGTACCGCATTGTGGATTGATACGAGTAGGTGGGCATAGATAACATTATTTGCGCTCCGGAATCTGGCCAACGCTCCATTTAGGCTGTTTCCTAACACCACTCTTCTTTCAACATCCGCGGTGTACCAATCCTGCTAAAATCGCATCTACGATATACAATTTCATTCACCTGCTCTAGCATCATCAACCATTTTCCTTACATCCGTTCTGGATTCTTCATTTTCAAACACCATAACTTTTGTTTTTATAACATTCAATTGTAAGCCTACCACAAAGTAACCATATCTCATAATAGTGACTAGTGTTTACAGGTCTGACGACGATTCGGCTAAAACCAACATGCTATATACAACTTAAACAACATAACATGTATAGCAGATAAACCGTAAATATGATTTTGTGGGACAAAGAATCAAATCCTTTGTAACTTTTATGTATAATAAACAAATAAACAACAAAAATACATACAAATTATACATAAATGATATAATAGTATTAGAGTCAAGCCTGGCGATGATATCAAGCATCTTCAATGTGTATCATAGAGAAACATGAAACGTTTTTTAATATAATTAGGAGCAGCAGGATTGAAAAAAGTATTGTACAAAAGACAGAGAATATGAATATTCCTTTGAAGGCGAATAGGCCACCAATTGAGCTTATTGCGAAATTCGGTGATGTGGTCAAATTTGCGTAAGCCAAATATTAACCTAACACAAAATATGTTCTGAAGATGCACAAGTTTATCAAGTAGCTTTTCATTGAGATCGAGACAGCTGGTAACGGCACAATCAAGAAAAGGAAGAAGAATAGATTGTGCAAGCGCAGTCTAACAGGTAGAAGATTATGATTAAGATCCTTAACGATCCTGCAGAACCAAACACCATACCGCTTATGTTCTCTACTTTGACCACGAAACTGTACTGTCAAGGTTTTTACGTTTTCTCTGTAAGGGATAATGGTACCATTCAATTACTCACTAGGCAATGTTGTCATATAAAATTTAGTCAGCTGTCAATAACTATCGATTATAATCGCTTGAGTTTTGCTAGGCTTAGCAAAGGTTCCGTACTGATTTGGGCCTGTTTTTCAATTTTTGATAATATATGTTGGTCGAATAGGTAAACCATACCACCAAATTGCGCTGCACAAGAGTTCTTCAATTTTGCTTTGGGTAGGCGAATTTTGTAGAAAAGAAAACTTAGGATTCTTTTTTTTGTGTCTGAAATAAAGTAGTGATTCCAAATTTCGTCGGTGGTTATAAAGCGCCGTAAAAATACTGCTAATATTTGACCGAAGCCCTGCTGGATTCTTGGTTGATGTATTACCTCGCTTAAAGTTTTGTTCGACGGTCAACAAACGTGGCACCCATATTACTGAAACCTAATTTGTGTTTTAAAATATTATATATTCGCTCAATTGAGATCCCTTTTTTTTTTTTTTTTACGCGAGGAAATGCTTTATGCACACCCCCCGCCTGGGGACGGCAGGGGGTAGTGTGGGACTCCCAAAACAGTAAACTGAAATCCGATCCTAGGGTTACCCACTAAAACCTCGCGGCGGCCTTCCTCCGGCGTTGGGGTGGTCCAGGATTCGGTTTAACCCCTCTGGTCCACCCCGCCGTCGCCCCCACTCAGTCACGAGGGGGTGCTCATCCTCGGGGAGCCTCGGCGAGGCTCCCCCGGGCGGGGCGGCTCCGACCGCGCGCTGTAAAGAGGCGCGCGGCCGGCGGCGCCCCGGACGACCCTCCCCGGCCGCACCGGGGGGTCATCCTTCCCGGGCCGCGACCCGGGCGCACCCGCGGGGTGTGCGCCCTCGCGGCCCGTCGGCGGCGGCGATCACTGAGCTCGCCGCCGCCGCCTTCGAGCGGGATCGGCTCTCTCCCGACCCCGCTCGGCGGCCTCCTTCTGGAGCATGACTGCTTCGCAGAAGGAGGCCACAGCCCTCCACTCCTCCTCGCCCGCCAGCATTGCCGCGACCAACGCCGGCGGGGACAAGTCTCGCCCGATCCCGTCGACCAGGACTCGGCGCTCGTCCGCCCAGGCCGGGCAGACCTCCAGCGTGTGCTGGGCCGAGTCCAGGTCGGATGCGCAATGGTGGCATCTCGCCGTCTCTTCACGTTTTATTCGACTCAGATACTCACCGAAGCACCCGTGCCCGGTGAGTATCTGAGTCAACCTGTAGGTGACAGTGCCCCATTTACGGAGCACCCAGGCCTCGAGGTGGGGCAGGACGGCCCCGACTGCGCGCGAACGCGTACCGCCCTGGAGGACCAGCGCGTCGCGCCAGTCCCCCAGGACCCGCCGGAAGGCCTCCCGCCTCCGCACTTCGTGTCCCCGCGCGTCCCCCCCTCCCCGGCCGAGATCGTACGCGGCTGCGTACATCTCGGCCAGGATGATGAAGGGGGGATAACTCGCGAGGACCGTCGCCGCCTCGTACGAGATTGTACGGTAGCCCCGCACGATCCGTACGGCCATGATCCGCTCCAGGCTCCTCAGCAGAGCCCTGGAGCGGGAGGCCCCCGCGAGGTCTCGCGACCAAACGGGGGCCCCGTACAGGGCCACGGACCGCACGACGCCACCGTAGAGGCGGCGAACTCCCTCCCCCGGTCCCCCGAGGTTGGGCAGCAGGCGGTGTAAAGCGCCCGCCACCCGTCGCGCTCGGGGGACCATCCGTACGAAGTGCTCCTCGAAGCTCCAGCGGCTGTCCAGGGTGAGGCCGAGGTACTTCATGTACCGCCCCACCGGGACAGCCGTGTCACCCACCTGGATCCGCGAGGCCGGGGGTTCCCTGCCTCTGGTGAGGCGGTGGAACCACAGCGCCTCACTTTTGTGAGGCGCCACCTTCAGGCCCAGCCCTCGGATCTGTCTGACGACGATTGCCACCCCCAGCTCAATTTGTGTTTTAAAATATTATATATTCGCTCAATTGAGATCCCTATTGTCTCAGTTATAACATAACATACTTCAAGCCTTTCACTACCCGAAGGTGTAGGCAGCGGTTGTTAAGCCTTGTCTCGCCGTTATGTTTACGTCCCAAATAGGTGGCGAACCTATTTCCATACCGGGCACAAAGTTTTCAGTCATCAAAATTATATAGTCTCAGTTATTTCCTGCAATTTTATTCTTCGGACGTCTAAAACTATTTTGTGGATTGTAAGATGATTTGTGGTGTGTCTCTCTGTTCTCTGTGTTTTCTCTATCATGTTTAAATAAAGTTGCCCACTCTTTCCATGTAGAAAACGAAGGTACAGGTTCCCCTAGTGACTTATCCCAATCTTCCTTTTTTTTGGCGACTAATTTGATCATAGCTCTAATGTAAATTTTGTCAATTTTCCAAGAGAGATTCATATTCATTGACACAAAAAAAAACATAGAAAATAAGTATGCAATCTATTTACACAACAACAATTTATTATCACACCAGGGCGTCGAACGATGTTAAGGTTATTTCTATTAAACTGTCAAATCTAGTTCAATCCGAGAGCTTTTGTTTCAGCTCTCGTGTTTATGCCTGTAAATTATTTTCTGCTAACATTAAGTCTTAATATTCAGAAATGCCTGTAGAAGTACTTGTAGTACCTGTCTATTGCGAACAAAGCGCTTATGATGAGCGGGAGATTTCTGATCTTATAAAAACCGTTCATACACTGGATTATATAAGATTTAATAACATGCTTTTACATAATACAATTGTAATAAAAACAGTTCGCCATAAATATGTGAAAGTGTAATACAATGATGATTACAGATGTGAAGAATACTATTGAAAATACTCTAATGGTATAATTATTATTATATAACAGTATTTCTAATGAAAAATCATCAGCGGCTCCGAGTGGGTACTTAGTAATTGTAAAAATAAAAAGAACGTGTTAGGTATTAGGGGGATATTAGGTAAAAACGAAAGGCGATCTCCATTACCTTTGGATATTCATGTTAAGCTACGAAGAGTAATACGCGCTGTACTGTTGCTTGTTCAAGATATATACTCTTTTATGGGATATTAGGGCAAAAGAACAGGCGTGACACCTGATGGTAAGTGACTAGCGCCGCCCATGGACACTTGCATCACATATAGCATTACAGTTACGTTGTTGACCTTTAATACAAATATCTTCATTATTTCATAAGTATGTTACATAGATTGAGCATACTGTCCTTCGCGTTAGTTGTAAACTGTGTTACAAAGGACGGGCAACTTCCTTGGAATTTACGTGTTAATAACACATATTAAAGAAAAAAAAATATATAAAATACTTTTAGAAAAAGATCAAAACGTATAGTAAGAAAATTTTTAAGGGAGTAGGATTGGAAGGGATGGGGAATGGAGGTGTGCCTCTCACCGGGTGCCTCTCTCACGATACGAAACGCTGCTTGGGTCTACCACTGTTAAAACCATACCATCGAACCTCATCTATACGTACACACTTAGACACTAAAGGATTTTTTTTCATGTATTTTTCGCTGGACGGGAGGCAAAAAATTCTTCAAAGGTAATTTGCATTGCCTCTCGGGTATTGTTTTTGTTTTCCTGTCAAAAAGTTATCAAAATTCTGGAAAGAAGTAAAAAGTAAAAGTCTATAGGCCACAGAAAGTGGCCACGATTAGTTTGGTGATAGAGTTGTCCACAGGCGTACCATTCTCCATCTCTTCCTATCCCTCATCCTTAAAAGCTGGCAACGCAACTTTAACACTATCGTGTCCATGAGCAGCGACAGTTGCTTACCATTAGTTAAAATGCTTGCTTGTTATCGCATAAAAAACGAAATTATTACAAACAAAACATCTAATTGACGGGCCTCGTGGCGCATTGGTAAAACTACCGACTGCAGCAATGAGGTCGGGGGTTCGATTCCCACCCGAGCACAAATATTTGTGACAAACATGAATGTTTGTGTGGCGTCTGGGTGTTTTACTATGTATTATAAGTATGTATTTACAAAAGAAAAGTATATATGTATTAATATCCGTTATCTAGTATCCATAACACAAGCATTTAGTTGCTTAGCTTGGAACTAGAGGGCGCTGTGTGTATTGTGTCCAAGATATTATTATTATTATTATTATTATTAATTGAACAGTGAAAATTTAAGAATCGATAATTTAAAAAATCACGAAGTTAACGGGTTACAATAGAGGTTGTAAAATGGTAACTAAATTCTAAATTGCACATCCATTGGTAAAAACTAGAAGATTATGACGTAATTTTATAAAGACGCACAACCTTTTTTTATATCTAGAATGTAAAGACCTGTTTCAATTTAGTCATTTAAGTGAAAAGTAATATAACCTTGGCTCTATCGTTTATTTCTCTATTAAATAGGTTTTACAGTTTTCGATTGTTACGTAGGTACATCAAATTGTTATTTTATGAAAGAATTCTAAAACTTTTTTAGAGATACAAAAGATCCAAATAAAAGTATATAATCCAATCTGTTGCTATTCAATAACACTGGAAAAGATTCTGAAATAGATTCTCACTTTAATTTAATTGTTGATTATTATGGATCAGAAAATAAATAATCTTTAACTAAAGAGTTAAAAAATAATTATGTATTATTACCTAAGTCAGCAAATGATGCTTTGCAAAAATAAAACCCTTGTCAAAAATATATATATTTATAACGAAGAAATAAAACAAAGCGTAAAATAAGGTGTTTTTTCACAAGACTTACTTACATAGAGAGATAGACATACTTACTTAATATCGATGACTAAAAACTTTGTGCCCGGTACGGCAAAAGGTTCGTTACCTATTCCATTTTGAACGTAAACATAACGGCGAGTCGAGGCTTAACAGCCGCTGCCTACACCTTCGAGTAGAAAAAGGCGTGAAGTTATGTTATGTTAATACATACCTATTCCTGTAAAAAAATGGAGACCACCAATGTTATCCAATTCGCAATATTTCACAAAAAAAATCACGACGTTCAATCCGATTATATTTTGAACTCAAAACACAGTAATATTTACTTGTAAATAAATACAATTAAGTAAGTTTGTCAATCAACAAGTATACAGAAAGTTGGTCAGATTCAAAACATTGCGTGGCTGGCTGCGCTTGCGCAAATTGCATCGCGAAATGTTTAGTTGAGCTGTGACACTCGTGTTAGTGAAACGTGATTGATGTTAGCGGCAATCAGCAATCGTAACGGATGTAATGCATGTAAAGGAACTGTTGAAGGATTTTGTTAACAAAAGTAATTAAAGGTAGGCTTGTTAATTTATAATTATTATATTTAAATTATTTTATATTAAATTTACTTAAATATTTACTGTTTAAACTTTAAAATCTCTCCTCGACATATACGTACACTTCAAAGAAAATTCTTTCTTAAGTGTTTATTAGGTTTACAAAAATGTTCCGACAATTATTTACTAATAAATAGGTTTTATTGTGTTTGTCTTTTATAATTGTTATAAGTCTACTTTTTGAAGTTGTTCAAAGGTGTCATGAGTATACTCATAAACGACTAACGTAAAAAATGCGTGTTTGTTGTTTAGATGGCATTTAAGTACCTATGTCGCTTACACCTAGGTATAATTTCTTTATATTTCATTTCAAGCGACGTATGTAAAATTATTTTAACAATAATTAATAAATATTGTCAGTGTAGTTCTGTTTTAATTATGATTGGTATTTATTAAACAATATTTAATTTTAGTAAATAGTAAAAACAATTTTACGTGGAGTTCCTCCGCACTAAAAACTGAAACTTTGTAACATATATACATTTTTATTATACTAAATTTAAAAATAGCACATCTTACTTACATTACTGCGGGCTTCGTGGTGCATTGGCAAAACTACCGACTATGGAATCGAGATTGGTGGGTTGGATACCCACCCGAGTATAGATATTTATCTGGCCTGGGTAGAATCTGGTAGAATAACTAGAACTCTGTTTTGGATGAACTGCTATATTGGGATTGAATAACGTCACATTACTAATCAAGTTACCTACTCTTAACAATCCCTTTCATTTGATACCCATATTGTGGAAATACATTAAACATATTTATTCCGCAATGTTGGATTTAGGGTGACGTCATATTATTTTTAGAGTTACTATTAAAAAGCCTTTTCCTTATATCTCTATATTGTATGAAAGCATTAAAAATATTCCCGTATGCGAGGTCGTGGTATTTCAGCGGTCGGTCCATTTATGTTGCGAACTGCGTGGTTCTACCACTGTTAATAATATCATCCTTACTGAGCGTGTATAAAAATTTTTAGCTCAATCGATTAAAGATATCACTTCAAAATTGAATACACTTATATATCAAAATAAAAATAACTGATATGGTTTATTTAAAAAATCAATTAAGACTCGTATAGTACCACCGCCCGCTAATATATGACTGTTTTAAATAGTTTTTAAAAGTCGCTATTAATATTTTATAGGTTGGTAATTGACCGCTTTATCCTAATTTTAAAAGCGTTAAATGATTGCAAGAGAGATTAGAAGTTTCACTTAAATAAAATATCGTAACGGCAACGACGGCTCACACATCCGAGACTTTTCGGAACCTGTGTGTGATAAATATTGATGACTGACATTATCTCTGATGTAAGGCAATGGGTTCCAGCATCTTTTTTGTTTGGGTCGTAACATAATTTGGCGATTAAAGACGTAAATGCTGCCTACACCTTCGGACAGACCAACTGTGCGAAGGCAAAAAAAGTTTTTGAGAGGCTTTTCGTCTTTAAATATTTTAAAGTCGTACAAGGTGTAATAGAGATTTCCATTTAGATTTTAATTATAAATCGTAGCTACATATGTTCATTTAAAGGACGCGTGTCAGTCTGTATGTCTATCAAATAAAACTTTATTATGATCGTATAAATCTTTATACGATACGACATAAGAAATTATCATTCCACCCAGAATGATAAATTCTTATGTTTACTGGGTTTAAAATAAGCGAAGATTATAATATTTCAAGGTAAATCACGCGCAACTTGCGGTTATGAGGCCTTTAGACAAAGACAGCTTATGTTTGCCTACCGCATAACGACTCCGCAGTCCATTCAGTCATCAAGTTGTTTTGTAACTCGCCATCAATTTTTTAATTCATCAAGTCTAATTCAGGTGTGAAATTATATTTAAATAGAACCACCATCCACTGTTCAACATCAAAGGTATGTAGGCCTCCCCCATAGAGCATCATAGCTCACGGTCCTGTGCCTTCCGCATCCAGTGGCTGCCAGCAATCTTGATCAGATCGTTGGTCCACCTAGTGGGGGGACACCCTACACCACGTCGCCCAGATCGTGGTCGCCACTCGAGAACCTTTATTTACAACGGTTATCGGTTCGTCGAACGATATGGCCTGTCCAACTCCACTTCAGCGTGGTAACCTTTCGGGCTATGTCGGTCACGCCTGATCTCCTGCGGATTTCCGTATTACAGATTTTGTCCCGCAACGAGATACCCAACATAGCCCGCTCCATAGCACGCTAAGCGACTTTGAACTTTGTTTGGGACCACGTCTAATAAATATCAATATATAATATCAATTCTATTCAAGATGAGTTATAATTAGCTCACAAAACTTCAAAAATGGTTTTGGGAAAGTTATAAGGCTGACTGGATTATAATGTATACATACATATTTTTTCTTACTATTTCTACTTACCTCTTTAATAATATGCACATAACATAACTTCACGCCTTTGTGAACCGAAGGTGTAGACAGCTGCCGTTAAGCCTCGTCTCACCGTTATATTTACGTCCCAAATGGAATAGGTGGCGAACTTATTGCCATACGGGGCACAAATAATATGATTTATACAAATACAAAATGTATTGGCTATTGGAATCAGTGACATTTACTCTTTATATGTATATTTTTTATTTTTCGTTGAGTTTGTCATTCCTTCATTTTTATTTCTATTCCTTCGTCTGTTTATTTACCACTATTGAAGCACATCATTTTTCTGCCATCCCACTCTAAGTAGGGTCTGCACGTCATGTCATTGTTTGGAACTATCCTTGTTATCAAAAGATTTGGCTGTTGTGTTATGACCAGCCGCTTGCCTGACGTCTACCCTCCTTGGGAATGTTTTCGTGTGTGGTTTATTCCCCATCAGGGATCGGCATAAAATGCCATCTTCTCGAACTAAAAGTTTTGATTGTGGTTTCATGACCTAATAAAATAATATTATTATAACATTAAAAAATAGATGATGTAAAACCTTATATTTACCTTAATAAATTATAAAAAAAATACAGAACTCAATTCGAATACGAGACTTATATGTCAAAATATAGTATTATGCTTCAATGTTTGTAATTCTAAGTCAAGCGAGACATTTTTAACACATATATGCAAATTAGTTATAAAAAAGCTATTTTACCCGTAAAAGAAACATATTTATTAAAGTAGGAAACATCAAAACAATAACAAAAATGTATGTATTTTTTCTCAAGATTCACTCACAGCAATCGTTTCACCTCGTTTAATTTCTTTTATTTTATTAAAAATTATATTCCCAATTATAAATTTGATTTTATAACTTATAATTTTATTCCTTCCAGTCAAACAAACTTCAACCATTAAGATATAAAGAGAGAGAGAGAGAGAGAGAATGAAAAGAAGAGAATAGACATTAAATCGACGCGCGTGCATGAAAAGAGTTAAGTAAGTTGACGAAGCGTGTAAGAATCGTGCCTTATGGCTCTCCTTCTCTCTGCCTACCCCGCAAGGGATTTAGCGTGAAGTTATTTAATAAGTATGTGTACGTAAAATAGAAATTAAAGATATTTCTGCATGTTAAATATGGTACTTATATTTTATTTCGACCGCAGCAGCGACTATTTTAAAACACTGAAGTAGTTTTTGCGTAATTCGAACAGAAAAGTGTAGATAAAAAGACTAAAACTTATTGTTTTTAATGTTGTTGCGCTAATAACAACTCCTCGTATTAGATCTTCTTAGGAAACTGTAGGCATTTAATGGCATCTGTTGCTCTACTAAAGACCTCTGTTATTAGTTTTTTTTCCGCTATGTGAAATACACAAAAACCCCAGTTACAATTGGATATTACTACATAGGTATATGTGTGTTTATCTTACATATATAAATATATATATATATTTATGTGTGTGTGTGTGTAGTAGAGTAAGTAATCTGAGACAGTCAATTACCTGGTCTGTCACTTAATATTTTATTTTTCTTGGCCATTTAAAATCCACAAAGATAGTTACTGCATTAATAAAGTCGTGTTTTTGTCTTGCGAATTTATCCTTCCTTCCACTTTTGTTTTGATTATTAGTTCACTTGACATTTAAAATTGTAGTACTACGCATACTCTATCAAAGATAACCGGTTATACCCACTCGGCGTAAATGAGATTAGGTCAGTACTTTGTAGCGCAGTTTCTTAAGTTTCATTTTTGCAACAGGAACATAAATGAGGGGATATTTTATATATACTTACGACTGTGTACCATTGATATATTAATATTCGAACTCAGGCCTTCCCTCCACTCAGCTATTAAATTAGATACTGATATGTAATTAAAATTGGCAACAAACTTTTATTAGTATATAAATTGTACTTAATGAGGCTATAAGAGGATACTTAAAATTTAAAAAAAAAAATTCTTCTGCTTAGAACGTTCATATAAAAGTTTTCTTTACTTAAATTTTATTTTATATTTTTAGTAATAGCTTGCAATATTACTTAGTTTCCTCATCTTATTCAATGTATCATTGGTACGAGTTAGTTTAACGCTTTATTTCGAACAGTCCAGCTCTTCATTAAGTAGAAATTCTAATTATATTTCAGCTTTGAGTTCTCTAATCCATTTACTCGCAATAAACCTTTTTATTGGATTGCCATATTGTAGAACTGCATTAAAAATATATATATTCCGCCATCTTGGATGGTCCGCCATTTTAGATTCAGAATGATATTATATTATTTTTCAAGTTACTCTTAAGTAACCCTTTCATTTGATACCCATATTGTACAAATGCATCGTATATCTATTCATCTATCTTGGACGATTCACCATATTGGATTTAGAATGACGTCACATTATTTTTTGAGTTTGGCTAGACGAGCCTATTCATTTGATACCCATAATGTAGAAATGCATTAAAAATATCTATACCGCCATTTTGGGTGTTCTTCCAATGAGATTTAGGATGTTGTCGCATCATCATATCGTGCATTGTTTCAAATTGAGTTCAAAGATTGCACCCCAACATACATACATACATACAGTGCATGTTAAATAAAAGCTTATAAGCTTTTATTTAACATGCACTGTATGTATGTATGTATGTGAATTAAGATTGTAAAGGTACGTTCAAAATTTGCAATAAGAAATAGATGACGTGTGATTTTTCATATTGATAATAACAAAATATTTCAATGTCATCGCTTGATAGACGCCCACTCCAACTGAGCGTTGTATGAATAATTCATGAATTTGTTATGAGAAACTAAACTATTAACTAACATTAACTAAACGTTTCCTAACAGCAGTTCGCTGCATAAATGGGCCGGCTCGACTGGTGAAATACCACGACCTCTCAGAAGATCGACGTAAATTGCCTCATGCCGCGTTTCATTCGGTGAGAGAGGTACCCGGAGGCCCACCCCCCTTCCCCATCCTTCCCTATCCCCCTATCCCCTATACTTTAAAAGTCGGCAACGAAACAGTAACAATTTATGTGTTATTGGTGTCCATGGGTGGCGTTCGTTGCTTACCATCAGGTGACACGCATGCTCGTTTGCCCTCCTATTCCATAAAAAAGATTATACAAAAAAAATATAATTTCCAATCGTACAGTGTACAGATATGATCACTTAGGGCCGATCCTCACTATAATGCCGTTCACAGTTCGTTCTCGGTTCAATCTCGGTTTGATAAAATATTATAAAGTAAAAAATAGATTCGAGCGAAACTTGACTGTTGCGGATAGTATGAATGTACACATATATTTTTTACTTACCGAACCGAGAACGAACTGTGAACGGCATTATAGTGAGGATCTGGCCTTTAAAGTCATTTCGATACACAATTATACTTGTCAATAATCTGCCAGTTATTTTCCACAAGGACACCTCGAAATTTCAACTTGTTCTGAACACAGATCAGATAAGCGCACCACTTGAAACGAACAAACAAAGACGGCCTTTTCGTTTCAAAACCTGTATTTAGAGCACATTCTGTTTTAATTTACTTAATTCTTTTTTTTTTTAATTTTACTGGCCAGCGCTTGACCTCATTTCACCTGATGGTAAGTGACGACGAGGCCGTTGATGGTGAAGCGTACTGTCCAGTTAGTAGCCTATTCACTCTCCTTTTGAAGAGACCTATGTTATAGCTAACGGGGAACACCGAAGCAGGTAGTTTGTTCCATTCACCAGCCGTGCGAATGATGAAGGAAGATCCAAAGCGCTTAGTTCGTACTGGTGGGATTTATATTTTTATTTAAGAAAGAATATTTTCTCAATACATACAGGTATACAATAATGGTATAGAATTTTAATCTATTTTTGGCCTTAAGTTTTATAATATAATTTGTTTAAATAAAAAATAACCTTATATTTCCACCGAATAAAGTCAAGACATTAATGAACGGGAAGCTGCTGTTTCTGAGAATTTGAATTGTATTTGTTTATGATAGGTAAACAGACCTTGAGCACATTTAGAACACCTCTAACGCATGATAGCGCTTGCGAAAAAAAAAACACAAACAAATAAAGGCAATTTTAAATATAGGTTTTCTAATAAATTAGATTAAACATTAAATATTTTCAATCAGTTGACATCTACTAGAGACCAAAATTAGATTCAGTTAATGTACACTATTTTATTTAGCAAAACCATATTTATTTGTTATACAATAACCAATTGGATAACTTATATTTAGCGAACACTCAATCTCTATTCCTAAAAGATCTTGTAATTCTATTTTTCTTTAATTATAACATTTACTTCTTCAAAATATAATTTCAACATCATCAAAGATGAGTGAAAGAAGATATGACTAGGAAGGGAGTTGATGGTGAGCAACAAATGCCGCACATGTAGTGTTCGACGCCGGCCCTTACAATAGAATATGGACGGGGTCGAGAGAAGGATACGAAGGGGAGGGTGGAAGGGATTGGGCCTCCGGATACCTCTCTCACCGAGCGAAACGCGGAAAAGCCACTTTACGTCGATATTCTGAGATATCGTGGTATTTAACCGGTCGAGCCGGCCCATTCGCGCAGCGATTTGTGTGGCTCTACCATTGCCTGTGTTTATCATGTTAACTTGATGAGGATGAACTGATATAATAACCAATTTTGAGATCCGATCACTCACGGGGATTATAAATTCTACGCTTTAACATTATATATTTAACAGGTTAATAATTATGTAATGTTTTGACCTCAAAAACTGACCAGCTCACGTGACAAATATTATGAAAGTCAAGGAACAAGTGAGGTGTATAAAAATCGTATCTTAAGGCGATCGGTTCTTTTTGCTCTCAACCTTAACTCTTCCATTGTTTATGATTGGATTATGATGACTGGAAACTCTGTGCCCGGTATGGCAATAGGTTCGCCACCTATTCCATTTGGGACGTAAACATAACGGCGACACGAGGCTTATCAGCCGCTGTCTACACCTTGGGTTAGAAAAGCCGTGAATTTAATATATATGTACGTTATGTGTTTGGTTATTTTATCAATCCATGACGTAAAAACTTCATGGTTCATATAAAGAGGTATTATCAGCCATTGACTAAGGAAAGTGGAAAAAATTGGTAATCACTGTTTTTATAATTGTGTATGTACTTATTTATTTCTAAGACTTTCGCGAATCTCACTCATTGATTGTATTGTACATTGTATGTACTTGCTTAACGGTTACTGTAAATACTATTGAACGCTTGAAATAATTTAAGAATACATTTACCTACTTAGTTACTTAGCAGTGGTAGAGTCTTGCAGTTCGCTGCATGAATGGGCCGGCTCGACCGGTGAAGTACCACGATCTCTCGGAATATCGGCATGGCTCATTCCGCGTTTCGCCCGGTGAGAGAGGTATCCAGAGTCCCGGTCGCCTTTCCCCTTCTTCAGCGGGTCAAGTAAATAAAGTGCAGGCAATAGTAAATCTTCTGTATAACATGACATAACTTCACGCCTTTTTCTACCCGAAGGTGTAGGCAGCGGCTGTGAAGCCTCATCTCGCTGTTATGTTTACGTTCTAAATGGAATAAGTGGCGAAATTATTGCCATACCGGGCTCCAAGTTTTCAGTCATCGATATGTATCATACACAACTTTTGAAATTAATTTCGAGAAGCCATTGGTGTGAGCCAGGATTCGAACCCGCGTCTTTATGATTTAGAAGCAGGGTATTCGACCACTGGACCACCGGCACAAAGTTTTTATTCAACGAGATTTATCACACATAACTTAAGAAATTAATTTCGAAAGGCATTGGTGTGAGCCAATATGAGGATTCGAACCCGCGACCTCTGGATTCAGAAGCGGGGTGCTCGTCCACTGGACCACCGAGACTATAATATTATCTTCTGTATAATACAGAATATTATGTCGTTGTTTTAAGTGATTACATTCTTATAATATCGCAATTACTGTTGAATTTATTCATTTTAATACAATATAAATTTAATACATGAACACGTGTGGTGTTATGTAGGTAAATGAATATCATAAATAATAAATGTTGATGTTAGGTTGTTATGGCAATTTAATTCATTAATTTATAATTATGCATTAAATAATAAATGTTAGACGAAGTTATATGATGTTATGTGTATTATAAACATTAAAATAAACAAGTATAAGTCTTTGTAAATGTGTAAAATTAATTCAAGATGCGAAATAATTTATTTGTTTACATACATTTTAATGTATTCCTTATTTAACCTTTTTTTACCCCAATTCGTAGGCAGCTGCTATTAACTCGACTCGCCCAATTTCATCATTCGGCATCATTTCGTCAGTAATCGATATTCATCACACATAACTTTGGAAAAGAGTTCCGACCAAGCATTTCGCTGCATGAATGGGCCGGCTCGACCAATGAAATACCACGACCTCTCAGAATACCGACGTAAAGTGGCTCATGCCGCGTTTCGTTCGGTGAGAGAGGTACCCGGAGGCCCACCCCCCTTCCCCATCCTTTCCTAGCCCCTATCCCTTAAAGGTCGGCAACGCAACAGTAACACTATATGTGTTGCTGGTGACCATGGGCGGCGTTGGTTACTTACCATCAGGTCACAGGCCTGCTCGTTTGCCCTCCTATCCCATAAAAAAAAACATTGAAGGAGAGGATTCGAACCCGACTTTTTAATGCAAAAGTGGGATGCCACTAATTGAATGCTGTATGGATGCGTACAGTATCTAAGCAACAATATATTTATTTTTTCCTATAACTATCTAAAACTTTAGAGAAAAATCCGATTCACTAGTATATTGTTATTTCCTCTAAAGTCCCCGGAAAAATATCATTTAATACAATTTAGTTTAGTTACTATCTGACATACTTATCTAGAACCAATAAAGTTCAATAAAATTCGAGTGCATGTCAACGACTTTTTAAGAGTTTTTGAATATTAATAATTGTGCCCATAATAATATGACAATTGGGTCTGTTTATTCATTAAGCCATTAACTCATCAAACGATTCTCGAGCCTGAAAAAGGCGTGCACATAACTTCACGCCTTTTTCTACACGAAGGTGTAGGAAGTGGCTGTTAAATCTTGACTCGCCATTATGTTTACGTCCCAAATGGAATACGTGGCGAACCTATCGCCATACCGGGCCCAAAGTTTTCAATCATCGATATTTATAACACATAACTTTCGAAAATAAATTCGAAAAGTCATCGGTGTGAGCCAGGATTCGAACCCTTGACTTTTTGATTCAGAAGCGGGGTGCTCGACCACTGGATTAACGAGACACCAAAGCAGAAGCCGTCTGTTAATAAAATAAAATTTAAATTTTATCTAAAATCTCTAAGAATGTATTACAAACAATGGC
Source organism: Euproctis similis (assembly GCA_905147225.2). Classification (NCBI taxonomy): domain Eukaryota; kingdom Metazoa; phylum Arthropoda; class Insecta; order Lepidoptera; family Erebidae; genus Euproctis; species Euproctis similis. The sequence goes on along the minus strand of LR990113.1, from coordinate 3,803,395 downwards.
AATTATTATCCATTTTTTAAACTTCCACACGCAATTAAAATTTCGTAACAAAATTCTATTACACCCAAATAATTTAATATTACATGAGAAAAAACAAAATATATACTTTTAATGTTATTAATTTATTTACTATGCTAATAACACTATTTAAAGTTAAATTAGTAAGATTTTTATAATACAAAACTAGCAGTAGGCACTTAGTTTTTTTATTGTTTTTTTTTTATGCGATAAGACAGCAAACGAGCAACCGCGTCATCTGATCACAGTTGTGTTGCTATTCTTTAGGATGGAATAAGCAAGAAATAGCGTGGACATCCGGACACCTTTCTCACTGCGTACTTTTTTTTGGTCTCATCATCAAGGCCGGCAATGCAAATATAACATAACCTGTGTACATGTGTTTTTGAGTGTCATCACAAGTCGACTTTCGCGCTGGATTGACAGCTTTCAGCTTCCCTAATAAGCCGGTTTCCGAAAAGGCTTTAGATCCCTAGACCATACACGTACTTCGCGAAAATACCGTGAAGTTTAATCAGCCTTTGTGCCTGGCGTTTGTGGAGTGTGAGAAAGCCTTTGATTCTGTCGAAACTTAGGCAATGCTGTAGTCCCTCCAGAGATGCTAATCGCTAAATCACATTGTTGCAAGGTTTGTATAAAAACGGCACTATGTCAGTCCGAACTGGGTCTGGGAGAACGAATCCAATATCATAGCGGAAGGGTGTCAGACAAGGGGACGTAATTATCCCGAAGCTGTTTACCGCTGCATTGGAAGACATAATCAAGCCCCTGGATTGGTCTGGACTACGCATAAACATTAACTAACCTTCGATTTAATGACGTTGCCGTGGTCATGGCAAAGTCACTGGAAGACCTCAGTACAATGGTCAAGGGTCATTGCAGATTTTTGCAACAAGCAGGTCCCAGAAGACAAGACAAGTTTGTGAAACTAGGAGAAATCTTCTCTTCAAAAATCCTTCAGTGCCTTAAGTCTTAAGTCTATGACCAATTTGTGTTTTTGGAAACGTCATACGGAACTGAGACGTGGACAAAAGTTGGCCTCATTACGAAGCTCAGAGAAGCTCGATGTGCTATGGAGCGGGACATGCTTGAAATCTCTCTCACCGAACGAAACGCGACATGAGCCACTTTACGTCGGTCTTTTGAGAGGTCGAGCCGGCCCATTCATGCAGCGAACTGCTTGGCTCTACCACTGTTAGAATGTAGAATGTCACCTGGTTGTGGTTTACAAGTTACGTTTGTTGTTTAATAAAAAATTGGTTAAGATTTTTATTACATAAGCGCAAAGTAACTAAACTGTTCATTCTGCTCAATGAAGCATTGGCACTGCCCACATATTTGGACATGAATGGGCGTTGATTACTAAAGAAAAAAACTGATTTGGTTTTATTGTTTTTTATCAAGGAGATTCTTCATATTAGAAAATGTACCTCTGTAAGGTAACTTACTTACTACTATGAACCAAATATTTGTTATTCTATAAATAATATTTCTTATACATACATAACTTCACGCCTTTTTCTACCCGAAGCGGCTGTTAAGCCTCGTTTCGCTGTTATGTCTACGTCCCAAATGGGGAACAATGCTATAGGTGGCGAACCTACTGCCATACTGGACACAAAGGTTTCAGGCATCGACATTTTTCACACATAACTTCCGAAAACAACTTCGAAAAGCCATTGGTGTGAGCCAGTGTGAGGATTCGAACCCGCGACCTTTAGATTCAGAAGCTGGGTGGTTGACCACTGGACCACCGAGACCATATTTGTTATGTACCTGTTTAATAAAATACGATCTAGCCTTGTCAAAAATATCGGATGGTCAAATTTACACATGAACAAAAAATATATAAAGCAACCATTTACTCGCCAAATAGTTATGATGTTGATGTCTACCATCACAAAAACACAACTATGTACGTGTACAAAAACTAGTGTAACTAATAATAACCAGTTTTTGTTATATTAGCTGAGTATTGCATAACAAATGTTTCAATCTTTGATTGATTATAATCAAGAACAAATTTAATAATATAAGTATACTAGTTGACCCCGCAAACGTTGTCTTGCCAAAAAATTAAATTTAAAAAATAAGGGTTGATCGTAGGGAGTTGAAATTTTAGGGTTGTATGTATTTTTGTATCCCGTTTTATAAAAAAAAATAAGAAACAGAAAAATGTCGAAAAATTAAAAAAAAATATTGAGGGGTGGGCTACCCTTGTGATTTAGGGGGATGAAAAATAGATGTTGTCCTATTCTCAGACTTACCCGATATGCACACAAAATTTCATGAGAATCGGTCGAGCCGTTTCGGAGGAGTTCAATTACGCACATCTAGACTCGAGAATTTTATATATTAGATATCATGAATATATTTGTAAATTATAACGAAATTTTATTTCAAAAGAATTTCGATGTTTTTGCTTATTCATATCAAGTCTATTTCTTAAATAAGAAAAATATTATTTTTACAGTTGTTACCAATATTCGTGCATAAAATATATATTAATTGCTTTTCATCATTACAGTACACTTTTAAATACACTTGTACAAATGTTCAGTAGATAGTAATGTATTGTCTAAACAACAAGTTTAAACAAGTTCTATATTTTTTTCTTTTATAAGTACTTAATTTTTAATATGTAATCAGCATATTTAATTTATGATAAAATTTCGTAATTGGTAATTGTAATGAAATATACGTTATATTAAGTTGAAACATCCTGTATCTTGTTGAACTAAATCTTATTGAACTGAATGTTGTTACAAATCTTATAATACGCGCTAACTACGCAACATGAATCATTTTAATTTATAAATAATTTTAATGTGATAAAGAAGGATATAAGAATAGAATAGAATAGAATAGAATACACTTTATTGTACAATAGATTACAGTAAATAGTACATAGGAAATATAGGGTGAGTACAATAGGCGGTCTTATCGCATGCTGCGATTTCTGCCAGACAACCTTTAAGTGGACATGTTAGCTAGGAAGAATAATACGCGGTTAACAGTTGCTTGTTTACAATATACATGATCGAACCTTACGTAGATAGATAAATAGATACACATAATACATACACAGATACATAAATAGATACATACATACTTAACTACACATAAATACACACATACATACATACATAACTGCACATAAATAGATACATACATACAAATATAATAACATTAAAAACAATACAAACGATATAAAATTACGTTTGGAACATCATGCTTATCGGAATCATTTACAGTGACAAATAGTGTTCTTTGAGATGTTTTTTAAAAGTTGCCAGTGTCTGAGCGTGACGAATAAATAGTGGCAATTCATTCCACAATCCAGCAGCCTGGACTGAAAAAGATTTGTCGAGAAAAACTGTGGAGTGCACGGGTATTTCCAGGGTCAAGCTCGCCGATGATCTCAAGTATCTCGCATGTGTGTCATGGATAAACGCGAAATGTTTATACGTATATAAGGCGTGATATTGACAAATATCTTCGTTCACCATATATGTACTTGAGTAATAATCGAACACGTTCATTTAATGAACCAGCGCCACTATTCTCCAAGACCCCATTCGCCATTCTTTAAGCAATAACGCCACCAAATTGAATACAAAGGAGCCATTTGTATTTCATTGTTTGAAATTATTTTGCTTTTGATTAGTTTGTAGAAAATGTTGATTAAATTTCTTATTTTCAAACAAAGGCTGTGTGATATTTTAATACTGTCGCAATTAATTTATGATAAAACTTAAACGAAAATAGTTAGAAGCTACAGTAGTATCTTATGATAAAAGTTTAACTTTACTATACCATTTATATGCATTGCTTTGCACATGACTTCTTTGATAAATAAATTTCTTCGAATAATTTAACATAACATAACTTTACGCCTTTTTCTACCCGATGGTGTAGGCTGTCAAGCCTCGACTCGCCGTTACCTTTACGTCCCAAATGGAGCAGGTGGCGAACCTATTACTAACCGGGCACAAAGTTTTCAGTCATCGATATGTATCATACATAACTTTCGAAATTAATTTCGAAAAGTCATTGTTGTGAGCAGGATTCAAACCCGCGACCTCTTGATTTAGTATCGGGGTGTTCGAACACTGGACAATCGAGACTTTTCTTCTCTTTTCTTTGAATAAAAGTAGCAAATTTCACCATTCGCTCGCGCCTTCTCGGAGATAAACCGACACGGAATTTTAATATACATATTTAAATATAATAATAATATCTTGGACACAATACACACAGCGCCCTCTAGTTCCAAGCTAAGCAATTAAGCGCTTGTGTTATGGATATTAGATAACGGATAATAATACATACTTTTCTTTTGTAAATACATACTTATAATACATAGAAAAACACCCAGACGCCACACAAATATTCATGCTTGTCACAAATATTTGTGCTCGGGTGGGAATCGAACCCCCGACCTCATTGCTGCAGCCGGTAGTTTTACCAAAGCGCCACGAGGCCCGTATATATTACAAGCAGACACTCCGATTATATTTACTTCTATAGATTATTCAACTATCAAATTTGCTATCCTATGTACAGTTCATGGCAAATTATTAGACACAATAGACGCACTTTACTTTTTTGTAGTTTAATGTTTCGAAAGAGTTTTTACGCAATAATAAATAATAGACAACGAATAACGACGAATAATAGATAATGAATAATAGAACTATTATGTAGTCTACATATTTGTATTATTATTTTTTTTTTTGGTGAAAGTGCTACATTAAAGTGTAAAAGTATAAACCTGTATCAGTCGCGATCGAGGAGTCAACGTGCCAGCAATTTTTGTTTGGGAGTTTTATGCTACTACGTTATTACTATAATTGCTTTAAAAAAATCTTAAAAGGGCAATGCTTAAAAAAATAATTGGACATTTTTAATCACAGGTAGAAAAGGTGATCTTTCACCACTTTAAAAGCTAATGTTAAGGCCCTTGTGATTGCGAAAACATTTATAAATCGAGAAATATCTTAAATGTGACATGTTCCGGTAATTAATGCTTAATAATAGGTTGGGGAAAAAGTATTTTCGTATTTTTGTATGAAAAGTCAAGACATTTTTTTCAAAGTTTATTTACATTTATTTACAATATATATGTACCGTTTTGTTGAATAACTTTCTGCCATTTTGTGGGCAGAGACATTATCCCGTTACTGTAGAAACTTTGGGACTTCTGATCAAAAAAACGGGACAAATAGTTTTGGCAGTCCTCTCTTGAGGTCAACCTTACAGAACCTAAAGAATTCTGAAGAGACCGAAACAGGTGAAAATCTGAAGGCGCAAGGTCAGGGCTATATGGTGGATGCACTAGGACCTCCCAGTCGAACTCTCTTAATTTTTGCTGAGTGGCTAAAGATGTGTGTGGTCTAGCGTTATCGTGATGAAAGACCACACCCTTCCTGTTGATCAATTCCGGCCGTTTTCTCTCGACTGCTTCCTTTAATCTCATCAGTTGCTGGCAGTAAAGATCAGAATCGATGGTTTTGCCGGACGGTAAAAGCTCATAATGCACAATGCCCTTCCAATCCCACCATACACACAGCATCACCTTATTTCGTGTTAGGCCAGGTTTGGCCACAGTCTGTGAAGCCTGGCCAACTTTCGACCACGACCTTTTTCGCACGTTCTTGTCGTACGTGATCCACTTTTCATCGCCAGTTATCAATCTCTTCAAAAACGGCTCGGTTTCATTACGTCTCAATAATGAATCGCAAATGAGTACACGGTTCATTAAGTTTCTTTGAGTGAGCTCGTGTGGCACCCAAATATCGAGCTTTTTTGTATAACCAGCTTTCTTCAAATGGGTCAAAACTGTTTTGTGGTCAATTCCCAGTTCTTCAGCTACATCGTAACTACTAATATGCCGATCTTGCTCCACTCTTTCAAAAATGGCGTCCATTTTATTCGTAACAGGGCGACCAGAGCGAGGTGCATTTTTAACATCAAAATTTCCGGACTGAAAACGTTTGAACCAAATTTGTGCTACTCTTACTGACACTGCATGAGGTCCATAAACATCACAAATTTTTTTCACTGCTTGAGTTGCATTTTTGCCTTTTTTATAATAAAATTTTAAAATGTATCGAATTTCTTCATTAGATTCACTCATTTTTACGGAGAGAAAAACAAATGAAAAATAGCGGGAAACAACTTTTTTTTTTTCTTTTCTTTATAATGTAACCTTTTTAATGTTACCAAAACCAGCCAGACACAAATAGTACAGTCAAAGAAATTTTATAATAAGTTTATACCTACGTTATGCGAAAAGACTTTTTCCCCGACCTAATACTTTAAAAGTAGATAAATGATAGAATATATTAAAAATAATAATAATAAAGCGGTACAATAACACGCGGTGTCTATTAGTTTACTCGAAATATTGCAGAATGTCTAATAATATGGCCATTGACTGTATAGTTTTGTAGGGGTCCGTTAGGTGTGTGCGTGTATTGTATTGAATAGCAATGTAGACATCATCACGCTATGTCATATCCGGGTCGCCACGTGCTCTGTGTCTATTATATATATAGTGCACTCGTGTTCCGGATATTTGTTATTCAACACACTCGATTGCTCTGCTCCGTCTACGGGTCTATTATGAGTTCATAATTACAGAAGACATGTGTATTCACCGTAAAATTCACTGCGAATTCGATTTATTAATGAGTGATGAGTAGTCACTAACTAGTTGTCGTTGGAAATACAAAATTGAAAGGCATCGCGTTAACTGGCTGGAATTAAGAGCTCATGCTAGACCCGATGAACCGGCAAAGTGTAGGTTTGATATACGGATGAACAATTTATCGTTACTATTCAAATTGAGGGGATAGTCCCAGTTTTTTAAGGGGAAATGACGCAGTTCGTACTGTTATTAATTATACAAAAAAATAAACAGCTCCAGTCAAATATACTCCTAATGGGGATTCGCTATGTTGGTGACAGGGAACCATTCCCCGTTCATCAAAACATAGAACTATCGATAACTACACTGTCAGCAAAGTAAAAAAAAGTAGCGATGAGTTTTCTATGATCATAAAATTATGTCAAGGTTTGGCAATAGGTTCGCCACCTATTCCATTTGGGCCGTAAACATAACTGCATGTCGAGACTTAACAGCCACTGCCTACACCTTCGGGTAAAAAAGGCGTGAAGTTATGTTATTTTTATGTAATTTATGATGTCTGGGAAATTTCAGAAGATAGTGCAAATATATATACACATATTAATATATAATCATGATACATTCTTAATAACACTAATAAAACGGTTGAAAATTTTAAATCAAACTCTCTTAAGTGAATGAATTTTAAGTAGGATGCATAGATCGCTACAGTTCATTGCCTTTGATTTTACTGCTGCTTAGGTCTGTCTTATTTAATTTATGATTTTAGCCTAGCAGTTTTCGAGGAAGTACACAATAATGGCGCCACTAATTTTTGTCAGTATAATCAATGAAAAGCTATGCTAGTTATGCCTCAAAGTTCACAATATGATAATAAAAACGAATGCTGTCTATATTTTAATTATAAACGCCGTATATACCAAATATACCAAACGCGGTTGTAGAGTCAACACATTGTCATTCGAGTAAGACTAATTCCTTACCTTGTATCTAAAGTATTAATCATTTTCTGTTAATTAGAAAGATCTATGGTTATATTAAAGCATTGTGCAAACTTGAAGCATAATCTCTATTAGGTACGATTACTCCAGAAGATATTTAGATACAAATTATATTAACAAAAACAGTAGCGGAAACACAGTAACTTGAAATCCGGTTCCCGATAATTGGGGAGCCGATTAATATCCATTTTAACCAGTATGGCCTTTAAATAAGATAGCGTTTTAACATTTAGAATATCATCTATTAGATATTCCAGATTCATGAATATAGTCAAGACATGAAAAGACAGAAAAATTTCTATCTTGCACCAAAAACTAAACAATATAATACATATACACAACAATTTTTAATTAAGTCGATTTTAAACGCACGACTTAGCACGCCAAACAAGGTCTTTTATGTTTTAACAAGTTTTTTGCTGTAGGTCACATCTTGATATTTTATCTTCTTTCTTCGTTTTATCTTGCCACCTAAAAGAAGACATTTGTGTAGATTGTCTCAAGTTCGAGCCCTGGCGTATAACAACGAATTTTAGAAAGCGTTATGACTTATGAGTGAACCATTTACATAATGAAATATCGGATATTATTAATATAGTGAGACCAGTGAATAAAAACTGCACGACATAATCCAAGTCTCTTACACAATTCATAAATATTATACGCCAATAACTGTAATTGAAAATCATAATAAATTATTTGAAAATATTACTTATTTACTACTACGAGATATTTATTTTAAGTGCACTTTGAAATGTGTCAATATAATTTTTATTGTGCTCATAACAAAGACTGTTGTTTCTCTTTGATTTGACGAGAAATGTTGTTTAGAGGACGTGTCTTATTAGTTGAGATGAAACAATATATCTGTCAATATTGTCATTTCTTAGCAATGGAAGAATAAAGCAAATGTTTTGCATGTTATTATTAGGTCTTTACTACGTAATTTCAGTTTTGTTTAAATAGATATTAAGGTTTTCACGTATTTTTTATATACATTAATCAAAGTAAACACCCATGCAATCAATGCATCTTTGCTAACGTAGTGGCAGGTTATAGATGCCCTTCCTAAAGAAACCTGCTGGATGGGGGGCAACAAATTCTTCAAACGCATTTTGTACTGCCGCTCGGGTGTTGAAATTTTGCCCCGCCACGAAGTGACTACAGACTACTACTTTTTCCAGAATTTGGATTCTGGAAAAAGTAGTAGTCTGTAGTCACAAGATCTGGTGAGTAGGGTGGATGACGGAGAATTCCCAACCCCAGTCCTTGCAACTTGGAGACCGTGTGTTGTGCAGTATGAGCTCGCGCGTTGTCGTGCAAAAGCAGCAGAGAGGAACTTGTGACCAATGCTGTTTGGAGATGTGCCAGCTTCTCTATCATTGTGTTCAGTTCTTTCCATTACAAATCTGCAGTAATGCTCATCCCATTTTGTAAGAAGCTATAATGAATCACACCGGCGCTAGAATACCAAACAGTGACCAACACTTTTCTAAGGGTAAATTTTCGTTTAAGGCAATGTTGTGCTGAACCAAGATCCAACCAACTTACTGAGCGCTTGAAGTTATTTTTCATCATAGATAATAAATACGGTCCAAAATTTCTTCATGTCTGTCTGTCTGTTGAGCAGTGCAAGTCTCGACGCGTACTTTGTGCTAGCGATCATTAAGTTCATGGTGCACCTATTTGTTAATCTTTCTCCTCTTGCCAATGTGATGCAAATGGTCCAATATTGTTTCAACGCTAACGTCGAAAGCCGATTATTGACATTCGAAACTTCTTCTTTTTTTGAAGTGTACAATCTACTTAGTTACAATAAAAACGATAAGAAAATTATTTACGTTCACACGAAGTATATATTTCTTCGTTTAATAAAGTCTACATCTGTAGAAGGTCACTGCCTAGCATCGGTTAGATACACAATATGCATGATACACGATTGAATCACGGAAGTAAACCATCTTGTTCATACATACAGAACTTTTGTATTTTAATTAGTTGTCTTGATGTTGGCATGACAAACAAATTTATGGCAAATCAAATATTATATTATTGGCACGATTACACCACATTAATATAAACCATTAAAATTATAGACAGACATTTTTAAAAATGGTAAAGTTGAACGCAGTTCGCTAAATAGACGTAAAGTCGCTTATGCTGTATGTCGTTCGGTTATCATCTGGAGACAAACCCCCTTGACCTTCCCTTCCCCAATCGCCATCTGTCTAATATTAAAGGCCGACAAAGCAACGGTGACCCTCCCAATATTTCAGTTAAATCATATTAGATTTTATAAACTTCAATTAGAGCTAGTACCGCAGCGCAACGTAATCGCTATGTCCCTCTATTTTAAATCTGTAATATCTTTTATCATTTACCTTACAGACTGTTTAGAAGTTTATTGATCTATATTAAATACACAATGCATTTAAGGTCTTTTATTGGATAAGGGATAATGCTGTAATATTTAAAACCGCTTCTTATACATTTAAGCCATAATTTTTCGTAAAATAATAACCTCCATCTTATGGTATGTAATATGTATAATACAGCAATTTGATCTATCACATAGGGTTCAGCCAGTGTTTGTAATTAAAGTGCAAACCTCGAAATCGATCACGCTTTCGCTTGTCGGTATCAATCACCCCGTTTATACTCTTTACTTATTAATAAAAATACATCAAAATCTACTGTCCAGTTTTAAAGATCTATGCAGACAGTAGAAAGCGACTTTGTTTTACACTATAAACAAAATAAAGGATGAAAACAAATAACCACAGGTGTTATTGTAGACTGTGTACATTAACTGTTAGACTGCATTGTAAGTACTTGTATAAATAAAGCTTATCTGTAATTACCTAATGATAAATGATTTATTTAACAAACATCCTGTATAATTAAGACCGAAAAGTAGGATACCTACAGATATTGCCTATTGTGGGTTGAAGAGCTAGCGATTCATCCAATGATAAGGATAATAGCTTTTCAAGAAGTTACATTACACAAACAAATCTAGTAGATGCCTAGTCAGCAGATAATACTCAAGTACGTCAACGTGTTTTGAATGGTAAGGTAATAACTATTACTTCCAGAATCAGTTGGTATTTATAGTTCTATCTATCTATTTCTTATTTGTTTTTGCGATTTATAAATTTTCCCCCTTAATACCAAAAGGTGTACCCATGGGCTATTATGCATAGACACGCCGAATGATCCCGGTTCCTTGCAATTAAATAATGGCGACAAAACCATTTGTCATCATAGATTTTGGAATTCATATTATGTAAATATAATGTGTATATATATAATTTATGTCAAAAATTGAGGACTCGATTTCGAACACTATATTTCTGAATCAGGAGTAGAGTTCTAAACTACTTGGCCACATAAATAATACAATTACAAATAATGTTTCTAATCAGTCCTAGATTCAAAACCACTTTTATATATAGATATGAGCGATGATAATCGATGGTTGAACAGTTGTGGTGGAAGTATGACAACAGACTGGCGTGCGGACATCCGACCCCTTGCGAACTTATTCAGAAACCCTGCTTGTGACATTTTCCGGTTGAATAGTTTGAATAAAAATAAATAAAATTGAAGTATTTTCTTTCAATATTGAAAAAAAACAAAATATATATAAACTGGCTGGACTGATGTTTTACCAATGCACCACGAGGCCCGTGAATTTTTGTACCAGATATTTATTTTTGCGAATGTTTTTAATATCATAATAAATAAATTAATTTCTAAACTCTAACTTTTGTATACAGTAGGTAGCTTTATTTTTGACTGAACTAAATTGGCTGACTTTAACGTTGAGTATGAATTGAGGTTTATTTTATGAAAATTGTATGTATTTGATATAGATTATTTTTAGTAGGAATAGCGTGGAACTACATACATACATAAACTCACGCCTGTCTCCCATAGGAGTACACAGAGACTTTGGCTTTCCATAAGCTACGATCCTGACACACCTATTTCGCCTCATCCACAGTCAGACATCTCATCATGTATTTGGGCCTTTTTTAAACAGCCCATTTACTTGGGCTCCTGATCCCGATGCCACCACTAACATTCGCTTCTAATACTATATAAATCTATATATATATATATAAGAGATTTCCACCTATATATTGACTCATCACGATATCTCTGGAACCATAAGGCGTAGCGACTTGAAATTTGGTAGGATTATTCCTTTCGCCGAGTAGAGGTCAGCTAAGAACGGATTTTACGAAATTCAATTTTTTTTTTTTTTTTAATTTCAAATTCAAGGGGGGTTGCGGGGGTGTTAACAATGGAAAATTCCTATTTTTAACCTATAGCTGCTATCGACTTCAAATTTGTCGAAGATATTGCAGTATTAACATAGCGGGGCAGCAGTTATTACTTTTGATGCGAAACAGAGTTCGCCGGGTCAGCTAGTACTATATATTTAGTCTATTTCATTCATTCTTACAACATGACCAAACCGTTTTAACATACTTCTCTCCACCTTGGTCACCACATCATCCTTCAACTTGCATTTCTCCCTTATCACACTATTTTTCATTCGATCCACAAGGGTGACTCCACACCTACTTACATGGTAAAAATTTATCGTAAAAAATACCAATCATAATAACAGGTTATGATACATAGATATTTATATTTGAGCAACCCAATACATTGTTAATTAGCATACTTGTGGGTTTATGACCTCACAAAATATATCATTAGTCATCATCATCCGTGAGTCGGTGAACTGAGTCACTTAACATAACATAACATCACTTCACGCCTTTTTCTACCCGAATGTGTAGGCAGTGGCTGTTAAGCCTCGATTATAATATCTTGGATAATAATAATAATATCTTGGACACAATACACACAGCGCCCTCTAGTCCCAAGCTAAGCAACTAAATGCTTGTGTTATGGATACTAGATACCGGATATTAATACATATATACTTCTCTTTTGTAAATACATACTTATAATATATAGAGAAACACCCAGACGCCACACAAACATTCGTGTTTGTCACAAATATTTGTTGCTCGGGTGGGAATCGAACCCCCGACCTCATTGCTGCAGACGGTAGTTTTACCAATGCGCCACGAGGCCCGATTCGCCGTAATGTTTACGTCCCAAATGGAACAGGTGATGAACCTACTGCCATACCAGGCACAAAGTTTTCAGTCTTCGATGTCTATCACACATTATAAAAAGAAAAACGACGAGAAGAAAACGAAAAGAATTTCGAACAATTATTGATGTGAGCCAGGATTCGAACCCGCGACCTCTGGAATCAGAAGCGGGATGACCGACCACTGGACCACTGAGACTTTAAAGTCTTAAAAAAAGAAAAAGTTTTTTCTTTTTCATTTACATACATACATACATAACTACACGCCAAATCCCTTGCGGGGTAGGCATTTCATTTAACTACTTGAAATAGAAGGTCCTCAAGCTTTATTTAACACAGTAGGTAATCATGATGACGAATAGCTGATGGTTGAATTGCAAACACAAAAAATGTTATAAAAACTTATACCGAAATTCATTTAAATAATCGCTTGTAAAACTATTTAAACAAACGAGGCTATGAATTAACGTTTATAAAAACTCTAGTAGACGTAGGTAGATATAGTCTTTGCGTTCAAATTAAACATAATGAATTCGTGATGTTTTTTTTTTGTTCTTATCCATACTGAATAAATTATGACCGTTGTTTGACAATAGGCAATAAGGACATCTGCGTGGGTAATAGTGGCAAAGTCACGAAGCTAATAAATAAATAAATGGGCCTGGATCACATAAATGGAAGGCGTAGGCATAGCCGTGCCATAGCAGGACCTCTAAAAATCGTGTGCCGCATTTTATTTAGTGAGTAAGCCCCAGGTAAAGGAAGAGGAAAACTACCGGGGAAACATTCACCCCCCGCGAGGATAGTAATAAGGTGAAGTATGAACTCCACCTTATTACTATTCTATTGCAACTGCAACCCAACGCAATTCTCTCAATGAAGTAGACGTCCATAGGCGCTTGACACTCACCACCAGGTGATCGCTGTTTGCCCCTTGAATTTTTAAATATATCTATTTAATTATACTTCATTTATAGCTTGGTCTATTTTTGGAATACGTATAAAATAATTAACAATTTAAATAATGCGGGTATACCGGTGAACAGTGTGATTCTTAGTGATTACTATCACTCGTCAGTGATGAAATGAATGGTGGAGTGATGATGGTAGGCTGTTGCTGTTAAGCCTCGACTCACCAAATCGCTACGTCCCAAATGGATTAAGTCGCGGAACCTATTGCCATATACCGGGTACAAAGTTGTTATTAATATTTAAGTATCACACAAAACTACCGAAAAGAATTCCTAGAAATCATTGGAATCGGAGACGTGAAGCTGAACCACTGGACTACCAAGATACCTGATTAAATAAGGAAATATTGTAAACCCTGAAAAAGGTGGAGGCTTAAATCTACGTGTTTTTTTTTAGAAGTGTTTTTTTATGGAAACTACCCCTAAGCGACTAGTGCCGCTTGACTCTAAGTTTGGGATAAGGACAGGGTTATATTACATAAGTCAACTAAAATTAATTCCTTATAAACGTAATCTATGTCCTGCCCGGAGATGTAAACAATATTGTAACCAAATTTCATACCAAATTGAATGTGAAAGGGTAACAAATACATAATAAGTACTTCCGCATCCATATTATCATTACGGAAGCGAATTTTCAATAAAATTATAAACAAACATTGACATGGCATATACATTTCGTTTGTCTGTTTGTTCTGATGTAATTTACAGTATATCAAATGCTTGTAAACGAGTGTTTGTCTTAGGAGGAAGGCTCACTTTGAACTTGACATAACTTAATCAATTTCCTTCGTACCGAGTTTGTTTAATAACATGATTTCCCTTTGTTCGTAATCTAAATTACTGTCAGTAAGATAGTTAGGGATTATAATTATTTTGTTCTGTTTTGTTCTAGAAGTAAATTAGTGACACTCACAAGAATCAAGGAAGTTTACAATTTTTATATATTGACTTCTTCAGCTTCTTCTAAGCTGTCTAAAGGGTACCGTCATTAAAGCATAATTCTTCTACTTTGGCTTAGATCCTTTCATCTTATTTACTTCCTTATATAACACGCCTGATACTCTCTCAATGAGAGTTGAAAGAAATTACATTGGACTTCCAGGAAAAACGGCCAAATAAGAACCTCACAATTCTTATGTCTGTTCAAGGCTAAGGGTTTTCCCCCTACACAAGTTTAAAACACGAATCACCTGTTTGTTTCGGGTAATAGTCGTCAGAGATCGTTTGACGTTTTAAAATAATATTTACAATAATAAAATACCAATGTCTATTAAGTATTAATTGACGTATTTGTCGTAATAGGAATATAAAATAATGTTTGTGGAATAATTGAGAAAAATGTATACAATAAATTCAATATAAATCGCAGATGTCACTTATACGTTGGCATTAGCTATTGTGATATATACAATACACTACAAATATTTGAGTGATTATACGACATATTATTTATTTTGTGTAGGCATAGGTACTGTTGAAATTTATAAATACAGTTTTGTTAGTATGTTAAAATAGTTCTCATTGTAGAAGTGTTGTAAAATCTTTTGAATACGAGTAAGTAGACGTTAAAAAGTATTTTATAATTATGTTTACTCAAATATAACTTAAATATTTTGAATAGAAATAACTGTCTTATGGTTTTTTACACTTTTATTTTTGGAATAAAATTCCTTTTGGGAGATTGGTAATTACAAAAAAAGTAAAATTTATTTACAGCATTAAACACGTTAAATAAGAATATATTTTAAATGCATAGTGGCATCTAGTTTGGGAGCTAAATAACTAAATACATTATTATATACAAGTGACATGTTTAATATATATATATATATATATATATATATATATATATATATATATTAAACATCGATAAACGCCCGGGCGCCATACAAATGTTTTATGTTTATCACACAAAATTTGTACTAGAATAGGGATTATCTCGCCCTCTTATCAACAGCCACCAGTCAATGCAATGCCTTTTAAAGTACCTGTTAGAACAAGTTTGATATAATTAAAATTGTTTACATCTTATTAAATAGCCACATTCTATACGTAAATTAAATGTATAGGTATTTTATATATGGCGGATTATATGTAAAGAACGTTAAATGCAACCATTTATATTCAATTAAAATGTATGTTGTAAATGTATTGATTTTCATTAATGGGATTTTTCCGTGTAAGCAATACATACATACATACATACAGTAAGCCTCGGTGGTTTCGTGGCCAAGTTCCTATCTTCTGATTTCAGATGTCGTGCGATTGTCTCCGGACTCACACTAAAGAATTCTCGTAATTCTTTTCCGAAGTTATGTGTTTTAAATTTCAATGACTGGCAACATTGTGCCCGGTGTATGGCAATATTTTACGTTACATATTCCATTTAGGGTGTAAAATTTCGTGAAAACCTCAGCTGAACGTATTGCCATATTTCGGTTATTTTATGACACATTTTAACTAAGCAGTTCTATCACATGTAAACTGATCGAAAAGTAACCTCATGTGAGTCAGAATTCGGTCCCAAATTTTTTTAATACGACACCGGTATTTACTATCGCATTGAATATTCTACTAATTGATACCAGCTCGAAAATGTTTGGCTCACGTGATCAGCACATCTGTGCACACTGCGTAAGGTATTATTTAAATACTTATGATTTATGTAACCAAAACTTGTGTACAAATATTCTAAAGATGGTGCCACTGTGTTCACGCTCCGACATGTAGAAAAGTTTTGTAATTAAGAAACTTGAAACTACTTCGACGTATTTAATTTGGTCCCCATTTAATATTTAGCCACTGGTACTTACTATAGAACTATTAATTAATTGGTTATCTCTAAACTTTTAGGCTTTTCTCAAAGGTATAACTTTTTTTATTATCATATGCTACAGTCAATAAAAAGAATATAATATGGAGCTGAAGCATATTTATTTCTAAGAAACGTCGGGAAATAAATAGAAAATAAGTTCTAAATAAACGCGATCTATTGTATAAAAATTTGTTTTAATGTTATGGAGTTCAAGCGTTTATTATATTTGAGACAAGGAAAATTAACTGGCATATTTAAGCATAACTGACGTTGTCCAAATCATCAAGTATCAAAGTTAAAAATTTACAAAAATACTTGTAGTAAAGATCGTATTTAATCATCTGAACCGAACTTTCTTACTTTGTACAGCTAATGAATACGGTACATTACCTGGTTTGGTTTTCTTCAACGACTATAAGACTAAAAATGTTTTTTAACAGGTCATTGCTCCTTGCCTTTACCAACAATATCCAATATTCTGTCTAAAAACAAGTTAAATGAGGTTCAGCGCTGACTTGTATCAGGTATATAATTATTTAATACTTGTATAATGCTGACCCAGCAAACGGTATCTTGCCAAAAATTAAAAGTTTTGTTCAACAAATTGAAAATATGGGTTGATCGTAGAGGTGCAAATTTAAGGCTTTATGTACTTTTGTATGTTGTTTCGTAAACAAAAATTAATAACAAACACAAAAAAATTTAAAAACCGGGGTGGGGGCTGCTCATAACATTTAGGGGGTGAAAAATATATGTTGTCCTATTCTCAGACCTACTGGATATGAGTCTTGAATTTTATGAGAATCAGTCGAGCCCGTCCCCAGTTACAAATAACCAAGCCCAGTTACGCATACCCATATAGTAAATGACGATAGGTCCAGCGTTGGCCCAGGCCTGCACCAATCCTCTTTAAGCTTGGCCCAAGGTTGCATAATAGCACTGGCCCAACCATGTTTAAAAGCTGGAATGATAGCTAACACCTAGGCTTGGTTGGTCACAGGGCCAAGGCTGGCAATTAAGCCCGAGTTCCACCCAACATCAAATAGCCGAAGCTCAGTTTCCCAGACTTGGTCCAAGCATAGCCCCGTCGTTCAAAAACTTGCAGTTACTTTTTGGATCTTCACGCCGAGCTCTTTGGGGTATACAGATAGAATAAAATTAAAATTTAATAAAATTCCATTCAATACTACTAATTTCATTGAAATAATATTAGATATCTGTAACGGAGTAGGTATATGACAAGGCGTGTTGATTGTTCTTTTAGTGAATTTATTAAAAGTAATAATATTGTAACAATGTTTTGGCCAATCAGAGCAGAACACTTGTGTGTACAGCGAGGTCTTAGTGCCATCTTTACTTAATGGGATTTGACAGTTGTATTGTAGAAAAATAGTGAGAATAACTGATCAAGATGGATTCATTTGGAAAATATTTGCATTCATAGAGAAATAGAGAGAGCAACGGTATCGAGTGGGATTCGTTTGGAAAATAAAGAAATGGAGACAGTAACTGAACGAGTTGGATTCGTTTGGAAAATAAAGAAATGGAGACAGTAACTGAACGAGTTGGATTCGTTTGAAAAAATAATTGCATTGATAGAGAAATAGAGAGAGAGCAACGTATCGAGTTGGATTCATTTGGATAATAAATACATTGATAGACAAATGGTGACCAGCCACGGATCAAGTTTGATTCGATTGGAAAATGGCTAATCGTTGATTTAAATTGAGATCGGTACGAACTCGTTGCTCGGTCCAAATTGTTTATTAAATTGTAATCGTATCTTAATATTGTATAACCAGAATTAAATATGTTCGAACAGTTGACATTTGTTTCGTGCTCGGATTTTATTTGCCCACAACTAATATCGCCAGTAATGAATCGAATAAAAGATGCTCCGTAGCAAAAAAAATTTTTTTTTGTCTTTACGATTATATTTTATCCAAAAGTGTAAGCAGCGGCTGTTAGGTCTCGAGTCGTTGAATTTGTATCTCCCAAATGGTGTAGGTATCGGAACCTGTTGCTAAACACTGCGAATAATATTGCCGTACGTTGTTGTGAGCCCGGATTCTATCCCACGAGTTATTGATTTAACGACTTGCTCGATCTCCAGACCACCGAGACGACTACGGTAAGGCTTATGTTGAACAAATATCAAACTGGCGACATATAGTATTGCCAACTGATTGAAATCAGAACATTTTTAGAACCTTAAACTCGTAATTTTATTCATTCAATGTATATTGCCCCAAGGCAGTTAAATGTTTACCTTGACACAAACCGACTGCTGGCCTTTCATCAACTTGATATTTACTACGTTTTATGTTATATGTTTAGAATACAGGAGTTTTACACTAATATTATGTTCTGAATAATAATATTCTGGATCCATTTAAATTATGCCAGGTTAACTTTTAAAAATAAAATTAAACTTTCGTGTCACAACAGCTATTAAGAGCATGTGTCACGTAATGTAATAAAAAGGAATAATAACAAGCAGTGCCAATAACTTTTTTTTATAAAATTTCAAACCTTTGTAGAATGAACCAAAAAACTTTTAGTGGATTATTTTGAATAAATATTAATAAACTGACACTGGCATCATAACTTATTTTTCTCAATCCATTCATGTTTTCTTTGGTCTCCCTCTTCACTTGTTTGATTTCACACACAAACTCATCAATCTTGAAATGAAATTTAATCAATGGAAAATAAATTAAAAGAAAAAACCTTTCAAAAGTTTCAAACCTTTCAAAACCTTTCAAAAACCTTTCAAAACTCTAAAATAAAAAAAATAACTTTTTCCTCAACTGTCAACTTTTAACTGTACAATTTATATTTAATAATTCTACAATTTTACTTCAAAAGTGAGGTCAAGATTCCACCAACACATGCATATAGTACAAATTAAATAAAAGCTTTTAAAAATATAAAACGAGTTTCGTTTATTGTTGTTTTTTGTTACTATTAAATATTTATAACCTACAAGTCATAAATATATATTCCGCCATATTGGATTTAGAATGATATCACGCAAAATTTCCACTCAACGATTGAAGATTTTTTACTTCAAAATTGAGTTCCAAGATTTCACCCGAAAATACATACAGTGCAGTTTAAATACAAGCTTTTAATAGATACTGACAATGCTGAGATACCTACAACCTAACAAAATGAATTATGAGTTACTGAAAGGACACGTTCTTTTGCGTGAATCGACCTGATAATCGACCGTATTTCCACATTTTATTAACGTCTTGTTCTCTGGTAATGGTCTCCAACACCTTTAAGGTTCTATTCTCAGACTGGTGACGTAATAATGACGTCAAAAACCTTCAAATACTTTACCGTTCCACTGAACACGTACTAAATACGTTACATTTTCCTAACACAGATAGTGTCTTTAACAGTGGTGGAGCCAAGCAGTTCATTGCATTAATGGGCCGGCTCGACCGGTGAAATACCACGACCTCTCAGAAGATCGACGTAAAGTGGCTCATGCCGCGTTTCGTTCGGTGAGAGAGCTACCCGGAGGCCCACCCCCCTTCCGCATCCTTCCCTATTCCCCATCCCTTATAGGTTGGTAACGCAACAGTAACACTATACCTATGTGTTGCTAGTGTTCATGAGCGGCGTTGGTTGCTTACCATCAGGTGACACGCCTGCTCGTTTGCTCCTACCCTATATAAAAAAAACAGTGGTGTTGCTGGCCATTGCAGTGGGATAGGAAGGGGAGAGGGGCTCCGGGGACCTCTTTCACCAAGCGAAACGAGGCATGAGCCACTTTCTGTCGGCATTCTGATATGTCGTGGTATTTCACCGGTCGAGCCGGCTCATTCGTGCAGCAAACTGCGTGGCACTACCACTGTTAAAATTAATATTCCAAAGAAATATACAAACATAAACGATTAACGTAATTCTTCTTGTACAACAATGGGTAAGAATTGATCTATTACAGATATTCCCAGGATATTATTATAGTGAATTATAGTTGTCGTGTAACTCAATCAATCTGACATCTATCTTCTCAAGAACAATAAAAGTTTAGCATAAAATACATATAATTATGTATATTAAACAGTCTAAGAACTCAGTCGCGCAGTTTGTTTCTAATTTAAAACGTGACGTAAATATCATTACTGTATACTTTCATCCTACGAAAGTTAGGGTATACGTAGCCGAGCCTCAAGTTAAAAAAACCACGTCAAGCCCCTTTGACATTTCAAAGGGGCTTGACGTGGTTCAAATATTTATACAACATTTACTTTAGCGGTGTATATTTTGTGTATACAATGAATATGTATGCGTTTTCTTATTAATATTTTCTACGATATATCAAAGACCAAATTACAAGATTGAATTTAAAAAAAAGAAATGTCTTAGAGCCAGTCAATTCGTTGCATGAATAGGTCGGTGAAATACTACGATCTCTGCAAATATCGAAGTAAAGTGGCTCAAGCCACAGTGGTAGAGCCAAGCAGTCCGCTGCATGAACGGGCCGGCTCGACCGGTGAAATACCACGACCTCTCAGAAGATCGACGTAAAGTGGCTCATGCCGCGTTTCGATCGGTGAGAGAGGTACCCGGAGGCCCACCCCCCTTTTCCCATCCTTTCCTTTCCCCTATCCCTTAAAGGTCGGCAACGCAACAGTAACACTATATGTGTTGCTGGTGTCCATGGGCGGCGTCGGTTGCTTACCATCAGGTGACACACCTGCTCGTGTGCCCTCCTATCCCATAAAAAAAATAAAAAAAAATAAAAAAGCCGCATTTCTCACGGTAATCAAACTTATCCGCGCCACGTCTCCAGAAACGCAACTGCAACACTATTTTTGGAATAATATTAGTTAAGAATACCTAAGATGATAGCAGCAGCCCTACCAGCCGTTAGTAAGTAGGGCAATTTCTCTAATAACTTATTAGAACACCGGTGTGTTTTATGTGCTTATCGCAGTATGTGAGCTGTGAGGAGACGGCATGCCTACATTCCTTTTCAGTACTTAATCTACTCATTTTTTATTTCTTAATCCAATATGGCAGATCTTCCAAGATTGAAGAATAGTTAATTTTGAAGCATTTCTGCATTATTCAAATGAGGCTCATTGCGAGTAAATTGAAAAGAGAACTCAAAGTTGAAATAGAATCAGAAAGTTTCCTTATTGTAGAGCTGGACTGTTCGAAACTAGGCGACAAACTACCTGGCAATAGTAACGCGTATAGTGAGATGAACAGTCAGCGCAACCCAGCCAGTAATAACTGAAATTTAATATAATAATATCTTGGACACAAATCACACAGCGCCCTCTAGTTCCAAATTAAGCAACTAAATGCTTGGGCTATGGATACTAAATAACAGACAATAATAAATAATATATATACTTTTCTTTTGTAAATACATACTTATAATACATAGAAAAACACCCAGACGCCACACAAATAGTCATGTTTGTCACAAATGTTTGTGCTCGGGTGGGAATCGAACCCCCGACCTCACTGCTGCAGCTGGTAGTTTTACCAATGCGCCACGAGGCCCGTCAAAAATAAATTATTTAAAAATAAAAAAATAAATTAAATTTAAAAATAAATTAAAAGCAAAAATCCTTTTTTTTAAATCTTTTATATGAATGCTCTAAAAAGAATTTAATGAGGCTTTAAGTTAGTTAGTTGAGACATTGAACAAAAAAAAATATTTCAAATAAAAGCTTTTTTCAAAAGGATTTTTATTTTAATTTATTATATACCATCACGCTACTATCAATTGAGTAAAACTAAAATATGAGTAAGGGGCGAAGTTCGCAAAAGCTGCTTGTACGTTATAATTTTAGATGACAGGACTAAATATTTTATATATCGAGATAAATCAATGCTGCCTAATCTTTCGAGTAGCAAGGGTGTGAAGCTATAAAAAATATGTAATATAAATAAATCATTGTGAATAACTTTTATTATTGCTGATATAAACTCTAAAACTGATCCCACTTCTGATTCCTTCGGGAACTCTGATACATTGTCTTGTAAAACAACACCAAGTCAAATTTGTTTCACTTCGGAATTTCCAGCCATAAAGTATTTGGCCTATTGTTGGAAATATCTTCTTCTCACTAATATATATATATATATATATATATATATATATATATATATATTATGACGATAGTGAAATCTTGGTGGTCTAGTAGTTCAAACAAACTGCTTCTGGATCAGTCAGCGGTCTATGTTTCGAATCCAGCTAAATATATAACGTCATAATTTTTTTTTCTGTCTCGGTGGTCCAGTGGTTCGAGCATACGGCTTCTAATCCAGAGGTCCGGGTTCGAATCCTGACACTGGCTCACACCAATTACTTTTCGAAGTCGTTTTCGCAAGTTAAGTGTGATAAATATCGATGACTAAAAACTTTGGGCCCGGTATGGCAATAGGTTCGCCACCTATTCCATTTGGAACGTAAACATAACGGCGAGACGAGGCTTAACAGCCGCTGCCTACACCTTCGGGTAACAAAGGCGTGAAGTTTTGTTTGTTTGTTTTTTTTTCTGGTTGCATTATGAAAATATATGTACTTTGAGTAGTAAAGATAACAGACCGACATATTATTATACGCATACCAATTAAAAAAGCAAGCAAGTCTTTTGAGGGGTATGCAGATAAGAAAGTAATACCGGGATTACAGTTTCTTAACATGCACGCTTATCGCTAAGACTCCTTGAGTCATCTACCGATCAAGATGAATTCAATTCATAGCAAAAAAAAACTTTATAATCTACGGGTAAATATATGGTTATAAATGCAACTGAATAAATATTTCATAAACAGCTATTATCTATATTGCAATTAGATTTCAATAAGTCAAAATACTTGTTATAACTGGCTTTTCCTATTGCAACATTGCATTTTTTTATGGATTGATAATTTTATTGCCTTTACAACAACTTCAGTTGTTAGATTAATCAGTACCTATCAGCTACATTGTAACATAGACTATGCCGTAAGAGGTATAGTCTATACAGAAAAATGGTAGCTATAAATGGTTTCTCGCCTCATTTTATGAAACTTTCAAACAAACATAACCTATTTACAATGCAAGCAACCAAGGAAAAGTCTTAGTGTGCCTTCTGGTGGTTAGTAACCAGCACCGTCCTTGGACACCATCAATCAATACAAATAGTGTCACAGTTGCATTACCGCCATTTTAGATAGGATAGGGAGTCAGGTGTAGAATAAAGAAAGGGAGGGAATGGGGTGGGACTCAGCCTCCTGGACTGAATACCACTCTCAGTCTGTGGCAGAAGCCAATTTACAATAATATTCAGAGAGCCGAGGCCCATTTATGCAGTGAACTACGTAGTGCTAGTACTGTATAAATGAATTAATGTTCAAAACAACTATAAGTTACCTTTGAGTCAACGAGACAATGAATTTGGACAAATGTCAGTCGGATCCGTTCGTGAAAGGTTCCCAATGAAAGTGTTTTGTTAAGTTTAAATTAAATTTGGACGCGTCCCCTACCGGTTTACTTAATTTGGACAGACAAAGCGACATCTGTTGAATTTAATAATTTTGTGAAAGTTTATGTAATTATATACCAAGTGATTTTTTCCATTTATTAAAAATGATGCTAATTAGGTCGGTAACGACATAACATAACTTCACGCCTTATCTTCCCGAAAGTGTAGGCCGCGGCTGTTAGGCCTTGTCTCGCCGTTATGTTTATGTTCTAAATAGAATAGGTGGCAAACCTATTGTCATACCAGGCACAAAATTTTCAGTCATCGATATTTATCACACATAACTGCCATATAATATAAAACATATTAGGTCGGTATATTAATTTTATTCATTAAATAATTATGGTCATATTTTAGTTTAATATAATTGATACCCAGCTGGCTCATTAAAATAGAATAATAAAAGAATACATTAAACCGGGGGCAAATTCAAGTTATAAATAATGTCACATTCTAAAATTGCACCATTTATTAGGGTAGGAGTATTTACTCTAAGTTATATTAACTTAGAGTAAATACTCCTACCCCTCCTCCCTTCGGTGTAGTTGGAGGCCTAGATTGTCTCCCACATTATAAGATATCAGGTTAATCTACAGTAATATTATAAAGAGGAAATATTTGTATTTTTGTATGTAACGAATAAACTTAAAAATTATTGGACCGATTTTAATAATTCTTTTTTCTTTAGAAAGCTACATTATCACTGAGTAACATAGGCTATATGTAATCATCGTCGTCATCGACATTTTGTTTATACGCGAGTAACACCGTGAGGCGGGAAGCTACATAGCCATAGTGGTACGAAGTTCGCGCGGTCTGCTAATAATCAATAAAGGAAAAACTTGATCTATAGCATCCAATATTTATTTTGTCCAAGTACTTTATACGCTGCATACAACATGTTATAAGAAAACTGTGAAACTACTTATGTACATTGTACCTAACTGTAATTATACAGTTACAACAATCTAGAAGCGAAACAGGCGAGTGGCCAACCAAAAAATAAAGGAATTTTTGAATTGTAATTTTAAATTTCATTTCACATTATACGTATACAAAATTACAGGTTGTCCGGTTTTTTCGGCGAAAATATAATGGAGGCTCGTTCTCAAATCTTTAGTGGCGCGCGAAAAAAGTTGTAGGCACTTGTTTATCGTGCCGGTGTAGCCTTTACTTGGATATAGAGAGACAAAATGTGCCCAAATTGGTATCGAATTTTGGCTTTCTCGGTCACTTTGTACATTTTTTGTCACTTGTCAACATCTACAGGGGCAAATTTTGCAACTACAGGCCGTAAATTTTCGATATTAATCACCCAGAAATTCTTCAATATTTCGGTCCGGATAATCTGTTATATCCTTTAGCCTCGGGTACAATCAGCTTGTTTGTTTGCCACTTATTCCGTAAAAAAAATCACAAGCTGATAGACCACTGAAACGATTATTATATATTCATGTGAATTAAAAATCGTTATTATCTAGTTAACTCACAAAATATAACTTAAAAATAACTTATCCGACCATAAAACGGACCCAATGGGGTCGTTTCTTTTAGTTAAGCTTTAAATCTTTGTAACATTTTACCACGTCGCATGCGTCGTCTATAACCGCAAGCCTTCACAGATACAGTACTCGTCAAAAGTACGGTGTCCAAATATCCACTATTACAATATTTAAGGCTTTAAACGTCTGAATATAAAGATAAAATTACCAAACATTTTGTACACATTAGTTTTCTAAGGTAGTTTCAAAAATAAGCAAGACTATAGTGGAAGCTAAAAAATGTAAATAAATATGTAATGCATACTTACATTATTAAAAAAATATAATATATCATTATAAGTACTTGAGTAAGGTTCGAATCCGTTCAACCTAGCCTTAACATATCCAGCGATGTAAACAGCCTTACTCATTTGGTCCAAAATAATTAATTAAGCGTACGTTCATTAAGCATAGCATATGCAGGTGTCAGTTTTGATTCATCGCCAATACAAATGTATTTTGGAAAAATGAATATAATTAAATTCATGTACATCTTTACAAAATTGAAGTATCTGTTTGTACTACTACTTCCTAGTACATTTATATGAATTTAAGTATATTTGTCAGTCTGTTTTTCTGTCTGTCTAATATTCTGTATTGGGTTCATATTCTGAGGTAATCTCTAAAATGACTTGACCAACTTTGACGGGACTCGATTGACTTATACTACTGTTTTTAAAAAAAAATCTTTTAGTTATTACTTCCGAGGCGAAACAATGTTCGCCGGGTCAGCTAACTAGATAGCTATCAAATAATATTTAAAGATAATCTTCAAATTTGTCTCAAAAATTACAAAAGTTTCGCAAATCCTCATGATAGCGAAACTTTTATCTAATATAATAAAAAAGTTGATTAAATTGTTTGTGAGTAAAATTTTACAACTTATTAAACAAGAAGATTAATTTAACATTTATTTGTAGAAGATATACAAATGGAGTAGAGAGATAGACTTTTTAAAATAAAAAGATAGCATTTTCAAATACAAATTGAATACATAAAGTTAATACCGTTTATGTATTCGTAGCATGACGATCTTTTGTTTGATTAAAATTTTAACTTTGTTAAAAAATACAACCTAGTATATTTAAAGATGTATCTAGACGCCATAAACGTCTGTTGGTGTAGGCAGTGATAATTATTATTACTGATAACAATTATTATTGATAATTATAACACACCGAAGAAATTGTGTTTGGTTGGTGTATTTAAATAGTTAAATCTTTCATGATATCATCAGCATCTTGTCTTCTTTGATGATTACTAAGATCAATTTTTCCCCTCAAAATTAAATTGGCGTTTCCTACCCACTGGTAAATTCCAGGTGTCATCGTTTAAACACTTCACTGAGACACTAATAACACGCACTCGGTTTTCTTGCTGTGACGATTTTGCCCTTATTATTTTTATGTAACATAACATAACTTCACGCTTTTTGCTACCCGAAGGTGTAGGCAGCGGCTATCAAACCTCGTCTCACCGTTATGTTTACGTCTCAAACGTTTAGCCCCCTTTCGCATAAAACAATATTCACATGTCCAATTGTTCCATTCGTCATTACTTACATATTCATGCATTTGTTAAACATAGATATGTGTGGTAAATATCTAAAAATGACTACTTTAAAAATATTTAAGCTTCTCAAATCTCATATACTAAAAAAAACACCAAATGCTTTGATTAAATTCGGTACTAATTTTTTTCTTTTTATATTTTTATTTTCAGAACGACGACAAAATGGCTAACGGCGAGAAAAAAGGTACCATCGTACTCGAGAATTTTAATTCAACGTAAGTGATTATATACGTTTATTAACTTTTAATATTAAAACCCTTTTCGCAATACGCTTACAAATTAACTTGATGCTTATTTGCTCCTAGTCGGCCTCTGTACTGTAATCATAATATCTCAGATTTTTGTTTTGCTTAAGTTTAAAAGCGTCTTTTTCATGAGTTATTCTATTCTTATTAATTCTTTAAAGCATTATAATTATTTGTCATTTATATTTTTATTAAATACTTAAATTAATTAAGCACCGAGATTTATGGTTACTAGTAGTACTTTTATATATGTAAATGTACCAATAAACCATTCACAAAGAACAAATGTAACACTTCGATAAATGAAATACAAAGCCTTTTAGGAACAATTAAGACGAAGAAAGCTTTTTTTATTTCAAAGCACCGAGATCCATGAAACGCTTTTCTAAGTACTCTAATTTGGAAATAACAAAAAATCTTTTGTGAATTTATATGGTTAAAATAATCTTTTTGTCTTGGAAAAAAAAAAATAAGTTTCTTGTTTGTGTATATACTTTTACACAATGGGTACGGTACCAAGTTTTATTTTTCTTTGTGGATTGCGAATCAAAAAGACCCAAATATAGTATCTTAGTTACAATTTGTTACCCCACACTACAAATGGGGTACAATATTTTTCAATCAAAAAGTCCAAAAGTCATTGATGGGAGCCAAAATTAGCACCAGCGATTCTGATTCAGTAGCGGTATTCTCTTACTGTATGCCTCAGAGATTTTTTTTTTTATTTCTAGGGCGAATCTGGCTGCGAACCCGGGTTTCCAATCTACACTGAGTTTGGGTTCCAAAGATGTATTAAATGAGAAAACCTACAATCCATTCGAACATAGAAAAGTGGCACATCCCAACTCGTGAGTATAAATCCTTTTTACAGAGGTAGAGTCACGAAGTTCACTGAATGAAAAGATTGGCTCAACCGGTGACATACCATTACTCAGAATACCCACGTTTTGTAGCTCATGCATCGTTTCTTGCGGTGCGATATGAATCTGGAGGCCCACGCCTTCCCCGCCTTTTTCGCTCCTTTTTTTATCTAATCAATTAGGGGTGAGTGTTGCAGTTGTTCGGGTGGCGCTAGTCACCACCAGGTGACTCGTTTACTACTCGTTTGCCTCCATCCCATATAACTAATGCTAGGTTACGTGTATGTACTGCGCAGTTTATAACTGAGGTAATATTTTTATTATTCAGTTGAGACAGTTCTTTAATGATGAGAAGTAAACTGAACCAGGTCAATGTAATTGGTCTTGAACGGTAATATATATTGAAAGTTTAAATTCTTAGATAATTAAAGATCATTATTTACTCTTAAAGCAAGAATACATGATTAGACATTGACTGAAAATCATATTATACTGTATAACATGATTTATTATACCTATTGCATAAACATAAATATAACTTCACGCCTTTTTCTACCCGAAGGTGTAGGCAGTCGTCTCGCCGTTATGTTTACGGCCCAAATGGAATAGGTAGCGAACCTATTGCCATACCGGGCACAAAGTTTTTAGCCATCGATATTTATCACACATAACTTATGAAAATTAATTTCGAAAAGTCATTGGTGTGAGCTAATGTGAGGATTCGAACCCGTGACCTCTGGATTCAGAAACGGGTGCTCGACTACTGGACCACCGAGACCTGTTACACGACTAATCTATATATTTTACGATGGATATAGAAGAAATAAGAATATTTGAGAACAGCTAAAATGATTTCATCGTCATCATTAGCCTTTTGAAGTCCACTGCTGGACATAGGCCTCCCCCATAGAGCGCCACAACTGCCGGTCCGCTCAATCATGGGGGGTTTTTGCCATAATCGCCACGCTTGGCAGGCGGGTTGGCGATCGCAGTAGGCTGTATTTTCTTGAGAGAGAATGCTGCTGCCCATTCTTCTAGCTTTTCCCTTAGTCGCCTTTTACGACACCCACGGGAAGTGATGGGGTATTCTAAGCCGGCGCCACACAGCAAATGATTTGAGAGAATCTTTTTCCTGGACAAACAATTCGAGGGCATCAACGAGGGTGTAAATAAAACAGGAAAGGGATTATTATATTAACTATCAAAATATTGTTGCATAATTAATATCCTAGTTGGTAGGCATAACCGAGACCCGTAGACGAGGTTGTGTAAACTTATCCCTTCAAAATAGGATTTGTAATGGCTACAAGACCCTGCGTGACAAAACTCTTGGTGGAAGCAATTATGTTTTTATTTCATCCATATTTTGAACGTCGTAATTTAGTTGTGAACTTGACTAGTTTTTTTACATAAGTAATGTTTTTCGTTTACCCCCCTTTAGGTTTCAAATTTTAGGCAAATTATCCAAATTCATTTAATCACCTCATTTCTTCTGATTAATGACTGACTCTTGTTATTCCAGGACAATTGGTTCATTAGTACACCTTCTCAAGTCATCCCTTGGCTCTGGTATACTGGCGATGCCTGCCGCTTTCAAAAACGCCGGTCTTGCAGCAGGAGCGATTGGCACTATTGTTGTGGGATTCATTTGTACACATTGCGTCTATGTACTGGTGAGTATGTACTTTTTAAGTATCACAAAATTTTCAAGAACAAAAATAGCAATAATTTAAATTATAATTCGTAGTTAAATTTCAATTAATCTTTACCACATACGTGAATGGCTATCAAAACATAAGCGATTTGATGGGAGTAGTTGAAAAGACATTTATGTATATAAATTAATGAGAAATACAAAGAAAATACATACATAACTTCACGCCAAATCCCTTGCGGGGTAGGCAGAGAGAACGGAGTGCCATAAGGCATGATTCTTACACACCTCACTCGCTTCGTTGCCTTTATAACTCTTCTCATGCACGCGCGTCGATTTTTGAGGCTTCTAACATCACCTTCCTCCAGAAAACGTTCTATTTGGTCAATGTTTTTTTTTCTTATCTTGTATTTTCTATTATAATATCATTCACATTTATAACTAAAGAAGACTCGGTTTTGAAGCTTGCGTCAGGCTAAGTTTTCGGAATTTATTTGTAAAATCCAGTCGAATTTAATAAAAATGTTGTTTTATTCAAGTAAATATTTACCTGTGTTTTTCATTTAGATAAAGATATTATAATTCATCTTTAATTTTACATCAGGCTTGTTCAAGGTGGCTCGAGTAGTACAACACTCCGCCTTTAATATGATCTAGTAACATTTTAAAGTTATTCATATGATGGTCTTAAAAAAATGTGGGATAGGTAGTCCGACTTCGATTTGGATTTGAATACTTTTTATTTATTTATATATACTATACATTCAATAAAACCTACAGATACGAGTTACCTCTCTACAGATACTTTGACTTCAGATTAAACAAGTATCTGGGTTAGCATGGAATGCGAAATCCACTAACTAGTGGAAAACTAGTTAGTGGATTTCAAATTACTCTCGAGAGCAATGAATCCGGGTCACTTAAAGAATGTTAAAAATCTCGGAAACTAAAAATGATAGGTTAATGCAATAAATTGTATTTAATAGACAATGTAATACTCCTTAAATGAAAGTAAAAAAAATATGAGTCACCATACATTTTACTAACACAAAATTACATAAAGAAAAAATCTGCTGATCTCTCCTTAAAACAAAAATAGGAAACATGAAATTTTTGAACTTTATTACGATTTTCTTGAATTTTAATACTTCGTATTGCCTCCTCGTGCTTCCATTACTGCGTTTACGCGGTTTGGCATGCTGTACACCAAGTTCCTTATACGATTTTGGGGAATATTCTCCCATTCCTCTGTGAGAGCAATTTTGAGCTCACGAAGCGTGATTGGGGGAGGGTTTCGTTGTTTTACGCATCTGCCTAGCTCGTCCCAAGCATGCTCGATCGGGTTGATATCCGGGCTGCGCGCTGGCCACTCCATACGAGTAATGTTCATCTCTTGAAGGTAGTCATTCACAATCCTACCTGTATGAGGTCGGGCATTGTCATGCATAAATATAGCATCCTCACCTAAATTGACCATAAATGGACCAACGTGATCATTGAGGATTTCTTCCACATATCTTACGCTAGT
The DNA here is from genome assembly GCA_905147225.2 of Euproctis similis. NCBI lineage: Eukaryota > Metazoa > Arthropoda > Insecta > Lepidoptera > Erebidae > Euproctis > Euproctis similis. Next base: position 3,771,893 of record LR990113.1, on the reverse strand, counting down.
TAAAGAGCCGTTTTCTATGATCACCAGCTCTGTGCGACTTTCAGAAGAAATTCCGGCCCACACAAGTACAGACCCACCACCGTAGGCTACTTTTTCCTCGATGCATGCTTGCTTGAATCTTTCCCCTGGTCTTCGATACACTCTGTGTCTTCCATCGTGCTTGTAGAGCATAAATTTTGATTCGTCGGAGAACATAACTTTTGACCAATCTTCAATACTCCAATTTACGTGGCTCTGGGCATATCTTAGTCTTGAAATACGATGCCCACGCTCCAGTTTAGGGCCGTTTGCAGGTCTAAGGGGTTTTAAGTTAGATTCAGCAAGCCGACGTCTTACTGTCCATGCACTTGGGTTACTTCCTCCGAGGCGTCGAAACTGATTGGTGAGTTCAGTTCCTGTGAGAAAGCGATTTCGAAGCATGGTGTTCACCAAGTATCGGTCTTCTCGTGCTGTGGTATACCTGGTTCTGCCCGTTCCTGGTCTGCGTAGGTTAGAACCAGTTTCTTCGTAACGTCGGAGAACTCTTTGTACTGTTGACAGCGACACACCAACAGTCCTGGCTGTATCGCGCTGACTCCGGCCGGTTTCCAGCATTGTAAGTATTCTGGTGCATTCTTCAGGCGTAAGCGACATAATTTCAGCTTGAATAATGAATATAGAGCACTATCAACATGGTTTATGTACCCACATAAATGACAGATTACAAACAAAAGCAAAACCAAATGCTGTAATTTCGTAGTTACATCTTCGAAAGTGGCCCTTTTTCAAATTTGATTTTTTTATGATATAACTTTACAATAACTAAGAAGTTTTAATACCTTCATTTAAGGAGTATTACATTGTCTATTAAATACAATTTATTGCATTAACCTAGCATTTTTAGTTTCCGAGATTTTTAGGATTCTTTAAGTGACCCGGATTCATTGCTCTCGAGTGTATATTATAATCCTGATACTTGTTTAATCTGTAGTCAAAACAAACGGACAGGAAATTATTTAAGATATTTAATTCTCTCGTAATAGGCATTATTCTAGCATGTATCTGTATCCGTATGCATTTAGTTAAAACATTTTACTTCGATATCACAAACACAGACTCGTTATTTTTTAATTCAATATATTTTTAGCTCTATCACCACGGTGTATTGAAGATGTGAATGTATTCAGTAAATATTTACACCTCGGGGTAAGGTCCAAGGTTATATAGTTTACTTATAATATATCCACGAGAATTATCTATTAATCAGTAATGACGTGACTAAAATTAATTTAATAAGTACTTAATGACGGGTATCAGGGTGCATTGACAAAACAACCGACTGATTTGTACGTAAGCGCGTTCGGTCCGCACTTGAATATTTTTTATTCTGGATGTGAAAAGTGTATTTACAAAAAAATATATATTCGTCAGCAAGTTTCTATATTACAAGCATTTAGTTGCTCTACGGAAAAAATAACATTTTCTGGGATAGAGAGGATACGAATCACCTGGTGGTAACCAACTCGCGCTGCCCATGAACAACTGAGACACATATAGTGTTACTATCACAGATAGTGTATGGGAGGAGACGGGGCATTAATGTTGGTGGTGGCATTTTACCGGTTGAGTCGGCTCATTTTTGCAGCGAACTGCTTGGCTCCACCACTATTGATAATTGACTGGATTAAGCTAAGTGATTGTATTATAATAATTATAATGGTTTAATAACATTTTGGACGGATTAGACACTGAATGGCGTCTAGTTGGAGTAATAGAGTTACGCAGTTTACTGCTTTAATGGGTCGGCTCAACCGGTAAAATGCCACCACCAATATTAATGCCCCGTCTCCTCCCATACACTATCTGTGATAGTAACACTATATGTGTTACAGTTGTCCATGGGCAGCGCGAGTTGGTTACCACCAGGTGATTCGTATCCTCTCTATCCCAGAATATGTTATTTTTTCCGTAGAGCAACTAAATGCTTGTAATATAGAAACTTGCTGACGAATATATATTTTTTTGTAAATACACTTTTCACATCCAGAATAAAAAATATTCAAGTGCGGACCGAACGCGCTTACGTAGAAATCAGTCGGTTGTTTTGTCAATGCACCCTGATACCCGTCATTAAGTACTTATTAAATTAATTTTAGTCACGTCATTACTGATTAATAGATAATTCTCGTGGATATATTATAAGTAAACTATATAACCTTGGACCTTACCCCGAGGTGTAAATATTTACTGAATACATTCACACCTTCAATACACCGTGGTGATAGAGCTAAAACTATATTGAATTAAAAAAATAACGAGTCTGTGTTTGTGATATCGAAGTAAAATATTTTAACTAAATGCATACGGATACAGATACATGCTAGAATAATGCCTATTACGAGAGAATTACTCTTAAATAATTTCCTGTCCGTTTGTTTTGACTACAGATTAAACAAGTATCAGGATTAGAATATAATTTGAAATCCACTAACCAGTTTTCCACTAGTTAGTGGATTTCGCATTCCATGCTAACCCAGATACTTGTTTAATCTGAAGTCAAAGTATCTGTAGAGAGGTAACTCGTATCTGTAGGTTTTATTGAATGTATAGTTTAAATAAATAAATAAAAAATATTCAAATCCAAATCGAAGTCATCTATCCCTATCTACCTATCCCACATTTATTTAAGACCATCAGTAACATTTTAAAGTCATTCATATATGACTTTAAAATGTTACTAGTTCATATTAAAGGCGGTGTGTTGTACTACTCGAGCCACCTTGAATAAGCCTGATGTATAATTAAAGATGAATTATAATATCGTTATCTAAATAAAAAAACACAGGTAAACACTTAAATAAAATAAAGTTAGTAATATAAGAACTCTGTAAAGAGTTCGAAACATCTGGCTCCACCGGCTTGAACCACCCCCCTTCCCCATCCTTCCCTATACCCTATCCCTTAAAGGTCGGCAACACAACAGTAACTCTATATGTGTTGTTGGTGTCCATGGGCAGCGTTGGTTGTTTACCATCAGGTGACACGCCTGCTCGTTTGCCCTCCTATCCCATAAAAAAAGCCACTGAAGTTGTTGGCAAACATATGGCTGGCAAAAAATAAATCAAAAACTAAAACTCACCTACTGAAAAATTATAGTAGTAGAACCTTGAACAACGACCTTCGCCCCCTTGTTTATTTGATTAAATTTATTTTTTATGACAATAATTGTATTGCATATGGATTGGGTTGCCTATAAAATATTCAGTCTAGACAGGATATTGATTAATCGACCAAAATTTTTTTCTTCATGTTCTTTGCACGTAGTCTTTAGTTCCCATTTCCCCATCCTTTCCTTTTCCCTATCCCTTAAAGGTCGGCAACGCAACAGTAACACTATATGTGTTGCTGTTTAAAATAAATAAAATAAAATAAAAATAAAATAAAATTTATTTGCTCAAAATGCAGGTTGGATTACAAACAGATGAAGAAAAATTAAAATGTCACATATACATTTTGCCGTGCAACGGCATGCAAATTGTCATTATAAAATAATAATAAAGAATAAAATAGTACAATTCGTCAAATTAAAAATCAAAATTTATTTATTTCAGTGTCATTAAGGTATTCCGTCACATTATAATATGCCTTTGAAATCAGAAATGATTTTACACTTGTCTTGAATGCAACAAGATTCAGTTCTTTCCAACATTTAGGCAATTTATTAAAAAGAATAGGAGCCATACAAAAAATACTCTCGAGAGCAATGAATCCGGGTCACTTAAAGAATGTTAAAAATCTCGGAAACTAAAAATGATAGGTTAATGCAATAAATTGTATTTAATAGACAATGTAATACTCCTTAAATGAAAGTAAAAAAAATATGAGTCACCATACATTTTATTAACACAAAATTACATAAAGAAAAAATCTGCTGATCTCTCCTTAAAACAAAAATAGGAAACATGAAATTTTTGAACTTTATTACGATTTTCTTGAATTTTAATACTTCGTATTGCCTCCTCGTGCTTCCATTACTGCGTTTACGCGGTTTGGCATAAAAAATCTGCTGATCTCTCCTTAAAACAAAAATAGGAAACATGAAATTTTTGAACTTTATTACGATTTTCTTGAATTTTAATACTTCGTATTGCCTCCTCGTGCTTCCATTACTGCGTTTACGCGGTTTGGCATGCTGTACACCAAGTTCCTTATACGATTTTGGGGAATATTCTCCCATTCCTCTGTGAGAGCAATTTTGAGCTCACGAAGCGTGATTGGGGGAGGGTTTCGTTGTTTTACGCATCTGCCTAGCTCGTCCCAAGCATGCTCGATCGGGTTGATATCCGGGCTGCGCGCTGGCCACTCCATACGAGTAATGTTCATCTCTTGAAGGTAGTCATTCACAATCCTACCTGTATGAGGTCGGGCATTGTCATGCATAAATATAGCATCCTCACCTAAATTGACCATAAATGGACCAACGTGATCATTGAGGATTTCTTCCACATATCTTACGCTAGTTAAAGAGCCGTTTTCTATGATCACCAGCTCTGTGCGACTTTCAGAAGAAATTCCGGCCCACACAAGTACAGACCCACCACCGTAGGCTACTTTTTCCTCGATGCATGCTTGCTTGAATCTTTCCCCTGGTCTTCGATACACTCTGTGTCTTCCATCGTGCTTGTAGAGCATAAATTTTGATTCGTCGGAGAACATAACTTTTGACCAATCTTCAATACTCCAATTTACGTGGCTCTGGGCATATCTTAGTCTTGAAATACGATGCCCACGCTCCAGTTTAGGGCCGTTTGCAGGTCTAAGGGGTTTTAAGTTAGATTCAGCAAGCCGACGTCTTACTGTCCATGCACTTGGGTTACTTCCTCCGAGGCGTCGAAACTGATTGGTGAGTTCAGTTCCTGTGAGAAAGCGATTTCGAAGCATGGTGTTCACCAAGTATCGGTCTTCTCGTGCTGTGGTATACCTGGTTCTGCCCGTTCCTGGTCTGCGTAGGTTAGAACCAGTTTCTTCGTAACGTCGGAGAACTCTTTGTACTGTTGACAGCGACACACCAACAGTCCTGGCTGTATCGCGCTGACTCCGGCCGGTTTCCAGCATTGTAAGTATTCTGGTGCATTCTTCAGGCGTAAGCGACATAATTTCAGCTTGAATAATGAATATAGAGCACTATCAACATGGTTTATGTACCCACATAAATGACAGATTACAAACAAAAGCAAAACCAAATGCTGTAATTTCGTAGTTCCATCTTCGAAAGTGGCCCTTTTTCAAATTTGATTTTTTTATGATATAACTTTACAATAACTAAGAAGTTTTAATACCTTCATTTAAGGAGTATTACATTTTCTATTAAATACAATTTATTGCATTAACCTAGCATTTTTAGTTTCCGAGATTTTTAGGATTCTTTAAGTGACCCGGATTCATTGCTCTCGAGTGTACTTTTGCTCATTAAGGCAGTATGTGATTTGTGCATACAAAGCGTAGTCTTGTCACGTCTGTTTCATTGAGAGCAATTCGCTAATCTTGGGAATAAACTAGAATTTCTTTTTACAAACATCACTACTTCAAATATATAAAGGGACTAGCTTTTACCCGCGGCTTCGCTCGCGTTGAAGCCATTAAAAAACTTTTTTTAAAAACTTACAATCAACTTTATTGAAATGCAACAACAAACGATAAAATATATTTCACTGTAACAAAAATAAATAATTATGGACTTTAATAATTTTATAAGATATAAATGCAGAGTAATAATGTAGGATATTTTTGTAGGCTATATCATAAGTTTTTCCTTCGGGTGAAAATATATATAAATTTAAGAAAGTAAGAAGAAAAAAAAGTATCCTATGTTGCTTCTTATACCCCCAAGAATATGTGTACAAAGATTCATGATGATCTGTTGAGTAGTTATCCCGTGAAAGCGTAACAAACAAACTTACATGCACATTTATATATTAGTAGGGTAGGGATAGGGATAGGGATAGGGATAGGGATAAGTAAAGTTAAGTATAAGTATAAGTATCAACCCTGAATACTGTAATACCGTCCCTCGCGAGGCATAACAGCTGCTGCCTACACCTTCGGATAGAAAAAGGTGTGAAGTTACGTTATGTTATCTAATTTACGAATACTGTAAAACTTCATTACTGAAGTAGCTAAATTTGACGATTTTTTGACAAACAATTGTTTTATCTTTCGTAAAAAAATTTTTTTTTTAATATAAAGTACCCTATGTTACTTCTAATACCTTCAAGAGTATATGTACAAAGTTTCATGATGATCGGTTCAGTAGTTTTTGCGTGAAAGCGTAACAAACAAACTTACATTCGCATTTATAATATTAGTATAGATATAGATATAGATGGTAGTGTTAGTATTTTATATTTTCTAAAATAGGGGGCACAACTTTCTGTCATATTTATGAGAAACATACTTCTGATACACCTCTTTTGTACTTTAAAAATGATATCTCTGTTTGTTGAATTTCCCCAAAATATAATCCCATATCTAAGTCTTGACTCAACTAGTCCGTGGTAGGCAGTAAGTAAAGAATCTTTATTTGCTACCCTTGATAATGTGTATAAAGCATATGCACAACTACTTATTTTTTTACTAGTAATATTTATATGGTCTTTCCAGTTAAGCCTTCTATCAATTGTTAGACCTAGGAATCTTGTTGAATGAACTTGGTCAATAGTAATGTCATTATATTTAATGTCAAGATTAGATGTTAATAGACGTTGGCTAAAATACATGATTACTGTTTTATTTACATTAATTTCTAAATTATTATTATTTAGCCAGTCTATAGATTTTGTTAATGTATCGACAATATCATTTTTATAAGTTTCTTTACATTTTAATGGGATAGTGATGGTACTGTCATCTGCAAAAATAGTCATTGGATGTTCGATAGATTTCGGAAAGTCATTAATACCAATCGTGAAAAGAAGCGGTCCAAGTACACTACCTTGTGGTTTGCCCTCCTATCCCATAAAAAAAAAACTTATATAAAAAAGCAATGTTTTATATAATTAATTAAACGTTGAGGCTTCTTTATTTGACTTTTATCCTATCGTCTATATTTGCATTTAAATTGACGGACTTGGACACTTTGGAACTATTAAACATTTAAATGAATTTAAATTTTGAAGCTTAGTACAGTAATAAAATAAAATAAAAAAGTATTAGTATTAATGCTATTGTTTAGTTACCGCGTCGATTATAATCTGTCAGGTTATGAAAATTACGAAGTTATGAAAATGAATGTTAACAACAAAAAATAAAGTATTAAAATAAAAAATAAAAACATAAAACTAAGTGAGCGTTTAGTTTCAACCAAATTCTCGTTAGTAGAGTCGAACGCGGTAAACTATGAATTGCTGTAGCATCGTTTTATTTGAAAAAAATTAATACATATTTTCTTAAAAAGACGTTCTGAGATGTTTTTTTCATATATGTAAAAAAGTTGTTGAGCAAAAAATATAGTTTTATAGATTTTATTTTTACTATTTTGCATATAACTTCTTTATTTAGAAATTTATGGCAACCACTATTTTGAACATATTTGTAGGAAACGCGATTTTCTACATGTTACGTCCTTGGCATTTTTTGTGGGATGCTCAATTTCCAAAATATCGCAAAAAAAATGTTTGTACCGTTATTTCCAAGACGGCGCCGGGGAGTACCGCAAGTACGGCAATTTTAAAAATGCAGTTTAAGTATCTGTTGACATTCCATATTCCAAATTGAAGTTGCGTCCTCATAAATTGGTCAACTGAACACGACGTTTAAAATCACGAAAAACATATTATTTTAACTGTTAATTAGTCATATCCTGGACTGAGTTTTTTTTAAACAACTCTTATGCAACATATTTATTGTCATATTAAATTTCATATAAAATACGTTTCCTCAAATAAATATGACAGTGAATGTCGTTGCTCAGCGGCCGGTAGTAAAGTAAGGATCCGCTCTAATGCTACCCATCTATCTCATCGTGGATTATCGAATTATTACCGGTTGCTGAACAGGTTGGGCCTGAGTTATGACAGTGGACGGGATGTGGTTTACATAAGTGAACCCAGCAAACGTTGTTGCCCAAGAAATAAAGACTTTGTGTGTATTTTTGTATGCTATTTTATAAAAAAAAAAACAAAAACATATCGAAAAAAAGTAAAGGAGTAACCTCCTCTTATTTTTGGGGCATGAAAAATAGCCAGACCTACCCCATATGCACACAAAATTTCATAAGAATCAGTCAAGCCGTTTCGGGGGAGTATGGTAACTGATACTGTGACACGGGAATATCATTTTAGATCTTTACCTATGATTTGTATGAAAAAATGAAATATTATTTTTACATGTAGGTATTTTTTATTTGTATTAATCGAGTCATACATTATGCATATTGGCATTACGGATACGGAATTCTATTATTCGTAATTTTCTAATTTTCGCGCTATTTAATCGGCAGGCGTGGTAATTCATGGTAATTCATATGAAATATTGTAATCTGATGGAATTTTGGAGCATAATATTTTTTATTGACCGTTGGCATTGGGCATTTCGAAAAATTCATCACAGCATATGAAGGTTCGAAACATGGCCTATAAATAAATAGACAGATTTAATTTAATTTTGAAATACGCTAAATTCTTTACACGTTTATTGAATACAGGTGAAGACATCACAGGAAGTATGTGTTGATGCGAAGAAGCCTTCGATGGGTTTCGCTGAGACTTGTGGAGCTGCATTCGAATTTGGACCTAAAAGATTACGGCCCTGGGCTAATTTTGCAAGGTGAGCTTCAAATCAAATAAGAAGGCACTTAGTATAAGTTCTTAAAGACTCGGAGTGGGAATGTCAAATTGCTTGCTCAACGCGGATGTTGTACTTTGTGTGTTGGAATTTGTTCACTTATTTTGGAGTGGAGGCGTTCTGTAATAATACCTGATAGCTTTTTAATTTTGAATTTGCCTTGAAATTGTGTTCAATATATGTTACTTAAATTCTATTATTCAACACAATTGTTGCACAACGTTACCACTCTAATTAAAAGATGTCGCGTCAATTGTGCTCGACTACTGTGATCGCATATAATTTCATAGTTAACATGTAGGACGTTGATTTTAATGTGGTTGGGTCATAATTGTGACTGTCGAGTATTCTGGTTGCTACACCTTATATTCGCTACCCTACTGGTTTGTTTTCAAATGGTTTGAAAAGAGTATTTGGCACATGAGTTTCTCGCCCGATTCTTCTCGTGATAGCCCCTACACTCCGAATCGGGTCTTTTTTTGTTCCACGGAGACACTTTCCACAAGCGCTCGTGTTTGTATTTCATTTTAAATAATATATTATCTGTACTTGTTGACTATTTTTAAGTGTCTGTGACGACCTATATCACACTGGTGTCTATTTTATCACAACTTTACAAAATTTAAATTATCCGTAAATATACTTAGTCATGCCATAAATATTGTAACAAAAAAAAAATTTAATCGCAAATAACATTTATTACTTTTACAGTGTGTTACTTTAATACATAAATATAAAACGATTTAAAATATAAAAAGCTTATTCGAAGTGGTCTCCATTGGCTGCTATACAGGCCTTTAAACGATGAGGCCAGTTATCAATAGAAACACGCACTCTTTCCATGGGAAAATTCTTCACTGCCGATATTATACGATTATTATTATTATTATACGATTGTATGGATTGTTTTAGGGATTCTAAATTATTATGACGTTTAGAGCTAGCTGTACTCCCTAAAACTGACCACAAATCATAATCTAGTGGATTAAGATCGGGACTAGACGACGGCCAGTTCTAATGAAGTCCGAAACGTTCGCTTCCAACCAAGATTGCGTGGACCGAGCTTTATGATCCGGTGCCGAGTCTTGCTGGAAGGACCATACTTCGTTATTGAACATGGTGTTGTTAAGGGGTTTGACTACCTTTTCAAGAATGGTATCTTGATACACTTGTGCCAATGTTTTGATACCTTTTTTACAAAAATATGCCTCAGTCACTACTTCGTTGCTAACACCCCACCAAACCATTACTGAAATCGGATAATGCCCACGTTGCACTCTATCAACTAATTGGGAAGCTTCCTTAGAGCTTTGAGCATAAATACGGTCATTTTGTTTGTTAACATGTTGCTCAATTGTAAAAACTTTTTCATCCGAAACAATATTTTTCTGTGACCTCCCTTTGCGTACCGCTTCAGTAGTTGTTTAGATTTTAACACCCTATTCTTTTTTAAATTATCAGTTAATAAATGACCAGTACGCCTCTTATACGCTCCAAGTCCTAAGTCATCTTTTAAAATACGCGACATTGTTCTAGGTGCTATCTTCATCTCCCGAGATAAAATCTTTTGCTTGAGGACAGGATTTCTTCGAATTCTTTCCCTTACTGCTTTGACAACCTTTTTCGTACGAACAGTACGTGGACGGCCAGGTCTTTTTCTGTCACAAATAGAGGAGGTCTCATTGTACCTATTAATAGCCCGGTACGCAAACATTTGACTAATATCAAGTGTATGGAGAGTTTTAAAAATTGCATTTGGCTCCATACCTACTTTGTGTAATGCAATCACAGCGATTCGGTTCTCTTTATCACCCCACTCCATTTTAATATCGCAAAATATTGTACAATGTATTGGCGCCAAAACGAGAAAACACAATGAACAATCGTATAAAAATGACAGATTCCAAATACAAATGTAATATTTTTTTATTTTTAGTTGTAACAGTATTTATGGCCAAACTAAGTATATACTTAATTGTAGATACGGTTAAATGTACCTTAAACATAACATAACTTCAATCCAACTCTCTTCTCTCTCAACTTCACTTGCGGAGTAGGCAGAGAGAACTAAGGCAGAATTGTTTACCAGAGAATTAGTTAAAGGAAAAACGTGTTTCGTGTGTCTCACGTGTTTTTTTTTTACGTTTAATCGAATTGTTATCTTTTTTTCTAAATTTATTTTTAGACCAATTTAATAACAAGGGAATTTTGTCTTTAACTGTCAATGAAACCTTAATAAATTACATCACAATCAGACATGTTATTAAACCTTTTGTGCGCTGAGAAGCCCAAAGGTCGGTAGATTCGATCCCAACCCGAATACCAAGATTTATGTGATAAATTTGAACGTGTATACAATAGTAGTGTATAATTAATAGTAATATTTAAAGCTCAATATTGATAATTTTGATATAACATAACTTCACGCCAAGTGTTTAGGGGGGCCAGGGAGAAATAATTGAGTACGAGTTTCATTATTTTACAGAACATTTGTGGATTATGCGATGACTTGTACTTATTTGGCAGCGCTATGTGTATACATTGTGTTTATTGCCGAAAACTTTAAAGAGGTAAGAAATGCCTGAACTATTTTATTATTCATAGTTAATAACTTGCATTCTGATCGGAATATTCTCTGGTTTCTATTACTTGATTTAGAATTTCCTTGTTGCATCAACATTTTATTGGTTTATTACTAAAATTGGTTTATGGATTATACCTAATTAAACTTTTTAATTTGTTTACTGCATTTTTAAATCTTTCCTCTTTGTAATGATAGTTCAGAAAGGGGTGATGTTTATTTTAAATACAATTAATTTAGCCATAATAATATTAATTTTTATTTAAAACTCAGACTGGATGTTATTTTATTTCAGGTATTAGATGAATATGTACCTGAGTATAAACTATCAGTTGAGGCGTATTGCGCACTGACCCTGGTACCTCTTGTGCTGATCTGTCAGATAAGGAACCTCAAGTGGCTGGTACCATTCTCTGCCATAGCGAACGTTTTTCTCGTGATATGTTTTGCCATCACCATGTATTACATCTTCACTGGCCTCCCCAATCCTGATGGTAGAGAGATGGTTGCCAGTGTCACACAGTGGCCCTTATTTATAAGGTAAGATATCATAGCATAACATAACTTCACGCCTATATCTACCCGAAGGTGTAGGCAGCGGCTGTTAAGCCTCGTCTCGCCGTCATGTTTACGTCCCAAATGGAATACACGCCATCGATATATATCACACATAACTTCCGAAATTAATTTCCAAAAAGTCATTGGTGTGAGCCAGGATTCGAACCCGCGACTTCTTGATTCAGAAGCGGGGTGCTCGATCACTGGATCACCGAAACCTTAACAAACCATAAGATACTTTTAAATGGTCATTTAAATAAGTTATTCACATAGCATTAAAACAACTTTTTAGGATTATATCGCGTTTATTTAGAAATTATTTTTATTTATTTCAATCCTAAAAACTTGTTTTAATGTTATGAGTGTTATTCGCGAAAATCTAAAAAATAAACTTATTCACAGTTTTAGTTCATTTGATTTAGTTTTTTTTCTAATTTAAGCAGTGACAATTGATTTTGAAAAGTTTGTTTCTTTAAATTATCTATATTAATTAGTATCCAGACATTACCCGAGTAACTTATATGAAAGTTTTTAATTCACATTTACCGTTTTATTTTTTTCTGGCATCGCAATAACTACGGATATGCATGTACGGATAGTCTCTGTACCAAACGGCTAGAAGGATAGCTTCTGGTCATGGCTTTTTTTAGCTTAAACAATGTCGTTGGATTCATGTTAACTGTGTGAGTGGCGGCTATATTTCCCAAAATTTCCGCGGAATACAAAAATAAGTGTTATTTTTTCTTCCATTATTATATTTGTGTATTTCATTTATTTTATTGCGTACCATTTCACAGCACGGTGATATTTGCAATGGAAGGAATAGGCGTAGTGATGCCGGTGGAGAATGAGATGGCGAAACCTCAGCAGTTCCTCGGCTGCCCAGGAGTGTTGAGTGTCGCTATGACTATAGTCATCTCGCTTTATGGCATTGTGGGTTTCTTCGGTTACATGAAGTATGGAGACGACGTCAGAGGCAGTGTTACACTGAATCTGCCTCAAGATGAAATGTAAGTATTATAGCTATTAATTTCTGTTTCATATATCTCCTTTGCTTTCCATTTATAAGCCTTTAAATGCGACATGATGTGTATCTTATTTTAATATTCGAATCAATCATTGATTCAACCATCAATCTTAATAGTATCTGGTTTTTAATTGAAATATGTATAACAATATTATAATGAAATAATAGGTTGGGGAAAAAGTATTTTCGTATTTTTGTATGAAAAGTCAAGACATTTTTTTCAAAGTTTATTTACATTTATTTACAATATATATGTACCGTTTTGTTGAATAACTTTCTGCCATTTTGTGGGCAGAGACATTATCCCGTTACTGTAGAAACTTTGGGACTTCTGATCAAAAAAACGGGACAAATAGTTTTGGCAGTCCTCTCTTGAGGTCAACCTTACAGAACCTAAAGAATTCTGAAGAGACCGAAACAGGTGAAAATCTGAAGGCGCAAGGTCAGGGCTATATGGTGGATGCACTAGGACCTCCCAGTCGAACTCTCTTAATTTTTGCTGAGTGGCTAAAGATGTGTGTGGTCTAGCGTTATCGTGATGAAAGACCACACCCTTCCTGTTGATCAATTCCGGCCGTTTTCTCTCGACTGCTTCCTTTAATCTCATCAGTTGCTGGCAGTAAAGATCAGAATCGATGGTTTTGCCGGACGGTAAAAGCTCATAATGAACAATGCCCTTCCAATCCCACCATACACACAGCATCGCCTTATTTCGTGTTAGGCCAGGTTTGGCCACAGTCTGTGAAGCCTGGCCAACTTTCGACCACGACCTTTTTCGCACGTTCTTGTCGTACGTGATCCACTTTTCATCGCCAGTTATCAATCTCTTCAAAAACGGCTCGGTTTCATTACGTCTCAATAATGAATCGCAAATGAGTACACGGTTCATTAAGTTTCTTTGAGTGAGCTCGTGTGGCACCCAAATATCGAGCTTTTTTGTATAACCAGCTTTCTTCAAATGGGTCAAAACTGTTTTGTGGTCAATTCCCAGTTCTTCAGCTACATCGTAACTACTAATATGCCGATCTTGCTCCACTCTTTCAAAAATGGCGTCCATTTTATTCGTAACAGGGCGACCAGAGCGAGGTGCATCTTTAACATCAAAATTTCCGGACTGAAAACGTTTGAACCAAATTTGTGCTACTCTTACTGACACTGCATCAGGTCCATAAACATCACAATTTTTTTTCACTGCTTGAGTTGCATTTTTGCCTTTTTTATAATAAAATTTTAAAATGTATCGAATTTCTTCATTAGATTCACTCATTTTTACGGAGAGAAAAACAAATGAAAAATAGCGGGAAACAACTTTTTTTTATTTTTTTCTTTTCTTTATAATGTAACCTTTTTAATGTTACCAAAACCAGCCAGACACAAATAGTACAGTCAAAGAAATTTTATAATAAGTTTATACCTACGTTATGCGAAAAGACTTTTTCCCCGACCTAATACTTTGGATACCTGAATAAAATATTTACCCGAAGATAAATTATCTCCTCCTGCTTTCTGATATTTAAAATATTGAATGAATTCTTGTCATATCAAAATAAACACGATATCAAAATTGTTACGAATCTAATGAAAGTGTTGTTTTTATTTTTTATTTAACCAGCAAGCGGTTATTTACTATTGAAATTCATTTTAGAATCAAGCTTGATTTTTTTTTGGGTACTTTTTTTTTGCAGTCTTGCTCAAAGCGCCAAAATATTGATGGCACTCGCCATCTTGTTTACATACAGCCTGCAATTTTATGTACCAATGGAAATGATCTGGAGACAATTGCATACAAAAATATCAGTCAGGTATCATAACATCACACAAATATCGATCAGAACCGCAGCTGTTGTTGGATCAGGTAATATAAATATATTAGTCAAAAATTTTTATATGATACTTACTACCGAAGGTGTAAACAGTGGCAGTTAAGCCTCAACTCGCCGTTATGTTTACATCCCAAATGGAAATAGGTGGCGAACCTATATACATAAAGAGCACAACATTTTCAGTCATCACACATGATTTTTGAAATTAATTTCGAAAAGTCATTGGTGTGTCCCAGGATTCGAACCTGCTACCTCTTGATTCAGAAGCAGAGTGCTTTACCACTGGACTACTGACAGTGTTATGACACTTACTAATTAGATTTCTTCCTTTTAAAAGTTTTATATTACATATTAATTTTTAATATTTCTCTTTATGTTGAAAAATTATTGTAGTTAACTATCAGATTTTGTAAAATTTGAAAAAGGGTTGTTTGCTGCTTTCCTAGTTTTTTTTAAGAATAAAAGAGATGTTTTCCATTACAGTCGCTCTTGCAGCTGCATTCCCCGACTTGGAGCTATTTATCAATCTCTGCGGTGCCATATTCCTATCAAGCCTGGGCCTTCTCACACCATCCATTGTTGACACAGTACACAAATGGGACAGAGGTCTCGGTTTCTGCTACTGGATCCTCTGGAAAAATATCTTCATTGCAATGATCTCTCTCATTGCCCTGTTTGCTGGATCTTACGTATCGATTCACGGTATAATTGACAAATATAATGCAACTCCTGTACTAAAAATGATGGGAAATTTAACAAACATACAAAACGATACGATGACTGTATGATATGTAGGTATAGTTATTAGTAAAGCCATGACAGTATCGTTAGAATAGAACTATTTTTTTCTTAGAATTGTTTATTTAAAGAAGAAATAAGAAAAAATAATTTAAGCAAGTCTTAATCAAATTTCCGTCCAAGCGTCCAAGTTATCAGAGAGTTTCTTTTTTTTTTGTTGTAGCATATAATATTTAGAATTTATTAAATAATCTATATTAACTATAAACTCACTAATTAGGTTGTGATTATTGTCTATGAAACGCCTCTATATTATGTTTAGTAATGAATAACTTTAGGAATTAATTAAGTAATAAGTAATGTTATGGATATTGTTATAACATGTTTAAGGTTTTGTCGAGTTAAATTCACATTAATTACAACACTTTACTCTTAGAACTTAACTTTGTTCCAAACAGAATAGATATTATTCCTTGTGAAAATTTTAATATCTTCATAATAGCTATAAAATATTTTCATAATTCAATTAATTAAAATGTGTTTTTTTTTTTCACAAAAAGCAATAAACTCCTAAAAGAAACTAAATATATATTAAGTATTTCATATTTAAAATGCCGTTACCGAAATCTACTTTTTTTTTTAATTTAGAAAATAAATAATTTTAATTATTTTAATTGAGATTTAAATAGGCTCTAAGTGACCGGTAATGTAAGCTTAATAATTTAATGCGCCTAAATATAACTGATCCTAGATATCAATGTGACTCCAATCCCGCAAGAGTACTCTTTACAAAACTAACTAACACACCGACAACATAGTTTTAAAATATTATTTAATATTATCTTCTAGTTTTCGGTCAAGTCAGTCACAGCTTATCAGTTTTAAAAGACTAAAAATAACTACGTAGTGCTGTAAAAAACCGCGAACATTAATTTTACAACCGTCTACAACTTTGGGTATCAATGGCTTCATGACACAGCCCGCTTTTGGATTTTTGTTTTTTTATGGGACTGGAGGCAAATGAGCCGGCGTGTTACCTAATGGTAAGCTAATAACGCCGGCCATGGACACCTGCAACACATATAGTATTACAGTTGCGTTGCATGCCTTTAAAATAGGCATTAGGAAAGGGGTCAGAAGTGGGATGGGAAAGGAAAGGGGAAGGGGAAGGGGTTGAGCCTCGGGATACTTCTGAGAGGTTGTGGTATTTCATCGGTCTTGCCGGACCATTCTTAAAGCGAACTATGCGGCTCTACCACTGTTTATGTTTAACAATAAGTAGTGACATAAGTATTTGTAACAAAAATGCCATGTTATTTTTTTATATATGTCTAAGTAAAGGTAATTATGTAACTAGCAAGTACAGTCTAACATAACTCGCATAAGTATACCTTATTGTGTGATGTTAAGGTTGAAATTGTTTTAAGATAAATAATGAATATAATTCCCAGACAATTGGGCGGAATTATACACGGAATCGAATAAAATAAGTATTACTTTTACTGAGCAGCTCTTTAAAATTATTATTTTACGGTTTCCTACATTTTTTTGAGTACAATTAAAATATTTAATTAATTATGTACAATAAAAATTAAACGTATAAAATTTATATATTATTATGTGAAAAATGTGATATCTGTAATTATAATAATTCTATTTTGTAAGTGACACTAAAATTATACTAATTAAATAATTACATATAATTTTATGTCTTTAATTTGGTCCATGGAATCATTAATTTAAAATATATATTGCCATATATCCCATAATATATATTCGCCTGCCCAAATTAGACATTTTCCAAAAGGTGATCAGTAATTCCTATAGTTAGTGAGTTGAGCCGAAGAAACTCCAGTGTGTTGTATTTCATTCACACGTCACCGCCTAGATTTCAAGATAAATCAGTAACTCAGCTAAGGCTTCTATTAAGAGACGGAAAGGGAGATATTGATTTATAATATACATTGAGGTTATTTTTGGAAATATATACTAATAACATTACACGTGCCTATACGGTACTCCCCTCGTCCGAGGTTTGGCGCTGCGTGTAGGATGACAGCCCCTTTCGCCGCATGCACATGCAGCCGCACCGACTAGTCACAACGTCACATGTTTGTATTCGAGTGAGTATCAACTGAATTGACAGAGCCATGCAGTAAGCTACTTGAATGAGACGGCTCTACCCGTGGCAATATTACGACCTTGAAGAAAATCGAGGTAAAATGGCCTCATATCACGTTTCGTTGGGTGAGAGAGATATCAAGAGACCCATTCCCTTCCTTCTGCACTACCCATCCCCTTACCTTATTATAGGCCGGCAATGCAACCAGCTTAGTGTTAGATGTCTATGGGTAGCGCCAGTCGTTTATCTCCAGGTAACCTGCTTACTAATTCCCTCCATTCCTATAAAAAAATATCAAATCCTAATACCAACAACTAATTTTCGATTAGCAGAAGCTAGAGCTGCGTGATTGGACCGGCTCGACCGGTGAAATACCACGAGCTCTCAGAATGCCGGCGTGAGGTATCCAGAGGCCAATTCCCTTTTCCCTTCCTTTCCCCTCGTACTCACTTAAAGGACGGCAACGCACCACGGTGTTCACGGGCGGTGAGAAAATGCTTAGCATCAGGTACGCAACCTACCTAGTTGGTTTTTTTATGGGATAGAAGGGCAAACGAGCAAGCGTGGTAAGCAACCTGCGCCGCCCATGGACACCAGCAACACATATAGTGTTACCATTGCTTTGCCGACCTTGAAGGGAGTAGAAAGTAAGTAGTAAAGGGATAGGAAAGGATGGGGAAGGCAGGTGGGCCTCCGGGCACCTCTCTCACCGAACGAAACGCGGCATGAGCCACTTTACGTCGATCTTCTGAGAGGTAAATACCACGGTATTTCACCGATCGAGCCGGCCTATTCATGCAGCTGCTTGGCTCTGCCACTGTCACTGGTCCTGCTATCTCTTAAAACAACTACACTAAAAAACAAGTATCCAATTACATAACTATACCAAAATATCGTTACGACCATCTCTCTCCGTCTATTAATAGGTACTTTGTGGCTTTATTTGTCGTGTTGTATCTACGATACTGACATAACTACACTCATAAAACTTGAATAAATTACATAATGCCATTATTAAATTACACCGTAATAATTTTATACTTTTACTGTTGTGCAAATTTGATTATGTAAAGGTTTATAGCATTCAAGTAAATAAGCGTTATTTACTTGCACGACTACAAGGAAAAATATTTTTTATTCGACACTGAAATCCTAAAAAACAAAGATGCTGTTTGTATATATTAAATAAGCTATTAAAACAATCTAGCGAATCTATTAACTTTACTACCATTAGCAACAAAAAAAAGATGTGGTGTCATGGGACACCAAGTAGGAACGAAGTTCCTTCGGCTAATGTACAATGGACAAAATTTGCAAAAAAATCGTGCTTATTTTTATGTAGGTTTTCTTGATTTTTCTCTTAAATTTTGCTGATTAGTTTTTATTTAAGTACAAGACTTAGCTTAGGACTTGACGTTTTAGTTTATAAATACCGGATAATTCTTAGGAACAATGATCGCACTTGTACGTACCATTTTCTGGTTCCTTCTGTAAAAAAACATATATAAAATATGAAAACATGGAAAATAAAACTCCAAAAAAGAATTCCGATACCGGGATTCGAACCCGAACCCCCCTGTATGAGAGCAAGGTATCTTAGCCACTAGACCATTCGCGTAGTTATACATTGCTCTAAATAAGCCAATACTTGAAAGTGCCCTAAATTGGCATGGAAAAAGTGTCGTGACAACTTTTCGTAAGAATTTTTTCCGTCTAGCCCCCTTTGACAATGCGCGATAAAGAACTTCGTTCTGAAAAATCTATTAAATATTGATCATCTCAAGACAATTCTTTTTAAGACAATCCTTTGTCTCAAAATATGATTGTCACCTCTTCCTCGTAGGCAAAGACTTTATATATAGATAAAGGGAGGCAAACATTTTGTTTTATATAAACAAAAGTAAAACTTTTTTTTAAATAAATTTGTTTATTTGTAAGAATATTTCAGGATAAGAATCGCAGAAATTACAAGTAAGAGTTAATCGAAATGTGCAAAAACCTCTTGAAAATCCGTTAAGAAGTAATAGAAACACCCGATTTTCCTGTGGGATTAAATGATTTAATCCGTCTTTAATTCAAAGCATAACATAAACATAAACATGACTTCACGCCTATTGTTACCGGAAGATGTAAGCAGCGGCTGTTAAGCCTGGTCTCGCCGTTATGTTTACGTCCCGTCTTCAATTTAGTAATAAAACAATACCTATCTAAGTTCCAAAACTCATCTCTAGCGACGGTGAAAAGCATAAATATAACGATAGCTGGAATAACATACATAACATAACTTCACGCCTTTTTCTGCCCGAAAGTGTAGGCAGTGGCTGTTAATCCTCGAATCGCCGTTATGTTTATGTTCCAAATGGAATAAGCGAATATATTGCTATACCGCGCACAAAGTTTTTAGTCATTGGTAATTATGGAAATTAATTTCGAAAAGTCATTGGTGTGTGCCAGTGTCTGGAATCGAACCCCGGACCTCTACTTTTTACTGTGGGCAAAAAAGTAACCGGTCACCTAGTGGCAAGTAACACCGATCACGGTCACCTGTAGCACCGAGAGAGCCTCAATTTCATTGCTGCCTTTTAATACGGAAGAGTCTTGCAGTTCGCTGCATGAATGGGCCGGCTCTACCGGAGAAATACCACGACCTCTCGGAATATAGGCGTAAAGTGGCTCGTTCCGCGTTTCGTTCGGTTAGAGAGGTATCCGGAGGCCCGATCCCCTTTTCCCTTCCTTTTCCCTCCTACTCCCTTAAAGGACGGCAACGCACCACGGTTTTCATGGGCGGTGAGTAGCTGATTACCATCAGGTGACCCACTTGTTCGTTTACTTTCCTATCCCATAAAAAAGGAAGAAAAAGAGCATGGGCCAATGACGTGTCCACTTGACGTCGATTTTCTAAGAGCTCGCAGTATTTGGCCGGTTGAGCAGCATTCATGGATATTTTTAATATATTTAAAAATAATCATATATTTAATAATAAATAAAGTAGGCATTTATATTGCAAAATGCCCACTTAATACATCTATTTGATCATAAATTTTAAAAATTCTTAACACATTTCTTAATATATAACAAAAAAAAAAATGTTAAAGCTAAAGGTATGTCAGAATTTTTATAATTAAACAAAATTGTATTTTTAAAACTATTTAATACGTTATATAGGGTCAACAAGCCAATAGTCAGATAAATACAATCGACTTAAAACCTTTCGCAATGTAAATCGTATATGACTGTTGATAGAATTTTTTTTAAGCCCCAATATAACAGACGGCGACACTACTGAAATGTGCTTGCTTTGAATTAGGTTTCCAAAATACTATATTCTCACATAAAAGTATTGTAAAAGTGAAGTTTTTTTTTTTATGTGGAACTTCGTACTTGTGGAACTCGAATATAGTATAGTTAATTTATTATTTTCCCACAAAGTTTTTCCAATAGAGAAATTGTGCAAAATGACATTTTGTTTCTATAATTTTATAAACGCCATTATTTTTCTTTATTTGCCTGAATAAAATTGGGATAATGGTTTTCTCAAAACTTTTTTTCAATCATAATATTAAACTGTTGTATATATTTGTTCCAAGTCTTAGTAATAATTCAGGTATTAATATATATGTATGAAATGCATTAGAAACAATGGACAAAGGTGATGTTAGGAGCAAAAAAATCGACGCGCGTGCATGAAAAATGTTATGAAAGTCAACGAAGCGAGTGAGGTGTGTAACAATCACTCCTTGTGGCGCTCGATTCTCTCTGCCTACCCCGCAATGTATTTGGCGTGAAGTTGTGTATGTATGTATGTAAATGCATTAGTATACAGTATACATCAAATGCGTATTATTCAGGCATATTATTATTTACATTTATTCAATTCCTTTTTATTAAGTTTACAGGTATGAAAAATGGATGGGTATGATAACATAAATTTACGTAGAGAACTGCAAAATGCTATAATGAAAGTATCGAATAGCAATTGCAATCCTTATTCCATTCGTTATTGTAAATAAATAAACGAATTGTGACAAGGATTGGGTTATTTACCCCTATACAATTTAATTTATGTTGTGTACAGCCAAGGTTAATGCGAACACTAAATGTGTTAGTTTCGTTTGACTTGTTTTGGAATGATGAATTTAATTTAAGTACATTTGTTTTTGTTCATTTTTAAAATAAAACTAAAATGTTTGTCTATGTATAAAAAAGATAGATAAACATTCAAATTTGAGTAAATTTCGCTACCTAAATTGTCGGCACGGTAAACAGTGACGGCACCTATTTCGATGTATCGGGCACTATTTCACTGTGTATAACTTTCTAAAAGGAAAGTTATTAATTTGTTTGAATAAATTCAAGCATACACTTTAAGATATTGAAAAGTGTACAGAAAATTATACATGTTTCTTTTAAAGTATAATGTCATAATTAAACAAAAACAATAGTTAAATTAAATTTAAAAAAAAACAACAAATTATTAATTTTCATTCCCTGGATACAGCGAGCAGAAAAGTAGACCTTAAGATGAATCACTCTAAAAAAATGTTAATGACAAACAACGCTGAAAACCCTATAAATATTGAAGATACCATACTGAAATATACAGAAAAGTATTTTAAGCAAACAAATTACCCTAAAAAGAAATAGTAAAGAACAAGAAATAGAGAGACGAATGCGACTCACCTGGTACAAATATTGGAGCCTCAAGGAAATATTTAAAAACAACATAACATAACTTCACGCCTTTTGTTACCCGAAGGTGTAGGCAGCGGCTGTTAAGCCTTGTCTCGCCGTTATGTTTACGTCCCATATGGAAAGGCGGCGAACCTATTGCCATACCGGGCACAAAGTTTTCAGTCATCAATATTTATCACACTTAACTTCCGAAAACAATTTCGTAAAGTCATTGGTGTGAGCCAGTGTCAGGATTCAAACCCGAGCCGTGTGCTCTCCCACTGGACCACCATGACTTAAAGCATGCCATTAAATATAAAAAAGTAGAGTCATGAAATCTTATCTGCTGCCGTGCCTAACTTATGCATGCCAAACTTGTTTATACATATCTTGTAACGTGGTCGGGGGTTCCAAAATAAAAAATTCACTCGTCAATTAATAGTTTTTTATTTTAACGACGAGTTGCTCCTCAATTTGCGGTTACCAAAATTCTTAGAAAGGGAGCAGGTACAACCTGATGCCGAGTGACCCGCGAAGGCTCACTGCAGGGGTGTCCTGGTGCTCCACAGAAGTCTCCTCCCCGATGTTGTTGAGCTGCCTTGCACTGTCAGATGGCCGACAGGAAAAGTTGAGAAGAAGTCGAGATGTAGGCGAAGGTAGAAATGTGAAGGTAGAGTTGAGGGTGAAGGCGAAGATAGAGATGTGAAGGTAGAGTTGAGGGTGAAGATTGAGGTGTAGACAGTCAATAAAATCAACAATTTTGTTGAAGGTTTTTATATTCTGGCTCCTTTCTTGTTAACAGTTTCAAATCAAATGGCCGAATATCCTGTCTAATTCTAAAATGTCTAGCCAGTCTCTCATATTAAATAATTAACTACCGACTTAATAGTTAATATCAAATTATTATTAACTTTCGTATACTACCTACAGTTGTATTTTTATTTATGACCTGGAAACAGTGTCTTTGAAGCCTAAATTTATTATGATAAAAATTTACATTGTCACTCAACGTGACAATCTAAAGTTAATAAAGGTAAAATTATTACATGCCAGTGCGGGCTCGAGTTTAGCATGTTAATGATTAAAAAAATACAAGAGGTTTAAATTCGGCACACAAAAAGCAGAAGTTTATGTAAAGCCAAGGATGCACTAACATTCGCTTAGAAGCTCAGATGGAAATGGGGGGACACGTAGTGAGATTTGCAGACAATTGGTGGACCAAAAGGATCACAGAGTGGAAGGTCCCAGTAGGCAAACGTCGAAACGGTAGACCGCACATGAGATGGAAAGATGAATTAAGGAAAACGTCCGGCGCGCAATGGATGCAGGAGGCACAGGACCGCACAAATTAAGGTCTTCACCCGAGAAAAGGTTAAACTTGCACAACTTAAATTTAATTACCTAAATCTATACAACCTAATATTAAAATCAAAACTAAATCTCGACGTGATGTAAATTTGACTGTTTTAAGCTAAATTTTTATGTTTAGTTGATAAGTTTACGCAAGAAATAAAAGGTTTTTTATTTATTTATAATTAAATAAGTGTATGCAATTAATAGAATGCATCAATTAATATATTTCAGAGTTCAAATAATTTGTGAAGAATTTTTCGAATGACTGCTTCAGCGTGAAGGTTTTCAGGTGAGAGGTATGTACATCCTTTTAAGCAATTAATATATACCGACAAAGGTGACCAACCTTAACCACCACATAAAGTACTGTTTAATAAAAATAGGCCTTTTTGTTAAACCATGTCCGATATCTGACCATAACTGGTAATCAATACGAAGGTATTTATTTTATAGATGACTGACAACTTTGTGCCCGGTGTGGCAATAGGTTCGCCACCTATTCCATTTGGGACGAAACATAACGGCGAGACGAGGCTTAACAGCCGCTGCCTACACCTTCGGGTAGAAAAAGGCATGAAGTTATGTTATGTTATTTATTTTATTTTGTCGACTTTGATTTTCGGCCGCTAGATTACTATTTCGTTGATTTTTAAGTAAAATATTTAAAATAATAAGCTTTTATGCGCGGGTGTGTTGTATGGCATTCAAGCCGTAGTGTGTGTTTTATAATTATAATATAAAATGATTTTGTACTCGCCTCGACTAGAACAGGTGGCGAACCTAATGCAATGCAGGCACGAAGTTGTTAGTCATTGATATTTAACACATATAACTTTTTTATGTGATAGGAGGGCAAACGAGCAAGCGTGTCACGTGATGGTAAGCAACCAACGCTGCCCATGGACACCAGCAACACATATAGTGTTACTGTTGCTTTGCCGACCTTTAAGGGATAGGGGATAGGGAAGGATGGGGAAGGGGGGTGGGCCTCCGGGTACCTCTCTTACCGAGCGGAACGCGGCATGAGCCACTTTACGTCGAACTTCTGAGAGGTCGTGGTATTTCACCGGAAGATCCATGCAGCGAACTGCTTGGCTCTACCATTGTGCAAAAGCTTTGTAAAAGAATTCAAAAAAATCATTCATCCCAGATTCGAACCCACAACTTCTGAATCAGAAGCGGGGAGCTAGACCACTGGACCACCGAGACTATATGGCATAACTAATGCTTTGTTTTAACTATATTTATTTTGGGTTCATTTAAAATGTGCTTCGGTGGTTCACACATGTGGAACGATAAAAGATTTAAGAACAATTTAGTCATCACAAGTGTATAAGTGGGTTTATAAGTGAAGGAAGTGAGTTCAGTTTTGGTTTGCCTACCCACAAGGAGCTAACCGTGAAGATTACATAACTAGAATGTTTCTGGAGTAGCTATCACAACAGCGTGTCTATTATAAATATACTAGTTGACCCGGCGAACTTCGTTCCGCATCAAAAGAAATAAATTAGTAATATTTGGATCTTAAAAAGTTCAATTTGTGCTATTTATCGGCACGCGTTTTGGCGCCCAAACGCAACTGCTATGTACCTCTATGTTAATACTGTAATATCTTCGTAAATATTAGATTAAATTACATGCTGTACATGGCTATATTAATCTATATTAAAAGCACAATCTATTTAAGACACTTAATTGGATGAAAATTAATGCTATAATGTTTAAAATTGCTTCGTAAATAAGTCATTATTTCTCGTAAAAAGTAAAAAAATAATAATAGTCATTGTGGGTTATCCCTAAGACATAGACATATGCCCTCGCGGACTTTTTTATAGACCTTTTAAAGGTGTATAATAATGTAGTACATTGTTTTGATTGATCACTTAGGGTTCAGGCAGCGTTTTCGATTAAAGTTTTAAATCTTGAAAATTATCATTTTTTTTCACTACACTATTCATGAATTATAGATCAAAACCACCCCGTTGACACCCTCTAACTATTAAAAAAAACTGCATCAAAATCCGTTGTGTAGTTTCAAAGATTTAAGCATACAAAGGGACATAGGGACAGAGAAAGCGACTTTGTTTTATACTATGTAGTGATATGCATAAGTTTAGATAAACTTCATTTGAATATAGAAAGTTTACTTCAAGAGGAAGTTGTGGACATTCGGTCTAAGCTAGTTTCTAATGATAATGTCCTGTTTTGGATGTGGAGCTGGAAGTGAATGACAGCATTAATTTCAATTATCGATATTAGTTTTGATTTGCTAAATTTTGAAATATTAAACTCGGTAATCGAGCCTTGCTCTGCTGAATTACAAGTCTCGGGTTCATTACTACTTAGACTGCTAAATTTTGGTTTTGAATAAAATGCTTTAGGTAAGATTGGTTTGGACCAGGATTTGATCCCAAAAATTTCTTTATTGAGAAGCGTGTTCCTCATATTCCCGTCGGCTGAGACCAACTTGTTATTACAGCTGTAAACAAATAATAGGTTTTCATTTTTTTTATGGTATGGAGGGCAAACGAGCCGGCGTGTCACCTGATGGTAAGCAACCAAAGCCGCCCATAGACACCAGCAACATATACAGTGTTACTGTTGCGTTGCCGACCTTTAAGGGATAGGGGATAAAAAAGGATGGGGTAGGGGGGTGGGCCTCCGGGTACCTCTCTCACCGAACGAAACGCGACATGAGCCACTTTACGTCGGTCTTCTGAGAGGCCCTGGTATTTCACCGGTCGAGCCGGCCCATTCATGCAGCGAACTGCTTGGCTCTACCACTGTTGAATAAACTGTTTCATATTATTTTTATTGTAACATGAATGAATGTTAAAAAGAATGGGTTGAATTTAATATCACCGATGAAACTGTTTAAAAAGTAAAAGATTATAGCAAAAAGTGACCAAAGGTTGAAACCTATTTAGTATATTTGGGTCCGAAAAATTTTACACCACGACTCTGCTTGCGAATTCATTTTGAAATTTAATATTAATTTAATTGCAGCACTATTATCGGCTGGTTATTAAGAAAAAAAATGAAAAAAACGTAAAATTCCATGTAAAAAATGAATGTAAGATATAATTACAATTACTTTATGGTTAAAGGTACATTATTTCTCAAGTTCCCGACTTTTCTGGAGCTTGGTTTACCGGGAATAAGGAGGGGTATGCCGACAGGTCGTGGTATTTCACCGGTCGAGCCGGCCCATTCATGCAGCTCACTGCAATACTCTACCACTCACTGTTAGGTCTTCATGTTTCATCAATACATTGCAGAATATCATGTTCAACGATTTCCAGGGAATGAACTCTAGTTCAGCCCCATTGTCATATGAGATGACATACGAATGTCATAAATATTTCAATAAAGGAATGAAGCCAGATGATAGGCCCACAGGACTCGTAGTCTGCTCATCATGCTACGAACCATGCTCTTTCCTTTTCCACCTGCCCTGATAAACATAATAAACATGCAGAGAGAACAGAGCGCCATAAGGCACGATTTTGACACACCTCATTTACTTATTTTAATTGTCACAATTTTTTTCATACACGCTCGTCACGTAAGGCCCTTAATCTCACTTCCTTCAAGGACTCTATCTATTTAGCCATGAAAAGTAAGTTGCAGCCAACCTCGACTCCAACACCCATCCGCATTTGCATAGTATATCTGCTTAGTCAATCTTCCAACATCCATTCTTTCTACATGCCCGAACCATCGGAGCATAGCCCTTACTAAATAATCACACATCTATATATAGAATATTGAGTAGTTGAGGTTAGAGATAAAAACATTTAACCACAAGGCCATAGCACGTACACTGATGAAGGTCATATATTGAAATGGAAACTGTATCTCGTAATAACTAACAGATCTCAAAGTAATAAAACGTGAAACTATTTGCAATTAACGCGTTATTTTATCTCGATCGTTATAACTGTATATATTAATTATCTATATTATTATAATAAACGAGCTGATATACCGCTATATAATATAATTTTACGACTAAACAGATTCGTGCTCCACTCCTATTAAACACAGCGTGATGATAAATATCAAGAGTTTTTCTCGATAAATTGATTATCCAAACCCGACACAATTTTTTATTAGATCTACGCAACTCACTCCATGAAAGAACCTGCTCGCCCGGGCAATCACCAAAACCCCTGATAATATGGACGTAAAATAGCTCATTATACGCTTCGTTTGTTAAGAGAATGTTGCAGGAGTCCATGAGTGGCTATACCTCTGATAGTGGCTTACCATCAGATGCTCGTATGCCCCTTATTATTATAAACGGTATTTCTAGAGATTAGCGCGTTCAATCAAACAAACTATTAGGATTAATAATTCTAATTTAGATTAGTATCACTCAAAGGTATTGCATCAAGGTAGATTGTACCGCAAGAGTATATCAGTATCAGCAATAAAGTTGTCTTATTTCTATTATGTGTTAATTAGAATTGTAGTTTAGTTAATATAAGTATGTATGGTAAATAAAACCATATATGTACCACCGTATCTGAATACACACAATTATATAGCGACGCAAAACTTTTGCGACCTTTTTGTCTATTAATAATGTTTTATTTTATATATTTAAGTCTCGGTGGTCCAGTGGTCGAGCACACGGCTTCTAATCCAGAGATCCGGGTTCGTATCCTGACACTGGCTCACATCAATAACTTTTCAAAAGTGTTTTCGGAAGTTAAGTGTGATTAAATATCGATGACTGAAAACTTTGTGCCCGGTATGGCAATAGGTTTGCCACCTATTCATTTGGGACGTAAATATAACGGCGAGACGAGGCTTAACAGCCGCTGCCTACACCTTCGGGTAACAATGGCGTGAAGTTATGTTATTTTATGTCATATATTTCATTATCAGATAGCTATTACTGATTGCTTCGTTAAAAATTTAGATGTAAAATCTCATAAAGTATCTAATAATCGGGAATAAAATTTCACGCCGCATTTTCTTCCAGTTTATTAATTTTTAAAGGTACAATTTTTGCCCACAAAGTTTTCAAACAGACTCCTTTCTCGTAGTAAGTTAATCACTTCAAGTCATCGCATTCCCAACGCAATAAGATAAACATCCCGGTACAATTTTTGAGAAACAATGGCATCGTCTAGATATTCGTATATGTATTTGTTTGCTCGTACTCAAACTCAAAATCTTTGTTACTTAAGTATTACTTGAAATCGCGAAAGAATTATTTAAATCGCTTCATCACTTTTACATCATCAAATCCAAACAAACACATAGTTTCTCTTCATATTATTTGTATACTTGTTTTAGAGTAAGAATCGTGCCTCATTGCTGATCCAGCAAGGAACTTAGCTGCAAGTTATGTATGTATGGAAACAAAGCAAGGTGAACTAGAATCATCAATATACACCTCTTGAACATATGTCTTGAAATTTGAAGTGGAGATAGAATCCTCTGAGACAGCAGAGCTGGGAACAGAGCTATCATTAAAAGATTATGTTAGCGCAACGTTCTACTCCATCTTTAGGAAGACTTCTGCTGACAAGATTATGTATATTTTAAATGCGCATATATTCATTTGTATATATTATACAAGCTATATATCACGAATATGCTAATAATTCAAATACAAAATAGCTGCATATTTCCTAGATATCTGAATGAGATATATTTATATTTATGTGTTATTTGTATCAACTTCATTACATAGGTATATTATTTAACATTCTAATGTTACTGTTTATTGAATTTTTATTTGTATGCCGTAACTTCACTATTTTATCATTTATACAGTTTATAGGTGGTGAATTCTATTGGCATTCATCGCGCACAATTTTAATCAGCCGCATTTTTTATATACGTCTGATTTAATAGCGAGGTTCCCCAGACCAATTTTTTAACAGTGGTAGAGCCAAGCAGTTCGCTGCATAAATGGGCCGGCTCGACCGGTGAAATACCACGACCTCTCAGAAGACCGTCGTAAAGTGGCTCATGCCGCGTTTCGTTTGGTGACAGAGGTACCCGGAGGCCCATTCCCCCCTTCCCCATCCTTTCCTCTCCCCTATTCCTTAAAGGTCGGCAACGCAACAGTAACACTACATGTGTTGCTGGTGTCTATGGGCGGCGTTGGTTGCTTACCATCAGGTGACACGCCTGCTCGTTTGCCCTCCGATCCCATAAAAAAAAAATACTATAAGCTGTCGCAAATAAACTAGAGCACTCAGAATATATATATCAGACAATTTTTCAAGTACAAAGTTAGTACATAATCTGCAGAGATACCCTAGGGTTAGTACTTGGTACCTATGTAGATATGATAGTATGAAAATAACGAATCTAGACCTTTTTTTTGTTACCCACTGGAAACTTATTAAGGATACGTAAGTTATGTTGGATTCCCCATTCGTTCTAACCACCATTATAGGGACAGTATACCAACAAAAACCACTGCGGTGTTCCTCTTCACTACATGCGACAGTTTCGCGGGAAGCATGTTAACAAATCCCTAACGACTCCATTTGTGGTGGCATTTATCTATCAATCCCCATGTCATCTCCACGAGAGGCACTCCGAAATACATGGAGCGACTTTCCTCCGATCCTGTCGTGGGTCTAATATAGGCCAGTCTAGCTATGTCAATATCAGTCAACATTGTAATCCGAAAAGAGTATTATTAGTATTATTTCTCAATAAATTATAGACAATCGATTTCCGAAAACATGAAATTTCCAATAGTCATATATACAAATGTATTCACTAAATAAAATTGATAATTATCTTATTTTTGAAGTCGGTTAATAAACATGTTGTGCATACACTACTCGAGGTTACATTGCAACATTATGTTGTCAATCACAACATAAGTACATACTCTTCAAGGGACAGATTTCGCTTTGTTAGTTTCAAAACATTTATCTACGCTAGAGCAGTTGTGATTTAGTAACACGGCAAGTACACTTTGTCCCAAACAGATTACAACATGAGACATTATTATCATTGAATGGAATGGGCTCACAGTTATCATGCACCGACTTCAAAAATAGAGAATTAGCAATCAACTTGTATGTATGTTATGTATTATTTTCTTATTTTCATAAATTATCGAGATTTAAATATGAATTACTTCGATGCCAGAATATAATTATTTCAGACGTATGGCAATAGGCTCTGACAGCCTATTGCCATACGTCTGAAATAAAACGGTGCCTTGACTAATATCAGAATCTGAGAAGCCAATTATCCCACAAGCAATTTAAGTATGTAAAAAATGTATTGGCTTACATTCCGATATAATGTTATTTGAAGGCACTTCTAAAATGTACTTTGATGTTATATTAAACCGGTTGGCAAATTTTGTTCTGCATCAAAAGTATTTTATAAGTCATTTTTAGATTTATCACTTTTTCTTTACTACATCATACATTTTTTTTATGTGATAGTAGGGCAAACGAGCAGGCGTGTCACCTGATGGTAAGCAACCAACGCCGCCCATGGACACCAGCAACACATATAGTGTTACTGTTGCGTTGAAAACCTTTAGGGGTTAGGGGATGGGAACCTTTAGGATGGGGAACGGGGGTGGGCCTCCGAGTACCTCTCTCACCGAACGAAACGCGGCATGAGCCACTTTACGTCGGTCTTCTGAGAGGTCGTGGTATTTCACCGGTCGAGCCGGCCCATTCATGCAGCGAACTGCTTGGCTCTACCACTCACAAATTATAGATACAGACAGACAATACATGAATTATAGATACAGACCACCCCGTCGAGACCCTCTATTAATAATAATAAAAAAACAGGTATTGTGTAAAAACATAATAAAAAAACGATTCAAAATCCGTTGCGTAGTTTTATAGATATAAATATATAAGGGGACAGACAGCGAAATGTGACTTTGTTTTTATACTATGTAATGAAGAGTGTGTTGATGTAAAAGTAAGGAAGAGCATGCTCCGATGGTTCGGAAATTTCGAAAGAATACCAGATTGACTAAACACATATACAACAGATAAACAGGTATTGTGCAAAGTGCGGAAGGATTTAGGAATGCCACCATACACTTCCCGTGACCAAAATGAACGTGTTCTTGCCGTAAAAACCGACGAGCAAGTTAATCAGCAAGTAGAAAAGTCAAAGATGCGTGTGAGGTATAGCCGTGCCGTATAGCGTCCTGTTCTCCCTGCCTACTCTGCAAGTTACTTGGCATAAATATACCTAGTATTTATGCCAAGTAACTTGATATACGAAGCCTAAAAGTATAATCTTATCTTTGATAAATGACAATATTAAACATTAATATAGCCAAATTAGAAGAACTACACAAGCTAACGAAACTGCTTACATACAAAACACCCATTAAGATACCCGCACATTGTTTTATTTCTATTGCACTGTTTGTTCCTATTGTGACAGCAAAGATTGTTGATTATTATAAGACGCAAGAGTGGAACGGTTATCTAATAAAACAAACTGCCATAAAAAAGATATACTGAGTACACGTTACAGGTTGTAGTCGACTCGATGATCCGGAGGTAGCACATGCTAATGCTAATGAATCAAGAAGGCTTGGGGATTCAACCCCAGCTGACCCCTGGCTGTAGTCAATTTCTTCTCTAAATTCTTTTCAGAAGTTATGTGTAGAAATTATCGATTGCCGACAACATATTTTCCGGTGTATGGCAGTAGTTCACTGCCTTTGGGTAAAACACTTTATAAAATCACCTAGCCGTGGCGTAAATCTTTGGATAGCAAAGTGTATTTTTTTACAAGAATGCGACATAATTTTATATAATTAGTTTAAGTTATTGGCGACAAGAACTGCAGTAATATTTAAAAGCAAGGAAATCAAACAGCGAAATGGAAGTCATAAATTAATGGTAAAATATTTAAAATCTCCGTGATATATGACCGTAATTACATTGTACATTAAAATGGATACAAATCGGAATAAAATATTAGGAATTACTTTTTATTCAGGCATTTGAAAAATAAAAAAAAAACTAAAGCAAGAATTTAACTAGCAATTAATGAAAATCATCGAACCGTTGCATATATTAACAATTAAAATAATTAATTCCCAACAATAAATTAATATTTTGCAAATTAATTACACAATTTCTTTAATTAATAAAGAAGATTGTAGTCTACAAATTTTGCATCCTTTGTGTGTAAATTAAAGCACTGCAAATCCTTTTAGTTTAATTTCCGGGAAGGGCCAACGTTTACTTTCGAAAGTCCTTGCACGTAGCGTAAGCTATGTATGTTTCTGCTTTAGCGGTTAGCAGATACAGCGGTTTATTCTTTGATTTTTGCACGCTAAGATTGCACGTGCAACGAGTGCTAGAAATAAATTTCTAAACTGAAATGATTTTTATAATTTATAATTTTTTGTGA
This sequence comes from Euproctis similis, assembly GCA_905147225.2. NCBI lineage: Eukaryota > Metazoa > Arthropoda > Insecta > Lepidoptera > Erebidae > Euproctis > Euproctis similis. Next base: position 3,738,810 of record LR990113.1, on the reverse strand, counting down.
CGGTGAAAAATATTCTCGTGTCGTAATTTTTGGATGTGGAAAAACAGGTAAGATGTTATATATTTTTTAATATATTTATCATTTTTAAACCGCTCAAATCTATACATTCAGATTTGCATGAAAAATATAATTATCAATCTCGTTTAATAACTTTCAAGAAGTGTAACTATGTAAATGATACCATTTATACAAAAATATAAGACAAGATAAAAAATTTAAATCCACCTAAATAAGTATCACCGTCATCATCATCAGCTTATTGCAGTCCACTGCTGGACACAGGGCTCTCCCAATTTATGCCACAACATGAGATTCTCTGCTTTTCGCATGCAGTTTTTTTCAGCAGCCTTTCTGAGGTCGTCTGACCATCGGGCTGGTGGACGTCCAACACTACGCTTACCAAGTCGCGGTCTCCACTCTATGACCTTCTTGCTCCATCTACCATCGGTCCTTCAGCAGATATGTACAGCCGATTGAAATTTCAGCGAGCTTATTCTACGAGCTATGTAGGTTACGCTAGCTCTATATAGGATATACTACTCGTAATTCTTGAGAATATCCTTCAGAGATACACCGAACATAGCTCGCTCCATAGCTCGCTGAGCTACTTTAAATTTGTGGACTGTGATGTTTCGGCACCATAGGTCATTATTGGTAAGACGTACTGGTCAAATACTTTGGTCTTCAGGCAATGCGGTATAGGCAACTCGACGCAGTTTGCTGAATGTGGCCCAACCCAGCTGAATCCTCTTGTTGGCTTCCTTCGTGAAGTTTCGTCTACCTAATTGGATAATTTGGGCTAGGTAGAGGCATTTATTTACAACTTCGAGAACTGACCCTTCACTTATCGATCCGGGCACGACATGTTCATTGAACATGACCTTGGTATTGTCCGCTTGGTTAACTGGCAGCGTGCCCTGACGGCTGGCCACATTGCAACGCTAAACGGTAAAGTTAATTCTCTGTGCGAAGAATAAACCCTCTGGTCGCGAGAGGCCTCAATCAATCTCTTTATTTTTTTACTTTTTATAGTAAGATATAACCGGACCTGTCAAAGAGCTACTTGAGCTGCAGCCCAGGGCCCCAAGATTACAAGGAAGCAAAAGGCGTTAATTTGATTTTTTGTTAATCTAAAATTAAATATGTTTTACAACCCTGAGATTTATCAACCAATGTATGTGCACGTCTATGGAACGGAATGGGAATTCTTCAGTCGTTTATTTTTTGTCTTATCGCCGCATTACTTAGCGTAAGGCACTCATTTCGACAGCGTTTATCCTACTTTTATACACACTCTACTCAATTCTCGTTTCCATTATTTAGCGTTGGAATCAGTAACGCGTTTTGAATAGCTATTCACAGTGCGGTACTATCTGGGATTTACTGCGCACATTTTCTGTGTCCTGGCATCTGCCTACGGTCTAATTACCCTGTTTCCTAACACTACTCTTCTTTCGACATCCGAGGTGTACCTACCATCGCTGTTAAAAGCGCATCCAAGTTAAACAATTTTATCAACATTTACGTCTTTCCTTAAAAATAACCTTTTCATCACATTTAATTGTAAGCTTTTCGTCAAACAATCTCCTTTCATAATAGCGACTAGTATTTGCAGGTCCGACAGCCATTGATTTAAAAATACGTCATCGTCTGCGTAAAGCACTCACAACTATTTTACCAATTCACATCCATACAATGATTGATCTCATTCTCTGGAGGCAATTGTTCAGATACAGGATGAACCAAATATACTTTCGTAACACTTGTCACACGCTTTGTCCAGATCCACAAGACCGTAGACATCGTTCTGGCTCAAAGCCAGTTGCTTCCCCATGACTTTGCGGAGTGAAAAAATTTGGTCCATGCTTCCGCTTCTAAAACCACTATATTCATCCCAAAACGCCTCGTTAGATATCATCTTCATTCTCCTTTCAAAAATTCTCCCTTACACTTTCGCTGCTATACTGATCAAACTGATGGCTCTCTAGCTGGCGCACTGCATAATGATCCCCTTTATATAAGGACACTATGATAGCACGCCTCCAGTCCATGAGAACCCTACCGACCTTCAGTATAAATCACTCAGTCACGGGAAAACATAGGTTCTACCGTGGTTGTCGTTTGAGCAGATATCATATCATTTCTTGCTGCCTTGCCAGTTTCCCAAATTCGTATCGACCATTCAATCTCTTCCATAGTAATGCCCTCGTCTGATCACCGTCGAATACACTAGCGCTGCAAGCTATGTAATGTCTTACAACATTCTGCTAATTAAGAAATGAGATAAGACATTAGATAAAATAATCCTTTCAGTTAATTATTAATGTTTGTTTAATCCCAGAGTGCCTCACGACCATCCACTCTGATAAGTTACTTATTTACTTATCTAGAGAAAACACGTTTTTGATTATTCTTTTTGCTAATATCATTTGGAGGAGGATGCCAGGAAAATCTTAAATATTAATCGAATTTGTTATCGAATTAACTTCCTCGATTTTTACATCGTTCCAATTTCACACTATTCATCTGCTTGGTACAAAACGAAAATAATAAAAACTAAAATTCTATAAAACGTAACTCAATTTATATACTATCAGGGACTGTTTTCGTGACACAGATATTCGTAATATCATTTTACATATAGATTAAGCTTGGACTAAAATGTAAGCGATTCAAATGAAAACATGCAAGAATAATGCTGAATAATGACAGTATTAATAAGCATTATTCTTGTATCTTTTAGAGCTTTTGGAGCTTATTAAAACAAAAAGGATCCTTTTTTGTTTTATTAAACTCCCGTTATAACTTGTTTTCAAAAATGTCAACGGTACATAACATAACAAAACAACGCTTATTTTGAACAGTTTTTATGTCGAAATTATTGTGGTCACGTATTTTAACATACAACCAACGCTAAGGTTGTGTGGATGGCCATACATTTTCCTATGCATACAGGAAAAAAAGGTAAGTGGTATAAATATAGATTAGATTTGGGGGAAAACCTTTTAGTTTGTATAACCTTCTAATGAATATTATTGCATCAGGAATTTCTGGGGCAAGTGCGTTTAATATGTACACAAGTAAACAAGTACTAGAGTACTTGTAAATACTGTTTGCTTGATACTAATAATGTTTAATATTATTATCATTACATAGTATGAAGCAAACTCGCTTTCCGCTTTCTACCCCCTTATATGCTAAGATCGTTTAAGCCTAGCAACGGATTTTGATATGATTGTTTTTAATAGATAGAGGGTTTCAACGGGGAGGTTTTATAATTCATGTTTAATTTAGTAAAAAAAAAATGTAAATTTTCGAGATTTAGAACTTTAATTGCAAACGCAGGCTGATCCATAAGGGAAAAATTGAAACAATATACTACATAATTATACACCATCAAAAGATCTACAAAAAAGTTTGCGAAGGCGTATGTCTCTTAAGATTAACTTACAATGACCATATTTATTTCTCCTTATTTCTTTAAAGGCGAAACATAGTTCGCTGGGTCAACTAGTCTGATTATAAAATTTAGCGTTTTATGTGAAAATGTCTCGGTGGCCCAGTGGTCGAGCATCCCGCTTCTGCAACAAGAGGTCGCGGGTTTGAATCCTGGCTCACTCACCTGGCGCTATTTTCGGAAGTTATGTGTGATAATATCGATGACTGATGACTTGGTGCCCGGTATGGCAATAGGTTCGCCACCAATTCCATTTGGAACGTAAACATAACGGCGAGATGAGGCAGCCGTTGCCTACACCTTTGGGTAGAAAAAGTCGTGAAGTTATGTTTACATTTTACCTTTAAAATCCCTTCGTTCGATGCATCAAAAGAGTTTTGGCTAATGATCAGCAATAATAATAAATATCTGGATGACCGAGCTTTGCTCGGTATTTTCTTTTTTTTTATAAACAACGCCATCTGCTGGAATAGCTTTAGTGTTGTTGTCGTTAAAGCAAGTTAGTTGCTCACAATTTAAAATAATTATAGCATTCGCCAATAGATGTCAGGAATTCCAAAAAGTAAGTTGATGTTTAAGTTGATTATCGATAAAACACGATAAAATGAAATTTTCTAAAAATGATTCCTAGCTGGATCGATTTATCGCCCCCGAAACCCCCTATATACTAAATTTCATGAAAATCGTTGGAGCCGATTCCGAGATTCCAATTATACATATACATACATATATACATATATATATACATATATATATACAAGAATTGCTCGTTTAAAGATATAAGATAAAAATAATAAATTAAATAATAAAATATCAGCAGTTAGCGTATGTTTTGCAGAAGCTATGTCTTTGTGTGTATTTAACTATATAAAAAAAACATTTGAGATAAGCGAATCAGTACTGAGAGTCGAGGCATTATTGCCGCTGTCTATCCTTCAAGCATAATAGACGAGAAATTACTGATACCGTTTTGGCGGCAATGAAGTATTCGTGGGTTGTACTAATTTTCAAAACATGTATGTGAACGTTTATTATTATGAAATGTAATTCGTGATGATTCATGTAATGTAGGTATTTGTTCAAGTGTACAACAAAATTATATAAATTTTGTATGTCATGCTTTACGAATTCGTAAGGTCGTCAAAATTCCTCGATACCTCACGAATAGTGTTAACACTCTACTACACATACATACATACATACATACATAACTTTCTCGCCAAATCCCTTGCGGGGTAGGCAGAGAAAACGGAGCGCCATGAGGCACGATTCTTGCACACCTCACTCGCTTCGTTGACTTTCATAACTCTTTTTTCATGCACGCTAGTCGATCTTTGAGGCTCCTAACAACACCTTCCTCCAGAACACGTTCTATTTGGTCATGGAATATGTGTCTAGGCCGTCCTCCACCCCTACATCCATCCGCCTTTGTATATCTGCTTAGTCAATCTTGCATCATCCATCCTTTCTACATGTCCGAACCATCGGAGCATGCCCTTTCTTACTTTTACACCGACACTCTCTTTCAATCCTACTATTTCCTTACTGTGCTGTTTTATCACTGTTACGATGGCTAAAACTATCTGAACACGAAAAAAAAAATTCTGTAGCATAAACGCAAGATACGAAAATTTTGAAACACTTCTTTTAACAGTGGTAGAGTCCTGCATTAATGGGTCGAATCGATCGGTGAAATACCACGACCTCTCGAAATATCGGCGGGAAGTGGCTCGTGCCACGTTTCGTTCGGTGAGAAAGGTATCCGGAGGTTTGATCCCTTTTCCCCTTCCCTACCTACCTACTCCTACTACCTTAAAGGACAGCAAAGCACCATAATATTTGCTCGTTTGCTTGTTTGCCTTCCTATCACATAAAAAATAATAATGCACAAACCACTACTTGTTGGAACTAAACATAAGTATTCAATAATTGAATCAGGAACGTTGTTTCTTCTTTTCACTGAAGTTGATGTCCTATACAAGAACAAAGTTTTTTTATTGTATAGGGGCAAATGAGAAGGCGTGTCGCCTGATGGTGAGCAACAAACGCCGCCCATGGGCACATGAACACATATAGTGCTACAGTTACGTTGTCGGCCCTTACAATAGGATTTGGACGGGTTGGGCCAACGTATACCTCTATTACTGAGCGAAATGTGGCAAAAGCCTCTTTACGTCGATATTTGAGAGGTCGTGGTATTTCACCGGTCGAGCTGGCTCATTCGTGCAGCGAACTGCGTGACTCTACCACTGTTGGAAACTCAACGGAGTCAACATTGGACATTAATGGATAAATCGCGGTCGAGAGATATTTACGAATGATAGATTGGCATAAAAATATGTTCATATTCTTAAGTTCATCTAATTCAAATCTTTCATGTAAATCTTATAAGGAAATAGGAAAAGACTTTTCTAATTTAGAATTAGAAAAGAAGAGAACTTTTCTAAATTAAATAATTTAGAAAAGTTATTCCTTCGTCATCATAAGACTTTGGCCAACTTGTGGGTACACTGGCTTATAACAACGAAACATTTTAAATTAATCTGTTGCTCTCGAGAAAGTTAATATTAAGTACAACATGACTTGTTCTGCATTTTGCTTAATTAACTTTGAGTTCGTGTAACTTTTGTAGGAACTAAATACGGGGCAATAAACAAAATATTTGCTAAAATCTACAATAAGCAAACAAACTTTTGAGCAATCTCAAAACCAGTTGTATATACTGAAATCATAAAGATTGCATAAATACATGTTTCTTGTTTCAATACTTCAAAAGTTGGTAGTGAAAATTATGTTTCAATTCGCTAAATAAATACTTTTGATTCCAACGGTACCAATCGGAGAAATCTATTGTCATTTAACGGACAATATTTTTATCAGAAACCGATATTTATCCCACATAGCTCCCAAAAAGTATTTGGTGGGTTTGGTTTGGACGTTTCTTTTAAATTTCATCTAGGCATTAAATAAATAACGAAACTACATATTGGACAGATAGATATTAGTTCTATAATATGAAAATATTTTCGTTAATTTTTAAAGGCAAAGATAAATACATAATTACATAATGTTAAAAAATTAAGCGGTACCTACTGAAGGCATCCTTCATGTTTTTTGCTTCGTTTGTTTTCATTTCGTTTCACTAAGTTCATCAGGCATCGCTGATTATTAACGAACTTCACAGTACACTTCACTTTACGGTCAAGTTCAAACCTAAAAACAAATGTAATTGACTTATCGTAGGAGTCAAAGATCGCAGGTCCCTCATTCTAGCTGATACATTAAATAAAAATACGATGTGAACTTATACATGTTTGAACTAGGTTAGCAGCCAATTCTCCGTTGTCATTACAAGTAAATCTTTCACTCTTATGATTACTATAAAATACAGAAGCAAGGAAGGATGCGAGAGTCAAGTCAATGGGTAAATTGAAACGTGTCCCAACGAATGGTGAAGCTTAGAGCGTGACTAAAAGAATCATGCTTCACGTAAGTTTTATGGCGATTTGCTTCTACTGCCCCTAACACGCAAGGGTATTTTTATGAGGTTTGGTAAAAATTATAGACGTAATTTGAAGGGTATGTATACCTTTGCTATAGTAATAATATCCTACTGTAAGTATATATTATGTCAATCGAAAAAATAAATAAGATCGAATAATAAATAAATGTATTTGTGTAGGGGATAGAAGTTACATGACACCAACTGGCTCATTCTCATTCTCGGTGGTCCAGTGGTTGAGCACCCCGCTTCTGAATCTAGAAGTCGCATGTTCGAATCCTGGTTCACGCCAATGACTTATTGAAATTATTTTCGGAAGTTATGTGTGGTATATATCGATGACTGACAACTTCGTGCCCGGAATGGCAATAAGTTCGCCACCTATTCCATTTGGGACCTAAACATAACAGCAAGACGAGGCTTAACAGCCGCTGCCTACATCTTCGGGTAACAAAGGCGTGAAGTTATGTTGTTATGTTTTATGTAATTATTTTGTAGCTTTACCAACTTAAAAAATAACAATTTGAACATCTCGCTATATGAAACTACTGTCCCTTGTAATAGATTATTACGTGCAGAAACTACAAATCGAGATATATATTTATAAATGTACGATTTAATATTTGGCCCTCGGGTATTCACGGACGGCATACAAAAATGATGTTGGTAAACCACTATGACGACTAACAGCAAGCGGACAGTTTTACAAAAAGGCGTGAAGTTATGTTATGTGTGTGTAATATTTATAACACATAACTTTGGAAATTAATTTCAAAAAGTCATTGGTCTGAGCCAGGATTCGACCCCGCGACCTCTAGATTCAGAAACCGTGACCTCGAGCTCTGGACCACCGAGGCCACCGCGCATTTGGGACGTAAATATAACGGCGCGACGGGGCTTAACAGCCGCTGCCTACACCTTTGGGCAGAAAAAGGCGTGAAGTTATGCTATGTTATTGGTGTAGAGGATAGAAATTACATGTCACCAACCGGCTCATTCAATTATAAATGACACCAACTGTCTAAATAAATTAATCCCATTCCGCTACATCTTTACCTTGAATAACATAACCATAACATAACTTCACACCTTTGTTACCCGAAGGTGTAGGCAGCGGCTGTTAAGCCTCGTCTCGCTGTTATGTTTCGTCCCAAATGGAATAGGTGGCGAACCTATTGCCATACCGGGCACAAAGTTTTCAGTCATCGATATTTATCACACATAACTTCTGAAAACAATTTCGAAAAGTCATTGGTGTGAGCCAGTGTCAGGATTCGAGCCCGCAACCTTTGGATCAGAAGCCGTGTGGTCGCCCACTGGACCACCGAGATAACACCGAGAACTATATATATTTATATTACATTATATATTACAATAAATTTATCAAATGACGAGAATAAAGACAGGATTTAAATCGTGGACTAAGTGAGCACTTTGAGCTTTTCTGGTCTGTTTGCTTCATTCGTCCTAATTTTACTTGAAGCGATCAAATTGAACAAAGTATCGACATTTACGAGTATATCAATTGAAGTAGAAAAAGGAACGATGATCGTGAGAGGAAAACTGATTACTTACGTGTCTTTTTGTACATTTTATAGAAATAAAGAACAAAAAAAAAAAAAAAATAAGAAGTTATGATATCATTCACGATGATTTATTGTGAAACTCATACAATATTTAACCTTTGGAAATTTTATTTTTCCAATATCCATTGAAGACCCGCGTACACCTCATAACCGCAATAAGGAAAACTGCTCATTTACGTTATTGAGTTGACGCGCGAGTAATATACATATATACAAAAACAGAGAGAGCGATATACCATCATTCAATTGACGTTTGAATTGTATTACCAAACTGACCCCGCAAACTTATTTTTCGTCTCAGAAACAATAAAGTAGTAAATGAGTTATTATTATTTTATTCTAGAATAAAAGTAGCTTAAGTTACTCCTTATTACATCATCTATCTGCCAATAAAAGTCACATCAAAATAGGTCCAGCCATTTCAGAGATTAGCCGGAACAAACAGAAAGACGTAAAAATTATAAAAATTATATTTTTTTTATTGTTTGTATTTTTCGGAATTCATATTGATTCATATTCCTTTTTCTATTCACAGTTATTTACTTCACTCGATTTCGCTCTACTACATGCTTAAAAGTAATGGTCTTAAGAGTTATGGTTGAAAGACCTTAGTGCGATTGTGGATATAAGCTAATTACAACTAGTCCCTGGGACGTTTCTAATGGAGATATCTTTTTACTGAATTAATAGACTAAAACACATGTAATTCCATCCTCCAGGTCAATGAATCCATCCAGTAGTTCAAGGATTCAATGATGACAGACAGAATCGTTGCGTTATATTAGTATTGTGATCCAATCAAATTGTTCAAATTTATATTTCAATAAAAAAATAAAATTATGAACATTTTCAACTTTATTTTGGAACGAAGGGGGCTAGATGGAAAAAATTCTTACGAAAAGTTGTCACGACACATTTTCCATGCCCATCTAGGGCACTTTCCAGTATCGGGTTATTTAAAATATTGTATAGCGTCCCATTTGGTCTAGTGGCTAGGATACTTGACTCTCACCTAGGAGGCTCGAGTTCGATTCCCGGTATCTGAATTCTATTTGGAGTTTTTTTTTTTCCATGCTTACATATTTTATACATGTTTTTTTACAGAAGGAACCAGAAAATGGTACTTACAAGTGCGATCACAGCAAAATTTAAGAGAAAAATAAAAAAAACCTACATAAAATTGAGCACCTTTTTTTTGCAAGCTCTGTCGATTCTACATTAAACGTAGGAACTTCGTTCCTACCTGGTGTCCAACGACACCACATCTTTCTTTTTTTGTTTATAGCAGTGAAATTATTACACCATCAGTTTATTTTTTATGAAAACCTAAAATTGCAACTTCACGGCATCGATACCCGAAGGTTTATTTTAGCTAGTCTCATCTCTAGAAATCTACAGTGGTAGAGCCAGGAAGTTTGCTGCATGAATCGGCCGGCTCGACCGGTAAAATACCACTACCTCTCAGAAGATCGACGTAAAGTGGCTCATGCCGCGTTTCGGTCGGTGAGAGAGTTCCTATCCTCCTCCCTTAAAGGTCGGCAACGCAACTGTAAGACTGTATGTGTTGCAGGTGTCCATGGGCAGCGCTGGTCACTTACCATCAGGTGACACGCCTGCTCGTCTACTCTCCTATCCCAGCAAAAAAAAAAGTTATGAAATTCTAATTCTTAAGGTGCCTCTGATGAGTTATTACCCTCTAAAGAGCTCTTTGTAAACTTAATTAGGTAATTATGTTCATATTTAATACACAATTATAAACGAACAGAAACTCCATGGCAACATAATAACGCTGGTTTATTATACAAGTCTTTTCTAATAAAATCACATCTTTTTCCTGCCGTTCAACATCTTGCTGGCAACTTCCTGTATACATAAATATATAACCATGACCTTTTTTGAATACCAGCTTTCCGCCTCGCGATGTTACTAGCGTAGAAACAAAATGGCGATGATGATGATGATAAAATATAGCCTGTGTTACTCTGGGTGAATGCAACTTACCAATGCTTAAAAATTTTTTGAAATAGGTTCAGTAATTTTTAAGTTTATTCATTACAAACAAAAATACAAATCTTTCCTCTTCACAATATTAAGGCATATTGATATATGAACTTACGAAAACCGTATTCATGTATTTTCATTTTAAAATTTTATTATAAAGCCCAACTAACACTTTAATGTACTATAATAGAGGAAGTAAAGGGTAAAAAACTTGATTAGCATTTATTTTTCGATGGCTAATCGCAACGCAACGCCATCACGCCTTTTTTATCCGAAAACGCAGGCAGAAGCTGTTAATGACGAAACGTTACTTTACGTCCCAAAATGCAATAGTTCGCGAACCTATTGCCTCTACACTGTGCACAAGTTTTCAGTCATCTATATTAATTACACATAACTGCCGAAAAGAATTCCGAGCAATCATTGGTGTGAGTCCGGAATCGAACTTACGACTTATGAATCAGAAGCAGGGAGCTCGGCTACTGGACTACCGAGACTAGAATGTTAATGTCAACTTAATCGTAATAATATAACAAAATGAAAAAAAAAAAAAAAGTAATAAAACAATTGGCGATATTGGATCCGATGTACAACAACAACCAAATTTCAGACCTTGCGGAAATGGCATTACATTTTTTTCATAAAAAATAGAGCCATTCTGAAGTACCGTATCCAATACGAGAATTTTATATTTTAGACAGTTACCCAATTTGTAACACCAAGTGAGTCACAGTTACGTTGCCATACTATAAGATGGGATAAGGAAGGGACCTCTACAAAACTCGAAATTAGCTACCTTAAGTTCATTTTCTGAGAGGTCGTCAGTCGAGCCGACCCATTCAAGCAGCGAGCTACGTGGTTCTGGTTCAGTTAGAATATATATTATGTTTATACACTTTACCGTGAACTCATTATTTGCAATTGCGTTCTACAAATTCTAGGTTAACATCAAAGGTTAATTAATTTATCAGATGGCCTTCAAGTTAACTAGTTATAGTTAACAAGTTATTGAATTTATTAAAACTAAGATATTCTTTACATAACACTTACATAATTTCATGTCATTCCCCTCCAGTCCCAAGCGCTCGTCAGTTTTTAAAGCTCTTGAGTCCATTTCACCCAAGGATATATTCAATTCGGTAGTCCTCATTCCTCAACTACTTCTAGTTCACTGGTTTCGTAGTTACCTGTTTGGTGGTTTCGTTCTCCTTAGTCCAAATTCGTTGTCGGTGTGCCACAGGGTGGCGTTTTATCCCCGTTGCTGTTCTCTATATTTATAAATTCAATCATATTACTTTCTTCTTACCACCTTTATGAAGATGATTTGCACATATATACAAAAGAAGCACTGACGAATTATATGCTTTATCTGCTATTAATATTTATTTATTAAAGATTAGAAAAATAGGTTCAAAGATATGGTGTCTTGGTTAACCCAAATAAAACTCAGGTAATTTTGATTGGTAGTTCTGGATAGATGACCAAAGTTGACCTTATAGCACTGCCTAAGGTATATATATTTAATGGTACCGCTATACCTTAAAGAGATTAGATAAAAAGAACCTGGGAATCTATCTAAATAGTATTTTTTCGTGATCGGCACGTGGTTTCTCAAGCTCAAGTGGTTGTCCATTTGTCTTCGAAAGAATACTCATGTTTTCTGTTCTCTCTTGGTTACTCTTTTCAAAAATGCTAGTCCTCATTGTCTTAAAAAACGTTTTACGTTTCTCAATGACACATATGCTATATATATATAGCTCGCTGATGATCTCAAGTATCTAGTACTTGAGATCATCAGCGAGCTTGAGGCTGGAAATACCAGCGCACTCCACAAATCTTTTCAGTCCAGGCTGCAACGCTTGTGGAATGAATTGCCTCTGACAGTCGAACTAGCTTAGACAGTGTCAACTTTTAAAAAGCGTCTTAGAAAATACTATTCGTCACTGTACATGACTCTGCATAGATGGCTCAGTGCATATATATATATATATATATATACGTCCTGTACAGGTCATAACTTTTTCCAGGTTAACAACCTCTTTACCTGGATATGTGCCCAAAAATACTCAAAGATGCGTTTGTTGCCGTACATTTATATTATCTAAATATATGTGCAAATCATCGGATTTGTTTCAGTTATTATTATATTCCGTATGTTTATGGTTGACTACCTGTCATATGACTCTAAGGCTTTACTTGATAAACAGCAACGGCAGAGAGAACACGCGGTATTTAGCTCTAAACTTTAATAATTAATATAAGGAGTTATAAGTATTTATGTTTTGGTTTGGTACAATTATTCGAGATGACAGTGTGAACGGTGGTTTCCATTTTCCAAAGAAATTCAATTTGTGACTTCAGTAGCTGTTGTGGTTTTGTAGCATGTCAAATTAGACACAAAGAAGGTGATTGACAAGGTGGTACGTGTAATTTTAACTTAGCGTTTACTAATTTTATTCGAATATTCTTGAATGCTTCGATTCAATTCCTTTCGATTCAAAATATAAAGTCTCGGTGATCCAGTAGTCGCGGGTTTGAATCCTGGCACACACCAATGATTTTTCAAAATTAATTTCGAAAGTTATGTATGATAAATAACGATGACTAACACTTTGTGTCCGGTATGGCAATAGGTTCGCCACCTATTCCATTTGTGACGTAAACATAACGGCGACATGAGGCTTTACAGCCACTGCCTACACCTTATAAAAAGGCGTGAAGTTATGTTTATATTGAAAATATATTAAAATATTTTAAATACATAGTTCAGTTAAATTCTCTTGACAAGAATAAACAATAAGTTAACAGGCCATAAACAGAAGTAGGGTCGATACATTTTTCGATAGTAAATGTTTGTTTTTGCTTTACGATTTACATTTATTTCGTGATTTTTTATAAAAAAAAAATTTATCATAAAATTAACTTTTCAGTACAAATATACTAACATCCACAAATAAAACGAATCGACTTAGTAAAAATAGAAATTTTTAATGAGTCGTTTACACGACACAACTTTTACCGACAACGAAATGGATATTTTAAAACAGGATATATTTTCAATTAAAAATAAAACTAGTTCTCGTTTATGCTGTAAGAACTGGTTCTGATAAATTTTAAAATGATTTTCTATAAGTCTGTGAATCTATAGGCGATTGTTTATTTAGGGACTTTATAAAGGAATCTTAATAAAGTTACGATATTTCTAGGCAACCTTATAAGAGAACAAAATAATAAATATTAATTAATAGTCTCGGTGGTCCAGTGGTTAATTAAGCACACGGCTTCTGATCCAGAGGTCCGGGTTCGAATCCTGACACTGGCTCACACCAATGACTTTTTGAAATTGTTTTCGGAAGTCAAGTGAGATAAATATCGGTGACTGAAAACTTTGTGCCCGGTATGGCAATAGGTTTGCCACCTATTCCATTTGGGACATAAATATAACGGCGAAACTCGGCCTAACAGCCGCTGCCTACACCTTCGGGTAACAAAGGCGTGAAGCTATGTTGTTGTTATGTTTTATGTAATTATTTTGTAGTTTTACCAACTTAAAAAATAACAATTTGAACATTTCGCTATACGGAACTACTGTCCCTTGTAATAGATTATTACGTGCAGAAACTACAAATCTAGATATATATTTATAAATGACTAGCAGACCGCGCGAACTTCGTACCGCCATATTTTATACATTTATACTAAAAAGATTATTGCCGCGATCATATTAATAGTATTAATACCCCAAGGCTTTCCTCATAAATGGACTATCTAACAATTTTTTTTTTTCAATTCAAGTTCCTGATACATACAACACGCCAGATCCCTCGCGGGTAGGTAGAGAGTACAAAACGCCATAATGCACGATCATTACACACCTTGCTTAGTTGTTGATATTAGCGACTAACAACCTAGGTATGATGAAAATAATAGAAGTTAAAATAATAAGCAGCATGAATGGGCCGGCTCAACCGGTGAAAAACCAACTCCTCTCAGAAGATCGACGTAAAGTGGCTCATGCCGCGTTTCGTTCGGTGAGAGAGGTACGCGGAGGTCCGCCTCCCATCCCCATCCTTTTTCCTTAAAGGTCGGCAACGCAACGGTAACATTATAGGTGTTGCCGGTGTCCATTGGCGGCGCAGGTTGCTTACCATCAGGTGACACGCTTGCTTCTTTGCTCTCGTATGCCATAAAAAAATATGATTAACTTCAATCAATAGCAATACCAGGGACTTTGTCAGAAGTTTTTTGTCAATCTTTAGTTTTTTTTTATACTACGATATATGAACCTTTTTTTTTAATTGGTCATTGTCGTCGGTTTAAAAAAAAACCTGGTCACCACATGTTCTTACCAGTATGGCTAACTCATAGTTAGTGTTTTTATTTTAATAATTTAAATGATGTCGATTTGGCACCTTGGTATTATTACCTTTATCAAAATAAATTCACTAAGTTTTAAAAGAGATCACGATATTAAAAATGTAAATATAGATGGGCAACTCTATGTGGTATATAGTCGTGCAGCAAACCCGCAGTCTTTATATTTTAGCAAAAGACGCCAAGATCGAGGTGCGTAGGCATTTCTTGCGCTTCCTCCATTTATATGAAGTTGCAATATTGTAAAGAATTATAGATAATATTATAATATCTGCGTGAAGCTTTGACACATGACTTTGGTTACTTAAGTATGAAAATATTTTTAAATATATTTTGCATATTACATACATGTAATGAACAAAAAATAACGCGACACATGTAGGTAAACAAATTATCTGTCTGGTTGTGACTACGGCCAGTGCAACCAGGCCGAAGCGTCAAGCTAATAATAAAAGTAAATATTTGTTTACCTAAACGTGTCGCGTTATTTCCCCTCTTATTATACTCTTAAATAGATCAAATTCGAATCTATGTGTATGAATAGACAAAGGGTCACAGATGTTACATGTTCACATCACCTATTAAATATATATATACCCCAAAAGACGATTAAATACTACAATCTCATTAGGACAAAAAGACACAAAAAAATGTCTAAAAAAATTAAAAAAAAAATTACCTGCCAGCTATGAACGGCGCTCATAGCCGAGTCGGGCGGGACTCCCGATCATTTATATGTGCGGGGAATATTTGCCTAAGAAACGAATACTTACATTTTGTATTTTGCGATATCTTTTGAATTAAATGTCCGAATTGAATCATTCAAAAAGTTCTAGAAAGGTATTGAATCTATTTTTAAATTGAAGTAATTTATTTTGAGTAGAGTTAATACCAAGGTACAAAATAAAGAGCTTTAAAAACGACCTCATTATAATTATTTTTAAAAATACAAAAAAACACTTATTGTGCGATAACTACAATAGTTAGACATATAGCGTCGCGGACTTTTTTGTCGACAATTGCACGTTCTATGAAAGTGTAGTACATTGTTTTGTTCTATAATCAATAGTTTTTGCAGCGTTCGCGATGTAAGACTTTTTTCGGGTCTTTTTCTTACACCTTGGGTTACATTATTGGACTTATAGTAAGGATCCCTAATTTATTTGAAAATATAATATAGCCTAAAGCCTTCCTCGATAAATGGACTATACACCAGTGAAAGAATTTTTGAAATCGGACCGGTGGTTTCTGAGATTAGCGCGTTCAAACAAACAAACTCTTCCGCTTTATAATATAAGTATAGAAGTATAGATTTAATATTTAGCCCTCGTGTATTCACGAATGGCATAAAAAAGGATGTTGGTAAACCACTATGACGGCATACAGCAAGCGGATATCAAAGGCTTGTCTTGCAGTTGAAATACCACGACCTCTCGGAATATCTGCGTCAAGTGGCTTGTGCCGCATTTCGTTTGGTAAGAGAGGTATCCGGAGGCCCAATTCCCTTTCCCACTACCCACTTGCTCGTTTACCCTGCTATCCTATAAAAAAAATGTTCGTCGACCATTTGAAAATTCATTAACTCAACCCCTATAAAATGGAATTCTTTGAAAATTGTTTCGATACTCGACCTAATGGGTCAACTGAGACCCATGATCAAACAAACTATTGCAAATACTCTGAAATCTGAAATCTTAGGTTCTTATGTTTGGGCAAATGCGAAAGATAGACGATTTCATTCTAAAATAATTGCATACAGAGGTACTTTTCAAAGTCATATGAGCAGTTCTACAGATCATTGACATTTTAATAAATAAGCTCGAACTATTCTGGTTTATAATACGAGATATCTTGTGAATGGCGTGTATTTTTACTTCTTAATAAAACGATATCAAGTCGACATTTGCATATTGAATATATTTAAGTTCGATATTAAGTTTCACATAATATAAATAAACACGAAGACACATTGTAAAGTTTTAAGCCTAAGTTTGACGTTTAAATTCAAAAGAAAAAATAATACTAGCACAAAGGTAATAGAAATTTTGTTTTTAATTATTATCTCCTGCCTTTTTTTTTCTTCTGTCAAATTTGAAAAAAATAATCTAATTTAATTTATTTAAATGTAATACTTTTATAAAGTAATCTTTACATACATAACATGTATCTGACATGTGTATGACTTTGACGGCCGCGCGTATCATACAACACAACAGACTACGTTACTGAGGCTGGCACCGACTCCAAAAATAAGTGACAATTATATATATGTATTTTAATAGTTATAGATTACTTTATAAAAGTATTAAGTTTTATATATTGTATTAAGTATACAAATTAGTAAGTTTCGTTATTAATCGTTTTTTTGTTATTAAGCTACTGTTTTCATTTACTTAAAGATTTTATGGCTTACGTTTCTAGAAGTCGGTTTAACTTTATTTTTAAAGTAATTTTTTTCACGAGTTTTAGTGATATTAATGAGTTGTGAACTCCAATAGAATAGAGTTCATTTACATGGCTTTCAGTTTATTGAATATATTATCACTTATTACAAGTCCGTTTGTTAAATAGTTGATATTTTTAGGGAGCTTTAATATTTATTAATAAGTACTTAGTTAAAAGAGTTTGATAATACTCGTTTATTAATTATATTTTTGTTATTATCATGGGTAGACAATAACACTGCAGCTCGAATGAAGACCAAACGTAGCCTTGAAAGTATTGCAGAAAAAAAACTTTTTACAGTATTGTGTCCTAACTCCTAACCGTTTAAGAGTTCCGTAGCTTCATCATGAGCACATCAGTATCAGATATGGATTTAAGCTTATCTTTCAAGCAACACGTTAGTCCTATACACCACTAAACAGTTTCCATCGACTAACTGCGGTACTGCCTCCCAACTCCTAACCGTTAAGGAGTTTTGTGGCTTCTTCAACAGCATAGCAGCATCAGACGTATATTCAAGTATACTTCACAAGCAACACTTTAGCTCTACATACTACCAAGTAGTTTTTATCAAAAAATTGCAGTGCTGTCTTCAAAATCCTAACAGTTGAGGAGTTCGGTGGCTTCTTCATCAGCACAGCAGCATCAGATGTTGAAACCATAATTGTCAATCATTATGTTTACCTAGGACAAGTTATTCAACTAGGGAGAGCCAACTTCGAGAAAGAGGTAAACCAATGAATCCAACTCGGTTGGGCAGTTCGGGAAGCTAAGGGAAATCTTCACGTCAAAAATCTCTAAGTGCCTTAAGTCTAAGGTCTGACCAATGTGTGCTACCAGTGATTACATACGGAACTGAGACGTGATCTTTGAATGTTAGCCTCATAACAAAGCTCAAAGTCGCTCAGCGTGCTATGAAGCGGGCTATGTTAGGAATCTCTTTGTGGGACAAAATCCGTATTACGGAAATCCGTAGGAGATCAGGCGTGACTGACATAGGCCGAAAGGTTAGCACGCTGAAGTGGATATGGCAGGCCACATCGTTCGACGAACCGATAACCGTGAGCTATGACGTTCTATGTGGGAGGCCTACGTCTAACAGTGGACATCAAAAGGCTGATGATGATGACGATTTACTTGTATATACTGTAAATAATGTAATTTATTTATTTCTAGTTATTATTGTAAATAAATTATACTTCAAATAATGTTAGGATAAAAATTAGGATATTTTATTTATCATACATTGTACGGTTTTTTGTCTTTTCTTCCAGATATCCCGTGGAAATGGTCAAGTGATTGAAAATCTCCAATACTAAATACATTACGGAAAATTTTAAATTTTTAACCGTCTCCATCAGCTCAAGGTTCTACCAGGCACCATGGATAAAAAGCCACCAGCAACCCCTATTCGAACCATTTCTGATTCCTACAGTTCCAAGTAAGTGTAGCAAATAGCATAATTGGATACGAGTTTTTTTTGTGAGACAAACAACAAACGAGCAAGCGGGTCACCTGATAGTAAGCAAGAAGCGCCGCCAATAGACACTGGTAACACAGATACTAGACAGCGGTACTGTTACGTTGCCGGCCTTTAAGGGATGGGAAGGGAAGGCTTGCGGATACCTCTATTACCGAACGAACCACGACATGTACTACTTTTATATTATCTATATAGTATATAACATTTATAGTTATTCTAGATACACGTGCCAGAACAAAATGCTTGTGTGAAGGAATGAAATATTGTTATTACAATATTTGATTCCTTCACACAAGCTGTCACATTGAAGAATGTCTCGCAATATCGCCGTATTTACCTATATGGAAAGAGTTTTCGCTTTCAACGATTACTCAAAGGGGTCGGAACGAATTTCTTTCCACTTTATTATCATTTTCAAAACAGTTTATATTAAAATATATCTATAATTATATATATAGTTTACTTGAAATATTGACTACATTGTATTATCATGTAGTACATAGTAAAAAAACAAAGTCGCTTATCGCTGTGATGCTAAGATCTTTAAAACTACGCAACAGATTTTAATATGTTTTTTAATAGATAGAGGGTGTCAACGGGGTGGTTTGTATGTATAATGTAGTAAAAAAGAATAATTTTCGAGATTCAGCACTTAATTGCCAACGCTGGCTTAGCGCTAAGTGATAAATCAAAACAATGTACAATGGCACGCTGCCAGTAGACCTAGATGCGGAGAAATTTGAATTCAGATAGTTTTTGAATTGTAAATTATGTATTTAATTTATTTCTTTTTATTATTGTAAATAATGATATGTACTACATTATTATACACCTTCAAAGGGTCTACAAAAAAGTCCGCAATTGTAATCAATTGCAGACTTTTTTGTAAATCCAGAAGAAATAGACCCATCTAGAAGAAATAAAAAAAAATTAAATAAAAATAACGTTTATTTTCTGCCTTTAAAACTAATAGTGACATTGTTAATTTAATTACAATTGAGTAAAGGGAGACAGGAGCCCAAACTAGGTAAACCCTGTGCTATGGGTCTCCTGGCCTCTCCAAATAACTGTGATACAGAAAATTTATAAGAGACGATACTAAAGATTAGAAGAAAATATACAATTAAATATTTCTAACATTGAGTCTCACATCCACATTACATAATGATATTATATTTAACAGTTTAATTTGTTAGTCATCATTTAAAGTTCGAATGTAGTAATTTTTCACTCTCATCATAATCTAAACTCAAAAGCCAATTAGTTATAAGTTTCTTTGTTTCATATTTAGATTTATTTGAATAGATGGTATGGTTATTTCTAAGAGTAGAAATAACCTTTCAATGACCATTTATTTCTTCTTATTGGTTCAAAGTTTGCATGCTGAACTATTATTTAGATATAACATGAATTTTATTTAAATATTTTTTATTCTATTTTTTAATAAATGTAATGCCTTTTTTACTATTATCATCTCGGCGGAAAAGTGGAACCCGGCTTCTGTGACGAAATTCTTGGATTTGAATTCTTGCTCATAATAATAACGTTCCAGAATTCTTTCTAGAGATCATTTCTGATAAACTTTGATGTCTGACTTAATTGTGGCTGATTTATGGCAATAAAAAAATGGATTGGCAAAAATTAATAAGATATTTGCTGTTCTGAGAAAGACAAGAATTTGTTAAAAAAAACCATAAAAAATATGAAAAAGAAAATGTTTGTATTTATTTTACATAATACTAGTCTCGTACTCGTTTCATATAGCGAAATGCTCAAATTGTTATTTTTTTAAAGTGGTAAAGCTACAAAATAATTTCATAAAACATAACAACAACATAACTTCACGCCTTTGTTACCCGAAGATGTAGGCAGCGGCTGATAAGCCTCGTCTCGCCGTCGTTATGTTTACGTCCCAAATGGAATAGGTGGCGAACCTATTGCCATACCGGGCACAAAGTTTTCAGTCATCGATATTTATCACACATAACTTCCGAAAACAATTTCGCAAAGTCATTGGTGTGTCAGTGTCAGAAATCGAACCAGGACTATTGATGTTGACTATTGAACCGAATATTGATGACTAAAAACTATGTGTCCGGTTGCCATACCGGGCACAAAGTTTTCAGTCATCGATATTTATCACACATAACTTCCGAAAACAATTTCGCAAAGTCATTGGTGTGTCAGTGTCAGAAATCGAACCAGGACTATTGATGTTGACTATTGAACCGAATATTGATGACTAAAAACTATGTGTCCGGTATGGCAATAGGTTCCCCACCTATTCCATTTGGGACGTAAACCAATTTTTGTTTGGCAAGTCGTGGCTTACACTTTCTGAGAGAAAAAGACGCGAAGTTATGTATGTTATACAATTAGTATTGTATAACATACACAATACACACCTGTTGTTTCAATTCCCTCCCTTCAACTCCTTAACTACTAGGACCCGAAGTAGATAGGTTTCACGGGTCCGTCTGCAAGATTAGGGTACTGCGGGAGCAGAGAAAAGCCCCGCTGCGGGCGCTGGCGTTGACGCGCTGGCGCCCGCGGCGTCTCTTCACTCTGAAGTTAGCCTCTCGGGGGCTGTGGTTGAGCTGAAGGGATAGGACAATGTGTGTCTGTACGGTAAATGGTGGCCGTACGTCCAATCCCACGATTTGCTGATCCCCACCACATCTCCGGTACTTGCCTAGATAGCAAGTAGTGCGGCAGCCGCACTACTACTAGCGAAAGCTACTACTACTACTACTAGCGAAAGCCGCACTGCGGCTTTCGCTAGTGGTTGCGCCAGTCGACTCTGCTGTGCTTCGGTCGTTATGTAGCTGCATGGATTTGCAACGTGAGGTGAACGTGCTTTACAGCTCCGGAACCAGCCGGATACTAGTAGCCGGTTTCTCTGGCGTCCCAAGCACGAATTGAAGTGTCAGCTACCTCTCAAGCGTAGCGCGCGGTCAGCAAGCAATAAACTGTTATGGAACCCAACTGGACAAAGGGGAGTGAATGAATGCACGGGGCGACTCTCCTTAAGAGTACCATGAAGATACGCTTATTGGTCCCGCACTTTAACTTCCGTTAGGGTGCGGCTAAAGTGAACCTTTTCAGGTCGGTGGGTCGTTCACTATAAACAATTTCAACCGTTAGGACAGGGAACTATGTTGTTTCAATTATAATATAATTGCATAAAAAAATGTTAAATTGATTGGAGGCAAGAGTAGAGATTAGTACCTTCCGAATAGTCATTTACATGAGTTTCTTGCCTGATTCTTCTCATGATAGCCCCTACACTCGGAATCGGGCCGCTCGTGGCGATTGCGTCCGTGTCTTTTTTTTGTTCCACGGAGGTACTTTCCACAAGCGCTCGTGTTTGTATTTAATTATAAATAATATGTTATCTGTACTTATTGACTATTTTTAAGTGTCTGTGAAGACCTATAAAAATAAAGTTATTTTGACTTTGACTTCATGTTTTGCCACAAAACTATTTAGTATGAGAGCTAGCAACGTCAGGAAAACAAGGAATTTACGTTGTTTGTTACATTATTTTTATTAAAGTTTTTGTAACACACATTAAGTTTACCACACCGTTCTGATGTTGTGCCAGGCGCAATTTTAGATGGTTGTCCATCTAAAATTGCGCCTGGTAGTTTTGATATTTCAAATCATTTCAATACGGCTGAAATTTTTATATGATGTTATATAAGTATCTAAAAACCCAGATTAATTTTGTCATATCGGTATTTTGAACAATAAACATCGTATCGTTATAAGATGTTACCTATGTGTTCTTCTGATATTTATGCTGTATCTTGTTAAGTTTCATAAAAATTCATATCGTAGTATTTACGTGAAAGAGTTAGAAACATGCATAAATCCATACTTACAAACTTTCTCCTGTTTAAGTAAGATTTTCATAGTTGAGATTGATCATTATCTTTAATTTCTACAACAATGTATCATTACTTTGCTACCATACTAATATATTAATTTACTTCATAGTTTTCAATTCTTTCTCTGTAATTTATTCGACAACAATTGCTCGACACAGCAAAATGATCCACATCACTATTCACTTTTGGATGCGTCTGGCTGAAGGTTAGCAACCATGATGGCGATAGCAGATACGAACGCAACAACTACCGCTAGCCATACTGCCTGTGTTACATTCAGGAGAGTAAGGGGAATAACATCTATAAAACTGGCCGACCTAAATTCGACGTTCAAAAACGTCTCTAGCTCTTATACCAATCGAAACGACTATGTGAAAAATCTCATTAATTTAATACAGTCTCTTAATTTTACCTAGTTTTAATGAGTATCCTCTTAAGATCTTTTCATCTTGTAACAAAAGCTTTCATATTCACCTCCGCGGGGTGTTTATAGGAAAAAAGATTTTATGAAAATATGAGTCATCCATGCTCTTCTAATTCAGACAAGGAAAAGGGTCGTTGGTTAACCAAAAAAAATAGCAGTAGAGTCTTGCTGAGTTCGCTGCTTGAATGGGCCGGCACCACCGGTGAAATACCACGACTTCTTGCATAACGCCGTGAAGTGACTCGCGCCGCGTTTTGTTCGGTGAGAGAGGTAGGCCCGATCCCCTTTCCCCTTCGTTTCTCCTCCTATTCCAGAAAAAAGAAGTATAATTTAACTGCAAAAGATTATCTTCGAAAAATATTAAATAAAAATGTCGTTTCCTTTCCCAATTATTTTATTGCTGTAATAAAGATTATTATTAATCACAAAGGAGTTAACTTTTCCGTCTTCTCTGTTCTTGTACACTTCACTAGCTCTCTAGCCCGGTTATTAAAGGCTATTATCCCTCTATAAAAGTGTATAATGTAATCTTCACTCAATTTTTGTGTAACCACCTGGAAAAAATTAAGAACAGTAAAAAATATATTAGATTTTAACAATTTCGCTGTAAGAGGAATAGAAGGAAAATTTCAAAATTTGTGACATAAATTGACATTCAATATTCAGATAGATTCGGTCCATTTTCCTTACAATTTCAATTTAATTGTCATTCCATTCTCAAAATATAAAAATCAGCACTTGCGCTAGATTTTTTAGTTAGGTCCATAAAAAAATACATCTTAATATCGTAACATATAAAATAATACAGAATATTGTTTTGATCTATTTGCAATTAAAAAGCCAAATCTCGACAATTTTCATTTTTTCTTTACAACATCATATATGAACCGCGTTGATACCCTCTAACTATTGAAAGTCGCATCAAAATCTGTTGCGTATTTTCAAAGATATGCGCATATAAAGTGACAGACAGCGGAAAGTGACTTTGTTTTACACTATGTAATGATTATAATTATTGTATTATTTATTAATAACAAGGATGGACCAAAGATTATTGACAAAGCCAATACATGAGACAAGTGCCATGAAGCCAGTCAGTATAGGTCGACCTAGTATACCATCATTCAACTAACGAGAATAAAAATCCCATAAACAAGCATCATGTGGAGGAATGGAAAGAAAGAAGTAGTCTCTGCCTACCCCCATGGAAAAAAAGATGACCTTATATATTTATGCTATTAGAGATGCGATAGTCTCGGTGGTCCAGTTGTCGAGCCCCCGATTCTGAATCAAGAGGTCGCGGGTTCCAATCCTGGCTTACACCAATGACATTTCGAAATAAATTTGTAATCTTATCTGTGATAAAAATCAATGACTAAAAACTTAGTGCGCGTTATGACCTATTCCATTTGGGACGTAAATATAACGGCGATTCCAGGCTTAACAGCCACTGCTTACACCTTCGGATAGGAAAAGGCGTGAAGTTATGTATAGAGATGTGTTGAATGTGTCGAATATTTAATAACTTTAGACTTCACGTCTTTTTCTACCCCATGATGTAGGCAGCTGTTGTCAAGCTTTACTAAAAGCCTTCATATGTTTAATAGACTTGGTCTCCAGTCCCTCATCACCTGGGATACTGAAGTAAAGGTACCAAAGAACTAACAACTCTATTTATTTTTATAAATGTAGATAGATATATAAATTATTTATACGACACCATAAAATAACTCGTTTAAAACTACTGCGCATATATTGTTTAATGATTTGCATACAAAATACAATATCTATTTTAACTAGAAAAATTATTGAGAAGATATCATAACATAACTTCACGCCTTTTGTTACCCGAAGGTGTAGGCAGCGGCTGTTCGTCGTGCTCGTCTCGCCGTTATGTTTACGTCCCAAATGGAATAGGTGGCGAACCTATTGCCACACCGGGCACAAAATTTTCAGTCATCTATATTTATCACACATAACTTCCGAAAACAATTTTGAAAAGTCATTGGTGTGAACCAGTGTCAGGATCGAACCCGGACCTCTGGATCAGAAGCCGTGTGCTCGACCACTGGGCCACCGAGACTAGTTAATGAATGAGAAAATTTGTATTTTTAATAAAACAAAGCACGTTTGAATTTTATTTAGTAACAATAGGTATTTCTACATATTAATAAAATTGGAGTGTCTGTTTGTAATAAGGAAATAAACGCTCTTTACAACATGCGTTTGAATATATGGATATATGGTACTAGTCTTCTCACAAAGTCCCTGGTATTGCTATTGATTGAAGTTGATAAGGATAGGAGGGCAAAGGATCAAGCGTGTCACCTGATGGTAAGCAACCTGCGCCGCTCATGGACACCGGCAACACTTATAGTGTTACCGTTGCGTTGCCAACCTTAAGGGGGAAGGATGTGGAAGGGAGGTGGACCTCCGGGTACCTCTCTCACCGAACGAAACGCGGCATGAGCCACTTTACGTCGATGTTCTGGGAGGTGGTGGTATTTCACCGGTTGAGATGGCCCATTCATGCATTCATTCAACTGCTAATTATTTTAACTGCCATTATTTTCATCATATCTTGGTTGTTAGTCGCCAATATCAAAAGATAAGCAAGTAAGGTGTGTAATAATCGTGCCTTTGTACTGCTTTGTACTCTCCACCTACCCCGCGAGGGATCTGGCGTGAAGTTATGCATGTATCTATCAGGAACTTGAATTGAAAAAAAAAATTGTTAGATAGTCCATTTATGAGGAAAGCTTTGGGGTATTAATATGATCGCGGCAATAATCTGTTTAGTGGAAAATGTATAAAATATGGCGCTAAGGAGTTCGCGTAGTCTGCTAGTAAATAATAATATTCAAATATTTGACGGGCCTCGTGGCGCATTGGTAAAACTACCGGTTGCAGCAATGAGGTCGGTGGTTCGATTCCCACCTGAGCACAAATATTTGTGACAAACATGAATATTTGTGTAGTGTCTGGGTGTTTTTCTATGTATTATAAGTATGTATTTACAAAAGAAACGTATTTAAGTACCTATTAACATTCGTTATCTAGTATCCATAACACAAGCATTTAGTTGCTTAGCTTGGAACTAGAGGGCGCTGTATGTATTGTGTCCAAGATATTATTATTATTATAAATGTGTGTGATTTTATAACACCAAACTTAGGGTATTTAGCTACTGAATGATAAGTAACACTTTAAATCTTTTTAAAGGTTTGAGTACATTCACGCGAACAAAATCACGGATAAGAGCTAATATAAACATAAAAATTAATACAGAGACAGAATTCATCAGCAAATCTTGAATTATTAATGGAAACATGACATTTCTAAGTTAAAAAGGCTTTTTTTACTGCGACCGAATCCCGTGCCCGAATTTAGTTGATTATTACGGAACTCAAATAACGGCACCATATTCCCAGGAGTCGAGTTCCGGAATTTAAAAGAAAATATCGGGGGCACGTCAAAATTATTTCATTTTTTTTTCTATAAATATTCCAATGACAAAAGAGATTTCATATTTCTAGAGAGAAAATGTCTCTCAAAGTGACCATGGAATAGTGTCTTCATTATTTATTCATGGCACTTAGGAGCACTTTTTTCTTGCAAATTGCTATCCTTTTGAACAACTTAAGGCTTAAATATATAAATATTTATGTTTGGGTGAGAATCAAATTTGCCAATATCTCTTCAGATGCCACCAAGTCAGCGAGAGCGGTTTTAAGCCGCTATCATGGGCATCTTGGCCCTTATGTACAAATGATTGTATTTGATCCATATTGTCAACTGATCATATTTAATTACTGGCTTCATATCATAACATAACAAAACTTCACGCCGTTTTCTACTCGAATGTGTAGACAGTGGTACCTATTGCCATACCGGGCATTTATCACACATACCTTTCGAAATTAATTTCGAAACGTCATTGGTGTGTGCCTGGATACGAACTCGGACCACAAAAGCCGTGTGCGCAACCACTGGACCACCGAGACTATATATTGGCTATAATGGCTATAGTATTCTTAACCTGATTTAAGTTACTAGTTTCAACATATAAGGTTCTATTCACAAAGACTTTACTTCTACAATTACAGATTCAATACCAAAACTAATGTTATTTTGCCTATTCGGATATAAGCAAAAGAATACGACGGGCCACGTGGTGCATTGGTAAACTACCGACTGCAGAATCTAGGCTAGCGGGTCGATCCCCAGCCGAGTACAAATATTTGTGACAAATCATGAATGTTTGTATGGCGTCCGGGTGCTTTTCTATGTGTAATATAAGTATGTATTTAAAAAAAAGTATGTATGTATTCGTTATTTACTTTCCATAACACAATCATTTGGTCGCTTAGCTTGGAACTAGAGGGCGCTGCGTGTATTATGTCCAAGATATTATTATGAATGTCCATGGATGTGTGTAAAATAAATACGCGGTAATGAATGGTAAAGTGTGTAATGTATTATTTATTGAAAATAATGTATTTTACGCATGATTAAAAAATTAACGTTACGTAACGTAACGTAGATAACTTCACGAAAAAGAATAACTTCACGCTTATAACTTCACGCTTTTTCTACCTGAACGTTTAGGGAGTAGCTGTAAGCCCCGACTCGCCAAATTTTATTCCGAAAAGCCTTCTAGTGAATCCCACGTCTTCTGGACCACCCAATTATAAAATATACTTTGATTGCAAACTCATCTACATTTATTAATTAATGTACACCTTACATTTTCTCATTCTCTCATTATCTCATTCTCGGTGGCGCAGTGGGCGAGCGCACGGCCTCTGATCCAGAGGTCCGGGGTTCGATTCCAGACACTGGCTCACACCAATGACTTTTCGAAATTAATTTCGAAAGTTATGTGTGATAAATATCAATGACTAAAAACTTTGTGTCCGGTATGGAAATAGATTCGCCACCTATTCCATTTGGGACGTAAACAAAACGGCGAGACGAGGCTTAAAAGCCGCTTCTTACACGGTCGGATAAAAACGGTGCGAAGTTGTGTTATGTTATGTTATGTTAATACGCATAAAGTTTTAAAATGAAAAGGGTTGAAAGCAAAGAGTGGTTGAATATGAAAAAAATATAAACCTTTTGAACATGAGTTTTCTGAACTCATTATGTCCTTACTGAGTTATATATTATCTATCTTGTTACAATTTTCAAGATTACAGTTGAACGATAAAATTCTTGATAAACAAAACAAACATTTGAGATTGTCGTGTGAAGCATTTGACATATCTATTTACAGTCGATCCCGATACGTCAGTAATTTGTATGAAACAATTTGGCCACACTGTATTTGTCCTGGTTAAATTTCAATAAATAAAGTTCAACAAAATTATGTTGTCCCAATTGTCTAACTAGAATTAGACAACAATTGGGACAACAACCCAATTTACGGTATAATAATATCATTGACTAGCTTAAAATAAAAATGTATAAATTTGAACTTAGCTAGGACAAACAAACAGACAAAATATTTATAAAAGATGCCATTTTTATACATGAACAGTGTATAAATCCATATGATAATTAAGAAGAATTTAAATATTCAAAACATTTGTAAGACTTTTTTACTCAAAAGTTTGATGCTCGTCTTCCAGCCCTTTTTTAAAAAATTGTATTTATAACAATTAAGTTGTTTGGAAACAGAATCCACTATCATAAGCAAGACTAACAGTACTACAGGCCATCTAAGCCACTAGATCTGGCTGCATGATGCAATAGTAAATATAAATTACGTGTCAATATGTTTGACGCTACTGTATTGGGGTTAATATGATATAATTTCTGACAATATATTAGAAGACCCGTGTAAAATAATGGCCATATGTTATATTTATTTGCAACATGGTGGAAGCCGTGAAACAGAGACCGACCTCGTTAACATTCCGTAGTGTATATCTAGTGTACGGTATTTATTTTTTACAATATTTTTTTTTTAGTGGTGAAAAGTAAAAACGTTTAACCGAGATTAATAGATATGAAGGCCATCAGTTTGATCAGTTTAGCAGCAAAAGTGTATGGGAAAATTATTGAAAGGAGAATGAGGGTTATATCTGATGGAGTGTTGTGGGAGGCTCAGGGTGGTTTTAGATGCGGACGAGGGTGCATGGATCAGATTTTTTCTCTCCGCAACATCGTGGAGACTGGCTGTTAACCGGAAGGTTTTCTGCGGTTTTGTGGATCTGGAAAAAGCGTTTGACAGAGTGTTACGAAAGGATCTGTGGGGCATACTCCCGGGCTACGGGGTGAGCGGAGCACTGCTGCGCGCTGTGCAGTCCACTTATGAGGGCTGCACAGCGTGTGTGCGTGTTGACGGCGACTTGTCCCCCTGATTTGACGTCAATATCGGCGTCAGACCCCTGTCTGCTGCTCCCTGCGTGCTGTCCGCTCGACTGTTCATCCTGTACCTGGACAGTTGTCTCCAGAGAGTGAGATCGATGGATGTAGGGATGCGAATGGGTGACCTAGCTGTGAGCTGCCTGCTTTATCCAGATGACGCCGTGCTTCTAGCCGAATCGCCGTCGGACCTGCAAACACTAAACTCACTTGCAGTTGAATGCGACGAAAACGAAAGTTATGGTGTTTGAAAGGGAGGAATCCAGAACAGATGCAAGGATAATGATTGATGATGTAGTGCTGGAACAGGTGAATGAAATTGTATATCTTGGATGCGCTTTTAGCAGAGATGGATGGTACACCGCGGATGTAGAAAGACGAGTGGCGATAGGAAATAGCGTAAATGGAGCGTTGGGCAGATTCCTGGGCGCAAAAAAACGTTAGCAGAAAAGCCCAGCTAGCAATCCACAATGCAGTCCTGATCCCAACGCTAACTTATGGAAGCGAGAGCTGGGTATGGCAGAGTATGCATGAAAGTAGAATAAACGCGGTAGAAATGAGGGCACTACGCAAAATCTGCGGAGTGACTCTCGCTGACCGCGTAGAAAACAAGATTGTAAGGAAGGAAGTTGGTTTGAAAGAGAGTGTCGGTGTAAAAGTAAGAAAGGGCATGCTCCGATGGTTCGGACATGTAGAAAGAATGGTTGATGCAAGACTGACTAAGCAGATATACAATACAAAAGCGGATGGATGTAGGAGTCGAGGACGGCCAAGACACACATTCCATGACCAAATAGAACGTGATCTGGAGGAAGGTGATATTAAGAGCCTCAAAAACCGACGCGCGTGCATGAAAAGAGTTATGAAAGTAAACGAAGCGAGTGAGGCGTGTAAGAAACACGATTCGGGGTAGGCAGAGAGAACAGAGCGCCATAGGGCACGCCCTATGGCGCTCTGTTCTCTCTGCTTACCCCGCAAGGGATTTGGCGTGAAGTTATGTATGTATGTATGTAATAGATATGAATAGTTTCATAGAAGTCTATTTAAATAATACCATTATTGAAGTATCTAGTATTTCTGGGAAATTAATTTCCCTCAGTAGCATGAAACAGCAGAGGCTCAATCCGAGGCTGTTCACCAACCAGTATAACGGAGGTAGGCTGATAGTACTACTACTATCAGCCTACCTCGGTTATACTGATATATTTTATTATTATATTTTTTATAATATTTTTTATTTTTAAATTTGAAACTTAGAATATTTGATTTAGATCTTGTCAGAATACATTTGGCATCAATACCTGTATTTTTTTATGACGTCATCATTATCACAATTTTGCAAGTTATGTTTTCTTAATCCATATTTATTACGCACAATATCATCAGGGCGATCATTATCCGCGGTATCATCATCTTTGTCACTTGTATCGTTTTCCGTTACAGAATTATTAGAAATGTTACATGTACACACACAAACATGTATCTCTATTTTTTTTCAAATCTATTATGAAACGTTTTATTTTCACTTAGACCTTTGCTTAAAGTGAGTCTTTGTGTCTTTTCAATTGACAATACCAAAATTAAAATAATGTCCTTCATATTACAGGCCCATAATTCAGTAATCACGTTTCATGGTTGAATAAATTTTTTGCGCGAAGTGTACCGCGTCTGCTGTCGTAGTATAATTCGCATAAAAGATTATCAGGATTTATGGATTAATCTTTATAAAAAGAGAAGAATTATACAAAAGCCATGATTATTCTGTTTGCTTGTGTACTCTAATATATCTTCTTTTATACTCAATAATTAGTTCTCGTAATCTTCTCAGTCTGGTCACTTGTTTGTTGCATTTGAATATATGGAAATTAAGATAATCTCGGATTTATTACAGGCATTAAGTTTTAATAAAGGAATGGTTTTCTCCTGTAGAAACACATGATAAATATAATTATATTTTCACAGAATCGAGTTGGCATACAATGGATCCAGAGACGATTTGAACACATATATACCATCAGAACACAGGCCTGTTGCTTCAAATACATCGTAAGTGTTCATTTTTAAATAGACAACAGTGTGACTAAATCGATGAGGGACAATATTGTGCCCGTTTTCTGGTATTAGATACCGTCTTATACATGGGGCCGAAAAAAAGCATGAGACTCGAAACATAATTGCACATGCCTACACCTTCGCTTATAAGAGGCTTTAAGTTACATTTTTATGGAAAAATATTCATCCGAGGATACCTTTCTCGCGGGAACGCAATTGGGTACTACCAAGTTTCGGTATTACGTCAATTTACTGAGAGTCATGGTATTTCAAGTGGTATTTATTATTTCGTTGCAGAAGTTTTGGCGCCTTGGCTCATCTTCTCAAAGCGTCACTAGGCTCTGGTGTGTTGGCTATGCCATTGGCTTTTAAGAATGCTGGACTGTTGATAGGAAGCTTAGGTACTCTGTTCATTGGATTCATTTGCTGTCACGTGGTCCATATTTTGGTGAGTAAAACATATTTTATTAATTCATTAACCAGTTTCTAACATACATACATAACTTCACGCCTTTCGTTACCCGAAGGTGTAGGCAGCGGCTGTTAAGCCTCGTCTCGCCGTTATGTTTACGTCCCAAATGGAATAGGTTTCCAGTTTCTATTATAAAAATAACGCCTTTGAATTGATATCGAACCCATTAAAGACAAATTAATATGTAGTGAGATCTTTTGTTATGTGTCTGTGTTGTTTTCAGAAGTTAAGTGTGATAGACATCGATGACTGAAAACGTTGTGCCCGGTATGGCAATATGTTTACCACATTTGGGACGGAAACATAACGGCGATACGAGGCTTAACCGCTTAGCCGCTGCCTACACCTTCGCGTAAGAAGAGGCGTGAAGTTTTGTTATGTTATGAGAGTGACGTAAAGAAAGCGGAGGGCAGCAAAGTTGTAAAAAGTGTCATCTTGACATTCTCGAGCGTAGCTAATTTTTGAAAAATAATTCAAGGATTACGAAAAATATTTATCTACCTAAGAATGACGATTTCGAATACCAAAAATTCGTCGATAGATTTAAATGCGTGCTGCCAATATTTCCCTTTTCGCGAGTTTATCTATTACTTATAAATACAAGATTTCTACTTAAAACATACACTTATTTAATTTCATGCATTGTATTTCCTTGTCAACTTACAAGGTTCCTGGATTTTTTTGTCAGATTAGACAAATCCTTCCAGATTTCGTTCTCTCACTTAATCTGACGGCATAAAGCATAAAGATGAACCATATATATATCTTCATCTGACGCGCTCAGTGGCAGCTTATTTTTGGTGCACTTAACAGTCCCTTAGAAAAGCTGACGCGTTCGCTAAATGCCAACGTGCTAAACGTACACCCCGCAACGTAAACGACTATACGGTTAGCATGTGCACATTATTACTAATATGTAGAGCATTGGTACTATCAATATCTGACGCGCTCGAGTTATTTTTTTACATATTTATAGCTGTTTTTCCAACCGATGAAGAATTATATTTTATGTCATTTTTTCTTCTTAACATCAACATCCAAGTTTCGCAACCCAAATGCAATTAACAGTAGTAGAACCAAGTAATTTGCGGCATGATAGAGCCGGCTCGTTCGGTGAAATACCACGACCCCTTAGAAGATCTAAGTAAAATGGCTCATGCCGCGTTTCGTTCGGTGATAGAGGTATCCGGAAGCCGACCTCCCTTCCCCATCCTACTCTTTTAAAGGTCCGCAACGCAACTGTAACACTAAAAGTTTTGCAGGTGTTCATGGGCGGCGCTGGTTACTTACCATCAGGTGACACGCATTCTCGTTTGCCCTTCTATCTCATAAAATAACCAAGTATTAGTAGGGCTCCCCTAGTATCTAGTCTTCTGTATTGCAAAAATAATATCACTAAGCCTGTGCCCCGAAATACTACATCTTCCCAATCTGTGACAAACATGAATATTTGTGTGGTGTCTGGGTGTTTTTCTATGTACCTATTATAAGTATGTATTTACAAAAGAAAAGTATATATGTATTAATATGCGTTATCTAGTATCCATAACACAAGCATTTAGTTGCTTAGCTTGGAACTAGAGGGCGCTGTGTGTATTGTGTCCAATATATTATTATTATTATTATCTGTCCGTAGAAAATTTAACAAATTCGAAAGCTTCTGAAGTCTTAATCGTAAATATTGTCGCAGATGTTCCTCTCGTTAGACAATTATACAGATTAATGTACAGACAACGGACTAAGAAGACAGTCTCTCGGCCAATCAAACCACGAATAAATGTGACTACAGCATCATAGCTGAGTGACATATTTATGGCTCTCCACTTCTGTCCGAGTGTTTTAGATAAATCAAAATGGTTTATAGGTATAGCACAAAATTCGCTTATAATTCTATTAATACCCAATTAATATAAGTGAATTTCTATAGATATATTTTACTGATGATTTTAAGAATACGCGACTGTGTGTCATGAACACCACGGTGCGTTGCCATCCTTTAAAGGAGTAGGAGGGGAAAGTAAGTGGAAAAGTGATCGCACCTACTAATACCTCTGTCACCAAATGAAAGGCGGCACGAGCCACTTTACGCCGATATTCCGAGAGGTCGAGCCGGCCAATTCTTGCGGCGATCTACAAGACTCTACCACTGCTAAATGACAAAAACTACCAATTTATGATAACAAAATAGTTTGACATCTCTATAATTTTATTACAATATATTTACATAACAGCTAAGTTTAAATTTTACTTAAATAATTACCTGTCAGAGTTGTAAAATGTAAACCAAGTTTATGACGTCAGTATCTTATTTGATTAAGTGGTCTTGATGTTCGCACGTTTTATATTGTCTTTTTTTTATTATAAATAAACAAAATTAATTCCCTTTCTTACGTTTTCGCGTATAATACTCATAACAATTAAACAACATTCACAGTGATAATGGAAATTCTAAGGCACCTGAATTTATTTGAAAACTAAGCTCGTGGTTCACTGCATGATTGGGCCGGCTCGACCGGTGAAATACCACGACCTCTCAGAAGATCGACATAAAGTGGCTCATGCCACGTTTCGTTCGGTGAGAGAGGTACCCGGAGGCCCACCCCTTCCCCATCCTTTCCGATCCCCGAAAGGTTGGGAACGCAACAGTAACACTATATGTGTTGCTGGTTACCATGGGCGGCGTTGGTTGTTTACCATCAGGTGATACGCCTGCTCGTTTGCCCTCCTATCCCATAAAAAAAACATATTTATTGCTATAAATGAAATAAGTGTTTTTATCAACTACCATAATTAGCGAGTCTCGACTGTTAAAAGGGAATAGAGGGCCGTCTTGGGACGCCTGGCAGATGTCAAACATCGACAGTATTTTATACAGTTACACTTCATTTTATGTACAACTTAATACAATACAAATAACACGCCATTACCTAAAAAGTGGTAGAGCCAAGCAGTTCGCTACATGAATGGGCCGGCTCGATCAGTGAAATACCACGACCTCTCAGAAGATCGACGTAAAGTGCCGCACATGCCGCGTTTAGTTTGGTGAGAGAGGTTCCCGAAGGCCCAGCTGCCTTCCCCAAGCTTTCCCATCCTACTCCCTTACAGGTCAGCAACGCAAGTGTAACTCTATATGGGTTGCACGTGTCCATGGGCTGCGCTGGTTACTTACCATCAGGTGACAAGCATGCTCGTTTGCCCTCCTATTCCATAAAAAAAGAAAAAGATTTACTTATATTCCTTTAGTAGGGATAGCGTGGTGATGCATCGCCGTGGCCTGTTTTGCTACGCCGACAATCAGGTTTACCGTTGCCTAAAGATGTTTCACATCAAAAAATCCTGCTCTAAAAAATATTCAAATTATTTTACAATCTTTAACATGTTTTACATTATGGCTTTGGTCCTTCCGCAGGTGAGAACATCTCAAGAACTATGCGTGGAATTAAAAAGACCAGCTCTGGGATATGCGGACACATGTGATTTGGTGTTCCAAAATGGGCCCAGACCCATGCGAAAATTTGCGCAATTTGCCAGGTATGATTACAATCTAACACCTAATGGTAAGTACATTTTTTTATTTGCTTTTTCTGGCGCAAAATTACGAATAAATTATAAACAATTTAGACAGTTTTTCTATTTCTTCTTTATTGTCTTTACATATTTCCAATATATTATATATATATTATTATATATTATATTTATAATATCTCGAATTCGCCCACATCATTTATTTGTCCTCAAAAATTTCTCGTCCCACTGCTCCTGAATAAGTAAACAACATTGCTCTTTCGCTGTCATGTTTAGGCTGTCATATTATCTGACATATACAAATTCTATTCCTAGGGATTACGTCGGATCTTATTTACCAAAATATAACATATATAAAACTTCACGCCATATTATACCCGAAGGAGTCGACTCGACTTCTTACGCTCCAAAGGGATAAAGTAGTGGAACCTATTGCTATACACCGGCCACAAAGTAGTCAGTCATTGATATTTATCAGACATAACTTCCGAAAAGAATTCTGAAAGTCGACCCCACGACATCTAAATCAGAATTAGGGTCTCACCCACAAGACTACCAAAACTACGCTCATTTAGCACCAGTACTGTTATAACTAAGATTACGGAGGAGATATTAAGATTTGCCTGTTTAGAAATTAACAGTTCGTGTAGAGTGTCAGTGTAAAAGTAATAATGGGCAAACTCCGATATTTTGGACATGTAGAAAGAATGGATGAAGCAAGATTGATTAAGCAGATATACAATGCAAAAGCGGATGGATTTAGGAGACGAATACAGCCAAGACGCACATTCCATGACCAAATAGAACGTCAACGAAGCAAGTGAGGCGTGTAAGAATCGTGCCTTATGGCGCTCTGTTTTTTTTTATTTTATTTTATATGTAATAGGTGGGCAAACGAGCAGGCGTGCCACTTGACGGTGAGCAACCAACGCCGCCCATGAACAACTGCAAAACAGATAGTGTTACGGTTCCATTGCCGACCTTTAAAACGGCATAGAGAAGGGGTCCGAAGTGGGATGGGGAGGGAAGAGAAGGGCTTGGTCCTCTGAATTCCTCTCTCACCAAGCGAAACCCGGCATAATATGCCACTTGGCGTTGATATTCTGAGAGGTCATGGTATTTCAGAACTTTATAAGTAAACGACACCTCAGCCATAAAATGTATGATATTACCGGTGATCTATTGCCCTGGGATAGTTCCACATTCATGTTGAGTCTTAAAGATCTATTAGTTTTAGTAACAATCCAATATATTGTAATTTTTTCCAGAGAATTAGCTGATTGGGCCTTGGCGCTGACACATACAGGCGCCTGTTGTGTCTACGTTGTAGTCATAGCTGAATCGTTTCGACAGGTAAATTATATGATGCTTTTCAAAATATCCTATACACTATATATAAAAAGTTTCTATCCAAGAATAGAATGATTTCTTCTTTCAGTCTATTGTAAAAATTCAGAACTCATCTAAAGAATTTGAAGTGAGCATAATATATATATATTTATAATTGAATTATTTTATATTATTGCAACTCCAAAAAGTGCTGGAAATAACTCGCGAAAGTCAGGATTCAAACACGAGACTTATGGCCGATAAAATCACTTTTTTTATCGCGGATACTTAAAATAGTCAACAAAAAAACATTACATATATCGTGGTTTATAGTTACAGCGATAGAGCCAAGCAATTCGCTGCATGAATCGTGAGAGGTCGTGGCATTTCATGAAATACCACGACCTCTCAGAAGACCGACGTAAAGTGGCTCATGCCACGTTTCGTTCGGTGAGCGAGGTACCCGGAGGCCCACCCCACTTCCCTATCCTTTCCTATCCCCTATCCCTTAAAGGTCGGCAACGCAACAGTAACACTATATGTGTTGCTGGTGTCTATGGGCGGCGTTGGTTGCTTACCATCAGGTGACACGCCTGCTCGTTTGCCCTCCTACTCCATAAAAAATAAATATATATATTTATAAATATCACACACACATATATATAAATATAACACAAGCATTTATTTGCCACAAGTAACGACAATTACTGTTTACTGTTCACTGTTGTGCCATAAAAAAAATAGAAATTGGGAAATAGAAGTGTATTAAATCAATACTATACAAACTTCTTAAAATTATTATATTTTTCCAGGTATCGTTAGCTTATGGCGGGCCTGCGTGGTCAGTTACAATATACTGTACTCTTACACTAGTGGTGCTGCTACCTCTCACTCAGATCAACAAGCTGAAGTATCTCGTACCTTTCTCTGCCTTAGCCAATGTTGTATGGCTGGTCTCAATATGCATATCCATATACTACTGTTTGAAAGATCAGCCTGCAATCTCTGAGAGAAATTTGGCCACTTCTATTACTGGGATACCGACATTTATAAGGTCAGTAATTAATTGAAAACATGCATTGGTGTCTTACTTTAGGTTATTTATTATAAATTTTAACTGTGGGCTGGCTCGACTAGAGAAATACCACGACCTCTGACAAGAAATGACAAGTTGACGGCCATTAGGTAGCCCACTTGCTCGTTTTCCCTCCTTTCCTTTCTGTTTTGTGTATTTTGGGGTTCAAACTTAGGACTTAATCTGTATTATATTCCCCATCGGTATAATTATTTTTAGGATTATAACGATGTATATGATCAATCACATATTCGTTTGTGTTTCAGCACAAGTCTATTTGCTATGGAAGGAATAGGAGTGGTCATGCCAGTAGAGAACGAGATGAAAAGCCCTCAAGACTTCCTCGGGTGTCCAGGAGTGCTGAACACAGCTATGACTGCTGTTGCCTTACTGTACGGCTTTGTGGGATTCTGCGGTTATTTGAAGTTTGGTGAGGAAGTGCGAGGCAGTCTTACGCTCAATCTACCTCAAGATGAAGTGTAAGCATAGAGAAACTTGTATTAGACATTAGGACTCATGAGGGGAGAGGCTGAGGAGAAACATAACTTGTATTTGAATTTACCTTATCTTATTATGTATTTAAATTAAAAATATTAATTTTCAGACTTGCTCAAACTGCAAAGGTAATGGTGGCAAGCGTGATGCTGTTATCTTTTGCGTTGATATACTATGTGCCTGTAGACGTAATCTGGAGGAAGCTCCAAGACAAAGTACCACCTAAGAGACAAGCATGGACTTTGGCAGCTCTGCGATTAGCTGGAACACTACTAATAGGTATGGTTAAATTTACTTTTTGTTTTTTTTTTATGAAATAAAAGGGCAAACGAGCGTGCAGGTCACTTGGTAGTAAGCAACTAACTACGCCCAGGAACACCTGCATCACAGTAGGATGATCTGCTCTATTTTCATCAATTTAAATCACTTACGGATATGTCTCAATTGACCAGTGGTCGAGCACTCTGCCTCTGAATCTCTTGATTCTCTCTAGCCCGAATACTGAACCGCCACTCAATGCTTTCCAACCAATGCTTTCTCGGAAGCTATGTGTGATTAATAAATATAACTGACAATATTGTGCCTGGTATGGTATGGTTCCGCAATTTACTCCATTCGGCAAAAATCGGTCAGTCAAGGTTACCTTGACTCGCCGATTTTTTATGTCCCATTCGGATAGTCAGATTCAGGTAACCTAAAGCATGAAGTCATAAAATAAATAAACTGTTTTATGTTACAGTGGGCATTGCTAGTGCTATACCAAGGCTGGAACTATTTATGGAACTGGTGGGAGCTGTTTGTCTGTCAGTGATGGGTCTACTTCTACCAGCTATCGTTGAAACTGTTTGGAGGTGGAACAGGGACATTAGTCTCTTCTCATTCACTGTTTTGAAGAACTTCCTGATCGGTTTATTCGCTATTGTAGCTATGGTTTCAGGAGTGACTTACGCCATCATTGCGATTGGAGAGAATCTGTGATTTTTATTATATGTTATAATTGTAAATATTAATTAATTAATAAAATATTTATTTAGTGCCTACTTATTTTTGAAGGGCTATATTTTTTTCAATAAGTTTATATATAATTTATTTGGGGTACATACATACATACATACATACATAACTTCACGCCAAATCCCTTGCGGGGTAGGCAGAGAGAACAGAGCGCCATAGGGCACGATTCTTACACACCTCACTCGCTTCGTTGACTTTCATAACTCTTTTCATGCACGCGCGTCGGTTTTTGAGGCTCTTAACATCACCTTCCTCCAGAACACGTTCTATTTGGTCTTGGAATGTGTGTCTTGGCCGTCCTCGACTCCTACATCCGTCCGCTTTTGCATTGTATATCTGCTTAGTCAGTCTTGCGTCAACCATTCTTTCTACATGCCCGAACCATCGGAGCATGCCCTTTCTTACTTTTACACCGACACTCTCTTTCAAACCAACTTCCTTCCTTACAACCTTGTTTTCTACGCGGTCAGCGAGAGTCACTCCGCAGATTTTGCGTAGAGCCCTCATTTCTACCGCGTTTATTCTACTTTCATGCACACTCTGCCATACCCAGCTCTCACTTCCATAAGTTAGTGTTGGGATCAGGACTGCATTGTGGATTGCTAACTGGGCCTAATTGGGGGCATAATTTGGGGTACAGCGGGATCTAATTATCTCTAGTTCGTGCTATCTTGACAGCGGAGGACAGGTTTACATGGCTGTAACATCTGATTTTGTATAGACTTCTTTTAAAAGCTGTGAATATAAGTATATTTCGGAGGATCTGAATTGCATAAACCTTGGTTAATAATTACCACTAGGTGAGGTGTTTAGGGTCGGGGTAATTTTTTTAAATATTTATTTTTAAAGTCCCCGCGATACTTTTATACAGAAAGGTCTGCCAAAATTACTCACATGAGGTTTGCAGGATTAATGACGTCCTAAGTACACATTTTGGGTTGAACGGAGTCTGAGAACGGTTATACATATTATAGCGCCTGATTTATTTATACTTACCCACAATTAACAAGCCTAATAATCCCTGGTTAATTGTCGATTAGCGTAAATACGCCTAATGTGAGCAAAGAAAATGGCAGCTCCGAGAACAGATTGGGTTGTTTGAACTACAGCTATATATTGCTCGAGTCCCTTCACTATCTGATAATCTTGTTATACTCTGCCCATCTAAATTTATGGAGCTAAATATACCAGAAAA
The DNA here is from genome assembly GCA_905147225.2 of Euproctis similis. NCBI lineage: Eukaryota > Metazoa > Arthropoda > Insecta > Lepidoptera > Erebidae > Euproctis > Euproctis similis. Next base: position 3,698,122 of record LR990113.1, on the reverse strand, counting down.
ATTACGGTCAAAAGGTTTACGGTTTCTCTGAACATTGGGACCACAAAGTATAACATATTTGGCCTTTGTTTCATTAAATTTTTCTTGTATTAGTTTTTCCAGTATACTCGGCATAGTTCAGCTAGAATTTTAGTATAAGTATCTAGGCTATGATCTTTTCCATCCTTCACAATCAAGCCAAATAATAACTGAAATAAATGTAATATTATAAAACTATACCACCCGATCTCAAAAAATAGGGCTACGAAGAAAAGTTCGCAAACTAATGTAAATAATAAAATATGCCCAGGTTCTTAGGCTACAAGTTTAAAGTCTACTTCTTAGCCTCCTTTCTATGAATCTTTTATCTAACTATGATTAGTCAGAAAAAATTAATCGTATGGGAGCTTTCACATTTAATATAGCGCCTGACTCAAACGCATAGCAATATAGCATACACTGCAATCAAATCAAATTAATAATAATATCATGAAGTTACTTGCATATTTAATATTGAATTTCATAGTGGCTATCAGGTAAGTGGTCTAATTATTATTTTATGGAATAAGAGGGCAAACGAGCAATTGGGTCACCTGATGGTAAGCAACTACGCCCATGAACACCGTGGTGCGTTGCCGTCCTTTAAGCGAGTAGGAAGAGAAACAGAGAGAAAAGGGGATCGGGCCTCCGGATAGCTCTCTCACCGAACGCAATGTGGCACGAGTCAGTTCACGACGATATTCGAAGTGGACGTGGTATTTCAGCAGTCGAGACGGCCCATTCATACAGCCAACTGCAAGACTCTACCTACTGTTTAAACAACAAATGACTATTCTATTTACTTTAGCTACGAGAATGTAATAATCGTAACAAGTGTTGCCACGTTTTAATCCGAAGCACTATTATAAAAATGAGGTAAAACATGTCTAATAACCTACTATGAGGCGAGAAAAAAGTAAATGAAAGCTACATAAGACACGGGCTTAGTAATTTTACTTAGAGGAAAAAATGTTTTCCTTGTGATCGGGGTCATAGCATTATTAGTAGACGAAGGGCAACTTGTAGGTAGTGTCCGACCGAACCTTCGGCTTCGGCTTCCGCCACCTTCGGCCAAAAATCGTCTTCGGCGAGATCTTCAGCTTCGGCTGGATTCTGGGCCGCAGCCGAAGGTCCAAGAACAGTCCGAATTAAGCGAACTGTTACGAAAGAGTGAGTGACTGACGGACCGGACTGCACTTAGTTCAGTGCGGATACCTCTATTACCGAGAGATAAGCGGCATGAGCCACTTTACCCTGATATTCCTTTTTAGCTGCGGATAATATTGAAGAAAATTATTAAATTACTAATAGTTTATAAACCTTCGGATTCGGCTTCGGCCAAAAATAGACCTTCGGTCGGACACTACTTGTTTACTTTGTAATTTTTGTTTCCTTAACACATCTTACACCCAAAGGTGTCGATAGTGAAGATGAAGTGAAAAATGATAGGCAAAGAATTGGTCTGAACTATACACGGGTCGATAATATGACTAAGGACAAATGTCATTTTTACGGCAGCAGAAATACTAGAAGCAAATTAAAATGAACCACCCATCGGTTACTAATGATCACCGTGACATGAGTTTTTTTTATATAACTACATCCAAAACATCCTGTATAAGATGCGATTAAAAACTAATTTCATGATAATTACGCGTACGTCTTTACAAATTGCTGCATCATTTGATTGTAATATGTCATCATATATCAGGGTATTGCTGGCCGTTTAGATTGTCCGGTATATGTAGAACATGAAAAGCCAACTTTATCTGCAACTTTCGCACGTAATTACGGAAAAAAATAATAAAAGTAACTACCGTTGTCTACCTGTTAAAGATATTACGGGTGTGAAGATAATGTGGTTAAATATTATTCCTATAAAAAAAGAAACCCATGTCATAGGGTAGTAGGTAGGTCGCCAAGAATTGATTTTAGGATCACATTGACAAACTTCGTAGCATAGTGACTGATAATTGCTTCATTATTTTGTCATTGTTTCTAATAGAAGATAGAAACAATAGCATAATGTTTGATAGGTAGAGCCACGCAGTTCGCTGCTTAAATGGGCTGGCTCGACCGGTGAAATACCACGACCTCTCGGTTTCGAAGGAGCTATCCGGAGGTTTGTTGGTTATGGGCAATAATTGAATTGATATTTTTTATGGGATAGGAGGGCAAACGAGCAAGCTGATGGTAAGCAACCTGCGCCGCCCATGGACACCAGCAACACATATAGTGTTACTGTTGCGTTGCCCACCTTTAAGAGAGTGGGATAAGAAAGGATGAGGAAGGGTGGGTGGGCCTCCGGGTACCTCTCTAACCAAACGAAATGCGGCACGAGCCACTTTACGTCGATCTTCTGAGAGGTCGTGGTATTTCACCGGTAGAGCCAGCCCATTCATGCAGCGAACTGCTTGGCTCTACTACTCTACGATAATATAGGATAGGGCGGATGTCATTTTTTTTTAAACGCATTAATTTTCATTTTTGCCATTTAATCATTTTTCATAAGATGTATTTATTTCAGATAAAATATTTCACTTTTGATCACAATCCGGAGTGTTCAGTGATAAAACTTCTAATAGTAGGCGCTGCTATGTCCGCAAACACGCTTGGACTAAGTGGCTGAGCACATCCACGTCCATAAGACACGATCCCTACAGCCATGCCATCTTGAGTGGCTGCACCGCCAGAGTCACCCTAGAAATATACACAAATAGACTTTAAAATCAATAGGAATTTCCAACAGTGGTACTGCCACGCAGCTCGCTGCCTGAATATGCCAGCTTAACCCATGAAATACCACGACTTCTCAGAATATCAACAAAGTGCCACAAGTCGCGTTCCATTCGAAATAATGGTATCCGAAAACCCACCCCCTTGCCTCTCCCTTCCCATCCCACTCCCATAAGAGTATACATTAATTGAATCAGCTATGTGTACTAATGGTAAAAAGTTTAAGATTTTATTTTTCTGTAACATTGAACATGCAAATCTTAAGAATTACTCTTTAATAGCCAATTTATTGACAAAGACTTTTTTAGTAGTGAAGGCTGTACGAAATTTGTACGGCCACTTATTACAATAGAATTTTATACATACATACATAACTTCGCGCCAAATACCTTGCGGGGTATGCAGAGAGAACAGAGCGCCATAGGGCACAATTCTTACACACCTCACTCGCTTCGTTGACGTTCATAACTCTTTTCATGCATGCTCGTCGATTTTTGAGGCTCCTAACATCACCTTCCTCCAGAACACGTTCTATTTCATTGGAATACTAATTACAATAAACGAATTCTTTAGGTCTATAAACTTACTATATATTATAGATCATAAATTACCTGACATGTTCCTTGCCCTCCAAAGAAGAATTTACCAGCGCAAAACTCGTTTTTTGTGAGGACACTCGAGTAAGCCCAGCAGCATTTCGTAAAACTTATTACAGGAATCTCCACAGCCATTAAACGTTCAGGTATACTATTGGCACCTTGCTAAAAATATTATCGATGTCTATAAATACAATATCTAGTTATCTCATTTAAATAACGTTTTAACGACGTACAAAATTGTATAAGAAATAGCTTAACATCATACATTTGATATATGAAAAAATAGGTACCAAATACAAACATATGGTAATGGAAACAAAATTCTCCTGAGAAAAATGTTTTTTTTTTTAATATAATATACAAATATAAAATATCACCATGAACCATGTCATATAACCATGATTATAAGAGATAATTTGTTCTAAATCAAAAGTGTATCTCAAGGCAAGAATATTAAATTAAAATTTATGAAAAAAAAATCCTTACTTTAGTTCTTCCCCATCCACTAACTGATATCTCAGAGTTTGCAATCAGCTCTCTTCCAAGAGGTGGAAGGCCGACAGGTTTCATGACGTCGTTGAAAACTATAGGTTCCGCCGTCTTCATAACTGCAACATCTTTGTCAAACGCCGGATTATCGTATTCAGGATGTGGGATAACCTTCTCTATGGGTATTATTGTACCATTTTTTCGCCAACTACTACCAGCTCGGAGAACAACCGTTGATGGATCTACACTGAAAATATATTAGTAAAAATAGTAGCATATACGGTATAATACACTATAGATGGACGGCCACGACACACTTTCCAACGAGTTGTGGAGGAAGGTGGTGTCAGAAGCCGTAAAAATCGAAGAGCTTGTATGGCATGACGTAAGAAAGTCAAAATAGCGAGTGGTGTGCATAAGATTCGTGCCTTATGGCGCTGTGTACTCTCTGCCTACTCCTCAAGGTATTTGACGTGAATTTGTGTATGTATATTCTTCATTTTATATTGTATGTGTAGATAAGAACAGAAATGGGAATTTAAGATATGAGACCGACTAAGCAGATATACAGTGCGAAAGCGGCAGGATCAAATTGGGCGTGTCCTATCGGAAAGTAGCGTAAAAAACTGACTTGGAATGAATTATGTTATTACTGTTATTGTAAGTACAATAATCATTAAGCTAATTTAAATAGTTTATTTCCCCATTGCTCCTTAGAACTTCGCATTCATTCAAATAAACGTAGATTTGTGTAAGCTGCGAGAGTAATTATTAAATGCAAATTTGGACATATAGATATGTAAATATTTAAACATAACATAACTTCACGCCTTTGTTACCCGAAGCTGTAGGCAGCGGCTGTTAAGCCTTGTCTCGCCGTTATGTTTTCGTCCCAAATGGAATAGGTGGCGGACCTATTGCCATACCGGGCACAAAGTTTTATTAAATCATCGATATTTATCACACATAACTTCCAAAAACAATTTCGAAAAATCATTGGTGTGAGCCATTGTGAGGATTCGAACCCACGACCTCTGGATCAGAAGCCGTATGCTCGACAACTGAACCACGGAGACTCACTAAACATTTAACGAAATATTTAAACAACCATAAATACATCTATCAAAGTGTTATTAATTAATTGTTGAACTTTCTTCATAATATTTCTTATTATTATATTCTATTTAACCTGACCGTTTTGTTAAATTCATTATCTTAAGTAATGATGAATATAATGTTAATCTTATGAGTACAAATTTAATGACTACAAATTTAAGAATTGTTCGAAGTATTATTAATTATTTATTAATTTTAAATTTATTTTGTAACTTCACGCTCTTTCTGCTGGAAGATTAAGCCTCGGCTCGGGGAATGACATCGACATTTGTCACATCAATTTAGAAAAGAGTTTTGGGAACTCATTGGTGTGAGTCCGGCATCCATTTTTGATTGATATGCGCGTTCGACTTCCAGAACACCACGACGCCAAAAAATAAGTTTATTGCGTAATACCACTCCCACACACAACTATTCGCCGTTCGCGTTCGCGTTGCCGCGATGTTGTCATCTCTGGCCACACACACCTCTACTCGCGCGAATAATCGCGCAAATATTCGCGACGCGCCGAACTAGGATAGGGATTAGGGCTGTCGATATTTTTCAAAATATCAGTTAATCGACATATCGATATTTTTAAATAAATCAATTTCGGGCTTTGATGTATCGAAAAAGTACATAAAAATCTAGGAACAGGTGGTGGTACTATACTACTCATAATTGATTACAAAGTTAATAAACTCAGTGATTTTTATTTTGCATTGTATGTCCGTAAGTGTGTATGTTCTGGAATCTTAGAACTTCATTTTGAAGTAGATATCTTCAAAAGATTAAGCTGAAAAATTGTATACACGCTGAGTTTGGGTGATAATATTATTAGTGGTAGAGCCACGCATTTCACTGGATGAATGGGGTGGCTCGACCAGTGAAGTACCACTACCTGTCATCCGGAGATATTTCCAATGCAATATGGGTTTAAATGAAAGGCTTATTGTAACTGGAAAAATAATATGACATCACTTTTTATTTAATATGTCGGAGCAGATATTTTTAAAGCATTTCTACAGTATGGGTATCAAATTATAGGGCTTGTTGAGAGTAACTTGAAAAATAATTGACGAGCCTCGTGGCACATTGGTAAAGAAACTACCGGCTGCAGCAAGGAGTTCGGGGGTTCGATTCCCACCCGAGCACAAATATTTGTGACAAACGTGAATATTTGTGTGGCGTCTGGGTGTTTTTCTATGTATTATAAGTATGTATTTACAAAAGAAAAGTATATATGTATTATTATCCATTGTCTAGTATCCATAACACAAGCATTTAGTTGCTTAGCTTGGAACTAGAGGGCGCTGTGTGATTTGTGTCCAAGATATTATTATTATTATAATAGAATAATATTAGAAATCAAATATACCCTATTTGATTTCTAATGACATAATATTATTTTTCAAGTTACTCTTTATCATCCAAAATAGGGTTGTAGTTATTCTACTAGATTCTACCCAGACCAGGATAAATATTTAGACTCGAGTGGTGATCGAACCCGTCAATCTCGATTCCACAGTTGGTAGTTTTACCAATGCACCGTCGTAATGTAAGTAAGATATTATTTATAGATTAATATATTTTAAAATGTCGATATGTCGAAAATCCGATATTTTAAGCAGCCCTAGCCGACTGCGCCGCGATCGCGCGAATTATGTGGTCAGCCAGTCGCGTTCACATTGACGGAATGATTCGCGGCAAGACGAATAACGTGTCCATACTACATCCCAGTCTCTTTCCCTCGCTATTCGTCGAACTATTCGTCGAGTGTATGGTAGCGGTATAATATATTAGTCTTCTGCTGTACAACATGTATTTTATCCAAAGAGAGAAGAAAAGAGAATAGAATAAGAGTAAAGTATAATAATAAACTCACTTTTGTGCACAATGCCCGGCCGTCAATATATAATTTTCGCTTACGATGAATCCACCGCAGAAGTAAGAATTGTTTACAAGAAATGATACTTGGAAAGGATAGTCTTCTATATCTGCTTCATGACCTCCGACAATTCTGTTCTGCATGGCTACTTCATTAGTAATACCAAGGTTTCCAATTAGGGGCGGGCTGAGGGATGCGACTGCAAAAAAATATGTGTGAATTTATAACAACGTGAGCTGCAAATGATAAGACTCTGGCTTTCAGTCCAAGTGAACACCATTTTCGTTTTCTTTCTTCCTTTTTTCATTTTTTTTCACTAAAAGCAAAAAATAAGCAAAGCTTGACCACTACTTTACACGGGCAAAGAAGAAATCATCTAAGAATTTATGATAAAATGAAAAGTTTATGATATCTCGACTAACGTGTTCCTTGTGTATCTTAAATCGCTTTATTGATATTTGTATTATGCGAAATGCAGTGTGATATAACATATTACTTAATATTATACTTGTAACGTGAACAGACGCGAAACAGACGTGACAGGACTACGCTTTGTAATGAATGAATGAATGCACAAATCACATACTGCCATAATTAGCAAAAGTATTTTTTGTATGGCTCTTATTCTATTTAATAAATTGCCAAAATGTTGGAAAGAACTGAAGAGTGTTGCATTTAAGACGAAAATCATTTCTGATTAAAAAGCATATTTATACTGTGCGCGATTACCTTATTGACACAGAAATAAATTAATTTACGTTAACATACTTGTTTATTTGTCTATAAATATTTTAGCATGTACATCTTATACTTGATAACTTTCTCTGTTATATTATTCTATCTCTTATGAAAAGAAAATAATAATATTTAGTTTGTATTTTAGGTATTGTTTCAATTTGAAGGGCTGTCCTGTTATTCGGATTTATTTATTTCGGATTTATATATATATTTATACACATCGATTATAAATCTCATATGCTCATATATATGGTATATCTCTTAGCGATTACTGTTAACCTCAAGCCCTATCGTACTAAAATATATGATGACTAGCAGACCCGGCGAACTTTTTTCCGCATCAAAAGTAATAAATGAGTAAATTTTGGATATCATTCGCTTCAATTTGTGCTATATATCGGCTTTAACTGCTGCCCCACTATGTTAATACTGCAATATGTTTGGAAATATTCGTTTAAATTGCATGCTGTAAAGGGCCAGGATCATCTTTATTACATGCACAATCCTTTTACACTGAATTGGATAATCGCTTCTAAAATAAGAATGGTCATTGTGGGTTATACCTAAGAGATAGACATATGCCCTTGCAGAATTTTTTTTGACCTTCTGAAGATGATTAATAATGTAGAACATTGTTTTGTTCGAAGTGTGTTCGAAATCTCGAAAATTTACATTTTTTCTTAACAACATCATATATGAATTATAGATCAAACCACCCTGTCGATACCCTCTAACTTTTTTTTTTAAATAACGATTAACGCTTTAATTGATTTTAGCCTGAGAGCTGTATTAAAATCAAAACATAGTAACATACTATCTATAATTAATTTCACTAAATTAAGACTAAAAATACTATCTACTAATACATATTTTATTGGCAAATATATACTTTGATTGTACCCAAAGAAAAAGAAATACCGATCTATAAAATCGATATTTTTTTCGATTATTAAACAATTAAATGAAAGTATTAAACTATATTCTGTAAACGTCATATGTGTTTGGTGATATTTATTTTTGTATAATTCCAGTCCAAACTGATCATTGGTAATAGAAAAGTTTTTAATGCCCAACATTAAAAACTTTTCTATTACCAATATTCATGTTTTTTGTTACACTGTTACTGACACAGCATCTATGACAGATTAAACGTGAAGTATGGCAAAAGGCCACATACGTATTCTTTAGGAATTAAAAAAATATTTAATCAAATTAAAACAAATTATAAAAAAAACTACTTACCCACACCGTACATGATCACCGCAGATGCAACAAAAAACCTTACAGGAGCCATATCAAGTACTTCACTAGTTTGATATTAGTGATAACCGCGAACTTATTATATGGGCACCTTATCTTGATTTATTTTCAAAGTATGTATATTACCCACATATATTTAATTATATAGATACCTTTTTTTCTGTCATAACTCCCGATAGTGGGTAGCCTTCATTGTTTGAACAGACCAATAGTAACTCACGGTTTAAGGCAATGTCGCGTTAGGACAACTACACACTTGCGACTTATGTCAAGTAAATCGAATTTAACAAAATCGTCAACTGATAAACGTAAGTAGGTTAAGTTTGAAACGATTATTGTCTATATCAATGCATTTAAATTTACATTCTTGTAATAACACATTTTTATATTTGTACACAACACGTCGTTTGTGGCAATGCAAACGGCAAATATTGTAATTTTTTTTTCAAATATGGCTTAGACAGTCATCGGTTATGGGTATAAGGTTTATACACACCAAAACCCTTTCTCATAATTTATATGTTGATATGATAATTAGGAGTGACGGATCAATTTCACCATCTATAGCCAGGTGTTTCACCAAAATTCACTGTAACGAAATATTTCACTTAATTATTGGACATAAATTAACTTTGGAAATCTCGAGCGTGGAATAAAAATAAAATATAGTGCACAAAAAAAAATGTATATCACAACTAATTGCCTTAAATCTTTAGTAAAGTTCGATTAATAAATATAAGACCAATTTAAAAAACATCGAAAATGTTTTCAAACGTTTAACAGTGGTAGTCACGCAGTTACGTGACTGGGCCGGCCAGAAAGGGGAAGTACCTCGCAGAATATCCACGTAAAAGGTGTTAAGTTCCTCATGATGAGTTTCACTCGGAGAGAGAGTTATCCGGGAGGCTAACTCTATCCCCCTCCCCTCCCCAACACACTTCTGACTCTTACTCTATCCCATTTTTAAAATCGGGAACGGTGTCCATGGGTGGCGTTATTTGCTTAGCATCTGGTGACATACTTGCTCGTTTGCTCTCCTATCCAATTACAAAAGGTTGTTCTAAAAACGTTTTTATTTATAATGAACTTAAATGTGATATTAATATTAATTAAAAAGGTATTTGATGATTACTCAGAAACAACTACTATTTTAAATCGTCCGTAATATAAACAGCCTAAATATAAAACACTCTATGAAAATTCAATTTGTTCAACTATTTATACAACATTTTAGATAAATTTAAAGGGCAACATTAATTTTAGTGGATTAATTATCATGGTCATGGTGAACTAATAATAAAACTTTAATTTAGAGTTTAGACCACGACCACCATTGAAACCCGAGTGCGTCTTCCTATCTTCCGAAGTTTTGACTCGTCTCCGGTCTGTTATCTGATAAACATATGGTTTTTATTTACGCTAGAACCTCAACAAGGTATGCAAATGTTATTTTTTCTAACTACATTATTAGATTACTCGTCTCGTTACATTTGTTTCTCTATCTGCTATAAGACTAGTGTTTTTTTTTATTTATGTTTTTTTTTACATTTAACTAGAACTATTATAAGTAAAAAAATTGGTGGATTAAGTCTGAAGAATATAAGTTGAAACACGGTTTTTTTTAATTTTCATTATATAGTAGTATACACAATCACACACACACAAAGGCTTTAGGAGTAGGCAGAAAGAGCTGAGCGCCCTAAACTACAATCCTCATTCCGCTTAGACTTGCACTAGCTCGTGTAATTTAAAATGTGTTATTAAAACTGACAAAATTCTTAAGAAGCATGAAAATACCAAGAAGAGAAGAAAAGAAGAAGAAAAAGAAATGAATAAATCAATCTGGAATTGGTATATTATTTTTTAACGCCAAACTAAAAAAAAACATCCATCTTTCTATTTGCTTTATTTTTTATAAAAGGCAGGCTTCCTCTTTTAATTGCAGTTATAGAAACTTCTGATTAGGTTAATTCTTTATAATATCAATTTAATTTATATTTTAATTTTATAAGATATTCTACGACTGACGCCGCTGCGCCAACATCTGACGAGGACATTATTATGGAAGAGATTGAATGGCCGATACGAAGTATGAAAAATGGTAAGGCAGCTGGAATTGATATGATGTCTGCTGAAATGATCAAATACGGTGGAACCTGTGTCCGGGACGCTTTCCTGACCTTGAGCAATCTGTGCTGGAGGTCGGGTAAGGTTCCCGTGGACTGGAGGCGCGCTGTCATCGTACCCTTGTATAAAGGTAAGGGATCACGTATGCAGTGCGCCAGTTACAGAGCCATCAGTTTAATCAGCATAACGGCGAAAGTGTATGGGAAAATTATTGAAAGGAGAATGAGGGTGATATCTGACGGAGTGTTGTGGGAGGCTCAGGGTGGTTTTAGAAGCGGACGAGGGTGCATGGATCTGATTTTTTCTCTCCGCAACATCGTGGAGAAACAACTGGCTGTTAACCGGAAGGTTTTCTGCGGTTTTGTGGATCTGAAAAAAGCGTTTGACAGAGTGTTACGAATGGATCTGTGGAACATACTCCTGGGCTACGGGGTGAGCGGAGCACTGCTGCGCGCTGTGCAGTCCACTTATGAGGGCTGCCCGGCGTGGGTGCGTGTTGACGGCGGCTTCTCCCCTTGGTTTGACGTCAATACCGGCGTCAGACATGGTTGCGTGCTGTCCGCTCGACTGTTCATCCTGTACCTGGACAGTTGTCTCCAGAGAGTGAGATCGATGGATGTAGGGATGCGAATGGGTGGCCTAGTTGTGAGCTGCCTGCTTTACGCAGATGACGCAGTGCTTCTAGCCGAATCGCCGTCGGACCTGCAAACACTAGTCACTACTATGAAAGATGATTGCATGATTAAAGGCTTGCAGTTGAATGCGACGAAAACGAAAGTTATGGTATTTGAAAGGGAGGAATCCAGAACGGATGCAAGGATAACGGTTGATGATGTAGTGCTGGAACAGGTGAATGAAATTGTATATCTTGGATGCGCTTTTAGCAGAGATGGAAGGTACACCGCGGATGTAGAAAGACGAGTGGCTATAGGAAATAGTAATGGAACGTAAATGGAGCGTTGGGCAGATTCCTGGGCGCAAAAAAAAATAGCAGAAAACCCAACTAGCAATCCACAATGCAGTCCTGATCCCAACGCTAACGGTCTTGGCCACACATTCCTTGACCAAATAGAACGTGTTCTAAAGGAAAGTGATGTTAGGAGCCTCAAAAACCGACGTGCGTGCATGAAAAGAGTTAAGAAAGTCAACGAAGCGAGTGAGGCGTGTAAGAATCGTGCCTTATAGCGCTCTGTTCTGTCTGCCTACCCCGCAAGGGATTTGGCGTGAAGTTATGTATATGTATGTATGTACCTATAAATACTAACATAAGATTATGTTGCCTGAAACTGTTGATTAAATGATAACTAAATCTACGGCATTATTTAATCAACGCCAAAGATAATCAGAAATCATAAATACATAAACTTAAGTGTGCTATGCAGTCTCAGAATCAAGAACTCGCGGGTTCGAATCCTGGTTCACACCAATGGCTTTTCGAAGTTGTTTTCCAGAGTTATGTGTGATTAATTTCGTGCAATAGGTCCGCCACCTATTCCATTTGGGACGTAAACATAACCGCGAGACGAGGCTTACCAGCCGCTGCCTACACCTTCGGGTAGAAAAGGCCTAAAGTTATGTTATGCTACATGAGTATTCTATTTATTTATTATTAATAAAATTATGTAAATAAGTATTTATAATGAATGAAAAATAAAGAAAAAAATCACACAAACACGATTACAAACTCTGTTCTCCGATTAGAATCCGCCATTTAGATTAAAAATTTAAAAAGTATGCGTTGACTAGAGCATTTCGATTTTAAAAGTACATGAAATAGCTATAAACTTGGCTCAAAGATCAATTTCTCATCAATATAAGACATTGAAACTTGTTTAATAGAAATGTAATCTATAACTTAAAAGCCTAAAGATTGTAACTTGAAACTTCATTCTCTCTATTATGGTGTTGTTTTCCAGGCGATTCTGTTAATATATCAAAATAATTATATTATTATATAATATATATATAAAATAATCGTTATTGTTTGTCTATATAAAGGCAACTGTCACCGTTATTCTAATAAATAATGTAAGTACAGACAGCGACATCGACTCTGGTCGTGCTTTGAATAACAAACCACATTTTATCGTTTAAGTGCTGCCTACTTGCGAATTTCACTTTGACGCTCTCTTCACCAAATAGAAAATAATACATGGCCACATGATTAAAGGTAGCTAGTCCAGGCTTCACTTCTATTACGTATAAAAATGCATTTGTATTTCAATGAAGCAGTGTAATTATGTAGTTATGAAAGTCAAGGAAGCGAGTGTAGCGTGCAAGAATCGTGCCTTATGGCAGTCTATTCTCTCTGCCTGCATTTCTGACAGATTTTAGAACATGATCCAAGACTGTATCTTCATACACTTTGGCTAAATTTTTCACTCGATTTACACAAACAAAAACTTGTGTGGTTTTATGAAACCACCGTAAAAGTGAAACTTTTTTTCACATTATAGACATTTAACTAAAAATTTTCGAAATATTATTTTTTTCGAAAATCGAATGTAAGTCACTGTTCACGTATTTTAGTTACCATAAAATATTGGTTACATTTATAAACGATAATAGACGTGAAAGGCGCTCTGACGAGCGCCTTTCACTTTATCCCTACTCCGCGGCCGACCGTCACGCGACATGCAACACGCAGACGAAAAAGTTTGAGACGATGTAATAAAAGTTTCACTTTAATTACTTTTGTCACTCATTGATGACACACTTCTCCAAACCATCACTGACGCAAGATGATGACCAGTTGAGCAGCTTCGTTAGGATGGTGAGCGTACATTACATATGCATTTTATAAAAATATTCCGTTGACTTTCCAACAGGACTCTCCACCTGGTCACAAGGCACGAACTACCTATGACTGGCTTAAAACTAATATTGCTGATTTTATAAGAGTAGAAGACAGGCTCGCATCTAGGCAGACCTAAACCGTTTACACTTCAATTTATGGTCAGTTTAAGAAGACAGCTGCTCCATACAAAAAGGTGACATTGAATGTTAAACAAACTTTGGAGCAAGTTGTGGTGAAATTTCCTTTGGGAACAGTACTCGTGACCCAAATGATCAAAAAGTGGCCATTCCGTAAAGAGCATATTTTTATTTTTAGTTGAGACTATGAAAAATATATACATGCATACATACGTTATGTACGTGTTCACGCCAAATCCTTTGCGGAATTTGATATTGATAACTGAAATGATATTGCTTTGATAGTTTTTCAAAATGTATAATGTGTTGAAATATCATTACATAGTATAAAACAAAGTCGCTTTCCGCTGTCTGTCCCCTTATATACTTAGATCTTTAAAACTAGACAACGAATTTTGATGCGGTTTTTTTTATAGGTAGTGAGGGTTAACGGGTTGGTTTTTACTTTTTACCTATGATGTAGTAAATAAAATGTGGTAAATCCAAAATTAGCTTATTTATTAACAACATAACATAGCTTCACGCCTTTTTCTACCCGAAGGTGTAGGCAGTGGCTGTTAAGCCTCAACGTGCCGTTATGTTTACGAACCCCAATGGAAAAGGTGGAGAACCTATTGCCGTGCCGTGCACAAAGTTTTTAGTCATCGATATGGTGGTTTAAAGTATTTGGTAATTATCATTTGACGTAAGCAATCTTTTCTCTTCATTACTGATATATCACGCATAAAGGAAAAACAACTGAGAGTGATAGAGTGAGTTTACTACAACTCACACTATCACTCTCTGTTTGTTTTTCGAACCACCTGAGAGCAACAGCAGGAAACATACAGGGCATGAAATGCTACATCATGAGATGCTCCTGTGTCAGTTTCCACGTCAATATGCACGTTCTGAAACGTTTATATTTGCATAAATTCGACTTGTAGGTATATCGACATCGGGGTGGACCAGAGGGGTTTATCCGAATCCTGGACCACCCCAACGCCGGAGGAAGGCCGCCGCGAGGTTTTAGTGGGTAACCCTAGGATCGGATTTCAGTTTACTGTTTTGGGAGTCCCACACTACCCCCTGCCGTCCCCAGGCGGGGGGTGTGCATAAAGCATTTCCTCGCGTAAAAAAAAAAAAGTTACATCGACATATAAATTGGTCGCGGTTGGTAGTCCGGATAATCGCGAATCCGTATAACTGAGGGCCGGACAAAAAAGTTTCTACTATAGGAATAGGAAAGGATGGGGGTGAGCCTCCGGGTACCTCTCTCACCGAACGAAACGCGGAATGAGCCACTTTAAGTTGATCTTCTGAGAGGTCGGGGTATTTCACCGGTAGAGCCGTTCATGCAGCGAACTGCTTGGCTCTACCACGGTCAAATGGATGGATTGAAACAAAAATAAACATTTAAAATTTGTGATGTTCTTAACATTTTTATCATTACATAGTATAAAACAAAGTCACTTTCCGCTGTCTATCCCCTTATATGCTCATATCTTTAAAACAACGCAACGGATTTCGATGCGGTTTTTTTTAATAGTTAGAGGGTGTGAACGGGGTGGTTTTGATCTATAATTCATATATGATGTTTTAAAGAAAAATTATAATTTTCGTGATTTTGCACTTTAATTGCAAACGCTGGCTGAACCCTAACTAATAGATAAAAAAATGTTCTACATTATTAAACATCTTCAAAAGGTCCACAAAAAAGTTCGGTAGGGCATATGTCTCTCTCTTAGGGGTAACCCACAATAACCATTTTTATTTTTTTATCAGAAATATTGGCTTATTTACGAAGCGATTTTAAACATTACAGCATTAGTTTTCACACCCATTAAGTGTCTTAAATAGATTGTGCATGTAATATAGATGATCCTGGCCCTTAACAGCATCAATTTAAAGGAATATTTTCGGAGATATTGCAGTATTAACGTAGCGGGACAGCAGTTAAAGCCGATAAATAGCCCAAATTGAACCACATGATATCTAAAATTTACCCAATTAAATTTACATTGATTACTTTTGATGCGGAACAAAGTTCGCCGGGTCAGCTAGTTTAAATATAAATTAACTTATACCATGAGATCCATTCATCCGTTCAATATCTTTGTTGCATTGTAATACCATTCCAAAATCTGATGGATGCTATATGTTTGTCGATCCAGTGAGTCGGGGCTTTACAACCGCTGTCTACACTTCGGGTAGAAAAGGCGTGAAGTTACGTTCTATATGTTTGTTTTGTATAACTAATAACTTAATCAATAGGAAGGATTTCATTTTAAAAAAAATGCATTTAGTTTTATTCCTTGCCATTTAATCATTTTTCTTAAAACGTATTTCAGATAAAATATTTCATTATTCGTCACAACCCTGAATGTTCAGTGATAAAATTCCTGATAGTAGGCGCTGCAATGTCCGCGAATACGCTCGGCATTAATGGAGAAGCACATATACGTCCATAAGATACGATCCCTACAGCCATACCATCTTGAGTGGCTGCACCACCAGAGTCACCCTAGAAATATACACAAATAGACTTTAAAATCAATAATCAATTGCCAACAGTGGTAGAGCCAAGCAGTTCGCTGCGCGAATGGGTCGGCTCGACCGGTGAAATACCACGACCTCTCAGAAGATCGACGTAAAGTGTCTCATGCCGCGTTTCGTTCGGCGAGAGAGGTACCCGGAGACCCACCCCGCTTCCCCATCCTTCCCTTAATTGTCGGCAACACAACAGTAGCACAATATGTGTTGCTGGTATCCATGGGCGGCATTAGTTGCTTACCATCAGGTGACACGTCTGCTCGTTTGTCCTCCTATCCCATAAAAAAACTGTGGTACAGCCTCGCAGCTCGATGCATTAATATGTCAGCTCGTCCGGTGAATCAATCATTTATTTATTCACTATTTTGGGTATTGCCAAAGAAGGCGTATGAATGTTAAAAAGTTAAAAACTGTACTAACAAAAAAAAATGTCAAACAGAATATTGAAATTTAATATAAATAATGTCAAAAATAAATGTCTGCAAATAAGTAATAATAATAAGAGGTCAACAAATTAATAATCAGTAAATAATGTAAATCGAGCAAAGTTTGGTTTTCAGTCGACGGACACCTGTAAGCTTTCTTATATCAAGCATAGAATTTTAACAGCCCCGTCGCGTCGTTGTAAATATTAGAAGTAGCTCTATTTGTCCCCATCAATTCCAGCGCAAGTTAGATGTCATAAAACGAAATAGACGTGATGACGCTAAACTATTTATTGCAAAGTGCCAAAACTACTCTAATGACTAAAAGCATGGTGCCAAGAGTCTATCACAGCACATAAAACTTTACAACATAGTTAAATTTAAAACTATAATGAAAAAAATTTATTATTGTTTCGAGGATTTTTTGAAAGACAGACTTGTTTAACTAATCAATTGTATAACTTTATAATAATGGTAATAACATAACTTCACACCTTTTGTTACCCGAAGGTGTAGGCAGCGGCTGTTAAGCCTCGTCTCGCCGTTCTTTATTCTTTACTGTACACAAATTTATAAAGCTTGTTACAATTTTTTAAACAATTGGTACAAAGGCGAGCTTAACCCAAAAATGAGTTATCTACCAGCAAACCCTCTCAATGGCAGAGGAAAAGTAAAACCATTATAGGAAAGGCCGAAGTGTACAACAAACATTATATAAAGTTATATTACATATGTAACGCTTATAATAGTGCTCAAATATACATTATACATAAACATATAAATACATAGAGGTACATAAACATACATAAATATATATATATATAGATACAACTCATATATATATACATATATAGATACATATATACATATACATATATATACGTATATAGATACAACAGTCAAATCACACCATGTAGAGGAGGCCTCGTTATAGCGAACAGACTGCGTACGACCCTGAAGGTAAGATTTAAACCACGTGATTGCAAAGGAAGATACATTAAGAGTATGTCAAAATCAACTGAATTAAATGCACTGCTGAAGTCAAGCAGCACAAGAATCGTTAAACACTTGATTTCCATAGCCAGTCGAATATCATCTGACATTTTGACCAGCGCGGTGACGGTGCTATGGCCTGCCCGAAAGCCAGACTGATATTGACTCAGCAGACCATTAGTAAACATATAACTAGATAGTTGATTCTGAGCAACATTCTCAAGAACTTTGGAGTCCTCTCCAGGAAGGATGGAGATTGGTCGAAATTGAGTTGGCATGGATGGGTTAGGCACTTTAGGCAGAGCAATAACGTGCGCTCTTTTCTAGCAGAAAGGAAAGGAATTTGTTGCGAAAGAAAAATTAACAATGTGGGTTAACACGGGAATAATATAGGACAAGATAGGGATAAACATTTGGAGATTAATGCCGTCATCACCGACAGCTTTTGTGGAGATGGACAGGATGGACTTCTTGATGTCTTCCTCTGCTATTGAGTGAAAAGAGAAACATGTATTTAGCGGCAATGGTGGACTTGCGAGATAGAGAAGAGTAGAAGTTTTGATATTACTGGCAGTAGTAACTGGAGCAGTTGAGAAGTGTGTATTGAGTTCCTCCAGGTTAATGTTAGTAACATGGTTATGAGTAGGCTTGCCAATACCCAGAGACCTAAGGAATTGCCATACTTGAATAGTGTTGAGATTTTGAATAGAATTGTAAATGTGGCGATTTTTTGCATCCCTACACATACGACTGCAGCGATTTTGTAATACCTTATACGCCTCCCAATTTTCTTCAGATGGTAAGACCCTGTATTTCCTCTTTGCCTTGTTTCGTTTGGCCATAGCGGTTTTAATGTCTATGGAAAACCACGGGGCCGGTGGGTACTTAACTTTTACCCTTCTGATAGGAGCATGTATATCATAAATGTCTAGGATTATTTAGTTATGTTTGTTATCCAGGTCATCGCAGTCATAAACAGAAGACGCTAAGCGCTCCAGATCAAGAATAGAATTATTATTTAAAACTACGAAGTAAAAGGAATTTATTCTTGCGCTTTGGAGGACGAACTTTATAAGAGATAGATTAGGTCATGATAGGAAAATGACAATAGTAGGGTCAGAAACCGTTATGTTTACGTCCCAAAAATAATAAGCTATACAGGGCACAAAGTTTTTAGTCATCGATATTTAATAAATAAATAATAATATATAATAAATAAATTCGGTATGTGTACTAATGTGCAAATTTTACGAATTAGATTTTTTTGTTGAAATTAGTATTACAATAAAAGCGAAACCTGATCAAGTTTCAATTTTTTTTTTCACTTTTATACTGTCAATTTATTATCTACAAAGACCTGTAACGTCGTAAGAACTGTTAGTTCTTACAATAACCTTATATTGTAATACTACTTGCAACAAACAAAATCTACAGCTGTATAAAATTATTATAGATTACAATCACCTGACAAGTTCCTTTGCCTCCGAGAAGGAATCTACCTGCACAAAACTCGTTTTCTGTGAACACATCCTTGTAAGCCCAGTGACATTTACTAACGCTTAATACCGAAATCTCCACCGCCATTAGACGTTCAGGTATACTACTAGCAGCAAACTGCAAATAATAAAGCTTTGCTTATAATACCTAGCTTGCTTGCCTGTATAACTTATTAACGACGTACCAAATTTTATGAAAAATAGCATACTTACATACATAACATCACGCCAAATCCCTTGCGGGGTAGGCAGAGAGAACGGAGCGCCATAAGGCACGATTCTTACACGCCTCACTCGCTTCGTTGACATTCATAACTCTTTATTTGCACGCGCGTCGATTTTTGAGGCTCCTAACATCATCTTCCTCCAGAACACGTTCTATTTGGTCATGGAATGTGTGTCTTGGCCGTCCTCGACTCCTACATCCATCCGCTTTTGCATTGTATATCTGTTTAGTAAATCTTGCATCGTCCATTCTTTCTACATGTCCGAACCAACGGAGCATGCCCTTTCTTACTTTTACACCGACGCTCTCTTTCAGTCCGACTTCCTTCCTTACAATCTTGTTTTCGACGCGGTCAGCGAGGGTCACTCAGAAGATTTTGCGCATTTCGACCGCGTTTATCCTACTTTCGTGCACACTCTGCCATACCCAGCCCTCGCTTCCATGAGTTAACATTGGGATCAGTATTGCATTGTGGATTGCTATCCGAGCTTTTCTGCTAATGTTTTTTGCGCCCAGGAATCTGCCCAACGCTCCATTTACGCTATTTCCTAACACCACTCTTCTTTCTACAGCCGCGGTGTACCTTCCATTCACCTGTTCCAGCACTTCATCGTCAACCATTATCCTTGAATCCGTTCTGGATTCCTCCCTTTCAAACACCATAACTTTCGTTTTCATCACATTCAATTGTAAGCCTTTCATCACACTGTCTGAAAAATAGCATGAAAATAGCCCCTGTCTGAAAAATAGCATTTATGTATTTATAAAAGAAAAGTATATTTGTATTAATATCCGGTATCTACTATCCATAACATAAGCATTTAGTTGCTTAGTTTGGAAGTAGAGGGCGTTGTGTGTATCTACATTAGACACATCCAAGTTATTATTATTATTTAAATAGAAATTGTCACCATGGTTCATTTGTTTCCGTACAACTTTTACTGCAGAGCAGCATTTCCTTTCCAACCCAAAACTGTGCTTTAAGACTGTAATACTGTATGTTATATTAAAAAAATTTAAAATAGATTTTCTTACATAAGTTTTTCCCCATCCACTAACTGATATTTTAGAGCCTGCAACCAGCTCTCTTCCGAGAGGTGGAAGACCGACAGGTTTCATGACATCGTTGAAAACTATTGGTTCTGCCGTCTTCATAACTGCAACATCTTTGTCAAACGCTGGATTATCATATTCAGGATGTGGGATCACCTTCTCTATGGGTATGATCGTACCATTTTTTCGCCAACTGCTGCCAGCTCGGAGGACCACTGTTGATGGATCTACACTGAAAATATATTAGCAAAAATTACATTTACGGTATAATACGCTATAGATACACATTATAAAAGCAGATGGATGTAGGAGTCGAGAACGGCCACGACACACTTTCCATGACCAAATAGAACGAGTTCTGGAGGAAGGTGCTGTCCCCCTTGTGTTGGTGCTGTGACCCTTTAGGCCTTAAGGCTCCTGACATCACCGTCCTCCAAAACTCGAAGAGCTTGTAAGAGATGAGATAAGAAAGCCAACAACGCGAGTGATGTGTATAAGAATCGGGGCTTATGAAATGACGTGAAGTTGTGTATGCGTAGGTGTGTGTATTTGTGTGTGTATATACCTACTTTATTTTATATTGTATGTGAATTGTAGCGGATTATAGTGATTATGTTATTGAGCCGTTTCGGGTTGAGACTCTGGGGACATGAGGTCCGAGTGCTTGTGCACTATATAAAGATCTTGCAAAGAGACTGATCGAGGCCTCTTTTCAGCGTGGCAATGCGACCAGTCTTCTGAGCACGCTGCCAGTAGACCCAGATGCGGAGAAATTTGATGGCAGCTAGTTTTTCAATTGTATAAAATATAAATATAATGTAATTAATTTATGTGAGTTTAGATAAGAATGGAAAAAGGAATTTAAGATATAAGACCGACAAAGCTTTCCTATTGGAAAGTAGCATTAAAAACCAACAAGCGAGTATTTTTTTAAGAAATCGGAGGGCAAACAAACAAGTGGGTCACCTGATGGTAAGCAACTACTCACCGCGCGTGAACACCGTAGTGCTTTGCCGTCGTTTAAGAGAGTAGGAGGGAAAATGGTATCGGGCCTTCGGATCCCTCTCTTAACGGACAAAACGCGGCACGAGTCACTTCACGCCGATATTCCGAGAGGTCGTGGTATTTCACAGTTCCAGCTGGCCTATTCATGCAGCGAACTGCAAGATTCTACCACTGTCGAAAGTTATGTAACTATGTCAGAAGTTATGAATGTGGAGAAACAAGTGAGGGAGGCGCACTATTCTTTTTACTTTAACGGCAAGAGACTTGGTATGAATATATTTTATTACTGTTACTGTAAGTACTATAATGAAACTAAATTTAATGGTTTATTTCCCCATTGCTCCTTTGAGCTTGACATGTATTCAAATATATGCAGATTTGTGTAAACGGCGAGAGATTTAGGCAATTATTAAATGCAAGTTTGGAATTTCCAGACCACCACGACTACAAATAAAAATAACTTTATTTCTTAATGTACGTAATATATTATTCTTCTACTACATCTAATGAGAGAGAAGAAAAGAGAAGGGCAGAAGAGTAAAGTATAGAAATAAACTCACTTTTGTGCACAATGCGCGGCCGTCAATATATAATTTTCGCTAACGATGAATCCACCGCAGAAGTAAGAATTATTTACACGAAATGATACTTGGAAAGGGTAGTCTTCTATATCTGCTTCATGACCTCCAACAATTCTGTTCTGCATGGCTACTTCATTAGTAATACCAAGGTTTCCAATTAAGGGCGGGCTGAGGGATGCAACTGCAAAAAATATGTGTGAATTTTTAACAACGCGATCTGGAAATGATAAGACTGAAGCTTTCAGTCCGTTTTGGTTTACTTTCTTCCTCTTTTCTTGAATTATTTCACTATACTTTATTTGAAATGATTGAAAAAAAGGAGCAAATAACAAAACAAAGCAAACAAGCAAAACCTGACCATTTACTACAACTACTTTACACATAGAAGAAAAAATCTAATAAAAAAATAAAATAAAATAAATAAGTAATGGTTTGGGCACAAAATACTCGTCGCCCTCTAGATTTCCAAGCTATGCAACTAATTGTATGTACTAAAGAAACTATATAACAGATATTAATACAGTATAATTATTATACATTATTATTTGTATTTAAATACATATATAGAAAACTCCCAGACATCATACAAACCTCCATGCCAATCACAAATATTTGTAATCTGATGGGGATCAAACCTCTCGATCCCTACTCTATTACGAGGTAATAAGTCCAATTATTGTTAGAAAACCAAACCAGTATTATATCTTACAGTTTAATATTTTATGATATCTTCATTAACTTGTACGGATATCTAAAATAACTTTACTGGTATTTGAATTATGTGAAATACAGTGTAATCAGATACATATTACTTAATGTTATACTTGTAACGTGAGCAGACAGAAAACAGACGTGATAAGACTACGCTTTGTATGCACAAATCACATACTGCCTTAATGAGCAAAATTATTTTTTGTATGGCTCCTATTATATTTAATAAATTGCCTAAATGCTGAAATGAACTGAATCTTGTTGCATTCAAGATAACTGTAAAATCATTTCTGATAAAAAAAAGCATAATAAATTGTGCGAGATTACCTTATTGACACAGAAATAAATTAATCTGTTGTTTGGAATTTGACTAATGTGACTATATTGCTTAATTTTTTAATATTATTTTAGATTAATTATCGAGATAATACCACTAAACATTGCATTGCCAAAATTAAAAAAAATTGTCTTAAAAACCGTAAAAGAGTAAAAAATCCTTTATTTTTATGTGATAGAGCGCAAACGAGCTACTAGGTCACCAGGTCTGACTAGCGCTGCACATGGATAGTATCACAGTTACATTGCCGAGGAGTGGGATGAAAGGGGAAGTTAAGTGCTGAGACTTCCGGATACCTCTCTCACCAAACTGAACGCGGCATGAGTCACCTTGATATTCCAAGAGATCGTGGTATTTGACGAATAATGCGGGCCCACCTTTATTACTAAATGATGAACAACGATAAAGACAAAGTTTATGAATAGAATGAGTTCCATAAAGATCG
The DNA here is from genome assembly GCA_905147225.2 of Euproctis similis. NCBI lineage: Eukaryota > Metazoa > Arthropoda > Insecta > Lepidoptera > Erebidae > Euproctis > Euproctis similis. The sequence continues at coordinate 3,674,434 of LR990113.1, read as the reverse complement.
TATTCCATATCAATCAATTTGGCAAAATATTTATTTGGGCACATCTTACTTTCACCTGACTGCGCTAGAGTGTTGGGTTATTTTTATCTATTTATCATTCGTTTATCTAAAGCGGTCACATTATTGAGACAATATTTTTTGTCGCTGGATCTATTATAATATTGTTTTTTTTTTCTATTTTAAAAATCAAATATTATAGTCATTATAAAATTGCTTTTTGTACAGCACAGGCTATTTTTGCCACCTCTGGGACTGAGCCGATGTACGTTAAGGTACTTGTTTATTCGTCCATAAATATTTGAGCATGTACATCTTATACTTGATCACTTTCTTTGCTATAATATTCTTTTTAGGCTGCTATAATATTTAACATTCGTTTTTTTTAGGAATGGTTTCGATTTAAAGGGCCTCGAGTTAGTCCTGCTTTTTGGATTTATTTTTCCAATGCATGTGATATTTATAATTGATATACTACTCTGTGTAAAAAGTATCGGGATATGTCAATAAAGAGACCCGCGTAAAAGAGGTCGTTCTAATTTTTTTACTGCATGTTGGTAGCACTGTACTGATTTAGCGCGCAAAATTTGAACGGGATCTGTCATTTAATTTGTTTTAAACTAAACTTTTTGTTGGTCATAGTTTTGAGCCCTCGGCGATTTTTACAATGGAAAATATTGTTGAACAAAGAGTGTGCCTTAAATTTTGTGTTTCGAATGATATTTCATGTGGTGAATCACTAAAAATGTTGCGAAATAACTACGGCGAATCATGTATATCGAAAACAAGGGCTTACGAATGGTATAAGGCTTTTAAAGAAGGCCGAGAAGTAGTAGTAGACTTGCCTCGTTCTGGTAGACCTTCAACCGCTACGACCAAAGAAAACATCGACAGAATCAAGAAGCTAGTGCTCGAAAATCGACGTATAAGTCTGAGAGAGTTGGCTCGTGAGGTAAACATATCTTTTAAGTCCGTCCACAATATTCTCATTGACATTTTAGGCATGAAACGCATCGCCGCTCGACTAGTTCCAAAAGAGCTCAATTTTGTTCAAAAAGGGCAGCGAAAGCATGTCGCTGAAGACATGGTTTCCCGAGCTTCTACGGATCCGACCTTTATGAAACGTATAATAACTGGCGACGAGACATGGGTTTATGAGTATGACATGCAAACAAGCCAACAGTCTTCAGAATGGCGTCTCGAAAACGAGCCGAAACCCAAAAAACCGCGGCAAAGTCGCACCAAAATCAAGGTGATGCTGACAGTTTTTTTTTACTGCCGTGGTGTGGTTCACTCCGAATTCCTTCCAGAGGGAGAAACAGTGAATAAAGAATATTATTTAGGCGTCATGAAGCGTTTGCGTGAGAGTATCCGCCGAAAACGTCCAGATTTGTGGCGACACAACTCATGGATGCTGCACCATGATAATGCACCATCACACACAGCCATTATAGTGAAAGAGTTTTTAGCGAAAAATTCAACAAACGTTCTCGACCAAGCACCCTATTCACCTGATATGGCTCCGTCTGACTTTTTTTTATTTCCCAAGTTAAAATTACCACTTCGAGGAAAACGTTTTGAGTCAATAGAAGCCATAAAAGAAAATTCGCTGAATGAGCTAAAGGCCATACCGCAAATAGCCTATGAAAAATGTATGGAAGACTGGGTGAAGCGGTGGAGATGTTGTATTGCAAGCGATGGGGCCTACTTTGAAGGCGATAAAATAAATTTAGATGAATAATTTGTATTTTTTGTTTTATTGACAAATTCCCGATACTTAGTACACAGAAGGTATTTATATGAATACTAGCTGACCCGGCAAACGTTATTTTACCGAAAAATAAAATTTTAAGAAATAGGGGTTGATCGTAGGTGGTTAAAAATTTAGGGTTGTATGTATTTTTCCATCCCGTTTTATAAAAAAAATAAGAAACAGAAATATATCGAAAAATTAAAAAAAAATTGATATTGAGGGGTTACCCTTGTGATTTAGGGGGATAAAAAATAGATGTTGTCCTATTCTCAGACTTACCCGATATGCACACAAAATTTCATGAGAATCGGTCAAGCCGTTTCCGAGGAGTATGGGAACGAAAACTGTGACACGAGAATTTTATATATTGGATATAATATATTAAAGGTATATCTCTTAGCAATTGCTGATAACCCTATCGTACTAGACCGGCAGAGAAAAGAAATAAATGTAAATTATATAATGATGATTATATTTGCTAAAGTATCAATTGCTTTAAGTTTAAAAAAACAACCTTGAGATAGCTCAGGCTAAAGTGGAGATTTTTTTTTGCATTGCATTAATAACTATTATTTTGATTTGCGAGAAAACTCCGTATTATTGTAATAATACTTGCAATAATTCAATGCATATAAAATTATTGAAATATGTTATAGCTTTTACCCGACTGTGACAGAAGACGAGGATATCGCCTGTATGCCCACAGATTTATTTCGAAAGCCTAAAAAGTCGAGAGAAATTGTGAGAGAGAACAACCACCTACTATTTAAAAAAAGTTAAAAATGAAAAAATTTAATTGATCTTACGCTGAGAACTGTTATAAAATCCAAATATAACAATATACTATGTATAATTATTTAAAATAAATTAAATATTAAAAAACTATCTACTAAATACATATTATATTGGCCAATATATACTTTAATTTTACCTAAAAAAAGGAAGAACCGATGATTAAAATCGATTTTTTAAAAAAATAATTAAACAATAAAATGAAATAATAAGAGTTCCTTCTTTAAACTACGTATGAATATTTTTTTTTTAATTTCAGCCAACTGATCATTTGAAATCAAAAAGTTTTTAATGTAAGTTTTATATACTCGTATTAATTTTATTTTGTTAAGCTGTGACTGACACATCTTAGCATCTATGACAGATTAAACCTGAAATATGGCGAAAGGCTACATACATATTATCATGGAATTAAAAATCTATATAATCTAAATAAAACTAATAAAAAATAAAAAATTACTCACCCACACCGTACATGATCACCGCAGATGCAACAAGGAACCCTACAGGAGCCATATCAAGTGCTTCACTAGTTTGATATTAGTGATAACTGCGTACTTATTATATGGGCACTTTATCTTAACGCATTTTCAAAGTATGTATATTACCCACATATATTTAATTATGTAGATGCCTTTTCTTTTGTCATAACTCCGATAGTGAGTAGCCTTCATTGTTTGAACAGATCCACAGTAACTCACGGTTTAAGGCAATGTCGCGTTAGGACACCTACACACTTGCGATTTATGTCAAATAAATCTAATGTAACAAAATCGTCAACTGATAAACGTAAGTAGGTTAAGTTTGAAACAATTATTGTCTATATCAATGTATTTAAATTTACATTCTTGTAATAACATATTTTTATATTTGTACATATCACATTCTTGGCAAATTGTGTATTTTCTTTACAAATATGGCTACGACAGCCATCGGTTTCGGGTATAAGGTTCACACACACCAAAACCTTTTCTCATAATTTATATGATGACGTGACAATTAGGAGTGACGGATCAATTTCACCATGAATAGCAAGGAGATTGCCAAAATTTACTGCAACGCAATATTTCACCTAAATATTAGACATTTTTTTTCGCTGAGGCATTTCTTTACGCATACCATAAGGTTATATGATACTCGACGGCACGTGTAGCTTGGTGCCTGAATACCTATTAAACCTCTGCGGCGCACTTCTCCGTCTTGGCTGAGGCTTCAGGGTCTCGCAGTTAGCATTCTACACCTGACGCCCCGACATAAATTAACCTTCGGGAATTTCGAGCGTGAAATAATCAATAAAAAATTATTTAAAAAAAATGTTATACCGACTTCTAGAAACGTAAACCACAAAATCTTAAGGTATATGAAAACAGTACCTTTTTATCTAAAAACCGATAAATAACTTAACTTACTAATGTGTATACTTAAAACAATATGCAAAACGTAATACTTTAATAAAGTCATCTTTAACTATTTAAAAATTTGCAAATGTCACTCATTATTGAATTCGGTGCAACACCAAGGAGTACGTTACCTAGGCTGGCACCGACTCCAATTTTTTCACGAGTTTTAGTGATATTAATGAGTTGTTAACTTCAATAGAAGTTAGTTAATTTACATGGATTTCAATTTCTTAAATATATTACCACTAATTAAAAGTTAAATGGTTGATATTTTAGGGAGCTATAACTGTCATAAATAGGTACTTAGATAAAAGAGTTATGATAATACTTGCTTAGTATTTATATTATGGTAATTATCATGGCTAGACCCAATAACACTGCAGCCCGAATGAAGGCCAATCATAGCCTGGAAACTGTTCCAGAAAATAAAAATAAAAACATTTTTATAGAATTGTGTCCTAACTGCTAACCGTTTAAGAGTTCTGTAGATTCATCATCAGCACAGCAGTATCAGACGGATTCAGACGTTGATTCAAATATACCTCCCAAGCAACACGTTAGTCCTATATACTACTAACAGTCTCCATCGACTAACTGGAGTACTTTCTCCCAACTCCTCACCGTTAAGGAGTTCTGTGGCTTCTTCATCAGCATAGCAGTATCAGGTGTATATTCAAGCGTATATCACAAGCAACACGCTAGCCCTGCATACTACCAAGTAGTTTTTTATTTTTTATTGTACCCAGACCAGAGCTTGACAACACTTCACCTGTTGGTAAGTGATAGTGAAGTCGTTAATGGTAAATCGCCCTGTCCTGTTAAAAACCTATTCACTCTATTTTTGAAGACGCCCACATTATAGTTATTCGGGAACACCGACGCAGGCAGTTTGTTCCACTCGTTGGCAGTGCGTATCAGAAACGAGGATGCAAACCGTTATTATTATCGTTTATTTTTAAAGTGAAACTTTTATTACGTCGTCTCAAACTTTTTCGTCTGCGTGTTGCATGTCGCGTGACGGTCGGCCGCGGAGTAGGGATAAAGTGAAAGGCGCTCGTCAGAGCGCCTTTCACGTCTATTATCGTTTATTTATTTATTTATTATTAATTAATTACCCAAATATACACTTTATTTTTGTAAATAAATACCGTAAAAACATGTAGAAAAACACCCCCAGACGAGGGATCGAACCCGCCCCGACCTTGTGTTATCGGTAGTGCGGTTTACCGATGCACCACGAGGGCCGTATGTATAATCGTCTAATTACCGTCCTCTTTACCAATTTCGACACATTTTCTAGGATCGGGTTTGTTTGTTTGTTTGTTTTTTACATACATACATATACGTACGTACGTATTGCAGGCGGAGAAAAAAAAAATTATATTATTAATATAACAAATGACACGATAAAAGGGAATATAATAAATTCGTATGTATTGTAAACGACGGAGGCTTTTAAGTTTCCAATTCCAAAAAGTGAACTACATATATGTGACACAGTTATGTTCGTCAATTTATTAGCGATAAGATAGTGCTCTTTATATATGTATTTGTCACATTTTCATAATAAATCAAAATATCATATTTACTGGAGGAAAAAATATCGTTTTGTTTTGTAAAGATCCTTTGTTGTAATGTTGTTAACGTTTAATAGGTGTCGCGTTAACCCTAGTGCCGTAGCTGGAATACTTGTCGATTCGGGCGACATCTATCAATATAATACGATATTACGGCAGAATCATCAATAGTAGCAACCTAGTAGCGCCATCTAGGAATTATTGTCGTGACCACGTAAAATAAAAAACATTTATTAAACCCTATTAACAAATACAAGATGGCAACTAAATTAAAATCGCCCCTATCGCACAATCCCCTGAAAGCCGGTGACGTCCGTTTCGATTTCAAATTAAACTAGTTTTCTCTCTCTTTGCAAAACTGCCACTGACTGAAAAAAATAATATTTCGAAAATTTTTAGTTTTTATTTATTACCCAAATTAATTACCCAAATATACACTTTATTTTTGTAAATAAATACCGTAAAAACATGTAGAAAAACACCCCCAGACGAGGGATCGAACCCGCCCCGACCTTGTGTTATCGGTAGTGCGGTTTACCGATGCACCACGAGGGCCGTATGTATAATCGTCTAATTACCGTCCTCTTTACCAATTTCGACACATTTTCTAGGATCGGGTTTGTTTGTTTGTTTGTTTTTTACATACATACATATACGTACGTACGTATTGCAGGCGGAGAAAAAAAAAATTATATTATTTATAAATTGTGTTTTTATAAATTGTGTTTTTTGAAAATTATATTTAAGTACGAATTACATACTAATAAAATAATGAAATATCAATAATATTTTTCGATCTTACCGACAGAATAATAAATATATACTAATATATACTATGTACTAACATATTATATTAGAAACATATACTTAATTTTTTGCAGTGATAAACTGTAATAAAAGCAAAGCAAACACACATTGACTTCGTGTTAGTTAACAACGCCATCTGCTGGAATAGAAATTTCATGAAAATCGTTGGAGCCGATTCCGAGATTCCAATTTTATATATATATATACAAGAATTGCTCGTTTAAAGATATAAGATAAGATAGTGCTCTTTATATATGTATTTGTCACATTTTCATAATAAATCGAAATATCATATTTACTGGAGGAAAAAATATCGTTTTGTTTTGTAAAGATCCTTTGTTGTAATGTTGTTAACGTTTAATAGGTGTCGCGTTATCCCTAGTGCCGTAGCTGGAATACTTGTCGATTCGGGCGACATCTATCGATATAATACGATATTACGGCAGAATCATCAATAGTAGCAACCTAGTAGCGCCATCTAGGAATTATTGTCGTGACCACGTAAAATAAAAAACATTTATTAAACCCTATTAACAAATACAAGATGGCAAGTAAATTAAAATAGCCCTTATCGCACAATCCCCTGAAAGCCGGTGACGTCCGGTTCGATTTCAAATTAAACTAGTTTTCTCTCTCTTTGCAAAACTGCCACTGACTTGTAACTAACGAATTAGTGGAGAAAGCAGACTGCCTTTCTTACTTTACTTAAGTTTCCAATTCCAAAAAGTGTGCCAGGATTCGAACACGCGACCTATGCGATTCGGAAGCCGTGTGCTCGACCACTGGACCACCGGAACTATATATATGTGACACAGTTATGTTCGTCAATTTATTAGCGATAAGATAGTGCTCTTTATATATGTATTTGTCACATTTTCATAATAAATCAAAATATCATATTTACTGGAGGAAAAAATATCGTTTTGTTTTGTAAAGATCCTTTGTTGTAATGTTGTTAACGTTTAATAGGTGTCGCGTTATCCCTAGTGCCGAAGCTGGAATACTTGTCGATTCGGGCGACATCTATCGATATAATACGATATTACGGCAGAATCATCAATAGTAGCAACCTAGTAGCGCCATCTAGGAATTCTTAATCTTCAGTCGTTAACTTCCAAAGAACTTGAAAATGATGAGATTATCGAATTAATTGATTTAAATCTTTAACTTAAAGTTAAACGAAGCCAAAGCAAACTTTAAAAAAAATTGCTGTGAAGTAACTGTTTTACACTGTTGCACTCTAAAAAAATATAAATGTTAATCATTTTATCAGAATCATCAATTTAAAAAACTTACTAACTAAATTATTGAAAAAATTATTGAAAAATAATTATTGAAAAAATATTTTGTTTATGTATATTTAAAAAGTAGATTTAAAAATCAATAACCTAAATGTCTATAATGTGAAAAAAAGTTTCACTTTTACGGTGGTTTCATAAAACCACACAATTTTTTTTTGTTTATAATGAACATAAATGGGATATTTAAAGTACTCATAAACAACTACTATTTTAAATCGTCCGTAATATAAACGGCCTAAATATAAAACACTCTGTGAAAATTCAATTTGTTCAACTATTTATAAAACATTTTAGATAAATTTAAAGGGCAACATTAATTTTAGTGGACTAATTATCATGGTCGTGGTGAACTGATAATAAAACTTTAATTTAGACCATGACGGCCATTGGAACCAGAGGGAGTCTTCGTATCTTCCGTACTTTTAACTCGTCTCCGGTCTGTTATCTGATCAACATACCTATTGTTTTTATTTACGCTAGAACCTCGACGAGGTAAGCAAATGTTATTTATTCGAATTAAATTATTAGATTACTCGTCTCATTATAATTATTTCTCTATCTGCTAAAGACTCGTGATTTTTTTAAATTTATGCACTTTATTTACATTTAACTGAAACAAAATTTTGTGGACTAAGTCCAAAGAGTGTAAGTTGAAACATAGTTGTTTTTTTTATACTTTTCATTATATAGTAGTATACATCATCATATTTACACAATAACACATCAAGGCTTCTGCGGAGTAAGCAGTAAAAGTTGAGCGCCCTAAACTACATTCCGCATCCCGCTTAGACTTTAATTACTATCATATCATAACCTAAACAATAACTTAATATTAAGATATTGGAATAATATCTTTCTTTTTTCTTTGATCTTTGTATAGGATAGGAATCATAAGTTAGTCCTCTTTAGTTCGCTTTAGATTGCAGTTATAAAACCTCTGAATATGTTATATATTTATTATATCAAACTATATTAATAAATACCAATAAATACTTACAAATACTATTGTGTTATTTAAAACTATTGACTAAACATCTTTTAAATATCTGTCAAAAAAAAACCACAAAGACTGAAGTATTCTATTTATGTATTGCTATTATAATTACAGTTATTATAAAAGGAAGGAAAACATCACACAAATACGATCACAAACTTTGGTCTCCGAGTAGAATCCGTCATTTTGATTAATTACTATGTGTTGACGTGCGATTTTAAAAATATATGAAATAGCAATAAACTTGACTTAAAGATCAATTTCTCATCAATATAAGACATTGAAACTTGTTTAATAGAAATATCATCTATAAGCCTGAAGAAGCCTGAAGATTGAAACTTGAAACTTCATTCAACTTCATTCTCCATTGTAGTATTGTTTTCTAGGCTATTCTGTTAATATATCAAAATAATTATATTATTATATGATATATATATAAAATAATCGTTATTGTTTGTCTATATAAAGGCAACTGTCACCGTTATTCTAATAAATAATGTAAGTACAGACAGCGACATCGACTCTGATCGTGCTTTGAATAACAAACCACATTTTATAGTTTAAGTACTGCCTACTTGCGAATTTTACTTTGACGTTCTCTTCACCAAATAGAAAATAATACAGGGCCACATAATTATCGATACCTATTTCAGGCTTAACTCCTATTACGAATAAAAATGCATTTGTTTTTTAATGAAGTAGTGTAATATTATTAAAACGAACACGCATTTATTTATGAGAGCAATGCGGAAAATATGCGGAGTGACTCTCGCTGACCGCGTCGAAAACAAGGTTGTAAGTAAGGATGTTGGATTGAAAGAGAGTGTCGGTATAAAAGTAAGAAAGGGCATACTCCGATGGTTCGGACATGTAGAAATAATGGATGATGCAAGATTGACTAAAACATTCCATGTCCAAATGGAACGTGTTCTGGAGGAAAGTGATGTTAGGAGCCTCAAAGATCGACGCGCGTGCATGAAAAGAGTTATTATGAATAGAGTTTTTGACAGTGGTGAGCCAAGCATAACAGTGGTAGAGGCAACTGCTTGCCTCTACCACGAAATACCACGACCTCCCGGAAGATCGACGTAAAGTGGCTCATGCCGCGTTTCGTTTGGTGAGAGAGGTACCCTGAGGCCCACTCTCCTTCCCCATCCTTCCCTAGCCCCTTTCTCTTAAAGGACGGCAACGCAACAGTAACACTATATTATCGAAATGATAATCACTCTACTCATATCTGTCAATAAAATATTTATAACTATTGACACCATGCACCCCACACTTTTTTAAATTTATATTCATTAAAATTTATTTTCTATTTTTTAGTTCGGTTTTCTATAAAAAGCGTGTTTTTAGTTTTTTTATACTATTATTTATTTTATATTTTTTAGTTCGGTTTTCTATAACAAGCGCGTTTCTTCGTTTCGAATTTGAGGAATAGCGCCATCTGTGACTTATACAAGGAACTCGTTTCAAGTTGATAACGTAAACTTTCCGCTGATTGCCACTAGATGGTGCGATTTGTAAACTATGAACACTAGAAAAAGCGTGGGGTGCATGGTGTCAATAGTTATTAATATTTTATTGACAGATATGAGTAGAGTGATTATCATTTCGATAATATCTTAAGAATTTGAGGATAGGATAAGGACAGGAAAATGATGAGGGGTCGCACAACATGCCATCCTTGGCAACTATCCATGTTGTCAAAAGTTTTGCCTTCTTTTAATTGTCTTAATTTGTCCTAATAGTTAATGGTCTTTGGGGTGCTCTTCCAGTATCCTGTCGATCCTGGTCTCCTGGTAGCTAGGTTCAAAGCATAACACTTCTAAAGGAGTACTGTTGAACGGTACAGATTGACAAATTTGTGACAAATGTGTGTACTCGTAATTTATTAATCCGCTCTTGAGATTCACGATGACAAAGTTGGACTGATCAGTGAGAGAGGACTCACCATATCTTTTTCGTCTATAGTGGATGCCACCTGAACTGATAAATTACTGTCACCTTGTGGTACCACCACTTGTGGCTGGCTACACATGGTAACCTTCAACAACTTTAACAAAAATGGCATTCCGTTGCTTGATAATGTTACCGCCTCTGCGATGCTCCCTCCAAACCAATGCCCATTATTTAAATTTTATTACAGCGGTTTAGTTTAAAAATAACTTAAACAAATATTTATATAATTATGTATGTATCTGTTATCTGTTCTCTCAGCCTACCCCGCAAGGGATTTGGCACGAAGTTATGTTATGTATTACAGTGACATGACACAACAAATTTTGAGTGAAAGTTTAATGTCAATATTCATCCGATACTAATGTAATTTTGCCTACCTGGAGCCTTTCCACTAACAATGAACTTTATGATATGTTTTTAAAAGTCAAATTGTGTGTAGTTACAAATCGTTTATATGGGAAAAGTAACTTGTCTTTTTTAGTATTTCACTCGCATTTTTCCGATAATATTATGCAGATGGCGATCCCTTAAATTATTTGGTTATAATATGGACTGGTTAATTCATTGCCTTTGTAATGTACATATATTTTACATTATCAGAAATAAGACATTTCAACAAACAAAATACTTACCGATATTTTTTTTATTTTTCGATATTAATTCAAAATAATATGAAAAAATATTTCAGATCTAATTTATTTCTTTGTTTTTATTAGCTTTTTATTAGCTTCACCTGTATGTTTGTTTGTAGGTTTGTATGTTTGTATGTTTGTATGTTTGTATGTTTGTATGTTTGTTTGCAACCGACTTCTTTTTTAGTTTCCGGTGATTGCCACTAGATGGTGCGATTTGTGAACTATGAAAGTTCTAGGCTAGAAAACCGAACTAAAAAATAGAAAATAAATAATAGTTTAAAAAAACTAAAAAACACGCTTTTTATAGAATACCGAACTAAAAAATAGAAAAATAAAAAAAAATATTTTATTTTAAAAAAAGCGTGGGGTGCATGGTGTCAATAGTTATAAATATTTTATTGACAGATATGAGTAGAGTGATTATCATTTCGTTAATATCTAAAAAGCACCCCACGCTTTTTTTAAAATAAAATATTTTTTTTTATTTTTCTATTTTTTAGTTCGGTATTCTATAAAAAGCGTGTTTTTTAGTTTTTTTAAACTATTATTTATTATTCAGTTAATGTAAGGTGTGCGTTACAAGTTACAACTGGCCAGAGCGGTCGTGAATGACCACTATACACTGGTATAGTCGTTAATGTTAATTTAATTGTGAATCAATCAGCAGAATAATTATTTTGAAATATGACAGTGTACATTATTACGACACCGTTGCAGTTAATATGACGTCTCAACGACCATGCTCTTTTTTATGGGATAGGAGAGCAAACGAGCAAGCGTGTCACCTGATGGTAAGCAACCTGCGCCGCCCATGGACACCAGCAACACATATATTGTTACCGTTGCGTTGCCGACCTTTAAGGGAGTAGGATAGGAATGGTTGGGGAAAGGGAACTCTCTCACCGAACGAAATGCGGCATGAGCCACTTTACATCGATCTTCTGAGAGGTCGTGGTGTTTCACCGGTTGAACCGGCCCATTCATGTAATGAGAAGAACTTGGGCCTGCTCGGATGCTTGTTCGTCCACCTCGCCGCAGTCCCCAGAAGTGCGTCTGCACACAACTGCGAATCCTATTTTGTTATCGGCGGGTAACCGATTGATACCAGTTCAGAAACGTTCGGTTCACGGTTTAACTAATCGGTAGTATTAAATTAGTAGGGGTAGGGTAGTAATGTGAGTTATGGAACCAAAAGTTGTTCATAGATACTGTAAAGATGGCGCTACTGTAGTTCACGCGCCGACACATAAATCCTAATATATTAATAATTCTATATAACTTTCACTATACATTCAGATATTAGTAATGATTTAAAAATATACCAGCGAGAATAATGAATCCGCTTAGTTTCACGGTAATTTTCTTAAGTAAGATCGCACCGATCTAGATGTTGCTGACGTCACGATCATGTTATATAATTCTAGAGGGAAAAACGCGTGTACTTATGAAGGTCAATGCCGAGTCGATGATTAAAGGAAAAAATGCAGAATACATAAATATATCTCAATTATCAGGTAAGTTATCTGATGAAAACAATTGTGTTAGTTAAATATAAAACTTGACGGCCCAAAGATGTCTACAGCGGTTGTTAAGTCTCGACTTGCCAAATTTTCACATCTAAAATGGAATAGGTGGCGGCTTCTATTGCTATAAACCGAGGTCTTTTCTACCAGAAGTGGCTGTTAAGCCTCAACTCGCCATTATATTTACGTCCTAAACTGAATAGATGGCGAACCTATTGCCATACCGGACACATAGTTTTTGAGTCATCGATATTTATCACACATTACTTTCGAAATTTATTTCCAAAAGTAATTGGTCATTCGGTTTTTATTAATAATGTCCCGAAGGATCATTTTGTCTCCATTATAAAACAATAAAGACCTTACCTTGACATTTGTTAGTCAATCAATAATGAATGTTGATTCATAATAGTTTTATTATGATCTATAGATAGGATCAAATTTACGTGTTATTTTAAAATTAAAATATAAGCGAAATATGGATAAGCAATCTACACGTGGACAAGCTGCACGCTTCGAAACTTGCAAATGGAAAATGTACATTTTAGCTAACTTTTATAACAGTGGTAGAGTTTTGCAGTTCGCTACATGAATGGCCGCTCGACCGGTGAAATACCACGACCACTCTCGGGATATCGGCGTGAAGTGGCTCGTGCCGCGTTTCATTCGGTGAGAGAGGTATCCGGATGCCCGATCCCTTCTCCCCTTCCTTTCCCCTCCTACTCCCTTAACCCGCCCCACGTGCTCGTTTGCCCTCCAGTCCCATAAAAAAAAAGTTATTTACTGAAAATATATTTCACCAAACAATGGTACAGACAGTTCACTGCCTAATTGTGTCCAGTTAATAATAATAGTAAAATATCACAACATCTCCGAATATCGAAGTAAAGTGGCACAAGTCCGATTCGTTCAGTGAGAGAGGGACCTAGAACCCCACTCTTCTTACGTCTTCCAATAACACTCCTTTAAAGGCCGGCAACGAAACTGTTGCACTATCTGTGTTGCAAGTGTCCATGGACGCAGTTGCTTACCATTGAGGGACCTGCATGCTCGTTTGCCCCTATACCATAAAAAAAATCATCGCGCCAATTTTAGTCAACTCCATAGTATAGTAGCATACATCTATCTTAGAACTTTGACATTTAAATTCCGATACTTGTTTTGACATTAGCTCGTTAAATCAGAGGTTCTGACTCTCTCCGTTAAAGAGTTAAGGTAGTGATGACTTGTAGATATTAAATTTTATTTCAACATAACTTCACACCTTTTTCTACCTAAAAGTGTAGGTAGTGACTGTTAAGCCTCGACTCGCCGATATGTTTACCGTCCCAAATGGAATAGGTGGCGGTGCCAGGATTCGAAACCTTGTGCTCGACCACTGGACCACCGAGACTATTTTTATTCTTCTTTTCTATTATATTTCTGCTATAAAAATACCATCCTTTTTATTTTTCGATACCTTAATTCGCAAACCTACTAACTCCACTTTATTTCGAAAATGGGATTTTGATACCAGCAGATACTAGATATTAATATAATATATTAATTATCTAGTTTCTATTGGTATCAACATTTTCAGTTTCGAAAAAAAGTGGAGTTAGTAGGTTTGCGAATTAAGGTATCGTTATGTCAAGATGTATAGTTATATCCTCGTTACCAAGAAGGAGGATGATGAAAGTGAAATCCCCTCCAGCTTTTGCATAGTCGAACGAGTGAACGCCGAAAAAGAACAAATACTTCAGAAGCTCTCCATTACTATTCTCTAATGAAACTTTGAACAAATTTTCCACAAAATTGTTTTCCAACACTTCCGGTCCAAACGTTAAATTTAACAACGGAAAATTACACGCTTTAAAGTACTTCGTTTGATATTATTTGAGTATAGGTGTATATATAAATATATTTTCAAATTATTTAGATACTATTTGTTTCCGGCAGCTCCGCATGGGCGGCGGATGCTTTCTACTGAAGGTATAGGTATTCTTTATAAGCATCCGATTTTAATGAAACAAAACCATATTTATATCCTATCAAGAAACTATGCGGAAAACCGTATGAGATTCTGTTAAGTGGGTTTTGGACATTCCCCTGGAGTTTTCCATGGCTGAGTGATACATTTAATGATATTCCTGCATAAGAGGAGTGCTTTGTTACATTTGTAGCTATATCAAAATAAGTATTACGTTAATTTTAGGTGGAAGAAATGGGCGGAAACAGACATTTTCATGAAATAAACATACATACATAAGCTAACATCTGTATCGAGAAACACTTTGGCTTTTCACGAGCTCCAATCCTGACGAAACTTATTTCGCTTCATCCACAGTCATATATCTCATCATACATTTACGCCGGTTTTTGGATGCTACGTATTTTGCCTTTTTGAAAGAGATCATTTATTAAATCTTGGTATTTCCGTCTTGGTCTCCCGATCCCGACCCTGATCATATTCGCTTCGTATACTCTTTTAGTCAGTCGGCTTTTATTCACTCTTGCAACATGACCAAACCATCTTAACATACTTCTCTCATTCTTCTTCTACCCTGGTCACCACATCATCCATCCGCTTGCATTTCTCCCTTATCACGCTATTTTTCTTTCGACCTGTAAGGGTGAATACACACATACTTCCAATAAGACATAACACAAAAGAACTGTAAATACGTTATTTAAAAATTGATGGAGTACTTTTGTTCACAAACGTATTTTTTTTAGCAGAAACAAACATGGCAGGAAGTAATCTCCATGACATGTGATCCGTGGCTGATTGGTCAATTTTGTAATTTTGATAATTTTTCTGACATTTTAATGAGTGTTGTCTGCTAATATTTATGTATGTATATTTTTAAATACAATAGGCGTATATATATTTAAAACTACCTGAATCAAAGAGCTTCGTTCCGTACAACAGTCAATGAATGTGCAGAATTTATCAATGGCAGAGCCACGTAGTTTCTTTTCATTAATGGGCTGGCTCGACCGGTGTAATGCCACGAGATCTCCTAATATCGTCGTAAAGTGACTCTTGCCGCGTTTCGCTCGGTGAGAGAGGTATCTGTAGGTCCATCCCCTGCCCCTTTCCCCTTTCCATCCCCCTTCAGACCCCTGCTATATTCCATTGAAAGGGCCGGCAACGCAATTGTGTGCCTGCAGGCGTGTACTATAAAAAATATGTTTTGTTATACCTTTGATAACAAATTAACTGCCAGCTGTTTAAATGGCGATAACAAGAATTTAAGATTTCTTGGTCAATTTATATTTCGTTAAAAATATTTTTTAATATTTAATTAATATTTAATATTAATAGTATTGTATGTTACTTCTGATACCTCCAAGGGTATGTGTACAAAGTGTCATGATGGTCGGCTGAGCAGTTTTTGCGTGAAAAAAGTAACAAACAAACTTACTATTGCATTTATAATATTAGTATAAATTTCCTGCGAACTAACGAAATTATACGTTATGTCGTTAAAGTAACGTTATGAGCCATATTTTTGGGACCGGTACGGTTGTAAAGGTCAGATATGGTTAATTTAAAAATTTTACCCTTATTTAATTAATAACTAAACCTTCGATAGTATAGGAAATTGGAGGACAAACATATATAAATGGAGGAAAATTGGATAAAATCGCAAAAAGTTCAAATTATAATTATTTTATAAATTACTCTGAAACTTGGACGCCCAACGATTACTGACATGATTTTTTAGGTTTTACTAACCCGGTAACTAAGTCCTTTGAGTCCAATTACTGATAAGAGATAAAAAAGGCTTATAAATGTTAGATACGTGTGTCTTCTGAATATTTTTAGAATTTAACATAACGTAACATAACTTCACGCCTGTTTCTACCCGAAGGTGTAGGCAGTAGCTGTTAAGTCTCGACTCACCGTTATGTTTACGTCCCAAATAGAAGGTGGCGAAGCTATGGCACACCGGAGAAATAGTTTTCACTCATCGATATTTATCATACATAACTTTTGAAAATAATTTCAAAAAGTCATTGTTCTGAGCCAGGATTCGAGACCACGACTTCTTGATTCAGAAGTGGGGTGCTCGACCACTAGGCCACCGAGGCTAAGTTTTCTCAACTTCGGTTTCTATTAATAACGTCCCAAAGTGTGTTTTTTTTTTCTTTACGGGATAGGAAGGCAAACTAGCAGGCATGTCACCCGATGGTAAGTGACAAGCGCCGCCCATAGAAACCTGCAACACATTTAATGTTACTGTTGCGTTGCCGACCTTAAAGGAAGTAGGATAGGAAGGGATAGCGGTGTGAGCCACTTTACACCGATATTCTAAGAGGTCGTGGTATTTTACCGGTCGAGCCGGCCTATTCATGCCGTATTCTGCTTGGCGGTACCACTGTTATTTTTAGAATTTAACCTAACCTATAGAATAAACCCAAATACTATTGGGAATGATAATGATGATTTGTGTTATTATTTTTAAAAGTAGACACTGAATTATTTAATAGTTGTTAGAACAGGAAAATTACTCGTAATATATTCGTAATTTCAATTACGTACATTATAGATATATCTATTAATTTAAGTGTCCGTCTGTGGTTTCCTTTGAAGTTAAAGAATATTGTGCATAATTTTATTTTAAGGTCACCTAATACGTATATGCCTTTGTCGTATGGTTTACGAGGTAGTGTAACGGAGAAGTATTTTGTTTGAAAAGTCCCAGGATCGAACCGTGAAAGTCACCATAATCGAAACGCAAGTTGTGTCTTGGTGCCCCGTGTAGTTCCAATGGACTGCAACATTGTTCATGTTCTGAGATTTTTTCAGTAATAGTTAGTAAAGATCCCGGTCCAGTTTTACCTGATAGATGTCACCAACCAGTTTCTTAGGAATACATACCGCCATCTAGACTTTGAACTAACCAACTGACGCTTGTGTTATGGATCTAGACAATTTATACTAATACATACATATTTTTGATTTTGTAGCATACAAATACCATTCCATGCTCATCACAATTGTTTTTTACTCGAGTGAGTATCAAATCTGCTGATCTACAGTCGTTCTTTACCAACGCACTATTAAGGCCGACAATTTAAGTCAACAGTCTTAATTCGTAGTTGTAAACTGTTTAATCTTGCATTGCATTGAAATGAATGAGATTTTTATAAAGAAAATCTCATTTTTAGGCAGAAATAGGTTCGAGCTCCCCGCTTCTCGAATCGAGTCGTTTTTCGATTCCGGGTCCACACAACTTAATGTCTGGTGTATGGCAATAGGCTCGCCACCTATTTCATTAGGGATGTAACGTAACGATTCGGCCAGTGGAGGCTGTAACAGCCGCTGCCTACACCTTTGAATAGAAAAACGTGTAAAGTTACGTTACGCTATGTTACGTTCGGCGGAAATATGACTATTGTGTTAATATGAAATTTGTATTTAAACCATATTAAGCCGAAGGTAATAAGTCGTCTTTAATAGAGCTGATACAGGCGTGTGCAATTATGTGTGACAATGGCGTGACCATGGTACATTATACCAATACATGTTCATACATGATCATACGTCAGAATGTTCCGCAGAGTGTTGTTCAGTATCTGTTTAGAGTTAAAACTGTGCACTTCTACCTCCGACTTGTGAGTTTGTGATAAGAACCGAGCTTTAAAAATAATATCGATCGTAAACCAAACAGGTTTGAGTAAGAAAGTTATTAAAAATGGAAAATAAATTCTGTACTTGCATGTGTGGCGAATAAACAAAACGAGCGAGTCAAAAAAAACAAATAACGAACCGTTTAAAAACAGAATGTTTTTTCATAGGTACCTATTTTAGGTGAACAACGTAACGATTTGTAATTAGTGGCTAATATCAAAATTGAGCGTCTCGATAATTAAAAAAAAACCTTATTATCAAAGAGCTAATTTTTACATGAAAACTATGTAGTAATTTGCGATTTGTATAATCAATACTTACATAGTATAAAACAAAGCCACTTTCCGCTGTCTGTCCCCTTGTATGCGTATATCTTTAAAACTACGTAACGGATTTTGATGCGGTTTTTTTTAATAGTTAGAAGGTGTCAACGGGGTGGTTTTGATCTATAATTAATGTATAGTGTAATAAAAAAAAAGTGATAATTTTCAAGATTTAGATCTTTAATCGCAAACGCTGCCTGAACCCTAGGTGATAAAACAAAATAATGTACTACATTATTATACACCTTTAAAAGATCTACAAAAAAGTCCGCGAGGGCATATGTCTATCCCACAATCACCATTTTTATTTTTTTACTTTGTACGAGAAAGAAGGGCCTATTTACGAAGCGATTTGAAACATTACAGCATTAATTTTCATCCAGATAAGTGTATTAAATAGATTGTGCATTTAATATAGATCAATATTGCCCCTTACAGTATGTAATTTTAACGAATATTTACGAAGATATTACAGTATTAACATAGCGGGACATAGTAGTTGCGTTGCGGGCCAAAATGCGTGCCGATAAATAGCACAAATTGAACTTTTTATTATTCAAATTTTACTCATTTATTACATTTGATGCGGAACAAAGTTCGCCGGGTCAGCTAGTTATTATATAAATTAATCTTATTTCTACTAATAATGCCACTCATAATTATATTAAAAATGCGTATATGTATTTCTGTCCATTTGTGTGTGTGTTGTGCGATTTCCGGATATGTTACTGTGTTTAGTATGTCTTAAACTTTTTATAATTGATACCGGTTTGGTTTTTATCAGAAAGAGGGGCAGCGCGACCGCTTGAATACACTACCTTTAGAACCTAACTATGTCACACAAAATATGATATCATGTTTTAAACATGAAAACATACACAAATAAACTAATAATATAGATTATATATATTTAATTTACTCGAGTAATATCGATTTACTTCCTAAATAATTTATTTCATTAATATTTCATAGCATTTCTAATGAATACGTAGTCTGGTTGAAATGGTTTTGCTCAACTCTTGCTCAAAGTGCTTGCAAAGCTTGAAAAAATTATAACCTATATTATATTTCAATAACTTTATCAAATATTATAAGAGAACAATTTACATGAAATAATGCCTACAGCTTCAGATTTTAATAACGTGAAGGTAAAACTTCTGCTTTAAAATCAAAAGCATATTTATATCAGAAATCAATCAGTTGAAAATCCATTTTTAATTTATTGTGGCCAGATAAAAACACAAAAAGAGAGATTTTTATTATTTTTATCTGTCTGTTATTTTTTTTTTTGTTTTGGACACAATACCTATTTGTATTGTGAGACCTCTAGTTTCCAAGATAATCAACTAATACCTACTTGTATTATGGAACTAGACAGTTGGTATTAATACCTATTAAATTCTATTTTACAAAACGGATATAAATACTTAGCTTTCTTGCAAATCATTACATTACAAAGTGGCTTTTCGCTGTCTGTCCCCTTATATGCTTAGATCTTTGAAACTACGCACGTTTTTTTAATAGATAGAGGGTGTCAACGGGGTGGTTTGTGTGTATAATGTAGTAAAGAAAAAGTTAAAATTTTCGAGATTTAACACTTTAATTATTAACGCTGTAAAAATGTGTAATGCGGAACAAAGTTCGCCGGGTCAGCTAGTACATTAATATAGGAAAAGAGGTACTTGTAATACTCAGAAAAATTCGAAACGCAATATAATAAACATCTCAGATTTTATAAGTCGGAGTTCGAACCTGTTGGTGCTCAGTAGTAGGTACAAAGTTCGATCAAAGATGGAACCTGTTTTGCAAAATACATCCTGCGAAGCATCTGACATTGTACAAACCTTAAGGTTATACATTTAATAACTATAATATAATGATGACTAAAATAAGACCTTTTTAAATACAATTATTATCTATATACAGCTATACGTATGTAAATAAAATTTAAGTGTCTGTTTGTAATATTGAATTAAATGCTTTCTGCTACATTACATACATGACTTCACGCCAAATCCCTTGCGGGGTACGCAGGCAGAACAGAGTGCTGTACATAAGAAACAATTCTTACATGTCTCACTTGCTTCTTTAAATTTCAAAACTCATTCAAATTTTCTCTGTCTGTCTGTTTGTTCCGGGTTTTGTAATGGCAAGTAGCTGCTGTAATAAGAAGTAACTTAAACTACTATTTTCAGAAAAAATCTTTTAGTTATTTATTTAATGCTTCCGAGGCAAAATCAAACAAAATTCGCCAGGTCAGCTAATGTTGAAATATAAAAGACAGAAGATTCAGGTATACATTCAGTCGCCACTTGGGGTTTAAAGGATTGAATGCAAAATTGTGTTTTTTTTATAAAATAGCTGTCTCAAAAGTGAATCAATTGGTTTTTATTGAATCAATAACTTTTATAAATTATTTATGAAAGTTATGTCTAATAAATATAGATGACTGACATATTTGTGTCCGATATGGCAATAGGTTGTCATCACTTATTCCATTTGGAACGTAAACATAACGGCGAGTCGAGGCGTAACAGCCGCTGCTTAGAGCTTTGGGTAGAAAAAGGCGTGAAGTTATGTTATATTATGTTTAAAATTATTAATTACCTCGTGACTATTTTTTTCCAAAACTAATATTCAAATATAATAATATTTTAGAATGACGCAAGTTAACAAAGACAATTTGGCTATTCATTAAAGTCATCCATTATTTCACTAATGTTAATTAATTTTAATACAATCTTCAAATTTTAAGCCAAACATTAATTTGGTTTTTCAAACTTTGTTCAGTTTCCCTCAAGTCAAATTCAATAAGACATAATGCATAGATAACTTCATGCTAACTTCGGGGTAGACAGTAACGGCTTGATAGAACATAGATTTTACAGGCACATTCCCTTGTTTGTCCTAATGAAAAATGTATACTTTGACACTCGCTTTGCTTATCACATTCATACGATTACGTCTCTTTGCCATTGCAGACACAACTCTTCATTTGCTACAATTCTTACATACGTTTATCTCTTCTACCACTCCCATAATTGTTCTCATACACGCTTGGCGGTTGTAGACAATCTTCACCTGGCCTTTTCCTAGCACATCAGTAATTTAGTGACAGTTGGTCTAGATCGAACTTTACTCATTTGCCCTTTCAGACTTGACTCATATTTGTTTATTTCAGTCTGCGCTTGTCCGTCCATTCTACATGTCCAAACCAAGCATTCCTATCTCTACCCTTGTCACTATTTCCTCTCTACAACCACAACTTTCACGATTATGATTTTCGTTGGTAAGTTCCATTGTGGAAAGTCAGCTAAATTTAATTAAAGTCAACCAAAAGTTAATCCTATTTGTCGCATTTTATCGGCCTTCTGTTTATTTAATAGGTTTTTGTAGATTTAAATCCTATACAAACCAAATAAATCCTATACAAACCACCATACCTACTGAATTTATGGCAATAATTCTGCTACCTATATTATGGGACTTATTATTCCATTCGTTGATACGAGATGTCGCCGTTAAATATAATGAGACGAACTTATTTAAAATTTTAAATATAGAACAAAAATTGCTGCCTTAGTCTTTTCATGTTTTTTTTGGAGTTTACTCCTTAAGAATCGATTTACATATATAGGCCCGGGGTATGAAAATTATGGGGACCAAAATCGTACTAGAGAGTATAGCATGTCACACGAAATGCGTTATGCGCTATAGTCACAGAGCATATAAATAAGAGTCGGCACTCCATACAATGTCCTGAGCTCTTTATAGAAACACTCTTTATAGCGATACGCCATTCTCTATTACGAAGAAATGTGTTCATATTTGTAGACAGTAAATATTTATTATTTTATTTTATAATCGTTCTTGAGGAGTAAACTCCAGTCGTGCGTCGGAGCGGACACACACACTTTTCTTTTTTTATATTGAAAAAAAAACACCGCGATAATGCCAGTCTCAAAGTCGGAGTATACTAATAATGGACCGGCTGTATGGAGTGGTTGGCTGATGTTCAAACATTAATTTAATTATAAATCTTAAGTGTGAGAACTTATCTATTCAAATATATACAATGGCATTTGAATTGTTGTTTAATTGTAAAGTTTTTTGCTATAGGAACTCTATTAATTGCTATACAGATGTATAGAATCTTCTATTGTCCATTCCATCGTTATTATCCGTATAGTGATACCAAGCCGTTTTAAAGAAGGCGAAAAATTTAATGTTGAATCTACATAAATAATGATTTTAATTTCTTTGTTGACAAGATAATTTTTGTATAATTTAAGTAATACGCTACTAATATATGTTTTTTAATGTACAAGCAGGTTTCTTGTATTTCTTTGAGAGCTTTATTAAGAAAAACATACCAACCTACCACAAAAGGGGAGTTCTGTTTTTAAGTATACATACAAAACACAGTTTTAAGTATTTAGTAGATGCAATTTAGCCTTAATTTGTGTTAAAATATGTGGACGAAAACGGACACGTATACTGACTTGCAAGTTTTCGCTGTATAACCAGTATATTTATTCTTATTTTAGAGCAAAAAAACGGGAGTAAGCTTCATATTTTTTTGCGCTACATTATAATAGGTGATCGATTTGGATTTACCATCTGATATCAAAGTCCATAATAATATGATAGATCATTTGCAAAGAAAAACCATTTAAAGATCTCACCTATTTATCTGCGTAAAATCAAAATGTAAACCTAAAAAAATAACAACACGAACTGCCATTTTATTAAATAATTATTAGCGATAATTATAATGAATTAAAGTGATGAGCTAATTAATGCCAGTAAAACAAGTTCGGAAAAAGCTGACAAAAAATACTACGTATTGGTGAGGTGACTTTTTTAGCATTTCTTGAAGTTAGACAAAAAATATGCTTCTTCTTCAGTCGGTACCTCTGCTCTATTAAAGCTAGTAATTGTATTTTTTGCTGAATCTGCATTTTGTACCCTTAATAATCGAGAGCTAAGAATTGCACTCATGAGGGTAAAGCTTACAAAGTCATAGGTAAATACAAATTATTGCAAATAACTTTTGAAAAGCTATGAGGAGGGAAAAAAGGCATTTTACTAGGAGAGCGATGAGAATGACTGTAAAGGGACTTATCGGTAAAGTAATCAAAAAGAGATTTATGGATTGTAAAGGAATGGATATGATCAGGAGAATGATGAACGAAACGAAATGATGAAAATCTGGATGTAAATGTTATAATAGATGATACTGTAAATTTCAGTAATTATAATTATATACACGTGCAAGCAAAAAAAATCGCCAACTTTGAAACAACTTAAAAACAAAATTACAAATCAAATCAGATTAAGTTTATGAACAAGGAAAAACAACTTGTGAGAATAATTCTCAACACAATAGTTGCTCGGTTCTTGTCGAAGACAGACTTGTATCTCTCTGATATATAATATAATCAGTGTATTGCAGAAAAATCTCGCGTACTTAATTAATAATAATATTAAATTGTTAATAATATTTCAAATAACCAGCAAGTTATATTTGCAAAATGTTGGGGAAATATTCGAAAAAACTTTTCACCGTTTCGTTGATTTTCTTGGTAATTGCTATCGTTCTAGCAACGTGGGGTTTTGACAAAATAATATCGAATCAAATACAAAAAGTGAGTTTATTCTGTATTATAATATAGTTGTTTAATTCATTTTTGTGTTGGTTTTTTTTTAATTGTTTTTATTAACCTGGAAAACGAGGTATCTGGTTTTGGTTTTAGAATTTACTTTCATTCTGGATATCGGGATATGTTGGGTAAGTACTTATTTATTTTTATTCAATATTATTAAGTAGTTAAACGTAAGTGATTTTAATTTGGGACAACATTTCAACTTCAAGTTTCTTTTTCCCTGGTGTCATATGCATGAATTTATAAGTCGTTGCACTCGCTTTTATGAGACCGTGTAAACACCAAAACTTTATAATACATTTACCTACATTTTATGGGGTAGACACATTTTTAAAATTACTATAGACCTATCAGTTTATTACAAGACCCCAACCTGAAGAGATTTAATATTATATTTATTTTAGATAGCATTAGCTGACCCGGGGCACTTCGTACCGCTTTCTTCTTTCTTCGTATATAACTCCAATTAGTGATAAGGTGATAATATTTAGGCTATGCGTTGATCCAACCTCTTGGCAATATTCATACAAAATTGAAATAAAGGCATTCAGTACTTATAGAGTTGACTCGTAACATACTTACGAAATATTAATATTAGAATTTTTGTCTATTTGTCTAAACAGACAAAAATTCTAAAATCCATATTTCTAGGTACAGTAACGATTGTCGATCATGTCCGAAACAAATTAAATTAAATTAAATGTAGGTACAGTTCTGATTGTCCTACGATTTTATTATAATATATGTTCAGATGAGTATTTAATATATAAAAATTCTCGTGTCACAGTGTTAGTTACCATACTCCTCTCAAACGGCTTGACCGATTCTCATGAAATAGTGTGTGTATATCGGGTAGATCTGAGACAAGGACAATATCTATTGTTCATCCTCCTATATAGTAAGGGTAGGTCTCAACTGTTATTTTTTTTAAATAATATCTTTACGAGACAGAATACAAAAATACTTACAGCCCGAAATTCTCACCTCTGTACAATCAACCTCTGTTTTTTATTTGTTGATCAAAAAGTTTATACTTTGGCAAGACAGTTAGTATTTATTATTTTATCAACTTGAAATATAAAGACAAAAAGTTTACATGCCATAGATATCGCTCACGATAAAATTCGGTGAGTCGACACTAAATTTAACAGAAAAAGAGTTTGAGTTGAAAAAGGCATGAATTTGTGTTTGTGTATCATCATTAAACAGTATAAAACAAAGGCGCTTTCCGCTTAAACTCCCCTTATATGTTTGGGTCTTTGAAACTACGCAATGAATTTTGATGTGGTTTTTTAATAAAAGTTGTTTGGTTTAAATCTGGTAGAAAAGGTAAAGGTCGGTAAAGGTATCAAACAGGGTGGTTTGATTGTATGATCTATGCATAATTAAGTAGAGAGAAAGTGAGGTTTGGCACTTAATTGGCTAGACCCTAAGTGAGAGATCAAAATAATGTAAGAAGCAAAGGTGAAACTTAGGAAGATCGACAAATAAAATCGCCCACAATAATCATTTTTATTTCTTTACATTTTACGTGAAATAGTGGCTTATTTATGAACCGATTGTATACATTATAACATTAATTCTTATTTAATTAAGTACCTTAAATGAATTGATGGCACTTGGAAAAATGTAATTTAAATGAATATTTTCAAAGACATTACAGATTTGAAATGTAGAAGGACATATAGCGGTTGAGTCGCGCAGGCCGACGCGTGTCGTTAAATAGCGCCAATTGACCAAACATTGCAAATGAGTCATGGATAGAAATTACTTTTTTCGTTCTCTATGTATCATTGCAGACTGAAGCCAATAACCTATCTGACAATTTACACAAAAAAGATACTCATTATCATTATTCTGAAATTATTATTTTTTTATTTTGACAAATAAACAATAAATTTCTATTGTTCTTATGATAATAAATTAAACATACATTCACAATGTCAGAACATGTCTATTGTGCCTTAACTCAGTACGACCTATGACTCGAAACATATCTTAAAACTAATAAAAATCCCTGCGTCTAAAATTTTTAATATATAAATAACATGATCATTAGATTAAACTTCGAAAATAGCAATAACAGTATATTTATACATCTGTAGGTATTGTTTTCTGTAATATATTAAAAATAAAATTATAGTAGATACCTACTTACAATAGTAAGACGAAATAAATTAGTTACATCATTTACAGTATTTAAAGTATATACAATTAAAAGATTAGTTCTCAATTAGTTAGTTCAAATTTCTCAGA
Organism: Euproctis similis; assembly: GCA_905147225.2. Taxonomy (NCBI): domain Eukaryota; kingdom Metazoa; phylum Arthropoda; class Insecta; order Lepidoptera; family Erebidae; genus Euproctis; species Euproctis similis. Next base: position 3,647,828 of record LR990113.1, on the reverse strand, counting down.
GGTTTACTGGCAGCGTGCCCAAAAGTTTATTTTTTGGCAAGACAGCTATTATGTATTTATTATTTTATCAACTTGAAATAAAAGACAAAATGTTTACATCCCGTAGATATCGGTTGGTAAGGTTTTTAACTGATATGGATCATCTCTTGATTAGGAGAATATCTAATTTTGTTTATGACTCAACTGGCTGAAACCAAGATGTGAAAATAAGCCTGTCAGTCATTGCGTAGGACCAACTATCTCATTTAATCCATACATGGAATTAAATACGAAAAATTTTATATGGCACACTGGCTGCATTGCCACGTTCAATGGCAATGCTAATCCTCTGTGCGATCCCTCTGATTGCGAAAGGCCTCGATCAGTCTCTTTGCAAGATTTTTATAGAGTGCACAAGCATTCGGACCCCATGTCACTAGAGTTTCAACCCCAAAAGTCTTAAAAACTAATAATATTTATTTGAAATAGATGTTTACTTTTGTTTAATTAAAAACTAAAACTTCTTAATCTTTGATAGCTTAGTTACCATAATGAAGTACATAGCATGCGAAAATTCTAGTAAATAGCTATATAAATATCATATTAATATACAATTTGCATTTTTCACACGACAGATAAGGAATTTTTATAAGAACACCTTGGCTATAATTGCTTTTATGTTAAAAAAATATAATTTTTCAAAAATATACTCACCACCTTACAACAAGCGATCATCTGGATTTAACATGACATGCCTACATATTATTTTTAGCTTAATATTATTTCTCAAGCTAACGAATCCATTACTGACAACAGCTAATACAAAAAATTGAAATAAGTATTTAACTTTAATATATATTTATCAAATTTCCACCCTCTTATTGCAGAGTGTTCAGTTAGAGAACAATTCTATGATGTACGACAAATGGGTGAAATTGCCAATGCCCATGGACTTCAAGATTTACGTGTTCAATGTGACTAACTCTGATCAGGTGAACAACGGGGAGAAGCCCATACTGCAGGAGATCGGACCTTATGTTTACAAGTAAGTCTATCTTTTTAATTTTTGTTCTGTTATTGACAAGTTGGTTCTCTCCCTATCTAGGCTTGGAGTTACAGTTGTAAAAATATGAAAAATAATCTTTTACAGTCTAACCATTATTTTTGCTAAAACCGCTTTAAACAGTGGTAGAGTCAAGCAGTTCGCTGCATGAATGGGCCGGCAATAATAAGGTGCCGAGTTCAAATTCTGGCCAGGATAACTATTCACTTTCGCGAAGTTATAAGTAATAAATATCGTTGACTAACAAATTGTCAATTGCCAATGTATGGCGATAGGTTTCGCCTCCCACATGTACCTGGAAGATAATTTATTTGCGAGACTTAATTATCGCTGCCTACAATTACGCATGTTGCAGGGCTTAAGTTTTAAACTTGAATCATATTGCTATTGTACCTACGCCACTCTTTTCATTTTGTGAGCTCAGCCTTGAAGTTTTCCTGTTTCTTGTATGAGATTGATCATCTCTCAGCCCTCAGCGTCATGTTTTTTAAAAAAACGGACACAATCTTTTGTTTCTTTTCTCTTCTGAGAAGACCGCAATCATTAAAAATATAATATTTTATTTTTCTTTACTGTATAAACTATCTGCCAACAACATTCCCATCAAAATCGTTCAAACTATTATTGATATGTCAGAGAGAATTAAATTAAAAAATATATATTTGTTATTGGTATGTGTTATTTATACGGACATATGCATTTATAATTTCAATGTTAATATTTCAATTGACATTTAAACTATATTTACTAGTCTAAATAGGATTGCACCATATCCAGGACACGGATATCAATACAAATATGTTGGTTTAACACGACTATTAAAATATGTTTTTTTATTATACCTACCATGAATAATGTTAGAATAATTAAAATGTATTAAAATTATTAATAGAACGTGTTCTGGAGGAAGGTGATGTTAAGAGCCTCAAAGACCGACGCGCGTGCATGAAAAGAGTTATGAAAGTCAACGAAGCGAGTGAGGTGTGTAAGAATCGTGCCCTATGGCGCTCTGTTCTCTCTGCCTACCCCGCAAGGGATTTGGCGTGAAGTTATGTATGTATGTATGTATGTATGTATTAAAATTAGACTGATATTGTCTTATCCTTTTGCACCTGATTAGCATACTATATTATTGTATTTTATATTTATCCTAAGCGGTAGACAGCTAACATGTGATAACATTCTAGAGAATAGTTCCTTACCATCTTTCCCTATGGGACTAGACAATTATGGGGCTTGCGGATCATCTCTCATAAATTAAGTCTCAGAGACAATAGGTATTTGAGGGTAATATTCTATAATGTGGGATTAGAATTTATGCTGCACTGCTGTCAGCTTGGGATACCAAAGATTAAAAATCTAGCAGAACACGGTAATGCTGGCAGCATTAGTGTGTTCCGAAAGATCTACTTGTACCTATTTTGTAACGAATAACAAAATATGATATACATTGCCCTCACAAAAATATACTTCACATTGCAGAGGTAAGCCAGAGGATGTTTGGCGCATTTCAGTCTCTCAAACTTCTTCAAAAATTACTAACGTTTTACACTACAGTTACGCTAGCTCAGTCCCTTCTACTCCCTATCCTAGACTATGCTGAGATGCTAACAACAAAACACATGGACTCGCCAAATCTTTTTGTTCCCAAACTGTTAAACCTCCAGCTGTTACGATTCTTCATTAACTGCGTAGAGTAAAGGAATATTTTCTTTGTAAAGATTAATTGGCAATTTGTATGTTATTTATATGTGGATTTGCTTTTTTGTATGTGTGTATATATTATATGTACGAGGTTATGTATTTATATACCTACTATAGATTTTTGTTCTCCATCTTTTAGCAGAATATTACTTTATCGTGTTTGTTGTGCACTTAGTTACCTGGAAAACTTATATCTCCTCTATCGCTCAAAGGGTTTGCTGGTGGAAAACTTAATAGTGATCTAATCTCGCCTTTGAACATTTTTTTTTATGGGATAGGAGGGCAAACGAGCAGTCGTGTCACCTGATGGTAAGCAACCAACGCCGCCCATGGACACCAGCAACACGTATAGTGTTACTGTTGCGTTGCCGACCTTTAAGGGATAGGGGATAGGAAAGGATGGGGAAGGGGGGTGGGCCTCCGGGTACCTCTCTCACCGAACGAAACGCGGCATGAGCCACTTTACGTCGGTCTTCTGAGAGGTTGTGGTATTTCACCGGTCGAGCCGGCCCATTCATGCAGCGAACTGCTTGGCTCTACCACTGTTAAAACATACATTTGTTAAAAAATTATATTAATCGGTAACTCTGTTTTTGTGTGCAATAAAGTATAAATAGTAATAGGAAAATAGATTGAATGTAGACCTAATAATCTAGAAAAACATACAATAGCGCATAACATACATAAACAAATCTCGTTACGTTTAATTAATTTTTATTTAAAACATCGTTATTATCAGATCGCATTGTCCGAAAAATTTATAATTAACACAAATCATGTTCATTTTTTTCTCAGAGAATACCGTGAACGTACAATTTTGGAATACGGCAAGAATGATACAATTAAATATATGCTGAAGAAAAGGTTCGAATTCGATCCTGAAGCATCAGGTGAGCTGACAGAAGATGATGAAGTCATTGTTGTGCATTTTCCTTATCTGGTGAGTTTAACCGACATTCCATTCAGAATGGTGATGGAAGTCCAACTAAAGTTGTGATAGATTTCAATGAAGCTGTAAAATCCTTATTTATATTGACCTCGCTTAGAAAGTAATCTAGAATGGGCTCAGCCAATTTAATTTGTATCTCTTTTTCTGCTATGCCATTATTGCAGTAAGCCACAAAGTAAATACTGAAATACTTTCCAGGGTGCTCTGCTGACTATTCACGACATGATGCCGAATCTTGCAGCAGTTATAAACAAAGCGCTGGAGCAATTCTTTCCAGATCTCCAGGATGGATTTCTGAGGGTCAAAGTGAGAGATTTGTTCTTCGATGGAATATATTTGAGTTGTGATGGAGACAACTCTGCTTTAGGCAAGTTTTATAAGCTCTTATCAATTACATGAGACTCATAATACATTTCTTTCATTTTCTGAATAGATCAGCAGGTTTAATCTTACCCAAGCATTGGTGTGATGAGCGTATTTGTAAATCATGTCATTTGCAGTCATGATTCTTCTATGTATTATAATTTAAAAATTATAAAACAACGGCAGAGCCACGCAACTCGCTGCATGAATCGGCCAGCTCGACCCGTGAAATACGACCTCTCGGAATATCTACGTAAAGTTGCACATGTCGCATTATTTTCGGTGAGAGATGTATTCGGGCCACGAGCTCCCCTTTTTTCCTCTTCCCATCCTACATATCCTCTAAAAGGACGGCAACGCAACCGTAAGTAACCCTATATACGATGCAGGTGTCCATGGGCAGCGGTAGTTGCTTACCATCAAGTGACACGCTTGCTTGTTTGCCCCCTATACCAAAAAAACAACAAGTATGTTATTTATATACAACACTTCTAAATTATAAAACGTTGGCTGCATAGCCTAAAAAGAGCCTTCTTTCTTTTGCTGGATTCCGACATTTAGTAGCTTCATTTCAAAGTAATTAAAGGCGCGATATATAAAGATACTAGCTGACCCGGCAAACGTTGTCTTGCCAAAAAATAAAATTTAAAAAATAGGGGTTGAGCGTAAGGAGTTGAAAATTTTGAGTTGTATGTATTTTTCTATCCCGTTTTATAAAAAAAAATAAAAAACAGAAATAAATCGAAAAATAACATAAAAAATGAAGGGTGGGCTACCCTTGTGATTTAGGGTGATGAAAAATAGATGTTGTCCTATTCTCAGACTTACCTGATATGCATACAAAATTTCATGAGAATCGGTCAAGCCGGTTCGGAGGAGTATGGGAACGAAAAGTGTGACACGATAATTTTATATATTAGATTACATTTTCAGGATTGGTTTGCGGGAAGATAAAGGCAGATACACCTCCCACTATGAGGAAGGCAGACACTAACGGTTTTTACTTCGCTATGTTCTCACACGTACGTAATATATTTTATCCCCACAGTTGATTTTTACATACATACATACATAACTTGACGCCAAATCCCTTGCGGGTTAGGCAGAGAGAACGGAGCGCAATAAGGCACGATTCTCACACACCTCACTCACTTCATTGACTTTCTTAACTCTCACAGTTGATTTTATTTACATCTATTCATCTATTTATTTCATTTATTCATTTCATTTATTTACATTTTATACTTTGTTGTACACAAAGTCTTGGTGGTTGGTGGTCCAGCGCTCGAGCACACGGCTTCTGAATCGAGAGGTCGCGGGTTCGAATCCTGGGACACACCAATGACTTTTCGAACTTTTCTTACAAAAGAAATTAAATTGTCTATTCTTGTTCCTCTAGATGAATCTTACTGAAACTGGTCCTTATGAGATGAAGCGAGGTCGTGATGATCTTTATGAGCTAGGCCATATAGTCACTTATAAGGGCAGCGAGATGATGCCAATGTGGAACGACAAATACTGCGGTATGCTCAATGGCTCAGACGCGACGATATTTCCACCAATTGACACGAGCAATGTTCCCGAGAGACTTTACACTTTTGAGCCTGAAATTTGCAGGTAAGTGATTGCACCAAATATATAACAAAATCTTCTGACTCTGAGGGAGTCACGCATTTCGCTGTATTATTGGGCCTGCTCAACCGGTGGAATGCCACGGCCAATAAGAATATCGACGTAACATTTTACGATTATTGGTCATGCCCTGTTTCACCTTTGCCTCCCCTTTCACATCCTACTCCCTTAAAGGCTAGAACCAAGCTGTAACCTTATCTGTAATGCAGGTGTCCATGGGTGATATCTTACCACCAGGTGACCCGATTGCTAGTTTGACCTCCAATCCATTAGAAGACCCTTTCTTCCTCAAACCATTTCCTTTAAGCTTCCATCTTGGTTTTAGAGGTTTCCATTCTTAGGAGCCTCGATACTAAATATAGAATAATCAAATTGGTGCACTTGGATATTTATCATTTCCTTGACTTTAACAGCGTCTGTTTAGTTTTGGGACCCTCAGAGTGTTCCTTCAGATTCTACGTTCATTGCATTTTGTGTACCTATCATGTATCTTTTTGCTCATTCCTTTATTTTCTATTCTTTTTAAATGCTGGGATAGTGTTTTTTTTTCTAATATTTCAGATCTCTATATGTGAGTTATGCGGGTCAACGGGCTATATACAACATGAGTACATATTACTATGAGATATCAGAATCAGCGTTAGCTTCTAAGAGTGCTAACAAAGATAACAAGTGCTTTTGTAGGAAGTAAGTATTGAACAACAATATCCTGTTATTTTTTCTCTTTCGTTTTCTTCTCCACTCATATTGGTTCAGTATAAAAAGCCGTACCAAAATTAGATCCGATTCAACGACGTATGCCCGAATACTGAACCGCCAGTTAAATCTGACAATCAATAAAGTGCTACTTACTGCTCAAATTTCACGTATTCCGTCTCATATAACAGCTACTTAAACGCTTAAGTAGCGCTTATATATTTGAGTAGCGGTTCAGTATTCGTGCTTCTTCTTAATCATTCAGGAGTCTCAATATCCGATTAGCGTGCATGGGAATGCAATGCGTTATGAAAATTGACAGAACAAATGAAATTAAGAATCGAAAAGTAACCATCGAGTAGTCCTTCTGCCCACCCCACAAAAGCTTTCGCGTGAAGTTGTATACATATTGTTGAGTCTGAGTCCTAAACGTTTCTCTTTTTAAAATTCATTTTATACTAACAACTTTTTATAGTTTAAAGTTTTAATGGTTATGGAATGAGCGGAGTTTTTATATTTTATGACCAGAGTTATATTATATTAAAAGCCTCTAAACGGTGATTACTTTATCAATAAAACCTATTATAGTATGTTTATGTTAGCATAGCTAATATGCATAAATGGCGACCACCACAATTTATTACATAACTTCTAAGATAAAATATGTACAGCATTTTCGCAATTTGATGTGATCAGATAAACTCTCAGATCTGATAAAACCAATATCAGTCAACTTGTTGATAATTGTAATGGATTGAACTGTCCACTGTTTACATTCACTATTTTAAAAGAAAAATTGATATGAATCTTTACACAAAAATCGATGTATTTTAAATCACAACCATTTTAATATAAGATATTCTAGATCCAAAATACCTTGCTATTAATCACTTCAATAATTCTCCTAAAACAAATTGAATTGCCAGCCTTTTTCGTAATTTATTTTCCATTATTCCCAGCAGGTATTCAGAAACGGACATATGACACTGATAACACCACCTTTAGTGTCCCCAAAAGGTGGGTTATCAGGGACGTATAACAGAATTAAAAGACACTACAAAGTACAATGCTTTATATATGTAACCTCATTTTTTTTTCCTTTTGAAATAGCTAGGTAGTGCTGCAATTGAAAAAAAAATGAGAATACATGTATTTTGCCATTAGTAAAGAGGCATTTCAACTTAACATAACTTCATGCCTTCTTCTACCCGAAGGTGTAGGCGGTGGCTGTTAAGCCTCGGCTCGCCGTTATGTTTACATCCGAAATGGAATAGGTGGCGTACCTATTGCCATACACCGGGCACATAGTTGTCAGTCATCGATGTTTATCACACATAACTACGGAAAATAATTTCGAAAGGTCATTGGCTTAAGCCCGGATTCGATCCCATGACTTGTTTTTGATTCTGGTGCGGAGTTTAATTATATTTATTTGAATATAAATTTCATTTTTATTGATTGAAACAACTTTCAGGATTATATCGCGTTTATTTATTACTTATTTATATTTATTTCCCGACGTTTCGAACTCTTTACAGAGATCATTTTCACGAGTGATGAACAAAAAGATGGTAGTTGTTCAAAAGTTATTTTCATTGAAACAGAGAGCACCCACTTTTTGGAAATAAAAATCAAAAAGTTGATGTTAAAAATATGATTTTTACTATTGGTAACCCACATCAGACCATGAAAACAAAAGTTAAATACTTATTTTTAAGATGTATTCATATTTTTTGTTTGTAAAGATCCTTTTTTGTATGATTTAATAAGTAAAAGTTGTTATTATTAAGTTATTACAAAATTATCTTATTTTTCTAAGTTCATTTTTATTACTGATAAGAAGCCCCTTTTGTGCCGTTTACCGAACATTTTAATTATCTGCAGACTTTCAACATAATTTTATGAAATGGAAAATAATTTTCTATTTTTCTTTCGTTTAGGAACTGGAGTTCGAATCATGATGGGTGCCTTCTAATGGGTCTACTAAATCTGATGCCATGTCAAGGTGCACCCGCTATAGCTTCATTGCCACACTTCTATTTAGGTTCCGAAGAACTACTGGACTTTTTCCAAGAAGGTATTAACCCGGATAAAGAGAAGCACAATACTTACGTTTACATTGATCCGGTGAGTCCATCAAGTGACATGAATATATTTGTGGAAAAAAAAAAACTTCATACAATCCAATCTCTGTTAGATAGTCCCTTGAGTTTTTGTGTCCCTTGTGTTTTTATCAAAAAAAAAACACGACGGTGAAGGTCGTTGTTCAGCGGATCTTAGACCAATAGCTATTAACCCGACTACGCCAGATGGAGGGCTTCGGTTCCTAACGTATTTATATACTAGCAGATCGCGCGAACGTCGTACCGCTATATTGTATGTAGCTTCCCGCCTCACGGTGTTACTCGCGTACAAACAAAATGTCGATGACGACGATGATTACACATAGCCTATGTCACTCAGTGATAATGTAGCTTTCTAAAGAAAAAAGAATTATTATAATCAGTCCAGTACTTTTTGAGTTTATTCGTTATATACAAAAATACAAATCTTTCCTCTTTATAATATTAGTATAGATAAATAAGGTTTGGTATAGTATCTACAACGTAAATTTTGACTGGAAATGTTCCGTTAAATTCATTTATCTAACTTAGCTCTTGCAGTTATGAGGAATAATTATGCATCTAAACTATATACTCCTCCTTGTGTCGGTTATCCTCGTTGTGGCCTCTTTGATCAGTCTTGTGGTCTAGAGTTTGGACTAGGTTTCGCCACCTCTCTTTATTTTTGGCAACGCGGATGGCATCGTAGACTAAGATGTTTAGGGCAGCACGGACTAGATCAGACCAGTGAGTCGGCCGCCTGCCTCTGGGCCTTCTCCCGTCAACCTTTCCTCTCGTCAACGTCTTAAGCTCGGTTTCGATAAATTCAATGGTAAGATGTTCCGTCCAATGAATTCCAAGCATCTTCTTCCAGCACCACATTTGAAACGCATAAAATATATGACTAATAAGAATATGAAAGTATTGCAAGAATAATGAGGAATTGTTCTAATTCTATATTGTTGTATTTAAATACAGGTGACTGGCGTAGTATTAAAAGGCTCTAAAAGACTTCAGTTCAATATTGAAATGCGGCGGATCCCCAACATACCACAGTTGAAGGATGTACCCACTGGGTTGTTTCCTATGCTGTGGATAGAAGAGGTTTGTATCACTTTAACTATTAATTACTAGCTAACCCGACTAACTTGGCTTCGCCTCGGTAGCAATTATTAAATAAAAGATTTTTTCTAAAAATAACAGCCTAAGTTAGAATCGAATCCGTCCAGCCATTTCAGAGATTAGCCGCAACAAACAAAGAGAACATACAGCCAAACAGAAATTGTAAAAAAAGTTACTGTGGTGTAGGTAAAGTATTCATATGAATGTAGTAAAAAGCTGTTATTTCAATATTACAAACAGGCACTTCAGCTTTATTTACATGTACAGATTGAAGCTAGTCACTGTATCTGTACATTTTTTTAATTTATAGGATCTACAGATAAAGAAGTATATAGTCTCGGTGGTCCAGTGGTCGAGCACACGGATTCTGATCCAGAGGTCCGGGTTCGAATCCTGACACTGGCTCACACCAATGACTTTTCGAAATTGTTTTCCGAAGTTTTGTGTGAAAAATATCGATGACTGAAAACTTTTTGCCCGGTATGGCAATAGGTTCGCCACCTATTCCATTTGGGACGTAAACATAACGGCGAGACGAGGCTTAACATATATTAGATAGATGGGTAATTCAGCGCTATCTGGTAATAATAGGAAAAATATGGTAAACGATTAACACCACCCAAGGATATCTCCAACCCCGAGATATTCATTGAGGAAGGAATGGAGAAATGGATGGGGATGGGAAAATGAAACGCAACATTGGCCAAATTACGTTGACTACTTTTCTGACTGCTGCTTCAAGGACAAAACCTAGTTGTTAATAAGTTTGTAATTTGAATCATTTTCAGGGCGCAGAAATGCCACCATCGATCCAAGACGAACTCCGTACTGCTCACAAACTACTGGCATATGTGGAAATTGCGAAGTGGGTTCTTCTAGTTATCGCTATCATAGCGACCATTGTGACCGCTGTATCAGTCGCTCGCGCCAATTCGCTGATTTCGTGGCCGAGAAATAGTAATTCTGTCAGTTTTATATTGGGTCCCGGTATTACTAATGTTAATAAAGTACATTAAAGGTAATCTCTGGTTTTATTTTAAATATATGTGACATTACATTTCGGACATGTAGAAAGAATGGATGCTGTACGATTGACTAAGTAGATCTACAATGAAAACCGGTAGGATATAGGAGTCGAGGAAGGCCGCGACACGACTCCAATATTTTTCACAAGATCACGAGGAAGCGAACAGAGAGAAAATAATAACGGTCTGATAAACAAAACTAACTAAAAAACGCCATTAATTGTTGAAACTAGCTCCTTTTAAACATAAGAACACGATTCAAAATATAATGTTATTATATAAACCTACTACTTACGAAGAAGACGTCGATTCAGGCCTGAAATGGAAGACTTATTAAAATTGGATTTCCATTTTGGTTAGCTGTCTATTTTTTTTAATCGAAGGGCTTAGTATTAGTTTAGTATTTAGTACTTCCCGCGCAAGGATTTGAAGGAGTGCTTCACGATGGCCTCCCGTGTTTCAATACTTCATGAGTCTATAGATGATACTAATGACATTTCCAATGTTATATTACTTAAAATACCTCCATGCCTTTTTCTACCCGAAGGTGTAGGCAGTGGCTGTTAAGCCTCAACTCGCCGTTACGTCCCAAATGGAATCGGTGCGAACCCATTGCCATACCGGGCACAGAAGGTAGATGTTATGACGTAGGCATCCGCTAAGAAAGGATTTTGATAAGTTCTACCCCCAAAGGGGTAAAATATGGGGTGAAAGTTTGTATGAAAATTTGACAATTTAAAGCCGATCGAGCTGCGACTTTGTGTGCATAAAGCTACTATGACAAAAAAATATATTGATCAATTCTACCCCCAAGAGGATAAAACTGGAGATAAAAGTTTGTATGAAATTTTGTCAATTTTAAACTGACGTGCCATATCACGTGCATAAACGCGTGCTACTATGACCTAGGCATCCGGCAAGAAAGGATTTCCATCAATTCTACCTACAAGGGGATAAAATAGGGGATGAAACTTTGTCAATTTTAAACCGACTGGGCTGAGACTCGCGTGTGTAACGGTAGGTACAGGTGACTATGCTGACGTCGGGGATTCTTCATTGCGTGTTCGTCGCGGTCACCAATGTAACGGATGACGTTATTGATGACTATTCTTATGGTTGATGTCATCGTGAGGCGGATGTTCTTCGGTGATGATGTTCGTCATCAGAAGGTTGCGTGTTCAGATCACGTCGGGGGTCACCAGTGTAACGGATGACGTTACTAGTGACCGTGCTGGTGGCTGGTGTTCGCGAGTTGGTACTTCTTCATGATGGTACGGGAGTGGTCGTTAATGAAAGACGTAATTAAGATCTTGTCATCTTTATTTGTGTCAGCGACAACTGCGTGTCGCTGCACACCGACCACTACAGCATACTGTGCGTACCGTGGTTATATACTGTTGATGGCACGTACATGAACGTGCCATGAGGTGTAGTATCCCTTACACGTGCATAAAGCTACAATGATGTAGGCATCTGCTTAGAAAGGATTTTGATCAATCCTAGCCCCAAGGGGATAGAATAGAGGATAAAAGTTTGTATGAAACTTTGTCACTTTTAAGCCAATCGGGCTGATACTTCGCTAAGGGGATAAAATAGGTGATAATCTATACTTATATTATAAAGCGGAAGAGTTTGTTTGTTTGTTTGAACGCGCTAATCTCAGAAACCACCAGTCCGATTTTAAAAATTCTTTCAGTGGAATATAGTCCATTTATCGAGGAAGGCTTTAGGTTATATTATATTTTCAAATTAATTAGGGATCCTTACTATAAGTCCAATAATGTAACCCAAGGTGTAAGAAAATGACTCGAAAATAATTCTTACATCGTAAACGCTGCGAAAACTATTGATTCTAGAACAAAACAATGTACTACACTTTTACAGAACATAAATTTGTCTATAAAAAAGTCAGCGACGCCATATGTCTAACTATTGTAGTTATCTCACAATAAGTGTTTTTTGAATTTTTTTAAAATAATTAAATTGATGTCGTTATAAAAATGCTTTATTTTGTACCTTGATATTAATTCTCCTTAAATAAATTACTTCAATAAAAAGATGGATTCAATACCTTTCTAGAACTTTTTAAATAATTTAATTCGGACATATAATTCAAAAGATATCGCAAAATACTAAATGTAAGTATTCATTTCATAGGGAAATATTTAGTTACACTACGGATGATGTATCCGACTCGGACAGCTCGGACCGCGACAGCTAGCAGGTAGATTTTTTTACGTTTGTTTCTTGCTAAAAGGTATCGGTGGTCCAGTTGTCGAGAACCCCACTTCTGAATAAAGTAGTCGCGGGTTCGAATTCTGGCTCACACCAATGACTTTTTGAAATTGTTTTCGGAAGTTTTGTGTATTTAGATATCGATGACTATAAGCTTTGTGCCTGGTATGGCACTAAGTTCGCCACCTATTCCATTTGGGATGGAAGCATAGTGGCGAAACGAGGCTTAACAGCCGCTGCCTACACCTTCGAGTACAAAAGGCGTGAAGTTATGTTGTGTTGTTGTTTCTCTCTTTGTCATCATATCGCTCAATACTTTAATTAGTATTTAAAATTTGTAGTATTTAATCGTATTTTGTGGTATTTTTATTTATAAAAGTTACTAGCTTTTACCCGCGGGTTCGCTCGCATAAAATCCATTAAATAGGTATCAAAGATCATTACTATAGAAGTTAATCAATATGATAACTCTGTTTTATTGCTTAGCTGGAATTATTAATTTTTAAAATTACTACATACAATGACGTTTAAAAAACTAACAACATTTTTGTAAGGTAAAATATATTTCTCTGTAACAACAATAAATAATTTTGAACTGTAACAATTTTAAGAGAGTATGTAGGATATTGTTGTAGACTATTTTATAAGTTTTTCCTCCGGGTTCAAATATATGTAAATTACTTCAAAGAATATGTGTTCAAAGTTTCATGATGATTGATTGAGTAGTTATCCCGTGAAAGCATAACACACAAACAAACTTACATTCACATTTATATTATTATTATATATATTACTAGCTGACCCGGCAAACGTTGTCTTGCCAAAAAATAAAATTTAAAAAATAGGGGTTGATCGTAGAGGGTTGAAAATTCTCAGACTTACGCGATATGCATACAAAATTTCATGAGAATCGGTCAAGCCGTTTCGAAGGAGTATGGGAACGAAAATTGTGACACGAGAATTTTATGTAGGATAGGATAGGAATTAGGTTACATTTTTATTGTATAAGGGGCAAACGAGCAGGCTTATGATAGTTACAAACGCCGCCCATGACCACCTCACCATATGCAGTGTTACAGTTGCGTTGCAGCGAACTGCATGACTTTACCACTGACAAGGTGTGACTGATGTGACTGATTTATAATACATTCTAGATATATGTAATAAACTTTACATTATTAAGATCGTGATATCTTTTAAAATGTAGTAAATTTATTTCGATAAGCCTAATCGCAAAACCTACATCATTTGAGTTATAAAAAAAAACACTCACTGTGAGTTAGCTACCCCGGTTTGAACATATAGTGTCCCGTTTTTTTCGTTGAAGTCAACAATAGTGACCAAATAAAAAAAGTTGTTTTGGGACAAGTTCATTGCTATATTCATTGTTCATAAGTGGCATTGCTAATAAAGCTTTCTTTGAAGTTGTAAATATTATCAATGCCTTGGTTGTCAGTACGCTAATACATACTAGCTAAGCGAGTGAGGCGTGTAATAATCGTGCCTTATGGCACTTTGTTCTCTCTGCCTACCCCGTAAGGAATTTGGCGAGAATTTATATATGTATGTATCAAGAACTACTGATTTGGATTGAAAAAAATATTAGTTTTAGAGAGGATTTATTGAGGAAAGTTTAAGTTATATATTGGGACAGTAAATTTTAGTTATAAATGTATATAATATCGCGGTGCATAGTTCGCGCGGTCTGCTAAATGATGATGATTTCCGAGTCTTCATTAGACTCACACGTAAATTAGATTTTTATATATTTTTGGATTATTTGTTTACCTAAACGTGTAGCGTTATTTCCCGTTCATTATATTTATGTAATATGCAACGTGAAACCCTAAAATTTGTATTTTTTTTATGGGATAGGAGGGCAAACGAGCAGGCGTGTCACCTGATGGTAAGCAATCAACGCCGCTTATGGATACCAGCAACACATATAATGTTACTGTTGCGTTGCCGACCTTTAAGGGATAGGGGAAAGGAAAGGATGGGGAAAGGGGGGTGGGCCTCCGGGTACCTCTCTCACCGAACGAAACGCGGCATGAGCCACCTTACGTCGATCTTCTGAGAGGTCGTGGTATTTCACCGGTCGAGCCGGCCTATACATGCAGTGAAATGCTTGGTTCTACCACTGTC
Organism: Euproctis similis; assembly: GCA_905147225.2. Taxonomy (NCBI): domain Eukaryota; kingdom Metazoa; phylum Arthropoda; class Insecta; order Lepidoptera; family Erebidae; genus Euproctis; species Euproctis similis. The sequence continues at coordinate 3,632,813 of LR990113.1, read as the reverse complement.
TATTTAAGAGTACCTAATTCTTTTAATGTGATCTAAATATCTAAAACGAACGTACTATTTAAAAATATTTTATCTATGTAACCAAAGTCCTGGGTCAAAGTTAGCGTTAGTTCACAGTTACTTCTCTAAGCAGATATGATAATATTATTTTTAATTCTTTACAATATAGCAACTTCATATAAATGGACGAAGCGCAAGATATACCCACGCACCTCGACTTGGCGTATTTTGCTAAAATATAAAGACTTTACGGTCTTCAGCATACCACATAGAGTTGCCCATCTATTAACATTTTTAATATCGTGATCTCTTTTAAAATGTAGTGAATTTATTTTGATAAGAGTAATACCAAGGTGCCAAATCGACACCATTTGAATTATAAAAAACACATGCTGGTTAAAACATGTGGTGACCAGGTCTTTTTTGTAGAAAGACAATGACCAAATAAAAAAAGGTTTAAGTAGTATTAAAAAAAAAACACTAAATGTTGACAAAAAGCTTCGGACTAAGTCCCTGACATTCTATTAATATTGATTGAAATTAAGTGTTGATTGAAATTGATAATATTATCACCATAATATATCTCGGTTGTTAGTCGCTAATATCAACAGCTAAGCAAGTGAGGTGTGTAATAATCGTGCCTTATGGCCCTTTGTTCTCTCTACCTACCCCGCAAGGGATCTGGCCTGAAGTTATGTATGTATGTCTTAAGAACTTGAATTGAAATAAATACATATTAGTCCATTTATGAGGAATGCTTTGGGGTATTAATATGATTGCGGCAATAATCTTTTTAGTGGAAAATGTATAAAATATGGCGGTACGAAGTTCGCGCGGTCTGCTAGTAGAAGATATAAATGTATTAGTTTAACTTATCTGTACCCAATGGTACGAATAAATTAAGTATTTACTTGACTTGACATTGCTTCTCTCATGGACAGTTTTATGTTAGTTGCTCCAAGAAAGTTCACCCAATAGCTCGATAGTTTTACAGAGAAGTTTTGTAGGCCCTAATTTAAAAAAAATAAAAACTTGAGAGGTGTCAAGGGACACCCGGCTGGAACGAAGTTCCTTTCGATTAATTAGTGAAGCAATTGTAATAAAATTTTAGAATTAAAAAAAAAACATATATAAAATATGAAAACATGGAAAATAAAACTTCAAAAAGAGTTCCGATATTCGAACCCGAGCCCCTTGTATGAGAGCAAGGTATCCCAGCCACTAGACCATTTGGGTAGTTATACATTTGTCTAAATAAGCCGATACTTGAAAGTGCAGTTTGGCACAGAAAAAGTGTCGTGACAATTTTTCCCGTCCCCCTTTCACAACGCGCGATAAGGAACTTCGTTCCAAAAACTAAAAACAAAAGTAAAGCCGCAAAAATTTTACTTCTTAACGCTAGTGAAGCCGCGGGCAACAGCTAGTGTTATATAAAAATAAATATCGTAAACTGTACAGACCCGACACCAATCTCGATCAATGTCAGCCTATATTTCCTTTACTTTGAAATGAAAATATTGACATATTTATTTTATGCCATCTTATTACCCAGCCAATTCATGGTTTTAATAATTTAGCATGATAACTTCTGTTTATAAATAACGTAATTCAAACCTAGTTCCTCACTAACCGAGTTTTTAGTTTGGGACTTTCCATGGGACTAAATATTTCATTTCACAACATAAGGCAATTAACCTGTTATTGGAAAATCAGAGAAGTTGGTTTTAAAATATATAAAATGTTGAAACATTGACTCATAATCAGGTTTAGACAGAACGTTTTTCCTTATGTTAGTTATGACTCCCGGCAATATTATTAGACTAGTGTGTATTATATTTTATTATGCTACTAGCTGACCCGGCGAACTTTGTTCCGCATCAAAAATAATAAATGAATAAATTTTGGATATCATGAGGTTCAATTTGTGCTATTTATCGACTTTAACTGCTGTCCCGCTATGTTAATACTGCAATATCTTCGAAAGTATTCGTTTAAATTGCATGCTGTAAAGGACCAGGATCATCTATATTACATGCACAATCTATTTAAGACACTTAATTGGATTAAAATGAATGCTGTAATGTTTAATATCGCTTCGTAAATAAGCCATTATTTTTCGTATAAAGAAAAAAAATAAAAATGGTCATTGTGGGTTATCCCTGAGAGATAGACATATGCCCACGTGGACTTTTTTGTAGACCTTCTGAAGGTGTTCAATAATGTAGAACATTGTTTCGATCTATCACTTATGGTTCAGCCAGCGTTTGCAATTAAAGTGGTAAATCTCGAAAATTATCATTTTTTCTTTACAACATCATATAAGGGGACAAACAGCGGAAGGTGGCTTTGTTTTATACTATTTAATGATAATGATACTAAATTTGAATGCGTAAGCACGAAAGTACTGTGGCTGAGACTGAAAGTAAGTCTTGCTTGCATCCTTGTACTGGGGGTATAGGCTCCGCCAGATTCACAATGGAGTCAATCTCTGGCAGTGGAAACAGAATGAAAAATAATCTGGAAGAGGGTAAGTTAGTAGTAGGGGTAGTTATTTTGTCAGGGTCGGTTGTATGTTGGGAAGACCGGGTACCAAAGTAACACATTTATATGTCTCTTGAGTTCTGGCGCGGTTTTAATGTTCTCATTGGATGAATATAACCACATGTAAGTTAAGTTAAATAGTTTCGGTAGCCCAGTGGTCGAGCACGCGGCTTCTGATCCAGAGATCCGGGTTCGATTCCTGACACTGGCTCACACCAATGACTTTTCGAAATTGTTTTCGGAAGTTATGTGTGATAGATATCGATGACTGAAAACTTTGTGGCCGGTATGGCAATAAGTTCGCCACCTATTCTATTTGGGACGTAAACATAACGGCGAGACGAGGCTTAACAGCCGCTACCTACACCTTCGGGTAACAAAAGGCGTGAATTTATGTTGTGTTTTGTAAGTTGAGTTTATGCTCTTTACACTAGTAACTCGAATTATTTTATTATGATGGGTAACAGAGACTTTAAAAAAAATGTCAGTTGTTACTTTCGACCCCGTAAGCAGGTCTAAAGTAACAATGTGGTTGCTAATGAATTACATATATGTAAAATCTACAAATCATTATTCAAGGACTACAATTAATTATTCAAAGACTTTGATTAATAGAGATTTACAGGACAATTTCGCATTATCTGTAGCTATGATTCCAATCCCTATGTATGTAAATGTACTTTGTATATAATACTAGCTGACCCGGCGAATTTTGTGTCACCTCAGAAGCAACAAATTAGATTTTAATCATCATCATCATCAGCCAATTGCAGTCCACTGCTGGACATAGGCCTCTCCCAGTTTGCGCCACAACATCCGATTCTCTGCCTTCCGCATCCAGTCTCTACCAGCAGCCTTTCTGAGGTCGTCTGACCATCGAGCTGGTGGGCGTCCTACGCTACGCTTACCAAGACGCGGTCTCCACTCCATGACCTTCTTACTCCATCTACCATCGGTCCTTCGGCAGACATGACCAGCCCATTGCCACTTCAGCGAGCTTATTCTGCGAGCTATGTCGGTTACTCTCGTTCTCTGGCGGATATACTCATTCCTGAGTCTATCTTTCAGAGATACTCCGAGCATAGCTCGCTCCATAGCTCGCTGAGCGACTTTAAATTTGTGGACTAGCCCCACCGTAAGTGTCCACGTTTCGGCACCGTAGGTCATTACTGGTAGGACGCACTGGTCAAAGACTTTGGTCTTTAGGCATTGCGGTATAGGCGAGCCGAAAACTCGACGCAGTTTGCCGAATGCAGCCCAACCCAGCTGAATCCTCCTGTCGGCCTCCTTCTCGGAGTTTCGTCTACCTAACTGGATGGTTTGGCCTAGGTAGACGTATTTGTTTACGACTTCGAGAACTGACCCTTCGACGCTTATCGGTCCGGGCACGACATGTTCATTGAACATGACCTTTGTCTTGTCCAAGTTCATGCCCAAACCAACACGCCGGGAGGACTCGTCTAGGCTGCGCAGCATTCCGGTTAACTGTTCCAGCGACTCTGCCATTACAACGTTGTCGTCGGCGAAATGAAGATGCGAGATGTACTCACCATTCACGTTGATACCCTGTACAGTCCAGTCCAAGGTATTAAAGACATCCTCCAGAGCGAGGACCTCCAGAGTTTAGGAGATATGACATCTCCCTGTCTTACACCTCGATTCATCTCGATGGAGTTAGTCACCTGGTCCTGTATCTGGACAGTCATCCTGGCGGTGTCATACAAGCATCTCAACACCTCGATATAACGCCAGTCAATCCGACATCGCTGCAATGCATCCAGAACTGCCCAAGTTTCGATGGAGTCGAAGGCTTTTTCGTAGTCCACGAATGCCATACACAGCGGCTGATTGTACTCTTCGGTCTTCTGTACAATCTGCCGAATAGTATGGATGTGGTCCACGGTGCTAAAGCCTTTTCGAAACCCGGCCTGGTCCGGAGGCTGAAATTCGTCGAGTCTTGCAGCGAGACGATTCGTGACGACCCTCGAGAACAACTTGTAGATATGGCTAAGGAGTGAGATGGGTCTGTAATTCTTCAGTAAGGTTTTATCACCTTTTTTGAAGAATAGTACCACCGCACTCCTGCTCCAAACCTGTGGTGTTATGCCCTGGTGTATGACGGAATTAAAAAGACCTGCCAATTCCTTGAGGATGGGAGTCCCGCCGGATTTTAGAAGCTCCGTTGTAATTCCGTCATCACCGGGTGCCTTGTTGTTCTGGAGTTGCCGAGAGCCGCCCTAATCTCGCTTTCTGTGACATCGGGGATGTCCTCACTATAGTGACGCATTAACAGGGCTCTGTGGTCATCATCGCTGTGTCCCGTCGGCTTGGTCATCCGTGTGGAATAAAGGAGCCCATAAAAAGATTCGATCTCTGCGAGAACCTCAGGCTTAGAGATGACGACACGTCCATCCGCAGTTTTCAGCTTCGTCAGATGGGGCCTTCCAAGCTGCTGAGCGAACACTTTCGACCCTTTGTTGCGGTCGATCGCGTCCTCGATTGCTCGGGTATTCGATCGACGAAGGTCGCGCCGCATCTGCTTCCTAATACGCTGATTTAGGCTTTTCCATTCTGACGAAGACAGCTGATCGGATGGAGTTTCCCGCCTTTGCCTCATCAGCTCGAGCGTCTCGGCAGAGAGTTTGGACTCCTTTTTCTGCGTTCTCGGGAACAACCTTTGAGACACTTTCCTTAGCGTGTTGACCACAGTGTCGGTCCTTTTGTCCACATCACCTGTGGTTTCCAGCAGGTCGAACCGATTTTGAAGTTCCATTTGGAACTTTTCGGTTTCGGCTATTTGGAGTGGCGTAGGTCGGAGAATAGACCTTATCTTTCGGGTCCTTTCAGCTTTCAAGTTAATATTTAGGGAGCCCCGAAGAAGTCGGTGATCGCTTCCAGTATTGAACCTGTTGATCACAGAGACATCTCTAAATATATGCTTACTATCCGTAATGATAAAATCTATCTCGTTCCTTGTCACAAAATCGGGGCTTCGCCAAGTCCACCTCCTGTGGAGACCCTTCTTGAAGAATGAGGAAGTTGACCAGCATCTAGCCCCTGTGATTCCGGCACCCCAAGCCATATGGACCGATTTTCTTTTCGCCGCGTTCTTGTACTCCCACTTTGGCATTGAAGTCCCCCATAACAACGTTGTAGTGACCCTTGGCGGTACAATGTATTGCTTTCGCAATGTCCTCGTACATTGCCTCGGCTATCTCGTCAGAGTATGTCGAGGTCGGCGCATATACCTGTATTACCTTCAGGGTGTACCTGTTGGAAAGTTTCAGTACAAGGTACGCTACCCTGGTCGACACACTACTGATCTCCACAACGCTGCCAACGAGGTCCTTGTGGACCAGGAATCCGACACCCCCCTGGGAGAGCTGGTCACCTTCTCGAAAATAGAGCAAGTTGCCCGACTGTAGGGTTATCGTGTCCTCCCCCTCTCGCCGGACTTCAGATAGCCCCAGAATATGCCAGTTCAAGCGATCCAACTCTACCTCGAGTTCGGTGACGTGTTGGTCCAGCCGAAGACTGCGTCCGTTATAAGTTGCCACGCGTAGTTGTTTGTGACAGCCTGCCGTAGCCCGGAGATTCTTAGCACCCCCCCGTCCCACCGTTACCACGACCGCTGCCTTGGCCGGGAATAGTGGAACCACCGGGAACTGGGGGCCGTTGGTTCTGCGCTTTTTCCATGTTGGGAGGTTTATGCCCATAGTCTCCACGCTGCGCAGACGTGTTGGAGACCAATAGATTTTAATAGATTCTATTAATTAATCCAATAGTTCAATTGACGCTATTTATAGGCACGTGCCTATATCATTAAAATAATATGCTGTTAAAAGCCATATCGTCCATGTAGTGCAAACAATCACTAACTCGAAAAAGCGTGTTTTGAGATATTAGCATGTAAAGTTTTGAAAATTGGAAAGCCCATTATTTTTTTAGTATGGACACCTGCAACACATGTCATATAGAGTTACTGTTGCGTTGCTATCCTTTAAGGGAGTAGGATAGGAAAGGATGGGTAAGTGGGGTGGGCTTCCAGGTTCCTCTCTCACCAAATAAAACTGAACTTTTGAGGAAGAGATTTTTACGTGAGTGAGCTCACTCTTACTAGGTACCATAAATTGACGTTTATTGATATTTGGTATAATTTTGGTAATACCGCATTGTGTAAAGCGAACTGGGCTTTCCTAGTCTAATTCTGTTCTTAAAAACTTATTCAACCATAGAAACAGATATAACTTTTATAACCCAAAGACTTTTTAAAAATATAATGCTAATTAAATAATTAAACTTGCCAGGAAAGATCATTCTTGTTTGTAGCTACTTAAAAATAAAATGACTAAAACCCGAATACTGAACCGCCACTCAAATATATAAGCGCTACTTAAGCGTTTAAGTAGCTGTCACATTAGACAGAATACGTGAAATTTGAGCAGTAAGTAGCACTTTATTTATTGTCAGATTTGAGTGCCGGTTCAGTATTCGGGCGTAACTTATATATTCGTTTACATTTGTTATTTATGAACAAGGAAAAACTTGTTCATAACTTGTGGGAAGTATTCTCGATACAATAGTGGCTCGATTCTTATGGAAGACAGACTTGTATCGCGACTATAAAATATATATGTATTTAATTAACAATTTGTGGCGTATTTTATTTGTAAATTTTTAAAGATGTTGGAAAAATATTCAAAATTTATTTTTATTGGATCTTTGGTGCTCTTGATTGTGGCAATTGTGATGGCATCGTGGGGATTCGACAAAGTTACTTTTGATCAGATACAGAAAGTGAGTTCTTTTCTATGTATATAATGTGAACCGAAGTTTTAGGCGAAAATTTTCTTGTGTTACCCTTCAGTGCCGTTTGGGAAGTCTTCATGCCCATTGTCATAGATAGAGTGCAATTTCTACAGACTACGATAACAAACTTACTTGATAATTAAGATTAGTAATCGGTGTCTGGACGGGGTTTCGAAAGTGACTCCCTTCATACAGATTTATCCTGCTTGTACACTTGATTAAATTTATTTGAAGCTGAGAACAAATGTTTAGCAAATGTAAAGTTCATTCTTAACGGAATTAGGATAATTAAGGCGTGAATAAATTCGGAAATAAATGTCAAATAAAATAGTAAAGGCATTGTAACCATGCTTCTTATAAATATAACTACTATTATATTATAATTCAAATATTGTATTCATTGTAAAAACTTTTACGGAATCCCACATTGCGGAAAGTTCGTTGCGCTCTTGACCGTTTTTATCTATTTCTATTATTTTCTATAGATCACTAGCATAAATGGGATTATTATGACGTGGGTTTATTAATAATAATTACGTTGCAAAATTGTGACGTAAATTTTACTAATCTCTGATTCGCCTTCGTCCGAACACAGTCGCTAACAAACAAAACTTGTATTGACGAGCAGGTTTTTACTACAGAACAAGATAGTCAAGATGACATCAAACATACCATTCATTCCATAGATATAAGAATAATAGATCGGCAATAGTAACCCAAACAACGAGATCAAAAATAGGTTGTTGATGTTTGACTGATTTATCAATGTGTGTGTGAAAAGAGCTTCCAAGTGTCAACTTTTACATAATTATTGTGCATGTGTTGAATTATAAATATCCTGAGAATCGCTTACTCGCGGTCGCGATGACAGTGATGTTTGCTGACATGTGCCATCTACTACAGTCTGTGTTAAATCAATGTTCACATGATTATATGTAATTGGATTTTTTTCAATATTATAAGGAAAAGTTTCCATGAGATGGATACGAACGTGTCTTCAAGCGACCTACACTTTAAACTAAAATTCATCAAGTCTTTTATGCTATATGTCTCGGTGGTCCAGTGGTCGAGCACACGGCTTTTGATCCAGAGGTCCGGGTTCGAATCCTAACACTGGCTCACACCAATGACTTTTCGGAATTGTTTTCGGAAGTTATGTGTGATAAATATCGATGACTGAAAACTTTGTGCCCGGTATGGCAATAGGTTCGCCACCGCCGGTAAACATAACGGCGAGACGAGGCTTAACAGCCGCTGCCTACACCTTCGGGTAACAAAGGCGTGAAGTTATGTTATATTATGCTTTATGCTACAGAGTTTGGGAACGAAAAATACCTCCATACTTACGGATAGTAGTTAACGTTGCTTTTTAACACAAGTTTAGAAATTACGCGGAATAAAAGGGAATAAGTCGTACGTTTGGCACGTTAACATAACGGGGAGACGAGGCTTAACAGCCGCTGCCTACACCTTCGGGTAACAATGGCGTGAAGTTATGTTATGTTATAAAAGGGAATGCTCAAATCGATACTAATACAAATCTTAAATATCGAAGAGTATAAGATAAGAAAATTGATGAAGCAATTGAGGTGTTTTGGCGCTCTTTCTTTCTGCCTAATCCACGCTGGGACTTAACGTAAAGTTAAGTAAAAAAGCCTTATTTTTAAGGCGTTTATGGAGTGTCTGTTTCTAAGAATTATCTAATAGGAAAACTAGAACTTAATTTAATATGACGCAAATAAACTAAAGCGTTTTACAGAGCTGCTATAAATGAGGAAAACACAATAATAAGTAAAATAGGTGACCTTAAGAAAAATAACACTTCATGTGACTGATTAAGTAGGTATTGCTAAATCCTGTGAGAACTATTGACTCCATCCATGACTTTACATGGGAGTTGTTATATAAATTGGGGCAATTTTACTAAAGCAACTCAAGCCAGGTTTATAATTACGTTTGTATGATATACCTAAACTCAACATACAATTCGAGAGCTATGATTTTTTTTTTTTATGGAATAGTAGGGCAAATGAGCGAACAGGTCACCTGATGGCAAACAACTACCGCCGCCCATCGACACCTGCAATATCGGCCTTTAAGGGAGTAGGATAAGAGACGAGGGGAAAGGGGATTGGGACTCTAGATACTTCACTCACCGAGCGAAACGCGGCAAGAGCCACTGAACGTCGATATTCTGAGAAGTGGTGTATTTCACTGATCGAGCCGGCCCATTCATGCTGCGAACTGTGTAGCTCTATCACTGTTAAAGTTTATGTATGTTTATGTCTATTTCAGAATGTTCAGTTAGAAAACAATTCTATGACGTACAAAAAATTTGTGAAATCGTCGAAACCGATGGACTTCAAGGTGTACATATTCAATGTGATCAATCCTGATGAAGTGAACAATGGGGAGAAGCCAATATTGAATGAGGTTGGACCTTATGTTTACAAGTAAGTCCCTCATTAGTTTGCGTCGGGCGCTTGTGCTCAGACACCCAAATTTTCCTATGCGTCACTTATCCCGAGATATAGGAACAATACGAAGGCGTAGATTTTTCCCGTAATTTATACAATTAAGGCTACATACCCATACAATGATAGTGTGTGTATTTTAAGTGAATATTTGTACTAATTTTCTGGAGTCACACAACAAAATCCATTACAATATATCAGAAAATAGTATTAGTTATTGCCCATAATTTCCGAAAGGACGTTAGTATGAGCCAAGATTAGCACTCAAGTCATATAAACTAGTAGTCAAAATGATGAAAGACAGATAGTTCGAATTAGGTGAGATCTTCAACCTTAGTAGTCTCCCACAACACCCATGGGAAGACTAAGGTGACGCTTTACTTAAGGGTGTCACCTGACACGCGCTTTGTGACACACATTCGCCTTTTTTATTTTGAACACAAATATTTACTATAGATTTTCTTACAGTTTTTAAGACGCTATATTATTGTCACTACAATGAATTTAAATGTAAAATATCAGTAATTTACAAGCGGACAAGTAATTTAGCAATTAAATTTGACACTCTTACTATGTATCTACTCGTAAGGTTAAGATTAATCGAGCCGAATCAATTAGTTTTGGGTGTCATGTAATAGGTGGCGCAATCTGTCACGTCATACAACAACATAACTCATAAATAACACAATCAACACAATCATAAATAAGGAACTAAACTCCACTGCTTAGTTAATAGTGGAAAGAAAAATTATTAAGCTATTAGAAGAAATTATTAGGCTTATTAATTAAGATTTTTTATTTATTTTTTTAGAGAATACCACGAACGTAGAATCATAGGATACGGGGAGAACGACACAATCAAGTACATGCTGAAGAAGAGATTTGAGTTCGATCCTGAAGCTTCTACTTATCTTACAGAAGATGACGAAGTCACAGTTGTACATATATCTTATCTGGTGAGTGGTTCTAAGCCAGCAAATCTGCAACTCCTTATCATGAATGGGCCGGCTCGACCGGTGAAATACCACGACCTAAAAATATCGACGTAAAGTGGCTTTTGTCGCGATTCAATCGGTGAGAGAGGTATCCGAAGGTCTAACCCCTTTCCCCCTCCCCTTCCCATCCCACTCCCGACTCCGTCCATATCCTATTGTAAGGGCCGGCAACGCAACTGTAACACTATATGTGTTCAGGTGTCCATGGGCGGCGTTTGTTGCTCACCATCAGCTGACACACCACTGTTCGTTTTCCCCCTATACCATAAAAAGGTGATTAGTTAGTTTTGATATGATTTTTTGTGGCGCTGTGTGTATTCTGTCCAAAAAAAGTAGCTACTGACCGAAATGAAAGATGAACAAATATTTTAAAACAAACAGAACCAACTACAAAACATAGCCAGTAACTGCTTAATCTAATCTACGTAACATATAAATGTCTGTTTGTTTGTAATAATGAATGATTTCTACTACATTCGTTTGTGGTGTACAATAAAATTTATTCTATTCTATACGGTACAGACACCAAAATAACATTATTTACAATTTTGTTTGTTTTCTATTTGTTCCGAGAAATCTCTGAAAGGGCTGGACCGATTTTGACGGGGCTTTTATTGGAAGCTTGTAGTAAGGAGTAACAGGGCCCACTTTTTTAGGAAAAATATTAATTGATTGCTTCCGAGGCGAAACAAAGTTCGCCGAGTCAGAGTCAGCTAGTTATACATACATATTATTCTAGTACGTTTCACGTGTGAAGTTACAATTTCCAATATTTTGTTTTTGTATTATTTCAGGCTTCTCTGCTGGCTGTACACGAAATGATACCAAACCTAACAACATTGATTAACGGAGCTCTGGCACAATTCTTTCCAAACCTCACCGATGGATTTTTGAGGATCAAAGTCAGAGATTTGTTGTTCGAGGGCATTTACCTGAATTGTGAAGGGGATAACCCAGTATTAGGCAAGTTTTATAAGTAATGGATTTGTAAATATCTTATTTAAGTAGGTACTTTTATTAAAATTGGGTAATGTTTTTTTGGGTCTGGAAAAGTGTGTGAGGATTTTGTATGGTGTAACGGATGACGTTACTGGTGACTCTTCCAATGGATGATGGTGGTTTGGTGAGTGGCCGATTAATGAAAGACGTAATTACGATCTTGTCATTTATTTGTGTCAGCGACAACTGTGTGTCGCTGCACACCGACCACTACAGCATACTGTGCGTACAGTGGTTATATACTACTAGCAGACCGCGCGAACTTCGTACCGCCATATTTTATACATTTTCCACTCAAAAGATTATTGCCGCAATCATATTAATACCCCAAAGCTTTCATCATAAATGGACTATCTAACACTAATATTTATTTCAATTCAAGTTCTTGATACATACATAACTTCAGGCCAGATCCCTTGCGGGGTAGGCAGAGAGAACAAAGTGCCATAAGGCACGATTATTACACGTGTCACTCGCTTAGCTAGTATGTATTAGCGTACTGACAACCAAGACATTGATATTATTTACAACTTCAAAGAAAGCTTTATTAGCAATGCCACTTATGAACAATGAATATAGCAATGAACTTGTCCCAAGTTTTTGCTCAACCTTTAGTTTTTTTTAATACAACATAAACAACTTTTTTTATATGGTCACTATTGTTGACTTCAACGAAAAAAACGGGCCACCATATGTTCAAACCAGGGTAGCTAACTCACAGTGAGTGTTTTTTTTATAAGTCAAATGATGTCAGTCTAGCGATTAAGCTTATCGAAATAAATTTACTACATTTTAAAAGATATCACGATCTTAAAAATGTAAAGTTTATTACATATATCTAGAATGTATTATAAATCAGTCACATCAGTCACACCTTGTCAGTGGTAAAGTCACGCAGTGTTCGCTGCATGAATGGGCCGGCTCGACCCGTGGAATACCACGACCTCTCAGATTATCGCTGAAAAGTGGCCTTAGCCGCGTTTCACTCGCTGAGAGAGGTGTTCGGAGGCCCAATCCCTTTTCCCCTCCCCTACCGAAACCCACTCCTGACCCCACCCATATCCCATTGTAAGCGCCGGCAACGCAACTATAACACTGCATGTGGTGAGGTGGCCATGGGCGGCGTTTGTAACTATCATAAGCCTGCTCGTTTAAAATAAAAATGTAACCTAATTCCTATCCTATCCTACTTCTAATATATAAACTTCTCGTGTCACAATTTTCCCATACTCCTTCCAAACGGCTTGACCGATTCTCATGAAATTTTGTATTCATATCGGGTAAGTCTGAGAATTTTCAACCCCCTACGATCAACCCCTATTTTTTAAATTTAATTTTTTGGCAAGATAACGTTTGCCGGGTCAGCTAGTAATATATAAATGTGAATGTAAGTTTGTTTGCGTGCTTTCACGCGATAACTACTCAATCGATCATCATGAAACTTTGTACACATATTCTTTAAAGTAATTTACATATTTTTGAACCCGAAGGAAAAACTTATAAAATAGTCTACAACAATATCCTACATACTCTTATAAAATTGTTACAGTCCAAAATTTTTTACAGAGAAATATATTTTACCTTAAAAAATGTTGTTAGTTTTTTAAACGTCATTGTAAGTAGTAATTTTAAAACCTAATAATTCCAGCCAAGCAATAAAACAGAGTTATCATATTGGTTAACTTCTATAGTAATGATCTTTGATATCTATTTAATGGATTTAATGCGAGCGAAGCCGCGGGTAAAAGCTAGTAACTTTTATAAATAAAAATACCACAAAATACTATTAAATACTACAAATTTTAAACATAACATAACTTCACGCCTTTTGTTACCCGAAGGTGTAGGCAGCGGCTGTTAAGCCTCGTCTCGCCGTTATGTTTCGTCCCAAATGGAATAGGTGGCGAACCTATTGCCATACCGGGCACAAAGTTTGTCAGTCATCGATATTTATCACACATAACTTCCGAAAACAATTTCGAAAAGTCATTGGTGTGAGCCAGTGTCTGAAATCGAACCCCGGACCTCTGGATCAGAGGCCGTGCGCTCGCCCACTGCGCCACCGAGACTTTTTTAAATTTTAAATTCTGATTAAAGTATTGAGCGATATGATGACAAAGAGTGAAACAACAACAAAACATAACTTCACGCCTTTTCTACTCGAAGGTGTAGGCAGCGGCTGTTAAACCTCGTTTCGCCACTATGTTTTCATCCCAAATGGAATAGGTGGCGAACTTACTGCCATACCAGGCACAAAGTTTATAGTCATCGATATCTAAATACACATAACTTCAGCAAACAATTTCAAAAAGTCATTGCTGTGAGCCAGAACTCGAACCTGCGACTACTTTATACAGAAGTGGGGTTCTCGACAACTGGACCACCGGTACCTTTTAGCAAGAAACAAACGTAAAAAAATCTACCTGCTAGCTGTCGCGGCCCGAGCCGAGTCGGATACATCATCAGTGTAACTAATTATTTCCCTATGAAATGAATTCTTACATTTTGTATTTTGCGATATCTTTGGAATTAAATGTCCGAATTGAATTATTCAAACAGTTCTAGAAAGGTGTTGAATCTGTCTTTTTATTGAAGTAATTTATTTTCAGGAAAGTTAAATTCAAGGTCCAAAATAAAGCATTTTTATAACGACATCAATTTAATTATTTTTAAAAACTCAAAAAACACTTATTGTGAGATAACTACAATAGTTAGACATATGCCATCGCGGACTTTTTTATAGACAAATTTATGTTCTGTAAAAGTGTAGTACATTGTTTTATTCTAGAATCAATAGTTTTTGCAGCGTTCACGATGTAAGAATTATTTTCGAGTCATTTTCTTACACCTTGGGTTACATTATTGGACTTATAGTAAGGATCCCTAATTGATTTGAAAATATAATATAGCCTAAAGCCTTCCTCGACAAATGGACTATATACCACTGAAAGAATTTTTAAAATCGGACTGGTGGTTTCTGAGATTAGCGCGTTCAAACAAACAAACAAACAAACAAACTCTTCCGCTTTATAATATAAGTATAGATTGATGGCACGTACATGTACGTGCCACGAGGTGTAGTATCCCTTACACCATTCCCCCCTTAGTTGAATAAAAAATCCTTAAAATTGATCACAAAAGTAAAAAAATCCTATAGTTACAGAGTACAGTACACAGTATGTTTACATATTCATGTTAATATACAAGATTAATACAATATAATGCTTAATTGGCAAAAACGTGATTTTATAATAAATATTTGTCCATACCTCGGTGATGCGGAAACCAGGTCGCAATGTCAATGTTAATATGACATTCATTACAGTGTTCACCTTATAATTACGTGTTTTTAACAATTATGCATTTCCGGTATAGTAGCCGCGTTTAATTGTCTAAACTCTCTACAATGACGTATTTCCCAATTTTTAGGTACAACGTGTAGATCTATCTATCATAGACTTCTTGACGGCCTACGTATCCCTAATTCCTGGATAGCAGCGAATTTTGTTTAAACACAAATAAATTTATCGGGCGGTAAACGTCTGGCGTGCGGAGATATCCGGCTCTGCTACATGTATACCGCCACACCTAGTTTTCCTGCTGCCTTCTTCCGGCTCAGGGTGGCACACATCTATAAGCATGTTTCTTACGTGATACTGACATACCTAATCTTGGTTTTTGAAGTTCTGGAGTGTACGCGTGTGGCTGCGAGAGTTGGAACGTCAGCGGCGGTGGCCAAACCTTCTGTTGCGACCGGCCGCGTTGCGCTCGTTCCGTGTCTTCGTTACGGGAACTCGGCTTCCTTAATATTTCTTCTGTATTTGGCGCCTCTGTGATTCCTCGTCTCGTCTCGCATCTTCAACGTTTCTTACACATCATATCGTATCGGTTCTTTTTCTTGGAATTTGGTCTCTCGTTGCTCTGCTTTTGTGGAGTGAGTACTTTTGACTTCGTCTTACTTCTTCTGCCCTTGTAAACTATACGCGAGGCTGGTCCGTCAAAAATTTCGGAATTTGCGAATCGAAGGAAATGCTGTCGCGTTATAGGCTTCAGATTTCGAGTCATTCTTCGATGGACCTTGCGTAGGCGACGGCATTGTGCTGGAGCATGGAGTTTGTGGATTAATTTTTCACAAAAAAAAATAGTGCACTCACGGTGTAACAATTTCTTGGAAGTCGGATTTTCTTGAAACGTCGGGGTTCACACGTCGGGGTTTCTTCATTGCGTGTTCGTCGGGGTTCACACGTCGGTATGTAATGTAACGGTAGGTTGTTACTGATTACTGTTCTTATGGTTGATGTCATCGTGAGGCGGACGTTCTTCGGTGATGGTGTTCGTCATCAGAAGGTTGCGTGTTCAGATCACGTCGGGGGTCACCAGTGTAACGGATGACGTTACTGGTGACTCTTCCAATGGATGATGGTGGTTTGGTGAGTGGCCGATTAATGAAAGATGTAATTACGATCTTGTCATTTATTTGTGTCAGCGACAACTGTGTGTCGCTGCACACCGACCACTACAGCATACTGTGCGTACAGTGGTTATATACTATTGATGGCATGTACATGTACGTGCCACGAGGTGTAGTATCCCTTACAATGGCATCTAGGTGATTTTTTTCTATATATTAATAGTTGACCCGGCAAACCCGGTTACTTGCCAAAAAATAAAATTTTAAAAATAGGGGCTCATGGTAGCGGGTTGAAAATTTAGGGCTGTATGTATTTTTGTATCCCGTTTTATAAAAAAATAAAAAACAGAAATATATCGAAAAATTAAAAAAAATATTGATTGTACCCTTGTCATTAAGGGGGATGGAAAATAGATGTTGTCCGATTCTCAGACCTACCCAGTATGCACACAAAATTTCATGAGAATCGATAAAGCCGTTTCGGAGGAGTTTAACAACAAACACCGCGACACGAGAATTTTATATATAAGATTGTTAAAAATAGACAGTTATATTTACGACTCTAAAGCTCAAAACTAAATACAAAAACTAGATGGCGCTATATGAATTACATCCAAAAACACAATTGTAATAATATTACATATTTTCAGCCCTGGTCTGTGGTAGATTGAACTCGGAGAGGCCTCCCACCATGAGGAAGGCAGAAACTAATGGATATTATTTCTCCATGTTTTCACAAGTAAGTAAAATGTTTTACCCCACTATGCTCAAAGGAGGTTGATGTTTTCTCATATATATTAGAGCGTATATGATTTTTTTTTCGGATTACCTATACCGAACTTAGTAATTATTAACTAATTATGTAAATAACAAAATCACCATATATGAGGCTGCAGATGAACACGCAAAATGTTCCTTTCGCCCAGAAGACATTGAAATCATCATTTCATCATCATCATTTGCCCGTTCCAGTCCACTGCTGGACATAGGCCTCTCCCAATGTGCGCCACAACATCCGATTCTCTGCCTTCCGCACCCAGTCTTTTCCAGCAGCCTTTCTGAAGTCGTCTGACCATCGGGCTGGTGGGTGTCCTACACTACGCTTACCAGACATTGAAAATTAACACATAACCATGTTTCTTGTCCAGATGAATAACACTGAATCTGGTCCTTACGAGATGAAGCGTGGTCGTGATGATGTCCACGAATTGGGCCATTTGGTTTCTTATCAGGATAGCAACATTATGCGGATGTGGGATGACCAGTACTGCGGTATGATCAACGGATCAGACGCGACGATATTCCCGCCAATTGATGCAGATAACATCCCAGAGAAAATTTACAGCTTTGAGACTCTTATTTGTAGGTAAGAGAATGAAAAAAAGTTCCGACGAACAGAAATATCTTTTCTAATCAGATGAGGATTATTTCTTCATAAAAACTATATTTATTTTACTAAATTTATATTTAGGTAAATTTAAGAAAGTTTTTGAGTTACAGCTTCTGAAATGTTGTATTTGACAGACAGGTGTGTTTGTACACAAATCTTACTATTTTTCCTATTTTATATTAAAAATGCGAATGTTTGTGAGCGAGAATGTAACATACATTCTCGCTCACAAACATTCGCATTTTAAAGTCCATTCAGTAGTTTCACGTGAAATAGTAACAAACATACATTCTTGACGAACCTCGTGGTGCATTGGTAAAACTACCGATTGTAGAATCGAGGTTAGCGGGTTCGATTCCCACTCGAGTACAAATATTTTTGACAAGCATGAATGTTTGTATGGCGTCTGGGTGTTTTTCTACAATTTTATTTATGTATTTAAAAAAGAAAAGCATATTTGTATTATTATCCGTTATCTAGTATCGATAGCACAAGCATTTAGTTCCTTAGTTTGGAACTAGAGGGCACTGTCTGATTTGTGTCCAAGACTTTATTGAATTAAATATTTTAATTTTCAGTCACAAACTTTCGCGTTTTTAATATTAATATAAAGGTTTTTTAAATGAATGAATGTATACATAAAAAACACGCATTCGATACATCCCTAATCTATTATTCCAGATCTCTGTACGTGGATTACGTCGGCCCACGTAATATGTTTAACATGAGCACATATTATTACGAGATATCGGAATCATTGTTCGCTTCCAAAAGTGCTAACAAAAATAACGATTGTTTTTGTAAGAAGTAAGTAAAACAAATTATTTGTTTTATTATCAAACTAGCTGACCAGGCGAACTTAGTTCCGCATCAAAAGTAATTAATTAGTAAATTTTGGATATCATGGGATAAAATTTGTGCTATTTATCGGCTTTAATTGCTGTACCGCTATGTGAATACTGCAATATCTTCGAAAATATTCGTTTAAATTGCATGCTGTAAAGGGCCAGGATCATCTATATTAAATCTATTTAAGACACTTAATTGGATGACAATTAATGCTGTGATGTTTAAAATTGCTTCGTAATTAAGCCATTGTTTCTCGTAAAGAGTAAAAAAATAAAAAAGGTCATTGTGGGTTATCTCTAAGAGATAGACATACGCCCTCGCGAACTTTTTGTAGACCTTTTAAAGGTGTATAATAATGTAGAATATTCTTTTGATCTATCACTTAGGGTCCAGACAGCGTTTGCAATTTAAGTGCTAAATCTCGAAAATTATCATTTTTAACACCATCGTATATAAATTATAGATCAAAACCACCCCGTTGACACCCTCTAACTATAAAAAAAAACCGCATCAAAATCCGTTGCGTAGTATTAATGATATGAGCATATCAGGGGACAGACAGCGGAAAGTGACTTTGTTTTATACTATGTATGTAATGATGATAAAGATTATGGCATTTGATTATTGATTATAATTTTAAAAGCGGTAGAGCCACGCAGCTAGCATGAATGGGCCGTCTCCATCGGTCAACGCGACTGTAACACTATCTGTGTTGCAGGTGTCTATGGGCGGCGGTACTCGCTTACCATCATGTGACCTGCTTTTTTATGACTTAGGGGGGCAAAGAGCAGGTGTGTCAAGTGATGGTAAGTGACCAGCGCCGCCCATGGACACACACATATGCAACACATATAGTGTTGCAGTTGCGTTGCTAACCTTTAAAGGAGTAGGATAGAAAAGGATGGGCAAGGGAAGTGGGCCTCCGGGTACCTCTCTCACCGAAAGAAACGCATCATAAGCCACGTTACGTCGATCTTCTGAGAGGTCGTGGTATTTCACCGGTCGAGTCGACCCATTCATGCAGCGAATTGATTGGCTCTACCACTGTTAAGCTTGCTCGTTTGCCACTTAACTCATAAAAATACTGGGATTATATGATGAGTAACTTCAAACCAAATTAGGGACAGTGACATTTATCTCATTTTTATTTCAGGAATTGGAGTGCAAATCGCGACGGCTGTCTAGTTATGGGCGTATTAAATCTGATGCCCTGTCAAGGTGCACCCGCTATTGTCTCCTTGCCACACTTCTATTTGGGTTCTGAAGAACTACTGGCATTCTTCCAAGAAGGCGTAAAGCCGGATAAAGAAAAGCATAATACCCACGTCTATATTGATCCGGTGAGTCAGGATCTCATATACTTAACATAACATAACTTCACGCCTTTTGTTACCCGAAGGTGTAGGCAGTGGCTGTTCAAGTTATTTTATGTTACACTATTACATTACACCAAAATTATATTAAAATACTTAGACCATGTAATATTTTTGGTTTATTTTGGACACCGTTTATAGAAGAAAAAACTTGTGTGGTTTTATGAAACCACCGTAAAAGTGAAACTTTTTTTCACATTATAGACATTTAACTAAAAATTTTCGAAATATTATTTTTTTCGAAAATCGAATGTAAGTCTCTGTTCACGTATTTTAGTTACCATAAAATATTGGTTACGATTTTAATTTACTTGCCATCTTGTATTTGTTAATAGGGTTTAATAAATGTTTTTTATTTTACGTGGTCACGACAATAATTCCTAGATGGCGCTACTAGGTTGCTACTATTGATGATTCTGCCGTAATATCGTATTATATCGATAGATGTCGCCCGAATCGACAAGTATTCCAGCTACGGCACTAGGGATAACGCGACACCTATTAAACGTTAACAACATTACAACAAAGGATCTTTACAAAACAAAACGATATTTTTTCCTCCAGTAAATATGATATTTTGATTTATTATGAAAATGTGACAAATACATATATAAAGAGCACTATCTTATCGCTAATAAATTGACGAACATAACTGTGTCACATATATGTAGTTCACTTTTTTTGAATTGGAAACTTAAAAGCCTCCGTCGTTTACAATACATACGAATTTATTATATTCCCTTTTATCGTGTCATTTGTTATATTAATAATATTTTTTTTTTTTCTCCGCCTGCAATACGTACGTACGTATATGTATGTATGTAAAAAACAAACAAACAAACAAACCCGATCCTAGAAAATGTGTCGAAATTGGTAAAGAGGACGGTAATTAGACAATCATTCATACGGGCCTCGTGGTGCATCGGTAAACCGCACTACCGATAACACAAGGTCGGGGCGGGTTCGATCCCACCCGAGTGCAAACAAACAAATATATTTATTGTGTTGTTTGTACGTGTAAATAAACGATAATAGACGTGAAAGGCGCTCTGACGAGCGCCTTTCACTTTATCCCTACTCCGCGGCCGACCGTCACGCGACATGCAACACGCAGACGAAAAAGTTTGAGACGATGTAATAAAAGTTTCACTTTAAAATCTAAAGAAAAAATATTATTCTAAAGTTCTATTGTCATATAGGTGACTGGTGTGGCATTGAAAGGCGTAAAACGACTTCAATTCAACGTAGAAATGCGCCAAATGAGGACAATACCTCAGTTGAAGAGTGTTCCCACTGGCCTGTTTCCTGTGTTGTGGATTGAAGAGGTATTTCAAATATATAAGTAGCATAACGATACCCTAATTTGCAAACCTAATAACTCCACTTTTTTCAAAAATGTTATTTTGATACCGGCAGATGGGTACTAGATATTCTCTAGATTATATTGGGACCAAAATTTTCAAAATTTGCAAGGTTTGCAAATTAAGGTATCGATAAGTTAGTTTGGGAGTCATGTTAAGAGCGTGGACGTCGCCATCCCTGCCTTCCCAGTGGGACGCAGTCTTGAGAGAAATAACGCCGATACCGACGGGCACAGATCAGCCCCCGTCGCGGCGTCGGTACGACTGCATACGCATGCGGCGAGGGGAGCCGCCACCCTTCACGCAGGGCAAAATCAAGCGGTACGGGGACAAGGGAGTGCCGTATAACCTCGTGGAATGTTAGAGGTAGTATGACAAGAAAGATGAATGAGATGATAGATGTGATAAATGAGAAATGCCTGGGTGCCTTAGTAGAAAGAATGGATGATGCAAGATTGACTAAGCAGATGTACAATGCAAAAGCGGATGAATATAGGAGTCGAGAGCAGCCAAGACACATATTCCATGACCAAATACAGCTTATTCTGGAGGAAGGAGGCGTTAGAAGCTCAAAAAACGACGCGCGTGCATGAAAAGATTTATGAAAGTCAACGAAACGAGTGAGGCGTGTAAGAATGGTGTTTGTCTTTTGGCACTCTGTTCTCTGTATGTATAAGTTTTTCATCAAATCAGCAATCTGCCAGTAAAAGTGCAGTCGAAATCAGTCTAACCATTTCACAGATTATGTGGAACAGAGAGGCAATAATTTTAAAAATGTTATATGCATCCTGTCGATATCAGCCACTGATACTAAACGATTTTATCTTTATGATATAACTTACTAGATATGTATAAACAAAAAAATCATCAATGAATGAACCTTTTATACCGCAGATAAGGTCAATAAGCTAAATATATTTTTATCTCGGGACTTAAAAGCGTATCGATACACATGTTTTGGGAATGTATTATCAAAGTTCTTAGCCGGTCCAAAATAGACGATTAAAAAATCACTACACAAGAATAGAGTGACGTAGATACAAAGCAAATAGATAGACCATGAACTACTTGCGTTCACGTACCGACTAGTTACTTAATTAATTTTAAAAAAAGCACAACATTTATCTCAGTCATGTTATGATTTTTTTTTCAGGGCGGCGAAATACCACAGTCGATTCTGGACGAGCTTCATACTTCACGCAAATACCTTGGATATCTCCAATTCACGAAATGGCTCCTCCTGGTGATCGCTATTATAGTAACTATTGTTTCAGCCGCGTTAGTCGCTCGTTACAAATCGTTGAGTTCGTGGCCCCTTTTAAGGTCAAGTAGCACTAATGTTAATAAACCAGTTTGATTCAAATATCCTGTCCCATATCATGTCATTCAAATTTAAAGCCTGCTACTGTGGACTGCACTACAAGATTTAACTAGCAGAGTCGAAAAATATTAAATGCATCTAGTGTAATTTTGCGTAATAATAGTCCACATATTTAAAAGCATAAAAGCTTTCCTCAGGTGAGTATCGAATCTCACGTCCTTACAGTGGAGAGGTCCAAATTCTACTTAGCGCTGTTAACCATCGCTCACATCTAGAAGTTTAATTTATTTCTGTTGTAAAATAATCGAAATTAAAAAAAATACTCAAGACAACACTACCACAACGATGTTCTGCTACATTTTTAAAGTCGATTATAAATTATTTTTTTATCGATTAGAATGTTACTTTCTTGTTTTTCAATATATTCGTTTTAATAATGAATCCTAAATATATACGGGAAAAGGACAACACCAAAAATTTATATTATTTTTTTATATTTTTTTTTAATATATTTGTTTTATATTATAAACAGGCTGTGTATAAAATATATATACAAATGTATGTATGTAGTTTTATTTAAACTAATCAGAGTCAGAGAAGGTTCCTCTTCCACTAGAGTTCTCGCTGTCATCGTCCTCGTCAACTTCCATCTTGGGAGCAATGGCGCCCACAGTTTTGATACAGCGTATTGTGTATTTGTTGAAATCGCAACTGTAAAGAAAGAAAAACATTAACCACTATTTTTAATACGTTTTTATTAACTTTAAGCAGGTCTCGGTGGTCCAATGATCGAGCACCAATGACTTATCGAAATTCTTTTCGAAAGTTATGTGTGATAAATATCTATGACTGAAAACTGTCCGGTTAATATGCCACCTATTCCATTTGGGACATAAACATAACGGCGAGTCGAGCCTTGACAGCCACTGCCTACACCTTCAGGTAGATAAAGGCGTGAAGTTATGTTATTAGCTTCATCTGCATGTACCAATGTGAGTATGTATAGGTATAATCAAAATCTATGAGCTCTATTTTCTCCTACTTTGAACGATCCGATTTTATTTATACTTTCTTTCGTGTTCTGGAGGAAGATGATGTAAGCTTCAAAAATCGACGCGCGTGCATGAAAAGAGTTATGAAAGTCAACGAAGGTAAGAATCGTGCCTTATGTCGCTCCGTTCTCTCTGCCTACCCCGCAAGGGATTTGGCGTGAAGTTATGTATGTATGTACACCTTTCAGAGACCGATGACAATGCAACAATTTAATAAATACATCCGATTATCGAGATTAGGTACGCCAGGTTTGCACTATTTCTTTCCGACTATCTATCATCTCTCTTACTCTCAAGCGAACTTTCAGAATTCGCATGCGAGTAAGAGAGACAGATAGAGAGAGTCCAGCGCATACTATAAACGCATTATTGAGACTACAATGGTAATATTGGATCATTGTTCAGTATACATTCATCGATATACCGACGCATACTATTGTGTTATAATAATATCTTTGTTAAATTGCTGGCAGCTATTCACTAAAAAGTAAAAAATAAATATAGCCTAAAGGAGATCCTTTAGGCTATATTTATTTTTTTACTGTTAGTTTATCATGAAAGCCTGTCTTATAGATGTAAGACAGGCTTTCATGATAAACTAATTTGTGTAACAGTGTAAAATAATTTGAAACAAAACGTAGGGTGCTCGACTTACAAAAATGTGGCACAAAGCACCCCACGCTTTTTTCAAATTATTTTTGTTGACAATGTAGACTATTGGTCTATGCCCTATGCAACACAAGTTCAATCGCAGTTCTAAGTTCAAAACTAAATATCGTCAATAATACAAAAACAGAGTTCTCATATATTTATCTCTAAGACTTTCGCGAATCACGCTCATGACACTAAAACAACTTTCAGGATTATATCGCGTTTATTTATTACTTATTTTTATTTATTTCCCGACGTTTCGAACTCTTTACAGAGATCATTTTCACGAGTGATGAACAAAAAGATGGTAGTTTAAAGCTATTTTAATTGATACAGAGAGCAAACACTTTTTGGAAATAAAAATCAAAAAGTTGATATTAAAAGTATGATTTTTAACATCGATGCCCGCCCTCACAATGGGATATGGAAGGGGTCGGTATTGGGAGTAGTAGTAGTGGGTCTCACCGAACGAAACGCGCCATGAGCCACTTTACGCCGATGTTCTGAGAAGTCATGGTATTTCACAGATCGATCCGGCTCATTCACGCAGCGAACTGCATGGCACAACCACTGTTCGTATATTATAATAGTATGCCTATATATTATTCTTGAATCGTTAAATAATTGTATAGGCAAGTGAATCTGAGCGTCACGAAGCGAGAGGTTGTCACATCCTCTTCCGTGATATGATCATCATTAAGAGGCGTGCAACACGTCATATACTTTGTTAACAACTAGGTATATTTAGACATTAAACATTTTTATGTAACAATAGACGTATGTGGCCTTCCATATCACCACAATTTGTTATCACAACACTTGACCTTCTTCCATTGTGACTGTATAGGTACTGAATGGTTTATCATGATGTGGCAAAACGTTTTGATATATTATACTGCATATCATTACATAGTATAAAACAAAGTCACTTTCCGCTGTCTCTCCCCTTATATGCTCATATCTTTAATACTACGCAACGGATTATGATGTGGTTTTTTAAGTGGAACTTCTAATGTCTCGTGCAAAAGCGTTTAACGCTTTTAACGCCCCCTCGCGGGTATTATAGGTAATATAAAACACTAAAACATAAATCGGCTTATATAAACCAAGGAAGAGAATTTCCATAGCGTGATTGAAATCTGTAGATAGACATCTAGTAGCTAGTAGCGGCACTGTTTTTATCGCACCGTGTCTCAATAGTACTAACTGCATAAAAAATATTGTTTTTAATTTTTAAATTTATTTGCTACTTAAAAAAAAGAACAAAACCAAAAATTCAAATATTAGTAGGAATATACAAACAAGGCATTTTTTAATGCTATATAATAATAATAATAACAAATAATAATTAGTTTGACGTCGCTACAACTGAAAAACCAACCTTGGGAACCTTAATAAAAAGTATCCATACAGGCACAGGAATAACACAACTAGTTCAGTATTAGAATTGTAAAACATTAAGTAATTAGTCAATAAATAATATAGTTATTAAAATGCAATAGGTCGCAGGTAAAATAATGGCTTTTTTACTTCTGTATTTATTACTGTATTTAATTTCATTATATAAACTAAATTTTAATTTGTCTTAATTATTTTTACCTTATTGCAACCATTAGTGTACATGTACAAAAGTACAATTAGATTACAAATACGTTTAAGAAGTATGAAAAACAAAATGGGTAAAATAAATAATTTCTTTCTAATGTGCCGCCAAATAATCTATATATGTAATAAAATTGTAGGAAAGTTGAATATTTCATTGAGTTTCATTGAATATTTCATTTGCATAATTCTTGGGATATGATCTACAATCGATACCGAACCTCAAAATATAGTTTTTAGAATTTTTGTCTGTTTGTCTGTATGTTGGTTACGGATAAACTGTAAAAGTACTGCATGCTTTTACGTCGAATTTTGTTTAAATATAGCCAAGAGGGTCGGGTCAACACAGGCTAAATATTATCACGCTATCACTAACTGGGGGTGAGATATGAACCCGTATAATGGCACAGGCACAGTATTCTTCCTGCTTTTTTGGCGTCCACGCAGATATAGTTATGAAAATGCAATATGTAGCTAGTAAAATAAGGACTTTTTAATTTCTTTGTATTTAATTTCATTACATAAACTAAATTTTGATTTGTCTTAATTATTTTTACCTTATTGCAATTTCTTTCTAATTAATTCTTTTTGTGCTATCTGTACTAGTATTTTTTTTGTAAATCTCTATTTTTTTTGTAACACAACAAGCCAGACGTATATTTGTTATTATAAGGATAATTAAATCGATATTTGTTATTTTGCAATGTATATTTATAATGTATTGAATCATACACGCTAAGTTTGGATAATATTATTAACAGTCGTAGAGCCAAGCAGTTCGCTGCATGAATGGGCTGGCTCGACCGGTGAAACTCCACCGCCACTCATTCAAATATAGTTTTAATGCTTTTTTACAATATGGGTATCAAATGAAAGGGCTTTTCGATAGTAACTTGAAAATGTGACGTCATCCTAAATCCAATGCTATAAGTATTTTAATGCATTTTACAATATGGGTATCGAATGGGCTTGAGCTTGAGGGAGTACCTAAATCAAAGAACAATGCGACGTCGAATATGGCACATCCTCCTAAATAAAATAGTCACCAAATTCTACCCAGACCTTAAGTTGGGGATACTCGAGTGGGGATCGAACCCGCCAATCTCCATTCCACAGTCAGTAGTTTTACCGTGTATTGGTAAAACTACCGACTGTGGAATGTAAGTTGTGATCTTTATAAATTAAGCGTGTTATAAATGTTCGTCTGATAAAAAGTTCCACTTCAGTAGCGCGTAGGGACTCCGCGTATTTTTTTTTTATAGTTAGAGAGTGTCAACGGGGTGATTTTGATCTATAATTTATATACGATGGTGTTAAAAATGATAATTTTCGAGATTTAGCACTTAAATTGCAAACGCTGGCTGGACCCTAAGTGATAGATCAAAACAATGTTCTACATTATTGAACACCTTTAAAAGGTCTACAAAAAAGTTCGCGAGGGCGTATGTCTATCTCTTAGAGATAACCCACAATGACCGTTTTTATTTTTTTACTCATTACGAGAAATAATGGCTTATTTACGAAGCAATTTTAAACATCACAGCATTAATTGTCATCCAATTAAGTGTCTTAAATAGATTTTGCATTTAATATAGATGATGCTGGCCTTTTACAGCATGCAATTTAAACGAATATTTTCGAAGATATTGCAGTATTAACATAGCGGGACAGCAGTTAAAGCCGATAAATAGCACAAATTGAACCTCACGATATCCAAAATTTACTCATTTATTACTTTTGATGCGGAACAAAGTTCGCCGGGTCAGCTAGTTGTAGATATATGCATAAGCGGTGTGAGTTATTGGATTTAAATATCTTGGAATTAAAATAAATATCATCGAAGCGTATAGGTAGTGTCAGAATTCTTATAAAAATACAATCGGGTCGAGAACCTCTTACTATTTAAAAATCGGTAAAAAGTTTATACATAAAATAATACCAAAAAATAACTAATTACGAAGAGGAAATTTTTGTATTCCGCACACGTGCAAATTACAAAATTAAGCGATTTTGTAATTTGCACGTGTGCGGAATACAAAAATAACGACATAACTTACATAATAATAATTAAAATAACAATTTTAAATTTTGAGAATTAAAACCAAATATTTATTTCTTAGATTTGCGCGAATCACATTCATAACTCTTATCATGCACGCGCGTCGGTTTTTGAGGCAGATTATAAAATGTTGGGATATTGCGGTTGCGTCGCGCAGCTGTACTGGCCGCCAATTGAACTTAATAAAATCAAAAAATTAACTTATTTATCGCTCCTGAGGCGCAACAAAGCTTGCTGAGTGAACTAGTATTATATAAACGTAAATCCTATTTTTAGAAAGCCAAAGAACAAACGATATGAATATACTTACATTTTACTCAGCTGCGAATATTTGAGAGTGAGCACCTTCTCCAGGGCCAGTAGCACGCTGGGCGGAAACTTGCGGCGCGAGGCAGATACCAGCGCCTGCACCCACAGCAGCAGGTGCTCCAGGTGGCGGCCGTCCTCCAGCTGCCGCGCCAGCGAGCCCAGCAGCCGGTCCGCGTAGTCCGCCTCCAGCTTGGACACCGTCAACGTGACTGCCACAATACATATATCGATTAACAGGGACTAACTCGCACAGGATTCCGCTTTTTTTGTTTTCGTAACTATACGACTTTTTATACACGAACATGGCGGACATATCCCTATACCATTCGGGACTCGTGCTGAGACTTCTTGATTTAGATACCGGGTCCTAAGCCTGGAGACCACCGAGATGACACCGAGGATTACAAATGTTTATTACATATTTATATTTTTATATCTTCTTGCAAATCCATTGTGAAATATTGTTTTTAATATTGTTTTTAACCCCGTTTTATGGGATAGGGTGGCAAACAAACATGCGCCCATGGACAACTGCAACACAGTGTTACAGTTCCGTTGCCGACCTTTAAAATTTTAAAATGGCATAGGGAAGGAAAGGCAGTAGGATGAGGAGGTAGGTAGGATGGGGAGGGGAGAGAGGAAGGAATCGGGCCATCGGATACCTCTCCCACCGAGCGAAACATGGGACGAGCAACTTTACGTCGATATTCTGAGAGCCAGCTCATTCATGCAGCGAGCTGTGTGATACTACCACCATTAAAATGTAATATAAAAACCCAGTATGTAAACTGCTAAAGAATAAATTGATAAATATTAGGTCGGGGAAAAAGTCTTTTCGCATAACGTAGGTATAAACTTATTATAAAATTTCTTTGACTGTACTATTTGTGTCTGGCTGGTTTTGGTAACATTAAAAAGGTTACATTATAAAGAAAAGAAAAAAAAAAAAAAAAAGTTGTTTCCCGCTATTTTTCATTTGTTTTTCTCTCCGTAAAAATGAGTGAATCTAATGAAGAAATTCGATACATTTTAAAATTTTATTATAAAAAAGGCAAAAATGCAACTCAAGCAGTGAAAAAAATTTGTGATGTTTATGGACCTGATGCAGTGTCAGTAAGAGTAGCACAAATTTGGTTCAAACGTTTTCAGTCCGGAAATTTTGATGTTAAAGATGCACCTCGCTCTGGTCGCCCTGTTACGAATAAAATGGACGCCATTTTTGAAAGAGTGGAGCAAGATCGGCATATTAGTAGTTACGATGTAGCTGAAGAACTGGGAATTGACCACAAAACAGTTTTGACCCATTTGAAGAAAGCTGGTTATACAAAAAAGCTCGATATTTGGGTGCCA
Source organism: Euproctis similis (assembly GCA_905147225.2). Classification (NCBI taxonomy): domain Eukaryota; kingdom Metazoa; phylum Arthropoda; class Insecta; order Lepidoptera; family Erebidae; genus Euproctis; species Euproctis similis. The sequence continues at coordinate 3,603,267 of LR990113.1, read as the reverse complement.
CACGAGCTCACTCAAAGAAACTTAATGAACCGTGTACTCATTTGCGATTCATTATTGAGACGTAATGAAACCGAGCCGTTTTTGAAGAGATTGATAACTGGCGATGAAAAGTGGATCACGTACGACAAGAACGTGCGAAAAAGGTCGTGGTCGAAAGTTGGCCAGGCTTCACAGACTGTGGCCAAACCTGGCCTAACACGAAATAAGGTGATGCTGTGTGTATGGTGGGATTGGAAGGGCATTGTTCATTATGAGCTTTTACCGTCCGGCAAAACCATCGATTCTGATCTTTACTGCCAGCAACTGATGAGATTAAAGGAAGCAGTCGAGAGAAAACGGCCGGAATTGATCAACAGGAAGGGTGTGGTCTTTCATCACGATAACGCTAGACCACACACATCTTTAGCCACTCAGCAAAAATTAAGAGAGTTCGACTGGGAGGTCCTAGTGCATCCACCATATAGCCCTGACCTTGCGCCTTCAGATTTTCACCTGTTTCGGTCTCTTCAGAATTCTTTAGGTTCTGTAAGGTTGACCTCAAGAGAGGACTGCCAAAACTATTTGTCCCGTTTTTTTGATCAGAAGTCCCAAAGTTTCTACAGTAACGGGATAATGTCTCTGCCCACAAAATGGCAGAAAGTTATTCAACAAAACGGTACATATATATTGTAAATAAATGTAAATAAACTTTGAAAAAAATGTCTTGACTTTTCATACAAAAATACGAAAATACTTTTTCCCCAACCTATTATGTACGGATCTCAGACCATGTGATATGATACGTACTGTCTGCGGGCGGCACTGCCTCAACACATTGCTGAATGACCGTCTGTTCGTTGAGCTGGATGGCGCCCACCAGGGCTGAGCCCCAGGACCCTTCAGACAGCAGCTGCTTCACTGAGTACGGAGTTGATGTTGACTCCAGACGGTACGGCCTATGGTGAATATTTACATTTTAGTATAAATACAAAATGGCGGAACGTAACGAAAAACTGAGGGTGTGGAGGCATAAAGATGGTGACGTCAGGAGTCCAGGAGCGCGGATGACAAGAGTTATGAAAGTCAAAGAAGCTTGTTAGGTGTGTAAGATTCGTGCGTTATGGCGCTTTGTTCTCCCTGCCTACCACGCAAGTCTCGGCGTGAAGTTATTTATTTATGTAATCGAATATAACATGTCACAAAATAATACTAACAATAATATAAAAAATTACAAATAAATAAAGGGATAAATATATTTACCTGAATGTACCATCTATTCCAGCATTCTGACTGTATATAAGTAAGCCTTCTGTGGTAGCGACAGCAAAACTCTCACCCGTAGGAGAAAATCTCACACAATGAACACGAATCTGTAAATATTAATAGAGTTAAACATACTCGCCCAATCTATTCCTTTTGGATTTTTATTCTACTGTATATTATAAGTGGACAAAATTTTCAGCAATGACATTTTTATAACCCGGATAAAGATATAATATCCGGCTCGAAGGACCATACGAGAGTTGGAATAAGACATTTGCGGTGATGGGAACCCAAATGGTCATAGTCAAAGCAGTTGTAGAAACTAAATTTATCAAACTCCATCATTCATTTTAAGATTGGTATTTATTTTTTCCCATACGCAATCTCTTACGAATAGATTGAATATTGATTGGAGCAAAGCCAAGTACACCACACCTCTGGTTTAACATTCCTGTCGGCCATATCTCCAACTTTGACACCGGGCAGTCTGACTGCGACGTCGCCGCCTTCTAAATCGGCTCGTTCTTCTACTAGGGCCAAATTGCCGAACTCTGTCATCAGACGCCGGTTTATGAAGTCCTAAAAAATAGAAAGAAAATTGAGAAATGAGCAATCAATATATAACTACGTAAGTAGTATTTATTAAATCAATCCTAATTTAACAAATACGAATCCAATGAATTAGTCAGCACAACTAATATAAGATTTTATGTTCTAGTGTATTTTCTTTTTTTTATGGTGTGCAATAAAGTTTATTCTATTCTAGTATCCATGCAAATGGAAGTAAATTCAGTTATCAATAGATCTTAATCGTAACATTCGTAGAGCCACGCAGTTCGCTGCATGAATGGGCCGGCTTGACCGGTCAAATACCACAACCTCTCAGGATATTGCTGTAAAGTGGCTCATGAGGCATTTCCCTCGCAGACTCCATAGAAACTTATCGAACAATTCGAGAGATTTCTACTTACGTTTACGGCATCCAAAGATCTGTTCTGTGTGATAACAAACTTATGTATAAGTATTGATTCCTTGACGCTGTAGAGGCAGACATGCTTGGAGTTGCCAGCGCCCAACATGCACGAGCCATCCGCAGAGTAACATATCGTTGTGAATGCCCTGAGAATTGTTATAAATAAATAAATTTACTTTTAAAGTGATAACTTCTCATGGGAAATAGCGTGGTATTAGTGCAAGCAGTTCACTGCATGAATGAGCCAGGTCGACCGGTGAAATACCACGACTTCTTAGAAGATCCACGTAAAGTGGCTCATACCGCATTTCGTTTGGTGAGAGAGGTACCCGAAGGCCCACCCCCCTTCCGCATCCGTTCTTACCCTACTCCATTATAGGTTAGCAACGCAACTGTAACACTATAGGTGTTGCAGATGTTCATGGGCGGCGCTGATCGCTTACCATCAGGTTACACGCCTCCTCGTTAGCCCTCCTAACCCATAAAAAAGAATATGTACACCAAATTATAGGAGGTGTTAAACTGCGCCATGGCGCCAGTTTATCTGACTTCTCTATCTCTTACGTTTATGCGGCAGCGATTAACACTTTGATATATTTCTCACACAGCCGATTACTTCGTATAGATGCTTCCCCCTAATTTTACAGTGTTTTTATAATCAAATTGAACTTTATATTTAAACACTCACTTAGTTTTTAGCATCTTCTCAGGTGTGATCAGATCAGTGTCCGCCCTGCCAGAGCCGAGGTCGTTCCTGCCCTCTATATTGCCGGTCTGGTCGCAGGTGGTCGCGTTGAACATCGTTATATTGCCGTCCAACGTCGACACAGCAAACTGTAACACCGCACAAATAATAAATCTATAATCATACACCTTTTCACGCAAAAACAATTCAACCGATCATCATGAAACTTTGTACACAAACTCTTGGATTCCGAGGTAAAAATCTAACGGCCCTCCACTAAAATAAATAACGAACAGTAATCGTTACAGTTTTCAAGAGATTAATAATTGAAAGTAATTCAAAGGCAGGAAATCGTGGACTATAAACAGATGAAGAGTAGAGAGTAGGAGAACTCTCACCTCTTCTCCGTCAGGTCTGAAGGCGACGTGCAGGGCGTCGGCCGACAGCTGCACGCTCTCGCAGTCGGCCGCACTCTCGATGCAGTTCCACACGCGCACGGTCTTGTCCCAGCTGCCTGACAGCAGCCGCGAGCTGCCCAGCGTTGGGCTGAAGGCCACACACGATACTGGCGCTTCGTGACCACCCAGCACCTGACAACATGAGGACATAACTAACAGATTAGATTCTATTTCACCCTACTGTTTATTTATATCTATAATATGCCGATCTATGTGGCCAACTTAGTCATAACATGTCACACAGGTTATTTAGTTTACACTTTTTTTCTATGGGATAGGAGGGCAAACGAGCATGCGTGTCACCTGATGGTAAGTGATCAGCGCCGCACATGGACACCTGCAACACATATAGTGTTACAGTCGCGTTGCCGACCTTTAAGGGGTAGGATAGGCAAGGGAGGTGGGCCTCCGGGTACCTCTCTCACCGAACGAAACGCGGCATGAGCCACTTTACGTCGATCTTCTGAGAGGCCGTGGTATTTCGCCAGTCGAGCCGGCCCATTCATGCAGTAAACTGCTTGGGTCTATCACTGTCAGAAATAGATCCCCGCAAAAAAATGCGCAAAACATGAGATATATTTCAATATATCACACAACTTAATTGGTTCGTATTTGGTTTGTAATAGGTTAAATAAAAATTTACTTGTTTGATAATAGAGAAAAGTAGTAATAATACTCACGTCTAAAAGTTTACCAAACTGAATGGACCAGAGGAATATTTCGAAGACATCTTGTCCTCCGGCGGCGCAGAGCTCGCTGCTCGAGTCCAGAGCTACGCAACTGAACTGCACCAGGCTGGGTGACGTCAGGGTACGGAAGTTACGGTACCTGAAAGGACATAACTCATAATTAGATAATTATTCATTCATAATTAGATATCATAAATAGATTTAATTGCACAAAAATAAATCATAAATGAAAAATACATTGTTTTGGAGTAAAAGTTATCCAAAAACTAAAAGTTATTAAAAATGAATCGAACAACCATTGGTATGGTATGACTCAATTTGATGTGAGCTTTTATAAAAATAGTGTGAATCGTTATCAACAGATGGTGCTAAAATAAATTTGAGATTTAGAAATGTGTGATATATGTATGGTATAAGTTTTGAGCTTTTACGAAAAATCTGTCCTTGTCAAACCTAAATACTGACCTTGTCAAATCGTAGCACCTGACGGTGCCATCTAGACTGGCCGACACAAAGAACTTCTTGTTTGCACTGAACGTTATGCTGGTCACGGTAGACTTATGTTCGTTGAAGGTCACAAAACAGAAGCCATTAGTTGTGTTCCAGACTTTCACTTTGCCGTCGTAGCCTCCTGTGACTATGTACAGACCGTCCGGGGAGTAAGTCAGGCAAGTCATGTCTAGCGAATGGCCTTGCTGCTTCATCACATATTGTTCGCCTGTCGGAAGAAAACCATTGGTTAAATTCACATGAAATTTTATGGTGAAATATTTTTCAGATCATAAATGCCATTTAATTTTCCTACTGCTGTGCCAGTGATTTTGTCTGCATTGAAATTAGTAACGACAGCCTGTGTTAAAGTAGCTTTAACGCAGTTTGAAAAATATAAACAACCTATGTTACTCTTCATAAAATTGAAAATTCCATCAAATAAATAATAGTTTAAAAAAACTAAAAAACACGCTTTTTATAGAAAACCGAACCTTTTTTTCTATTTTTTAGTTCGGTTTTCTATAAAAAGCGTGTTTTTTAGTTTTTTTAAACTATGTATTATTTATTTTATATTTTTTAGTTCGGTTTTCTATAACAAGCGTGTTAATAGCGACATCTGTGACTTATACAAGGAACTCGTTTCAAGTTGATAACGTAGACTTTCCGCTGATTGCCACTGGTTGGTGGTGCGAGAAGTGAACTATGAACACTAAAAAGAAGTCGGTTACAAACAAACGTACAAACTTACAAACATACAGGAGAAGCTAATAAAAAGCTAATAAAAAAGACAAAAATCTTAAATAACGACATTCGGCTATGAGTGCCGCATATACTGCATTTAAAAGACAAGGCAAATATTATCAATGATGCAGATTATGGGGGTAGGTCTCTTAGCAAAATACTTACTCTGCCACTCCCAAACAAGCAGCTGGCCAATGTTAGGACATCCAAATGCTATCCAATCTCCAGGTGACGATATAGCTATGCTGCTGATACGGTGTTCAGATATGCTCAATGTATGAATCAAATTCACATCAGGCATCTCGTGTAAGAAGAATATACCAGTCGAGAATCCTGCAATAAACGAATTCTAGATATTTACGATTGTTTTTAAATAAACAATTATCTCAAATAAAAAAATTAATTAATGTTTTATTTAATTTTATTAATATTCATACTTATTTATATTCACACTCGAAAGTAATGCAGTAAGGTAAAATTATAATATCTTGTACACACTACACATCGCGCCCTCTAGTTATTAATAATAAACAACCCTATTGGCAGTGGCTATTAAGCCTTGAGTCGCCGAATCCTTATTTCTCAAATGGAATATTTGGCATACACCGGACACATAGTTGTCACACATCGAAATTCATCCCACATAATTTCCAAGAAATCAGAAGCCTGCAATCGACCCCACAACTTCTTAATAAGAAACGGGCAGCAAGACTACTGGACCACCAAGACCATTTGTTTTAAATAAAAAATAAAGTTATATAGATAGAACCAGTCAATCTTCCGGTACATACACCAAGATAATTCAAAACATACCTGTTACTAGCATCTTAGTGGCCTTGTGATATTGTGCAGCTGTCAGTTTCACTTTGTGATTAGTTCTCCTGATCTCTTCTCCTATATAATATCTACCCAACTTTTTGTATAACAACCTCTTTTCATTCTCTGATAGAACTTCTTTCTCTGTAGTAATTTCTTCTGTATCACTTGCCTTGAAAAGATGAAAAGTTAAGATTAGTTATTACATTTGGACTAACTGAAACTTCACATATTAACAGCTGTAGTCTATAGGAATATAATCCTGCACATAACTTCACGCCATTGTTACCCGAAGGTGTAGGCAGCGGCTGTTAAGCCTCGTCTCGCCGTTATGTTTACGTCCCAAATGGAATAGGTGGCGAACCTATTGCCATACCGGGCACAAAGTTTTCAGGCATCAATTTCGAAAAGTCATTGGCACAGAAATAGATCAAGATAGAACGGCGAATAGGCGTGGCAAGCGTGCCAAAACCCTGCACTATATTGCATGCTTTTCGAAACTCGCTCTCATTACGCAACGAGCGTTCCTGCCATGCGTTCAGGACGTAAAAAAATAGATAAAACGTCACATATATGCCTTATTATGCTGTGAAAAATTGTAAAAACAAAAGAAGTGAATCAAATATGAAAAAAGGAAATATTTCGTATGATCAGTAAGTACAGAAAATCAGTAGAAAGTATCTTTTTGAGATTAAAAATTATTGTTTTACTTTTACTATGTTCAATAATTACGATCACAAGTTGTATATTTTTTCGTTATGATAAATATCCATTGCTGTCCGCATTCAACGCTCGTATACAAAAACATTGCGCGTATAAATTATACGCGTAATGTACGTCGAATCGAACGAAATACACAATACACCTGCCAGTTGATTGCTGCGTCTGTTAATCGCTGTGATTCGAATGTTAGAGATGGGCACTCCATGTATCGTTGAGTCTTAGGACTTATCGATAAATTAATTCAATAATAATTTGAGTATCAGCTCATATCTTGCTTTGTCCCTACTTTATTCTAACACCACAAATTTCAACCAAAGTGTTTCGTAATTACATTGGCAGCAGTTTATTTGACAGTATAATTTTTTACCAATTTGACCAATCGCCGATGGAAAATCATCTCGTTCTTCTCAAATGGGCAGTAACCGAGGTATATGTAGACGTTCGGCTTCGTTATTTAACCAGGACTGTGAGGCCAACCCTTACAAAAAGGCAAATATTTAATAAATATGTATAGTTTCAAGGACAGTAAAATATTTATAATTAAATTTTATATACTGTTGGAAAAATATGTTTTAGGTTTTAATATGTCGGATTGAAGTATTTAACATGTTTTACTTTCTATGTCTCGTTACAGAAAATCAATAAAGTTAGTAAAATATAAAAATAATAAAATTAACACACGTTGCCGATATTAACATCGATAATCTAATGTGAGTGTCTCCTAACTAGTCGCTCCGCTCACAATGAAAATGACGTCACGCTGAGGGCGTGGTTTTTCAAAAAAGTGACACGCTCGAAATGTATGGAAATATGCCATCGCGGCCGTTCTATCTTGATCTATTTCTGTGGTCATTGGTGTGAGCCGGTGTCAGGATTCGAACCACGACCGATTGAGAAACCGTGTGCTCGACCACTAGACGACCGAGACTTTAAATCCTGCACATAAGGTAAATATTAAACAAGTTTGGTACAAAAAAGAAATTCATACGAATAAAATACTCACATATTCTTTATCTTTCTCAATAACAGCTCTCTCATCTATTTCATCTTCACTATCCTCCTCTTTCTGCATTTTCCGTTTCTTTCTATGTGATATTTGAACGTTGGACACAATTAAATCATCCAAATCAATACTGGCCTCCCATAGACACACTTGTCCATTCCTACTTACAGTTATAACATCTAAGCTCTTCTTCTCAAAGAAAACTCCAACTATTTTATCTGTGTGTCCACTTAATGAATACATACTTAAATTGTCTAAATAATCTACAGTGTAAATTTTCGTGGTTGTATCCTTAGATCCAACTGCAAGTAATTTTGAGCATGATGACCAGTCTAAGCATGTCACTTCATCTCGTGATTTCTTGTAGACACGTTTCATTACAAAAGAACGGTATTCTCCGGTGAATGTGCACGGGGCTGTCATTACGAATACTGAAAAATTGGATAGTACTAATTAATTAAGTAAATAATAATGGTAAAAGAATTTTAAATTTAAGCCCTATTCACTTTTCTCTTATAAACTCATTCCAAAGTCTATTATAGTTAAAATATTAATAGAAATAATTTCAAAGTAAAACAGTGGTAGAGCCAAGCAGTTCACTGCATGAATGGCCGACTCAACCGGTAAAATACCACGACCTCTCAAAAGATCGACGTAAAGTGGCTCATGCCGCGTTTCATTCGGTGAAAGAGGTACCCGGTGACCCACCCCCCTTCCCTATCCTTTCCTACCCTACTCCCTTGAAAGTCGGCAACGCAACTGTAACACTATGTGTTGCAGGTGTCCATGGGCGGCGCTGGTCACTTACCATCAGGTGACACGCCTGCTCGTTTGCCATTCTACATCATAAAAAAAAACAATATACAAAATGACTTACCAATATCAGCACAACATGCAGCGAAATATTTTCCATCTGGACTAAACTTGACAGCAGTCACTTGTTGTTTGAACTTGTACCTATGAATTACTGTACATGTTAGCAGGCTAATCATTTGCGCTTCTCCCTCTGAAAATTTTACACATGTATCAAGTTTCTGGCAGCATTCTAATGTGACGAAAGACCAACGACAAATGATACGGGCGTGATAGACTTAAATAACGAATAATAATAACATACATAACATAACATCACGCCTTTTGCTACCCGAAGGTGTAGGCAGTGGCCGTTAAGCTTCATTTCACCTTTATGTTTACGTCCCAAATGGAAAAGGTGGCGAACCTATTGCCGTACTTGCCACTAAAGTTTTTTGTCATCGATATTTATCACACATAACTTTCAAAATTATTTAATTTCGAAAAGTCATTGGTGTGTGCCAGGATTCGAACCCGCGACCTCTGGATTCAGTAACCACGCGCTCAACCACTGTACCAGCGAGACTATAGATTTATTATTATAGTAATACTAATTATAATAATAATAATACTGTTTAATCTGATTCCTCTTTCAGATATTCCATAAAATCGACGCATATCATTACATAGTATAAAACAAAGTCACTTTCCGCTGTCTGTCCCCTTATATGCGTATATAATTGAAACTACGCAACGGATTTTGATGCGGTTTTTTTTAATAGTTAGAGGGTGTCAACGGGGTGGTTTTGATCTATAATTCATATATGATGTTATAATGAAAAAATTATAATTTTCGAGATTTCGCACTATAATTGCAAATGCTGGCTGAACCCTAAGTGATACATCAAAACAATGTTCTAGATTATTAAACACCTTCAGAAGGTCTACAGTAAAGTCCACGGAGGCATATGTCTATCTCTTAGGGACAATACACAGTGGCCATTTTTATTTTTACACTTTTTACGAGAAATAATGGCTATTTACAAAGCGATTTTAAACATTACAGCATTAATTTTCATCCAATTTAGTGCCTTAAATAGATTGTACATGTAATATAGATGATCCTGGCTCTTTACAGCATGCAATTTAAGCGAATATTTTCGAAGATATTGCAGTATTAACATAGCGGGCCAGCAGTTAAAGCCGATAAATAGCACAAATTGAACCTTATCCAAAATTTACTCATTTATTACTTTTGATGCGGAACAAAGTTTGCCGGGTCAGCTAGTTTATATATAAGAGCTAATTATACTTACTTTCATTAACAGCCAACAAAGTAGATCCATTTGGTGATATGTCAATCGCTGTGTAATTGTAGCAGCTCTCAAATGACAATGTGTTGCTCTTGTTACTACAAAAATTAACATAGTATAAAACACAAGATTTTTCTGCTGTCCGTCCCTATTTATGATATAAGACTTTTAAAACTATACATGCATGTGCTTTATTTCAATACATTTAGTGATTCAAGAGGATGGTTTGTACTTATAATAAATAAAGTTTAAAAAACTCTCCATGATGGCATATTTAAAACTCATAGTGATAACCCAAAATGAACATTTTAAATCCTTAATCTTGGATGAGAAATAATGGATTATTGGTGAGTTGCCATCCTTGAAGGGGAAAGGGAATCGGGCCTCTTTCACCAAAAGAAATATGGCACACTCCACACCAATATTCCGAGAGGTAGTGGTATTTCACCGGGCGAGCCAGCCTATTCATGCAAAGAACTAGGAGTCCACCCAACATGTCCATGAGTCCATCCAACTCCACCACTATTTTCAGATTTCCATTTCTTGTGTGTTTAAGAAATGTAATTTATCTTAGAAGAGAGTTTCCTTAGATGATATAATCTGTCTGTCAATCTGAACTTTTTTTTTTATGAGAGGAGGGGCAAACAAGCTTGCGGGTCACCTGATGGAAAGCAATCACCGCCGCCCATGGTGTCTGCAATACCAGGGGCATCACATCAGCGTTGCCGGCCTTTCAGATGAGAATAGGCTCGTTTCATGAAGGTTCCTAGGTCGTAGCGGTCCGGAAATACCGTCGCCGGCAACTGGTTCCATGAAAGAACAGTGCGTGGCAAGAAGTGCCTGTTGAAACGCACTGTTGTCGATCGCCAACCATTCAGCTAATGCGGGTGGTAGCGTTGGCGCGTCGAGCAGTGGCGGAAATCAGCTGGCGGTATTAATCCGAGCAATTCCTCAGAGCACTCCCCGTGGTATATGCGGTAGAGGATGCATAGAGATGCCACATCTCTCCGCAACGCCAGAGGATTAAGCCGATCGGTAAGAGCTTGGTTGTCGACAAGCCGAACCGCGCGTCGTTGGATGCGGTCTAATGGAGTAAGCTGGTACTGGTGTGCCCCCACCCAAAGATGTGAACAGTATTCCACGTGAGGACGGACCTGGGCCTTGTAAAGTTGCAGGCAATGACCTGACGTGAAATACTGTCCCGCTCTATTGAGCACACCAAGCTTTTTGGCGGCCAATTTGGCCTTGCCCTCCAGATAACCGCGGAACTGGACGTCATTCGACAAGTCGACACCAAGAATTCCAATAGCGGCTGAGGCGGGTAAGGGAGTGCTCTCAAAACAGGGAGCTACGACAAAGGGTGTCTTTTTAGCGGTAAAAGCGCAGACCTGTGTCTTCTTAGGGTTGAATTGGACCAAGTTTAGTCGGCCCCTGTCCAAAACTTGACTAAGCAAAGCTTCGATTTTAGACACAAGTTTGTTCCCGTGCTCGTCAACGTTTTCCCGAGAAATACGCGGGTGGCCGGTATATAAGGCATCCCCGGTACTGTCATCTGCATAACAATGAAGATTGCTGCTAAGCAGCATGTCATTGATATGCAGGTAACTGAGGTTTCAGTAATAAATTTGACCAACTTTGAATCCAAAACATTAGATTTTCGGTATTCTAATAGCAGTTTTTATTTAAGATGGGCTTGTTAACTATACACGCGAGATTAATTCAATAACGTGGTGTTTTTCTCGAGGGAAAAGAAACATAAAGCAAGGATTGTGTTAAAAATATTGTCCATAAATTTACTCACTGTTTTAAATTGTATACAGTTATTTTATTACCCACGGGGCTCACTACGCAATTTCCATCGCTTGTGAAGAGTACGTCACCTTTCTTGTACACAGTACCTAATAGATTTTGAAACTGAAAAGATAGAGAGATAGGTTATGTCGTCACAACAACTAGTTTGCTTGGTAAATCAAAATGAATATAATTTTCTTCAAATGAAGTCATAGTAGTGATATGAGATGCATCAATACTAAGACCAAAACTTGTAGTATTCTGAACTTGGTATTAAATAAACAATGGTAATTATCAACACAAATACTTACCGTGTAATGAAACTTCATTTTCCAGGATTATGCATAAAATTGTAAGATAAAAAATAATTTATGAGGTTAGTAATAACTATCTCATTTCTCCATCTCTTAACCTCTATTCACCATTTATAAACTTTTTTTTAAAAATCAATCTAAATGCAATAACAGCAAAACAAAGACGCGTGTATTTAGGGAGACCGCTAACATGTGTGAATAACGAACGTCAAATTCAAGTGACTTTTAAATCGTTATCCTGTCAAGCTGTCAGTTCGTTCAGTAATCTAAAGTGTTTTTGTTTTAAATCATTTGTTATGATCTCATTGAAAGCAAAACTATTTTCGGGTATTATGAGCGTGTACATATTTTACCAACATCCTTTTATTTTATTTAAATCATCCGCCATCAATATTTTAATGGCCATCAGTTTTTTTTATGGGATAGGAGGGCAAACGAGCAGGCGTGTCACCTAATGGTAAGTGACCAGCGCCGCCCATGGACACCTGCAACACAGAGTGTTACAGTTGCGTTGCCGACCTTTAAGGATAAGTAGGATAGGAAAGATGGGCCTCTGGGTACCTCTCTCACCGAACCAAACGCGGTATGAGCCACTTTGGTTGTGGTATTTCACCTGTTGAGCCGGCCATTCATGCAGCGAACTGCTTGGTTAGTTAATTTTTCTCTGAATATTAATACATACATACATAAGCTCACGCCTGTATCCCATGGGGGTAGGCAGAGACTTTGGCTTTCTACAAGCTACGGTCCTGACACACATCTTTCGCCTCATCCACAGTCATACATCTCTGTCATGCATTTACGTTGGTTTCGGGTGCTACGCATTTTGCCTTTTTTAAACATACCATTTATTTGGTCGTGGTAGCTCCATCTTGGTCTCCCGATCCCGACCCTGCCATCCACATTCGCTTCGTAAACTCTTTTAGTCAGTCGGTTTTCATCCATTCTTGCAACATGACCAAACCATCTTAACATACTTTTTTCCACTTTGGTCACCACATCATCCTAACATGCATTTCTCCCTTAATACGATATTTTTCATTCGATCCGCAAGGGTGACGGGTGACATAATAAAAATAAAACAATGTTTTAAATTAATCAAATATAAAATTAATTAACCAAATAATTTACCGATATTTAAAATTGTTAGCAGATTAAAATATAACATGTCTATGAGATTCCAGATAACATTGATTCATAACAAAATAATAAAATTTTATATAATAACAAAAGGAACTACGTTTCCAGTACGTTTCTGAACTGCCTCGTGCTCAGGCCGCGCCGTATAATAGTAATACCATGCTATTTTAACAAAAAATACTATTTGAATCGAAGCTTCCAGTTTCTTTACTAGTTGATAAAAACAAACAATATTTCCATACAGCCTTATTACATAAAAATGTCAAATGCTAGTATCAATAAATGTTGATACATATTAAATATATTTTGAGGCAGTGACTATTTTTGTAATAACAATTCAATATAAAAATCAAATCAAAAATTATTATTAATTTTGTAGATCCTAATGGGCACCGAAAATAGTCAAATTATAATAAATATACATGAATCAATTTTAATAAATAGTTCAGACTACAATTATTAACGCTAAAGTACCTGTTTTATTGAAGGGTGAAGCAACGACAACAAATTGTTAGGATTAAGTTTTTGTTATTTAATAGCAGATACTAAGTAGGAGTATGCTACAGTTATAAATACACACACTCTATATGATGTGTGTGTGAATTTGTAACTGTACATACACACATATACATAACTTTACACCGACTCCCTTGGGGGGTAAACAGAGAAAACTCAGAGAACAGAGCGCCATAAGGCACGATTCTTACATGCGTCACTGGCTTCTTTGATTTTGATAACACTCGTTTATCAAAGTCAAAGAAGCCAGTGATGCATATGCATTATACCTACTATATAATGTCGTATAATTAATGTCCACGACGAACGAACGATTTCTATTAGATTATCTTTAAAAACAAACATTAATTGACATGTAAATAGGTTTTAATATTAAGGGTCATGATGATGATGATGATAATTCAGAGAAATTGTTATCGCATGCTAAATTAATAAGCTATATGCAATAAATTACGAAATGTATAATATAGGAGTCGAGGACGGCCAAGACACACATTCCATGACCAAATAGAACGTGTTCTGGAGGAAGCTGATGTTAGGAGCCTCAAAAACCGACGCGCGTGCATGAAAAGAGTTATGAAAGTCAACGAAGCGAGTGAGGCGTGTAGGAATCGTGCCTTATGGCGCTGTGTTCTCTCTGCCTACCCCGCAATGGATTTGGCGTGAAGCTATGTATGTATGTATGTAAAAAATATTAATCTAAAGCTTAATTACAATATGTATTAACAAAAGTTTCAAGTTCTTTGAACTTTTCCACTTGGTAATGTTTGCATATTTTTACAGTGAACAAGCAATGTAATAAACTACCAAATTGTAGGAATTACAAAATTAACTTATTTCCCCGTTCAGACAATACAACAGTCATTAAATTAATAATATAGTTTTTACTAAAACACGTTTGTGTTATGTATCAAATTTTATTTAAAAAATATTTTTTATATTTATTGCATTATAAAATCTTGTTGTAACTTTTCTATAATGCATTTCTTTTATCTTTAAAGTGCCTCAACGATCCATTTGTACATGCGCGAACGACAGGTGCTAGCCAGCGATCCACATCAATGTTCGACGTCATTACGCGACTATTTCTTTAGCTCAGGATTGGTCCTTTATTTCGGAAGTTACGTATTAAAACCAATCAGAACTTGGGTCATATCGAGCGCTGCCTTGAACATCAATCGTCATATGACCCATTCTATCGAGTCTGCAAAGCTTGGGCCATATTTGTCTGTGCAAAAGTAGTTCCGTGGAGTGAGTGTGTGCAGATAGTCATCACAGATTTTGGGACCTGTAAATACTCCCTCGAAAAACGTTCAAAATGTCGGCCGAAAACCCAATCTATGGACCTTTCTTTGGAGTTATGGGGGCGGCGTCTGCTATAATCTTTAGCGGTATGTATTTGGTGTGGTCCATTATCTTACAAATGGCTGTCTTGAATAAATATCGATCCTCTGAAATTGGTGATAGGTATTTGAAATCTATCATAAAGGTAGATCGAGAGTCATTATAATCAATTTTAACGATCTGGTTGAATGAATCTTTGGAATCTGGTTATTTTAGGAGCACTAATTATAGTAGTAGCCGCACCTTGTCTTTTACCCTTACATTACATTAGACGTATATAGGTACGGTTGAATTGGCATAACTGTTTTTTAATTAGACAAAATGAAGCTAGGGATGAGCGCAGGGGCGTAGTTTTCGAAACAAAATCCTCACTCGTTGAACTAGTCATGTGATTAGATTACATTCTTACAGTTGGTACTTGGTAGCATTGTAAAGGCTTTCAAGCAGCACAAAACAAAGTCATACGAAGGTATTTCTGTATGACTTTGCTGATGCAGTATTGCAATATATTGGCATATGTTTGAAAAGAATTGTTACATTATTTTACAGGAAAAACCCTGTCATAGATGAGTCATTCAATATGCTTTCATATATTTACATTGCATTGTTCTACCATCTATGAAAAAGTTAAGGGTGCAACCGAGTTGCTTTTTGATGAAATCTATGATTGGTAATATTGAGCATGTAATACATACCATCAGCATAAAATTGTTAAGATTATCAATCACATGACAATATTAGACATCATGTGACCTGATCCTAAGTTGAAATAACTTGGACTTGATTCTTAGTCATACACAACTACATGATAATAAAATAATTATAATTTTATTTATCGGTTTAATAATTAAATGTATGGAGAGGAATAGTGGTAACACTGGCATGATATTTGAAGTTATTCAATCACCATGGTCTATTATGCTACAAGGTTATCATGTGATCAATCATCGAAACCTAACTGAAATGATAAGAAATATATTATTCAATTAAAGTATAAGGTTGAAAAAATAGGTCATATGATATTCACTGGTGATGTTTGAGGATAATCATTTCTGTGACAAATTAATAAGTTGCTTTTATTTAGTACTCTTCATTATGTCTCATATGAATTTGGAAACATCATCGGATTTCTTACTTTTGAAATAATCAACATTTGAATATAGTTTATTTTCCTTTCAACTATAAATTTACTTATTGTAAATAACTTGTTAATTTATTGCTTATGATAAAATGAGTACATAGTAAATGTCTAATGAGCCCTTGGGATGACTATTACTTCCTAAACTTTTTCTAACAAAAATTTTCTAGATCACATTTAATCTAGAAGTAATACTAATAATAAAAATCAAATACAGATACAGTCACATGATAAGACTACTTAGAGTGATAAAATAATCTAATCATAAACAATATATACCTGTTTTACTATTTTCCAACAGACATAATGGAATAACACAAACATTTTAAACACACAAATTATTATCATGTGGGATGGTTATTATAGAGAAGTTTCACACTTGTTGTTCTCTGTACACATGGATGTATATCTATCTGGAGTTGATCTCCATTTCTTTATATTTACATGCATTAAAACTGTAAAGCAACAAATTGTTAAACAGAAATAATAATAATGAATATAGCCAGTTTAATAAATTGGGGGTTGAAAGCAACAGTTACAAAATATACTATAAGCTGATAAAATTGTAATAGTGTGTGATCTTGATGTTAAACATTTAACGGCAGATATGTTTGCATAAAATTTTTTTACATAAAATATTGTTTAATGACTGTATAAACCAATGAGGGAGTGATAAATGACATGATTAATATACAATGGTGCAATTATCAATTTATATGCTCTTGTTCACACATAATAAACATTTATTAAATGTTTGACTAAGTTGCTCCTTAATAACTGTTTATCTAATGTCACTTTCAATGTTGGTATATGAAGTTCAATAAATACTTCTGAATCAAGTGTGTCACTTGTAATTAATAACAAGAACTGAACAATAAAGATGAGATGCTTTCATTATTTCAGCGCTGGGAGCTGCATATGGAACTGCCAAGTCAGGTACCGGTATTGCCGCCATGTCGGTGATGAGGCCAGAGTTGATCATGAAGTCCATCATTCCCGTTGTCATGGCGGGTATCATTGCTATCTACGGCTTGGTAGTGGCTGTCCTTATTGCTGGTGGTCTGGGAGAACCCTCGGTTTACTCTTTATACAAGTTAGTATACATATTATATGAAATATTTGGATTGACAGTAATCACATGAGTTTAAAAGCATAGATCATCACATTTGCAGAACACAATTAAATTTATGGAGTCATGGTTCTTTGCTCACACATATAGTAAAAAACTACCAAATTAGTGTTGTATAACACATAACATGCATAACTTCACACCTTTTATTACCCAAAGGTGTGGCAGCAGCTGCTAAGCCTCGTCTCGCCGTTATGTTTACATACCAAATGGAATAGGTGACAAACCTATTGCCATACCGGGCACAAAAGTTTTCCGTCATTGATATTTATCATACATAACCTCCGAAAATAATTTCGAAGTCGTTGGTGTGGGCCAGTGTCAGGAATCGAACCGCACCTGTGGATCAGAAGCCGTATGTTCGTGTTATGTTATTTGTTATCTACTTACTACTTATACTTGTTGTTGAGCTAAAATTTTTAAGCTTAAACATTACAATTGTATATATATGTCATTACATAGTATAAAAGAAAGTGGCTTTTAGCTGTCTGTCCCATTAAATGCTTTGATCTTTGGAACAACATGCTGGAACTTCATGCTGGTTTTTTTAATAGATAGAGGGTGTAAACAGGGTGGTTAAAGGTATAATGTAGTATGAAAAAGGGATAATTTTCAGGATTTAGCACTTAAATTGGAAACTCTGTAAAAAATACTTTTGAAGCGGAACAAAGTTTGCTGGGTCAGCTAGTATTTATATATAACGGTTCCTCTTTGAACAAAACATAGCCCGAGAGTTATTTCTTAACTTATGAAGTCCAAATTATTCCATAATATTTATTCTATTGCATTAATATCCTGCAGATAGAAATATCAAAGTACTTTCCTTGTCAAAGTCCAAGTCGAAATAACTTTATTTTTATAGGTCTTCACAGACACTTAAAAATAGTCAACAAGTACAGATAACATTATGATTTAAAACAAACACGAGCGCTTGTGGAAAGTGCCTCCGTAGAACAAAAAAAGACACGGACGCAATCGCCACGAGCGGCCCGAATCCGAGTGTAGGGGCTATCATGAGAAGAATCTGGCAAGAAACTCATGTGCCAAATACTCTTTTCAAACCATTTGAAATAAATAACAATATTATTATCACTACTGAAAACAAATCAGTAGGTTGGTGAATAAAAGGTGTAGCAAACAGAATACTCGACAATCACAATTACGATCCAACTAAATTAAAATCAACGTCCTACAAGTTAACTAAGAAATTCTATGCGATCACAGTAGTCGAGCACAACTGACGCGACACCTTTTAATTAATCAGAGTGGTAACTTTGTGCAAAAATTGTGGCGAATAATTTAAAAAAAAATAAGTTTCTATTATATATGTGAACACCATATGAAGGCAAATTTACAATTAAAAAGCGGTCAGAAATTATTACAGAACGCCTCCATTCCGAAAAAGTTAACAAATTCCAAATACACAAACTACAAAATCCGCGTTGAGCAAGCAATTTGACGGTCCCACTCTGACTTGTCAGTCATGAAGTTGTTGATGGTGTAGTATGCACCACCAATGAGACGACCCTTCACAGCCCGCCTAAAGCGATCATAAGACAAATCCAGAATATGCGCAGGTATCCTATTATAAAACTGTACACCCATTCCCAAAAAAGACTTGTGTACCTTGTGCAGGCGATGACGGTAATTCAAGCTTATGCTTGCCTCTAGTATTAAAATTGTGTACATCGCTATGTTTTGTATATTTATCTAAGTTTCTCCTCACAAACATGATGTTATCATATATAAACTGGGAGACAACCGTTAAAATGCCAATTTCCTTAAAACGTTCTCTGAGGGAGACCCTAGCACCCAAATTATAAATTGCCCGTATTGCTCGTTTCTAAAATTTCTGTGGTTTTATTACTGCAGATTTTATGATAAAAAAAACTGATTATATTTGCCTTGTAGTGATTAGTTGTACTGTTTAAATTATATATTGATTGTGATTTGGATATTTCCAACCTCCTGCAACAGTATTAATGTAAATTTATCTTCCAAATTGATGACGTATTAAATCAGATTTATAGGAAAAACAAATGATGAGTAATGAGCTAACAAAAAAAAAATCTCGATGGTCCACCCCGCTTCTCAATCAAGAAGTCGCGGCTTCGAATCCTGGCTCACACCAATGACTTTTCGAAATTATTTTCGACAGTTGTGTGATAAATATTGGTGACTAAAAAATTTGTGCCCGGTATGGCAATAAGTTCACCACCTATTCCATTTTGGACGTAAACATAACGACAAGACGAGGGGTAACAGCCGCTGCCTACACCTTTTAGTCATAATTGTTTGGCCTTACACATCTTCTCTTTACCCCAGGTTTATGGGAACTGTTTCTAGAATTATTGGCCTGCATGCGAGTCACATTTCAGGACATCTCCCCTCTTTTGATAACAGAAAACCAATGGCTTCTTAGATACCCATATTACTGACTGTTAGAATTCGCTATCTATACAGTTTTAGTGGTCTCGTGGTTCAATACTACTCATCTAAGACAGGTTTGTAGGTTGAATTTTAAAATTACAAAACAAAATTTCCACTTTTCGATAGTTATCTAATAAATGACATGTTGAAATTATTTGTGCATCATAATTTTAAAACTTCAGAAACTCAATAACAAACCTTGTTCGTACTCCACGTTTGGTAATTTTTTGGCAACCAGCCAGGACTGTTGGTTATTATCTAGCTCACACTTGTGTCTAGTCTACGTCCTCGGCTGGTAAATAAATGGCTAGCCGATGTCTGCCTTGCCGCCCACAAGCCGGTGCTCGCTCGTATTGCAAAATTACTGTCTGTCACATTTAAAAGTGCTGCTGGCAGTGTTTTAGAGAACACAGACACAGACTATTGGAATTTTTCGTACCTACTATTATGTTTACTTAACATATTTAATGATATAGTGTCTAATTTGCAATAAATTTAGGTGCTAAAATCGAAAGATTCATACTTTTTAATACCCTTAACGAGGTAGTGTTTCCTTTATTGCTCAAAACGTAATATCTGACGTGGTATATATATCTACGCTCATCACATGGAATGTTTAAACTATAGTGACAATCTATTCTGTCCATCTTTGTGCAGCAGCCAATATAAATACCCATTACGCCATTACTAAATATTGCTACCTACTACTTTCCTACAAAAACCCTCAAATTGAGACTCATGCTGTACTATTATCGCACTAGAAAACAGCTGAACACTCAACTGTTCAGGTTCGTTTATTACTTTTCACTAATGATAGCGTGCATACAAAGCAATTATACTCCTCTAGTCATTAAGGCACACACAATACATTTGGGCACTCATTCTAATGAGTCCAACCTTGCTTGATTTTGTGACCCTTGTATATTTATGTGTATTGCAATGACTAAAAGCGTATTTTCTGTTTTTACAGGGGTTTCATCCACTTGGGAGCTGGTCTGGCGGTAGGTTTCTCTGGTCTAGCAGCCGGTTTCGCTATTGGCATTGTTGGTGATGCAGGTGTCCGTGGTACCGCGCAACAACCCAGGTTATTCGTCGGAATGATTCTCATCCTCATTTTCGCCGAAGTGTTGGGTCTATACGGTCTTATCGTCGCCATCTACCTTTACACGAAACAGTAAACCTTATAAGCACACTCTTACTCCAGTCGCCGTGCTCCGAGTCTCTATGCATCAAGGTCGTGCTCAAAATAACGTATTGTCGCGCACACACGGGGAGTCGTCGCCGGTAGCTGGGCATAACTTAACAAACAGCATAGGCCCTCGGAGCATAAATATCTGTATAGTATAACTTGTTGATTACTTGATGTTAATCATTTATATTTTTTCGCGAAATCTCCGGCCCGGTGTCGCCTAGATGCTGCGGCCTCATCGTGCCTCGAGACGCGAACTGTATAAATTTTTCTATTTCACTTTTATAAATATAATAAACGATTCACTATATGAATCACAATCATGATTTGTAATAATAAAACGCTACCGAGCGATGACTTAACTAATTTATATTTTAATTTATTACCAGCATTTCAGTGTTTTGGTGACAGGAGATATTTAATTAATTTTTTTTATTTCACCTTTTCGAACATATCAGAGATTAATTTGCGCGTTATCATCTATCTCCTATACCCCAACGAAAATATATCTTCGTACCATCCGACTATATATCACTTTTAGATTATTTTAGCGTTAAGGCGAAACTAATGTACAGTTAAAAGTAGAAATTTAAGTCCAAACAAGTTATCTTATTAATTTATGTAACTGTTGAAAACCCCTGTGGTACTGTGTACCAACCCGAGCAGAGAATGTTAAGGTTGAACCTGGCTTAAAAAGTACTATAATGCTATGTAAGCTTTCATTGTTATTACTATATATATATGTATATCTATATACTTATCATATTGGCCCTGTAAATGTATATTCTATCTCAAATGGATGTTGATAAAATTAATTAGGAGTCACAAACAATTGTATTGCCAGGAATCAGTAAATAAACATGGTTTGTACATTCCATATTATTTTGTTTCTACTTGATTATACTGTGTGTTTTATTTTCCTTTACAAGCAAGCAAGCAATCAACCAATTATTATTTATCTAGCTAGACAAAGTGTTCTAACGGATGCTTTCATGACATGTAGAAAACTTATTGCAAAATTATTAACTCGTATTAATAGTATTACACATAAAAACGATTTATAATGTGAAGAAAAATATAATATATTTATTCTGTATACCTCTATAGTCAAAATGATGTTTGAATGATTATAAATTGGTAAGTAAAATACATATATAGGTACAATTTATGTATTTTATTTTAGGTTTCATGTTAGAATGTTATAATCTTTGGTGTTATTGAATGAATTGTGTTAATAAAATATTTTGAAAACCACTTATGTAAATTATGTATCTATTGTTTCATTCTGAGACACCATTATTTTTTCGTTTTACTTTTATTTACGAAATAACATCATTTGTTTTAATTGAAATTTTAATAGCTTGGAATCTGTAAGGATGCACCCACATGTATTCTAACCTGATTACTTCAGTTAGTTGGCACTAACCTAAAGACTGAAAATAAATATCCCTGACTAGTCCCCTGGAGACAGCAAGATAATGCAAATAGCAGAACTTATAGAATGTAGGTCCCTAAAAATTTGTGGTATTACAAACATAAAGATTGCTAGAATATTGAATATTGAACATCCACAGGGGTTTCGGGAGAGCCTGAATCCCTTGTTGTTGTTGTTCTTGATGTTCGTTATTCTGGGGAAGCCGACATGAACTACAAATATTGAAACGAAACAATATCAGTGAACTTATTATTAACAGGTGGTACCTACTCGGTAGTCCAGTGGTAGAGCACACGGCTTCTGATCCAGAGGTCCGGGTTCGAATCCTGACACTGGCTCACACCAATGAATTTACGAAATTCTTTTCGGAAGTTATGTGTGAACAATATCGATGAATGAAAGCTTTGTGCCCGGTATGGCAATAGGTACCACGCACTCCATTTGGGATGTAAACATAACGGCGAGACGAAGCTTAGCAGCCATTGCCTACACCTTCGGGTAACAAAGGCGTGAAGTTATGTTTAACTTATTCTCTCGCTGGCTATCTTTGATGAATTAACTGCTTGCTAAAATTAAAAAAATACTTCTAAACATAGTCCACCCATTGGTAAACGGGTAAGTTGATTCGTGCCTTCGCAATGAAAGTCGAAAAGCGCTTTTTACGCACACATTGATAAGTCACACAACAACAACCCATTTTTTGTCATGAAATGTAGTAACACGTCATTGATTTCGTTATAGGGACGAGCCGTATCGATCTTATCGTTTAAAAATATTGAGTGTAAAAGTGAATAGGTATTTTAAACGGATGCTACGTGGGGTTGAAGGAAAGACATTTTTTATGGGAAAAGTGGCAGGAAAGTCACCTGATGGAAGACTACTGTCGCCATCCATAGAGATGTGCGGCATCAAAGAGATCACATCGGCGTTTTTAGGTAGGACTAGTGGCGAACTTTGTTTCGCATAAGAAGCAATTAAAAAAATTAATTCGCCCAATTTACTCCTTATTACACCAGCTACCTACCAGCCCGTCAAAATCAGTCCCACCATTTCAGAGATTACCCAAAACAAACAGACGAAAAAACAGACAAACAACAATGTTATTTTGAGGGTATATGTATACCGTATATATATGTATATAACTATAATATATTCATATGAATGTATAGAAAGCAGTTATTTCAATATAACAAACAGACACTTTAATTTTATTTGTGTAGGTATAGATTACAATCGTTTTTTGAAGGTCCCCAAGTATCGAGGCATCAGCTCACCGGGGAAATGTCACGGGTACCTTATAGGACCCGTGCGAGGCAAAAATGAGGACATCTGTAGCGCTCAGCCGTGAATCTCTAAACCATAACCTAAGAGTGGTAGGGTAGAGCAGTGTGCTATCCCCTACGCTGTTTTGTCTGCATATCCACTACGTGCTGCCTAGTAGGGGTCTTTTTTATGCTGATGATAGCACGGAAGATGATCTGTACACCAGCCTCAGAAAAGAAAACGTTTATGACCAGAACAAACTTGTGTATTACTTCCTCTGCTAAATCAAATTTCAGACTGGGACCGACTAAACTTAGTTCTAAATTTTTTTTGTTAGTAATAAGGGCGACGACATTTGTCCGTTACCAGAAGATATATTAAAAAAACAACAATTTCATTTTAAATTATAAATTGTTACAATTGTTGTTGTTTCATTACGAATTTCTGTAAAAATCAGTAATTTTTATGAATTATATAATGAGATAATACAGTTATTAATTTTAAGTCAATTAAAAATCGATATAGAGATTTTAGGGTATTGAGACAGGTATGCTCTATTTTCATGTGGCAAGTGGCAAGGCAAACGAAGTCACTACAATCTACATTGAAAGAAAAACTAGGAAATATTATATGCGAGCGTGAGCGCTTTTTATATACTGAATTAAAATAAAAGTACATAGAATTAGGAAAATGAAGTGTAAATTATTATTATTTCTTACTCTTATTTTATCATATTATGAAGGAGAGGCCCAATCTCGATTAAAAGTAAGTGCCGACAATATTTTTCTTGTGTTTATTTTGCCTATACACTGGTTTTAATAGTTGTACCGGTAAATAGATAATTTGGTGGATCGTACTGTTTTAACAAATTATTCTCTCAAGGTTCTGCTGTTACTGTTATTACTTGATGTACTTCTTTTAATAAGTACCTATAATAGTAATTTGATTTTTTTATTTAATTACAGCTTGAAGATAAAGTCCAGCAGCTTACAGATCTAACAGCGAAAAAATCAATTGTTTCCTTAAATCTGAACAAATTTAAGGAATACATCAAAAATCCACCGAGAGACTATTCATTTATTGTTATGTTTACGGCAATGTCACCATCAAGAAGATGTGCCATTTGCCAACATGTTTATGATGAGTTTGTGATTGTGGCCAACTCATTTAGATTTTCTCCAGCTTTCAACAACAAACTATTTTTCGGTATGGTAGATTTTGATGAGGGATCTGATATCTTCCAAATGGTAAGTGTTTTGCATTCATAAGTATAGTATTTCTTCTGGGAAAGTAAACTGTGAATAATTAAATATCACTGGTAAGATTGGATGTACACAAAATTCAAGAAATCTAGTACTAAAAAGTAATTATTAATTTTAATGTGGTTTTATCTAGAACCACTATAAGAACTTGTATCTATGATTATAAAAGAAATTTTCAAAACAGATATGAAAAAAAACTTGATTATTTTAAAACTATTTAGTGTTACTCTTAGTGTCATCGTAAATTCAATTATTTACATAATTTATCATAGATATATCTTAACATTAAAACAACTTTTAGGATTATATTGCGTTTATTTATTACTTATTTTATTTTCAACTGGATATATCTATTTATCTCTAAGACTGTCGGTCTTAGAGATAAAGAGATATATATCCTAATTAATACTAAAGGAACATTTTTAACTGGGTAAAATACTCAAATACAACTTATTTCTATTACAGCTACGTCTAAACACAGCACCTGTGATAATGCATTTCCCAGCCAAAGGCAAGCCTAAACCTGCTGATTCCATGGATTTCGAGCGTAACGGCATACTAGCTGAATCTATTGCCAAATGGATTCAAGATAGGACTGATAATCAGGTGTGTTTACTTACTAAAAGTACAAAATTAACTATGATTATTGATTATTACTGTATTATATATGATACATGATTGCTGCTTGCTGTGTGGCGCCGCCTTAGAATACCGCCACCCCATCTCTTCCCGTGGGTGTCGTAAAAGGCGAATAAGGGAAAAGGCTGGAAGAATGAGCAGCAGCATTCTCTCTCAACAAAATACAGCCTACTGCGATCCCCAACCCGCCTGCCAAGCGTGGCGATTCTGGCAATAATCCCCCATGATGGAACAAACAAATATTACGGCCACGGCAGCTCCGCTATTCCGATGGCTCACGGTAGCGGGCTCGGTAACGGCGGAGTAGGGGTGCTAAAAATCACCGGGCTACCATAAAAACGAACTTTGGCCCTGGTAACACACAACATACGCACGCTTAGGACTGACGAGAGGCTCACCGAACTGGAAGAAGAACTGAATAAGATTCGATGGGACATTGTGGGATTATAGGAAGTCCGTAGACAGGGGGAGGATACGATAATCCTGCAGTCTGGAAACTTGCTCTTCTACCGGGAAGGCGATAACATCTCGCAAGATGGTGTCGGATTTATCGTTCACCGGTCTCTGGTTGCCAACGTGGAGAGAATCGAGAGGGTGTCGACAAGGGTAGCGTACCTTATACTCAAAATATCCAAGGGATATTCGCTGAAAGTCATACAGATTAACGCGCCCACCTCGACACACCCCGACGACGAAGTGGAGACCTTATACGAGGATATCTCGAAAGCTCCTCTCGAAAACTCGTCAGAAACCTACTTCACTGTGGTTATAGGAGACTTCAACGCAAAAATAGGCACGAGGAAAGGCAATGAGCTGAGGGTGGGGCAATTCGGTTTTGGACAGAGAAACCAGAGGGGTCAAAAAAATGGCTGAATTTCTGGAGAAGGGGGGCCTCTTTATGATGAATTCCTTCTTCATTTTCTCAAGAAGGAATTCATCATAAAGAGGAATGGACCTAGATAAGCCCCGATGGTTCAACAAGGAATGAGATAGACTTCATCTTGTCAGACAAACGACATATATTCAACAATGTTTAACAGTGGTAGAGCCAAGCAGTTCGCTGCATGAATGGGCCGGCTCGACCGGTGAAATACCACGACCTCTCAGAAGACCGACGTAAAGTGGCTCATGCCGCGTTCCGTTCGGTGAGAGAGGTACCCGGAGGCCCACCCCCCTTCCTCGTCCTTTCCTATCCCCTATCCCTTAAAGGTCGGCAACGCAACAGTAACACTATATGTGTTGCTGGTGTCCTTGGGCAGCGTTGGTTGCTTACCATCAGGTGACACGCCAGCTCGTTTGCCCTCCTATCCCATAAAAAAAAAAAGTCTCAGTGATCAACAGAGTGAAAACTGGGAGCGATCACAGATTAGTTAGAGGCACGTTGAATCTGTGTGTCAAAGTCGAGCGCTCACGTCGGATGAGGTCTACTTTGCGTCCTTCACCTGTTCAATACCAAAACCCAGAAAACTTTCAGCTCGAACTCCAAAATCGCTTCCAATGCCTAGATGAGTGTGAAACAGTGGACGATATGAACAGCAGAATAGTGGAAAACAGAACTTAGATTCTGTCGGAACCTACTCTCAGGCTATTTCGATGCAGTCTTCGGCGATTGGTCCAAACTCAGGCAGCTAAATAGGCAGATCTCGAAGTGTTCGACTCGATATTCGCAAATATAACACCCAGCGGATACAAGAAGCTATAGAGCGAAACCAAGGCTCTAAAGTATTCGCAAAAGATCTGTCTAATGGGCAGAGTCAATTGACTAAATTGAAGAAGGATAACGGCGTCCTTGTCTCTTCCAAAGATGAGATTCTGCGAGAGGTTCAGAAGTTTTATAGACAGTTGTATGAGTCTTCACAAACTCCTGCTGTCGGCTTGGCTCGAGATCCCAGATCCAAGCTAATTCGGCACTACAGCCAAGACATCCTGGACGTCAGTCTGTACGAGATTAGAATGGCTCTCAAGCAGCTAAAGAACGGAAAGACACCGGGTGACGATGGAATTACTACCGAACTTCTGAAGGCGGCTGGTACACGGATCCTCAAGGCCTTTCAGAAACTTTTTAATTCTGTCGTGTTTAGGGGCGACGTTCCAGAGGCGTGGACCAGGAGCGTGGTGGTGTTATTTTTCAAAAAGGGTGATACAACCCGCTTGAAAAATTATAGACCCATCTCGCTTTTGAGCCCTGTTTATAAGCTGTTCTCGAGGGTCATTACAAATCGACTCTCGCGCAGGCTTGACGACTTCCAGCCTCGCGAACAAGCCGGTTTCCGGAAAGGCTATAGTACCATAGACCACATACAAAAGAATACAATATTATACAAAAGACCGAGGAGTATAATCAGCCTTTGTCCCTGGCGTTTGTGGACTATGAGAAAGCCTTTGATTCCGTCGAAACTTGGGCAGTGCTGCAGTCCCTCCAGAGATGCCAAATTTACTATCGGTATATCGAAGTGCTGCAGTGTTTGTATAGAAACGCCACAATGTGAGTCCGGATTGGGTCTGGGAGTACGAATCCCATTCCATTGCAGAAAGGTGTCAGACAAGGGAAATTTCCCCAAAGCTGTTCACCGCTGCATTGGAAAACATATTCAAGCTCTTGGATTGGTCTGGACTAGGGATCAATCTTCGATTTGCCGACGATATCGTGGTCATGGCAGTCACTGGAGGACCTTGGTACAATGCTCAAGGATCTCAGCAGATTTTCCCAACAAGTAGGTATCAGAATGAACAGGGACAAAACCAAAGTAATGTTCAATGCCCATGTAATTCAAGTACCGTTTACTGTTGGCGATGCGATCCTCAAAGTTGTCGACCACTATGTTTACCTAGGACAAACAGTCAAGCTATGTAGAGCCAACTTCGAGAAAGAGATAAACCGACGGATGCAACTCGGTTGGGCAGCGTTTGGGAAACTAAGGGAAATCTTCTCTCTCTCCATTAAAAGTCACGTCAAAATCGGTTCAACAAAACAAACAGACACAAAATGTAGTGGCATAGTCACTACATTTTGTGTACCATAGATATATTCCTATGAATGTAGTAGACAGCAGTTATTTCAAAATTACAAATAGACACTTCATTTTTATTTACATGTATAGATTAAATCCAATAAATATCCAGAAAAAGTTAAGTAGTATTGAAATTGCAGATGTTTATGTGAATATCATGAATTGTATTGTTTTCTATGTACTTTTTTAGATTCGAGTGTTCCGTCCACCAAATTACTCTGGCGCTGTAGCATTCTCGATGCTATTCATTCTAGTAGCAGGGTTCCTGTATCTTCGCAGGAATAACTTGGAATTCCTGTACAATAAACAGATGTGGGCCGTGGGAGCGGTTTTCTTCTGTTTTGCCATGGTTTCTGGACAAATGTGGAATCAGATCAGAGGACCACCATTCTTCCATAGAACTAAGAATGGACCAGTCTATATAAATGGTGGTTCCCATGGTCAATTCGTCCTGGAGAGCTACATTGTAGCTATTCTGAGTATCCTTTTTCATATATTGCTAAAATTAGAATGTCAAGATTTTGGGTCATATCATTACATCAAAGTTGCATTATTTAATAACATTTGGACACAGTACACACATCACCCTCTAATAGAGTCCAACCTAAGCTACTAAATGCTTGTGTTGTGGACACTAGATAACAGTTATTAATATATACATAACTTCACGCCAAGTCCCTTTTGGGGTAGGCACAGAGAACAGATCGCCTTAAGATACGATACTTACACTTTCATTACTCTTTTTACACACCCTCAACGATTTTTATCCTCATTTCGCCATTGTTTATTCTACTTTCATGCACATTCTGTTATACCCATATGACAGAGTGGGCATGAAAGTCTCTCATGAAACACTCGCTTCCAGAATACCGCATTGTGAATAGCTGGAAGCGCCCAGGAATCTGCCCACGCTCAATTTACGCTGTTACTTAACGCCACTCTTCTTTCGACATCCGAAGTTTACCTACCATCCCTACTAAAAGCACATCCTCGCTCCAACACTGCGTCATCAACCATTATCTTTGCATCCGCTCTGATTTCTTCCCTGACAAACACCATAATTTTCGTTTCAACACATTCGATTGTAAGCCTTTCGTCAAGCAAACATCTTTTATAATAGTGACTAGTGTTTGCAGGTCCGACGGCGATTCAACTAAAAGTACGTCGTCGTAGCTCACAACTAGGTCACCCATTCGCATCCCTACATTCGTCGATCTCACTCCCAACTCTCCAGGTACAGGATAAACAGTCGAACGGGCAGCACTAACTAACTAACACTAACAAAGACTAACCCTGTCTGACGCCGAAATTGACGTCAAACCAGGGCGACAACACGCACTCATGCTATTTGTGTGCAGATCCACACAAACCTTTAGGCTCAAACCCATTTGCTTCTCTACGATGTTGCGGAGTGAAAAAATCTAGTCCGTGCACCCTCTCCCGCTTCTGAAATCATCCTGGAAAGCTTCCACATCACTCCAACAGATATCCCCCTCATCCTCCTTTCAATAATTTGCCCATAAACCTTCGCTGCTGAGCTGATCAAACTGATGACTGATTGCTGAGCCTGATTTCGCAGTTGGTAGTTTTACTAATGCACCATCATTTGTTATATCCTCTGAATGGCATTTTTTCCTTAACAATGATGATCAGACGGAGCAGTAGTAGTGGGTATGATACTTATGATCGAAGCAGCAGGCGGTGTAAAGAGTGATGTACCAAAAACTCAAACAGAAGGCAAGAGAAGACGGTTCCAAGCTGTTGTTGGTCTTGTACTAGTCTGCGTGTTCTTTTCACTACTTTTGTCTGTGTTCAGAGCTAAGACACAGGGTTATCCATACAGGTATGTATTTATTTATACAATTTAAATTTTAAATAACCTTGAGTTACTAAACACTTACATACTTTTTTGTAGACCTTTTAAATTCATATAATAATGTACTACATTATTTTGATCTTGCACTTAAGGTTCATCCTGCGTTTGCAATTTAAGTGCTAAAACTTATTTATCTATTAACTATATTATAATTTTTTATTTAGTACCCGTATACATAAAATGTACATACAAACCACCCCCTTTGACACCCTTTATCAAAGTTGAGGCAAAGTTGATATGAGTTTTTTTTTTACACTTTGTGTGTGGTTTATACGAGGGGAGGTCCAAAAGTTCGTGGAATGGAGGGAATGGAGGGGATGGAGTGGGGATAGGGGCGCTCGCTTAGTGTCATACTAATTGGGGACTCATAATTAGTATATAAATGGAGTTTCAGCCCTATTGCGTCATTCGTTTACGAACACTCGCCTGCTAAACACGTCAATCCGGAAGAAAACTGAAACTATGGAGAAAATTGAACACCGTGCGGTCATTAAATTCCTTACCAAGCAAGGAAAGAACACTCAGACCATTTTGAATGAAATGGAAACTGTTTACGGGGAACAGTGCCCTAGTAAATCAATGATTTACAAGTGGCATGGTCTTTTTAAACATGGTCGGGAGTCGATTGAAGACGACCCCCGCTCAGGAAGGCCAGTTGAGGCCACCACATCAGACATCGTCGAAAAAGTGGAAAAAATTGTACTGGAGGACACCCGTTTGAAGAAAAAACAGTTATCTGCATTAGTTGGAGTATCAGATACCACCATTTTGCGAATCCTACATGACCACCTGGGTATGACAAAAGTCAGTGCAAGATGGGTACCGAGAATGCTCACGCCGCTTCAAAAACAGCAGCGCGTCGAAGCGTCAAAACATTTTTTGGAGTTGTGTGGCGACGATCCTGGACCGATTTTGGAGCGAATTGTTACCGGCGATGAAACATGGGTTCATCATTTTGAGCCTGAGTCCAAACAAGAGTCCATGCAATGGCATAAAAAGGGGACACCACCGCCAAAGAAATTCAAAGTGTCGGAGTCGGCTGGAAAGTTGATGGCTACTGTTTTTTGGGATTGTGAGGGGATAATACTGATTGATTATAAAGAAAA
The DNA here is from genome assembly GCA_905147225.2 of Euproctis similis. Taxonomy (NCBI): domain Eukaryota; kingdom Metazoa; phylum Arthropoda; class Insecta; order Lepidoptera; family Erebidae; genus Euproctis; species Euproctis similis. Next base: position 3,571,757 of record LR990113.1, on the reverse strand, counting down.
GGGCAGGACCATAACCGGAGAATACTACGCAACAATACTAGAAAAATTAAAGGATGCCATCAAAGAAAAACGTCGGGGAAAATTGACCAAGGGCGTGTTGCTCTTGCAAGACAACGCGCCGGTTCACAAGAGCAAAGTTGCAATGGCTGCTCTACACACGCATGGCTTCGAATCACTAGTCCACCCACCCTATAGTCCAGATCTGGCCCCAAGTGATTTTTATTTGTTCCCCAATTTAAAAAAAGACTTAAGGGGAAGGAAATTTTCCGACGACAATGAGGTAAAGGAGGCAATTTTGGCTCATTTTGAGGGAAAAGATAAAAAATATTTTTACGATGGTTTAGAAAAATTAATTCATAGATCTAATAAATGTATTCAGCTTAAGGGTGATTATATTGAAAAGGAAAAATAAATTTACTGTTTCATTTTTACTAAAACCCTTTCATTCCACGAACTTTTGGACCTCCCCTCGTATATCATCACGCTACTGTTAATTTGAGTAAAACATTGTTCTTTTTTCGTTGTCAAAATTTAAATTTATAATCTTGATTAATAAGGGTCGGGTCTGCTAGTATTTAACCGATTTATGATCTCTGTAAAGAGTTCGAAACGTCGGTAAATAAATAGAAAATAGGTTCTCTAAATAAACGCGATATAAAAGTTGTTTCAATGTTATATCTATTTCTTCTTCTAATGTACATGCGATACATGCAGGATTAATAACAGTGGTTCCAATAATTTCCTACAAAATCTGCCTTAGGCCCTAACAAGTCCAATATGTGCAAAATATGATACTATGTATATTAATGAATTATATTTTTTTTACAGTTTTCTCTTCAAATGAGATGTGATATTGAATAAGTGGCCAAGTGAGTGAGAATATTTAGAGTAATCGTGCAATAATTTTGTGTGTGTTTTGTACTGTTTAAAATCTCAGTTGGTCAATAAATTTTATTATGTTCCAATGCTTGTTTATTATTTTCCTTGAGACGAAGTAAAAAATGTCGACCATTGCAGATGCCGCTGTATTCGGAAATACGAGTTTTTGTTTTAAACTGTCTACCACTGTTTAAAACAAAAACAGTTCGCCGCATAAATGGGCAGGCTTAACCAGTTAAATAGCACAGCCTCTGCAGAATATCGAAAGTGGCTCAGGCCACGTATCGTTCGGTGAGAGAGGTACCGGGGGTCCACCCCTTCCCCCTTTTTTCCCATCCTACTCCGGCTGCAGGTGTCAGGCGGTAGTTGCTTGCCATCAGGTGACCCGCCCGCTTGCTCGTTTGCCTTCCTATCCCATAAAAATAAAATTAACAGTTCATACAACATTGCATACTGAGAGTGTGACTGTATACAAAAAGTAAATAAAAAAACTAAACAAATAAAATTTTAAAGTTATAGATTTCGTATAAACAAATATAATGTAACAGTAATATGTTAACCCAAATCTTATATTTCTAAATAATAAATAAGAATGGACAGTCTCCTGCTTAAATTATTCACAGTAAGAATGGGATTACTGCATGTCTATTTTGTGGGTAGTTTTGAAATGTTTTCTTGTACCATTCATGTGCCTGAATTGATGTTTGGATCTGGAAGATGAAAAAAAAAGGATTGAAATAGTAGAACAAATACTGTAGTGGGTATAACTATTCAATTAATTCGCAGTCGTCGGTGGTGGTCGGGAACCCCGTTTCCGATTCAGAAGTTGTTGGATGATTCCGGGGTCACACCGATGGCTTTTCGGTTTTTTCTAGAAGTTATTTGTGATGAAAATTGATGGCTGACAACTTTTTGCCCGGTGTACTAGCAATAGGTTCTGTCACCTATTTATTCCATTTGCGACATAACGTTTCGGAGAGTTGAGGCTTAACAGCCGTTGTCTACACCTTCGGACAGAAAAAGCGAGTTGTGGATGTAACGTAATTCGGAATCGTTAATCAATATCGAAACCTGTGAGTTCCATAACTCTGGAAATCTATTCAGAGATTGGACGCGATATGAGTTGTTACTTCATTCTGTAAATATTTTAAATTCTGTTTATTGTAATCCGAAGTGAAGTATGTAGACCTAAGTAGAAGAATGTAGGGGTCGAGGACGACCACGACACACTGTCCATGACCAAACTGAACGTGTCCTTGCGAAAGGTGACTGAGCCTTAAAAGTTTTGAAAGTCGAAGAAGCGATTGAGGTGTGTAAGGATCATGTCTTATGGCGCTCTATACTGTCTGCCTAACCCGAAAGGGATTTGGCGTGAAGTTACATTCGACAAACCTAAGCTACATTTGAGTTTATAATATTCTACAACTGAAGCTTTTAGGCTTGATAATCATCAGAACTCTCAGTTACCTGGTTGCCCAAAACCCACAGATAAATGCAGAAAAATGTTCTACTGGGTATGAGGATCAGTAACACTGTGTATAGCACAATTTCACACATTCTGTGCGGGCTGGACACATATTCGAACATCCCTCCGTGTGGTATCTTATGCTCCTCCGTCACTACCTGGCCGGATTTCTTGTCTTTGCGCAAATTAGCAAATATTATGTTGGTCCTGAATTGTTCGTACCAACTAATTATGAATATAGCTATGCACGGTACCGCTAGCACTGTTGTGTATGTATCGCTCCATGATATGGCTTCTCGATTTTGGTTCCCTAGAAATGTGAAATGGTAAAAGGACTATTATGGTGAGTCAGTAAAATAATGACATAAAACCAAACGATTGGTTGAAAACAGAGGGGGAAATAACCAAAATCTAAAAATACTGGCTGCAAAAAAATTTTAGCGTTATTTTAAGTTATGAAAAGATAATTTCGTGACAATTTCAAGAAATAATATCGCATCTATAGGAAACTTTTGCTTTGAAATATCCCTTGAAAACAATAGTAAGGAAAGATTTAAACAACAAGTGATACTTAGTTCCTAAGTATAAAATTGATTTTTAAATGTCATGTCCAAAGTTAACATCAGGTCTATATAACTACTCACCACAAAACAGTGGTGCCTGTCCCACGACAGTAACAATACAGGCGAAGTAGTGTATGATACCAGCTAGATAATGACTCAAGTTCATCTTGCTGGACTTGGCAAACACTTGCAGATAGTACGTCTCGTAGAGTCTTCTTAAACATTGTATTGTCAATAGACACATCGCTATAAGGGCCGCTATCACAGACACTGGAAATAGAGAGAAAAATTTAAATTACAACAGACTTCAATAGTCTGCTAAAAAGGCCGGATCATCCGGCAAAATACCACGAGATCTCATAAAATCGAAGTAAAGTGGGCCCATACTGCATTTCCATAGGTATCCGGGGGCAAAGCGAATAAAAAAAAAGATAACTGGACTTTAAATAATTGAAGAGAGTAAGGGGAAAGAAAATAATTCACTGAGTTAATAATTTAAAAAAAGAGAAACACTAGTCGCGTTAATAACATATTGGGAGTTTTCAGAAGGTAAATGATGAAAAGTTTCAAGGATATGGCAGGCCGGTTATGGCAATAGGTTCGCCACTGCCTACACCTTCGGGTAGAAAAAGGCGTGAAGTTATGTTGTTATAACTACCACATAAGCCTGCGTTGCTTTGGCTTATGTGCTGTTTCATCAGATTGATAATTATTTTGGATATCTTTTGAACCTATTTTCAATCTTTAGTATTTTTACAAAATAAACACTTTTAAAACATTCATCAACTTCAACAGCCGGTGTGCACTAGACGGCGGCAATGTTGAAATAAACAAATCCAACAAAAACAAATTGAGAAACTCGTTTGTTGCTTGAGAAATGATAAACGCAAAATTTTAAACCGACAAGAAAATAGCTCGCGAATTTTTATTTAAACATAACTTAAGACGGGCAAAGCGTACCTAAATTAGGTAATCCTACAGGCCAGTGGCGAAACAAAGATAAATTTTCAGTGCCATCTTTTACTTATACCTACCTACATACATACATAAATTAACGCCCTAGCGGGGAAGGCAGAGAGGAAAGTGCGCCATAAGACAAAATTCTTTCACTCTTTTACATAGGACGTGAATTCAGAATAGGAACTGATTAAACAATGTTTATAATCTCTATAAGTAGGAATTCTGGTTTCTATGGGTTTCATTATGGAAAGTAGGGAGGGACCAGTATGAATCATCATTACATAGTATAAAACAAAGTCACTTTCCTTAGTGATAATGATGAACGGGAATTAACGCGACACTTTTTTAGGTAAACAAATATTTACCTTGATTAGCTTTTAGCTATTTTTAGCCTTGATTAGCAGTCTGCTTGTGACCACGGCCAGTGCAACCTGGCCGAAACGTCAAGCTAATCAAGGTAAATATTTGTTTACCTAAAAAAGTGTCGCGTTAATTCCCGTTCATCATTATCACTAAGTAATATGCAACGCGAAAGCCTAAAAGTTTTTAAAGTCACTTTCCGCTGTCTGTCCCTTTATATGCGCATATCTTTAAAACTACGCAACGGATTTTGATGCGGTTTATTTTAATATTTAGAGAGTGTCAACAGGGTGGTTTTTATCTATAATTCATGTATAGTGCAGTTAAAAAAAGTGATAATTTTCAAGATTTAGACCTTTAATCGAAAACGCTGCCTGAACCCTAAGTGATAAATCAAAACAATGTACTACATTATTATACACCTTTAAAAGGTCTACAAAAAAGTCCGCGAGGGCATATGTCTATTTCTTAGGGATAACCCACAATGACCATTTTTATTTTTTACGAGAAGTAATGGCCTATTTACGAAGCGATTTTAAACATTACAGCATTAATTTTCATCCAATTAAGTTTCTAAAAAAGATTGTGCATGTAATATAGATCATCCTGGCCCTTTACAACATGCAGTTTAAACAAATATTTTCGAAGATATTGCAGTATTAACATAGCGGGACAGCAGTTATTACTTTTGATGCGGGACAAAGTTCGCCGGGTCAGCTAGTATAAAATAAAAAAAAATTGTGTGGTTTTATGAAACCACCGTAAAAGTGAATCTTTTTTTCACATTATAGACATTTAACTAAAAATTTTCGGAATAATATTCCATTAAGGGTATAAAAATTGCTTCATCAATCTTAATTTTATACTTAGAAAATGGGAATGATAATGGGAAATGATAAAAGTAGACTAGGTCTCCAACTAATATTTTTATTGAACTCTGTGTCTTAGAGTACGACATACATAATACTTAACAATTATTTAGATGATATACACATATTAAAACACTGAAAATAATATTTTATAATCGTTGAGTCATTTTGATCCGTTTTTCAATTATTTTCAATGATTCTATTATCAATTCCACCTTCATCATGAGTTTCACAGTTTATAAATGTAACCAATATTTTATGGTAACTAAAATACGTGAACAGTGACTTACATTCGATTTTTTCAATGTATCTAGTAAAAACCGCATCGATCGTTGTACCATATCTCGTGGTGGGTATATTTCTATCATTTATCATTTCAAGATTAAATACATTTCTCAAGTATTCAATGAGTGGAGCAGATTCTTCTTTCTTGAAGTCTGTATTAAAATCACCAGACAAAATAACAGGCATTCGTGAATATATTTCTCGAGAACGGAAGATTTGTGCCGATGACGTAGCAAATGGAGCTAGATGAAAACCTAGAAAATCCATTACAATTACATCATCTATTTTTTGATTTACTTTAATATATATTGACGCAATTACGAGTTTTTTGTTCTCATCTAATTGACAAATAGCTGCACAAAAATCTCCCACAGCAGATTCGGAAGCAGTTGTTTGACTTACACTCATGTTATTGATGTATGCTTGCATTTCTGAGTGAACCCTCAATGAATTATCATTGTTTTTTAGTATAGCTACTCCACCATATCGAGAAGTACTATGTTTCTGCCTACTCACACAATGAAAATTGGGAATATTTATTTGCTCATTATTTCTCAAATTAGTTTCACATAAAACAAGAGTGTTGATTGATTTTGTCAGACTTACAGAAATATCTTCCGAATGAGTTCGTAAGCTTTGTACATTGAATGATATCATCGAAAAACCCCGTCGACTCATAATAAAATTCGAGGTTTCATCTGTGATAGTAATCAGTGGATTCAACGAAAGTCGCTCCAATTCTATTCTCAAGTCTTGCGTTTGTTTAGTAACTCGACAACCAGTGTGATAAAATTTTTTGTTGCCATCTTCTGACACGATGTAAAGACCGTTTAAACCAGTGACGCGGCTAAGAGCTACGTAAACTAAATCTTGAGCATGACGTTTTTCGTAATGATAAACAACTTCACTGTATGTTCCCCCTTGCGCTTTATGAATCGTTGATGCATTGAAAGCTGATAATGGAAAATGTGTTCGTTTTATTACAGTATTACGTTGATGAGCGTTGATTGATGATGAAGTTGATAATAACTTGATTGGCACGGAGTATCTATTAATATTTAAAGTTTATTTATTAAATTTAAGTCAGTGGCAGTTTTGCAAAGAGAGAGAAAACTAGTTTAATTTGAAATCGAACCGGACGTCACCGGCTTTCAGGGGATTGTGCGATAAGGGCTATTTTAATTTACTTGCCATCTTGTATTTGTTAATAGGGTTTAATAAATGTTTTTTATTTTACGTGGTCACGACAATAATTCCTAGATGGCGCTACTAGGTTGCTACTATTGATGATTCTGCCGTAATATCGTATTATATCGATAGATGTCGCCCGAATCGACAAGTATTCCAGCTACGGCACTAGGGATAACGCGACACCTATTAAACGTTAACAACATTACAACAAAGGATCTTTACAAAACAAAACGATATTTTTTCCTCCAGTAAATATGATATTTCGATTTATTATGAAAATGTGACAAATACATATATAAAGAGCACTATCTTATCTTATATCTTTAAACGAGCAATTCTTGTATATATATATATATAAAATTGGAATCTCGGAATCGGCTCCAACGATTTTCATGAAATTTCTATTCCAGCAGATGGCGTTGTTAACTAACACGAAGTCAATGTGTGTTTGCTTTGCTTTTATTACAGTTTATCACTGCAAAAAATTAAGTATATGTTTCTAATATAATATGTTAGTACATAGTATATATTAGTATATATTTATTATTCTGTCGGTAAGATCGAAAAATATTATTGATATTTCATTATTTTATTAGTATGTAATTCGTACTTAAATATAATTTTCAAAAAACACAATTTATAAAAAAAAAGAAAATACCGAGCAAAGCTCGGTCATCCAGATATTCACTACTAAATTGACGAACATAACTGTGTCACATATATGTAGTTCACTTTTTGGAATTGGAAACTTAAAAGCCGCCGCCTACGCCTCCGTCGTTTACAATACATACGAATTTATTATATTCCCTTTTATCGTGTCATTTGTTATATTAATAATATAATTTTTTTTTCTCCGCCTGCAATACGTACGTACGTATATGTATGTATGTAAAAAACAAACAAACAAACAAACCCGATCCTAGAAAATGTGTCGAAATTGGTAAAGAGGACGGTAATTAGACGATTATACATACGGCCCTCGTGGTGCATCGGTAAACCGCACTACCGATAACACAAGGTCGGGGCGGGTTCGATCCCTCGTCTGGGGGTGTTTTTCTACATGTTTTTACGGTATTTATTTACAAAAATAAAGTGTATATTTGGGTAATTAATTAATAATAAATAAATAAATAAACGATAATAGACGTGAAAGGCGCTCTGACGAGCGCCTTTCACTTTATCCCTACTCCGCGGCCGACCGTCACGCGACATGCAACACGCAGACGAAAAAGTTTGAGACGATGTAATAAAAGTTTCACTTTAATAAATGTAATTTCATAAAAAGAAGTAGTTAAAAAATTTAATTTTGTAGTATAAGATTTTAAGGGTTTATATATTATTTTATGATTTTTTTTATAAGTTTTTTTTTAAATTTTATGTTTGTGAGGGGCCAGGTCAGGAGTGGCCACAACCGACGAGCATGTATGAACGCGATAATGAGAGTGGAGGAAGCAAGAAACGTATATCAGGATCGTGGCAAGTGGAAAGAATTAGTCTCTGCCTACCCGCATGGGAAAAAGGCGTATGTAAGGCGGTATGTACGTATGTAAGATTTTAAGACGCGAAAATTAATAATTAGGTAGTTGTGGACGCGAGGTTATAAAATGAAAGGGAACATGCCAAGTGACTTATTAGATCTTTTAAACAATGACGGGCCTCGTGGCGCATTGGTAAAACTACCGGCTGCAGTACTGAGGTCGGGGGTTCGATTCCCACCCGAGCACAAATATTTGTGACAAACATGAATATTTGTGCGGCGTCTGGGGGTTTTTCTATGTATTATAAGTATGTATTTACAAAAGAAAAGTATATATGCATTAGTATCCATAGCACAAGCATTTAGTTGCTTAGTTTGGAACTGGAGGGCGCTGTGTGATTTGTGTCCAAGATATTATTATTATGTCAAAACGTAAACAAATCTGCCCTCGATTATGGTAATACGTTTTCGAGATTTTTCGACTGAATATATGGGTGTAGAAGGCAAATGTGTATGAGAGAACGACTGGACAGATTTGGCTGAAACCTGCCAGAAAAGTATGTGAGTACCGAACCTAGCATTTTTTTTTACGCGAGGAAATACTTTATGCACACCCCTCGCCTGGAGACGGCAGGGTGTAGTCTGGGACTCTCGAGCCCACTTAAATATTTATTTTATTTTTCCAGTGGTAAAGTCTTGCAGTTCGCTGCATGAATGGACGGGTTCGACGGTCGAGCCTCGACCGGTGTAATATGTTTGGTGAGAGAGGTATCCGGAGGCCCCACCCCTTTTCCCTTCCTACTCAAAACGCGGCAACGCACCACGGTGTTCATGGGCGGTGAGTAGTTGCTTAACATCAGATGACCCACTTCCTCGCTTGCCCTCCTATCCCATAAAAAAGTATTTGTGGTTGTAGCGGCAATAGCAATAAATAATCTGTGAAAATTTAAACTATCCAGTCATCACCGTTCCTGAGACGGACTGATAGCGAAGACTCAGTAATAACTAATAAGCTCCCATTTTGTGTACGGAACCCTAAAATACAGAGATGGTTCTGGGTTTTATAAGTGGTTCTATTTTAAATATGTTGTCACTTTTTAGAGATCCTTTTTCATAAACATTTCGGTCGTAAAATGTTTTTGTGTTATCTAACTTATCTACTACTGCTGTGAAGACAGCCTTCTCTCTGAGAAGCTTAGAATTTTTGTGTGAAAAATTGACAAAGTGATGGAACTTATAGTTACTCCAGTGGTTCAGAATGTTAAATTGAACTTAAGAAAAAAAAATCAGAATTTATTATCTTTTTAATCTCTTGAAAATAGTTGAAATATTCAGGGTACCTTGACCCGGTTCAAGCTATTAAACGCACAATTAAATGAAATTGTAGGTACTGAGAAAACGCAAAGTAGCGCTATCATTAAAAAAATCACTGTAGCTTGACGAATTACTGAAATAATCAACAAACGCCGAACCAAAACATAATCGCGGCGGTCCAGTGGTCGAGCACCCCGCCTCTGAATCCCGAGGTCGCAGATTCGAATCCTGCCTCACACCAATTACTTTTCGAATTAATTTCGTAAGTTATGTGTGATAAATATCGATGACTAAAAACTTTGTACCCGGTATGGCAATAGGTTCGCCACCTATTCCATTTGGTACGTAAACATAACGGCGAGACGAGGCTTAGATAAAAATACATCAATAAATAAAGATGTTATATAGTTCATTCCATGCAGGCAACAAATTTGAGACCGGAATTTTGTTACGTCCTGCACCTCAGTCGACACTTGTCATTTTAAAGTTTAGTTTATTTCTTACTTTGTTCCGCATCAAACATAATAAATGAGTAAATTTTGGATATCATGAGCTTCAATTTGTGCTATTTATCGGCTTTAACTACTGTCCTGCTATGTTAATACTGCAATATGTTCGAAAATATTCGTTTAAATTGCATGCTGTAAAGGGCTAGGATCACCTTTATTACATGCAATATCTAATTAAGACACTTATTATGAAAATTAATGCTTAAAATCGCTTCGTAAATAAGCCGCTATTTCTCGTAAAAAGTGAAAAAATAAAAATGGTCATTGTGGGTTATCCCTAAGAGATAGACATATGCCCTCGTGGACTTTTTTGTAGACCTTCTGAAGGTGTTAAATAATGTAGAACATTGTTTTGATCTATCACTTAGGGGTCAGCCAGCATTTACAATTAAAGATCTAAATCCCGAACATTATCATTTTTTCTTTACAACATCATATATGAGTTATAGATCAAAACCATCCTGTTGACACCCTCTAACTATTAAAAAAAACCACATCAAAATCCTTTACGTAGTATAGATATACGCATATAAGGGGACAGACAGCGGAAAGTGACTTTGTTTTATACTATGAAACTAGCTGACCCGGCGAACTTTGTTCCGCATCAAAAGTAATAACTGCTGTCCCGCTATGTTAATACTGCAATATCTTCTCTAACTATTAAAAAAAATCTCATCAAAACATGTTGAGTTTTTTTAAAAATATGAGCATATAAAGAGACAGACAGCGGAAAGTAACTTTGTTTTATACTATGTAATAATATAAGTTTAGTTTAAGTTGATAGGTACTGTTTTACAGATCACCAAAATCAACACTGCTTGTCACATCACCAAACTGTTTGATCTTCCCCCCACTTACTCTAAAATTTATTTCTTACTTACTCTTAGATGTTTTATTCCTATGATTTAGTACAAAGTTATATATGGACTAAGAGCCAGTGAACGGATACCTGTATGTATTTGACCAGACCTGGGTGTTTGTACATTGAGGCCCCTATACCTACCGTACATGAGATGGGGACTCACTAAGCCCAAAGTGGTGGACGCGGCGAATGCGCAGGTAAGACAGGTATCGATTTTTGACTATTTATAAATGCATTTGACCACGTCTGCCATTTTGATATTTGAAAATATATTATTATTATTAATGGAAAATAACAATGGCAGACCATTATCACGCGTTTAACATTGTGGCAGACAATTTTGAAAATGTTAAAAATTTTTTTTTTTTTAATTAATTGACCAGACTGCCATTAATATATTTTATTTATTATAGTCTTAAAAACTTATATTGATAACGGCAGACGTATTTATTGCGTATAAACATCAGCAGATAAAAAAAATCTGAGATACAACCCGGTCAGATGTTTATATATTACGATAGCAGTTTTACATTAATATAGTTTATTTTATCACTGTATTTAATGAAATTAATATTTTATATGTAGTCTATATACTAAAATTTATAAGTTAAACGATAAAGAAGGAGATACATTACAAAAAAATCTTAAATACTAAAGTATACTGCTAAGAAAAAAAAATAATTTTAATTTGTATTTTATGTTTTACATTTATTTATTGAATACAAAATTTAAAAGTTAGATAAATAAAAAACACTCATGCATACATTACTAAATCAATATATATTTATATTTGTCGGTTTTGATCTTCATTCATCATCATCATCATCCGAGCCTTGGTTATTATCATTGAACTCGTCTTCAACATCCATTGAATCGGATTCTGCAAAATTAAACGTAAATTTTAAAATATAAATAATTTGTAAATTGCTTCGAACATATTTGATGAAGAATTGATTTTTATCAACTTACCAGGAACATCGGTGATTAAGTCACTCACAAAAGATGGAAGTTGATCTCCTTCGAACCATTTGAAGACTAATTTGTTGTCCTGCTCAATCCAACCATAATCCAATGGGTTTAAAGCAGTAGGTTGCTTTTTGTAAGCATTTTTCCAAATCATAGAAATATAATGAGCTCTCATAAATTGTTGGTAAAGTTCACTCTTACACGGTGGAATTGAGGTTGCGTCAAAATTTTGCACTTTTTTGCTGAAATTTTCATTGATGTCTGAAGCTTTGTAATTGCGGACAAATAGTTGGAATCTTCCGTCATCGACGTTCTGCGATTTTTTGGCATTGTAGAGTTGGCAAACAAAAAGTTGAATAACATTAAATAGGTCTTGTGTGGCCCAGATAAAAGGACATATTCTTTATTGTCTAAGCATAGAGAAACACTAATATAATAAGTTAAACATATTTTTTTTCTAAAGACCATGGAAATCCAAATAGGGTATATTCACCCATAGGCTAGAATGAGTACAATAGTAATACATTGGAGAAAGAAGAAAGATAGCTACATCCATACATCTGACCGGGTTGTATCTCAGATTTTTTTATCTGCTGATGATTATACGCAATAAATACGTCTGCCGTTATCAATATAAGTTTCTAAGACTATAATAAATAAAATATATTAATGGCAGATCTGGTCAATTAATTTCAAAAAAATATTCATTTTAACATTTTCAAAATTGTCTGCCACAATGTTAAACGCGTGATAATGGTCTGCCATTGTTATTTTCCATTAATAATAATAATATATTTTCAAATATCAAAATGGCAGACGTGGTCAAATGCATTTATAAATAGCCAAAAATCGATACCTGTCTTACCTGCGCACTCGCCGCGTCCACCACTTTGGGCTTAGTGAGTCCCCATCTCATGTACGGTAGGTATAGGGGCCTCAATGTACAAACACCCAGGTCTGGTCAAATACATACAGGTATCCGTTCACTGGCTCTTAGTCCAATAGGATTAATCACATTTATTGACAGTTATCTATCTGTTTCATAGATTAGGCCAATGGAAAAGCAGACAACCTGAACTTTGAATTTCAAAATATTTTTTAAAATTCTTATCTGCATTACCAGTGTAATAGCATCATTAATCAGTGATTAGTATTTCATACATTAAATTTATTTCTATATTAAACAACGGAGCAGAAACATTTTTTATATTTTGCAAGTGTAACAGTGCTGTTTCACAACAGTCCACAGACAAAGGAAAATCAAAGTGAATGGACTAGCTGGAGCATCAATTGAATATAAAATGCTAATAATATATAGGTTCATGTGTAACACATCAGGGCACATGTTATGCATATATTAAACGCAAATCATGAGCTTGACATTGAGAAATCCATTGTTGCACAGTGATTTTATAATTACTTTAAGTATAATTGCTCTATCTTTAAAACCTTGTATTTAACTTGGATAGTATGTGATGTATGGAAGTATATATTTGCATCTAGTAGCGGGTGGTAGTATTATACTACTCATAATTTATATTACAAAGTTATTAAATTCAATTATTTTTATTTTGCTATGTATGTTTGTAAGTATGTATGTTTGAGTGGAATCTATGAACTCAATTTTGAAATTGATATGTTCAAGCGATTGAGCCATCAATCATAATGTGATGTGATTCTAAATCCAATATAGCAGATCATAAAAGAATGAGATATTAAATAAAAGAGCATGTTATGAGTAAATTGAAAAGACAGTACCAAGCTGAATAAAATAATCTCTTTATTGAAGAGCTGGAGCTGTTTGAATCAGTTGAAAAGACTTGAGTAGTTGAGTGACTCGAGTAGCCCTAGCCAGCTATAACTAAAAAATAAATAAAAAGACAAACACACACTCTAAAAAGAAGAAATTTCAACTATTAACTTATAGTCTTACTATAGGCTTAGAAATCTAAATTATAATTAAATTTATAATCACGTTTTATAAAACTAGAATCAATGGCAATCAATGCCCTTTCATGGCAATAACTAACCCAGGGACAAACATTTGTGTAATAATTTGTTATTGTATAATACTGCATTTCTGTGAGTTTAAATATTAATTGAGATGTATTGGTTTTTACATAATTTGACCATAGTAATAATTTTATAAATATAGGGACTGTAGGTCCATGCATTATTAATTAATTAAATAAAATTATTGAAATGTAATATCATTGTCCAGTTACATAATTTTACATTTAGCATACCTTTTACCAAATAGTAAATTTGAAAGATTTGTAACACCATGTTCTTGACATTAAATTACAAGTGAAAGGAATAACTGTAAATAGTTATTGAGGATAAAACTAACGGTATAAGTGTGTTTTAGATAATAAAATAGTAACAATTTTGATAATAAAGTAAAGTAATAACTATTTTCTTAACTTACCAGAGGGTTCATCTTCCTGTAGCAGTATTTTCAATAAAAAATAAACTGGGTAATTTATAGTAACTCCAAAGAAATATACCAAAAGCATGTAGCACAACATTGAAACACTAAATAGTGAGGAAAATAAATAAAAATGTCTGTAATATGCCTTTGGTATTTCGATTACTTGAAGAAAATTTGCCTCTGAACCTTGATACGCAAAGCTCCCATATCTATACCCTTTAATGATAAACGCAGGCACATATTTCTCGTAGTTGTTGATGATAATACCGGTAAAAGTTACAGCAAATGCAAGGTTTAGAAATATAAATTCGAGCACATTTATTTGGAAGTCCTCCATAATAATGAGTGTAGAAAAGACACAAGTGAACGTCTAGCGTTATCAATAGTTTCTAAATAATGAACATAAGAAATAACGGTATTTTGAATCATTTTACTTTCGATTCCCTCCTCTCATTTTAATTCGATGTTCTCCGCTGATCAGTGACCTACCATAAAATGACACTAATGACATTGACAATGGACGAAAATTGCCATTGTAAAAATATTAACGGATAAATAAAATTCTATTTCATCAGATAAAAATTCATAGTAACAATCAGCAATAAATGTAACTCAATGACAAACAAATATTGATCTGGTTACACAAGAAAGGGTTTTTCTTTTCAAACAATATGGCTGCCGACTGTGGAATCGCTATCGCTATTATAGAAATATGGATATTTGTATAGCATATTAGCTATTCTGTGTATAATAATAGTAATGATGTCTCGGTGGTCCAGTGGTCGAGCACCTGCTTCTAAATCTAGAAGCTGCGGGTTCGAATCCTGTGCGGCAATGATTTTTCGAAATTATTTTCAGAAGTTATGTGTGAATAATATCGATGATTGAAAACTTTATGCCTGGTATGGCAATAGGTTCGCCACCTATTCCATTTGGGACGTAAACAGAACGGCGAGACGAGGCTTAACAGCCGCTGCCTACATCTTCGGGTAGAAAAAGGCGTGAAGTTATGTTTGTGTTAATAATAGTACTAGTAGCAGTATTTACAAAAAAGTATGTATATGTATGTATCCGATAAGTAGTATCCATAGCACAAGCATTGAGTTGCTTACCTTTAAACTAGAGGGCGCTACAATAGTTACTTTTATGTTTAGTGCGAATAATAGTATTTAGTATACTAACTCGTAAACAATTATATTTAATTATACTAAACATGGTTTGGAAGGAGTATTTGGCACAACCGGCTGGTTCTTTTCATGACAGACCCTGCATTCGAATCGGGCCGATCGTGGCGATTGCGTCCGTGTGAACTTGATCCATGGAATTCGGATCGGAATCTAATTATTAGTATGCAGTTTCAACCAATTAAAAGTGTAATTCATCCGTTTATACAGTTGAACTGATTCATAACTTCACGCCTTTTGTTACCCGAAGGTATAGGCAGCGGCTATTAAGCCTCAACTCGCCGTTATGTTTACGTCCCAGATGGAATAGGTGGCGAACCTATTGTCATACCGGGCACAAAGTTTTTAGTCATCGATATTTATCACACATAAACTTCCGAAAACAATTTCGAAAAGTCATTGATATGAGCCAGTGTCAGGAATCGAACCGGGACCTCTGGATCAGAAGCCGTGTGCTCGACCACTGGGCCATCGAGAACTGATTCAATTTCATGGATATTAATGATCTCCACCGCACCCAAATATAACCGAATAATACCTAAATGGCTGTTATACTTATCAACAGACGTACGGGCAAACTCTTTCCATAACATAAAAGTAAAAATTACGTGTGTACTTCACCTGTCTCGTCACCATTATTGGGTTTGACAGCTTTTTATTAGAACCCTCATTTCCTATTCAATAAGTTTTTGGGTTGGGTTTACATTACCGTGTTAGTTGGACCGTGAAATGCTTTGGTTCAGTATAATAGCCTGTGGGGGCATGTGACTAGCAATGTTATCGTAGATGGCTTATTACAACTTTTGTAATGCCTTTGATCAGATTTAATTGAATGCAGGTGAAGTTAGCGTAAGGAGGATTGTTATGGAAGCACATAACAAGATTCAGAAATAAGATTTACATAAAGATTAGAGATTTTGCTTAAAGACATCCAAAACGGAGGAAATTAGAGTAGATTCGCATTCGCATTCGCGAATATTCGCATGTTTTTGGGTATTCGCATTCTCATTCGCATTCGCAAGAAATATTGCGAATGTTTGGCGAATGTTTTTAATAACAAAAAATTAAGAAATTATTTAAAGCAAGATGATACGAAAAATGAGCTTTATATTTTGTTTAATATATTACCCTCCTAGATTAATATAAAAAGTATTATATTTTGGATCAGCCATTAGTTATAAAACAGTAGTAGAGCCAAGCAGTTCGCTGCATGGATGGGCCGGCTCGACCGGTGAAATACCACGGCCTCTCAGAAGACTGATGTAAAGTAGCTTAAGCCGCGTTTCATTCGGTGAGAGAGGTACCCGGAGGCGCACCCTCCTTCCCCATCCTTTCCTATCCCCTATCCCTTAAAGGTCGGCAACGCAACAGTAACACTTTATGTGTTGCTGGTGTCCATGGGCGGTGTTGGTTGCTTACCATCAGGTAACACGCCTGCTCGTTTGCCCTCCTATCCCATAAAAAAAATATAAAAAAAATGACTGCACGTCAAGTCTCTTGCGGGGTAGGCAGAGAGAACAGAGCGCCATAAGGGACGATTCATACACGCCTCACTCGTTTCTTTGAGTTTCATAAGTCTTGTAATACACGGTCGCAGACCTTTAAGGCTCCTGACATCCCCTTCCTCCAGGACTCATTTTATTGGTATGTCGTGGCAGTCCGCGTACCCTACATTCATCCGGTTTTGCATTGTATTATCTGCTGGGTCAATCTGGCATCATCCTTTCGTTCTATCTTTCCGAATCATCGGAGTATGTCCTTTCTTACTTTAACAGTCGAATTAGGAGTTGGTGACGTGCTTCACTATCCGTCGCCAATCCTCGCGAACAGCTGCCTTTCTGGTCTACTCATGGAGAGGGCCGTCAAGGGCAGCCTTCACTTGGTCGCTCCATCGCATTTGGGCTCTAAGCGTGGTCCAGTGCCTAAGACTTTTCCCTGAACCACAAGGCGCTCCAGAGATATCTCTCCTACGAGAGACGTGGCCGAAGAAAATCCGTGATAATGATTAAATTAAATTACACGTGGAATTCTGCAAGTTTTATAATAACTTTTATATTTATATTAATCGTCTCGGTAGTCCAGTGGTCGACCTCGCGTTTCTGAACTAAAAAGTCGTGGGATCGATTACGGACTCCCACCAATGTGTTTTTTGAATTCTTTTCGGAAGTTATGTGTGATAACGTGTAATATCGATGACTGACAAAATAGTGCCCGGTGTATAACAATAGGTTCTGGCACCTATTCAATTTGGGACATAAAACTTCAGCAAGGCTTAGAAGCCCTTACCTTAGAGTTGATAGGCTTGAAGTTATAAGAATATATAAAAAATAAAAAATATTAAAACAAAATATTAACGGCCCTTTAGTCTATTGCTCCTATATCATATACTTATATATCTTATATCTTTATACGAGCAATTCTTGTATATATACATAATTAGAATCTCGGAATCGGCTGCAACGATTTTCATGAAATTTAGTATATAGGAGGTTTTGGGGGGCGATAAATCGATCTAGCTAGGAATAATTTTTAGAAAATGACATTTTTAACCGACTTCGAAAAAAGGAGGAGGTTCTCAATTTGTCTGTATGTATAAGTTTTTTTTATGTATGTTCACCGATATTTTCGCCAATTATGGACGGATTTCAAATTTTCTTTTTCCGTTGTATAGTGTTTATCTCCGAGATGGTCCCATTTTTATCAGGTCAGGATCTGATGATGGAAACCACGAGTAATCGAAGGCATCCACCAAAAATTATATGCGAGTGTGGTGTTTTTATTATATAATAGTGATGTCTTGAGGCTATTCTTTATGGTGTCAATACCTGATGCTGCTGTGCCGATGAAAAAGCCACAAAACTCCTCAACGGTTAGGAGTTTGAAGACAGCACTGCAATTGGTCGATAGAAACTACTTGGTAGTATGTAGGGCTAGCGTGCTGCTTGTGAAGTATGCTTGAATATACACCTGATGCTGATGTGCTGATGAAGAGGCCACAGAACTCCTCAAAGGTTAGGAGTTTGAAGACAGCACTGCAATTGTTCGATAGAAACTACTTGGTAGTCTGTAGGGCTAGCGTGTTGCTTGTATGGTATGCTTGAATATACACCTGATGCTGCTATGCTGATGAAGAAGCCACAGAACTCCTTAACGGTTAGGAGTTGGGAGACAAATTGTAAAAATGTTTTTTTTTTCTGCAATAGTTTCCAGGCTATGATTTCCCTTCATTCGGGCTGCAGTGTTATTCGGTCTACCCATGATAATTACAAAAATATAAATACTTAGCAAGTATATCATACTCTTTTATCTAAGTACCTATTTTTGACACTTAAAAATATCAACCATTTAACAAACGGACTTGTAATAATTGATAATATATTTAATTAACTGAAAGCCCTGTAAATGAACTAACTGCTATTAAAGTTCACAACTCATTAATATCACTAAAACTCGTGAAAAAATTATTTAAAAAAAAAAGTTAAATCGTTTTCTAGAGACGTAAACCACAAAATCCTTAAGTATATGAAAACATTACCTCAATAACTAAAAAGCGATAAATAACGTAATTTACTAATTTGTATACTTAATACAATATACAAAACGTAATACTTTAATAAAGTCATCTTTAATTATTATAATATTTACAAATGTCACTTATTTTTGGCGTCGGTGCAAGCATAGGTAACGTACTCTATTGTGTTGCACCGACTTCAATAATGAGTGACAATTGTAAATATTTTAACAGTTAAAGATGACTTTATTCAAATTAAAAATAAAGTAAAAGTATTCAAATTAATATATTCTTAAGAATCAGAAGGTTATTTTTTTTTTAAAAGAAAATATCAAAAGATCTATCAACTATTTAACTATCAATGAAATTAAGTAACAAAGTTGAAGTTCCTAAGGCACGTTCATCGTCTCTAAGCACCGAATCGAATTGTGTCATTCTAGTGAGCTACTCCGCCGACGTCAGGTTGTCCCTTCTACTCACTAAGTCATAGCGACGTCCCGATCATACGATGTCCCCACTCCCTCAGCTGACAAATCCTCCAAGACGGCCGTTTCTGACAGCTGAACGTCCTTGTCTCTCGATCTTTGCTTGGTGGGTCCCCCACAGGAGAATTGCCACGCGCCTGGTCCTCATCGGTTGGATCATCGCATGGAACAAAACTTAAGAAAATGTCCGCTAGCTGCCCATTACGGCAGTATCACGAGCGTTTATCTCAAGTGATCAGATTAAAAAGGTAGGAATTTGTAAATTGTGTCACCTATGAAAAAGTTCTAAACCTGACTGAGGTTTAGAACTAGGCTTTTTCGTTCACGTGGCCTGTGGTTTCCAGCAGGTCGAATCGTTTTTTAAGATCCATTTGAAACCTTTCGGTTTCGGCTATTTGGAGTGGCGTAAGTCGGATAATAGTCCTTATCTTCCGGGTCCTTTCAGCTTTTAAGTTAATATTTAGAGAGCCTCAAAGAAGTCGGTGATCACTTCCAGTATTTTAATTAATTTTGTAAGATCTTTATTAACATAAAATTCACATACATAATTATAACATTGCATATATAATAAATTACAAGATATTTTTTGTAGACACTTTGCCTTTATAAAACATTAAAACAGGTTTAACAAACATAATAACAGGTTTTGATAAGTACATTGAATTATTATTAATAATTTCTATTTGGCGTTAGGTTATGCCAATATAGTTTAATTTTATATAAATTATTTAGACTTAATACATACTCGAAGTACGAGTGGTAAAAGACTATAAGATATATTAATATTAAACTAATAGTATTAACTTAACATAACATATTAACAACAATAACAGAGGCCAGAAGCTTGTAGATTTTGCGCTAGAACACAATTTTACAATAATAAATACTTGCTAAACCAATGCGCAAATGGACCTGGCGATCACCAAATGATCTCCACAAAAACGAGATCGACTACATTCTCACGAACCAACCAAGACTGTTCACAAACTACGAAATTTTGAACCTGAACTACCCGTCCGATCACCGTGCTATAAGAGGAACAGTACATCTCTCCAAACCTAAAAAAAGCAGAGTTCAATATACAAATAAACCGAGATCTCAACTCCAAAACGAAGAAGAAAAAATAAGGTACACAGACAGCTTAAAATCACTATTACCTGATGAGACAACTTACCAACAAAACAATTCGGTGCAAAACTATTATAACAAAATAAGTATGGCAATCTTGGAAAGCTTAAAAACTGCACAAATCTACAAGAAAAAACCTAAAAAAACAATATTACAAATTAGGACAGAAAATCTACTACAAAGAAGGAAAGAACTACAGAAAACTAAAAATAAAACACGGTCCATGAGAAACGAACTTTCTGCCTTATACAAACTAGTTAACAAATATATAAAACGAGATTATTCAAAATACAGACAGAACATTATAAAGACAAACCTTCTGAGCAGTGGTGGCACGAAAAAGTCATTTAAAGAACTTCGTACAAATATCTCTTGGATAAAAGAACTAAAAAACAGAGATGATATCACACTCAAACGCAGCGATCGTCTAAACACTGCCACTGAGTTTTATAGGAATCTGTACAGTGACAATACTCAAATTCACGTACCGACATCATACAACAACAAACAAAACCAACTTAAAGATTTCAAGGAGATAGACGAAATCGAAGTAATAGAAACAATTAAAAACCTTAAACTAGAAAAAAGCCCAGGATCCGACAACATAACAAATGAAGCTTTAAAATTCAGCCACACAACTTTAGCTGCACCGTTATCCAAGCTGTTCAACCTGATACTCGAAAGGTCTAAAACTCCCACGCAGTGGTCGGAAGCTAATATTATACTGATTTATAAAAAAGGTGACCCCAATAATATTAACAACTATAGACCAATCAGCCTACTGCCAAGCCTCTATAAACTTTTCTCTACTATAATAAACAAAAGAATCAGCACTATACTAGAGTCAAAACAACCTGTAGAACAAGCGGGCTTCAGGAAAGGATTTTCAACAGTGGACCACACATTAGAATTAATTATAGAAAAATACCAAGAGAATCAGAGAACTCTTTATATAACTTTTATTGACTACCAGAAAGCCTTCGACTCTGTGTCACACTTAAGTATATGGGAAAGCCTGGAAGAACAAGGAGTCGAAGAAGTATACATAAAAACTATCCAGAGCATATATAGCAACACTACAGGTAGGATCAAACTCGAGTCTATTGGCCCATCTTTCCCCATAAGAAGAGGAGTAAGGCAGGGGGATCCACTCTCACCAATAATCTTCATATCAATCCTGGAATACATCATCAGTAAGCTGGACTGGAGTAAATCAGGACTCTATATAAAAGGAGCCTACCTAAGCCACCTCAGATTTGCAGACGACTTAGTGCTTATGTCAGAGACGGCCGGCCAGATGCAATACATGATTGAGTCCCTACACCAAGCCAGTATGAAGGTAGGTCTGCAAATGAACCTAACCAAAACCAAAATCATGACCAATGACATCCGAAAGAGACCAATAACTGTCAAAGGAGAACCTCTGGAACAAGTTAAAAATTACATCTATCTCGGAAAATCGATAAGTTTTGATAGAAACAGCGACCTATTAGAAATTGAAAGAAGGGTACAATTGACATGGAACAAGTATTGGGCTTTAAAAGAAATCTTTAAAAGCGATATGCCGACTAACAGCAAAACACAAGTGATGAACACAAGTCTCCTGCCGTGTCTGACGTATGGTTGCCAGACGTGGAAGTTCACCACCAAAGCCGCAAACAAAATTAGAACCTGTCAAAGAGGGTTAGAAAGAAGTATGCTCAATGTAAAGAGGAAAGATAAAGTGCGACACACTAAAATAAGAAAAACCACCAAAGTGACTGACGCTCTAACTCACGCACGAAAACTAAAGTGGAAATGGGCTGGCCACGTGGTGCGATCTACTGATCAGAGATGGACAGCACGAGTGATATCGTGGAGCGGCCCGCCGGGCCGAAGGAGCCGGGGGAGACCACCGACTCGCTGGGAAGACGATCTCAGGAAAACTGCCGGCCCAGACTGGAGAAAACTGGCCCAGGACAGAGATACATGGACATCTTTAGAGGAGGCCTTTACCCAAATCGGGGTTCTTGCTGACTAAAAAAACGTTCCAAGAATATTACCTAATAATTACTTTAACTTTTAAATTTAAATTACTAACACTTTTTTTAACTTATAATCAACTACTAACCAACGTTTTTTTTTAAACTATTTTTTTTACTATGTACTGAAACTTTTGAAGCAAGAAATAAACAAGGCTTATTATTATTATGTTTTATTCTATCCCTTTGGATCTCAGCAATTGCTGGTAAAATTGACGTGCTACTCACGGGCTTACACCAAGTGAGTAACATCGTTGCCTACTGACGTCGGTGTTTGTGTAGTTGATGTGAGGAATCGTCTGACTATGGAGCATGTGTCGATGATAACTGATTTCTGTAAGGATATGTATGTAGCTTTGTGTAGATTTAGTTGTTCTATGGACGCATGTAAAGATTTAGGAATAAGGCCTGTGGAAGATATTATAATTGGTACTATTTTGACTACGTTTTGTTGCCACATTTGTCGTATTTCATCGGCCAAGGGGATGTATTTTTGTATTTTCTCTGTATATTTCTTGTTAATGTTTTCTGAATTAGGTATCGATATGTCTATTAAGTATGTTACTTTTTGGTCTTTAATGGTAAGTGTAATGTCTGGTCTATTATTTTGTGTGGTTTTATCGGTGATTATGTCCCGATCCCAATACAACTTCGTAGTTTCACTATTTAGTACGGATTTTGGCTTATATTTGTAATAGGGTTCTATTTTATCTATTAAATTGTATTTTTTAGCAAGTAGTGCATGAATTTGTTTAGTAACATTGTTATGTCTTTCAGTATATTGTTTATTGGCAAGAAATGCGCATCCCCCGGTAACGTGGTCTATAGATTCAGCCTGTGAGTTGCAAAGTCTACACATGTCTGAGATTATGCTAGGGTCTTTCATTATTCGTTTCTGGTAGGTTCTAGTTTTAATGGTTTGATCTTGGATTGCAACCATAAATCCCTCAGTTTCCTTATAAATATTGCCTTTATACAACCACGCGTAAGATGCCTCTTGATCTATATGGTGTTGTTGGGTGAGATTAGGGTATTTTCCATGTAAAGGTTTATTCTTCCATTGATCTATTATTTGTGTGTCGGATGTTAAATTTTCTATTGCATTAAAATCGTTATTGTTTAGTTTTAGCGGTGTTCCAGACGTTTTTATTTGAGTTAGAGCTTTATGAATTGGACTATCTAATGCCTTATCTAGGAAATAAGATCTTATGTTATGTACCTGTTTGTTATGTAACCTTTTAATGTCGGTGAAACCTCTCCCTCCTGATTTTCGTTTGAGATTAAATCTTTCTGTAGCTGCGTGTATATGATGTATATGGTGCTTGAAGCATGTAGTCCGTGTGAGTCTATTAAGTCGGTCCAAGTCCGTTGCTGTCCACTTAATTATACCGAAAGAGTACGTTAATATGGGTACTGCATATGCATTAATAGCTTTTATTGTATTACGCGCGGATAGTTCTGTTTTTAGGATTCTATTAAGTCTTACTACATATTTGTTTGTTAGTTCTTCTTTAATATTAGTGTGATCAATACCAGTGCTCTGGCAAAAACCTAAGTATTTGTATGTGTCATATATGTTCATTGTATCAATAAGTGAAGATTGTTGTGTTAAAAGATATGGATCTGTACTATTGTGTTTACCTTTTAATATGCTGTTAATCTTACATTTATCTGTACCAAAATTCATTTTTATGTCATTGCTAAAACTTTCAGTCGATTTCAATAAGGAATTTAACTGTTGTCTATTTGCTGCATATAATTTTATGTCATCCATGTATTTTGGGGCTATTTTCTTTGTGTATACAGTAACCATGTCCTGCATTATTAAGGATTCGGGATAGTGGATTCAAAGACATACAAAACCAGAGAGGGCTTAAGGAATCACCTTGAAAGATACCTCTTGCTATTTTTATTGGTTTAGATGTAATAGTTCCTGTTTCTGTATTTATTGATAATTTAGTTGTCCATTGTAACATTAACTGATGTAGTAGTCCCACTAATGAATGATGAATTTTATAGATTTTCATAATTTGTATTAACCATGAATGGGGTACACTATCATACGCCTTTTGGTAATCAATGTATGCGTAATATAGATTTCTGTGTGTTTGCCTAACCTGATTGTGTATTTCTGTGTCTATTACTAACTGTTCTTTACAACCTCTGGACCCCTTTCTGCAACCTTTCTGTTCTTCTGAGATTATTTTATTGTGTGAAAGATGTGTGTTGATTTTTTGTGAGATAATGGATGTGAGGAGTTTGTATAGAGTTGGTAGACAAGTTATGGGGCGGTATTTTGCGGGATCAGTAGTTTCACAGTCTTTGGGTTTTAAGTATGTATTTCCTTGGGTAAGAAATATAGGGATATTATTTGGGTCTTTAAATAATCTATTAAATGCATTTGCTATGTGTTGGTGACTGCTGGGAAAGTATTTTAGCCAATAATTCTGTATTTTATCTGGCCCAGGTGTTTTCCAATTTAATGTTCTATTGACTGCTCTTTCTATATCTAGTTTATCTATTTCAACTTCTGGCATGGGGTTAATATCCTTGAATTGATCTTTTTCATCGTTTATCCATTCCGCTTCATTGTTATGCTCTACTGGTTTTGACCATATGTTCTCCCAAAATTGTTCTAAATCTCTTATGCTAGGTGTTTCTGTAATTTTGGTTTCTTTATTAAAGTTTCTGTAAAATAATTTCTGATTAGTATTAAAAACTATGTTATCTTTATGTCTTTGGTTTGATTTCTTATATCTTTTTAATCTTTTCGATAAGGGCTGCAGTTTTTGAGTTTTTAGGTCTATGTCATTAATTGCATCTTCTTTATTATTAAATTTATATATAATGGTAATTCTGTTATTGTTCTTGACTGATAAATTTCCTTTAACCTATTGGGTTAATCTTCCTATTTCCTTTCTGAGAACAGCGATTTTATTTTCTAGGCGTCTTTCCCATGGGGGCTTATTATTTTTTGGAATATTTTTATTTTGGCTTTCTATATTTATTTTATTGTGAAAGGAAGTGGCGGTCAATGCAGCGCAGTAGATAACCTCCTGAATTTCTTCTAAATCTGCCTGTTCGGATTTTGATAACTCTATACCTACATGTTTATCCAGTATCCTAACAGTTTGTTTAGCAATGCGCGAGATTTTAAGTTTTGGAATATTGGGGCGGCTTATGGGATCAGTTCTTTTGTATTTAATCATTATGTCTTTAAAAGCTTCTTCTAATTTAATTTCATCTATTTCTGTGCCTATTCTGTCTTCTAGATTTTGTATTTGGCTGGTTTGTATTTGGTTTGATTCTTGAGGGTGTAAACTAAATGAGCTTATGGTTTCTTGTGATAAGGAAACAATTTGTTCTGTGCTGATTGTAGGAATACTTTGGTATGAACTGTTAAGAAGTGTGTTGGAAACTGGATTGAAATTTGGAGTATTGGGCATGTTTTGTGGATTTTGTCTACTGTTTTCTAGAGTAATTTCTCTCTTTATTTTCTCTCTATCTGGTAAAGGGATTCTGTTATATCTATGAATTACTCTGATTTGATCAGCGAGTCTCTGTTCGGTAAGCATATTAAGGTCTGGGTATTTGTTGATGAATTTGGCATGTAGTGTTGAGCGATATCCTGTGAGATTAGTTTCGCAATTTGTAACTGTGTAGTAGCAGCGCAGGAGTTCACGGTTAATATCATCGGTCCATTTCATCCGCTGCCTGGTTTTGCCAGAAAGGGTGGTTGCAGGAAGTAATTCCTGCAAAACACTTCTTCCTGTATTTTGTGTAGTGTTATTTGATGGTGTGTCTGTGTTGGTGTTATCGGCTGTAACATCTTGAGCGATCGCGACCCGCCTGTTCAATCTACGACCACTGACGGTTCGCATGCTGCCACGTCCAGCGTCAGCTCCAGACGTGCCCTGGCGATCCCCAGGTAGCGACCCTATGCGTACTCTATTTCTATTTCTCTCCATGTTATTGGGTTACCCTTTCCGGCTTAGCCGTGTATGTTTCTATACAGTTTGTTCCTGTATTACACGTGTCCGCCCCCCACGTGAGCTCGGTCTTCAGCTCGGACGTGAGTCGGGGATTTTGGGGGGCTTATTATTATTATTATCCTCTTTATTTATTATTCACACTTTATAAATACATTTTTAAATATAAATATAAAAAATACATTTAAAAATATAAAAATAAGTGAAACCCACTGGCATCGGGTACAGGGACCAAGCTACCAGTGGTCAGGGCCCCAAAGAGAGGAACTTCCTCACGATACGTGCCGTGCCTAGTAGTACCGCTTTCTGTATCAAGCCCTTGATCCAGCTGCCTAACGAGAGCCTCTCTAGATGTTGGTCGAGGCTCTTGGCAATAAGTCCATTTACTGAAATGACTATCGGAACAATAATCGTTGAATCAACATCCCACATGTCAGAAATCTCGTGAGCAAGGTCCAAATATTTCAATTGTTTATCTTTTTCAGCTTTCACGAGATTTTCGTCATGGGGGATGGTGACATCAACGATCACTGCTCGGCGCTCTAATCGGTCTACTATCACTATATCAGGCCTGTTGGCAACAACAGTCCTGTCAGTAACAATAGACCGATCCCAGTATAACGTAATATGACCATTTTCGAGAACTGGGTCGGGCATATACCTATAGTACGGAACCCCCCTTTCCACGAGGTTATATTTTAGAGCAATTTGTTGATGGATTATCCTGGCTACTTGGTTGTGCCTATGCAAATACTCGCCGTTAGCTAGACGACTGCAACCGGAGACAATATGTCTAATCGATTCACCGGGACAGTGACATGCCCGACAAATGTCAACTGTGCCATCTTTCAGAATATATTTCCGATAGTTGTTGGTCATCATAACTTCGTCCATAATTGCAAATACAAAACCTTCGGTTTCTCCAAAAAGATCACCGAAACGTAACCAGGATACAGATGTTAATGTATCCACATCGGGCCCATGTAAGGCCCGATAAAAACGTCCATGTAACTCTTTACTCCTCCATACTTCCAAGCGATCAGTGGTGTTCAAAACTACAGGTTTGCGCCAGTTCTCTTTAGCCAACGCAAGCGGAGTAAATCCGTCATCAACCCTGACCACATCCCGGATCACATCCACATCAGCAAGAAGCAGGAACTGTCTGAGGCTGCACACCTCGCGGTTGTGAAGAGATTTGATGTTTAAAAAACCTCTACCTCCACACCTCCGCGGAATATACAACCTCATCACAGAAGAACGTGGATGATGCATCCGAGATGCAGTCAAAAGTGTACGAACCTTTCTATCCAGGGCATCTAATTCAGTCTGAGTCCATTTGAGTATACCGAAAGAATACATTAGGACAGGCATGACCCAACTATTAAATGCTTATTATTATTATTATTATTAACTTACCAATGCAATTAGTTTATCATTAATAATTTTGAAGGTAGTTAAATAAAGTAATATCGATCAAGAATCACCTTTTCATAGGCACTTTTTTAGAGATGCAGGTAGATATGCATTATGTGCAACCAGACGCTGGCCAGCGTCACTTTATTGTAAAAATAATAATCGTAAATTCGTAATATCGTAAACTTCCAGTATTGAACCTGTTGATCACAGAGACATCTCTAAATATATGCTTACTATCCGTAATGATAAAATCTATCTCATTCCTTGTGACAGAATTCGCCAAGTCCACCTCCTGTGGAGACTCTTCTTGAAGAATGAATTCATCAAGAGAAGGTTCAGACTCCAGGAAGTTGACCAGCATCTGACCCCTGTAATTTCGGCACCCCAAGCCATATGGACCGATTTTCGTTTCGTCGCGTTCTTGTACTCCCACTTTGGCATTGAATTCCCCCATAACAACGTTGTAGTGAGCCTTGGCGGTACCATGTATTGCTTTTGTAATATCTTTTGTAAAATAAAGTTTCTGTAAAATAATTTCTGATTAGTATTAAAAACTATGTTATCTTTATGTCTTTGGTTTGATTTCTTATATCTTTTTAATCTTTTCGATAAGGGCTGCAGTTTTTGAGTTTTTAGGTCTATGTCATTAATTGCATCTTCTTTATTATTAAATTTATATATAATGGTAATTCTGTTATTGTTCTTGACTGATAAATTTCCTTTAACCTATTGGGTTAATCTTCCTATTTCCTTTCTGAGAACAGCGATTTTATTTTCTAGGCGTCTTTCCCATGGGGGCTTATTATTTTATCTCTACCTCCACACCTCCGCGGAATATACAACCTCATCACAGAAGAACGTGGATGATGCATCCGAGATGCAGTCAAAAGTGTACGAACCTTTCTATCCAGGGCATCTAATTCAGTCTGAGTCCATTTGAGTATACCGAAAGAATACATTAGGACAGGCATGACCCAACTATTAAATGCTTATTATTATTATTATTATTAACTTAACAATGCAATTAGTTTATCATTAATAATTTTGAAGGTAGTTAAATAAAGTAATATCGATCAAGAATCACCTTTTCATAGGCACTTTTTTAGAGATGCAGGTAGATATGCATTATGTGCAACCAGACGCTGGCCAGCGTCACTTTATTGTAAAAATAATAATCGTAAATTCGTAATATCGTAAACTTCCAGTATTGAACCTGTTGATCACAGAGACATCTCTAAATATATGCTTACTATCCGTAATGATAAAATCTATCTCATTCCTTGTGACAGAATTCGCCAAGTCCACCTCCTGTGGAGACTCTTCTTGAAGAATGAATTCATCAAGAGAAGGTTCAGACTCCAGGAAGTTGACCAGCATCTGACCCCTGTAATTTCGGCACCCCAAGCCATATGGACCGATTTTCGTTTCGTCGCGTTCTTGTACTCCCACTTTGGCATTGAATTCCCCCATAACAACGTTGTAGTGAGCCTTGGCGGTACCATGTATTGCTTTTGTAATATCCTCGCACATCGCCATCGTCAGCGTATGTCGAGGTCGTCGCATATACCTGTATTACCTTCAGGTTGTACCTGTTGGTGAGTTTCAGTACAAGGTACGCTACCCTGGTCGACACACTACTGATCTCCACAACGTTGCTAACGAGGTCCTTGTGAACGAGGAAACCGACACCCCCCTGCGAGAGCTGGTCACCTTCCCGAAAGTAAAGTAAGTTGCTTGACTGTAGGGTTATCGTGTCCTCCCCCTCTCGCCGGACTTCAGATAACCCTAGAATATGCCAGTTCAAGCAACCCAGCTCTACCTCGACTTCGGTGAGGTGTTGGTCCAGCCGAAGACGGTGTCCATTAAAAGTGGCCACGAGTAGTTGTTTTTGGTTGCCTGCTGTAACCCGGGGATTCTTCGCATCCCCTGTCCCACCGTTACCACAACCGCTGCCTTGGCCGGGAATAGCCGGACCACCAGAAACTGGGGGCCGTTGTAATGGTGCCCTTTTCATAGGGAGGTTTATGCCCATAGTTCTCACGCTAGGCAAACAGGTTAGAGACCGCAGGGGTAAACCTTTTGTAGATAGGGACGCTGCTGCCCGCCCCCACCAAGAATATTTAGGTTGACCCATATTTTAGAATGGTTATCCCGCCATTTTTCGGTGTTGTGCTGTGTAAGCTTGTCAGCCATATGTTTTTCTTTCGCTCCCGGCTGACTGAGAGCCAACTCTATAAGCTGACTAACAATACCACGCATACGACGGTAGGTAGAAATCTTATTTAAATTAAAGTGCTTTAAAACGGAATCGGATATTAAGGAAACATCTGAACCGGAATCAACTAAAACATCAACTGGCCAGTCTGAATTACTGCAGGTATCACATTGTTAGGTCCGAAGGAGACTCTGAGCAAAAACTTACAATACTGGAGGGATTTTTTTCATTTATCTTAGAATCTACGCGTTGTCTAAGAAAACAACTATCGATGGAATGCCCGTTCTTTTTACAGAATGTAAAAGATTTCACAGGCATAGAATTTGAATTTGACGCTTGCGGAATACAATTAGCAGAATCAGTTTTCGTTTGGAAATTTTCGGAATCATTTTCAGAATTCTTGGCCTTTTTGGGCAGTGAACCTGTTTATGACCTACATTACCGCATAGGAAACAAATCAATCATGATTGATTGATTTGTTTCCTATGCGGTAATGTACTACTCAGGAGTTTTGCGTTTCCTTGGGTCAGAGTTAGTTGCGTCTGACGTACGAACAAGATTGTTGGTAGCGGCAGGTGCAATCTTTGGCTTAACATAAACCGAGAGAAATGCTACTAGATCCCTTGATTGTAGTTTGGCGTTAGCAGCTGCGGCTTTGACTTGAGGATCAGAAATGCCACGGATTACTATAGCAGTTTTCAACTTATCTGAAAGCCCTCTTACGATGTTCAATCGCAACAGACCTTCGTGCATATTCTGCGTACGTGGTAAAGTTATTAGAATTATTGTTCATGACCTCATATAATACAGTAGCCATGTCAACTTCGCGTGGACTTAATGACCGGAATTCGGATTTAAAGCTTGTCCATGATCGGCCATTGGACACCCACTCGTTGAGCCATGTCTTAGCATCACCACGTAAGCAATCGCCAATGCGCCCCAAGCATTCCTGATCGTCCCAATGATTAACATCCCACGCCCGATCTACCTCTGCACACCACACGTCAAAGTCATGCAAGCGGGATCGAACATAGATATGTAGTAATATTTAGATCTTACTTGAATTAGCGACTGCTCGCAGTATCAGCCGCATGTGATGCCTCAATAGATTCAGCTTCATTCGTGCCATGTGTTCCCACGGGTGCCTCGGTATTTGCTGAAGCCGATGCTGGCGTATGGTTTCCAACGCGAGGATGCGACGGGAAAGAGGTAGAGGCAGGGGTAACCCTTGGAGGTAACCGTTCTTCGAAAGCATTTAACCGATCAAGTATTTTACTCAAAGGATTATGGAGGGCTGTCCCGACGCTTATAGGAGCTACCACGACGCCTACGTGGACTTTCGAAACTATCAGATCTTTCGCGACGCCTGACTCTAATACGCTTATCATCATCACGGCTATGAGAATTATTACGATGGTCGCGAGGTGTGTGCACACGGCTCGACATATTTATACAAAACACGTTCTAATTTTCCAGGGAAAAATATGAGATTTAAACAAATCAAATCTAAACTATTCACAATTTTAAAACGAATTAACGGTTGAAAACTTGAACTGAAGCGCACACAAAAGCAAAACAATTACTATCACGTGGTTGTTTACGACGCGAAAAACTGTGTTTGCAGGTCGCATGGCGAACGATCAAAGTCGCGTGTAGGTTTTCTATTTTTAGCGAATCCCACTTCTGATCTTAAGGATCAGAAAGCTATTTAATTTTTTTAAAAAGTAAATATCAAAAGATCTATCAACTATTTAATTATTAATTAAATTAAGTAACAAAGATGCAAAACAAAGTTAAAGTTCCTAAGGCACTCCGCGTCCGCCTCTAAGCACCGAATCGAAATGTGTCGTTCTAGTGAGCCACTCCGCCGACGCACATCCCGTATGTGCGTCGGCAGAGTGGCTCACCAGAACTATTTGACACTAAAACGTGACCAAAATTATTTAACGGTCACAAGGGATTTATCTAAACTAAATAAGACAATTTCTGAAAGAATTCGAGTTTTTGCATCGTTTGTTTGAAAAAATATCAAAGTGTTGTATTAAAACAAAAGAAATATACAGTGAAAATATAATTTTAATAAAAAAATATTTATAACAAATATAAATTATAGCAATTCCCAGCCATCCTTATGTAAAGAATCAGGTGCTTCGTCTTTACAATTTTCAGTGCCTTCATCTTCGACTTGAAATTCACTTGCAAGTAACATTTCCGATGCTTCAGCAGTGAACGGCTTTGCTAGCTTTTGTAGTTTTGGTCTAATTTTACTGAGCAGAGGATCTGAGGTCAATAGCATCCTGTTCAAAACGTTTAGGTTGCATTGTTTACGAGAAAACTTGTAGAACAAACTTGCGTAAGGCTTTCTGTCGCTCGTTCATCGCTCATAATGTCATATTGCCTCCGTGATAGAGATGCTTCTACAAAAATGAAAGAGCCAGGAGTGTAGGGATGGGCCGGTTCGACTGGTTAAATACCCTGGGCGGCGCGCAGTCACTTACCATCAGGTGACACGCCTGCTCGTTTGACCTCCTATCTCATAAACAAAGATTGATAGAGCTTTGATTGGTGATAACTGTAGAACTGTAGTCTTGCTGGCGTACTGCTACTTCTGTAACTCTTCAAATACTTGGCATTCCTTGAAGGAGTTGTGTTAATATCTTTGACCACTTTTACAGCCTCGTGACTACCGGCCTCTTGGAGTTTCATTTGGGTAGCATAAATAAGCTCAGTTTCATTAAACTCTTAAACTCTGAGTTTTTCGCCTTTTGCTGCGGTTAGACAATCGCCAAAAGACTTTAATAAGGTTTTTCTGTAATTTATGCTTTTGGTATATCCACTGTACCGACCGATTTTTATATCTGCTTTATTCTGCAGGCAACCTGGCTTTTAATTCAGCCTTTATTTATGAAAATTTAAGCAAAACTATTGTTTTTGCTCCATAGGAAAAGTAAAGTTGTTAACGATATCATTCATCACAAATTCTATTTTTTTACCCAAAGAATCTTTCACTACACATTTTTGCTACATAATATATGTATTTTCGTGTCACAAAAATAAGACATGAAGTTCCTGAAACAAGAAAAGAAATAAACATCTATATCAAGTGAAAAATAAAACGAATTTGGTAAAATGAGATATTTTTATAAAAAATCCAAAACAATAGGCACTTTTTGGCAATCAATCTTTTAATATCATAAAAGTAAATTACTTATATTTACTTAATATTATCAAATAGCAATATATACCCGGAAACGCCCTGAAGTATAACAAAAACCCTTATGTTCTTTGATACACAAAAAAATTCATAGCGTCTTTGCTGCGGTTGGTAGAATATTATGGTACGGTAATTTAATACCAGTTCTAGTATATTTAATACTTTATATAAATAGATACATACCTGATCCATCGTTATTCAATAATACCGCGCTTCACTCCCAAGATCACTTTAAAAATGTTAGAAGTAATTCCAATATGAATCGTTTGTCGCTTGTTTTGAACGTGTGTCTAGCAAGACGCTTATACGATGACTAGATACGACTAACAATGAACGATGAAAAAATAATTGCCGATGCGTCCTCATTCCTTGTATCTTTAGCTATGCTGAGGTAGCGACCAGCCCCGGATCTTCAATTTTTTTTAGGCGGGGCAAAAACTGAAAAATGCCGCCCCGCCCACTAACATTTATTTTAACGTTTGCCGCTCTACTATACTACTACTCATGCCGCGTATCCGTAAACCCAATCCCAAAAGGGTAAGCCTTTTCTTCCCATCCCGCTTCCGATCCCTTCCATATTCCAATTTAAGAGACAGCAACGCAAGTGCACTCAGTTCGTGCTTTGCGACTGGGAGGGTTCCGTCCCAGCTTTATCCTTCTTGGGAGAGGTCTATGTCCAGCAGTGGACTGCAATAGGCTAATGATGATGATGATCATCCTTCTCGATGAGGTTGGCAAATTGTTGGAGAGCATCGTCGCCTTCCGCCTTAACGATCGGCTTTGCCAAGTGGGGCCGGATCTGTCGGACGCTTAATTCGGATTCCGGAAAGGGCGTTCGACCATCGACGCGTTGGCCCGTCTAAAGGGCCAGGTGCAGGAAGCTGCGAGCGTGGGAGACGGGGTGCTGGCGGTGTCATTCGACATCGCCAACGCCTTTAACTCCGCCCCCCATTCGACGATATTAGAAACGCTCCGCTATCACGGGATGCCTCTCTACCTACGGCGGCTCCTGGCTGACTATCTGAGGGTCTGTCTTGGGCCCTCTCCTGTGGAACATCGGCTCGACTGGCTTCTGCGGGGCGCCCTCCTCCGTGGGATGAGTGTAATCTGTTATGCAGATGATACGTTTCTCGTTGCCCGGGGGAGGGACTACAGGGAGGCGGCGAGCCTCGCTTCAGCGGGTGGAACCCTCGTGGCCGAGCGAGTCCACGAATCCATCTTCAGGTGGCGCTGCATAAGACCGAAGCAGTCTTCTTCCTCTGTCTTCAGCGGCGTCCTCCCGCTTACGCTCACATCACGGTGGAAGGCAAAATTATTGCGGTAAAGGCATAATATTTACATCTACTAAGGCTCATTATCTACAACGAGTGGAATTTCGGCCAGCACTTTAGCATGGTTTCTTTTCCATCCGAATGGCGCAGGTACTGTCCAGGCAAGGGTGCTTTGGATCGTACCTGAGCCGAAACAGCAGAGAGGAGACCCCGTCGTGCACGCACTATGGCGCGGCGGAGGATGTGGCTGAGCACACTTTTCAGGTTTGTCCGTCGTGGGCTGGGCCGCGCCGCAGTTCGGTCGCGGTGGTCGGGCCGTTTTGTCACTTCCCAGCTTCCTATCTACTAGAACCGGCTGAAAGCGGTGTTCCATTCTTCTCTAACATGACAAAGTGGGAACGGCTCTGGGTTGTTTAGTGGGTACACCGAAATACTATCTCCCGGAATCCCCACATAACCCTTCCACCTCCCGGTGGGAGGCGTATGCCCACAGCATTTTTTCCCAGCGTACCATAAAAAAGAACGGTAGAAGACAGTTGGTAAATATTGTAGCACGCTCAAAGAGTTTTTGTCTTAGAAAATATATGCCAAGATCTTCTAACCGTTTTGCTAATAACCCACAACCTGTACCCCATAGACGATGTTAAATGTCTACCACTGCTTTCAGTAGATCTAAATTCAATCTTTTTGGGGTGATTTTCTGCTAATAATACAGCCTTATTGCAAAACAGAGACCGTTTATGGTCCGTCATTTTTTGTACTTGTACTGTCATTTATTCTGTTCGTTAAAGTTTAGTAATTTAATAGTAATTTGACTAATTTGGCCGCCCTCTGAACTTGCCGCCCGGGGCATGGGCCCCGGCTTGCTCCTCCCTAGATCCGGGGCTGGTAGCGACCCCTTCTGGCTAAACCTTTTTTGGAATTATTGACTTTTGACCAGGTTTTTATATTAAATACCCGTATGTGCGACGTCAGGTTGCCCCTTCTAGTCGCTACGTCATAGCGTTGTCGTGATCATACGATGTCCCCACTCCCTCGGCTGACAAATTCTCTAAGAATATATTATATGTAAAAATATTAAAATTATTAGCCAAATTAATATAATAATTAAAGTAAACTTTTTTATCGTGTATTAAATAAACATGCTTAAATGATAAGACTAGAATCAGATAACATATATCTAGAAAATAATTGTAAATCAATTAAACCTATTCATAAAATAATATAAAATTAATGTCAATTACGTATTACTTATCATATCTTATTTATCCAAATTTTAATATCAGATTATGATGATTATTGAATACGAAATAATACTAAATGCAATAGTTTTTAATGGATCATAGTTTCAATATGACGCTTACGATAGTATTTTTGTTAATATTTTCATTTCAAATAGTCTGTGGTTCATCACGGATAAATACACTAGTTGAAACAGATATTGGTCTTATACAAGGGTTGAGTGCTGATGATGGCGATTACACCATGTTTCTTGGAGTACCATACGCTCAGATTGACGAGGATAACGTTTTTGGTGTAAGTAGACAATAGTAGAACCATGCAGCTCGCTGCATAAATGGGCCGGGTCAACTGGTGACATACTACGACCTTTCAGAATATCGATGTAAAGTGACTATTGCCGCGTTTTGCTCAGTGACAGAAATATCCGGAGGCCCAAGCCCTTTCCTCCTCCCTTTCTCATCCCACTTCCGACCCCTTCCATATCCCATTGTAAGGACCGGCAATGCAACTGTAACGCTATACGTGTTCAGGTGTCCATGTGCGGAGATTGTTGCTCACCATCAGGTGACACGCCTGTTTGTTTGCCCCCTATAGGGGGCAAACAAACAGGTATACCATAAAAAAGTATTACCTCAATTTGTGTGTTTGATTGTGAATTTGATAATCAGGCAAGAAAAATTATCATATATATAACATACCATATCTTCACGCCATTGTTACCCGAAGGTGTAGGCAGCGGCTGTTAAATACCGGGCACAAAGTTTTCAGTCATCGATATTTATCACAACATTATTATTTTTTTAACTTCCGAAAACAATTTCGAAAAGTTATTGGTGTGAGCCAGTGTCAGGATTCGAACCCGGGCTTCTGGATCAGAAGCCGTGTGCTCTACAACTGGACCACCGAGACTGTCATTCAATCAGAATATATTATTTTTAAATTATTTTTTATTTACAGCCATCTACACCGTACCCGAACTTTGAGGGAACTTTCCAAGCTAACGACGACTCTATTGTGTGCCCACAAATAGAAGAGTTTAATAATACCATAGTAGGAACACCGAGTTGTTTGACTTTGAATATTTTTGTACCAACATCAGCCAGTACAAGTAACCGTCTGCCAGTTCTTGTATATATCTATGGAGGAGCTTTCGCAATCGGATTTGGTAACAGATATCTCTATGGACCTAGATTCTTAGTTAGACATGATATTATTTTGGTCACTTTAAATTATAGAACTGGGCCTTATGGATTTACGTGTTTAAATTCACCAAGCGCAACAGGAAATCAAGGATTGAAAGACCAAGTTTTGGCTCTCAGATGGGTTCAAAATCATATAGGCGCATTTGGTGGTGATCCTGATAAGGTCACCATTTCAGGTAATAGTGCTGGTGGCATGTCAGTGGACTTTCATTTGGCTTCTAATTACGAGAAATTATACGATAAGGCTATTCTTCAAAGTGGCACAATAAAAAGCCGTATATCTAGCCCCATGAGAAGAGATGAAACTAACATTATATCATTGTCTACAAATTTAGGTTTCGCAACAGAAAATGTTGAGGAAGCCCTTACATTTTTATCAGGACAAGATAGCTCATCGGTTATTGAAGCAGCAAGCACATTAGGAATTTTGAATGACTTTAGGCCTTGCAGCGAAAGTCAATTTAATAATGTTGAAAACTTCCTGACTGAAGACTGGTTCACATTAGGTGTGCCCAAAGTAGAAAATATGAACATAATTATAGGTGTAAATGATGACGAATTATTTGGAATGTCATTTGCTTCTAACGATGAAGACTATCTTTTACAAATGATTGAAGATAACTTTCAAACCGTTTTTGACGTAAACAACACTGCTTTTGATGGAATGACAGACATAACTCGTCACTTTTACTTTGGTGATCTGGATCCAAGCGCAGCAAGTCAGCAGGCAATTGCAGATTTTCGATCCGATTTCTCATTCGTTCATCCAGCTTACAGGAGTATTGACAAGTATTTAGAATATGGAGCTGGAAATATTTTCTTTTATATATTCTCACATGTAGGTGAAAGAAATTTTGTGCGACATAAGAATAACATTTCTAATGAAAGTGGAGGTGCGTTACATGCTGATGAAATTGGTTATCTGTTTGATATATCGTATATGAAGCACTTTATGACAACTGAAGATCGACTTGTTGTTGATCACATGACTACATTGTGGGCAAATTTTGTAAAGTATGGGTAAGTACAGAATGAAGTTGTTACATATAGCTAGTATCAAAACTGAAAGCTCGTATGGGATTATTAGCTGTGATATAATCAATTACAGGAAAATATTATCTGAGATATTTTATACATACATATATAACTTCACGCCAAATCCCTTCTGGGGTAGGCAGAGAGAACGGAGCATAAGGCACGATTCTTACACACCTCACTCGCATCGTTGACTTTCATAAATCTTTTCATGCACGCGCGTCGATTTTTGAGGCTCCTAACATCACCTTCCTCCAGAACACGTTCTATTTGGGCATGGAATGTGTCTTGGCCGTCCTCGACTCCTACATCCATCCGCTTTTGCATTGTATATCTGCTTAGTCAATCTTGCATCATCCATCCTTTCTAGATGTCCGAACCATCGGAGCATGCCCTTTCTTACTTTTACACCGACACTCTCTTTCAATCCGATTTCCTTCCTTATAAACACGTTTTCGACGTAGTCATCGAGGGTCACTCAGTAGATTTTGCGCAATGCCCTCATTTCGACCGCGTTTATCCTACTTTCATGCACACTCTGCCATACCCAGCTCTCGCTTCCATAAGTTAGCGTTGGGATCAGTATTGCATTGTGGATTGCTAGCTGGGCTTTTCTGCTAATATTTTTTGCGAAATTACTTTCTAAAGTTATGTGCGATACATATCGATGACTGAAAACTTTGTGTCCGGTCTGGCCACCTATTCCATTTGGGACGTAAACATAACGGCGAGTCGAGACTTAATAAACCTCTACCCAGACCTTCGGGTAGAAAAGGCGTGAAGTTATGTTACTATATGTGCGCGCAATACATATTTGCCTAAAAATCTAATGCTTATATAATGTATATTGCGATATCTTTTGAATGAAATGTCCGAATTAAAAAATTCAAAAAGTTCTACAAAGCTATTGAATCTATCTTGAATTATAAGTAACTTGCTGACCCGGCACACTTCGTTCCGCATCAAAAATAATAAATGAGTAAAATTTGGAACTTAAAAAGTTCAGTATCGGCACCCGTTTTGGCGCGCAACGCTACTGCTATGTCCCGCTATATTAATACTGTACTACCTTCTACTGTAATACCTTCGTAAATATTCATTTATATTATATGCTGTAAAGGACCATATTAATCTGTATTAAAAACACAATCTATTTAAGACACTTAATTGGATGAAAATTAATGCTGTAATATTTAAAAATAAGCCGTTATTTCTCGTAAAAAGTAAAAAAATTAAAATGGTCATTGTGGGTCATCCCTAAGAGATAGACATATGCCGTCGCGGACTTTTTTGTAGACCTTCTGAAGGTGTTCCATAATGTAGAACATTGTTTTGATCTATCATTTAGGGTTCAGCCAGCGTTTGCAATTAAATGTCTATAACTCAAAAATTATCATTTTTTCTATACAACATCATATGTAAATTATAGATCAAAACCACCCCCTTGACACCCTCTAACTATTAAAAAAAAACGAATCAAAATCCATTGCGTAGTTTTAAAGATATAAGCATATAAGCGAACAGACAGCGGAAAGTGACTTTGTTTTATAATATGTAATGATTAATTATAATCAGAATTAATTCCTAAGTACAAAATAAAAGAGCTTTTTAAAAATCATCATTTTAATTATTTAAAAAAATAAAAAATTTGGAAAATCCAAAAGTGCGCGCCTCACACGCTATTTGTCCTAGAAATCGGAGAAATTTGAATTGAATATAAGAAAAAAAGAATATTATCATTGATGAAATAACTGTTTTAACACAGCACTATTTTTTTTTTAATATATAGTTATAATAAAAAAAAATATATATATAATTTTCTCATAGCACCTGTTGTTGAAAAAATTATTTTCTACATTACCGACAAACGGTGCGAAAAATAAGAAAAAAACAAAAAAAATGGTTGAGATACGGAATTCGTTATTCTGTAGAAGAACTTTCATTTATATCTTTTGAATCGTTCAGAGTTTAATCACGCCAAGCAATAGGGATCATCCTCAGGATGTACAGAAACGTTTAAAAAAAGATTCAACTCATTCCATCGCGTATTTTTTTCTTAATCGATGGAACGCACAGACATACAGACCAACGGACGACAATTTTGTTTTTTTATAAATACATATTTCATCATAATTATTTATGTATATGAAAAAAAAAACCTAAGTGAACTAACAATTAGAGTTCCTAGTTGCAGAAACATCCATTTTTTCGCGACGTTTATTGATAACTTTTGGTATAAAAACGATTTCATGTTGTAAAATCGTCGCAGAGCGGTCTTTCGAGAATAGAGCACACCCACACGCTAAAGCGTTGTGAGGCGCGCAATAATTACTTATTGTGAGATAACTACAATAGTTAGACACATGGTGTCGCGACCTTTCTTGTAGACAATTATATATTCTGCAAAGTTGTAAGTACATTGTTTTGCTCTATAATCAATAGTTTTTGCAGCGTACGCGATTTAAACATTTTTTCAAGTCCTTTTTTTACACCTTGTTTACACTATCGGACTTTTAGTAAAGATCCCTAATTGTTTAGAAAAAATAATATAGCTTAAATCCTTCCTCTATAAATGGACTATCCTCCACTGAAAGAATTTTTGAATAGAACCAGCTGTTTCTGAGATTAACGTGTTCAAAGAAACAAACTATTACGCTTTATAAGTATTAAATGAGTGGTATACTGCCACCACTAGCTACTAGATGTTTATGTACAGATAAAAATCACGCTTAAACTATTCTCTTCCTAGATTTATAAATGGACCGGTTCAAATTCATCTTTTCTATTATTATACACTATGTTTTGAGGCCGCAAGGGGGCGTTAAAAGCGTTAAACTGTTGCACGAGACATTAGAAGTAACGTTTTAATAGCCAGTTTTGAAGAACAGCCGCTGAGTTTTCTTACTGGGTCTTTCTCAGGACTGGCCGCGTTTTTGACCCATGGTAGATTTTTGTGTAAACTTAAATACCTCAATCTTACGCAAGTGTCATATATAGTTAATAAAAATCAATAAGATTTAATTAATGAAAGTAATTTTTTAACAAATACTCACCTTTAAATTTAAAATCAATCAATATTTAATAATAGTTATTCTCTGATTTCAACTAATTCAGAAAAATAAGATAATTATCTAATAATTAAAATTAACAACTGTTACCTATTAAATCAAACAACAAAGGATCTACAACAAAATTTATAAATAAATATTTAATTTTATTTCATGGTCTGATGTGGGTTAGCAATAGTAAAAATCATATT
Organism: Euproctis similis; assembly: GCA_905147225.2. Lineage (NCBI taxonomy): Eukaryota > Metazoa > Arthropoda > Insecta > Lepidoptera > Erebidae > Euproctis > Euproctis similis. The sequence goes on along the minus strand of LR990113.1, from coordinate 3,530,454 downwards.
TTTTAACTTCAACTTTTGATATTTATTTCCAAAATGTGGTATTTTCTGTATCAATGAAAATAGCTTCTGAACGGCTATCATCTTTTTGTTCATCACTCGTGAAAATGGTCTCAGTAAGGAGTTCGAAACGTCGGGAAATAAATAGAAAATAAGTTCTAAATAAACGCGATATAATCCATAAAAAGTAATTTCAATGTTAAAAAATTAGATTTGATTTATTTATATTTGACGGGATAACATTATGCAAAAATTCTATAACGGTGTAATTAAATTATTTTCAGAAACCCAACACCTTCATCTTCAGATATACAATGGGATCCTATCACCAAAAATTCCGTCAAGCGTCCATATTTAGACATTGGAACTGAGCTCGTTAGAGGTGGTCGACCATTCAATAGACGATCATCATTTTGGGATCTATTTTACAAGGCAAATGAACACCTACAAATAGTTTCACCGCCTACGCCAGCACCACAGCCAGATATAGAAACAGAGACGGACCCAGAAGAAGATTCAGAGCCATCGTCTTCTACTACGATTAAAACTAATCAATTGGTTTTCTTGGGAATCAATTGGTTATTTTGTATCATAGTGTCTGTAATGTAATCAAACCGTTTCGAACAATAAAATTATATCAAATATTCTATTATCAAATTTGTCCAGAGCAATAAGATTAATTGATGCTTTTCATGCAACACTTCCAGGTATTACAAGTTGAATAAGTGAAAAAAAAATTAATTCGAATCTGGGCCAACCAATGACTTTTCGAAATTCTTTTCGGAAGTTATCGTTACTTCCCTACTAATATATAAAAGTGAATGTAAGTTTGTTTGTTACTCTTTTACGCGATAACTACTCAACCGATCATCATGAAACTTTGTATGCATGTTCTTGGGGTTATTAGAAGATTATATGTTGTAATTTTAAAAATTGATAATCCCATCTAAGCATTAAAATAGAGTTAACATATTGATTCATTTATATAGTAATGCTCGTGATATTTAATATTTAATCTCTCTTATGTAATCCTCGATTTGACGAATTTTAACATCCCAAATGGAATAGATAGATGGAACCATTTCGTACATCGGCCTCAAACTTGGCAGTCATCGATATTTATCACACATAACTTTTAAATTAACTCATAACTCTTGATTCAGAAGCGGGGTGTTTGACCTCTGGACCATCGAGACGACTAATAACTCATGCGAGTTATAATTTAATTATAAAATGTACCTTTTCAACACTGAAACAGTAATTATTCGTACCTCTGTAAAATGTATTTATATTTTTCTAAAAGAGGAGTTAGGTAGGTAATTATTAACCTAGTAGAATTTCGAACCGTTTTTGACTCGGATGACTTGAGTTCTAATCCGGATAGATATCAATGATAGTCTGAAATCATTTCGAAAGAGATATGTGACGTGTGAATTTAGATGGCTGTGAATTGTGTCCGATGTAAGCAAATGGGTTTATGACAAACTAGTTGACCCAGCGAAACTAACATATAATATGAACTACATGAAATACATGACCCATCTGACCAACTTTTCAAAAATAAATTAGCTTAATAGTCCATTTAAATGTTCCAATTTTAGGAGGGAATGTTGCATTTCTTAGTGTGACATGTGGGGAGGGGTGGGGGTCAATAGAAACTTAACTTGAAGTTTGTGGGGTCGCCACCCTTGTAATTTGGGCGCCATCTTGAAAAGGGGGTGAAAACACTTTTTTCGCGATATCTCGGAAACTATGCGTCTTACAAGAAATTTGGCAAGTCATAATTTGTAGACATGTTTGAATATTATCTAATAAATCATATTATTACAAGCGCAGCACAATGTTTCCCGCCGCAATTCTTGCCGAAATAGTGAGGCAATGTTACGAATCGATTATCGATTGTATAATTCAATTACCAGCCACTATTAATCATTTCATTCACTCGTTCAGAAATCTTTTCACGAGCAACAATGACCACTCATCAGAAATGGGGACTGGACCCTTTGTCCCGGATTCTGTTCCCAACATGTGCCGATAATTAATTAATAATTAAGGGTCATTCCATTATCCTTATAACAAGTTTTATTTCTTTAATGTTACGACCCCATTGTGATATATGGCGCTCTCGTATTGTTTTTGACATGGATACTTATGTAACTGATTGAAAAAAAATGCGTGCTCCGCGTCAAAGATGTGAAACCTACTACCCTATTAATTTATACTAAATGAAACTTAATAATAATGAATATTATATAAATAGCTGAACGGCAAACTTTGTTTCGCATCACAGATAATAAATTATTTACAGTGTTTAACCATTCAAGTGCTAAATCTCGAAAATTGAAAGGAAATATACATAGACATATAAACCACCCCGTTGACACCATCTGCCTATTAAAAAAGGGCATAAAAATCCGTTGCATAGTTTTGAAGATCTAAGACAGACAGCGGAAAGCGACTTTGTTTTATGCTATATATTAAGATTATATACATATTATATAATCATTACATAATAATATGATTTAAATAGAACAAGGTCTCGGTGGCCTAGTGGTCAAGCACCTCGCTTCTGAATCAAGAAGTCACGGTTTTGAATCCTGGCACACACACCAAAATGGAAACATCACCAAAACCATCATCATAGTTAAACCACATGACTATAAATATAACGTATTTAAAATAATAATAGTTGTAATTATATAATAGATTTTAGTAATATATTTACATATATATCGTCATGTAACTAAAAAAATAAAATAAATCATCAACATAAAGGTTTATATTAGTTGCCGCTAGATAGCGTCCGGCACCGCATATACGCCGCGTATCTTTCAAGCTCTCGCGTTTAAATAACACGCTCATTAATATTAATAAACTTAATCTTTGTATTTTTAGTTTGATGATAAATTGATGTTATCCGACTCTCAAAATTTACCCTAATTGCTCACAAAATTTCATAAGAATCAGTCAAACCGTTTCACAAACACCGCGACACGAGAATTTTATATAACAGGTGGTAAGCAAATAGGTGGTTGATACATTAAGTTAACTCTAAAAATCCCGTGAGTTACTTGGTTAAAAGTTATCTGGGTTTATTATTGTTATTCAATTAAAGTACCACAACCCGCCACTAACCGTCTTATTACAAAACACAGACTAAGGAAAGAGTCAGGTTTATGATAAGTAACAAATAAAATTCTTATTACAAAATGAAGATTATCGCAAATAGGTGGTCTATGTTTGGAAAAAAAGTTAGTCTCGCCAGACCCCTAGTTTAACGATGGTACCAACTGCATAAACGTCAAAATTGTTTACTTTTGAGGTTAGCTTGAGTTGTTGTATTTCTCATCATTATGGAAATATTTTATAAAATGGAAGACAATAGGACTAATTAAATGGATTTTGAAGATTTAAAATTAATCCAAACTATTCACCGACCTCTAAAACAACAGTCTCATATGAATACGTAAATAAAGTGAGAGTAAAGTGATGACAATTTTCGCAATCAATATAGAAGATTTTGGTAAACAGATTAATATATTAATAAGAGGATTTATCCAATGATTCTCGTGGAGAAATCCAGGTAGCATGTGCATTGCGAAGTTGGGCAGTAAGTAATAGTGTATTTAACATAATAGTTAACATAATAGTTTACGATTGTATTCCTTTATAAACACACATAGCATAACTTCACCTCTTTTTCTACCCAAAGGTGTAGGCAGTGGCTGTTAAGCCTGAACTCGCCGTTATGTTTACGTCCCAAATATGTGGGATACGTCCCAATAGGTGGCAAACCAATTGCCATATCTAGCACAAAGTTTTAAGTCATCGATATTTATCACGCATAACATTCGAAATTAATTAATTTCGAAAAATCATTGGTGTGAGCCAGGAATGGAACCCGCACCCTCTGGATTCAGAAACCATGTGCTCGACCACTGGACTACCAAGACTATATATTCTTACAATAACTAGTGAATTTATTTTTATAGGTTCATAACATTTCCATTGATAAGAAGGAAGGCTTGTTTCCAGCAGAAGATGACAATGTTGGTGGCCAAATCTAGTGGTCTTGAAAGAATACCACCCATTGTAACCAATACTGTACATGGAAATATTAAAAAAAAACAATCAATTCCAAATTACTTTTAATATGTCTTAAAATGGTATCATTAATTATAATAACTCATTTAATATTAATGGATAACTTGAAAGCAGCAGAAATCTGTAAGCAAAACCTGTTAGTAATTATTATTATCCTTTGATGGTGATAGGATAAAAAAATAAGGGTAAAAAGAACATTTTAATTATTAACACATATGTATTTTTTAGTTGACCTTTTTTCTATAATTAAATTTATCTTATTGTCTAGGTAGCAATCTTAATTTTTAATTTATATTGACTATTTTAATATTATATAAGTGTTCAACTTTCAATAACTACAACTATTAGATAGCAATATTGAATAATAAAAGAAAACCTCTTTAACGGAATATCTTTTAGTATCTTTCCTGTAAATTTAAATAAAAAATACTTTTAGTAATAAAATACAATATTTATATATAAACATCATAATAGACCACATGTATTAAGTATAAGAATATTTTATATACATCTTTTTGTGAACAGAAGTACTACTGATATTCTGCATTATTAAGAAAAGAATTTAGTTTTGTTTCACTGTGCTGAAGTAATCATTTGTAAAATATGAAATATTTTATTAAATTGAAAATACATTTTATAAGACATTTTTTATCCTGTTGCACCAATAAAATTAAAAATAATATTACAATATTAAATCAATTAGAATATTGTTTTTATCACTAACCTTTTTTCTCAATTCTTGGTTATTTTCTATGTTAACGGGTGTTTCTGAACTACATACAGCTCGGTTCACTGACATCAACATCTGGACCATTATAAATCTATAGCAAAATAATATTAAGTACATACTTTACTATAATAAAACAATACATAACCCGAAGAACTTAAATCATTGCTGGCACTGCATCACTGTCAAAGTTAACGCCACAATATCATAATCACGAGGACAGATTTTAATTACTGCTTGGTCCTGTGAAACTGATGGTGGGTTTTCACTACCAGCTCTCTGAATCTGTAGTTGCTAAAAGATGATCGCCTTTTCCAAGCCAATTTAAGTTCACTTTCTTAACTTGTGTTCCCTGTTAGTATGTATAATCTAGAAATTTAACATCATATAAAATTGCTTAATTAGTGCAAATTATAGGCAGCAAATTGTACTTACTTATTTAAAATACTCTCATTCTTTTTGTTTCTTCAAAGCTTTATTAGAGATTAAGAATTTATATAGTATTTTATATAGTAGAAAGACGAGTGGCGATAGGAAATAGCGTAAATGGAGCGTTGGGCAGATTCCTGGGCGCAAAAAACATTAGCAGAAAAGCCCAGCTAGCAATCCACAATGCAGTCCTGATCCCAACGCTAACTTATGGAAGTGAGAGCTGGGTATGGCAGAGTGTGCATGAAAGTAGAATAAACGCGGTGGAAATGAGGGCACTACGCAAAATCTGCGGAGTGACTCTCGCTGACCGCGTAGAAAACAAGGTTGTACGGAAGGAAGTTGGTTTGAAAGAGAGTGTCGGTGTAAAAGTAAGAAAGGGCATGCTCCGATGGTTCGGATATGTAGAAAGAATGGTTGATGCAAGACTGACTAAGCAGATATACAATGCAAAAGCGGATGGATGTAGGAGTCGAGGACGGCCTAAACACACTTTCCATGACCAAATAGAACGTGTTCTGGAGGAAGGTGATGTTAAAAGCCTCAAAAACCGACGCGCGTGCATGAAAAGAGTTATGAATGTCAACGAAGCGAGTGAAGCGTGTAAGAATCGTGCCCTCTGGCGCTCTGTTCTCTCTGCCTACCCCGCAAGGGATTTGGCGTGAAGTTATGTATGTATGTGTATGTAAGAATTTATATTCTACTATATGTTTCGACTCGGAAATCAGCTGGCGTTATATTTCCTGTCCAGATATATTTCAGGACTCCAGTTTTACCACTTTGTATCTTTTATTGATCCATTTTAAAATATAAAAGCTATATCCATGAATCTAAAACGACCTAATGACAAGAAGTAGTCAAAGATACTGAATGCTTGCGTGGCGTCCAGTTCACACACTTATCGCATCATTTTACAAATATATTACAATTGTTATTTACATTCCGGGACAATAAATTGCTTTATCAAGGCTTCTTTCGTTATTGGCAAAGTGGGGACCACTGGACCACCGCCAGGTTATACCTTTCAAAACTGAACGATAAGACCGAATTACATTCAAATCAATGAATCATTGTGTACTCTACTCTGTGAGGGGAGATGCCAATCTTAGTACAATCAAGACTCGGTATAGTTTGCGATTTGTAATGAGGAGGAGCACTAACCATTTGGTATCGAATCAGCCCACGATCCGATAAACCAGCCTAACTAGCTGTTTTAGTACATCGTTTTGTAATAAGACGGTAAATGTTTATGTACGGTTTAAATTCAAGCTTAAGTAATTTTGGAAGTTAGCTATCATATTGTGCGGTCTATATAGGTACAGGGGAGGTAGGGGAGGGACGGGCACTTTTTCACTGTTTATTGCATAAAAAAACAGATTCTATAGATAATCAACTTTTATTGTCAATTTTTATTGCACCACACATTTGGCTAGATATAAATAAAGAGCTTTCTTAAAAATTACAATCAGTCTCAACATTACGAGATATTTTATAAACTAAGTCAAAAGTGCCCAATGCTCCCTATGGAGGGAGGCTTGGGCTATATCCATAACCTTTAGTCTGTGGCTGTCAAAAAAGCCATTAAAATGATTGATGTTGTATTTGTGAAATCCTTCAAAGTGTCGCTTCACAGACCGGAACTAAGTTTCAGAATTTTGGGTCTACATTTAGAAAAAGTCTTGATTTCAAAAAATCTAAAGTTATTGATTTAATACTCTTTGTAGCATTATATTCTCAATTAAATAACTAATTGCGATATAATTCATTAAACTAGAACATGTAATGTAAATGTACATGTAAATAGTACATATATTTATTTACGTTATAAAATGAGTCATCAAAAAAATATAAGATTTTATGATGGGGAAGAATGTACAGGGTAGAAGAGTTTTTACTTTATACAAGAGACCTTTATGCCATACTCTATCAAACGCCTGCTGCACGTCCAGGAAGGCAGAGGAGCAGTACTCTTTTCTTTCCATTGCCCTTCTTATCACAGAGCAGATTCTATGGACTTGTTCCACAGTGCCATGCTGCTGGTGAAAACCAAACTGGTGGTCTGGGATTTATGGCTCTATGATGAATCTCCTCCAATAATCTGTTCAGCAGGACTGACTCAAAAAGTTTTGATGTTACGGTTAATAGACTAATCGGCCTGTATGAGGTGAGTTCGTTCACTGGCTTCCCCACTTTAGGTATCATAATTACTTGTGATACTCTCCACAGCGATGGAAAGTGTCCAGTTCTTATTATGCCATTAAATAAGATGGTTAGACAAACTATGGCTTTCTTGGGAAGTTCTTTTAACACTTTTTTGTCAATTAAGTTAAACCCAGGAGCCTTTTTGTCCTCCAATTTTGATATTATTGCCACGACTTCTTTCGGAGTTGTAGGCCTAATCGGCAAATCGAGCTGGAAGTCTTGTATTAGGACTGAATCTATGAAGGAGTCATCAGTGTCCGGGTCAGCTTCATTAGGCGTGAATACGTTTGCTAAGTGATCAGTGAAGGCGTCAGCTTTTTCTTGTCTTGTCCTTGCCCAAGTGTTATTCTGCAACCGTAACGGCGGTTTGGGATCCATAGGCCTATTATAGTTCCTACAAGCTCGCCATAGAGAGTAGGTAGTAGCACTTTTGCACTTAAAGAATCTAGATAGCATTCCATAGTTTTGTCTCTTGCATTTTTTATGGCAAGTTTAAGATCCTTGACTGCTTTGTTAAGAGCTCTTTTGTCTAATGAGTGCCTGCTAGTGTGCCATACTCTTCGCAGTCTTTTTTTATTCAGAATAAGTTCTTTTACTTCAAATGAGATCTTATTTTGCCGAGGTCTGAGATTCAGGTCCTCTGGAGACGTTCTCCAGCAGGCAGCTTGAACTGTTGTGGTGAAATGCTTTGTGGCTTCTTCGATATTATCTTCCGTTTTAAGTGCTATTTTTAGGCATAGCTTTGTATCAATTATTTCTCGGAAGCTATCCCAGTCAGTGTATTTGTTGTACAATGTTTGTCTAACTTCTCTTTTGAGAATAGTGGTGCTCACTGTCAATATTACAGGAACATGGTTAGATGAGCCATCGAGGCATGACTCAACATGGAAGAAAAGTCGAGACAGTCCATTTGTAATAAAGAAGTCTAGAACGTCTGGCAGTCTGTTCTGGTCTGTGGGCCAGTATGTTGGTTCCGGAGTTGAGACAGTAGTCAAGAACCATTTATCTATACTTTTCTTCAGCTCCCTTCCACGTGTAGTTATTAATCTTGAGCCCCAATGCGAATGCTTCGCATTCCAGTCACCCCCAGCAATAAATCTGTATCCCAAAGTTACAAAGTAGTCAGAAAACTGTAGTTCAGTAATTTTATGTTTCGGGGGACAATAAATTGATGAGACATTAAAGTCTCCATTCCTGTCACTTACTGCTACTGTGGTAGCCTGGATGTGTTCGGTACAGTAGTTCGATAACACATAGTGTTTTATAGTGGCTTTAATTATCACTGCCGTCCCACCGTGAGCCGTACCATCAGGATGGTTTGTGGAATAGACCTTATATCCTTTGATTCTTATCGAGCTGCTAGTCGTCATATGTGTCTCTGAAATTAACAGAATATCTAGGCTATGCAGACGGATCAAGATGTCCACTTCCTAGATGTTGGGTGCCAAGCCATTGATGTTCCATATACATACATACATAACTTCACGCCAAATCCCTTGCGGGGTAGGCAGAGAGAACAGAGCGCTTCTCTGTCATACTATCATTCTGATTCAAACTTGAGGCATAATCCAACCATGCTTTTTTCTTTCTTTCGACGCTGGATTTCACATCCGCGTCCCACCAGGCGTCACCTCTCAGAATCTTATGCCTCTTTGCACTACCACATACTTCTTTTGCACTATTCACTATACTTTCTTTCATTCTTTCCCAGCATTCTTCAACACCTAGGTCAGAAAGACTCGTCTCATTGAGTCTTTTACTAACTAGGCCTACATACATACTCCGTACACTTTCATCTTCTAACTTCTCACATTTTATCCTTTCAAGCTCTCCGAAATGGGTACGCACTCGCCAGTCTCTCCACTTCTTGAAAAGGCCCACGAAACGGCTTACCACCAGATAGTGGTCCGTATCAAGAGTGGGACCTCTGTAGGCTCTTGTATCCCTTAGAGTATTTCGGAGACGACTATCTATCAAAATCAAATCTATCATACTCTTTTGCTCATTCCGTCTCCACGTATACATGTGAATATCTTTATGACGGAATAATGTGTTAGACACAAGGAGGTTCCGTTCCAGGCATACGTCCAATATCGGCTTACCAGCATCATTCACTCTCTTGTCACCATTCGGACCAAGGACAGCCTCCAGGCCGTCTCGCTTGGTTTCGACCCACCCATTAAGATCACCACACCGAATTATCCTTTCATTTCCCTCAACCAGATCCAGAATATCCCTAAGAGTTTCCCAAAACTACTCGAGTTCGCGGGGATCCGCGGAGCTAATGGGAGCATAAGCTGCGACCAGGAAAACTCGCGTGATCCCCAGTTTTATTCGAACCCAAAGATGTCTTGGGCCTACCAACTCATAATCTTTCACTCCGGAAGCAAAGCGGGAGGAGAGAACGACTCCAACACCCCCACTGGCACGGACGTCCGGGTCCACTCCGGACCATAGGGCTACCATGCCACCGGGGAGGTCCTCGGTCTCACTCCCCCTCCGCTTTGTCTCCGTCAAACATAAGGCATCCAGGCATCTCTCATTTAATACATCCATCATCTCATTCATCTTTCTTGCCATGCTACCTCTAACATTCCACGTGCCTATACGGCACTCCCCTCTCCTCGTCCCGCCAGGATTGGCGCTGCGTGAAGGGTGGCGGCCCCCTTCGCCGCATGCGCATGCAGCCGCACCGACGGGGGCTAATCGGTGCCCGTCGCTTCCGGGGCACGCCCTAGCAGCCCGTCCGGCTGAGTAAAATGTTCTATAAACAATAAAAATGTTCCATATACAATAGATAAATAATAAAAAATACACATACTTTTCATTAGTTTTCTCTATATTACGATCCAAAACCACAACAAAATATTTACTTTTACTAGGCCATAAACTTTACATATACCCTATGGATTAACAGTGTTTCCAATCGGTAAAAAAAACTAACAAATCAAGAAAAAAATAAAATCTATGATGAAATCAGACTAAAAGGGGGGTGCCCATGTCTTCCAACTGCCCATCCCTCCCCTACCTCCCATACTATTATGTTATATTTCCTAATATTACCACATGCGACGTTAAACGCGTTAAATGCTTCCAAGAGATATTACAAGTTTCACTACAATAATGTAAATTTACGCAAAATGACTTATAATTCTTATTTCCACGGGAATTATAATATGATATAGGATACCTTAATTCGCTGCCATAATAGGTTTGGTCATTGTTTTTATCGAGAAAAAACCACTACATAAATGTGACATTTATTTTTGTCGTAATATCTTGGACACAATACACACAGCGCCCTCTAGTTCCAAGTTAAGTAACTAAATGCTTGTGTTATGGATACTAGATAACTGATATTAATACATATACACTTTCTTTTGTAAATACATACTTATGATACATAGAAAAACACCCAGACACCACACAAGTATTCATGTTTGTCACAAATATTTGTGCTCGGGTGGGAATCGAACCCCAACCTCATTGATGCAGCTGGTAGTGCAATGCGCCACGAGATCCGGCAAAAGATTAAGGTTCGATTGTTGCCTGACTTTATTTAATTGAATTCATTTATAAAGTAAAGAATAAATTGTAGGTATTTTTATACTTGTTTAAAAATTCGTACAATAGCCTAAAGGGATAATTAATTACGACTAAGATTGTTATTTTATGTTATAAAAGTACCTCTTAATTGGCAAAATCAGCAAGAATGGGATTTTCGAGATTTTTTTTAATTTGAAATCTTTGAAGACAATTGTAACAGCGGATTATGAAGGAAAAACAGATGATGGCGTTCATAAAATTTAGTTATTTTTTTTAGTCTGATTAAATACTTGTGTTATTTCACTAAGTGGTCCAATACTGCTAATCTTAAATAAGTGTGAAATTATATACGGCTGGTAGGTACCCTAGCATGGGCTTCGGTTGCTGGTTCACCACCAAAAAAAACGCTACAGTGGTAAAGTGGTAGAGCCACACAGTTCGTTGCATGAATGGGCCACCTCGACCGGTGAAATACCGCGACCTCTCAGAATATCAACGTAAACTGGCTCTTGCCGCGTTTCGCTCGGTGAGAGAGGTATCTGGAGGCTCAACCCCCTTCCCCGTCCCCTTCCATATCTCATTGTAAGGGCTGGCAACGCAACTGTAACACTATTTGTGTTCAGGTGTCCATTGGCGGCGATTGTTGTTCACCATCAGGTGATACGTCTGCTCATTTGCCTTCCAATACCATAAAAAAACGTATTTTGTTAGAGGAGTACTGAAATTATTTGTTCATTCTCATATTTTAAAAATGTCAGTACGTTTATCATAAATATATTATACACTTCATTTGCAGGTGTTAACAAAATTAAATATTAAATATACTTTAACGTGTAACAAATTTTAAAAGAATTGCTGTTACTGTGGTTATGAAAAAAAAACAATAAAAACCTCTTTAGCCAGTAATAATGCTGGCCGTAAATACGTAATGCTCTACTATTGTCTATGTAAATACATTCCATTGGAATTAGACACGAATCGCGAGAGAATGGCAACACTATTTCCATTGTAACATTTCACGCCAATACCTGGCAGTTCCACTTTTCTTCGTGGCTCTTTTGTTCCTCTGTACAAAGCAGAAAATATAGAGAACCCAATCAGGTATCTGTCTAAATGTCCAGCTATCCGACAAGTTGGGTGGTTAACGCAACCCTTTCTGTAATATTCCTGAATACACAATTGTTTGAGGGAAAATGTCTATAAAATCGTTTTTTCCTAGGTTTCATAGATTTATGTGAATCAAATTTGGATTGAAATATGCAAATTTATATAGAACTAGCTAACCCCGCGCACTTTGCTTGTTTGGAACTTTGGAAGCAATAATTAAAAGATAATTTTGAAGTAGCCTAAATTACTTCTTAATGCCAATAAAAGTCCCGTCAAAATTGGTCCAGCCATTTCAGGAACAAACAGAAAGACAGACAAACAAAAATTTAAATTTATTTAGGTATTTCTTTGTATATATATTATTATATACTGTACATACACCAAAATGTGTGTGTACACCAAAATAGCATATATTAATCATAATGAATGTAGTCTAATCTAGGAAGCAATTATTTCAACATTACAAACAGAAACTTCAATTTTATTTATATAGGTATGTATGTAGGTATAAATAACTGGTTACGAAACGATATTTTTTATTAAAGTGTCGGATTCTATGTAGGTATTCAAAGTAGAATATGTATTTAGGTAAAACAATATTAATACTCTGTACATACATAACTTCACGCCAAATCCCTTGCGGGGTAGGCAGAGAGAACAGAGCGCCATAGGGCACGATTCTTACACACCTCACTCGCTTCGTTGACTTTCATAACTCTTTTCATGCACGCGCGTCGGTTTTTGAGGCTCTTAACATCACCTTCCTCCAGAACACGTTCTATTTGGTCTTGGAATGTGTGTCTTGGCCGTCATCGACTCCTACATCCGTCCGCTTTTGCATTGTATATCTGCTTAGTCAGTCTTGCGTCAACCATTCTTTCTACATGTCCGAACCATCGGAGCATGCCCTTTCTTACTTTTACACCGACACTCTCTTTCAAACTCTGTATTAATAATAAATCTATATATGTAATAAAATTGAATATAAATTTATAACCGTAAGTAATAAAAACATGTTATTTTAATCAGACGACTGTAGTAATTCATTAGGAGGCGTGATGTTTCACGCAACGCGAGGACGCATATAATTTTCATATGTGTAATAACAATAATAATGTATAATAATATAACATAACTTCACGCGTTTTTGTTACCCGAAGGTGTAGGCAGCGGCTGTTAAGCCTCGTCTCGCCGTTATGTTTACGTCCCAAAATGGAATAGGTGGAGAACCTATTGCCATACCGGGCTCAGAGTTTTCAGTCAACGATATTTATCACACATAACTTCCGAAAACAATTTCGAAAAGTCATTGGTGTGAGCCAGTGTCAGGAATCGAACCCGCACCTCTGGATCAGAAGCCGTGTGCTCGACCACTGGGCCACCGAGACTATTATAATAATATCTTGGACAGAATACACACAGCGCACTCTAGCTCCAACCAGTGGTAAAGTCACAATCGGTGAAATACCACGACCTCTCGGAATATCGACGTGAAGTGTTTCATGCCGCGATTCGTTCGGTGAGAGAAGTATCCGGAGGACTGATCCCCTTTCCCCTTCCTTTCCCCGCCTACTCTCTTAAGGGGCGGCAAGGCATCCCAGAGTTCAAAGGGGTGCTTGCTCCATTGCTCTCCTATCCCATAAAAAAACTAAGCAACTAAATGCTTGTGTTATGGAAACTAGATAAAGGATATTAATACATACATACTTTTTTTTGGAAATACATACTAAAAAACATAACATTACATAATATATAAAATAACACCCAGACGCCATACAATGATACAAACATTCATGCTAGTCACAAATTTTTGTACTGGGGTGGGGATCGAACCCGCCAACCCCGATTCTGCAGTCGGTACTTTAAAAATCAAAGAAAAGATTTATCATTGATTTGCAATATAACTTTCTATTTACTAAGGATTAGTCCGATCCGATTCTTCCTTAAACGGTCAACTGGTCAAGCACCCCGCTTCTGATTCAAGAATTCGTGGGTTCGAATCCTGGCTCACACCAGTGACGTCTCGAAATTCTCTTCGGAAGATATTTAGGATAAATTAAGATGACTGAGAACTTTGTGCCCGGTGTATTTTCTTTTTGTTCGCCACATGCTCCATCTGGGACGTAAACATAACGGCGAGTTGAGGCTTAACAGCCGCTGCCTACACCTTCGGGTAGAAAAAGACGTGAAGTTATGTCATCAAATAATAGGTTATGTTTGATTCAAAACACAAATATAAAAGTAATTGTAAAAATTTCTGGTAAACATCAAATATTCTGGTTTAGTTTCAAAATAATTTTATGCAATCATAAAAATATCTACTTTTAATTTTATAGCAACATTATGTTATTAAAACGTATATCATAACGCTATATCGCGGTACTTTCGGTATCAGAATCGATTAGAAAATATATATATATACAATTTTCAGCTATTCGATTGCGAATTGCGATTTATGGTCGTGGAATGTTGTTTTCGTTTAGAAATATTTCGAATGCAATGTTTCGTTATTGCGTTCAGATAGTAGCATTTATTTTGCAGTGGTCCAGAATATTATATATTAATATTATATGGTAACGAACACGTAAACATAACTCCACGCCTTTTTCTACCCGAAGGTGTAGGCAGTGGCTCTTAAGCCTCGACTCGCCGTTACGTTTACTTCCCAGACGGAATAGGTGGCGAACCTATTGCATACCGGGCACAAAGTTTTCAGTCATCGATATTTATCACACATAATTTTCGAAATTAATTTCGAAGTCATTGGTGTGAGCCAGGATTTGAACCCGCGTCCTCTGGATTCAGAAGCGGGGTACTTGACCACTGGACCACCGAAACTCACAAATGATAATATATGCTAATAATCAAATCAATGATGTGCTGGTGAGAGGCACTTGGCCTCAACCGACGAGCATGTATGAGAGCGATAATGAGAGTGGAGATAGCGAGAAATGCATGTCAGGATCGTAGCAAATGGAAAGAATTAGTCTCTGCTTACCCCCATGGCCAAAAGGCGTGATTGTAAGTATGTATGTAACGGTAAGTAATACAACCCATCTTTTCCCGTGAGTGTTGTAAACGGGGATTTCATGTGATGCGTACCATCTCTCACGTCTCTGTGGCTTAGTTCAGCTCTTGGACTTCTTGTGAAGAGATCCTGAGTACTAATATTGCCTCACACCGTGAATTTTCCACGATTTTGAAGTGAATAACTTCTTATGAGAACTTATACCGCTTCGTTACATAACGCGTCACAGTGCCAGCTTTTCTTTGTATCACTTATTTTAATATACTACGCTAGCCGTATTTTGGACAAACACTTCGTCCTTTAGAACCCTTTTTACGCATACCCTGCCGGTGTTGCCGGGATTGCCAGCAACGACGACGACCGCGGCAGGGTTTTGTGGGACTCGTCGGCAAATTGTAGCGTGGTGCCGGTATACCGTTTCTTTACCCGCTTCTACTTCGAAAGTTAGGCAGTTAAAATGTTCCGGTACACGTGATCAAGAAGTTTGTAACTAAGTCTTTATAACTACAACAAAACGTCGACATTTTCAACCAACTTCACCATTACTAAGGTGTATCGTAAAACGAACAATTGAGTTAGTATACTTTCACGACATGTTTTACACTGAAAGCGACGCTATTTCACTATTATATTACTCGAAGAAAGAAAGAGAATGAGTACGATTGTAGCTAGTTTTAGCTTGAGATTTTTTGCGCTAAGTAATAATCATCATTTGCCTATTGCAGTCCACTGCTGGACATAGGCATCTCCCAATTTGCGCCACAACATCCGAATCTCTGCCTTCCGCATCCAGTCTTTTCCAGCAGCCTTTCTGAGGTCGTCTGACCATCGGGCTGGTGGGCGTCCTACACTACGCTTACCAAGTCGCGGTCTCCACTCGATGACCTTCTTGCTCCATCTACCATCGGTCCTTCGGCAGATGTGACCAGCATGATAATAAGTAATAATAATAAGCTAATATTTACGGGATAATTGTTTTTTAGTTTCATGCGGAATGGTTGCAATTTTATGAACATATTTTTTTACAGTGGATGCCTTTTTTAGGTGTTTGATTTATTTCAATAAATCCGTCTACCATTAGACACTGCTTATTATAAATCATTGCAATATCAATTTTAAGTTTTTGGATTGACTGATATTATCTAATATATAAAATTCTCGAGTCTAGATGTGCGTAATTGAACTCCTCCGAAACGGCTTGACCGATTCTCATGAAATTTTGTGTGCGTGTCGGGTAGGTCTGAGAATAGGACAACGTCTATTTTTCATCCCCCTAAATCACAAGGGTAGCCCACCCCTCAATTTTTTTTTTAATTTTTCGACATATTTCTGTTTCTTATTTTTTTTATAAAACGGGATACAAAAATACATGCAACCCTAAATTTTCAACCCCCTACGATCAACCCCTATTTTTTAAATTTTATTTTTCGGCAAGACAACGTTTGCCGGGTCAGCTAGTTTTTTATAAAAACTCAATTGCTGTCAAAAAGGGTACATTTAAAATTGTGACAGAATAAGAGGGATTGTTGGTTTTATATAAAAACTAGCTGATCCAGCAAACTTTGTCTTGCCAAAAATATAAGTTGTTGATAAACGCGGATAAAATAGCGGTTGTTTATAGATAGGTAAAAATTCAGGTTTGAATGCTGCCTCATAAAAATATATAATAATAATAAACAAATACCAAACCCGCACACAAAATTTTATGAGAATCGGTCAAGCTGATTCGGAGGAGTATAGTAACTAACACTGTGACACGAGAATTTTATATATTAGATTATAGCACTTCTCCAGTATATCTGTATATGTAACGTTTACTTTCTAGCTCTGGGGAGCTAGAAAACTGTAACTACAACTTAACCACTAAAGCAACTCTTACCGACGGTTCGGGTCGCAACTTCTTATTTTAACCGAATCGAAGCAATTGTCCATTCCTATGGGTATATTCTGTATATACCAATAACAATAAAAGTACGCGAAACATAAGTTATATCACGCGAACATTTGGGAATACCGCCATTATTTTCTTATATATAAAAGTTAAGTAGATTAGATACTTCGTATTGTGTTAGCTTTCGAACGACAGCAAAGAATTGGGTTCATAATTTGGATTAGGTGTACCTTTTGTGTATGAAATGAAGCTGTGATCATTAATACAATCATTTATTTTTTTGCGTTAATTGCGTATTCTTTTTAGTTTTTTTTTACATAACATCACCGCCTTTTTATCCGTAGGTGTGCTGCCTATACCTACGGGAAACTCTTCTTAGGTAGGTAATCCTCGATTACCAATTACCAATAAAAGTCCCGTTAAAATCGGTCTATCCATTACTGAGATTACAAATAGAGAGACAGTCAGATTAGATGAGAAGAGTAGATTGTAAAACATGTTATTTTGGTGTATGTAGTAGAAAACTGTTATTTCAATATTACAAACAGACATTTCAATTTTATTTATACGTATAGACCTAGAATTTTATTTATATTTTATTAATAAATTCTTCTATATCTTTAATAAAGTAATGTAAATCTTTAATACCTCTCACAATCAGACTCTGATTTCGATCGCAGTTTGAAACATTAAAAAAAAAGGTCAAACTTTTACTTCGCAAAAGCTTTGAACATAAAAGATGCATTAAAATTCACTTTGGAGCTAAGTTTGTTATGAAATATTTCTTGCTAGATTAATGGCATAACAATCTTTTCACTCTTTCTTGTTTATAATGGAAACTAGCTGACCCGGCGAACTTCGTGCCGCTATATCATCTTATAATTTATTCTTTCAATTTCTTGGCATTACTACGTTAATTAGGTATAACAATTTGACCTTTTTGCTTCGAATCACTCTCACGATTGCTGGAAACTACATTAAAATTTGTTGCGCTGAAATATCAGTCAGGTTTGATGCTAGTTTGGTGGAAGAGACAGTCACTTAACAAGCATACATACAAAACTTCATGCCAGAATAAAGCACCGATAAGGGCGATTGTTACATGCCTCACTCGCTTTTTTGACTTTCATAACTCTTGTCATAAACGCGCGTCGATTTTAAGGCCTAACCTTCCTCCTGAACGTCTTTCATTTGGTCATGCAAAGTGCGCCATGGCTGTCCTCGACTCCTACATCCGTCCGTTTTTGTACTCTATAGCTGCTTAGTCGAATGTTTTTGGTCCATTTTTTTCATGTCCGAACCATCGGAGCATGCCCATCTTACTTTTATACCGTCAATCTTTTTTAATCCTTAATCTATTTAACTTCCTTCCTTGCAGCCTAGTTTTCGACGCGGTCAGCGCTCTTCAATTCTCACATTATTTAGCAGTGAGATACAGTAGGATTACCTATTACTCAATTATATTTCAGACTATTATTATTTACCAATTTTACCAATAGAACAGGCTGCTTGACATTATACCTTATACATTTGTTTCACTGAACAAATATCATCTGTGGTCATCTAACAATTAAGCATAAAAAAAACATAACTTCACGCCTTTTTCTACCCAAAGGTGTAGGCAGCGGCTGTTAAGCCTCGTCTCGCCGTTATGTTTACGTCCCAAATGGAATAGGTGGCGAACCTATCGCCATACCAGGCAGTGGGCACAAAGTTGTCAGTCATCGATATTTCTCACACATAACTTCCGAAAATTTCGAAAAGTCATTGGTGTGTGCGAGGATTTGAACCCACTACTTCTTGAATCAGAAGCGGGGTGCTAGCCACTGCGCCACCGAGAGTATTTATCTAGACTGCAGGAATACATTGCAGGAGTACTGGCGCCGAGTTTCAGAAATGCAATTAGCACGAAATGCCACAGTAATCAAGTAGCCAAGTCAATTAGTGACGTCCGGCATAACCGTCAAGCGGAACATTTAATCAAATAGCAGTTGTCTTTGATATCAGTAAAACCATAGATATAACAATAATAGAACGGCAATAGTCACCCAAACAACGTGACCAAAAATGGGTCGTTGATGTTTGAGTGACTTATCAATGTGTGTGTGTACAAAGTGCCTCTAAGGCCCGTAAGATCAATCATAGTTAAAACTGTCGATTTTCTAAACTATAGTCAATTTTAATCTAGAGTTTAAACCTGCCTCGTAAGATCAACAGCGAAATGGACATAGATTACGTAAACTAAGTTTAGTTTTCGACAGATGGCAACATTTGGTTATTTAATGTCCATATTTCGCTCATCATTCACTCTTTTGTACATTGTCTGTGGCATATTGCGTGAAAAAAAACTCTTTTTCTCTTTCTTTTATGCAGTTTTATAGTGTGACCATAGATTTAAGAAAAATAGATCGGCAATAGTCACCCAAACAACGTGACCAAAAATGGGTTGTTAATGTGTGAGTGACTTACGGGGCTCGTGGCTCATTGGTAAAACAACCGGCTGCAGCACTGAGGTCGGGAGTTCGATTTTCGCCCGAGTACAAATATTTATGACAAACATTAATATTTGTGCGGCGTCTGGGTGTTTTTCTATGTATTATAAGTATGTATTTACAAAAGAAAAGTATATATGTATTAGTATCCGTTATCTAGTGTTCATAGCACAAGCATTTAGTTGCTTAGTTTGGAACTGGCCCTGTGTGATTTGTGTCCAAGATATTATTATTATTATCAATGTGTTCGTAAAAAGCGCTTCAAAACGTTAACTTTTACAAAGTTAATGTTCATGTGTGGAAATGTAAATAAAATATACGCGGTTCCCAAAATCTAATATAAGCGGTTGCTGTGATTTGATGCTATTAGTAAATTTTTCCTGACATGTGCCATCTATTGTAGTATATGCTAAATCTATGTACGAACCCACAATCGTTGTGTCAGATGTCAGCTGATAAACGACCGCCATTTTTAAACTAGGCAGGACCACGGTTTAAACGGCCAAATCTGCTAGTGTAAGCTAAACTGTAGTTTAAACTGTTATTGGGGGTTTATCTAGCATTGATCTTACGAAATAAACGACAGATGAGGTTTAAACTAGGTAAAATAGTTTAAACTGTGATTGATCTTACGGGCCTTAGTGTCAACTTTTACATAATTATTCTGCATGTGTTGCAACATCCTGAGAATCGCATTCTCGCGGTCGCGCTGTCAGTGATGATTAGTAGTACATTTTTACTGACATGTGTCATCTACTATAGTCTATGATAAATCTATGAGTAAAACAGTGGCCATTTAATATCGACCATCTAACTTTCATTGTTTTACTTGAATTCAAAACCACTGATTGAAATGTCTGAGTAGATACACTCTGAACTTGTAGAAAATATTATGTGGGATAGCGTTATAATCTTAAACATTAATAGGTGTTTACTTCTTGGCACATATCTGTTGTTGTTGTAAAATACTTTGTTTAAGACATTTTGATAAAATATAAAATTAATTTTATTTTTCGATTTTTAGTAATGTTAATGAGTCTCGATAGTCCAGTGGGCGAGCACACGGCTTCTGATACAGAGGTCCGGGTTGTGTCACACTTTGTGTGAGCCAGTGTTCACGTCACAACTCGGATAACCTTAATCAACTTTGCGAGTAGTATGTAGGCACTTCAAAATCAACTACTCGCCTGATAAAATCGCGGTATCGGTACTAATTAATCGCACATAAGGGAACCTAGGAATAATACTCTATATATTCTTCTAACACCTTCAATAAGCACGTCTTATTTACGACGCATCGGGGTGATATTCTAACCCCATGTTGTCACTGTACCCAGTTACTTGCAAGAATAATGGTTGGACCTTTCCCGTTCGTCTAGCGAGAATATATTGCGGTTGTTAAAGGAATATCTATTTAAATACCAAATGGACCGAGGAAATGATGGTTTATTTGATTTGTTATTTCAATCCCTTCAATACATTAATATTAGAAAAAAAAGCAGTACGAAACGGACGTGATTATAACTTTACGACCTACGATTATGGCTAGATACTGGCACATACAATTTGGAATTTCTTACCTTTTTTGAACTACTACCCCTTTTCAGCGTTACTAAGGACTCTGAAAAGTGGTTAAGATACGACACTTACGACACGATTTTACTTACGAATATCTAGTATATATCTATTTATATTATACTAGCTGACCCGGCGAACTTTGTTACGCATTAAAAGTAATTAATGAGTAAATTTTGGATATCATGAGATTCAATTTGTGTAATTTATCGGCTTTAACTGCTGTCCCGCTATGTCAATACTGCAATATCTTCGAAAATATTCATTTAAATTGTATGCTGTAGTAAAGAGGCAGGATCATCTATATTACATGCATAACCTATTTAAGATCTACTTAATTGGATGAAAATTAATGTTGTAATGTTTAAAATCATTTCGTAAATAAGTTATTTAACGGTGGTAGAGCCAAGCAGTTCGCTGCATGAATGGACCGACGTGGGGTCGCTCATGCCGCGTTTCGTTTGGTGAGAGAGGTGCCCGGAGGCCCTTCCCCATCATTTCCTATCCCCAATCCCTTAAAGGTTGGCAACGCAACAGTAACACTATATGTCCTACCATGTGTCTTACCATGTCTCTCATATAGCTGCCAAACATGGGCGCTAGCTCAGAAACATCTTCTGTAACTAAGAACATGCCGAAGAGGAATGGAGAAAAGTATGATTGACGTCACAGTAAAAGACAAAAAAGACCGGAAGATATTAGATCCCACACAAAGATAGAAGATGTGATTACAAAGATTAAACTATTAAAATGGCGATGGACAGGTCACATGATAAGGGAAAGCAGATCAAAATGGACACAAATTATTACAGAATGGCAACCACGTGACGCAAAGAGAAAAAAAGGGAGACAGGTTACAAGATGGACAGATAATATTAAGAAGGTAGCAGGGATATCCTGGTCAAGACAAGCTACGAACCGTAGCAAATGGCAGCAGCTGGAAGAGGCCTGTGTCACTTGACACGCTGACTACTAAACCGTGTAATCCGATGTGTTAGATTAAGATTCTATGTAATAAAACTATGTATTTTGTTTGAGTCAGCAATAAAGGCTAATAATCTTTAAAAAAGGCTAATTTCTTACAAAACTGGCGAGACGTATCATAATATTAATGCCACAAAATATATAAAAACGTTTAACTTAACCTGACCAGCAAATGAAAAAATAAATTCATTCACATGAGTATGCCATAGACTAACATTTTTATGTGGGTACAGCGCAAGACCTTTGATTTTTGGGGTCTAGAGATTGTCTGTTATCGAATTTTCTATTTGCATATTTCTCCATAACTTGAAAATAAGGTTGTCGAATTAAATTAGGCAAATCTGCCATTTTTTAGAGCTATAAAGAAAAACTTATCGGATTTTAAGTTATTCATTTGTCGTTTTTTTTTATGGGATCGGGAATTATCCAAAAAATACTTCTAATTTTTGTGCGGACGATCCGTTATATTGTTGAACAATAAAAAATAAAAATACAGAGCATGGCACTTCTCTAAAGTAACTTTCTAATGGTGAATAAGAATTGTTAAAATCAGTAACAGTAGTAGAGTCTTGCAGTTCGCTCCATGAATGGGCGTGCTCAACCGGTGAAATATCACGACCACTCGGAATACCGGCGTGAAGTGGCTCGTGCCGCGTTTCGTTCAGCGAGAGAGGTATCCAGAGGCCCGATCCCCTTTCGATTCCCCTGCGGGGAAAGCAGGGGCCTTTCCCCTCCTACTCCCTTAAAGGGCGGCAACACACCGCGGTATCCATGGGCGGTACTTACCATCAAGTGACCCATTTTCTCGTTGGCCCTCCTATCCCATAAAAAAAATCGGTACACTACATTATACTTATAGTTTATCGATTACTGGATGACAACCAAATCTCTACTCTTCATAATATTTGTAAAGAGAATCTGACATAATCGAATCACAAGGTTGGCAGCCCTCGTTGGTTCGCAAAAGTTTTTTTTTTTCGGTCACAAATTCGATTATTCTAAACGATATCTCCCTGATATTGTACTTCTGATATTTGTTTTTTTTTCTATCCACAATATTTTACTGTTTTTATCTTTTATTAAATTTCATATTTTGGGGTATTGGGTTGATCGCAGATGCGGTTGATTTTTTCGTGATTTGGAAGTCAAATCAATATATTGTATCGTGTAAGAGGCAGTGTGAATGTGCCGTATTATGTTAAAAAAGTTTTTTCTTATTATTATTATTATATGTATAGCTAATTTTATGTTAATAAATAGTTGACCCCTCGAACTTTGTTACGCCTCGGAAAAAATAAATGAGTAATTGTGGGATTTTTTTTAGTTCGCAAATAAGTCATTATTTCTCGTAAAAAGTAAGGAAATGAAAATGGTAATTATACCTATGAGATAGACATATTCCATCCCGGACTTTTTCGTAGACCTACTGAAGGTGTATAATAATGTAGTACATTGTTTTGATTTATCACTTATGGTTCAGCCAGCGTTTGCAATTAATATCCTATACAGAGAATTATACATGAAAACCAACCCGTTCACTTCCTCTACCTATTAAAATTCACATCAAAATCTGTTGCGTAGTTTCAAAGAACTAACCATATAAAGGGACAGGAAGCGGAAAGCGACATTGTTTAATACTATATAGTTATTTAATAATCGAATGCAGGGAAGTAACGTCATGTTTTGATGAGAGAACGTCAGCTCTGGTAGAAGGAGTATTCATTGGAATGATACCCAAAACCACAAAAAATTTAGCCTCCTTATTTGTTATATAAGTATATAAAAATCATATACTAAAATTATTTTTTAAAGTGAAACTTTTATTACATCGTCTCAAACTTTTTCGTCTGCGTGTTGCATGTCGCGTGACGGTCGGCCGCGGAGTAGGGATAAAGTGAAAGGCGCTCGTCAGAGCGCCTTTCACGTCTATTATCGTTTATTTACACGTACAAACAACACAATAAATATATTTGTTTGTTTGCACTCGGGTGGGATCGAACCCGCCCCGACCTCGTGTTATCGGTAGTGCGGTTTACCGATGCACCACGAGGCCCGTATGAATGATTGTCTAATTACCGTCCTCTTTACCAATTTCGACACATTTTCAAGGATCGGGTTTGTTTGTTTGTTTGTTTTTTACATACATACATATACGTACGTACGTATTGCAGGCGGAGAAAAAAAAAATTATATTATTAATATAACAAATGACACGATAAAAGGGAATATAATAAATTCGTATGTATTGTAAACGACGGAGGCTTTTAAGTTTCCAATTCAAAAAAAGTGAACTACATATATGTGACACAGTTATGTTCGTCAATTTATTAGCGATAAGATAGTGCTCTTTATATATGTATTTGTCACATTTTCATAATAAATCAAAATATCATATTTACTGGAGGAAAAAATGTCGTTTTGTTTTGTAAAGATCCTTTGTTGTAATGTTGTCAACGTTTAATAGGTGTCGCGTTAACCCTAGTGCCGTAGCTGGAATACTTGTCGATTCGGGCGACATCTATCGATATAATACGATATTACGGCAGAATCATCAATAGTAGCAACCTAGTAGCGCCATCTAGGAATTATTGTCGTGATCACGTAAAATAAAAAACATTTATTAAACCCTATTAACAAATACAAGATGGCAACTAAATTAAAATCGCCCTTTTCGCACAATCCCCTGAAAGCCGGTGACGTCCGGTTCGATTTCAAATTAAACTAGTTTTCTCTCTCTTTGCAAAACTGCCACTGACTTGTAACTAACGAATTAGTGGAGGAAGCATACTGACGCCTTTCTTACTTTACTTAAGTTTCCAATTCCAAAAAGTGTGCCAGGATTCGAACACGCGACCTATGCGATTCGGAAGCCGTGTGCTCGACCACTGGACCACCGGAACTACATATATGTGACACAGTTAAGTTCGTCAATTTATTAGCGATAAGATAGTGCTCTTTATATATGTATTTGTCACATTTTCATAATAAATCAAAATATCATATTTACTGGAGGAAATATTTTATGGTAACTAAAATACGTGAACAGTGACTTACATTCGATTTTCGAAAAAAATTATATTTCGAAAGTTTTTAGTTAAATGTCTATAATGTGAAAAAAAGTTTCACTTTTACGGTGGTTTCATAAAACTACACAAGTTTTTTTCAGTATCATTTTTTTTTAAGAAATCTCGGTAGTCCAGTGTCGACACCAATGTCTTTTCATTTCTTTTTTAAGTTTCGTGTGATAAATATCGTTGGGACATTAAAATTCAGCGAGTCAAGGCTTAACAGCCGCTGCTTACACCTTTGGTTAATAAGGCGTGATATTAATTACTTTTAACATTAATAGAAAAGTTCTCTTTTCATTACACATAACTTCCCAAAAGTCATGGGTTTAACTTTATTTATATTTTTTCCTTTAAAATTTCAAAAGCTAAAATAAATAATTCACGGAAAAATCAATTCTATTAACAATGCAAAGTTCAACAGCAATATATCGAAGTGATCTTTGCCAAATCCTCGTCGGGAATCAACGGGATGAACGAGAGCTAACTACCCATATTTAAAATTC
This sequence comes from Euproctis similis, assembly GCA_905147225.2. Taxonomy (NCBI): domain Eukaryota; kingdom Metazoa; phylum Arthropoda; class Insecta; order Lepidoptera; family Erebidae; genus Euproctis; species Euproctis similis. The sequence goes on along the minus strand of LR990113.1, from coordinate 3,504,801 downwards.
GTTAACGTACCAAAGACTTAAATCCGATTTAGTTTAGTAATGTTGGCACCAACTCAAACGGGCTTCCCCGTGATTTAGTATGGAGCACAGCGTCACAGCGTTTGAACTTTTCTTGTGTGGCCATAGAGACGGTGGAGATGCTATTGTGCCATGTATTTTGGCTTCAATCACATGTTTAATGTAAAAACATAACATAACTTCACGCCTTTTTCTAGCCGAAGGTGACTCGCTGTTATGTTCATGTCTCAAATGGAATAGTTGGCGAACCTATTACCATACACCGGGCAAAAAGTTTTCAGTCATCGATATTTATTTCAAAAGTAAGATATCTAATTAATTTTGAGATTAATTATATTTTCGGCACATAATCACAAGGGCATTCAATTATTGAGTAGTTGTCTCGTAATCTGAGGCTTGTCGAGTACCTCTCAAAAATTCTCTTACAAAGCTTTCGGCGTAGTGATACTTTCTTGCACAAAATTATTGCGAAGGTAGCCGCTTAGTAATGGGCAGAAGTGGTTAGAAGGGACATAGTCGCCAATAGCAATAAAACTGAACTGAACATATCTTAATTATCTTAACGACATCTAGTGAAATCATGTTAATTTTTTTACGCAACACAATTCCCTCCAATTAAATTTAAGAAGAATTGTCGTAGATGGGTATCGAACTTTTACTACTACGGTCTTCTTATGACTTATTTATAGTCTGAAATTCACAATAATAAGCAACTACAATACTACAATACTAGTAGCGCAGTGGTCGAGCACACGGCTTCTGATCCAGAGGTCCGGGTTCGATTCCAGACATTGGCTCACACCAATGACTTTTCGAATTTTTTTTCTGAAGTTATGTAAGATAAATATCGATGACTGAAAAACTTTGTGCCCAGTATGGCAATAGGTTCGCCACCAATTCCATTTGGGATGTAAACATAACGGCGAGACGAGGCTTAACAGCCGCTGCCTACACCTTCGGGTAACAAAAGGCGTGAAGTTATGTTATGTGTTATACTATTTCATTCATATTGACGACTTGCGGCAAATTTTTACCTATTATCGAAAAATATAGGTAGGTAAAACCCAACATAAGTTGAACAAAATTTTTCCAATTAAATGAATCTTTTTATGCAGCTCTGAGTCAAAATGATCATGACTTCAGATTATATAAGAAAATATAAATTTTCTCTCATAACCGCCTGGTATATGATGCAACATTTACCAGGCGATTAGGTTATTAGAAAAAACTAGAAATGAAAGACCAATAATATTATTATAATATTAATAGTTTTATTATTCTTTATTGTAAAATAACATAATTTTACCTAAATCGCATCTAAATACTTAAAACAATTCCTTATAAAGCTATAATAAATAAAGTAGTAAAGTATTTTCGCTTATTCGAATTTTTCCTGTGTGCATTTAATATGAGGATAGTTTGTAATCACAAATAAAGTATATTTATACTCACAAATAATTATTATATATTAATTATTTGTGAATCCAAACCATCCTCAAATCCTCTTGAACACATACACATAAAATAATTCAAATCGGTCCAATCGTTTAGGAGGAGTCAACACACGTAAAGAATATATTTATTGATAAACAGTAGGATAGATCGCGTGATTTGTGGCCACAAAGGTTTCAGTAGATTCTTGGCGCTTACTTAGCATTGTCCAATAGTGAATGTTTGGACAAATATTTGAGTTTGGGCCACAATTTGCTGCGAACTAAGACGTTTTATTGAATTAGATGACGCCCTGTTTTGAATGTTTCAATATATCATTACTATTGGGAATATCTATGTTCTTCACTGAATTTGGATTATGGAAACTTAGGACGTTTATATAAGACCTATATTATATAAGGCCATTCTGCGTGACTTCATTCTGAGTAGTAAACACAACTTTCCTACTTGGATATGATTTACGTAAACTTCAAAGTCTCCAAAAAAGGCGGTGACATAAATTGGGCATTATTTGTTTAGTAGTCGAAATCTATCACACATATTTTGACCATATTAGTAGAGCCAAACAGTTCGCTACATAAATGGGCTGGCTCATACATAACTTCACGCCAAATCCCTTGCGGGGCAGGCAGAGCGAACAGAGCTCTATAATTCATGATTCTTACACGCCTCACTCGCTTCTTTGACTTTCATGACTCTTTTCGTGCACTCACGTCGATTTTTAAGGCTCCTAACATCTTCAAAACTAGTTTTATTAGGTCATGGAATGTGTGTCGTGGCCATCTTTGGCATCCATCCGTTTTTTCGTTATATATCTGCCTAGTCAATCCATTCTATCGATTCATGTACCAGCTCGACCATTAAAATAACACGACCTGCCAGAAGATGAACGTAAATGTGAATCTTATATAATTAAAATATTATAATCACACACATGTTCAGAATAGTCTAAAGTATTAATATCGGTTCATTAATCCTAGAGTTCAATTGCAAATAAACAAGCAAGTAATATAATATTACTATGCACAAATTTTACTAATAATAATACTATATAAAATAAGAAAATATTTTAAACAGTGCCCGCTACATTCATTTAAGTACCATCAAGGATACCAATTATGATGACAGCTGTGTTTGATTGCTTTCACTCCACTTACCACAGTCTTCGACAAAATATACCGAACACGAGACTATTTATCTTTTCCAAGTAAACGTCCCCTAGAGGGGAATACTGTTAAGAAATAATAAGTTAGATATGAAGAAATCGCGTGGTCCGCTAGAAGCACATGTCCCGTTCTTTGACAAGGGTTTGACATCACTCCGGTTACCGGTCACAGGACCTGCCACAATTTCAAGCAACCTTTTCCAATGACACTACAAAATTGGGATGTTGTTGGTTGGCACATTGAAAAATCGGGTTTATATGTAAAATAAGTGTAAGTGGTTGTAATTTGTTTTATATAAATGTAATAGCTGACCGAATCTCATGATTTTTTTCTGAGAATAGGACAATATCTTTTTTCATCCCCCTTAATTTTAAGTGATGTCCGCCCCTAAATTGTTTGTTTTTAGTTTTTGATTAAATTTTAGTTTTTCTAAATTTTTGTATGAAACATCATACAAAAATACATACAACCCTAGATTTTCACCTCTCTATTTTTTATTCGTTGATATAAATCTTTATTTTTTTGGCAAGACAACAGACAAATCTTTATTTTTTTAACAGTTCGCTTGCAGTTCGCTGCATGGCTCGACCGGTGAAATACCACGATCTATGGGAATGTGGGCGTATGCCGCGTTTCGTTCGGCGAGAGAAGTATCCGGAGGCCCAATTCCCTTTCCCCTTCCATTTTCCTCCTACTCCCTTAAAGGACGGCAACGCACTATGGTGTACATGGACGATGAGAAGTTACTTACCATCAGGTGACCAGGTTGCTCGTTTCCCGTCGTATCTCATAAAAAAAAAATGGTACGTGGAGTCTCTCCGCGCTAAAGAAGTAAAACTTTGTAATAAACATACATTTATAACACACAATAAATGTAAAAGGAGCACATCTCACTTACATTATGGCGTGCTTCGTGGTGCATTGGTAAAATAAATAATAGTTCAAAAAAACTAAAAAACACGCTTTTTATAGAAAATCGAACTAAAAAATAGAAAATAAATTTCAATGAATATAAATTAATAATAGTGTGAATAAAAAACAAAATTGTTTTATTTTAAAAAAAGCGTGGGGTGCTTTTTAAGATATTATCGAAATGATAATCACTCTACTCATATCTGTCAATAAAATATTTATAACTATTGACACCACGCACCCCACGCTTTTTTTAAAATTTTTTTTTTTTTTATTATAAAATAATAAATAAATTTATTATAAATAGGTTCCACTACCTATTCCATTTCGGAACGTAATAAATCGACTGGTCGAGACTTAGTACCATGGGAGAAAAAAAAGCTATTTTTAAGTATTTTATGTAGTAGATGTCAGTCTCGATGGTCTAGTAGTCGAGCACTACGCTTCTGAATCTAGAGGTCGCGGGTTCGAATCCTCACACTGGCTCACACCGATGACTTTTCAAAGTTCTTTTCGGAAGTTATGTGTGAAAAATATCCATGACTGAAAACTTCGTGCACGGTATGGCAATAGGTTCGCCACCGTGCACCGGTTCCATTTGGGACGTAAACATAACGGCGGGACGAGGCTTAACAGCAACTGCCTACACCTTCGGTTAGAAAAAGGCGTGAAGTTATGTTATGTTACATAATAATTATTGTCAAACTTTTTTTTATGTACCTATTATTTATAACTTCCAAAAATATGAACAATTTTACAAATGGATGTGTAATTAGTTATTATATATTTTATAAACAGAAACCAATGTGAATGAACTGACATCTAATTCAGTTCACAACTCATTGAGGTCACTAAAATAGAGAAGTAGTATTACTGTTAAAAAAGGTTACACTGACTTCTAGAAACACAAACGACAAAATCTTTGACGACAAAATGTTGAAACAACTTTTTATGGATTATATCGCGTTTATTTAGAACTTATTCTCTATTTATTTCCCGACGTTTTGAACTCTTAAAAGAGATCATTTTGTGAAAACTGACTCGTGAAAAGTAAGTGGTAGAGCCAAGCAGTTCGCTGCATGAATAGGCCGGCTCGACTGGTGAAATACCGACCTCTCAGAAGATCGACGTAAACCGCGTTTCGTTCGGTGAGAGAGGTACCCGGAGGCCTACCATCCTTCCCCATCCTTCCCTATCCTGTATCCCTTAAAGGTTGGCAACGCGACAGTAACACTATATGTGTTGCTGGTGTCCATGGGCGGCGTTGGTTGCTCACTATCAGGTGACACCCCTGCTCGTTTGCCCTCCTATCCCATAAAAAAAAGGAGAAAACAGTACCTCCTTAACTATAAAGCCATAAATAACGTAACTAACTAATTTGTCTACTTATTACAAAACATAATATTTAATAAAGTCATCTTTAACAATTAAAATATTTAAAATAGTCGCTTATTTATAAAATCCCTGCCAGCCTAGGTAACAAGGTCTATTGTGTTGTATGACGCGCACGGTTGTGTGTCAAATGTGTTTTGTGAATATATAGAAAAATACCAAGACTAGATAAATATTTCTATTCGGGTGGGAATCGAGTCCACCAATCTCGATTCCAGAGTAGGTAGTTTTACCAATTCACCACAAGTCCGATGTGCTCTATCTACATTTAGTACGTTATTAAATACGTATGTTACAAAGTTTTACTTCTTAAGCATTGACGAGACTTCAAAAGATTGAGAAAGAGACACAGAGAGGGATTTCAAACTTTCTATCTACCTATCTCTTAGATGACTTTGCGTGGAGTTAAACCGAAAAAAAGCAACACTACAATATTATTAATTACTAAAATGCAATTATTAAAAGTCGCAGTCGCTGACATTTTGACCGAAAATGCACCATCCTATCATTTGTGAAAATTTGCATGAATAATTTCAGAGCATATCCACTGTTTTACTGGGCAATTCCATTTTCCTCGGACGTTCCCGCAAATTGTCGCCCGAAGTGGTTCATTGCGCCCAAAGGGGGAATCTCCCCTTTAGTATTTGCTTTGGGTGGGTAACGTTTTTTCGGGATTTCAAGCTAGAATATTCGGCATTTTAACTAATTGCAGTTCATTTTCACTTCATTTTAATTTTATTCGCACACGTTTGAATGAGTCTGGAGAGCGTCTAATGGATATTCGGCAGATCAATATAACTAGCAACTTTGCATATTCTCGTAATTCATATTAATAGTTTGATTTTTATATCAAACTAGCTTTAACCCGCGGCTTCGCTCGCATTGAAGCCATGATATAAGCATCAAAGATCATTACCATAGAAATGAATCAATATAATAACTCTTTTTTTTGCTTAGCTGGGATTATTAATTTTTAAAATTACAACATTCAATGACGTTTAAAAAACTTACAATATACTTTATTGAAATGCATGAACAAACGGTAAAATATATTTCTCTGTAACAAACATAAATAATTTTGGACTTTAAGAATTTTATAAGATACTAGCTGACCCAGCAAACGTTGTCTTGCCGAAAAATAAAATTTAAAAAATAGGGGTTGATCGTAGGGGGTTGAAAATTTAGGGTTGCATGTATTTTTGTATCCCGTTTTATAAAAAAATAAGAAACAGAAATATGTCGAAAAATTAAAAAAAAATTGAGGGGTGGGCTACCCTTGTGATTTAGGGGGATGAAAAATAGATGTTGTCCTATTCTCAGACCTACCCGACACGCACATAAAATTTCATGAGAATCGGTCAAGCCGTTTCGGAGGAGTTCAATTACGCACATCTAGACCCGAGAATTTTATATATTAGATAAATGCAGAGTATCATTATAAGTTGATAATAATAAAGAAAGAAAGAAGAAAAGTAAAATAAAGCTGTTTGTTACGCCAACACGCGATAACTACTCAACCGATCATCATGAAACTTTGTACACATAATCTTGAAAGTATTAGAAGTAACATATGATACTTTCTTTTCTTCTTTCTTTCATTATTATTAACAATTTATAATATAGTCTTACATCCACATTTATATATTAGTAAGTATAGATAAGAAAGAGATTTGCTGTGGAGATTACAATAGTTCAAATGGTTGGCGAAATAATTTGAAGTCTGGACAACGGTTGAGTTGCAAACTAACTGTTCCTATGTACCTAGCAATCAGCTCGACAACTATGCGGTAAGTTCGAAGATTTTCTTTGAACAGACGACCGCTTAAGTGCTTCATCCCCAGTGAAGCATTTATCTTTATGAGGATTATTTTTTTATGTATTTTATTACGACATACAGTGCAAAAGGCAACAGATTTAAGTGTCCAGGACGGCCACGAAATACTTCTCGAGACGAGATCAAACTTGTCCTTGTTGGAGGGATGTCAGGAGTCTTACGAAACGACGAATGTATTAAAGAAGTTATAAAAGTCGACAAAACCAGTGAGGTGTAAAAGAATCGTGCCTCATGGCGGTTTGTTCGCTTGTCTACCCCGCAACAGACTTGGTGTGAAGTATTTTAATGTAGTTCACGTTATAACTGCACGAACGCACATCGAATTGAAACTTTGTAACGATTGTGGGTGTAGTTGCGCTTGTGTCGTCACAGGATTTAATATAGTCGTGTTCAGATTGTGGGTCATGACAAGAGGACATGTCAAGATACATAGCATCCGTGCCGTCCCAGACAAAATCTTGACAGAATCAAGTTCAGCCGCGAAGGCTGCTAGGGCGTACCCCGGAAGCAACGGGCACCGATCAGCCTGCGTCGGTGAGGCTGCATGCGCATGCGGTGAGAGAGGCCGCTGCCTTCACGTAGCGGCGCCAAACTTAGTGGGACGAGGAAAGAGACTGCCGTATAGGCACGTGGAACGTTAGAAGTTGTATGACAAGAAAGATGAATGAGATGATGGATGTGTGAGATAGCTGGATGCCTTATGTTTGAGAGAGTCACGCCAAAGACCTCCCCGGTGGTAGGGTGGTCCGGAGTGGACCGGGGAGTCGTTCTCTCCTCCCACTTTGCTGCCGGAATGAAAGAGTTGGTAAACCCAAAATATCTCTGGGTCCTCAAGTGAACTTGAGAAACTTTGTGAAGTTGTTAGGGATATTCTAGATTTGGTTGAAAAGATAATTCTGTGTGGTGATCTTAATGGATGGGTGGAAACCAAGATAGATGGCCTAGAAGCTGTCCTTGGTCCGTATGGTAACAAGAGAGTGAATGATGCTGGTAAGCCAATCTGGACGTATGCTTGGAATTGATCCTTCTTGTGTCCTAACACATTATTCCGTTTTATAGATATACAAACGGAAACGGAAACGTGGAAACGGAATGAACAAAAGAGTATGGTAGAGCCTAAAACAAGAGCCTACAGAGGCCCTTGATAAGAATCACTACCTGGTAGTAAGGCGGTTCGTGAGCCTTTTCAAAATGGAGACACTGGTGAGTGCGGGGAGCTTGGGAGGGTAAAGTGTAGAAGATGAAATTGAAGATGAAAGTGTACAGAGAATGTATGTTGACCTAGTCAGAAAAGACTCACTAACACAAGTCTTTCTGGCTTAGGTGTTGAATAATGCTGGGAAAGAATGAAAAAAAGTATAGTGGATAATGCAAAAGAAGTGTGTGGTTGTGCAAAGAGGCATAAGATTCTTAGAGGCGATGTTTGGTGAGACTCAGATGTTAAATCTAGTGTCGAAAGAAAAACAATGCCTGGCTGTATTAAGTCTCAAGTTTGAATCAAAATGATAGTATAAGAGAGCATGAGTGTGAGATTTCCTGCCGCAGCAGGAATGTATTAAGGCATAGTGAAAGAGAAGCGTGAAAGATTGCGTTGCAAATGAGGAAGTGAGGTTGTCGTAGAACTTCAAAGCTAAAAACAAACTCTTCTGGAGGGTATTTGGAAAGAGTCGGGGTTCTTAGGGCACGAAAGTAGGAAAGTGCGATCAAAATGCGGGCACTGGGTAAAATTTGCGATGCGACTCTCGCTGGAAAACCAGATTGTAAGGAAGGAAATTAAATTGAAAGAGAGTGTCGGTGTGAAAGTAAGAAAGGGCATGCTCCGATGGTTCGGACATGTCAAACGAATGGATGATGCAAAATTTAATAAGCAGATCGATGTAGGAGTTGAAAACGGCCCCGGCACGCCTTCTATGACCAAATAGAGCGAGTTCTGGAGGAACACTTTGTTAGGAGGCTACAATTGTAAAAAAGACTATGTGAAATCTAATTTCTCGCATCTCGATTTCCTGGCAGCATCCCCAGGAGACTGGTCGCATTACCACGCTGATCTTTAATGCTAATCCTCTATGGGAAAAATAAACCAGCCCTGTGGTAGCGAGAGGCCTCGAACATTCAACCCCAAACGGCGCAAATACATACCTCAAGGTGTCTGTATTTATGTCGCTTGAGATTTACCGCTAGGGCAGCATCAATACAATTTACATATGTATGAAAATTATCATTTTTTTCAACACGGTACAGTTTATAAATAAATCTAAATACTGTAATATACATGTTATAGTATTGTACTGTTAAGTACTGTATAATAGTCCCGTTGGTGCAGTGGTCTGAATCTAGAGGTTAGGGTTCGAATTCTGGCTCACACTAATGACTTTAAGAAATTAATTTCGATTGAGATAAATAACGATGACAGAAAAACTTTCTGTAATACCTGTTAAAATTTCGTGTAAATGTAAACATAACAGCGAGTCGAGGCTTAACGGCCACTGCCTACATCTTGTGGTAGAAAAAGTTATGTTATGTTACGTATATTACAATACTAATTTTATTTTGGGAATATTAACTTAAGTCCGAGGTTTAAATGTACCCTGTCATTATTTGTAGAAAATTAAATCAGTTGAATTAAATAGATTGGACAAATAGTTTGGAAGTGTTGAAAGACGTTTTCGATAGATAAGGCGCCAAAACTCTTTACAAAAAAAAAAGTGACAATATGGTGTATGAACTGGAAAATATTTATTCAGTACCAATAAAGATATAATATTGATGTAATCAGTAAAAATGTATGTACTTCATAATATATGCAACTGAACAAACTTAACTATGTAAATACTAAACAGCTATTATTCACACTATCAGCTATTATTAGTAGTTCATTACTTTTACTGTCCAAGGAGTTTTCAATAACAAAATATATGATTACGATGTTCTACTATAATTATAATTAGTATTAGTTAGTTAGGATTCGAACCCGCGATGCATCTTATGTTACCATAATTACCCATCCTAATTTAAAATGCCTTTCCTGCCTTTCTACTCTCAACGTTGATGCTGATCCTGATACACATTCTAATCTCTCTCACCTACGTGCCTTTCTTTCTTTCATTTTGATTACACATACCTCGTAGTCCCCAGGGGTGGCTCCGATTTGACGCCGGGGCTATGTGGGACTCGCCGGGAACATGAAGTGGCGGAGCCAGAATGCCTACTAAAACATTGCGGCACACTTCTTCGTTATTGATGGGGTTCCAGGAGGGCCCATTTTGGAGGTTTCCAACGGACCCTGCTGTGGGTCGCGTAGCTCGCGAAATCAGAGGGTGGCGCGCTAAGCGACCAATACTCTTTCTACTTCAGTTGCTGTGATACGGTATCGTACTCCAGCAAATATTAATACAATAAATATATATACTTATATAAACAACACTTATACAAAAATGTAAATTTACACTATTCAAAGCTGAAAATATAGGCAGTAGGAATGCCATCAACTAAAAATGAGCCTACCTTAAAAATTCAAATAGAAATTTCAAAACAATAGTGCTGGGTGCTATATGAACAGCCCTAACATTAGTAAAGTTTAATAATCATTAGCATTTAGAAGTTCAAATTATACAGCCCACTATGAGTTAGTAATGAGAAAACTTTAGTTCAGTTGCGAGCGGTTCAACAGTTCTTCAAATGTAATACAAATACCGACCACAGATATACTTATTGTTAGGACTTTTGACCACTAAGTCACGAGTTTAAGTTTCAATAAACTAACAAAAAACTTGCCTTCAGTGGTAGAACCACGCAGTTTGCTGCTAGAAGGAGCCGGTAAATACCACTACCTCTCAGAATATCGATTTAAAGTGACTCTCCGGCCGCGTTTCGTTCGCAGAGAGAAGTATTCGGAGCCCCCCTCCCCAACTAAATGGCGGCGTATGCAAAAAAATACTTACCGCAGGAGGGTACTAGATGTTCCACCGTTGGAGAATCGCCTCTGAGCGCTCAGGGAGGATCGTACTCTGGGGAGAGAAAACTTTCACTCATCACAAACTGGCATCGCGGCATCCCCTGCTACACTAAACGTGGACTTCCTGCAACATCAGGGTATCCATTCAAATCTGCCAGCCGTTCATCACGACCGTGAAATGACAAAGCGGGCTTTGTTGTGTCTTACAGAGATGCAGATATCTTCCGGCAGACCCGCATATCTCTCAGACCCTGGGTACATATTGGAGCAGCCTTTGTACCGCGAGCCGGAGTTTGTGTGTTTGTCCGAGAGGATATCTGTGCTCCACGCCTCGGCAGTCTAGAAGTATGGGACCTATTGACCATCTGGCCGGGTATAGTCTACGATGGCCTCCCCCGCATCTACGCGTGTCTTTATAGGTCCAAATCAAGTGTAATGCTCATCATGCCGAATGGCATGGATCGCGCAATACCGACCACACATCAATTTTCAGTTTTGTCACTAAGTTAGACTTTTATATAGTCTAGTGATCTTGTATTTAAACTTCTGTAACGAAAATCTTGAAGGATCTAATGGTGCTTTGTTTACTAAATATAGGGTTATCATACAAGTATGTCATTTAAATATTTTTATATTGTATGTGTTTACGATAACAAATACAAACGTATTAGTTAATTTTAGTTCTTCAGCTTGGAAACTAGATAGCGATTTGCGAAATGCATCTACATAATATAACATAACTTCACACCTTCTTCAACCCGAAGGTGTAGGCAGTGGCTGTTAAGCCTCAAGTCGCCGTTATGTTAACGTCCTAAATGGAATAGGTGGCGAACCTATTGCCATACCAGGCACAAATTCAATCGTCGTTATTTATCACACATAATTAATAAATTTAATCATCGTTATTTATCACACATAAAATTTCGAAATTAATTTCGAAAGTCATTGGTGTGTGCCAGGATTCGAACCCGCGACCTCTAGAATCAGAAGCCGTGTGCTCGACCACTGGACCACCGAGACTACATACATTTACATTATTATTACATTTGAACCTGCCATGTATTTATTACCTCTGTACAGGTACAAATAAACCTTTATCAGACACTAATTATTGCCAACAATAGTTGCCATCAGTCTTTGCTCAATTTCAACTCAAGTGACAGTTCGGTATTGCATCACAATGAAGCTTAACAGCCATAGCAATTAACTCTTGAATGGAACCATTTAAATTGGATGGCACGTCCAGTTTCCATTACACCGAGGGATACCGATTCCATAAGATAATGTTAAAATAACTTTGATTTAATTTAAAAAATATTTTTTTCCAACATTTTTTTATTTACATTGTGCACATCGCTTGACCACACTCCAAAATTTCGCACAGTCGCTAAAACATAAGTGTTCGAATACCTACTGTAACCTCCCATACAAACATTCATATTAATATTTAAGAATTACAAAAATACGCTCGGAAAACATGGCCTCTTTGTGTCGTGGTAAGCTGAAAATAACCTAGCTTGCATTAAAACCTACCAAAGACTCAATGTAAGCCGCAAAAATGCTACAAAAATATAACTTGTAATTTTCCTACAAACTGTACATAAACACTTTGCAGCCAATATTTGTCGGTGACATTACTTCACCTTATAACAGGCGAAAACGGAAGCGATCGCGTCGCAAAGAGGCAGTAATCGTAATATTTTATTATAAACCGATAATACATAATATAAGATTCCTCCATGAGACCTGAAAACTGGAGAATATGGGACGTAAAAAACTCACACCATTCTGAAAAACAAGGATGAACTTGAGATGAGATTATTGGGGTTAACAACTAAAAAATAGTGGATGGAGACCTTCCGCGCTAAAGAAGTGAAACTTTGTAACATGCATACATTTCTGTCATACTAAATTAAATAAATAATAGTTTAAAAAAACTAAAAAACACGCTTTTTATAGAATACCGAACTAAAAAATAGAAAAATAAAAAAAAATATTTTATTTTAAAAAAAGCGTGGGGTGCTTTTTAGATATTAACGAAATGATAATCACTCTACTCATATCTGTCAATAAAATATTTATAACTATTGACACCATGCACCCCACGCTTTTTTTAAAATAAAATATTTTTTTTTATTTTTCTATTTTTTAGTTCGGTATTCTATAAAAAGCGTGTTTTTTAGTTTTTTTAAACTATTATTTATTTTCTATTTTTTAGTTCGGTTTTCTAGTCTAGAACTTTCATAGTTCACAAATCGCACCATCTAGTGGCAATCACCGGAAACTAAAAAAGAAGTCGGTTACAAACAAACATACAAACATACAAACCTACAAACCTACAAACCTACAAACATACAAACATACAAACCTACAAACAAACATACAGGTGAAGCTAATAAAAAGCTAATAAAAAGAGCACATCGACTTACATTACGACTGGTTTCGTGGTATATTGGTAAAACTACCGATTGTAGAATCCCGATTAGCGGGTTCGATCCCCACCTGATGATGGTTTTGATTGCTTTGTGGCAAATACACATTCTAATTTCAATAAAAATCCATCGGCAATAAATCTCTAAAATAAATAATAAATCGAAGAGTATATTAAAATAATTAAGACTCATCTTGTTTACAACAATTAATATTGTTGTATAGAGCTACACGTAATCGTATATCTCCCAAGAAACTGATCTGTGGTCACAAAGATGTCGTGCCTGCGAACCCAATCAAGCTGAATGTTTTCTGAGGCAGTATAGAGCCCCCGGCGAGCCCTTATTTCCTGTAGTGGCCCTTACTATTTGTTCAAATTTTCCGAAATAATAAAAACAACTTATTTTACAGCCTCTGTATTCACCCGTGAGTCATGAACGTGGAAGGATCAGATATGTTTTTTTTGTAATATCATACCTTTTTAAAACCAAAGGTATATATGCATTTATGGCTCGCTTCATGGATTTTTATCGGTCTCAAATGGAACCAGAACTTTCCTTTCTCTTGAAGTAACGCTCTCGTTTTTAATCTTGCAGCGGTTGAACATTTATAGAAAAAAGGAACGTTCCGATCTTTTACGTTGGATCAAACTGCATACGGTGTACAAATTTTATCAAAGAAGCGAGTGACGCGTGTATGAAACGTGCCATATGGCGCACTGTTCTCTCTGCCTAACCCGCAAGCGACTTGACTCGCAGTTATGTATGAATTGATAATCTTGTTGTCAAATTTATGGCTGATCCATAGTATAATACTTTCTTATAAAAATGTATAATTAAAAATAAATAATAATAGTAAATAAATAATAAAATAATAAACATAATATAAATCTTATTCTTCGTATTATAATTCTATATATGTACAATTTAATTATTTTTGTTGTTAAAAACATTCGCCAAACATTCGCAATGTTTCTTGCAAATGCGAATATTCGAATAAATGCGAATATCCGTTAAATTACAAATACATATATTCCGAAAGGACACCGATGTGAGCCTAAGAAAAACGTAAGTCATCTGATTCAGAAGTGACATGCTCAAACTCCAGGCCATGGAGACGATCAAACATCATAGCGTAATATAGAAATATTATCTAGAGAGTTAGTTGTTCCTTAACCTGAACAACTTCTAAAGAAATTTAAAACATATTTTCATTTTTAACAGCTAGCATATAGAGCAACATTTTAAATCTAAATAAACAATCTATACAGATTAAGATTTAGACCCGTACTTCACACGAGTTATGAGAGAGAACGCCTGGTAGGTGTACGATTCGAGCCGGGATAGGAGTACTATTCGGGAACCCGTGTCATAGTCGACATCCTGACCTTCAACAACCCCTGTCTCATCTCTGGCACGTATAAAGTGGTTTTGTATTGAGAATTGAATTGCTCTGTTCTTTTTATCAGTGTTATGTGTTTTAGTTCGATGGCCACGAAAAGGAAATTGTACCGTTCTTCTTCTAGTACTATAATGAGTTTTGGCTTATTTTATGTGGGTGAACGATACGGGCAATACAATACAAGCAGATAGATTGAAAAAGTTTCCCAGTCTAGAATATTGGATTTCCCTTGAGATAAACCATCAAGTATTTTCCAACCATAAATTTTCTCATCGACACTCATACCAACAAATCCCTATTCTAATTATAGAAAGGATTTTTTATAAAAAAAAGTAGCCATGTTTTTTCTTATTACACCTTACAATAAAATCTATGTATAAATTACTGATTTATGTAGATGTCATTTTTCGAATACTCTTAATTTTACATTTTAATTGTACATTTGACTATCTATAATAAAATAACTTATACATTTGAAATGGTCGAAACATCTCAATAAAAACGTTATGTTATACTTATTCTAGAGAATAGGCGCGTTAAATATACAAAAGAAAACGATATAAAGTGATATAAGGGTATATAAGGCTTTTACGGTCGACCTCGTAAAATTTACGAGTTCAGGTACAAGAACAACTTAAGGGTGCCCCCCCACCCCCTCCCCACCTCTCGTCTCAATAAAACAGGTAAATATGTGTTTTTTATTTGATCACCGTTTCATATTTTCATTTTAGTGTTTCAAATAAAGCATTTCATATTTTGTTTATATCTTGTGTTTGTTTTTTTTTGTCTTAGACGCAGTTCACACAGCGCCATCTATATCTGAGTTTTGTTCTCAAACTAGACAGAGATTATAACATACATATTAAATGTTCTCTTCATTTAATTTAGAATTTCGAAGTTAATATTAATTTATTTGCTTCACATATTTGCAGTCTTTACGGCACTCACATATCACACCAAAAACAAAATGCGAAATTATGAATACTAATAATAAATGAAACAACAAAATCTTGGCGATAATATCTTGACGATCTACTTTTACTTTAATGAAGGAAGGTAAAGAATTTTCAAAGTTTCTTTCACGTGTGAAGTTACGATCTGCACCAAGATTTCGAATCAACATATGGTGGGATCGATTTCGGTCTCACAGCAATGATTCCTCGGATTTTCTGAAGTTATGTATGCTAAATATTCATGACTGACTTTACTGTGCCTTATTCCATCAGCCACTGCCTAAAGCTTCGGGTGTATAAAGGCGTGATGTTATATACAAAAATAAAAGTGTAGTTTCATGAAACTAAGGTAAAACTGAAACTTTTTTACTAACATTTAAAAAACAATATTTTGGAAAGAAATACGATTTGGGGTAATAAAATCGCGACATAATTCTTAATTGGCCTCTGATCCAGAGGTCCTGGGTTCGATTCCAGATACTGGCTCACACCAATGACTTTTCGAAATTGTTTTCGGAAGTTATGTGTGATAAATACCGATGACTGACAAACTTTGTGCCCGGTATGGCAATAGGTTCGCCACCTATTCCATTTGGGACGTAAACATAACGGCGAGACGAGGCTTACCAGCCGCTGCCTACACCTTCGGGTAACAAAAGGCGTGAAGTTATGTTATATGTTTTGTTATGTTATAATTCTTAATGTTATCTATGAAGTATTATGAAGTATGATTCTTCGAAATGAAAACTAGTTCTTCAACTAATAATTTAATATAACTCTATGTTTAATAATACCACATACTGGTTTTAGATCAACAATTTAGATTGTTCATTAGTTATTTTCAGATACAATATGTTTAGACATAAGTAACATACTGAAGAAAGAAATTGTCTACAAAGAGGTAACTCTAAATAGCTACTCTGATATTTGTTTGAATATTATTACAATTTGATTTGTTTCTCAAATAATATGCTTAATTTTCTTATGATACTATATAACATGTAGTAAATAAACGTATAGTAGAAACAACGTCGTTGGAGTCAAGTATATTTGTAATCTTTATTTACAGTAGGTTTACTCTAATCAACAATAGTTGCTGCCATATCTTTAAATAAAATTTAAATTTAATTTAAAAACCACGCAGTCAGATGTTGGGCTGTTGTAAACCATAGGAGCCCCAGTATCCCTCCTTGCCTGGTCTGTCGAGAAGCGACTAGACATACCGCGCGACATGCTATAGAAGGACGAAAAAATATGTAAATTTATAAGTTTCACCATAATAAAAGTTGAAATTTTTTTAAAATTATTTAATAAAATTTTCACTTTAATTATAGCTGACAAATAGTGAACTTAGAAATGAGCCTATGGACACATCACTTAGGTACATGGGATACAAGTATTGTTCGGTCGATAAGAATGAATTAAATCACAAAACTCGGTGTAAGAGGTATTTTTTTATTTAACATAACATAACTTCACGCCTTTTGTTACCCGAAGGTGTAGGCAGCGGCTGTTAAGCCTCGTCTCGCCGTTATGTTTACGTCCCAAATGGAATAGGTGGCGAACCTATTGCCATACCGGGCACAAAGTTTTCAGTCATCGATATTTATCACACATAACTTCCGAAAACAATTTCGAAAAGTCATTGATGTGAGCCAGTGTCTGGAATCGAACCCGTGTGCCAGAAGCCGTGTGCTCGACCACTGCGCCACCAGGACTGGTTTTTTTATTTAATTTCAAACGAAAATATGTGTAAGTAAAACTTAATATGTTAGTCCATTTACTAGTCTCCCAAACTACAAAATTGGTACACAATTGGCAGTCTCAAGTCATATTACCGCAGCGAAACGACAGCAGGGTCGCAGACGTGTGAATGGTGCTGCCAACAACGAGTGCTACGGTCTAATTTTGTTCTATAATACCGGTTTATTAAAGTTCCTGAACGGAATTAATTTGAATAGTTTTGATGTTTATTTAAAAATTTATTCACTAAGCTACATAACTGACTCAGTAATAATCACTTTTATTTGTTCTTGAATGTAATAATAAATAGACTTGAAATAGGTAGTAGAGTTGAACTTATGGTTGCATGAATGGGCCTCAATCCGTAAAATACTACTAGTGCCAAGCAGTTCGCTGCATTAATGGGCTGGCTCGACCGGTAATACCACGACCTCTTAGAAATCGACAAAAAGTGGCTCTTGACTCGTTTCGTTCGGTAAGACGGATATTCAATTCCTTAAAGTCAGTAACACAACTATAATACTACCTGTGTTGCAAGTGTCCAAGGGTGGTTATATGCCACCAAGTAACCTGCTTGCTCATTTGCTCACATATACCATAAAAAGTACCCTCTTTTTTGAATTTTCCTTTTTTGAAACTTTTTTGAATTTTCCTTTTTTGAAACCAGTAATTGTCTTTACCGAATAGCGCATGCGTGTAGTATTTTACACTCGATATTATACGCAAATATATTATTGCCCGGGGTGTTAATAATAAGACTTGGTTTATTAATAATATTGCCATTAAATTAATCGCGATGTATTTGTTAATGCTTCAATAACTAATTAAACTTCCTCACAACATACTTGGGAGATGAGCGCCTTAAAATTTGACATGCACAAATATTTTGATTGGAGTTGCGAGGCTTACTATCTAAGTTTGCACTATAGTCTACACGCGTCGAATTTTAAATCGGGTAAAATTGATACTTAATGTCCTAATTTTCCTAAAGTAAGAAGCCTTTTTGTTTGAATAATATAAAAAACAATATTTTGAAAAATATATATTGTTTTAGTACCAAAAGATGGACGCCAAACAAACAGTGGCCAATTAACAGTGGTAGAGCCAAGCAGTTCGCTGCATGAATGGGCCGGCTCGACCGGTGAAATACCACGACCTCTCAGAAGACTGACGTAAAGTGGCTCGTGCCGCGTTTCGTTCGGTGAGAGAGGTACCCGGAGGCCCACCCCCCTTCCCCATCCTTTCCTATCCCCTATCCCTTAAAGGTCGGCAACGCAACAGTAACACTATATGTGTTGCTGGTGTCCATGGGCGGCGTTGGTTGCTTACCATCAGGTGACACGCCTGCTCGTTTGCCCTTCTATCCCATAAAAAAAAAAAAAAAAAAAAAAAAAAAAAAAAAACATTGATTAATAGACACCAATATTATAAAAGAGGAAAGATTTCACTGTTTGTTTCTAAGTGTAAGAAATTTTAATTTCATAGGTATTCACTGACACTTATAAACAGTTAAAGAATACGTAGATTAAGGGTGCGCCATTACGAACGCATGAGGAAAGGGCCTTAGTAGAGCAAAAAAAAAAAATGCAGTCGCCACGAGCGGAACGATTCCCATGGTAGAAACTATCATGAGATGAACCAACAGCCAGAATACAAACCATCAAAGTTAGGACTCAACCAAATTAATAATAATATCATCACAAGTACAGGTCAACAAGTAATTCTATGCAATTATTGTAGTCGAGCATGACCGACATCTTTTATTTAGAGTGGAGACGTTGTGCGTCAAATGTGAACTGTAATATAATGTATAAGTATGTTCAGACATATATTTATATCCGACTTTTAACACATGCATGATATGTTTAATTATTTTAATTTTATTAGAACTCAACTTTTGGCATAATATTAATCACATCACTCCATCAAAATGACCCGACCGATTTTGACATAATTTTGTAAGCATATTGGGTAGGTCTGAGAATCAATTTATTTATTTATTTATATACTCTTTATTGCACACATATTAAAGGAATACAAAATGGAATTGAAATACAATATAGTACAACGGGCGGCCTTATTGCTTTCAGCAATTTCTGCCAGGCAACCTTGGGATGGACATAAGAAAAAAGAAAGTGGGCAGGTGTTGCGTGCAAAGTATGAACAATGTATCAATGCATTGCACATACGATTGGTATTATCAACATATATACATACATATACACACATACATGAAACTACATATATACATATACATACATATACACATATATATATAACCATACTATACATACTAAACCAATACACATATAAATACTAGCATACAAATACATACACATACATACGAACATATAAAAATACATACAAAGTCGATCGATGATATCTTTTGTAACTTGCATATCTATGATAATAGATCAAGATAATGCTGTTTCACCATTTTTTTAAATCTTGCTAAGGTTTTAGCCCGTCGAATTTCAACTGGTAAGTCGTTCCACAAGGTTACGGCCTTAACGGTGAAGGATTTGGCGTAGAGACTTGTAGAATGTGTTGGGATTTTTAGTTTAAAATTGTGCGAAGACCTTAAATTCTGACAATGAGTGTCATGTAGATACTGAAAACGTACTTTGAGATAGGTAGGGGTCGAAGAGTTGAACAGTATTTTATACAACACTGAAAGGATATGAGCATTCCGGCGAAATCTTATTGGTAACCACTTGAGTTGTTTACGGAATTGTGATACGTGATCATATTTGCGTAATCCAAATATGAATCTTATGCAATAATTTTGAAGATGCTCAAGTTTATCTAGTTGGTATTCGGCGAGGTCGGGATAGCTGACATCTGCATAATCAAGGGTGGGCAGAAGAATAGACTGAGCAAGCGCAATTTTGGTGGCAATGGGTAAAAAATTACGAAGTCTGTTGAGTGACCGTCCTGAAGCAAACAGTTTCCGGCTCACCTATTGCAACTGTGGTCCCCAAGTTAAATTAGCGTCGATGATAAGACCAAGATTCTTTGCCTTGTCACTTAAGCCAATCACTATACTCTCGAAGACAATTTGTGGTAATTGCGACTTGTCAATTCTCAAAGTGAGCCGACTACTTCCTAACAATATTATTTGGGTCTTAGATGGGTTGACCGTCAGTCCATGTGCCGAGCTCCATGCACCTATCCGAGCCAAGTCCTCATTGAGTATATGCAACGTGTTCGACAACTGCGCTGGTTCGGTTTGTAAATAAATTTGTAGATCATCTGCATAAAGGTGGTAGGAAGAAACAAGGTTATTAGATATGGAATTTATAAAAATTGCAAAAAGTAAGGGAGATAGCACGCCACCTTGAGGGACACCGACATTGGTATTGCACCAGGAGGAGCAGACGTTTTCGATGATAATACGCTGCCGGCGTCCACACAAGTAACTATGAAACCAATCTATCACCGTAGGAGATATGTTAAGAGAGCGAAGAAGGCTAAGGAGAATGTCAAAGTCCACAGCATTGAAGGCGTTACTAAAATCAAGGAGCGCCAATACCGTGAGCTTTCCAACGTCTATCCCAGACCTGATGTCATCCATAACATTGAGAAGGGCAGTGGTGGTACTATGACCTGGGCGGAATCCAGATTGGAGGGGATTAAGGAGCTTGTTTTTACAGAGGAATGTACTTAATTGATTATAGGTGAGACGTTCTAGGACTTTGGATAGGAAGGGTAATATTGATATAGGTCTATAGTCAGAGGAAGATACGGGCTTACACTTTTTAGGTATAGGAATGATTTGGGCATCTTTCCACGCTGCGGGAAAGACACCTTTGGTCAAGGAAAAATTCAGGATATGACAGATGACGGGAAGAAGTTGGTCAAGGATGGGTAGGATCATGTTACGGCTGACACAGTCACATCCTATTGCATTAGACGTAATCGACAGTATGCTCTTCTTAACATCACAGGCAGTGACAAGATTAAAAATAAATGAGGCATAGTCCGGGGTAGGAAGAGATGAAAGATTTTGTATTGTAAGAGCCTTTTGTGTCCCATCAAACTTGGAACCGGCCGAGAAATGTTGATTGAGTAAATCAATGTTGACAGTTTGTGATTGTATGCCCTGTTGACGTTTTCCAACCCCCAGAGTTTTAAGAAACTTCCAGACTCTAGCTGAGTCTCCATTTTGAACTGATTTGTGGATATGTTGGCGCTGTGCATCCCTACACACCTTATTGCAGTGATTTCGAATGAGAGATAATGAGAGTCTATTTTTCATACCCTAAATATTGGGGTAGTCATCCAGTTATTTATTTAGTTTTTGCAAACCAACGTTTAACAGACCAGCTATATCTTTTATTACGAACGTGGAAATTTTGAACATTAGCCAATACTACTACTTAAAATCAATTTCTGAAAATCGAATAATAATCAATTAATTAGGACACGACCTCATACCAAAGGCTACATCTTTAATAGAATCGTTTAAAAATTTATAACGTACGAATCCCTTCATCGGATCCCTCTTAGGACACCCACGGGAATGAAGAAGGCAAAAAGACCTGAATTGTACATTAAAAAAATAAGTTTCGATACACGAGCTATGTATCCAGTTGCTACCGTCAGCGTAACGAAAATTGAAATTCAAATTTTTTATATTTTTGCTTGTAAAAATGAAAACACGACCGCTGTAAAGTAATTAAGTGTCGGCCATATTGAATTATGTATTTATACTGAGCAATGTGCGGACGGAAGTACAGACTTTTTTTTTTCCTTATAAATATTAAATTTATTTACATACTGGCTGTTGTCAGCAATTTCGTTTGCGCTACAGATGTTTTGATGTATAAAAAATAATTCGTAGCAGTTCGAAGGCAGGGCAGATCACTTATAAGTTGAATAAATATTTTTCTTAAACAGGAGTAGCTACTTATTGTTTTATGCAGCTTATTTCAAAGATTACCTTCGATAGAAATAAATTCACAAATTCCCTAGATAACGAACTCTGCTTAAAAGTAGCAATTTTCAAAGAGGGAAATTGCTACTTTGAAACGGAGTTCGGTATCTCGAGAATTTAATAAGACATTTTTGGGAATTGTCTATAAAATTGATATACAAAGTTATCAAAGACTAGCCCGATTTTCTTTTATTATTTTCACAATAAGTTAAAATCTTAATTTATTACCGTTTGTTATTGCAAATTATTTACAATTTCTTCTAGGCTTCAATAACACTTTCCTTGGTCGATAGTCTGTCAGTAATATATTTGCTCCTCGGTCCCTGGTAAATTCTCTCTTTTGAATTTTCCTCAATTTAATTGATATTTCAATCGTATTTCTTTAGAAAATCACCATCGTATAGTAAATGTAATAATACAGTTATTAATTATTTTAATCATTAAAAGCGCCTCATTCATCATTTAAGTCTCGGTGGTTCAGTGGTAGAACACACGGCTTTTGATTCAGAGGTCCGGGTTCTGACTCTGGCTCACACCTATGACTTTTCGTAGGTTATGTATGAAAAATATCGATGACTGAAAACTTTGTACCCGGTATGGCAATAGGCACGCCTTTTTCTACTAGAACGTGTAGGCAGTGGCTGTTGAGCCTCGACTCGCCGTTATGTTAGCGTCCCAAATGGAATAGGTGGCGAACCTATTGCCATACCGGGCACAAAGTTTTTAGTCATCGACATTTATCACACATAACTTTCTAAATTAATTATTTCCGAAAAGTCATTGGTGTGTCCCAGGATACGAATCCGCAGCTCTGGATTCAGAAACGGTGTGCTCGACTACTGGACCACCGAGACTATAATAATAACGTCTAATGCTAATAATAATATGATCAAGCGGTAAATTATTATTATCATACCTTGAGATTTCTCAACAGATCTAATTATACACTAAAAACACTTCCTATTCATTTAATTATGCATGTATTAAATTTGTTGATTCTGCATAAGGCATGTGCTGGAATCCATATCCTTCTTGTCCTCTGGGAGCTTTAATCAAATTATATTTTGTACTAAGCGTACTAACCCGGTGAACTTTGTTTCGTTTCCGAAGCAATAAATTAGGAAATAAAAGAATTATTCAAATAAAAGTTGCTTATGTTACTTCATACTCTACATTTCATAGATTAATCGGAACCAATAGACAGACAACAGTCAAGTGTCATTTTGATGTCTGTACAACAGTGGTAAAGTCTTGAAGTTTCCTGCATGAATGGCTTGGCCAGTGAAATACTACGACCTCTCGAAATATCGCCGTGAAGTGGCTCGTGCAGCGTTTCACTCAGTGAGACAGGTATGCGGAGCCCCGATCCCCTTTCTCCTTCGCTTCTCCTCCTACTCCCTTAAAGCACGTTAACGCACCACGGTGTTTACGGGCGGTGAGTAGTTGCTTACCATCACCCACTTGCTCGTTTGACCTCCTATCCTACAAAAAATGTACTTAGTCATGCCATAAATATTGTAACAAAGAAAAAAAATATTTTAAATTGCAAGTAACATTTATTACTTTTACAGTGTGTTACTTTAATACATAAATATAAAACGATATAAAATATAAAAAGCTTATTCGAAGTGGTCTCCATTGGCTGCAATACAGGTCTTTAAACGTTGAGGCCAGTTATCAATAGAAATACGCACTCTTTCCATGGGAAAATTCTTCACTGCCAATCGTATGGATTGTTTTAGGGACTCTAAATTATTATAACGTTTAGAGCAAGCCGTACTCTCTAAAACTGGCCACAAATCATAATCCAGTGGATTAAGATCGAGACTAGACGACGGCCAGTCTTCAGCTCTAATGAAGTCCGAACCAAGATTGCGTGGACCGAGCTTTATGACCCGGTGCCGAGTCTTGCTGGAAGGACCATACTTCGTTATTGAACATGGTGTTGTTAAGGGGCTTGACTACCTTTTCAAGAATGGTATCTTGATACACTTGTGCCGATGTTTTGATACCTTTTTTACAAAAATATGGCTCAGTCACTCCTTCGTAGCTAACACCCCACCAAACCATCACTGAAGTCGGATAATGCCCACGTTGCACTCTGTCAACTAATTGGGAAGCTTCCTTAGAGCTTTGAGCATAAATACAGTCATTTTGTTTGTTAAAATGTTGCTCAATTGTAAAAACTTTTTCATCCGTAAACAATATTTTTCTGTGACCTCCCTTTGCGTACCGCTTCAGTAGTTGTTTAGATTTTAACACCCTATTCTTTTTTAAATTATCAGTTAATAAATGACCAGTGCGCCTCTTATAGGCTGCAAGTCCTAAGTCATCTTTTAAAATACGCGACATTGTTCTAGGTGCTATCTTCATCTCCCGAGATAAAATCTTTTGCTTGCGGACAGGATTTCTTCGAATTCTTTCCCTTACTGCTTTGACCACCTTTTTCGTACGAACACTACGTGGACGGCCAAGTCTTTTTCTGTCACAAACAGAGGAGGTCCCATTGTACCTATTAATAGCCCGGTACACAAACATTTGACTAATACCAAGTGTATGGAGAGTTTTAAAAATTGCATTTGGCTTCATACCTACTTTGTGTAATGCAATCACAGCGATTCGGTTCTCTTTATCACCCCACTCCATTTTAATATCGCAAAATATTGTACAATGTATTGGCGCCAAAACGAGAAAACACAATGAACAATCGTATAAAAATGACAGATTCCAAATTCAAATGTAATATTTTTTTATATTTAGTTGTAACAGTATTTATGGCCAGACTAAGTATATTCATTTGCATGCACCAATATTTTTACCGACCATTTTAAAAAGTTTGAACATATTGAAAGATTAAAAATATTTTTTAATGACAGACATTTTTTGCATGACAGATTATAAACTAAAACCATTTGGTACACTGAGTTCAATATACAAGAGGAGCAAACCTCATACAAATGCGTCAAAAAATGTGTGTCCACTTTTTAGATGCAATGACGTAGCTTTGAAACCACTAGACATTTAAAATGAAACATATATCTATCTCAGTCACACAAATCGCAAATACATTGCCGTCACTTTGATTAGACAAAGATGGCAATATAAATTTGCAATGGCGGTGTGGGGTGGCCAGCCCATGCGAAATTTTACCCAACTTTTTCAAGCCATGTACTCGTAAAAATATTTAATAAATATAAATTCAATATTTTACTATTACTTTCATTATATTGAAAGGGAATTATTGTATTTAACGTGGACAGGGCCTAACAGCCGCACGGGTCGATCGATCATAAGGGAACATACCCATACTACGTGACCTATTTTTTAAGATTTTTCGACCCCTCCCTTCCATCGGTGACCACTCGTAGTATATGCCAAACCCCCCCCCTCCCCCTTTAGTTTTCACGTAGTAATTCATAATTATGATTTTTAATCATTTCACAGGCAAAAATCGAAAAAAAAAAAAAAATTTGGCTCATACTCGTCTTTATTGGATAAGACTGCATGCATACTTAAATTAGTAGTGAATTATGTATTATGAAAAAGAACAACTTTAATTGTGAAAACATATTGCTGTACAGTATGTAACTTACAGTAACTTAATTTACGAACACAACAATTATTTTCTGTTTAATCACATTAATATTCATCTAGGTCGAAGAAATACGAGATTTCTCCTATTAAAATCGACGACGTGACAAAAACCTGAGCCACCCCCCCGCTCCTGTGACTAACCGTAGTATTTTAAAGACTCCGCTCCCCCCCCCCTAAATGGGTCACGTAGTATGGGTACGGTCCCTAAAGTTAAGCAACGCTTGGCGCGGTCGGTCCGTGGATGGGTGACCATCTTATCATGACGAGTTCCTCCGTGTTTCGGAAGGCACGTTAAATTGGTGGGTCCCGGCTGACATTTGAACATCTTTGGTAGTCGTTACGGGTAGTCAGAAGCCAGAAAGTCTAACAACCAGACTTACCAAGGGGGATTGTGTTGCCCACGCAACTGGGTTGTGGAGGTCAGATAGGCAGTCGCTCCATGTAAAACACTAGTACTCGGCTGCACCCGGTTAGACTGGAAGCCGACCCCAACATAATTGGGAAAAAGCTAGGCAGATGAATTATTGATCATACACCGCTGTGTAACATAAGTTTTGTATAAAATTGCCTTTTAGTCTCTTTTTTATGACTCTGAGTGAATAATTTGCTTTCGTGATACAATCTTATTTTTAAGTATTTATTAATTATGGCATTTATTAATAAAAGCGAATAAATCAACTTGAATTGACGATAAATGATCTCCCGGGTGCCAGTCAGTTTCTTTTCTCAGCAATCGGATAATTTTCACCCACTTGTCACGGCGTGCTGCATCTTTAGGCACCCTGCAGCGTTATTATTATAACGAAAAATATTTAAAATCTCCTTTTCCATAAATTAATAACTCTCCCACAAATGTGGGAAACTAAAACTAAGTTTTTAGTGGTATCACTGAAGCTAATTATGAAAATTCAACATTTTATATATTTTACTGTATTTTAATATTAATGTAAACATTAATATTACGTGTGGAAAGTAATTCCGGTTAATTTCTTATGGGTTTCCGATCTTGAATCGCACTCTTTTACTACGCATTTACCCATTTTGTACCTATTGTTATTCGGTTCGCGTCTGACAGATGACTGAATTGACATAAGCTTCGCATAAGCCTGTAGGCTTATGGCCAGTGGTCACACTTTGAGAAGGTTACTACAAGTCTATATCATATAGGTCAATGATTTGGTATGACTCACTATTTCAGTTCTCTCAACTCGGAATTCTGGAATTCTATAAGCCCTAAATCAATTCAAGAATAATTAAAATAATAAATATAGGAAGGATTCAAAAAATACGAAAAAGAAAGGCACGCCTTTGTTGCCCGAAGGTGTAGGCAGCGGCTGTTAAGCCTCGTCTAGCCGTTATGTCTACGTCCCAAATCGAATAGGTGGCGTACCTATTGCGATACCGGGCACAAAGTTTTCAGTCATCTATATTTAACACACTTAGTGTGAGCCAGTGTCAGGATTATAATTGAGATTATGATTGAGATGAATCTAAAAAAGGAGTTAAGTCTATCTAAAAACATTTTAAACATTGTTTTAATTCAACATAGCAAAAAAATACTATATATAGTCTCGGTCGACAAGTGGTAGAGCTCCCCTCTTCAGAATCAAGAACTCGTGGGATCTATGCGGGCTTTTCGGAATTCCTTTCGCCTTTGACTGATAACATTGTATCTAGTGTATGGCAATAGGTTCCGGTATCTATTCCATTTGCCACATAAGAATGCGGCGAATTGTGCTTAATAGCCGCATACGGGTAGACATATGGGTAGCAACAGGCGTAAAATTATTTTATAAATACTAAACAGACTTTTTAAGACTTTCTCTGAAGAAAATTAAGAAATTGTTATTGGGGTATTGCAAACACAATGGATACACAGTTAACTAATTGCGGTTAATCCAACAAAGAAACGTAAAGTAAAGAATGTAGAGTAGGAATTAATATATTATGTCTGTCACAAGTAAACTGGGGATGATGGAAAAAAAATATTATGGAGATTCAATGAGGATATACCAACTTACACAAAAGTTATAACAAACTGCGGAAAAAACTGTGTTGAGTAATAAAAAGTAAATTATTAAAAATTAAATGTTTAGTGTGATAAATATCGATGACTGAAAAACTTTGTGCCCGATATGGCAATAGGTTCGCCACCTATTCCGTTTGGGACGTAAACATAACGGCGAGACGAGGCTTAACAGCCACTGCCTACACCTTCGGGTAACAAAGGCGTAATGTTATGTTATGTTAAATATTTAGCTATGATCGAATATCGACTATTTGCCAAAATAACATATTACAGTTCAATTCTAACTGGTGCAGTCCTTTAACTAAAAGTTATCCTTATAAAATCTAACCATTTTCATTCACTCAACTATTTTACGAGTCGGTAAACGTGCACAAATAATAAAGGCAGGAAAGTTGCGAAGTTCTTACAATACAATAATGATTTTTATATTATACAATACACAATACGCTAGTGTTGTGTTTCAACTATATTATTGAAGTAGTATAAGTTTTCATATTGTTATAGTTTGCAAGAAATTGTAGAGAGAAAAGTTTGCTGCAAAAGTACAATTCGTAGAAATGGTTTTGAATCGATAAATATGATCATCGAAGTCGGTAAATTAATTAAACTTACGTGGCGTAGTAGCTACTGTTAGCGAACCGCTGTGCAGATGCTAGCGTGTTCACATCTCCGCCTGACTCCTATAAAAGGTAAAATGAAAACTATTGTGTTAGGTTCCTTTGATTACAGTTACTTCATTTCACGCCAAGTCTTTTGCGGAGTAGGTAGGAACGAGCGCCAAAATGCATGAATCTTGCACCTCACTCGCTTCTTTGCCCTTTATAACTCTTGTCACACTGCTCGGTTTTTAACATTCCCGATATCACCTTCCGCAAAGCCTCGTTTAATTTTCTCATAGAAAGTATGTCGAAGCCGTCTTCGATTCCTACATCTATTTTACTTTTGATCTTTAGCCAATCTTCCCAAAACGGCGTTAAATGTGTTTTATAAGACAATTGGTTACCAGTTTCAAATTAGCGTAAATAGAATAATTACCGCATCAAATTTCAATGAAAATTATGAAGCCTTTTAGAGTTATTTCAATAATTCTGAACAAAAAGGACAATACGCAGGGTGCCCAAAAGTTTCTTTCGAACACTTCAATAAATAAATCGTCAGAATACTTTCATATAAGGCAAAATGTTCGTCTCGATTAATAAGTAGGGCTTTTTAATATATATTTTTTACCTAATATGTTAGACGCTGTACGGGAATAAATAACGCACATTTGATTTATACAAAAAAATAATAATTTCTATAATTAAAACGCACAAATTAATTATGATGAAATATACGAATTATGATCTACCCACTAACCTAAACATAGAAAAATCGACAGTTAAAGGTTTTTTACTTCCTAACATGTGGATCGAAACAGTGTATGTAATAAACTAGCATTTTTTTAATGAAATCAAATTGTTTTCTTTAATTCTCTTAGACAATCATTATCATCATCATTACATAATATAAAACAGAGTCGCTTTCCGTTGACTGTCCCCTTATATGCTTAGATCTTTGAGATACGCAACGGATTTTGATGCGGTTTTTTTAACAGATAGAAGATATTAACGGGGTGGTTTGTATGTACATTGTATATATACGGCACCAAATAGGTTTCTATGTATTATATTTATTTATTTACATCCTTTAACTATCATTACAGGTGTACGGTAACCGATTCTCATCCTGGCGATCAATCAGTAGTACTGTATTGCCCTTAAATAATCACCCGGAAAGTTAAAGGATTAATATTAGGGGCCGTCCATTAATCGCGTGATGTTTTTTTTCATCATTTTTTGACCCTCCCCCCCCTCGGTGATACGTCGTGATATCCCCCCGCCCCCTATTCGACATCACGTGTTTTTTTAGTACCTACAAGGAATCTTAAGATTTTTAGAGTATTATCTTTAATTCATCATCAATCTCGTTGGTCGAGTACTCGAGCGGCCCCGCTTCTGAATCAGAAAGTCGTGGCATCGATTCTGGGCTCACGGCAAACATCAGCATCACCAATAACTTTTCGAATTTTTTTTCGGAAGTAATGTGTGACAAATATCCATTACTAATATAAAGTTTAATCTGATTTTATTCTAAATTTAAGGAGGAAAAAATAAATACACGTGATATCTTACTACATCCCCCTCCCCCCTCGTGATATTTCGTGTATTTTGCCCGATCCCTCCCCCCCTTTCTAACCTCACGTGATTAATGGACGGCCCCTTACCCAAAGAGTAAAAAAGTATTTTCGAATAAAATATTATCTTAAGGACTTGCCTTCAATGTAGTTATTCGGTATATGATGTAGAATATTATAAAGGCAATTTTAAACGTAGTAAAGTAGAAGGGGCTCGTATCTGTTAATTAACGAAATTAATAAGAAATCAAATTAATTTAAACGAAAGTGCTCTTTATGAAGACCCTTTCAGATACAATAATGAAGGGCTAAAGTTGTAGGTGGCGTATACGAGTATTATATTGTATTACCCACCTACGTGGAAAATAATAACACAAAGAAAGTTTTAAAATATCTGTTTGGTATTCTTTTTCATAATTTCACGCCTTTTGTAACCCCTTATCTGTACATATAAGTTCTATATAATCTATATTTAGTATTTCGTTCTATATATCATATAAGTCTATATAACTGTACATATAAGTTTTATTTATTGCACAACGCTACCACTCTAAATAAAAGATGTCGCGTCAGTTGCGCTCGACTAATATATTTGCATAGTTTTTCTTTTTAGGACGTTGATATTAATTTGCTGTGATGGTCGAGTATTCTGGCTGCTACACCTTTTATGCACGAGTCTACTGCTTTGTTTTCAGTAGCGATATTAATATTATTGTTATTTATGTTAAATATTATATATTTATAATAATATATATATTTGAAAAGAGTATTTGGCACATGAGTTTCTTGCCCGATTCTTCTCATGATAGCCCCTACACTCGGAATCGGGCCGCTCGTGGCGATTGCGTCCGTGTTTTCTTGTTCCACGGACGCACTTTCCTCAAGCGCTCGTGTTAAGTAGTTAATTTAAAATAATAAAATTAAATTGTACTTGTTGACTATTTTTAAGTGTCTGTGAAGACCTATGAAAATAAAACTTATTTTGACTTTTGACTTTTGACCTATGCGGCTATTAAGCTCGTCCACCTAGTCGACCGAGACTATATATAGTATTTTTTTGCTATGTAGAACTAAAACCAATGTCTTTAGACATACTAAACTTCTTTCTTTTGATTGATTTCAATTAAGCTGATATCGTAATTATTTATCGAAAAAGGTTGTAAGCAATATATTATCATCATTACATAACATAACTTCACGCCTTTTGTTACCCGATGGTGTAGGCAGCGGTTGTTAAGCCTCGTCTCGCCGTTATGTTTACGTCCCTATCGCCACTCCGGGCACAAAGTTTTCAGTCATCGATATTTATCACACACAACTTTTGAAAAGTCATTGGTGTGAGCCAGTGTCAGGAATCGAACCCGGACCTCTGGATCTGAAGCCGTGTGCTCGACCACTGGGCCCCCGAGACGTTTTATCATCATGTTACGACAAATAGGAGTGAATCATTAAAATCTTTAGTTGCAAAGTTTTATAATATTTTCGTCTGCTAGATATTAAATATGAAGGTAAACAAAACAAATGTTTTATTTAGAAATAAAACAATTCTTTTCCAGCCTGCTTATTTTAGCCTTTCATGTTCTTAATTTTATCAATCCTTGCTATATCTATAATTTTGATTATTCTTCAACTGATTCAGGGCTTATAGAATTCGCAAGTAGAGAACTGACATAGAGTCATACAAAATCGTTTAATTTTATAATCTGTAATGTAAGTAAGCTCAAGTTTTTTAAAATGTTCGGTTAAAATATTGGTGCATGACACCAAATTATGTAACTCATAACGCATTTATGCTTAGGATATTATATTTTTTAAAATACATTTCCAAATTTCACTACTTTTGTGCGGAACAACTTCTTACTATCCATAGATTTATCATAGACTGTAGTAGATGGCACATGTCAGTAAAATGTACTACTCATAGATGTAAGAATAATAAAGTCGGCAATAGTCACCCAAACAACGAGACCAAAAATGGGTTGTTGATATGTGAGTGACTCTTCTTTCTACAAACGCCACTCTTCTTTCTACATACGCGGTGTTCCATCCCTGCTGACAGTGCATCCAAGATATACAATTTTATTCACCGTTAAAAATTATAAATGTACCTATTCAATTTTTTAAATATATAATTTCATGCGCCAGCTGTTGCCCGTCGATTCAAATATTTGTGTCGTTCGCTACATACTCTATATCTAAAAGAGTCATATATTGAACCATACCGCAGGGCACTGTCTTAGTCTGCTGTTATGTGTTCTGATGTATTATGTATCATGAGCGTCTTTATTCTCGGGCTTAGTGATCTGGGATGTTTTATTTAGTACGTTTTATTTGCTCTGTGCGCTTGTTGTTGGGGCGTACGTACGAATATTGCACAGCGGAATAAAGTTCATATAAATATTTTATTACTAAGTAAGACATATTAGACATTCGGGCGTAGTTTTGTCCGAACACAGTGCCGGGGCTGTTTCAGTAATACATTTTTATTTCGTCTCTTTTTATTGTCAACGTGAGAGTTACTTTTGTTGCATATTGATATTTATCGCAAATTTTTTTTTAATAATTGTGTTAAATTCTATCTAAAATTATGTAACTTTAGGAGAAATACATATTTGTTCACTTGCAGGGTAGGCAAGAGAACGCAGCAACATAAGGCATGATTCTTACACTACTCACTCGCTTCTTTGACTTTCACAACTCTTAACTTCACCTGAAAGTGTGTCGTGGCCGTTTTCGACTCCTACGTCCTTCCACTTTTGCACTAAATATATCTGCTAAGTCATTTTATATCATCCATTCTTTCTACACTTACGAACCATTGGAGCAAACTTTTTTAAACGAGGTCGAATACCCTGCTTCCCGAATGAACAAGTTGTGCGATCGAATACTTTTACATACCAATCAGTGTTCGGAATTCTTTTTGGAAATAATGTGTATTAAATATCGATGACTGATAACACTGTGTTCGTTGTATGTTAATAGTTCTGTGTGGCTCAACAGCCACTGTCTCTATCTCTGCCTACGAGAGAGTGGAAAAGGGCGTGAAATTATAAAAAAGTGCGCGGAGTCTCTCGGCGCTAAAGAAGTGAAATTTTGTAATTGTTGTTCACAAAATTTAAACATAAAAAAATAATGCCTAATTAAATTATACGTTTGACGACAGATGGTTGACAGGCCCTGGACGCGTCCAACCCTTTTAAACATCTCCAAAGTTCTTAGTATAGATTTTTCCCGGTACCAATTCATATTCGTACCGGGTATAACTATCCGTTTGGTATGTAAAAAATCATTGAATCGAGGCTGAACAGCCGCTGTCCACCATTGGGTAGAAAAAGGCGCAAAATAAAAATAATAAAACAAACATTTTCTGTATTGTACGTAATAACAAAATTAATTTAATTATCTTATAAGACCAGCGTGAATTCTGTACATAGCAGGTTGACAGCTCCTGGTCGCGTCCAACCACTTAAAACATCTCCAACGTTGATTAGTATAGAAATTTCCAGGTACCAATCCATATTCGTATCGGGTATTACGTGAATATCTATTGTGAAGTGGGGACGGTGGGGACAGCGAGGGCCGAAGACATAATTAGTGGTAGGGGACGACTTAGTCAATTGACTCTCGAGCACCACCAGTCACCACACACGGCACAAAGTCAGCTAATTCTATTTACACCTGCTTATAAATGGCGGCAGCACAAG
Source organism: Euproctis similis (assembly GCA_905147225.2). Lineage (NCBI taxonomy): Eukaryota > Metazoa > Arthropoda > Insecta > Lepidoptera > Erebidae > Euproctis > Euproctis similis. The sequence continues at coordinate 3,471,109 of LR990113.1, read as the reverse complement.
CCACGAGCATTGACATTTTCTGTTTATTTGTATCTTCGAATCAAATCAAAATATTCTTCGTTTTGTAAATTTCAGTTTTTTATGTATCCATTGACATAAAAAAACTGAAATTATAACTAATACAAAAGTTATTTCTGTTCCAGTTCTTCGCGAACTAAGGAGTTCTGAGCTAGAAATACTAGGCTAACATGTCTATGCTGGCCTGCACCTTATGAATCCTCCACAATATTGGAAGTTCGGTAGAGAATCTTTCCTATCTCTAGGTCGGTGTGTTTCGTTCAACCTTGGCGGAAGCCCTGGACGTGGTGAAAATAAACCTGTTGAAGCCAGCGACACTTTGTGGCGGGAGTCCGCCTCGGTACGGCCGTCTCAATCAATTAAATTGAACTTCTTAGTACTTGGACCACTCAGCAACTGTCGTAGAGAGTGAGGTCGAAGTTTCTATAATTTGGCAGCTACCGACCGACAGTTGTAAAGTACGTATATTTAACTAAGTTTTGAAACTAACGTACACATATTTTAAAGTGTTAAACGTACATCAGATATTCTGCTTTTGTTACTACCAGACGTTAGACCGACATCAAATAATTATGCCTCAACTCGCCGGAATTTTAGACTCCATGGTGGCACATTCTTTTAGTACAATGACGTAGTTATACTATATAATTTCCGAAAAAAATACAAAAAGTCGTCGGTTTTCAGTCGGCAGATTTGAAGCCGTGCCTTAAAATTCAGAATCAGGTTTCTTTTTTTATGCGATAGGAGGGCAAACGAGCAAGCGTGTCACCTGATGGTAAGCAACCTGCGTTGCCCATGGACACCGTCAACACATATAGTGTAACCATTGCGTTGCTGACCTTTAAGGGAGTAGGATAGGAAAGGATGGGGAAGGGGGGTGGGCCTCCGGGTATCTTTCTCACCGATCGAAACGCGGCATGAGCCACTTTACGTCGATCGTCTGAAAGGTCGTCATTACACCGGTCGCGCCGGCCCATTCATGCAGCAAACTGCTTGGCTCTACCACTGAAGTTTCAATTCAAATTCAGGTTTTCAATTCAGAACCACTGCCACCGAGAATTAAATATTTCAAAGTCAACAATAAAAGTATATACTTTTATTGTTGACGTTAGCTTTATGTATAACAATAAAATTATATATTATATACTTTAAAACTTCTTCTGAAAGTATGTTTTATATACTTTCAGACATCCGTAGTTTCCATTTAGTTGCATAACTTTGAAAACTAGATGGCGCTGGAGTGTATAATGTACAAAATACTATCGTAATATTAAATAACAATATGTCGACAGAAAGTAATAGTATTAATACAAACTGCTCGAGAATGAAACAAGCGACCAATATATTATCGTATTACATCCGCCCATCCTTGCTTTGATATTAAGAGCTAATTGTTCGGAGTTTAAGGTCGACAATGGCAAGTACGTGAGGAGACTGTAAAGGAAAAACGTACACAAGCCGTTCAGGTATAGAATAAAAGTATATTCGATTGATATTGAATGCTTATTTTTAGTTCGTATGTCAAAACTAGCAAGCGGTTCACCTGGTGATAAGCGACTAGTAGCTTTTATAGACATCTGCAACACCGAGAGGGCCACAATTGCGTTCCCGGCCTCCCGGTGAGATACGGAGGCGAATGGGCTGGGGATCGAGTCGATAGTGATGGTTATATGTACGTCTAAATTTGCAAGACACAATCCTTCTGGAATTGTTGGCTAATATTTAATTCTTATATACATACATACAATCACGCCTTTTTCCCATAGGTGGGGTAGGCAGAGACTAAATCTTTCCACTTGCTACGATCCTGACATACGTTTCTTGCTTCCTCCACTCTCATTATCGCTTTCATACATGCTCGTCGGTTGTGGTCACTCCTGACCCGGCCTCGCACTAACTCATCGTTGACTTGATGGTGGTAGGTCCGCCTAGGTCGACCTGTTCGCCGTTTCACACTTTTCTTATAAATTCGTTTAGTCAGTCTTCTTTCGTCCATCCTTTCTACATGTCCAAACCATCTAAGCATTCCTTTCTCTCTCCTTGTCACTATATCTTCTTTCACACCACAACGTTCTCGAATTACACTATTTCTCATTATACCCACCAAGCTTACTCCAGCTATACTTCTCAGACTCCTCATTTCTACATCATTAATCTTACTTCTGTGCTTCTCCTGCCAAACCCAACATTCACTCCCATACATAAACGTGGGAACCAAAACCCCTCTGTGTACAGCCAGTCGTGCCTTTTTGGAGACTTTCTGGCTATAAGAAAACAAAAAGATAAAATTCATATTCAAATTCTAAGCGTATCATGAAAGGCTTTCATGTCGAGAGTATAAACAAAGATCGAGCAAAAGGGTTACACTTCAAGCTATTACATTCCAGCGAGAAAAAGTAAATCTTGAAAGAAATACAAGATACTCTGCAGCGGATACTACGAGTACTGTACTGTGACGGAGATTTGTACTCTCATCAATTGGATATATAAATATATCCAACCACAGGCTGATTGAAAATGTAAAATACTAGTCAATAGTCATCTAGTTAGTCTTGAGGACGACCTCAAGACCAACTATTAGACAATCAACGTCTACTTGATTTAGAGCACGAGGTCTAAATCAAGTAGACGTTGATTGAATTAATGACTTTTTAAATTTTTTTTTGAAATTTATCGCTTACATCAATCTCTTAAATAATACCTTTATAGTGTACTAGTTACTAGGATTCAATGAATTAAAAAAAAGACTACTTGTGGTGCCTCTGTGTTAGCTTTTTTTTACACAAGGAAATTCTTTATACACACACCCTCGCCTGGGTACGGCAGGGGGTAGTGTTGGACTCCCAAAGCAGTACACTGCAATCCGATCCTAGGGCTACCCACTAAAACCTCGCGGCGGCCTTCCTCCGGAGTAAGGGTAGTCGAGGATAGTTAACCCCTCTGGACCATCACAGCTTCGCAGAAAGAGACCACAGCCCTCCACTTCTCCTCGCCCGCCAGCATTGCCGCGATCAATGCCATGACAGGTCTCGCTCGATCCCGTCGACCAGGACTCGACGCTCAGCCGCCCAGACTGGGCAGACCTCCAATTTGTGCTGGGCGGAGTCCATCTCTTTTAATTCGACTCAGATACTCACCGAACCACCCGTGCCCGATGAGTATCGGAGTCAACCTATAGGTGACAGTGCCTCATCTACGGAGCACCCAGGCCTCGCGGTGAGGCAGGACGGCACCGACGGCGGAGTTCATCTCGGCTCTCTGTGTTAGCCTACCGGGAGAATCAGGCAGACTATTTTCTTTGAATTCGAATCCGTGCAAAGCTTCGATTCCCTACAGTATCGCTACAAACTCATAACTTATTCACTTCGACAACACAAGTGCGTATTAATGGAGTTTTGTTTATCTGTGAGCGACGTTTGTGAAGGTGTACACAGCCATTAGTTACACGAAATAGAGAGATATAGTCGCCATAGCGTATGTTTACCAAGTTCCATACCTATAGAAGGAATACTTGAAAAACATGTTTTTTTAACGCCTTAGTTTCATAAAATCCGTTCTTATCTAACAGTTACAGCGTGTAAGTACTCCTACCAAATTTCATGCCATCCGTCCACCGTCGGCCTTATAGTTCCTGAGTCTTCCTCATAAGTAACTTCACAAATAGCAGCTCCTATATATAAATTTACGATATATACTTAGATAGCTGACCCTGCAAACATCGTCGTTCTGCTAACACCTGAAATTCTTTTAATAGTCAATAAAAACATAAAAACTACTATTTCTCTTTTATATTGTGATATCTTTAATTTTTAATTAATAGTTATTCTTCGATTCGGGATGCCGATTCAGTTAGTAAGATAAAAAATGTTAATTACAATAATTACAATTACATTTTATTAAAAAATATACTAGCATTACAAATATATCAGTGGTTCGCTACTTGAATGGGCCGGTGAAATACCACGACCACGACGTGAAGTGGCTCGTGCCGCGATTTGTGCGGTGAGAGAGATAACCGGAGGCCCGATCCTCTTTCTCCTCCTACTTTCTTAAATAATAATATCTTGGACAGAAATACACATACAGTTAATAGAAAAATCACAAAAAACATAATTTCACATTTGTTTTAGGAACTAGCTTTCTGTCTCGCGGTGTTACTAGCATACAAACAAAATAGCGATGACGATAATGATTAAACGCTGACGTTGTTAGTCTGAATTAATGCAGCTTTCCAAAGGTGAAAGAATTTTTGAAATCGGTCCAGCAGTTTTTGAGTTTATTCCTTACATACAAAAATACAATGTAGTAGGTACTATAGATGGTACTTATTTTTTACAATTTGTGTTTTAAATAAATGACAATATTCGTACAATAATTAATGTCACTCAATTGTTTTGCCTTCCTGGAACCTCTCTATAATATGCCTATACCTCACTTAAATTTTTTCTTAAGGAAATAAAGTGCGACTTAACTCAAATCAATCGAACAATTCGTAAGAGAGTATAGAAAAATGTTGCTTTTAGACTTTTTCAGGTATTTTTCTCCAAAAGATTCATCCTCTTACTTCAAGGAATATTATAAAAAAAGAATTATCAAAATCTGTCCAGTCGTCCATGAGTGCGCACGCGATCTTACGGTAACGGTAAGTTTATGCTTGCCCATGGTATTACAAAAGTAACATTATTCTTGTTTAATTATTACCATTTGCTGTGTGGCGCCGGCTTAGTATACCGCCACCCCATCTCTTCCCCTGGGTGTCGTAAAAGACGACTAAGGGAAAAGCTAGAAGAATGGGCAGCAGCATTCTCTCTCAAGACAATACAGCCTACTGCGATCGCCAACCCGCCTGCCAAGCGTGGCGATTATGGCAAAAACCCCACATGATTGAGCGGACCGGCAGTTGTGGCGCTCTATGGGGGAGGCCTATGTCCAGCAGTGGACCTCAAAAGGGCTAATGATGATGATGATGATAAGGATATCGTATTAATGTAAAATGTAGTATTTGTAGATATTCCATTTGCCCGATAGATGTCACTATATTGGTTAAAAACCAAATATATTATTGTTTGTCTCAACAGTAAGATTGATTGAATTATATTTCGCCTAATAATATTAGTATTAATTTTAGTATATTTAACTAAGTTTTTAATTACTAACATTATGTTACTATGTCAACAATCAACATTAGTCTTGTGCATAAGTACTAAGTAGTTCGCGACGCGACTGAGGTCTATCTCTAAGACTTTCGGCGAATCACGTTCATGACATTAAAACAACTTTTAGGATTATATCGCGTTTATTTATTACTAATTTTATTTATTTCCCGACGTTTCGAACTCTTTACAGAGATCATTTTCACGAGTGATGAACAAAAAGATGGTATTTGTTCAAAAGTTATTTGTTGTTCTAAATAGCTTTGACTTCGAAACGTCGGGAAATAAATCAAATTAGTAATAAATAAACGCGATATAATCCTAAAAGTTGTTTTAATGTCGCGACTGAGGTCGCTAAGTTTAGGTCGCCGGTCCAAAACAGCTTATGAATAAATTGAGAAACAACTTCTAATAGGTATATTAGGCCAGTTTCCTTAAGACATTCTCTAAATTATAAATATCTGGTGGTTACCTATTGAACTTTTCGAACCGTGTATGCAGCAGAGCTAAGAATACCCAAGAATATTGCAGGTTTTTCCTCTTCCAGACTGGATCTAGAATTCTATTATTCAGATATAATACATTTATATAGGGAACTTTAACACTAGGCACGGTAGATTTGATTATTTTGGTTATATTCGAATTTAGAACTAAATTTTTATCTAGAAACCATCCATAAAACAGTGTAGGAGAGCGAACCAAATAATAAAATATACTTTTTTTACGGTCTATCATGAAGAGGAGTGAAGTGAGCGGGAGGCTACATTCAGCAGTGGACAGATCAGCAAATAGTACAACGTTACAAAATTTCTGTACACAGGGCTAACTATTTATACGTATAATAAACAATAAAAGACGGACAACTCTGAGGAACGTCCACAGTCACTGATGATCCAGATGATCTCATTCCGCTTATATTAACAAACTGCAACCTGTTGAATAGCATACAGAAGGGGTAGCTAGAGGTTGGAAAAATGGTTGTTCCCATGTTTAAAATTCTACAAATATATCTCAAGTCTCGGTGGTCCAGCGGTCGAGCACACGGCTTCTGAATCCAGATGTCGTGGTTTGAATCCTAGCTCAAACCAATGGCTTTTCGAAATTAATTTCGGAAGTTATGTGTGATAAATATCGAGGACTAAAAACTTGGTGCCCGGTATGGCAATAGGTTCGCCATGTATTCAATTTGGGACGTCAACATAATGGCGAGTCGAGGCTTAACAGCCACTGCCTACACCTTCGGGTAGAAAAAGGCGTGACGTTATGTTATGCTATATTAAGAAGGTAAAAGAATTTTGTTGAGTATTGAGACATAGACTGTCTGTCTGTTTTGTATATTGGAACGTTGTATTGTCGTCTTGCTGCCTTACCTTCAACATTTTTCGAAGCGTGACTAAACCACGTTCATTGTGCACCGCGAGGTCACCGCAATTGTCTATTAAAATTGACCTTCACGCCGCATTTTATTCATTCCTGCTACATTTTTATTATTATTATTATTTGTTCATTATGTATATATTTTGACAGTGGTCGAGGTTTGCAGTTTGATGCATGAATGGGCTGGCTCGACCGGTTAAATACCACAACCTCGCGGAATATTGGCGGGAATTGGCTTGTGCCGCGTTTCGTTCGGTGAGAGAGGTATCCGGAGCCCCGATCCCCTTTCCCCTTCCTTTCCCTCCTACTCCTTTAAAGGACGGCAACGCACCACGTTGTTCATGAGCGGTGAGCAGTTGCTTATCAATGGTGACCAACTAGTTCGTTTGCCCTCTTAATGCATAAAAAACGTAGCCTCGGTGAAGCACTCAAGGCGCTTTTATTTGCTTGCTTTTAATCAAATACTTTGCATTCAAATGCCATGTCAATGATAAACATTAACAGTTATTATTCAACTTGTATTCGATTCAAATTGAGTATTTTAGGCCTGAGTCACCAACAGTTGTTTAATTTTAAAGAGTTGTATAAACCGTTAACGATTACTTGACAATGTTTTGCTATTAGCCTTATACAAACCATTGATTACATGATATAATCGACTGTTAAACTTATACAAATTCGCTAACCTATTTTAACCAAATCGTAGTTCGAACATTATACATATATTTTATAAAAACATTTTTGGTTGTTGCTCGGTTGTAAAATGTATACAAATTACATAGACAGGCATTTCTACTAAGTAGTAAAATAATTGTCATTATTTATTTTACTATTAATTAATTCTAAAACTACTGATTGGATAGTGGTCATCATTTTATTTTGGTGAACAGCGATAACTTTAAACATCTGATTACTTTTGACGCTGTCTTGACCTAGCCCCACTAGCTAGTTTAGTCTTTTAGGGGGCAAACAAACAAACGGATCACCTCAAGTATCAAGAAGGGGGTCTCCGTGTACCTCTCTCACCGCATGAGAAACCGCATTCGCCACTTTCCGACGACATTCTGAGAGGTTGTGGTATTTCACTGGCCGAGCCGTCCATTCATGTAGTAAACTACACGATTCTACCTCCAAGAAATCATTCTATTTGGACCATTGTTAAGTTAATTATATGCAGGTAGCACACCGTCTTTATGCGTTAGATTATGTCCTTTGATGGCAATTAGTTCAAGCTCTATGGACATAACCCTTTCAAAGTGATATAATGATGTGTGTGTACACAGTGCCCTACCGTAGTTGTGCGACTGATTGATATCCTGTGAGACTTTTTGATACTAATATCAATCAGTTTGACATTATATGCAATCGGGTACGGTTGAATTGCCCTTAGAAGATCCAAGAATCCAATTTTTTAAAATGCTATAATATATTTTGCATCATTTTTTGTTTGGTTCTCTTTTCGATATGCGCACCTACAATTTTCCGATCCCTACATCACTCAAAAATTGACTAGTATAGAACGAAGTGTCTTGAGTGCATTTTTTAAAAATAAATAATTAAAATAACCTCCCTTAGGCACTGGGCCATAACTACCAGATTGTACCTGTACAAGATAGATCTCGTACAGGATCCACTATGCTGGAAAAGGGGTCTACCTCTATTCTAACATAAGATGTTTAAAACTTCTGACCTGGTAGCTAATTTCTTGAGTTTCAATATAAACACGTCCCGGCTATAATTTACTGTTTTAATTAAATAATATTATGTTTAATTAATTCAGTTTTTTTTTATGATTCACAATATATAATAATTATTCTGCTTAATGTGTTTTTCGTGTAAAATTATACATATTTTTAAGAATAATAACATAACATAACTTCATGCCTTTTTCAATCCGAAGGTGTAGGCAGCGGCTGTTAAGCCTCGACTCGCAGTTATGTTTACGTCCCTAATGGAATATGTAGGAAACCTATTGCCTGGCGCAAAGTCCTATTGTCAGTCATCGATATTTAACACACATAACTCCAGAATCCGCAACTCCTTTTATTCAAAAGCGGGGTACTCGACCACAGGACAACTGATACATTTATGGATAATTATTATGCATTTTTTGTTAATATTTAATTGTTGTTGCCTGACCTTAGGAATTTACGCCTGCAAAGAATCAATGACTGTGACAAACTTGTAGTTATCCTTAAAAATAACACGGTTTTTTGTCATTCTCCGAAATATTATATGGGATGCGTATTTTTTAAACTCAGTGAAATCTGTAAAATCTAATTATTGTTTTGTATTTTAATGCCACGGTACAAAGTATTTGTAACTTTGACCCTTATTATTGTTTAGGAATAGGGATCGATTAATTATGCCTTCACGTGAGCATTTATTTTGGTCTCCTATTGGGCACAATATTTCGTCTGTCGTCGATTTCTTTTTATAACTACCGTGACACAAAGTCCTTTGATTTAAAATCTTTACTGACCAGACCTTCCTGATTTAGTGGATTACCCAGATTTTTTTTGTTATATTTCGCTGATTCTCGATATTAGGTTATGAGGATTCAGGAGCGGATATATCACTTGATCGTAGTCGAGATTGTGAATAGGAGTCGGTACAGATGTTACTAATATAATACGCATTCAACCGATGATTAAACTTATGGAGCCATCGACAAATGCTGGCTTACATTCATGGCTGCGTGCTTGTAAAGTGACACAGTCATAAGATAGGTGCGTTAAAAATATAATATATTAAATATGTCTACGAAACTCAGTTTAATTTTGAAAGATACTGTGCAGTGCGGGATGTATATTTAAAATTAAAATCCGATTTCTTTCATTTTCATGTCAGAAAATATTATCAATTATAAATTAAATAATATATAAATAAAATTATTTAATAAAAGTTGTGAACACTTTAAAATTAAAATAAATTTAAATAACACAACAATGGTGTAGTGTATTTTGTCCGTAAATATTAATCAATATTTAAAAACGTGCGTGTTTGTGTGTTTTGTAACTACCTAAATTAAAATTTTTGAAATTCAAAATGGTTTACAAAGAGAAAGAGAAGTATCATTTGGATGATGTTCTGGGGAAGTTTGGTATGTTTGGAGCATACCATTGTCAATTGTTGGTTTTTCTCGGATTGGCTTATGCCTCCAATACAATATTCTCGTCTAATTATATATTTGCTGCTGAAGAAGTTGCCTACAGGTGAGACTGAAATTTATATCTGGGTATAATTAAATACGTTTGATAAAGTTAAATGATTAAGGGAATTGGGCCCTAACTATTTTTGACTGTATTTATGTTTATTCCTTAGTAATTCAGAATGTTTTATATCATTTTAAAGAAAGGGTATGCTTAGATTGTTCGGACATGTAAAAAGAATTGATGATGCAAGATAGCTAAGCACATATACAATGTTTAAGTGGATGGATGTATGAAAAGAGATAAGTATTTCAAAGAAGCGTGTGAGGCGTGTAAGAATCGTGCTTTATGGCGTGCCTAAGGGATTTGGCGTGAAGTTATGTATGTATGTTTGTCCCAGCTAAATTTCATAACTGATATAACAAAACATGACTTTATAACAACTTTACAGCATAAACCGAAGTTGTAGGCAGTGGCTGTTAGGCCTCGACTCCCCATTATCTTTACGTCCCAAATGGAATAGGTGGCGAACCTATTGACTTACGGGCACATAGTTTTCAGTCATCGATATTTATCACACATAATTTTCGAAATTAAGTTCGAAAAGTCATTGGTGGCCAGGATTCGAACCCGCATCTTCTTGATTCAGAAGCAGGGTGCCTGACCACTGCACCATTATTGGACTTACAAATGTTGGACTACTAACAATTGGACTTATAACTTTCCTATTCCACTTATTCCATTTGGGATGTAAAAACTCGACTGGTCGAGGCTTAACCACCACCGGCTTAATAGAATATACTAACTTTTTTTAGGGCATAATATGGATGTATATGCCTTAATATTATCATTACACAAAATGAGAGGTAAATGGAACAAATTTCATTAAAATCTGGTAAATCTGAGAAAAGTCGTTAGGAAAATCACGCGGGTGGAGTTTTCATGTCCATATACGAGTATGTCGGTTTGAATCAGTATAAATATATTATCGAAATGATAATTAATAATTAAATAAAACTGTAAGACAATTTAAATTTCTCAGTATAGATATCAATCATCTTATCGGAACGTGAGATCACTAGTTTTAAAATCAATGAGTAAGCACGAATATACGATATGAGTAAAAATCATGTCTTATAACGTCTCTACCTACCTAGAGTCTGAGCGTGAAGTTATATTCTTGTTACAGATGCGCTGATGATAATTTTGCCAACAACACGTGCGGAGTGTTTAACTCCACGAGATGTACGGAATGGATTTACGATAACCCGAAGAGTTTTGTAGCCGAAGTGAGTTTTCTGAAGTTGTTGGACCTTGTTCTTCTATTTTCTTTCTATGATATAGGTCAAAGAAGTAAGCAGGTCTCCTGTTGGTAAGCGACTGCCACGAGCCCGAGCCACTTTACGTGGATTCTGAAAGATCGTATACATTCCACACATTTTTGTTATTGTAATTGTAAGAGTATAGTATATAGAACCTAAAGTTTAGTACAAATATTGCACACTAAAAATATTTTTTATGGGTTAGGAGGGCAAACAAACAAGAGGGTCATCTGATAGTAAGCAACTACTCACCGACCATGAACACCGTGGTGCGTTGCCGTCCTTTAAGGGAGTAGGACGGAAAAGGAAGGGGAAAGGGGATCGGGCCTCCGGATACTTTTCTCACCGAATGAAACGTGGCACGAGCCACTTCACATCGGTATTCCCAGAGTTCGTGGTATTTCACAGGTCGAGCCGGCATATTCATGCAACAACTGCAAGACTCTACCACTGTTGTATACAATATACAAATTATAGATATTAATTATGTTATTAAATAAATTAATGTATATAGTTTCAGTTGGCATGTCAAGATTGGAAGAGAACCCTTGTGGGGACAGTGCACAGCTTCGCCTACATGGTGGGGCTGTTATTCGTGGGGCCACTGTCTGATAGGTAAGCAGGAAAACAATTGAAAATATTATATAGAGAAGAGTGTTGTAGTATATTGTAGAGAGTCGACCATGTGTCCAATAAGAGACTTTGAGGATATACCTAGAATTCTCTCTCAAGTAGTGCTTGACGAATTATATGCTATACAGTATTTTTCTTAATTCATTTATTAAGGGGTCTGTAGTCCAGTGGTCGAGCACCCCGCTTCTGAATAAAGAGGTCGCGAGTTCTTATCGTGGCTCACACCAATGACATGTACATACATACCTTCACGCCAAATCCCTTCCGGGGTAGATAGAGAGAACAGAGCGCTATAAGGCACGATTCTTACACGCCACACTTGCTTTTTTAACCGACTTCGAAAAAAGGAGGAGGTTCTCAATTAGTCTATATTTATAATGTTTTTTTATTTTTATGTCTGTTCACCGATATTTTCGTCAATTAGGGACCGATTTTAATTTTTTTTTTTGATCTATAGTATTTACTTTCGAGATGGTCCCATTTTCACCAGGTCAGGATCTGATAATAGAAACCAGGAGAAATCGAAGGCAACCTCCGAAAATTGTATGCGAGTATGGTGTTTTTGTTACGTAATAGTGATGTCTTAGGGATATTCTTTATGGTTTCAACATCTGATGCTGCTGAGCTGATGAAGAAGCCACCGAACTCCTCAACGGTTAGGACTTTGAAGACAGCACTGCAATTTTTCGATAGAAACTACTTGATAGTATGGAGGGCTATCGTGTTGCTTGTGAGGTATACTTGAATATACGTCTGATGCTGCTGTGCTGATGAAGAAGCCACAGAACTCCTTAATGGTTAGGAGTTGGGAGACAGTACCGCAGTTAATCGATGGAAACTGTTTAGTGGTGTATATGACTAACTTGTTGCTTGGGAGATAAGCTTAAATCCATATCTAATACTGCTGTGCTGATGATGAAGCTACGGAAATCTTAAACGGTTAGGAGTTAGGACACAATACTGTAATTTTTTTTTCTGCAATGCTTTCAAGGCTACGATTGGTCTTCATTCGGTCTGCAGTGTTATTGTCTACCCATGATAATAACAAAAATATAAATACATAACAAGTATTATCAAACTCATTTAGGCTATGTACTTATTAATAACAATTATAGCTCCCTAAAAATATTAACCATTTAACAAACGGACCAGTAACAAGTGATAATATATTTGATAAACTGAAAGCCATGTAAATGAACTAACTTCTATTGAAGTTCACAACTCATTAATATCACTAAAACTCGTGAAAAAAATACTTTAAAAAAAAAGTTAACCTGACTTCTAGAAACGTAAACCACAAAATCTTTAAAAGTAAATTAAAGAATAAAAATAATTTAAAAGTAAATGAAAATAGTACCTTCATAACTAAAAAGCGATAAATAACGGAATTTACTAATTTGTATACTTAATACAATATACAAAACGTAATACTTTAAGAAAGTCATCTTTAACTATTATAATATTTACAAATGTCACTTATTTTTGGAGTCGGTGCAAGCCCAGGTAACATACTCTATTGTGTTGCACCGACTTCAATAATGAGGGACAATAGTAAATATTATCCTCTCCTAACATCACCATCCTCTGAAAACTTGAATTTATGTTTAATTTATTTACATATATTTTTTGAAATATCTCGATACTTTGAATCCTTTCAAAAGCATGCCACATGCCCTTGTTTAAAGAGAGGTGAACTGGTTTTTAAATAATTGGCACCAAATATTGATGTCTTTGAAGTCATTATCTGTCTGTACTATTTGCTATTTGCCACCATCCTTCAAACAATATAATAATATACATTATTAAATTTAATGTCATAGATTAGGTAGAAAACAAGTGATAATAATCACCGGTGTGCTGGGCGGTATTATGGGTTTAGCGAGGAGTTTCGTCACCTCATATTGGCTGTACTTGGTGCTGGAATTTCTTGAGTCTGCCTTCGGAGATTCCTGCTCACCCGTTTATATCTTAAGTAAGTAGTAGAGTTCAGTTATTTTTTTTTTTAAATTAACTCAAGTTAATATGGTGATAAGTGTTAGTGTAGTGTTAGTGTAGTATCAATTATTCCACTCTTTATTAATAATGATTTTAACATAACATAGCTTAAGTAACATAACATAATACAGTTAAGCCTCGCCTCGCCGTAATGTTACGTCCCAAATGGCAAAGGTGGCGAACCTATTGCCATACCGGGCACAAAGTTTTCAGTCATCGATATTTATCACACATAATTTTCGAAAACAATTTCGAAAAGTCATTGGTGTGAGCCAGAATTCGAACCCGCGACTTCTTGATTCAGAAGCGGGATGTTCGACCACTGGACCACAGATACCTTAATGATTTTGATTATGCACATAACTTGTGCATTTCGTGTAACTTTTCATTACTTTCTGAATTTTTAATTTGCAGATGTAGAAATAGTATCTACAAAGAAACGTGTACCATATTACATGATCGCCAGTGTTGGTTACTCCATTGGGGCAATATACAAGGCATTTTTAGCTTGGATGGTACCGGATTTTCGTAACTTTTTAAGAATAGCCTACAGCCCCGCATTACTTTTCTTCTTCTTCAAATATCTTATAGACGAAAGCCCGAGATGGTTGCTAATAAACGGCAAGAAAGACGAAGCAGTGCGTATTGTTGAAAAAATTGCGCAAAAAAATAAGGTGAAGATTGATCAAAAAGTTTTGGATAATCTTACTTGTGACACAGACAAGGAAGAGAATGTGAAATTTTCGAATGTACTGAAAAACACATTTAGCTCTTTGGCGTTGGTGAAAAGGTTCCTGGTTTGCGTTGTATGGTGGACAACATCGACATTCGTGAATTATGGAATGTCCATCACATCAGTCTCTTTACAAGGAAATAAATATATCAATTTCGCTTTGGCGTCGATAACCGAACTTCCCGGAAGTTTTATTGCAATGTATGTTCTCATGAAATACAGGAGAAAATATCCTTTGATATGGTCCTTTTTGATAGCCGGCGTGTTCTGTATTGGACAGCCATTTTTACCTAACAGTAAGTATACGTATGTTATTATTAATTATCTCATTATTGTTGACTCTTACTTGGAATTTGTGAATAAAAATTTAAATGGACAAACTTATAATGAAATTTATTAATGTTCCAAATGCCCGGTCCAGTCCAGAGTTGCAATCTTAATGATAATTATGATATTGGGAGATCCACGCATTTCGTTGCGTGAATAGGTTGGCACGACCACGACCTCTCAGAATAACGTAGTTATAAAGTGGCTTAAGCCAGGGATTCTGTCAATGAGAGACGTAGCCGGAGGTCCAATCCATTCCCACCAACGAAAACATTCCCAAGGAGGGTTTGTATTCCCAGGCAGTAAAATCTTTTGAAAACACGAATAATTAGAAAGAATGACATATAGTGCCGACCCCATTTAAAGATGAGGGGATGAAATAATGTCATTTTTTATTTCACGTAGATCTTATGACTAAATTCACGAAAGTTAACTAATTAAATATGTTTTCTAAAAAAAAAATATTTTAATTCTGTTATGTATAGATTCTAAAAATTCTTTATCTTTTCAAAGGAGTTTTATTTGAAAATCAAATTTCAAATTATTATTTTCTTCATAAAAATAATATTCTCTATGTAATCGTTACAGATTTGACTTGGCTTTCAATAACTATGTTTATGGCTGGCAAATTAATGGCATCACTGTACTTCACTATAACATATATGTACACATCAGAATTGTTTCCGACTTATACAAGGAACTCGATGCACGCCCTCTGCTCCTCTTTAGGAAGAATAGGATCAATTGTTGCTCCACAGGCTCCACTATTGGTAAATTTTATATTTCATTATTTATAATCACTACATAGTATAAAACAATGTAGCTTTCTCTGTTCTCATATCTCTTTTATGATAAAATTTAAAAAAAAAAGTGCAACGGAGTTTGATGCGGTTTTTTTAATAGATAGAGGGTCTCAACAGGGTGTTTATATATGTATAATTCATTTATGAATTAGTCGACAAAGTGAAAAATCCAAAATTTACTCATTTATTACATTTGTTGCGGAACAAAATTCGCCGGCTCAACTAGTTCTTAATATAGGTATGTATAACTTCATTGGCACTTATTAAATAATAACACCTTCACCAAATTGACCTCTCGCAAATGAAGATTGCTATAAATATAACAAATTAATCAAAAAATCCAGTGAGGTGTTTTAGCGTCCTGTGTTGGTGGCGAATCATTAAGATTTTTTGCCATTGCGCTTATTTGGATATGTTGAATGGATATTAAACATATAAAAAGGTTCTTCACGAAAAATAACGTTAATTACTCATCACATTAGGCAAATAAAATATTATCGTGGGGTAAAGGATCATTTTCCCTTATTGGTTTTAATTAATTACATTTGATTTCTGTCATCAACGTTGATGTTCCCCATTTGCTGGATGATATGCGCCCGTCAACATTTTTGTGGGCAAGGGTATGAATAATTAAAAAAAAGCGAAAATACACAATTTGCTGAATTCGAACACACAATTTGCTGCCTGAATAGACCGGCTCGACTGTTGAGATAACATGGGCTCCCAGAATATCGACGCAAAGTCACTAATGCCGCGTTACGTTCGGTAAGAGAGAGGTATCCGGAGTTCCACCATATTTCTCCATCATCTCCCATCCTACTTCCTTAAAGGCGGGAACATAACTGTAACACTATCATCAGGGGACCCGTTAGCTGATTTGCCCTCCTATTCCACTAAAAAGCTCACATTATATACCCTTGGAATGTGAAACCTTCTTTACTTCCTTCATGTTCGCTAGTAAAAAAATGACCACTGTCTTATTTTAGCATTCCTCTTCTCTTTGTTGTATAAATTATTGCTATGATAATTCTCACAGTAATCAGCGTGATATATATATGTATATATATATCTTATTGATTCTATATATTAACTTATTACATTATTTTTAATTCCAGACGGTCTATTGGGCTGGTCTACCGTCATTGGTATTTGGTATAGTATCAATATTTGCTGGTTTAATCACTTTCGCGGTACCTGATGTTGCTAATATTTCTCTACCTGACACAGTGAAGCAAGCTGAAGCTATTGGAACAGAGACATCGGATAAAAATAAACAAACGCTTAATTATGTGATAGCATCTGAAGCTATTGATGTGAACCAAGAATTGGGAGTTATCAACCGAGGTTTTGATGTGAAGAATTAAACCTTCAAGGACTACAATTTGCTTTAATATAAATAAACACACTCTGATATTACTGTTTTGATCTTCGTCGTATCAAACACCCTTAAAAATTTTTAAAACCTTAACGAACTGATATTTACAAACATTGTTCATATATCGTATCCGTTTCATATGAAAATGTTTTATAATTGAACAAATAATAAATAATAAGAAGAAACAAATTAATTACAGTATTTACAATATATACAATTAAAAAATCTAGCTGAAATAATATTTCTCCGCATCTCGGTCTATTGGCAGCGTGTCCAGAAAACTGGCCTTATTTCACGCTGAATGGCAATGCTAATCCTCTGTGCGAAGAATAGACCAACCCTCTGGTCACGAGAGGCTTCGATCAGTCTTTTTGCAAGATCTTTATAGAGGGCACGAGCACTCGGACCCCATGTCCCCAGAGCCTCAACCCCAAACGGCTTAAAACGATTCAATATAAATATAAAGTCTTTGTAAAAAAAGAGTCTTTTTTTTATTTAACAGAAACAATTTATATTTAGAATCATACAAGGTTTCTGTATATAATATGTTTCAAATAGTTCTGACCCGAAGCTTGATAAAAATAAAAAAAGTCAGTACCTGCAGTGATTATTAATTCTAATGATTAGTTAGGTTTCTTTTTAGTTTTTTTTTTATATCGTGGACAATAGGTATCTTTGGACTGTATTTACATGCCATTTCAATAGATAGTTTCTTAGTGTCACTAAAATTTGAGGTTTTGGACAGCCTTCGAGAGAGTCTCCAGTTGAAATGAAGTATGAAATAATCTTGTTTCATATCTCCGTATCGGGGGGTCCAACTATTTATTATGGGTTAACAATAGACCCGGTGGTCCCGTGGTCGTGCTCCCCACTTTTGATACAGCAGTCATGGGATTGATTCCAGGCTCCATCATTGATTTCCTAGAATTCTCTTCTGAAATTATGTTGTGATAAATATCAATATTATTGTATTATATGTATTATTGTATTATATGTATTATAGATTAAATAATCATTATGTGGTCGGTTGTAGTATAGGATGATTGTATGGATATAATACCAATATTTCAATAAAGATATGACGGCAATAAATACGTATAATTGTAGCAGCTGAGAGTGCATGCCGATGCTGAGCAATTTTCAATTTGGTCGCGTTCCACCTGCAAGTGTTCGTGCAATATTAATGCTGAAGCAATGCGCAATATGCAATTTTAGACCAGGAGCCAAACAATAAGATATTATGGCAAATATATTTTTTCGCCCTTCACCCGACTGCACAAAACAGACTAATTTTATATTAAAGTTATGTCAACTTCTGGTATTTATGAGCCATGACTTGTAATCTTCAAATAGCTTCAGATATTTTAACTTAAAACGCTGGATTTTCGTTTGAGATATGGTGTTTGAGTCGTTTTAACTCTGAGAGTACGTTACATAAAATTTACTTTTTTGTCCTTTTTTAAATCTTTTAGTATTTTTCAATGTTTTCAGATATTGTATTTTATTTATGTATGTATTTTATGTGTATTTATGATGTATTTTATGATTAACATAATAAAACTTCTATATCTCTAATTTATATATAAGTTTTAGATTTAATTCTATATAATATTGTGTCCAATAATAAGATAGAAGAAGACGCAAGTCCTCGACTTACGATACACAATAAAACACTATAACTAGTCTATAAATTTAACGAAACTTGAGTTATAAATCCTGCTCTCGAAGTTTTTATCTTTGATCAATACGGCATTTATTGGCGCTTGAACTTTTATTTCAAGAGGGCTAAGTTTGGATCGCTGGCTCCTAAACTAAAAAGCGTGAATGGAATTTCTAGGTTACGAATTTTGCGGCAACGTGATACGATGTAAGGGATATATTCCACTAGTTAAATAATACGTTCACAAAATGTAGATTTATTATTTTTATTTTTTATATTTTTATTATTTTTATTTTTTAATATCTTCACGCTGATCAATGGGAGCAAGAGCACCGCGTTTGGTCCCATCAAATAGATGCGGAACATATTACCATTTAAACTGTACTTTTATAATATGACTAGTTCCAAAAATAATTTTAACTCGGGGCTAGTTAACCAGTAGTGCAATTTATCATCCACTTGTTTAATATAGAAGAAAATCGATACTATTTCGGGATAAAGAGGTAGAAAAAGACTTTCTTATATAAAAAAAAATAACTAAATTAGCCGGGCCTCGTGGCGCATTGGTAAAACTACCGGCTGCAGCAATGAGGTCGGGGGTTCGATTCCCACCCGAGCACAAATATTTGTGACAAACTTGAATATTTGTTTGGGGTCTGGGTGCTTTTCTATGTATTATAAGTATGTATTTACAAAAGAAAAGTATATATGTATTAATATCCGTTAACTAGTATCTATAACACAAGCATACAGTTGCTTAGCTTGGAACTAGAGGGCGCTATGTGTATTGTGTCGCATTTCAACGCCTAGCAATATTTATAAATTATTATCATTTCTCCAATTTATACAATTCAAAAAAATCAACAAAAATAAATCACGTAACGTACCTATATTGTTACAATTTACAATTGTAGTTATTTGACTAATGTCAATATTCATAACTTATTTATTTTGAAATCGATTTTTGAAACTCACTGAAAGATGATTACATACATAGCTTCACGCCTTTTTTGTACCCAAAAGTGTAGGCAGCGGCTGCAAAACCTCGTCTCGCCGTTATGTTTACGGCCCAAATGGATTAGGTGGCAAAGCTATGGCCATACCGGGCACTAATTTTTCAGTCATCGATATTTATCACACATTTCGAAAAGTCATAGGTGTAAGCCAGTATTTGAACCCACGACTTCCTGATTCAGAAGCGGGGTGCTCGACCACTAGACCACCGAGACCTTAAACATAAATTAAATATGATTAAAGAGGCAAAAAATAATTTTGCTATAATTGACATTGTTATATACAGACTTAAACATAACCATAACTTCACGCCTTTTTCTACCTGAAGGTTTAGGCGGTGGCTATTAAGCCTTGACTCGCCGTTATGGTTACGTCCCAAGTGGAATAGGTGGCGAACCTATTGCCATACCGGGCACAAAGTTTTTTAGTTATCAATATTTATCACATATAACTTTCGAAATTAATTAATTTCGAAAAGTCGTTGGTGTGTGCCAGGATTCGAACCTGCGACCTTTGGATTCAGAAACCAAATATGCTGACTTAATTCTATAGAATCCTGGGTAAATTTATACAACACACAAAAACAAACTTCCATTGTGCGAAATAGCGAAACTACAACTGAAATATCTAAAAACGTCTATAACTCGAGCGAAGAGTAGCGGAAGTGGGCGGGGGTATTTCCGGTGTGTGACGACAGCAGCCAGATGTGGTGACACCAGTGACCACTTCCGGTCCGGCATAGTTCAACTGCCATACTGCTATATCTCTACCAATAAATAAGCTTGAAGTGTTGGTGTTGTATTTTCAGTATTTTTTGAATACATAATTCGGTTTAAAATTTGATTTTAAGAAATAAATCTTTTTAATATGAAAAAGCTTTTACTTTATTTATGGTATAGGGGGCAAACGAGCAGGCGTATCACCTGATGGTGACCAAGAAACGCCGCTCATGAGCACCTGAACTCGTGTTGTGTTACAGTTGCGTTGCTGGCCCATACAATAGGATATGGCCCGTCCATATCTTATTGTAAGGGGCGAGTGGGTTAGGAAGGGAAGGGGGAAAAGGATCGGGCCTCCGGATACCTCTCTCACTGAACGAAATGCGGCAAAAGCCACTTTATGTCGATATTCTGAGAGATCGTGATATTTCACTGGTCGAGCCAGCCCATTCGTGCAGCTAACAGTGTGATTCTACCACCGTTAGTGTTTTTGGACGGGAATTTCAGTGAGAAAGACTAATTAACCCTAACTTGTTATTGTCACTAATGAAAGCTTAAACAGTTTACATTTAATAACAGTTCCTACATAATATCAAACTTTTCGGAAGTATTCGGAACTAAGTGCAAATTACATGATATTGTTTTTATAGACAAAATTAACATTTAAATTGATTACCGTTAGTTGACAACATTGTGTCCGGTGTATGGCAATAGATTAAACAAACTGCGGCCTGAAACCACAAGGTGGCCACCTATCTAACACAAGCATTCCTTTAACCAAAACGAGGCAGCAAAGTAAGTTAGAAAAGTAAAAATATTATTCCTTAACTTTCTCTGTTAACCTTCAAATGGAGTCCATGACAGAATAAATATGTTTAGTGCATTTTACATTATTGGTATCACATGAAATGGCTTGTTAAGAGTAACTCGAAAAATAATATGACGTCATTGGAAATCCATGATGACATATCATTCAAAATAGAGTCATAATTGTTCTATCAGATTCTACCCAGACTCAGATAAATATTAAAGCTCGGGTGGGGATCGAACCCGTCAATCTCGATTTCACAGTCGGCAATTTTATTAATGCACCACCAGGCCTGTCGTAAGTTAAGTAAGTTGTGCTCTTTTTACATTTAGTAAGTTATAAATGTATGCATGTTATTACTGGTTTATTTAACTCGTTAAAGTTAACGCTATCTAATTTCAGGTGTCCATGGGCAGGGTTTGTTGACATGCCTGCTCGTTTGCCCTATCACAGAAAAACAAACATTTATAAAAAAAACTCGGATAACATTCAACGAATCGATATTACCTAAGGAAAATCTTGATATTATACACAGACAATGACGATTTTTTTCATCCGAAAGTATTAACAAGACTTTGGTTGAATCAAAATTCAAGATGAGTGTCGTTTAAAAAAAAAATTACACATTCTGATCTCCTCGGCAACTAAACTTGGACGAAAAGTGGCGGATTATTTAAATCTGAAGATTATATCCAGCGATGTCATTTGTAACTGGATCCGTATCTTATCCAGGATCAATGATGGACTCCCTCTGAAGGTTTAAAGAGAAAATTGTTAGTGGATATTATTTTTTTATTTTAATAATTTACGGTGTATGCAGCGAGATTGCCTCGTTTTGCTTAAAGGAATGCTTGTATTAGATAGGTGGACAAGTTGTAATCTATTGCCATACACCGGACACAATGTACCATAATTATCAGACATAAATGAGTCTTCGAAATTATTTTAGGAAGTTAAGTGTGATAAATATCGATGACTGAAAACTTTGTGCCCGGTATTGCAATAAGTTCGAAGTAGTAGTTTGTAGTTTCAAAATTCGATTCCAAAAAGGGGAGATAGTAATAATTATTTCATAATTAAAAGTGTTCTGCTTTATACTAATATTGTAAATCTAATAGTTTCGTTTGGTGGAACGTAGTAATATCAGGAACTACTGATCCAATTAAAATCTCCTAGTAACTTATTTATTGGTGAGAATTAAAAGCTAGAGTCAACTAGGTGAAAAAAACTGACATAGTGGTGGAAATATAATAAAAAATAAAATTTTCAAGAATTTAAATTTTTTAAAGATTCAAACTTTAAAGGATCAGCCTGTTCACAAACAAAAAAATATGCTAAAACTTACCATAATTAAAAGTATAAACAATAAACACGCGGTGTAAACACACCCACTTATAAATCAAAAAGTTGTTAATGTCCAATTTGAATTACTAATCGTTGAGCTTTGCAAGGGAATACCAGTACTCATAGACAAATCGCAAACTCTTCATACAGTTATTATATAATAATATAACGAACTAAGAACCTTACAAATTTTTAAGAGAATTATCGTGACTGAATACATTTTATTTTATTACTTTTTTTAATTTTTATGATATTTAATTTAAATAATAACTGAAACAATGTGAGTGGGATTGGGAGACCAAAACGGAGCTACCACAACTAAATAAATTCTCTCTTTTTCAAAAAGGAAAAATGCCTATTACCTGAGTTCGGCGTGAATGCACGATGTGGTGTATGACTGTGGAGGAGGCGAAAGATGTGTGTCGTAACTTGTGGATAGCCAAAGTCCCTGCCTATCCCTATGGGATACAGGCGTGTGATTATGTATGTATGGGTGTAATAATAGACAAATTTCAAAACCCACAAGCACAAATAACAGAAGTGATGAATAATGGGTGATGAGGGAGTTTTTTCTGTCTATTCCACAATTTACATGGCATGAACGTATGTAGTTATTTGTTATAAATTAATAAATTATATCTAAACACAAAACTATTCCTTGATTTCTGATTGACGATTTCTGACGCTTCTACGGATACGTAGAAGCGTCAAAATCAATATTAACAACTATAATTACTTATAACTATTATCTAAAATCCGCGGAGCTTCGAATCCCTTTCATCACGCTGTCTTGGATATGAAAACGAACCGAAGTGCCAATTCCAGCGTAAGCTGCTTGAGAAAAACTGGCAAGAAACTGAAGGCCGACTCTTTCAATTGCTTACTTAAAAATATTGGTATAGTAAATATATAATCAACATAACGTCTTTGCATGAGGCTTATGAAGATTATATATGTATTGAAGTTTGTCGTAAATTATTATCAAGGAGTAGAAATAGAATTGATACGATGGGTTCGCAACTCAACCCAGAGATGTTTTAATTACGCCACAAGAACTTTCCGGCTACTGTGTGCAAGAAATCCAAGTTAAAGAGCTGTTTACATTAGCTGAGGAGATGAGAGAATGGAACCTGGAGTATTAATTTAACAATCTTATTATATA
This sequence comes from Euproctis similis, assembly GCA_905147225.2. Taxonomy (NCBI): domain Eukaryota; kingdom Metazoa; phylum Arthropoda; class Insecta; order Lepidoptera; family Erebidae; genus Euproctis; species Euproctis similis. The sequence goes on along the minus strand of LR990113.1, from coordinate 3,447,514 downwards.
GTGCACTTAAATCTTAAAGGAAGCAAGATTGTTCTAAATTTTTTTATTGTCTTAAGTCGAAACCCTATTTTTTATAGTTATTTTCGTCTATCACCATTCGAAAGTATCGATGGTTCAGTAGTCGAGTATTCCGCTTCAGAATCAAGAGGTCGCGGGTATAAATCCTGGCTCACACCAGTGACTTTTCAAATTTAATTTTGAAAGTTATGTCTGATAAATAACGATGTCTGAATCTTTTTGCCCGGTATGGCAATAGGTTTGCCATATATTTCCATTTGGGACGTTAACATATCGGCCACTGCCTATACCTTCAAAAAGGCGTGAAGTTATGTTATGTTAACTATAACTCGTTATCAAAAATCTAATAGGTTGAGGAAAAGTCTTTTCGCATATAATATGCACGAACTTGTAATAAAATATCTTTGAAAACGCCATTTGTATGTGGCTGATCTTGTTGTTATTAAAAAGTTTTAATTTTAATGAAAAAAAATCCAATTTGGAATTAGGAAAATGTGTGATATTTGTTTGTTTTCCTTATTGTTAAAATGAGTAAATCTAATGAAGAAATTCGATACATGTAGTGTAGTTTTTCACCATGATAACACTACACTTTTTTAGCCACTGAGCGAAAATTACAAGAGTTTGGCTGGAAGGTGTTAATGCATCTGTCATATAATCCTGAATTTGCACCTTCAGATTTTCCACTTATTTCGGTCTTTGCAGAATTCCTTAGGTATTCCTTCAGGTTAAAACCACGAGATGACTGCTAAAACTACACGTTGCAATTTTGTGTCTGTTCCATTTTTGTGGCGGGTCGTAAGATTTGTGGCTCGTAATCCAAAATTAATTCCAAAAATCATAATCCATAACTTTTGAAACATGTTTCTAAAAAAATAATTTTCACTACAAATTTAAAAAAAATGCAGTTTTATTTATTTTCGTTACCTGCAAGTTATATTTTGAAAAATAAATCTATCACAAACTTGTCCTGGGGTCTCAAAGGCCTGCAGGTATAAAGGTGAGGGGGGGGGGAGTGAATTATAGAAAGGAAAACAGCAATACCTAACTAGGCTAATTCTGTAAAATATATATGAATAATATATATACAGATGTCCATGAGCAGAAGAATATAGCAAGATAAATGTTAAACGACTAACTCTAATGAGACAATGGCAGAGTCAAGCAGTTCGCTGCATGGATGGTCGACAACGCAACAGTAACACTATATGTGTTGCTGGTGTCCATGGGCGGCGTTGGTTGCTTATCATCAGGTGATACGCCTGCTCGTTTGCCCTCCGATCCCATAAAAAAAGACCAGTTCAAATTTTATTCTTGTTGTAAGTACCTATAAACAAAACGCTTGACAATTTCTTGTCGCGACAAACATCTTGGTGTTTGACTGGTTCATTAGCGATGTAAATTTACAGCAAGGGTTCAGACGAGAGAGGCTCCGAGACACTCATTTACACAATTATTGCAGGCCCGTGATGATAATATAATATGCTAACTACCAACGGAACCCGATGGTCTTTGTTTTGCATTTTAAATATATTTTTTGTGCCAAAAACTTGGCAATTTTCAATTAAGTGGTTAGTCTGTAATTAGTATCTCTAGCAATAATGCAACGGTTTGTTATAAATGGGCTTTTACATTTTTTATGTAGAAATTCAGAAAAGCTCATGAAATATGTGTTTTCTTGTTTTAATAAACTTTAAATATTTCCTTTTCAATTTAATACTTAGTGTACTGATTCAGTTCTTGGAAACTTAGAGATAAGATTTAATGAAGCCTTACAAAAACGCGCTCATGAGATGAGCCGTGGTGGAAATAGATGAATCCCAACGAGATTTTGTTAAGCACTACTTTCTTAAAATCTATAAAGAGTGAAGTTCAGATTAATTCCAGAATTGAATAAACCGTAATGGCTTTGGCAAGAGAAGACGAGAATTATTCACGATTATTTCTAGTATGTTGCAAGAATGAATGAAAGCTGACTGACTAAAAGAGTATGCAAAGCGAATGTGAGTAGCAGGGTCGGGATTAGAAAACCAAGACAGAGCTACCACTACTAAAAAGGTCTCTTTCAAAAAGGCAAAATGCGTAGCACCCGAAAACGGCGTGAATGCATGATGCGATGTATGACTTTGGATGATGCGAAATAAGTGTGTCAGGATCGTAGCTTGTGGAAACCCAAAGTCTCTGCCTACCCCCAGGCGTGAGCTTATGTATGTATGTATGTATATAATTCTAGTATTTGTATAGGCACGAGCTCTGTCAGTACATTGTCTTTTACGAGGTAAAATTAATTCATCGTTACTCGTACTACCACACACACTAGTACTACCAACAATGGTAGAGCCAAGCAGTTCGCTGCATGAATGGGCCGGCTCGACCGGTGAAATACCACGACCTCTCAGAAGACTGACGTAAAGTGGCTCGTGCCGCGTTTCGTTCGGTGAGAGAGGTACCCGGAGGCCCACCCCCCTTCCCCATCCTTTCCTATCCCCTATCCCTTAAAGGTCGACAACGCAACAGTAACACTATATGTGTTGCTGGTGTCCATGGGCGGCGTTGGTTGCTTACCATCAGGTGACACGCCAGCTCGTTTGCCCTCCTATCCCATAAAAAAAAACTCATTATGCATTGTTTTTGGCTTTTATCTCGTTGATCAGTTCCGCAAATTCACTACATTCGTTACTGCTGTGTGTTAAATTAAATTGCAAATGGCCGTTCAAATCTATATCGGTAATATTTATTTACATTAGTTTTACCCCAATTTTGACTGTCATACTCATATTTCTTTTTTATGATCCTTATAGATTTTTCTTTTAGAATATATTGTAATGTGTTGAATTATCGATTCATTCATTAAAAATTATTCGTATTAATAATATTATTGACTATATTTTTCAACTTTCTTTGACAAGTCTCAACTGTATATCAAATTAAACGGTGTAGGTAATTCTTTTACACATTAAAAGATATCTTCCGTCGTTAAATCTCCCCAATTAGAGTAATGGTAAGACATTTATTGAAATACTTGAATAGAATTTAGCAATCAGCCGTCGTGATTTTTATTATTAAAACTAACAATAACGCGATATTTTTTATGAGCGCTATCCTATAGCTTTGATTTAGGTTATTATTAATTTTAGTAGGTATAATAAATTGAGGTTTAAGAATGCATGCTTCTAAATTTCAAACAAACCGTGCACCGAAAAATATATTTTCTAAACTTTTCAGTCTCATAACATGAATTTGGGTTAGAGGAAAAAGTAGTAGTTGGTCTAAAAAGTATAAGAATAAGCAATAAGAATACAGCAGAGTGTGCATGAAAGTAGAATAAACGCGGTAGAAATGAGGGCACTGCGCAAAATCTGCGGAGTGACTCTCGCTGACCGCGTAGAAAACAAGGTTGTAAGGAAGGAAGTTGGTTTGAAAGAGAGTGTCGGTGTAAAAGTAAGAAAGGGCATGCTCCGATGGTTCGGATATGTAGAAAGAATGGTTGATGCAAGACTGACTAAGCAGATATACAATGCAAAAGCGGATGAATGTAGGAGTCGAAGACGGCCAAGACAGACATTCCATGACCAAATAGAACGTGTTCTGGAGGAAGGTGATGTTAGGAGCCCCAAAAACCGACGCGCGTGCATGAAAAGAGTTATGAAAGTCAACGAAGCGAGTGAGGCGTGTAAGAATCGTGCCTTATAGTGCTCTGTTCTCTTTGCCTACCCCGCAAGGGATTTGGCGTGAAGTTATGTATGTATGTATGTATGTAATACCACAAGTTATTATTTATGCATACCGATGCTGATCGGCTAAAAATCTTGACATAATTTAACTTACTTTTTAAAAGTTAGTTATAGTCTCGGTAGTGCGAAGGTTGAGCAACTTGTTAAATCAAGAATTAGTGGGATCTTGACTTGATCCATAATCAGTTTTCGGAATATAAATACCTATATGGGACATAAAAAATTGGAGAATGGCGGTCTAGTAGTAACTGTCTACACCTTCGGTTTAAAAACTCGCAAAGGTATAAAAAAGTGATTATGATCCATAACTGGAAATATTGGGCTAGCAATGGAATTAAATTAAATTAAAACTGACGGTCTGGCTGTTGGGCAGCGTTCGGAAAACGAAGGGAAATCAAAGAAATTCAAAAAGCCAAAATGAAAGTCAAAAATAATTTTATTTTTACAGGTCTTTACAGGCACGTTAAAATAGTCAAATAATACAAATATTGGAAAAATTACAGTAAAAGCAATGAAAAACACGAACGTTTGAGGAAATTGCCTCCGTGGAACAAGAACACACGGACACAGTCGGCACAATCGGCTGATTCCGAGTGTAGCGGCTGTCATGAGAAGAATCGGGCAAGAAACTCATATGCCAAGTATTTCTTTCTAACCAAGGTTTTATTGAAAGGAAATAGCTATTCAAAGGAGGCAACTGGCTAAAGAAAGATATGTAGTAGAAACAAGAGTAGAATTAATTGAAATCTAATATATCTAATCTAATATAATACCTCGACGTGAGTTTATAGAGTTGCAACAAACTCCAAGAGCCAATGATGAATTATACATTTTCACATACAATAATATTTGAAGAGCCGCTCATGTGCGGCTGTACGGTTCTCAAGGAATTTCGCAATTGTATAGTAACCCTTCCTACACAGTCTGAATTTAATAGCTTTTTAATACTTATTTAGAGATATACGGATACACACATATTACATACATATATTAGATACATATTACGGATTTTCTTGGGAAGTTTTTTGTAGAAGTGTATACATTGCCTCATAAACGATTTACTGATTTTGCGGAGACGAGTAGTATGTATATCTAGATCATCTATCAGCTCAAAAAGCTAGCAGGCTGAAGTAGACACTCGAGTGGCACAGAACTATAAGTTGTGTGCCACACACGTGACACTCGAGTGGCACGTTCTATGGGGAAGGCCTAAGTCCAGCAGTGGACCTCGAAAGGCTAATGATGATGATGAACAGAATTAAAATTTATTCTGTTTGACGCTGCCTACGTGTTTTATTAATTCACTCAATTATTGACGGCACCAAGGATATAATTCACACAATGGTTATAAATATGAATTTTTATTGCATTGTTCTCTTGCCCTCATAAATACGATATTATGTGTAAACATTGCAGGTATAATAATGTTACTGTAGTTTTTGAAATTTCACGTTATTTTCGATAAAATATTAAAATGATTATTGCCGGTGCAAATTTATCTTGTGCCAGAAATTACTAGCACAATTTCAATGTTTAATTCTTTGTCCAGTGAAAATACTACATTATAAATATCGACGCGCGTATGTGAAAAGAGTTATGAAAGTCAAAGAAGCGAGTGAGGCGTGTAAGAATCGTGCCTTATGGCACTTTGTTCTTTCTGCCTACTTCGCAGGGGATTTGGCGTGAAGCCATGTATGTTTATATTAAAATTATAACTTTACGCTTGTATTACAGAAAGGTGTAGGCAGCGACCACGGCAGGCCCAAAAGGTTTTAAAACTAATTAAATATATACATACATAACTTCACGCAAAATCCCTTGCGGGGTAGGCAGAGAGAACAGAGCGTCATAATGCACGATAACAAATCTTTATCTATCGTTGAACTTTATTTACAAGCTCTAATTATGTGTCTATTGCTATCAAAAAGTAATGTTTTACTTTGTTTTGGGACTTTACAGGATTGGGTGCCAGCATAGATTATCTTCCAGCTTGCATTAATAGGCATTATAGAGAAAACGCTTCAGACTATGACATGTTACTTATTACCAGCTACAGCTGATACAATACCCTCCCAGTGGTATCGTTTGCCGGCCGATGACACTTTATAGCAGTACCGCTCTGGATCGAATATAAAAGTAATTTATGGTCGACAAGAATATATAAATTAAAATGTTATATATTTATTTGCAGGAATAGCGTAGTGGTTTGGGAATTATAAAAAATGTGAAAAAATAAATAGGTGGACTGGTGAGCTGGTGAAAACCGCAGGAAGCTAATGGTTGCGTGTGGTACAGGACCGTCAGTTGTGGCGTTCTATGGGGGAGGCCTTCGTCTAGCAGTGGACCTCGAAAGGCGATGAAGAATAATTAAGCGAATATGAAATGTAGACGTTAAACGCGATGTATATCTGCTTAGTTATTGTTCCGGATACTGTTTTTCATGAACGAATTGATCATTTCTTATTAGAAAGTGACGTGAGAAGTCATATCAACCACGAGTGGAATTGCTTTTCTACGAAGCTCGAATTCAACAATTTCTGCCTAGTCTGCAAGGTATGCGTATGCACCTATAGGTCAGTATTTAAGAAAAACTAACAATAAAGACTAATTTAATAGTAATAATTATTTTAACATTTCCGTTCGTGCTATATCTATATATACAAAAATGACTCCAAATTTCCCTTAATCATGTCCGCAGCCTAATACATTAATAGATGCACCGTTACCGACGATCACTGATTTTTCTTTTGTACCCGTAAATGATGTAAACAATGCGCGGTTCATACACATATGTTCGCAAGCACCGGAGTCCACTAACCATTTTGATTTATGTAGTTCATGGCCCGAAGTAGACACAACGAACGCATTGCTCTTCGATTTGTTTTCAGTTCTATTCAATTTTTGCTTACGAAACCTACACTGCGCTTTAAAATGACCGAACTTTCCACAGTAAAAACAGTTATTATTTTCGTTAATATCACTGCCGGTTTTATTATTTTTACACTTGCTTGAAAAATGTCCTGTTTTGCCACACTTATAACACTTTATATGTATTTTACTTTTTACAACAAACACAGAGGACGAAGTTTGCTGAGACTCTTCTAACTTTCCTTTCACCCTCTCTTCTTCAATAAGTAAACGAGCCACCAAATTATCCATAGTTTGCTTCTCATCAGGTGCCAACTCCCAGGCCGATACAAAATGTATATATTCGTCAGGTAACGACATCAACACCTTTGTGATAACGAATTTATCGGAAATATCCTCGCCCATTTGTTTTAACGAATTTCGCATCTCTTGAATTTTGGACAAGAAAACTGACATATTGCTGCCCTTTTCGTATTTATACTGGAAAAATCTTTGTTGTATCATGTGTATACTTGTTTCTGTTTTCTGTTCATACACGCTCTGAAGTTTTCGCCACATATCAGCAGAAGTCGTGCATGTGATGATGTGTAGCATGGCCTCTTCAGCCATCCGAGTAACCAGAAACGTCTGTGCTTTAGCATCTTTTCCTTCCCATTTGGTTAATTCAGTAACCGCTTCAGGTTTTACACATTTACCCTCAACAACATCCAGTAAACCTTGACCCCTCAACAGCACCACCGTTTGGAATTTCCAAACGTTCCAATTTCTAGAGCCTTCCAGCTTGATCACGTTCATATTGTTACTCTCCATATTCCTGCCCTGCTCACAACTCATAAGTTTAAGAAAGAACAAGTTTTTTTTGCCGATAGTGGGTAGGTACGCCGCTTGCTTTTTTTTTTCACCAAATTGAAACTTCTTACACAGAACTTTTTCTTGATGATAGCGATCCAGAATTATGTGTCTGGGCCCATAACCTGAAGTAATTTTAAATAAATGAAGAGTTTTCTTATAATCAATCTGTTTATTTCACACGAACAGTTTCCGTAACACTTGTAATTAGATGGGTATACTACTAACTAACCAATAGGCACATACCAACTTAATAATATTAGATGAGTACTACCAACCATAAATTTTGAACTAGAGTAAATGTATAGACATTGTAGATATCTCAACAGACCGGAATAAAATGTGATAGTAAAACCGTCAGAAAAAGTCCGTGGAATGAAACCATTAATTGAGACATGCGCAGGCGCGACAGTCGTATACACAAGCGAGTAGTGTACAATACCATTCTCTTTCTCGTTCTTTCTTTTTTAGTGCAAGCTGTGTCGATTCTACATTAGCCGAAGGAACTTCGTTCCTACCTGGTGTCCCACGACACTACATATTTTTTTATAATATTCCTTGAACTACGAGGATGGATCTTATGGAGACAAAAAAATGTCCCTGAAAAAGTCATAACTAACACTTTTCTGTAGTCCCATACAAAAGATTCTTATTAATACTTAAAAGTCAATTTGAACTTTATTTCTATTTCATAAAGTTCAGTTATTAGTGGAAGGATTCCGGGAAGTCAAAACAAATGAGCGACATTGGTATCACATAAATTTTGACATTTATTTATAACACATATTTTGTAACATGTGTTGTCAGTTTCGGTGTTCCAGTGGTCTAGCTCATGCTTTTATTTTCTATAGTTGTGTGTGATATGCATATATACAGAAGTAAGAAGAAATATTATATATAAACTACATACAATACATTAGCGGATATCTTCATATGTAAATTGTACCAGCAGACCCGGCGAACTTTGTTCCGCATCAAAAGTATTTTTACAGCTTTTACAATTATAGTGCTAAATCATAATTATCAAGTGATAATACATTAATTAAAGATGAAAACCGCTTTGGTTGTTCCAGAGACTCGCTTAAATAACTGGACCGATTTTCATGGGATATTTATTGGTAGCTGGTGTAATAAGGCGTAATTTGGCTAATCTTGTTTTTTGGAAAATTCTTTTATATAGTCTTTTATTGTTCGTTTCGTTGTAGTCTAGTTCAGCTAGTAAATTAATACGGCTTTATGATTACTCGGAGCTTTCCTCGGAATAAAAAGCGAAAAAAAATGTTTGGTCTTTGTAACAGACATTTTTTCAGGTGTATACTTAATATTGTATTGAGGCCGTATATTATCTTGACGTAAACAAAATAAGGAAACCAAAAAAAATATGATATACTTTTAGCAAACAAAATAAATATTAATTAACAAAACGTTTGTGTAGATGGAGGTTAAATTGAATGAATTCTCATTTATATTTGTGAAACACGAAGTTATTGGTGCAGGAAATGTTTGAAAACTTTGCTTCGGATCTGTGAGGTGACGGAAATGAGCTTTGGAGTCGTACCTACTCGTGTTGGACATGTGTTTCCTTTTTGACATTTTGTTCAGACGGAGAGACGTATGAAGTTATTAAGTTAAATCGGTGAACGGTTATAACTTCTGCATAGAGATAACCTAATGGTGGGCTATTTATTGTATCTTTTGCAGTTTGCATTTGTATGAACTTGTTTTGTAATATTTGAAAATTAGTGGAATAAATACAGTTTCGGTGGTCCAGTGGTCGAAATGGTGCTTCTGATGCAGTAGTTGTGGGATCAATTCCGGGCACACACCAATAATTTCTCTGAATTCATTTCGGAAATTATGTGGCACAAAATATCAATGTCTGACAACGGGTTCCGCTAATACCACTAATTCCATTTGGGGCGGTAACATAACGTTTCGGCTGGACGAAGTAAAAAAAGAATGAGGTGTGTAAGAATCGTGCCTTATGGCGCTGTGTTCTCTCTGCCTACTGATTTGGCGTAAAGTTATGTAATTGATCAAAGTACGCCAATATTGTTTAATTGAAACAATAAATCTATATTGGACTATACATTTTATTATATAGTTTTTTAACCAACCATACCGGAAAGTGCCAATTGCGACGGGAATATTCAAAATGCATACCTTTCATGCGCAGACAGAAAAACGATATACGTGCAAATAAGATACGAAGGAATATTCTACTTGGAAATGTTCAAAGTAAAACCCATATCAGAAGGAAAATTCGCTTCCACCTGAGTCGGACATTTCAAAAATTGGTTATACTGGCTATCTAGAAGCATTTCTTGAAGCGGCTTCATGCATTATTAATTCTGTGGTCGAAGCCGGCTCTTTACTTGAGAGTACCGATATATATATGTCTTAAAAAGTCACTTAGTTACAACTTAGGAAATTTCTAATGTCGATATCAAGTTTTATCAAAGAATTCTCTCATTAAAATCGGTCCCACGTATTTTAAATTAGAAGTATAAATCCCGGCTGGTGATTTAACTTTATTTTTAAAACTTTCTATTGCTATTGGTATAAAAATCAACTGACATGTTTAATTCATACTGTTAATTGAGTTAAACATAAGTTCACGTCATTAACAGCGGAAGGGTCGGTGCAGAGGCACTTGCTCGACATTATGAATCAAATAATAATAATATAGAATCCGTTCTCCCTGGCTACCCCGCAAGGGATTTGGGGTAAAGTTATTTTGTAAGTTATGTATGAATCAGTCTTTCACTCATAAATATTGAAATCTATTAAGGCGCTATTTTTACAGCCATGTAATTTTTTAAGCAATTGATTCGAGTGAGAATTCCAACTCAGAATTCTAAATTAGAAGTCGGCCTGTTGAACTACTAATCCATCGAGTTTTATTGCAATATAGATGGTCGCTGTCATGTTATATTCCTGAATATCTATACATATAAATATAATTTAAGTGTCTGTTGGTAATATAGAATTAATTGCTTTCCACTACATTCATCATCATCATCATCATTAGCCTTTTTGACGTCCACTGCTGGACATAGGCCTCCCCATAGAGCGCCACAACTACCGGTCCGCTCAATCATGGGGGGTTTTTGCCATAATCGCCACGCTTGGCAGGCGGGTTGGCGATCGCAGTAGGCTGTATTTTCTTGAGAGAGAATGCTGCTGCCCATTCTTCTAGCTTTTCCCTTAGTCGCCTTTTACGACACCCACGGGAAGAGATGGGGTGGCGGTATTCTATGCCGGCGCCACACAGCACTTCCACTACATTCATGTGAATATATATATGGTATATAAACCAAATAATTAAGATTTTTAACAATTTTTGTTTGTGTCGGGTAATCTCTAAGACAGCGGTACCGATTCTTTGAAGACGGGCCTTTATTGACAGGTAGCTGGTGTAACAAGTATTAATTTAGGCTACCTTTTTTTAGAATATTTTTTTATCTTTTTGTCAGCTAGTATTTTAATATAATTAAATTTATATTGACACTGATTTACATTGAATGACACATGAATTTACATTGAAGAGGCAAAATGTGTAGTACCCGAGGCCGACGCGAATGCATGATGAGATGTATGACTTGTGGAAAGCCAAAGTCTCTGCCTACCTCTATGGGATACAGGCGTGAGTTTATGTATATACATAGATACATAATGTATGATAGATATAGATACGTATGAATTTACATTCCAATCTAACTAAATCTAAGCATGCCTTGTAGGTATTTGCTGCTAGCTATAAAACATAATTGCGGTTGCAGATATGCTGCAAATTTGAACGATCTATTTGGTACAAAACCGTGTTCACCGGCTTGTCGGTGTTTGACAATACGGCGAGGATACAGATATTGTACATAAGTTATCGGTAGACATCAAAAATCTGTCTTTTTTATATTGACTGACTGAAAATATAAGAAAATTGTAATACGATCACATCTGTAAATAGCATCTTGAAGAAAAAATAATGTTCTGGGAATTGTTGTAAAAAAAGGTTGCAGATTTTTGTCTGTCAGTCTATCTAAATTTTTGTATGCAAAACGAGTACTCATTTTATTGTTTAGTACCTGGATGACCGAGCTTTGCTCGGTATTTTCTTTTTTTTTATAAATTGTGTTTTTTGAAAATTATATTTAAGTACGAATTACATACTAATAAAATAATGAAATATCAATAATATTTTTCGATTTACCGACAGAATAATAAATATATACTAATATATACTATGTACTAACATATTTATATTAGAAACATATACTTAATTTTTTGCAGTGATAAACTGTAATAAAAGCAAAGCAAACACACATTGACTTCGTGTTAGTTAACAACGTCATCTGCTGGAATAGCTTTAGTGTTGTTGTCGTTAAAGCAAGTTAGTTGCTCACAATTTAAAATAATAGTATTCGCCAATAGATGTCAGGAATTCCAATAAAAAAGTAAGTTGATGTTTAAGTTGATTATCGATAAAACACGATAAAATGAAATTTTCTAAAAATGATTCCTAGCTAGATCGATTTATCGCCCCCGAAACCCCCTATATACTAAATTTCATGAAAATCGTTGGAGCCGATTCCGAGATTCCAATTATACTCGTATATATATATACAAGAATTGCTCGTTTTTAAAGATATAAGATAAGATGACTGTAAGCAAATTAAATTTTGTCATTTACATTAATAGGTTTCATGTGAAAATGCGAAAATTTTTTAACAGTGGTAGAGCCAAGCAGTTCGCTGCATGAATCGGCCGGCTCGACCGGTGAAATACCACGTCCTCTCAGAAGACCGACGTAAAGTGGCTCATGCCGCGTTTCGTTCGGTGAGAGAGGTACCCGGAGGCCCACCCCCCTTCCCCATCCTTTCCTATTCCTTATCCCTTAAAGGTCGGTAACGCAACAGTAACACTATATGTGTTGCTGGTGCATGGGCGGCGTTGGTTGCTTACCATCAGGCGATACGCCTGCTCGTTTGCTCTCCTATCCCATAAAACAAAGCGCGATTTTTTATTTTAAAGTACATTTTCACTCTCATCTTTTGTTTGCCTCTCGGCCTGTGGCACATATATATATGTATATATATAAATAACCGTAGGCACACACACACATATATATATATATATGCCTACGGATACCTCTCTCAGCGTACAAAACGCGGCATGTGCCACTTTACGTCGATATGCTGAAACGACGAGGTATTTTACGGGTCTAGCCGGCCTATTCATGCATTTTCTCCATGTTTTTTATGATAGTAGGGGACAAACGAGCGTGCGGGTCTTTCCTGATGGAAAGCGACTGCCGCCGCCCATGGACATATGCATCACCAGGGGCGTAAGATCGGCGTCGTCAGCCAGTTAGTTACATATAGCTACTATTTGTAATAATTATTTGAAAGTTAGTTATTTTTTTATTATCTCGAGTATTTACAAGACAAATAAAGGTTCAGGGCTTCCAATATAAATTTTGCAAAGAAAAAAGTGTATTAAAAAACAAGTTAATTAACCCGTAAATGTTCTGTCACTCAATTGGACAGTTTAATTTGTCAGCCTTCAAATATGTCAAGTCAGCGATGCCTACATATTAGGAAAGTACTAATAAAGAAAATCAATGAACAATACATATTGAAGTATTATTTTATATAAAAATTGATCACAGTTTTTCCTTTAAATAGCATGATTTTAGGTCAATAAAAAGAAATATCTGATAAAAATGCTATTGAAATTAGTGTTTGACACTAATTCGTTTAGGTGTTTAGCACGGAAATTTCTACATACCTAGATACACATACATAACGTCACGCCAAATCCCTTGCGGGGTAGGCAGAGAAACAGACCGCCATAAGGCTCGATTCTTACACGCCACACTCGCTTCTTTGACTTTCATAACCCTTTTCATGCACGCGCGTCGATTTTTGAAGCTGCCAACATCATCTTCCTCCATGGAATGTATGTCTTGGCCGTCCTCGACTCCTTCATCTATCCCTCCGGATACCTCTCTCCCCGAACGAATCGCAGTATGAGCCACTTTACGTCAATCTTTTGAAAGGTCAGTATTTCATCAGTCGAACAGGCCCGTTCATGCAGTGGACGGCTTGGCTATACCACTGTTTGTCTTAAAAAAACGATTCTATTTCGCTGAAAATCAATTTCTGACCCTTTTTCTTTTTTTTTCATAGTTCGAAATTTTACTTATTCCGCGCGGAGGGGCTCCACGCACTTTTTTATCGGAGTATACCAAACTTGGTCGAACAAGAACATAGCTATTATAAAATGTTATTCAGAAACTGAATTAATGAACACCCAAACTCTACGATTTTAATTACGCTTTCCGTTCTGTTGGTAAACTTGTTGATATAATTTTCTTGTTTTATGAAGAGTTCTTCTAAACTCTCTGTATAATAGAGCCCTTACAGGTTGAGAGTACTTTTGACCGAGTATCTGCTATTGTTTTGGTTAATTTTAGCGTAAATAACTCCAAAAAAGATCTTAATGAATCTGAAAAGAGTTGACCTTTATTTTAGAATAATCGGAGACACTGTGAGTACAGATTATAATATGTTAAATAGTAATCAATTATAAGTATACATATACAAACATTTTTAATGACTTTAAAGATCCTTTAAAAACACTACGAGTAAGAAACTTTGAAATATCAGCGGAACGGGTAATCTCTTAGGTATAATTAATGATATTGTGTACGCTATATCTTCTCATGTTTTAATGGAGTGGAATAGTAATTAAAAATAAACGGTCGGCCATCTTGTTTCTCATCAAGATGTACTGTTAAATAAATGTGGTGTAGGCAGATATTGTTGTAGCACACCACTGAGGATAATAATGTAGTAGATCAACTCTCACGTCTAATTTATAACACAACACTTAATGATGAACATAAAGCTATTTTTTTAGTATTTCAATTGGATGGATTGGATTCACAAAAAATATCAAATTTATTCATTAGGTACTTAAATTTTATAATTTTAATATCAGATAATTACTGTTTACTTATCAATATCTATCGAAAGCAAGATTTAATTGATAGATATCGAATGAGGAGTAAAGAAATTAAATAAACATTCCAATAGTACTTATTTAATAACAGCTTCAATATGACGTCTTTTATAATGCTTTTATTAATACTTATATCTCAAGAAGTCTGTGGTACTCGTACTTCGCGTCTAAACGCAATAGTTGAAACGGATGTTGGTTTAATACAGGGGTTGAATGCCGAAGATGGAGATTACGACATGTTTCTTGGAGTACCATACGCTAGGGTTAATGAAGATAATGTTTTTGGTGTAAGTAGTAAAAAATTTAACCAGTTACATAACGTAAGGATTTATTGTTTTTCGTAAACTTAGGTTATTAAGACTAGTGTGATTTACTATTACTGATTGAGCAAATAGTAAAATATGTATTGTAACTGTAAACAACCTAACTGATATTGTGCTACTAACAAAATTTAACGTAAAATTGGTTACATTATGTAGTATTTACAAGAATAATATGGCATCGGGCCCGATAAGGATGGCCGGACCATTTTTTAAATCTGTAGTGTGGAGGTGAAGTACCACGCTTCTGAATCAAGAAGTCTTAATTTCAAATACTTTTTGGAATTATTTCTATAATTCATGAGTCAAAAATATCGGTGAATACCCGACCCCATGTAGAGCAATTTAGCTACCCGTTCCATTTGGGATGTAAAAAGTCAGCGAGTCGATGTAAAAAAGCGAGCGAGATGTAAAAAAAAGATTCTTTGATAGGAGGGCAAACGAGCAGGCGTGTCACCTGATGGTAAGTAACCAACGCCCCCCATGGACACCAGCAACACATATAGTGTTACTGTTGCGTTGCTCTTTAAGGGATAGGGAATAGGAAAGGATGGGGAAGGGGGGTGGGCCTCCCGGTACCTGTTTCACCGAACGAAACGCAGCATGAGCCACTTTACGTCGATCTTCTGAGAGGTCGTGGTATTTCACCGGTCGAGCCGGCCCATTTATGCAGCGAACTGCTTGGCTCTACCACTGTTCCTACACCTACACCTACTCTACATGTAGAAACTACACAGCTAAGTTTTAATAGTAATTATTTAAAGTAAATAATTCGTAAGACATTATATTTATGCATATTTAGAAAATAATACCATATGTTACATTAAATTTAATGCTAGAAAATTATTCCAGCGTTTTAAAGCATAATTTCCGCTTGGATCTTAAGGAGTTTAAAGTACTCTTCATTTATTTGCAGGAAGCAACCCCATATCCCAACTTTGAGGCGACTTTCCAAGCTAACGACGACTCTATTGTGTGCCCGCAAATAGAAGAGTTTAATAGTACCATAATAGGAACACCAAACTGTTTAACCTTGAATATTTTTGTGCCAATATCAGCCAGTGCAAGTAATCGGCTGCCAGTTCTGGCATACATCTATGGAGGTGGTTTTTTATTCGGATTTGGTAACAGATTTCTGTATGGACCTAGATTCTTGGTCAGACATGATATCATTCTTGTCACCATAAACTACAGAACTGGACCTTACGGATTTACATGTCTCAATTCACCAAGTGCAACTGGAAACCAGGGACTCAAAGACCAAGTTTTGGCTCTAAGATGGATTCAAAATCACATAGGAGCATTTGGCGGTGACCCTGATAAGGTAACCATATCTGGTAATAGTGCTGGTGGAATGTCAGTGGATTTTCATTTAGCTTCAAAGTATGAAAAGTCATATGATAAAGCCATTATACAAAGTGGCACAATACTGTATCCTCTTTTTGGAAATCCCATGAGAAGAGATGAATCTAATGTTATCCTACTGGCTGCAAATTTAGGTTTATCAACAGCAAATGTCGAAGAAGCCCTAAAATTTTTGTCAGGACAAGATAGTTTTTCAGTGATTAATGCAGCAAATGAATTGAGAATTTTGTCTGAATTTGGTCCTTGCATTGAAAGTCAATATAATAACGTTGAAAATTTCTTAACTGAGGACTGGTTGACGGCAAGTGCATCAAAAGTGGAGAATATGAATATTATTATTGGCGTCAATGAAGATGAAGGAGGCGCAGTATTCACTTCCAATAATGATGAACACTACAGTGGCTTAGAAATTATCCAAGATATTTTCCAGTTGGTTTTTAATGCAAACAACACAGAATTTAACGGAATGGCAGATATAACACGTCACTTTTACTATGGAGATCAAGAACCAAGCGCAGCGATTAGAGAAGCCCTCAACGACTTCATAGGCGATTTCACTTTTATTTATCCAACTTATAGAACTATCAATAAATATTTAGAATACGAAGCGAAAAATATTTTCTTATACGTATTCTCACATGTGGGTGAAAGGAATTTTGTACGAAATAAAGATAACATCCCTGATGAGATTGGAGGTGCAGTACATGCTGATGAACTTGGTTATTTGTTTGATATATCATATATGAAGGATTTCACGATGACAGCCGAAGACCAACTGGTTATTGATCAAATGACTAAATTGTGGGCTAATTTTGTAAAGTATGGGTAAGTAAAATAAGAACATCACATAAATATTAATCGTTTACAAATTTTATATTCATTTTAATTCTTCAGTGCTAATATTAAAAAGAATAGAACGTTCATAATTTTATTCTATTTCTATTTGGGACGAAAACATAACGGCGCGTAGAGGCTTAACAGCCAGTGCCACACTTTCGGGTAGAAAAAGGCGTGAAGTTATGTATGTATAAAATTCAGAAAAGATTTTGAATTGAAACTATGCTATCATAATCAAATTATTGTTTTGATGTTAATAATCTAAACAAATATAATTATGACGTTTTTTTTAAATACGAAGTTATACGGAGATAACATAGCGATCTTATAATTATTTGATAGAAACAATATCTATTATTATTATTTTTTAATCTTTGATACGCATTTTAGTTATAAATTTGCTTTTTACTTGTTATTTGAAGTAATTTTAGGTTTTATAGTAACTGAAAAATTTGCCTTCTCCTTTTTTCCCTTTGAATTAAAATACATTGTAATGCAACTGTATTAGTATTTTTCTTACCCATCACCAACAGTTTATATTTTACTTTTTTATTACATTCTATATATTTCGATTTCAAGTTTAGAATACATATATTTTTTACTTATAATAATATATTTATTGAAGTATTACTTTTTGAAATTATTACTTTTTCAGAAACCCAACACCTTCATCATCTGATATACAATGGGATCCTATCACTAAAAGTTCAATAAAACGTCCCTATTTAGATATTGGAACTGAACTTGTTAGAGGTGGTCGACCATTTAGCAGACGTGCAGCATTCTGGGACCTATTTTATAAGATAAATGAGGACCTACAAATAGTTTCACCTCCTAGTCCACCGCCAGAGGGTGACATAGAAACAGAGCCAGAGGCAGATACTGAAGAGGAGACGGACGGAGGGCCGTCATCATCTAATATGATTAAATTAAATCAAATGGCCATTCTGGGGCTTCCATTATCATGTATATTGATAAAAATAAATCAGAGTTAATCTAATTTTAAGGCACGAATGATATCTTTTTTCAAACTAGATATCAGTTTACCTATTACTGGGTATTGATCAAATGGTTTAGTGAGTATTTTTCAATTTCAGTTTTTGTTCAAAACTTGAAATCGATCTCCCGATTTAATTACATGGTTGAAAACTATGCGAGGCATGAAATCCATATTTATTTTATTAAAAACAATGCAGATTTATTCAGGTCAAATCTCAGATGCGCATTTTTTTATGGGACAGGAGGGCAAACGAGCCAGCGTCTCACCTGATAGTAAGTGACCAGCGCCGCCCATGGACATCTGCAACACGTATAGTGTTACAGTTGCGTTGCTGAACTCTGAGGGAGCAGGATAGGAAAGAATGGGGAAGAGGGTGGGCGGGTACCTCTCTCATACCGAACGAAACGCGGCTTAAGCCACTTTACGTCGATCTCTTCTCTTCTTCGAGAGGTCATGGTACTTCACCAGTCGAGCCGACCTATTTGTGCAGTGAACTACTTGGCTCTACCACTGTGAAACATCCGTCGTCTGAATGTAAAACTAGATATTAATTAGTAATTTTGTCATTTGTACTAAAAATAATCCACCGAAGATAACTTTCTTTTCCTTTTGGAAAGTGGTAGAGGGACGAAGTTCGCTCCATGAATGGGCCTGAATAACATATGGAGGAAGATACGAATTTCAATCAACTCTAGTATTTGCCATTTTTCTATATGTAGTTGAAACGTAGACGATACGAGCCCGGGAGGGTCAAAGAATCGATGTGTTTGAGTCGTAGTGCTGAAGGCGTATTATGAGAATCTCCGGTCGATTCTCCTGCAGCTAAAGATCAAAACCAGCTTATTAACAACTAGCAGACCGCGCGAACTTCGTACCGCCATATTTTATACTTTTTCCACTTAAAATATTATTGCTACCCTCATATTAATCATACATCCTATCGTGATGATGTTTAACCTAAAGCCTAATACCAAAATAATTTTTCAATTCGTACCAAAAGTTCTTGAGATTAACAGGTTCTAAGAAATAACCAAGCTATTGATAATTTTCTAGATATAGAGAGAGAAGGTAATTAGTCAGTGCCTAAAATGTATACATAGCTATCCGTTATTCAGTAGGCTTTTTTATGTTACGATAATATTATCACTTAACATACAGTATTGCACCATAACAGCTATAAGTTTGAGATAACGCCTACCACCACGTGGTACGTAAATATCACAAATGGATTCCCTCCTCCAGTATTTTAATTACATTGGCCTACTTTGTTTTTCCTTTTAGTTTTGTGATTATAATTAATAAACAAATGAAATACTTTACTGTTTTTTTATTGGTAGATTTAATAAAATAAAAAACACAAAAATATTTGCAGCTTGATGATTTATTATTAAATTTTTAAGTGTAAAAAATCGCATACTAATAATACCTATTTTTAGTAAAAATACCACCGGATGTCTGTCATGTCTGCTTAGAGTTAAACTGCAGACTAACGTTCATCCACGATTTTGTTTTTGTTTTAGATATTTATATCATGTTAAAAGAATTACTCAAAAAAATAGATCGAATTCTAATTTATGTGTCCAAATAGATTCGGAGGTTCAAAAATGTACTAATTTAAACCTTATCTTATATTATTTATGTATAAGTATATACCTATATCGCCTAGTACCTAGTATAAAATAAAATAAAAATACTTCAAAAGATGACTAAAATCTGCAAATTCTATATTTTAATTAAAGTATTGTATGATGATGACAAAAGTAAATAAACAAAAAAAATCTTCTAAGTATAAAATAAAGTTCACCTGCAGCTAGCCCTAGCCCTCGCCCTCACCCTTACGTAATACTTAATAATTATTTGGCTACAAA
Organism: Euproctis similis; assembly: GCA_905147225.2. Taxonomy (NCBI): domain Eukaryota; kingdom Metazoa; phylum Arthropoda; class Insecta; order Lepidoptera; family Erebidae; genus Euproctis; species Euproctis similis. Next base: position 3,427,632 of record LR990113.1, on the reverse strand, counting down.
ATTAATACTTACATTTTCTATATCGTGATATCTTTTGACTGAAATATCCCAACACATTATTTCATAAGTTCTAGAACGGTATTGAATCTCTCAAAATTAAGAGTTTTTAAACGACATCATTTTAATTATTAAAAAAAACACTAGTTGTGAGGTAACTACAATAGTTAGATTAAGGTTTTGCGGACTTTTTTGTAGACAAAAGTCCTGCAAAGTTGTAGTACATTGTTTTGTTCTATAATCAATAATTTTTGCAGCGTATACTCATTTTCTTACGTCTTGGGTTACCATAATGGACTTTTAGTAAGGATCCCTAATTTATTTGAATATGTAATATAGTGTAAAGCATTCTTTGACACATGGATTATGCACCATTGAAAGAATTTCTGAAATCGGACCGGAGGTTTCTGACATTAGCACGTTCACACAAGCAAACCGTTCCTCTTTATAACATATATAACATAACTTCACGCCTTTTGTTAACGCCTATAAAGTTTTTTTTTAATAAACCTAACCAAAATAAATCTAAATAAATCACTATTCTTAAACAATGTTTCAACCCTGTCTCGAGAGATGAATTCACATAGTTTTAAGTGATCCGTGTTCCGTTTTCTCATCTCCTCAGCTAATGTAAACAGCTCTTAAACTGAGATTTCTTGCACACAGTAGCCGGAAAGTTCTTATGGCGTAATGAAAACGTTACAATCGTTAGAGTACGACGACATTCGCTCGCAATGCTCGACGACTAGTAATTCAAATTGGGCATTAACAACTTTTTGATTTATAGGGTGTGTGATGATTTTTATAGGCATCCTATGAAGAGTTCAAACAGTTGGAGTCAAGGCGGAAATTATATCGCTAAAATTCAAGCAACCCTGATTAATATACAAGAACACATAACATAACTTCACGTATTTGTTACCCAAAGGTGTAGACAGCGGCTGTTAAGCCTCGTCTCGCCCTTATATTTACGACCCAAATGGAATAGGTGGCGTACCTATTGCCATACCGGGCACAAAGTTTTCTGTCATCGATATTTATCACACAAAACTTCCGAAAACAATTTCTAAAAGTCATTGGTGCGAGCCAGTGTCAGGATTCGAACCCGCAACTTTCGGATTCAGACGAGGGGTGCTCGACAACTGGACCACTGAGACACCAGTTATAAAATAAAATAGAATACAATACACTTTATTGTACACCAATTAAATAATACATTACAGTAAGCAATACATGGTTAACGTTAGGTAAGTACAATAGTCGGTCTTATCGCATGATGTGATCACTTTCAGACAACCTTCGGATGGACATGTTGAACTAGAAAGAGTAATACCCGGGGTATTAGTATTAAGAAAGAGTAATACTTGTTTGAAATCTTTATAATGAAATCATGAAATAGATAGATTTATGAATACATACACATAGAAATACATACATACACATAGAAATACATACATACACCTATATAGTCAACATAATGTAAGGCGATATATAAAAGTGCTCATTGATGTCTGAGCGAGTAGAATGGTTAGGTTAGCGAAGGCGAAGGCAAATGGGCAACCACTTGGGTTTAGTATGGAATTTGGTGATGTGGTCATAGTTGCGTAAACCAAATAAAAACCTAATACAAAGATTCTAAAGTCGCCCAGGTTATCAGGTTAGCTTTCAGTGAGATCGAGATAGCTGGTATCAGCATATTCAAAATAAGTAAGAGAATAGACTGTGCAAGTGTCTTCTTAGTGGTAACCGTCAGGAGGTTACGGAGACTTCTTAGGGATCCTGCAGAGCCGAACACTTTGCGGCGGACATTCTCTTCTTGTACCGACCACGAAACTTAACCTAAAATAAACTTAAATCCCTAAGTTTTTAAACTTTTCAAGGTATCATGGTACTTATTAATGTCACACTAGTGACATCAGATTTGGCCAGCTATCTAGAATTAGCGATTATAATCGCCTGAGTTTATGCTTGGGTTTATATTAACAAGCATTCCATAGCTTTGGGCCTATTTTTAAATTTTTATTAGGTCGGGATCGAAATTATGGCCTTGGGAAATTTTCCAATGGTTCTTACGAATATATTTGCAAATCATCCGCTTTAGTTGTTTTCTCAAAGTTAGAGGAAGAGCAGACAATAATATTAAGATAATTACTCAAAATTTAGGAGCAGAAGGATTTGTTATTTGAAGCTGTTTGCCAACTTCTAAAGATTTTAGAAATTATGGATGTATTTATTTCTAAGACTTTCGCGAATCTCACTCATTGACCGATCATTGAGAGATCATTTTCACGAGTGATGAACAAAAAGATCTTTTTGTTCATCACTCGTGAAAATGATCTCTGTAAAGAGTTCGAAGTGTCGGGAAGTGAATGTAAATGAATAATAAATAAACGCGATATAATCCTAAAGGTTGTTTTGGTCAATTATGGATGTGTTCTGGATCGGTGGTTTCATATTTTAATGAGAACAATATGTGATATACGACTACGCTAAGGGACTATTTGTAACTTCATCAGCTCACACCTTTTATAGTTAATCAATTTTGTAGTACCAAATGCAAAGGCTTTGTATTTTAACGATTTTTGGGAAGCTATATGTGATAAATAAAAACTCAGAAGGTATGATTTGCTTCATCACATAATTATCGCTGCGTGCAAAAAATTAAATAGCGGTGCATGTAAATTTGTGCTTGTCATTAACTTATCATCTCAATATATTAAACTTTAAATGATTGGTCTGATTATCAAAACGAATGTAAACAGACTTCATTATTTTTGAAATATTCCATGATTTATAAAGTATCCTAAACCACAAAAATCGCCGCGAGTAAGTCAACTCCAATCAACAATAATAACGCAGTAAGGCCCATGATTAAGGCTCGGCATTCCCGCCACGTGTTGATAATCAAGAAAGTTGGCCAAGACGACGTCAGGCAGACGTGACGCCCATTCAGCCAATACGGCACGTGACAGACTCCTTAGAATAACACAAGGCGCAGATACGACAATCGGAGTAGATTTATACCTACTCATATGTAGCATTTTTTGTAACTTCACCGATCTGTAAGCCGAGGTTTTAACAGTTGTTGCTCAACGTCCTCATTTTTAATGTAATAGGAATGTAAACGAGCAAGCGGATCACCTGATGGTAAGCAACGTAGATATAAAAGCTAAAGAAGATAAAGAAAAACTTTATCAAATATGGTTTTGACATGTAATTTGTTATGGAATTTTCTGTAAAATATAATTGTATCTTCGAAAGGCTTACTTAGAGGATAAGATACTATTAAATATTATTTACAATAAATTTACTGAAACTCCTCACCATAAATAGTTAACACCGTGTTTGTAGAACACAGCAAAGTTATTTAAATTGTACTTACTTGATAAATTATTTCTAAAGCTATCACCGAATGCTGAAGTAGAAAACAAAACTGATTTAACACAAAAATCTGGTCAAATATCCTAAAACAGGATCTCCCCCATCTATAGTTTTTTTTTAAGTATAAGCAAGCATAAATCTTTCCTACTATCTTCATCACGTTACGTAATCATCATTTTAGCAAACCGACAAATTGTCTCGTCTGTTTCAACAAGAACTTAATCCCCGCCATTATGGTATTACTGCCGAAGGTTTGAGTTGCATTGTAACTCGGAACTTAATGCGTGAGTAACTGAACTCGGATTTATTAATGTAAGCTCCCCGCAAACGTTTCGTCAGAACTCGTAAAACTAGTATCTTTCGTAATTCATAAATTGTAATATTTTGATAGTGATAGAGCCCCGCAGTTCGCTGTTTGAAACCGGCTCTACCACTGAAGTATCCGCAGAGACACCCATCATCCCTCCTTACTAGCACTATCTGTGTTGTAGTTATCAATAGTGCCGCTGATTGTTTACCATCAGGTGACCCGCTTACGTATTTGCCCCCTATCCTATAAAAAAATCTAACTTTATTACCATCTTTCAGTGGTAGAGCCACACAGTTCACTGCATGATTGGGCCGGCTCGACCAGTGAAATACGGCTTCTCAGAATATTGACGTAAAATGGCTCATGCGGTGTTACGTTCGGTATCCGGAGGCCTACCCTTTCGCCTTCCCCTTCTTTTCCCATCCTACTCCCTTAAAGGCCGGCAGCGTTGCAGGTGTCTGTGGGCGGCGGTAGTAACTTAACAACGGGTTAAGCTTTCTGCTCGTTTGCCTTCATATTCCATAAAAAAAAACTGCATTTTGTCTTGAAAATGTACTTTTGATGCTTTTAATTGTTAGCTATTTTAGTTTGTTAAAGAGCCACTTTACGTCGATACTCTGAGAGGTCGTGGTATTTCGCCGGTTAAGCCAGCCCATTCACGCAGAAAGCTGCGTGGCTCTATCATTGCGAAAAATGAAATTTTAAAACATTATATTGCAAAACACATCTAAATAGAGGTCTAACGGGAATAACAACTATCAGAAGTTTTATCGCTATCAAGTAATTATTTATTTTAATACTTAGCGGTTGCAGTGTGATAATTTTTCGTACGCTAAAGTGCTTGCAAGAGTAAGAGATAATTTCATAGTTCGAGAATTACTTTTAATTTAGCTACGTGGCTAACTACTACTTTTTGGATAAAAGAAGAAAGAAAGCTACTTGTAAAATTTTATCTGCATCAATTTTGATCTAGCATTATAACTATAACAGCAATAGCTCGGGAACAATGAACTTGTACACGACCAGGAACCACCTGTATATCGAAGACAGGTTTTTCTATTGTCTTGTATTCTGTTGCGTTTTCCACAAATGGACACGGTTCTTTCTTCTTAGTCGTTGTACAGGTGGAGATTATTCATATTTTTTAAAAAAAATAATGATTTTATACCTTAATTATCTTAGAGTTACTTAGAATTCATTGTTTGTTTATCTATCTAAACGTACTCTTCTTTTTAACCGTTTTTTTCTGTCTCATATCCGAAATGGTTAAAAAAAAACCGATAGATTGGAACGTTGTGATGCACATGACATTAAATCACATCTAAGTATATTTAAATATTATAAGAAATAACAAACTTACGTTATAACTTTTTACTACTTACGTTATAACGTTTATAGTGTATTTACTAAATAACACATGTTGAACTATTTGTGACAATCTCTAAGTCTTATTTAATGCAAAAAATGAAAATAAAAGTGACTTAATTGTGATGTGCTGAATCATTGTTTTATTGACGAAGAGCCACATAAAATACGTTAACTCAAACAATTGGACATTGACTGTTGTCAATGTATGGCTAGTAATGACGATTAATCAACAAGTGGCCAATAGATGAACTAAATTAGTTGTGATACTGTCCACGAGAGGGCGCTAATAATACTGCTCTAGAAAATATTTACAAATTGTAAGGAAAATTGTATGAACTAGGAAGAAGCAGATATCATCATCAGAATAGTAATTCATAAATATTTATTACTAGGGGTTGATCGTAGGGGGTTGAAAATTTAGGGTTGTATGTATTTTTGTATCCCGTTTTATAAAAAAAAGTAAAAAACAGATATATATAGAAAAATTAAAAAAAGGGTGAAAAAATTGAACCCTTGTGATTTAGGGGGATGAAAAATAGATGTTGTCCTATTCTCAGACTTACCCGATATGCACAGAAAATATCATGAGAATCGGTCAAGCCGTTTCGTATGGGAACGAAAACTGTGACACGAGAATTTTATATAAAGATAATGAAATTTCACGTATATGCAAGAAAGTATTTAGAAATATATTGCATGAGACATACATCAGGACATATCCGCGCTTTAAGCAATTGACAATTTAATATTAGATAGTATCGGTGATCTAAATGCTGTGCTGTGACTTCGCAGGTGATATCCTGAGATCGATCCTTAGTGAATTTTTGAGGTTTCTCTCTAGTATTAATATTGGAAGTGGATTGGTCGACTAGTTAAAAAAAAAAACTAAATAATTTATGATAATATAAATATAACACAAAGGTAACAGGAGAAAAAACTTAATGACACATTTGTTTGCGGCACTGAGTTCGATTTCGACATATTATCCCAATGTTTATAATATACCTTGTGAAGACGTAGCATCAATAAAGGATGAGCTTAGTGAATTGAAACTAGAATTACAGTTAGCGCATGCAGAAATCGATAATTTAAACATTGTAAACACAACAATTGGTTGGAATTCACGTTGGTGTGTCACCTGATGGTAAGCAACAATGAGTCGGAAGTGACATGGGGCGGGTAGATTGGAAGGGGTAGGCCTCTGGATACCCTGGACAAGCGAAACGTGGCATGAGCCACTTTACGTCGATATGTCGTGGTATTTCACCGATCGAGCCGGCTCATTCATGCAACGAACTGTTTGAAAGCCTAATGATAATATCAAAATATAATCGTAAAAAAATATTTGTTTATTTTAAGATCACTCTGTATAGTAGCAACCTGCTGTGCAGTGTTTAAAGTCAGTTGTGACAATGTTTGTGCCGTTATTGTTTGTGACCGGCGTCGCATCTTTTAAAATGTTGGCTGTTCCGGAAATTGATAGAAAATATAACAGGTTTCTTCTAGCTCGTTGGCTGCTGACATTTAAATACCTGTATAGTGTAAAAAGCAAAGTTGGGTGGGTTTATTATCACCATTTGTAATTAAATAACGCCTGGTTAGTTTATTGTTAATAATGTTTGAATTTTTAGATTTTCCTCCGCTTTGACAAGCCCAATTTGCATTTGAAATCGGTAATTATAATAAATTAAATATTACTTGACATAATTTGGTAATATCCATACCAGTATAAATCTTTTTAAATCTCAGTAGTTTGATAGGTAGATTAAACTGTAACATCAACCAATATTTTTATGAAACATTAACATAAAATCTACTGACTTATATCTATAGGAACATCAATGACTCTGAAGCGATGCAAATTACGCCCGGATTATTTGATATATTTTCAGAAAACGTTGAGCCAGGGAACTTGGTTCCGCATCAGAAGTAATAAATAAGTAAATAAAATATTGTTTCTAAAATAAAACAAATTCCGATATAAATAAACAGACAGACAAACAAGAAAATTAAAACATAATTAGTTTTGGTGTGTATTAGTAAAAAGCGGTTCTTAAATATAACAAACAGACACTCAAATTTGACTTATATGTCTAGATTATAATAATATAAATTTAGCTAAATGTCAAAATTCAATAGGAGATTAGCAGGTACTACTAATTATCGCAATAAGTCAGTCCGGATTAAGCAATCACATTTAATGATGGTAATTGAGACATCAACCACTAATGAATGTCGCTCGTTGATTGAAACTGCGTGCCTTGACGATAATTAGCTACTGAATTTTACAATTGCCACTAATTGGATCATATACATCTGTACTATGATCATAATTGTAGCAGACACGTGTTCGTATATTGAAAAATATGACGATAACTGTTTTACGGAAATCTGATTTTACTGAAACAAAATTCTATAAAAACTTTTAGGCTTTTGCGTTGCATATTACTCAGTGATAATGATGGAAGGGAATTAACGCGACACTTTTTTAGGTAAACAAAAGCCGTGGTCACAAGCAGACTGTCTGCTTGTGACCACGGCCAGTGCAACCTGGCCGAAACGTCAAGCTAATCAAGGTAAATATTTGTTTACCTAAAAAATTGACGCGTTAATTCCCGTTCATCATTATCACTGAGTAACAAAATTCTAGATCATATTTCAAGATGAACCTTGTAAACATCATAAAGACGACAAGTCTTCTTATTGTTAATATAACTTAAAATAACTACACCTCTTTTTCTACCCGAATGAGTAGGCAGCGACTGTTAAACCTCTACTCGCCGTTATGTTCACCGGGCACAAAGTTGGCAATCATTGATATTTATCACACATAACTTCCGAAAAGAATTTCGAAATGTCATTGGTGTAAGCCCGGATTCGAACTCACGAGTTCTTGATTCAGAAGCGGGAGATCGACCACTGGACCACCGAGACCTGTGTGTTAAATGTTTTTTCTAACTTATTTAACTTATAATACAATAAGGCAGTCTTGTATGTACCGCATCAATTAATCGTATAGTTATTAAGAAATTTGATAATATAATATTTCATATAATCTTATTATGCTTTACGGTTTGATTAGATTAAAGACATTAAGCCACATAATAACCCCAGCCCTAAGATAATCAATTGATTAATTTTAATCGTAGTAGAGGACGATGGTTCTGAATCTTCTTCTGAGTCCGTCTCTGTTTCTACTTCTGGCTGTGGTGCTGGCGTAGGCGGTGAAATTATAAGTAGATCTCCATTTGCCCTGTAAAATAAATCCCAAAATGCTGATCGTCTACCGAATGGTCGACCTCCTCTAACAAGCTCAGTGCTAATGTCTAAATACGGTCGTTTAACAGAGTTTTTGGTGATGGGATCCCACTGTACGTCTGAAGATGAAGGTGTTGGGTTTCTGAAAATAAATGAATTACACCGTTATAGCATTTTTTAAATAAGGTCATTTTAACTTTTTTTATATAAACTTTTTTTAAAGATCTAAGTTATTTATTCGGTAATTTATGTTATGTTTAGTCTTTACTTTTATGTTAATTCTTATATTTAATTGTTCTTTTAATTGGCACGCAATAAAAGCTATTTTTAATGCTTTCGCTTATATTGTGTAGTACATATAATCCACTATGATAATTAAATTATATACTACCTATAGTACCTATCAATATCTTGATTTATATTAATATTGATATACAATAACTTTGATAATATTTTCGTGTAATTGATTATATCGCACCCAATAATGAAATACTAGCTTCCATATATGATATTGGAAATGTCTAAATATCTAATTTTGAACTTACCCATACTTTACAAAATTTGCCCACAGTGTAGTCATGTGATCAATAACAAGTTGATCTTCTGCAGTCATTGTGAAATCCTTCATATATGATATATCAAATAAATAGCCGAGTTCATCAGCATGTACAGCACCTCCACTTTCATTAGAAATGTTATTCATATTACGCACAAAATTTCTTTCACCTACATGTGAGAATACATAAAAAAATACATTTTCAGCTCCATATTCCAAATACTTATCAATACTCCTGTAAGCTGGATGAACAAATGAAAAATCGGATCGGAAGTCTGCGATTTCCTGCTTGATTGCCACGCTTGGTTCCCGATCCCCAAAATAAAAGTGACGAGTAATGTCTGTCATTCCATCAAAATCACTATTGTTTACGTCAAAAACGGTTTGAAAAGTGTCTTCAATTATTTGTAAGTCCTCGTAATCTTCATCGTTATAAGCAATTGACATTGCAAATGCTTCGTCATCGTTTACGCCTATAATTATGTTCATATTTTCTACTTTGGGCACACTTAATGTGAACCACTCTTCAGTCAGGAAGTTTTCAACGTTGTTAAATTGACTTTCGCTGCAAGGCCTAAAGTCATTCAAAATTCCTAATGTACTTGCTGCTTCAATAACCGATGAGCTATCTTGTCCTGATAGAAATGTAAGGGCATCGTCAATATTTTCTGTCGCGAAACCTAAATTTGTAGATAATAATATAATGTTAGTTTCATCTCTTCTCATGGGGCTAGATATACGGCTTTTTATTGTGCCACTTTGAAGAATAGCCTTATCGTATAATTTTTCGTAATTAGAAGCCAAATGAAAGTCCACTGACATTCCACCAGCACTATTTCCAGAAATGGTGACCTTATCAGGATCACCACCAAATGCGCCTATATGATTTTGAACCCATCTGAGAGCCAAAACTTGGTCTTTCAATCCTTGATTTCCTGTTGCGCTTGGTGAATTTAAACACGTAAATCCATAAGGCCCAGTTCTATAATTTAAAGTGACCAAAATAATATCATGTCTAACTAAGAATTTAGGTCCATAGAGATATCTGTTACCAAATCCGAATGCGAAACCTCCTCCATAGATATATACGAGAACTGGCAGACGGTTACTTGTACTGGCTGATGTTGGTACAAAAATATTCAAGGTCAAACAATTTGGTGTTCCTATTATGGTATTATTAAACTCTTCTATTTGTGGGCACACAACAGAGTCGTCGTTAGCTTGGAATGTTCCTTCAAAGTTCGGGTACGGTGTAGATGGCTGTAAATACACGTTATCTTAAAAAATATTTATTATGATATATTTTCCCTTTTTTTTATGGGATAGGAGGGCAAACGAGCAGGCGTGTCACCTGATGGTAAGCAACCAACGCCGCCCATGGACACCAGCAACACATGTAGCGTTACTGTTGCGTTGCCAACCTTTAAGGGATAGGGGATAGGAAAGGATGGGGAAGAGGGTGGGCCTCCGGGTACCTCTCTCACCGAACGAAACGCGGCATGAGCCACTTTACGTCGGTCTTCTGAGAGGTCGTGGTATTTCACCGGTCGAGCCGGCCCATTCATGCAGCGAATTGCTTGGCTCTACCACTGTTAAACTGTTTCCTACCTAATTATCAAAATTACTCATTATTAACATGCAAATACAATTATTACTTACACCAAAAACGTTATCGTCGTCAATCTGAGCGTATGGTACTCCAAGAAACATGGTGTAATCGCCATCATCAGCACTCAACCCTTGTATAAGACCAATATCTGTTTCAACTAGTGTATTTATCCGCGATGTACCACAGACTATTTGAAATGTAAATATTAACAAATAGATTATTTTAAGCGTCATATTGAAGCTATGATCCATTAAAAACTATTGCAATTAATATTACTTCGTATTCATAAATAATTATCTGATATTAAAATTTGGATAAGATAAATAACGATATAAGAAATACATAATTGACATTAATTGTATTATTTTCTGAATAGGTTTGATTGATTTACGATAATTTTCTAGAGATATGTTATCTGTTTCTAGTTTTATCATTTTGGCCTTTTCATTTAATACAAGATAAATAAATCTACCTTAATTATTATATTCATTAATTCTGCTATGAATATTAATTTATATTTATTTGAGTACTTAGAAATCAACGTTTCCACTATATTTTCCGTCTTTCCGTTCTTTCTGGTGATTATTAATATCTGAATTTTACGATGGGAATATGGACGAACCTTCTCTTATTTTTTAAATTTTCACCAACTAAAAAAGGACGCCTTCAGATATTTAAGACGTAAGGGTTTTTATGGGATTGGAGGGCAAACGAACAAGTGTGCACCTGTAGGTAAGCAACCACTCACCACCCATGACCACAGTGGTGCGTTTCCGTCTTCCGAGCCGGTTAATATAATAATATTAGTATGAAATTAAGACTCAATATTTTAAATACCAGATACCGCTATGTGCTTTAGAATACGATAGTATGGACTCATATACTGTAGTTTTCAACACTTGTGATAGAACGAGTATTGCAGAGCAAGTAAAAAGGCTTGCATCTTATACGTGAGATACAATTTAAACGTTCTGTTATACTAAAGCGTAGTGTACACAGTTGGTTATTACAAAATAATATAATATAGGACCATAAGACTAAAGAATCTTATGTATGTTCGTTAATATTTTTTTTTTATATAATCCCATCTACTATCCCTATCCCATCTATCTAACAGTAGTAGAGTCACACAGCTTGCTGCATGAATGGGCTGGCTCGATCATTGAAATACCGCGGCCTCTCAGAATATCGACGTAAAGTGGCTCTAGCCGCGTGTCGGTGTGGGGGTATCCGAAGGCCCAATCCCTTTTCCCTCCCCTTACCCTCTTAATTCCGGCACCGTCCATATTCCATTGTAAGGGCCGGCAACGCAACTGTAACACTGTGTTTTCGGGTGTGCATGGGCAGCGTCTGTTGCTCACAATCAGGTGACACGCCTGCTCGTATGCCCTCCTATAGCAAAAAAAAAAACAAAGTTTTAAAGCCGGTAACGCAGCTGTAACCCCTTTTGAGTTTGGATGTTTATGGGCAGCGCTAGTCGCTTACAATTAGATGACCTGTTTGTGCCTTTACCACTAAAGAAGTATTTTTATTCATTTCAGTTAAATAATCATTTTTAAAGATATTATAATAAAGATTTTAATAATTCAAGGTAATTTTTGATGCTCACAGATAAGAGACAAACATTATGGTCGGATTATTTATGTCGACAGTATTGAACAGATGCTGGCACCATTAGAAAAAAATACACATAAATAGTTCAATTGGTAATTCTAAAAATATAACTACAGAAATTATATACCAAACAGTGTAGGCGTTATTAATGTATGCAAATAAGTACAGTGTATCTATAAATACAGGTACACGGAGTTGATTCGTTTTTATTAACCGGAAAGTATAATTTTATTGCAAATAATAGTGTGCGTCAAGTGTGAACTGTACTTAGGTATATGGCACTTGTGTCACATCGGAACATATAGGACGTTTTACGTCACGTGTTGTATTAATATTGATATGTAGAAAAGAGGGCGGGAATTATGTCACAACTTACTACCGATACCATTTGAATACTTGCATTTTTTACATAGGCTCGGTGGTCTATATAGTCTCGGTGATCTATATTGTCTCGGTGGTATATATAGTCTCGGTGGTCTATATAGTATCGGTGGTCTATATAGTGTTGGTGGACTATATAGTATCGGTGGTCCAGCGGCGAGCACACGGCCTCTGATCCAGAGGGCCGGGTTCGAATCCTGACACCGGCTCACACCAATGACTTTTCGAAATTGTTTTCGGGAAGTTAAGTGTGACGAATATCGATGACTGAAAACTTCGTACCGGAATGGCAATAGGTTCGCCACCTATTCCATTTGGGACGTAAACATGTCGGCGAGACGAGTCTTAGCAGACGCTGCCTCCACCTTCGGGTAACAAAGGCGTGAAGTAATGTATGTTTTTTATTGCGTAAAGACCGGTATCAGATAGTGGAAAATAATACCCGCGTATTTCGATATCAATTTAATGCAAATATTATCACGTAAATTATTACATGCCGGTTGTTGGCCGCAGTTTAACCCGAGGGGTCTTTTTAATGGTGATAACTTTTTCATTGTCATCAGATTATAATAATGCGAATTTGGTTTTATATTTATATAAAATTACAGGTGTTGTGTCGTGCTTTAGAATTATATAGAGTCTAAATATTGATTTAACACAAAGGAAGAAGCTAGACTGGTTGGATATATAATCATAATTATAAAATTTCCATGTAACAATGTTAGTTACCGTACTCCTCCGAAACGGCTGTACTGATTTTTACCAAATTTTATATGCGTATTAAGTAGGTCTGAGAATCTGAGAATCTACCATCTATTTTTTATCCCCCTAAATGTTAAGAGTATCTAGTCCTCCCCAAAATATATTTTTAAAATTTTCGTTATAATTTGTTTTGTTTTTTTTTTTTTTATAAAACGAGATACAAAAATACATACAACCCTAAATTTTCAACCCCTAAGATTAACCTCAATTTATTAAACTTTATTTTTTGACAAGACAACTTTTGCCGGGTCAGCTAGTTAATCTATCATATAGATTATTGAATACTTATTAAAACACAAGACTGTATAGTTTTTGTTAACTTACACAAGTTTTTAGCTGCTGTGCTTGATAAATACATTTCACAGCTGATTATATTGGTGCATATTCTTCTGTAGCTTAGCACAAAATATAAATTGCTATGCCATTCCCCCTTTAAAGCACCAGATCTAAGATACTGGTTGTATAAAGACATTATTCGCAACGCGTCCGCAGCTCAGATTGAAACGGAATTGATTTGGAATCCTCGCTGAGATCACCTCGCTTACCGACTCGTTCCATTTCTTCAGAGCGAGACCAGAACTAAATTAGTTTAGCGTCAAAGCTATCGAAAGGTTTCTAGACACAAAATATTTACAGTTACATACTTTTCCTAAAATAAAAAAGGATCGTGTCTGTCTGTATATATTTTACGTAATTTTTACCTTTAATACCAGTTGGCTTATGTAATCAAAGTTTTGTCTGATGTGGTTTCAGAGTCTACCCCTATATAACAGCCACAATCGAATGGAATCGAAATATCATGGATGCATTCGCTGCGTCATAGACGTATTTAATCAAAACTTCTGGATAAGAAGAGGTATGAAAAATCAGGCAACCAAAACCTAGTCATAATATAAAAAAATAAACTTATTTTTTCTATTTATACTTTTGTAGTGACATGGGTAAGTTAAAATTCTAGGTTTTAAATAGACAAGAAAAATTCTCTAAGTGACCTGTCTTCGATCAGTTGCAGATAAAATTCGCTTCCACGTGAGTTGGACATTTCAAAAATTGGTTATTCTGGCTAGCCAGAAGCTTTCTTGAAGCGGCTTCATGCATTATTAAATCTGTGGTCGACGCCGACTCTTTACTTGAGAATACCAGTTCTAAAAAGTCACTTATTTACAAAGTCTCGATATCAAAGTGAAAAGGTTAAAAGTAGAACAGTCAGTTTATATATATATAAAACATATTGGTATCTACATATTTTAACGTCTGCAAAGCTTAAGGTAGTCTGAAAATAATTTAGACTACTGGAAATACCAACTTTTCGGAATACTTTTCGGAATTCTTTTCGGGAGTTATGTGTGATAAATATCGTTGACTGAAAACTTAGTGGCCGCTATGGCAATAGGTTCACCACCTATTCAATTTGGAATGTAAACATAATGGCGAGTCGAGGCTTAACAGCCACTGCTTACACCTTCGGGTAGCAAAAGGTGTGAAGGTTTATGTGTTTCAACTTATCAACGAAACTGAATGTTGAAATTCTGTCGAAATCTCAAATAACAATATGAAATGTAATAATGACATTCAAAATTTGTTCACTTAACTTCGGTTAAGATATTATCCTTCAAAAGTTTAATTTCGACTTTCATAAACAAACGTTTTATTCCAAGATACTTGTTCCCTTTACATCATTATAAACTCTTAAGTATTAAGCAAAACGTATTTATTGAATACCTTTGCGCCTTAAAATTATGTTAACGAACAATAACCGGCGAATGTTTTCGGTATCAATTATAACAGAATGAGTATTTTAATAACTTTCATATGATGTGTAAAATTTACTTTGTTCATTATTTAAATTACGTAACTTTCATAAATTCCTATTCCATTCGGGAGGTAACGCAACAATTCGGCGACTCGAGGCTTTATCTACCGCTGCCTACATTTGGGTAGGAAAAGACGTTTTTTCTACCCAAATGTAGGCAGCGGCGAATCCATTGCAATTCCTAAAAGAATCCGGAAATAAATCACTTCCAAAAATGTTTTGAAATTAATATTGTTTTGTACCGATTTACGACCTCAGAACCTAAGATTGCACTGTCCAGGACACCGCTAGGCTGTTGAGAAAATACCTATTACAAAATGTATCACCATTTCTTCAACTTTTTCTAACGGAATCAAAAGGCAAGCCGATGTAAGCTGTTTAAGTCACTAGTACAATGAGTGTGATAGGTACCTTATATCTCCCAACATCCGCCATTTTGTTTTGCGTATTTTTTAGGCTCGAATGCTTTATGAAAACAGACAGTATTTTCCCCTTCGGCACGAAGTAAGCAATATAGGTTTAATTAACGTTCAACAAACATTTGTACGGCTCTTCGTAACGTCACACGATCGGGTTAGACAGCGAATCTCAAACTTTTGGTCCAGTTGGATTTTGCAATACTTTTAGAGCGTTGGACTAATTACGTGATACTAAAATTTACCCCAACGCCTGTCAAAATTAACAGTTTAATAACCGATATGCTTATCAAAAAATATCCATATCACTCATTAGGTTCTGACATCAGTAATATCATTGTATTTTTGCTACTATACGCCTTCTTTAGCGAAAGATTTACTTTCCAAAAATAATAGGTTGTGGAACCAAGAGTCAGTCAGTTGAGAATTCGTTACAAAATATATTATATTAAAGTTTTTTTGAATTTCCAGGGAATATACATGATACATTTCTATAACCAAATATAATGAACGGAAATGAAACGCGATACCTTGATTTTCTTTTAAATTTTGGTCACAAACAGACTGGTGTATAGTTAATTAGATAATTCATATTAATATATGACAAAGATGTGCAAGTCGATTTTTTAGGAAAATATATACCAAGTGTTTTCTGCTGACTCATAGATGGCGCTAGCAAATTGTTAAGTTGAAATACTAGAGAGCGCTTACTAATATTTTTAATTTACTTTAGGCTTAGTTTTTAAAAGAGTGAATTTCAACTAAACTCATTTATATACTAGCTGACTCGGCGAACTTTGTTCCCAACAAAAGTAATAAATGAGTACATTTTGGATATCATGAGGTTCAATTTGTGCTAATATCGGCTTTAACTGCTGTCTCGCTATGTTATTACTGCAATATCTTCGAAAATATTTGTATAAATTGCCTGCTGTAAAGGGCCAGGATCATGTATATTACATGCACAATCTATTTAAGACACTTAATTGGATGAAAATTAATGCTGTAATGTTTAAAATTGATTCGTAAATAAACCATTATTTCTCGTAAAAGTAAAAAAATAAAAATGGTCATTGTGGGTTATCCCTAAGAGATAGACATATGCCCTCGCAGACTTTTTTGTAGACCTTCTGAAGTAAAGTAAACAAAAAAGTCAAAGTCAAAGTGGTTTTATTTTCATAGGTCTTCACAAAGTAAATCTAAAGCTAATCTAATATATGAATTATAGATCAAAACCACCAGCCCCGGATCTAGGGGAGGGGGAGGGGCAAGCCGGGGCCTATTCCTCGGGCGGCAAGTTCAGGGGGCGGCCAAATTACTATAAAATTACTTAACTTTGACGGACAGAATAAATGACAGTACAAGTACAAAAAATGACTGACAATAAACGGTCTATCTTTAGCAATCAGGCTATATTATTAGCAGAAAATCACCCCATAAGATTGAATTAGATCTACTGAAAGCAGTGGCAGACATTTATCATCGTCTATGGGGTACAGGTTGTGGGTTATTAGCAAAACGGTTAGAAGATTTTGGCATATATTTTCCAAGACAAAAACTCTTTTTGCGTGCTGTAAGATTTACCAACTGTCTTCTACCGTCCATTTTTGGTACGCTGGGAAAAAATGCTGAGGGCATACGCCTGCCACCGGGAGGTAGAAGCCGCGGTTCCCGCTTCGTTAGAAAAGAATGGAACACCGCTTTCAGCCGGTCCTCCACGACGAATTGCCGCTCTTAGGGCAGGCTCCGCGCGCCCCTCGCGATAGTGAGAGATATAACAGATTATACTCGTCCCACGGAGGAGGGCGCAGCCAGTCAAAGCCGATGTTCCACAGGAGAGAGCCCAAGACAGACCCCGTACCGAATCGCCGTAGACGGTTCGTCTTGTCTACCAGAAGGACGATACGGTCCTCCAGATAGTCGGCCAGGAACCGCCGGTAGAGAGGCACCCTGTGATAGCGGAGCGTTTCTAAGATCATCGAATGGGAGACGGAGTTAAAGGCGTTGGCGATGTCGAAAGACACCGCCAGCACCCCGTCTCCCACGCTCGCAGCTTCCCACATCTGGCTCTTTAGACGGGCCAACGCGTCAATGGTCGAACGCCCTTTCCGAAATCAGAATTGAGCATCCGATAGAACCGGCCCCACTTGGCAAAGTGATCGTTAAGGCGTAAGGCGACGATGCTCTCCAACGATGGGCTGGCATGTTGGAATAGAACCCGCCGGCTGTGTATTCTTGGGAAGGAGGCACAACCGTCCGTCCTTCTAGGGTTTCGGAAATCTCGCAGTCGCAAGGCACGAACTGAAGAGGCTCCGAAACCTTCCTCCCATCTCGGTGGTGGCACGAGCTAATACACGTGCAAGGCCAGGAGCTGCGCCCTTGGCGCGGAGCCGGAGAGCTACCCCCATTAAATTGTTCCTCCATAAGCGACTGGATCTCCCCTAGCGGCGGAGTCGCCGAGGGTAGAGGGTCCATAGCTGGCGGCGTAAAGTTAGCCCTACTAGGAAACAGGGACCGAACCCCCGTCCGACCAGACATGGCGGGACTTGACCGTCGCGACCTTGCAGCATCCGATTTTCGCGATCGCCGTTTCAACTTCCTCCTTAGTGACCAAATCGTCTAGATTGGTCACCACCAACGCCGCCAGTTTTACCGGCCGTACTACGCTTGCCACGTCGGCGATTGCCTCCCGCAGCTTGGAAGCGTGTGTGCGTGCGTAGGCTGTGGCTTGGGTCTGGCGGCACGACACCGATGTGATCCCCAGCTGGGCGGGATCGACTATGGGCCGAGCGCGGGTGAGAACTGACGGAGTGGTCATACGAGATGGTTGGCAAAACTCTACATCAGCAACCAGCAGTTATGTACATTTGACATTAAAAAAAACGGTTATCAGTCTGACCATCGGGCTGGTGGGCGTCCTGTGCTACGTTTACCGAGTCGCCTTGTTTTATCAAGGTACCGTCACACACTATTTTTAAAAAAAATTGTTATTCATATTGTACTGGACAGGCAAAAGTCAACCGTCATACTCTACACTTATCGCGCTGCTATTCTGTACGCCCGACGACGCGTGCCTATTTTGACAACTAACCGACTGTGAACTATAAGTGAGGTGTTATTATTATATTAATCACTGGATTCCAAGTTACGGAGTGTTTATCATGTCCATCTTCTCGATTCAAATTCTAGTGCTATTATACATTATTATTATTTAAATTTATGCAATTTTATGAATATATCTGACTTCATGGAATTGCATATATCTTTCTAAAAATAGTTTATGTTTATTTTAGGTTTATTATCCTCGAAAACTTTGAGCAACCCATCCAAAATGAAGCAGTCGACAGTCTTCCTTACACATTATTGTGGACACAAGTCGTCCACTAGTTGGATTTCATATAATGCTACATGTGTTGTTAATTTTATTTGTCAGGAGTCATTCAGTCAGTCAATCAGTATTTTCATTTCAAAACTATTTAAAAGCTAAATTGCTTTATTTTTATAAGTATTTATTTACAGTCACTTAAAATAGTCAATCAATACATGAGATTAGACTTCAAAATACCTCCGTGGAATAGGGAAACATGACCCAATGGCCACGAGCTGCCCGATTCCAAATGAAGAGGCTATCATGAGAAGAACCGAGCAAGAAATATAATTGAAGTTTTACTTGCAATTTGCGTTTAAATGTGTAATTTGTATCCCTGCACTCAAGGTTAAACTATTTCAGGAAAGCTCGGACACATGAATTTGTAAGTACTACACATAACAAAACTTCACGTCTTTGTCTACACGAAGGTGTAGGCAATGGCTGTTATGTCTCCACTCGCCGTTATGTTTACATCACAAATGGAATAGGTGGTGAAATTATTGCCATACCGGGCACAAAGTTTTTTTTAAAGTACTATTTTTTTAAATTGTATTGACACTTTTCATGTGGCATAGAAATATATGTACATATACATACCGAAAAGAGTGTATAGTCACTTCTAGAACACGTTCCCTGTCCTAGTAGTGATTTATATAGAGTGATTTTTTATACTCACTATGGCCTCACTCCAACCGAAGTTAAAGTGCGGGACCAAAAACGGTAGGTCTTGCCACCACCTCAAGCGTATAGCTCTTGATGGTAGTCATAAGGAGAGTCGCCCCGTGAATTCCTCCACTCCCCACTGTCCGGTTGGGTTCCGTAGCAGAATAACGCCAGCTGACCGCGCGCTACGCCCGAGAGCTAGCTGATACTTTGATCCGTGCTTGGGACGCCAGATAAGCCGGCTACCAGTATCCAGCTGGTTTCGGAGCTGTATAGCACGCTCAACTCACGTTGCACATCCATACAGCTGCTCATCGGCCGAAGCCCAGCAGAGTCGACTAGCGCATGCCACTAGCGAAAGCCGCACTACTTGCTGTCCAGGCAAGTACCGGAGATGTGGTCCCCTTCAGCAAACTAACCGTTGGTTCACACTTGAGGCGCACTCACTGCACCCGCGACTGGAGACCACGGTGCCCCTGTCCGACCGGTCTCACAGCCTCTTGCTGCGCGCGAGATCAGACGTACGGCCACCCATCACCGTACAGACACACATTGTCCAATCCCTGCAGCTCAACCACAGCCCCCGCGAGTCCGACCTCAGTGGCAGAGACACTGCGAACGCCAGCGCCAGCGAACGCCAGCGCCCGCAGTGGGGCTTTTCTCTGCTCCCGCGGTACCCTGACCTTGCAGACGGACCTGTAGTTCCGACTAAAACCTATCTACTTCGGGTCCTAGTAGATAGGGACAGTCTAGAACAGTCGGTTAAAAAATAACTGAAACGATTTTTTTATGTGATAAGAGGGCAAACGAGCAGGCGTGTCACCTGATGGTAAGAGACCAGCGCCGCCTATGGACACCAGCAACACATATAGTGTTACTGTTACGTTGCCGACCTTTAAGGGATAGGGTATAGGGAAGGATGGGGAAAGAGGGTAGGCCTCCGGGTACCTCTCTCACCGAACGAAACACGGCAAGAGCCACTTTATGTCGATCTTCTGAGAGGTCATGGTATTTCACCAGTCGAGCCGGCCCATTCATGCAGCTAACTGCTTGGCTTTACCACTGTTATAAGAAGATCGATTATGTTATGTTACCTATATATTTATATATATAACATAACATAACTTCACGCCTTTTTTACCTGAAGGTCTAGGCAGCGGCTGTTAAGCCTCGTCTCGCCGTTATGTTTACGTCCCAAATGGAATAGGTGGCGAACCTATTGTCATACCGGGCACAAAGTTTTCAGTCATCGATATTTATCCCACTTAACTTCCGAAAACAATTTCGAAATGTCATTGGTGTGAGCCAGTGTCAGGATTCGAACCCGGACCTCTGGATCAGAAGCCGTGTGCTCGACCACTGGACCACCGAGACATAAATATATCTATATCTATCAACAATCTATATATAAATATAATATATTTATATATAAATATAATAATATATTTATATATAAATATATTATATTTATATATAGATTGTTTTCTTTAGTCTTTAGTTATATTCAATGTCACTGAATGTACAAATGTAATTCACAACTTGAACACCTGGTGTATTGGTAATGCAGTCGACTGCGAACTAGAGGTTGGCGGGTTCGAACCCTAACCGAGTACAAATTTTTATGACTAGGTGACCCAGCGAAGCTTGGTTCGCCTTAGTAGCAATAAATGAATAAATATAAGATTTTTCTAAAACAAAGTAACTCCATTCGTTACATCAGCTACCAGCCTATAGAAGTTTTGTCAAAAGCGGTCTAGCCATTTCCGAGATTAACTGAAAGAAACTAAACAGAAAGACACAAATTGAAAAATATGTTATTGTTGTTTATGTTACGTATATATATGCATGTAATAAAAAGCGATTTGCAACATGTTACTATGTTAGTATGTACTGTCTTGTACCGCTCCCACACAGCTATTCGCCGTCGCGTTCGCGTTGCCGCGATGTTGTCATCTCTGGCCACACACAGCTCTACTCGCGCGAATATTCGCGCAAATATTCGCGACGCGCCGAATTTGGATATTAGGGCTGTCGATATTTTTCAAAATATCAGTTAGCCGACATATCGATATTTTTAAATATATCAAAAATTCCTAAAAATCTAGGAACAGGTGGTGGTACTATACTACTCATAATTGATTACATTGTATGTCCGTAAGTGTGTATGTTCTGGAATCTTAGAACTTATTTTTTAAGTAGATATCTTCAAAATATTAAGCTGAAATATTGTATACACGCTGAGTTTGGGTGATAATATTATTAGTGGTAGAGCCACGCATTTCGCTGAATGACTGGGCTGGCTCGACCAGTGAAGTACCACTACTTGTCATCCGGAGATATTTCCAATGCAATATGGGTTTAAATGAAAGGCTTATTGTAACTCGAAAAATACACTCGAGAGCAATGAATCCGGGTCACTTAAAGAATCCTAAAAATCTCGGAAACTAAAAATGCTAGGTTAATGCAATAAATTGTATTTAATAGACAATGTAATACTCCTTAAATGAAGGTATTAAAACTTCTTAGTTATTGTAAAGTTATATCATAAAAAAATCAAATTTGAAAAAGGGCCACTTTCGAAGATGGAACTACGAAATTACAGCATTTGGTTTTGCTTTTGTTTGTAATCTGTCATTTATGTGGGTACATAAACCATGTTGATAGTGCTCTATATTCATTATTCAAGCTGAAATTATGTCGCTTACGCCTGAAGAATGCACCAGAATACTTACAATGCTGGAAACCGGCCGGAGTCAGCGCGATACAGCCAGGACTGTTGGTGTGTCGCTGTCAACAGTACAAAGAGTTCTCCGACGTTACGAAGAAACTGGTTCTAACCTACGCAGACCAGGAACGGGCAGAACCAGGTATACCACAGCACGAGAAGACCGATACTTGGTGAACACCATGCTTCGAAATCGCTTTCTCACAGGAACTGAACTCACCAATCAGTTTCGACGCCTCGGAGGAAGTAACCCAAGTGCATGGACAGTAAGACGTCGGCTTGCTGAATCTAACTTAAAACCCCTTAGACCTGCAAACGGCCCTAAACTGGAGCGTGGGCATCGTATTTCAAGACTAAGATATGCCCAGAGCCACGTAAATTGGAGTATTGAAGATTGGTCAAAAGTTATGTTCTCCGACGAATCAAAATTTATGCTCTACAAGCACGATGGAAGACACAGAGTGTATCGAAGACCAGGGGAAAGATTCAAGCAAGCATGCATCGAGGAAAAAGTAGCCTACGGTGGTGGGTCTGTACTTGTGTGGGCCGGAATTTCTTCTGAAAGTCGCACAGAGCTGGTGATCATAGAAAACGGCTCTTTAACTAGCGTAAGATATGTGGAAGAAATCCTCAATGATCACGTTGGTCCATTTATGGTCAATTTAGGTGAGGATGCTATATTTATGCATGACAATGCCCGACCTCATACAGGTAGGATTGTGAATGACTACCTTCAAGAGATGAACATTACTCGTATGGAGTGGCCAGCGCGCAGCCCGGATATCAACCCGATCGAGCATGCTTGGGACGAGCTAGGCAGATGCGTAAAACAACGAAACCCTCCCCCAATCACGCTTCGTGAGCTCAAAATTGCTCTCACAGAGGAATGGGAGAATATTCCCCAAAATCGTATAAGGAACTTGGTGTACAGCATGCCAAACCGCGTAAACGCAGTAATGGAAGCACGAGGAGGCAATACGAAGTATTAAAATTCAAGAAAATCGTAATAAAGTTCAAAAATTTCATGTTTCCTATTTTTGTTTTAAGGAGAGATCAGCAGATTTTTTCTTTATGTAATTTTGTGTTAATAAAATGTATGGTGACTCTTATTTTTTTTACTTTCATTTAAGGAGTATTACATTGTCTATTAAATACAATTTATTGCATTAACCTATCATTTTTAGTTTCCGAGATTTTTAACATTCTTTAAGTGACCCGGATTCATTGCTCTCGAGAGTAGTTGCGTTGCCGGCTTTCATAATGAGGATGGGTAGGAGAGAGCAGAAGACGTTGGGCCTCCGGATACCGCTCACACTGTCTCTTAAGCGGCGTGAGCCACTTTACATTCTGGTCGATTTGATATTCTGGTCCTTGGTCCTAATATTCCACCGCACAAACCGGCCCATTCATGTAGCAAACTGCACGGCTCTACATACACACTTATAAATATAATGAACAACAAATTTATATTACAACAAGGTGACTTGATCTACTACATTATTATCCTCAGTGGTGTGCTACAACAATATCTGCCTACACCACATTTATTTAACAGTACATCTTGATGAGAAACAAGATGGCCGACCGTTTATTTTAAATTACTATTCCACTCCATTAAAACATGAGAAGATATAGCGTACACAATATAATTAATTATACCTAAGAGATTACCCGTTCTGCTGATATTTTAAAGGTTGTGTTGGCGTTTTTAATGAGTACTGAAAATTGTTGAACATTATTACAAATGTTTTTATATGACGTCGATAAATTAAAACACATAAATTTGTTGCTTCTCTCAGTCAGTCGGGAGAGAAAGAAAAGCATATGGCTGACAAGCTCACACAGCACAATACCGAAGAATGGCGGGATAACCATTCCTAAATATGGGTGGACCTAAATGTTCATGGTAGGGGCGGGCAGCAGCGTCCCAGTCTAAAAAGGTTCACCCCTGCGGTCTCCAACCCGTTTGCCCAGCGTGGGGACTAAGGGCAAAAACCTCCCATGAAAGCACAAATGCAACGGCCCCCAGTTCCCGGTGGAGCGGCAGCGGTCGTGGTAACGGTGGGACAGGGGGTGCGAAGAATCTCCGGGTTACGGCAGGCTGTCAATGTCAACTACGCGTGGCTACCTATAACGGACGCAGTCTTCGGCTGGACCAACACCTCACCGAACTCGAGGTAGAGCTGAGTTACTTGAACTGGCATATTCTGGGGCTATCTGAAGTCCGGCGAGAGGGGGAGGACACGATAACCCTACAGTCTGGTAACTTACTTTACTTTCGGGAAGGTGACCAGCTCTCCCAGGGGGGTGTTGGTTTCCTCGTTCACAAGAACCTCGTTAGCAGCGTTGTTGAGATCAGTAGTGTGTCGACCAGGGTAGCTTACCTTGTATTGAAGCTTACCAACAGATACACCCTGAAGGTAATGCAGGTATATGCGCCGACCTCGACATACTCTGACGAGATTGCCGAGGCGATGTACGAAGATATTGCAAAAGCAATACATGGTACCGCCAAGGCAAATTACAACGTTGTATAAGGGGGACTTCAATGCCAAAGTGGGAGTACAAGAACGCAGCGAAACGAAAATCGGTCCGTATGGCTAAGGGTGCCGTAATCACAGGGGCCAGATGCTGGTCAACTTTCTGGAGTCTGAAGGGTTCTTCTTGATGAACTCATTCTTCAAGAAGGGTCTCCACAGGAGGTGGACCTGGCGAAGTCCCGATTCTGTGACAAGGAACGAGATAGATTTTATCATTACGGATAGTAAGCACATATTTAGAGATGTCTCTGTGATCAACAGGTTCAATACTGGAAGCGATCACCTACTTCTTCGGGGCTCTCTAAATATTAACTTGAAAGCTGAAAGGACCCGGAAGATAAGGTCTATTCTCCGACCTACGCCGCTCCAAATAGCCGAAACCGAAAAGTTCCAAATAGAACTTAAAAATCGATTCGACCTGCTGGAAACCACAGGCGATGTGGACGAAAAGATCAGCACTGTGGTCAACACGCTTAGGAAAGTGTCTCAAAGGTTTTTCCCGAGATCGCAGAAAAAGGAGTCCAAACTCTCTGCCGAGATGCTCGAGCTGATGAGGCAAAGGCGAGAAACTCCATCCGACCAGCTGTCTTCGTCAGAATGGAGAAGCTTAAACCAGCATATTAGAAAGCTGATGCGGCGCGACCTTCGTCGAGCGAACACTCGTGTAATCGAGAACGCGATCGACCGCAACAAAGGGTCGAAAGTGTTTGCTGAGCAGCTTGGAAGGCCCCATCTGACGAAGCTGAAAACTGCGGATGGACGTGTCGTCACCTCTAAGCCAGAGATTCTTGCAGAGATCGAATCTTTTTATGGGCTCCTTTATTCAACACGGATGACCAAACCGACGGGACACAGCGATGATGACCATAGAGCCCCGCTAACGCGTCACTATAGTGAGAACATCCCCGAAATTGCAGAAAGCGAGATTGGGGCGGCTCTCGAGCAACTTCAGAACAACAAGGCACCCGGTGATGACGGAATTACTACAGAACTTCTAAAATCCGGTGGAACTCCGGTACTAAAGGAATTAGCAAGTCTTTTTAATTCCGTCATACATCAGGGCATAACACCACAGGCTTAGAGCAGGAGTGCGGTGGCACGGTTCTTCAAAAAAGGTAATAAGACCTTACTGAAGAATTATAGACCCATTTCACTCCTGATAAGACCTTACTGAAGAATTACACACCCATTTCACACCCCTCCATATCTACAAGTTGTTCTCGAGGGTCGTCACAAATCGTTTCGCTGCAAGACTCGACGAGTTTCAGCCTCCGGAGCAGGCCGGGTTTCGAAAAGACTTTAGCACCGTGGATCACAGCCATACTGTTCGGCAGATTGTACAGAAAACCGAGGAGTACAATCAACCGCTGTGTATGGCGTTCGTGGACTACGAAAAAGCCTTCGACTCCATCGAAACTTGGTCAGTTCTGGATGCATTGCAGCGATGTTGGATCGACTGGCGCTATATCGAGGTGTTGAGACGCTTGTATGACACCGCCACGATGGCTGTCCAGATACAGGACCAGGTGACGAACTCCATCGAGCTTAATCGAGGTGTAAGACAGGGAGATGTCATATCTCCTAAGCTCTTCACCAACGCTCTGGAGGACGTTTTCAAGACCCTGGATTGGACTGGACAGGGTATCAACGTGAATGGTGAGTACATCTCACCTCTTCGGTTCGCCGACGACATCGTTGTAATGGCAGAGTCGCTGGAATAGTTAAGCGGAATGCTGCGCAGCCTAGACGAATCCTCCCGGCGTGTCGGTTTGGGCATGAACTTGCACAAGACGAAGGTGATGTTCAATGAAAATGTCGTGCCCAGACCGATAAATGTCGGAGGGTCGGTTCTCGAAGTTGTAAACAAATACGCCTGGGCCAAACTATCCAGTTAGGTAGACGAAACTTCGAGAAGGAAGCCGACAGGAGGATTCAGCTGGGTTGGGCCGCATTTGGCAAACTGCGTCGAGTTTTCGGTTCGCCTATACCGCAATGCCTGAAGACCAAAGTCTTCAACCAGTGCGTCTTACCAGTAATGACCTACGGTGCCGAAACGTGGACACTTACGGTGGGGCTAGTCCACAAATTTAAAGTCGCTCAACGAGCTATGCTCGGGGTATCTCTGAAGGATAAACTAAGAAATGAGTATATCCGACAGAGAACTCGAGTAACCGACATAGCTCGTAGAATAAGCTCGCTGAAGTCGCAATGGGCTGGTCACATCTGCCGAAGGACCGATGGTAGATGGAGCAAGAAGGTCATTGAGTGGAGACCGCGACTTGGTAAGCGTAGTGTAGGACACCCACCAGCCCGATGGTCAGACGACCTCAGAAAGGCTGCTCGAAAAGACTGGATGCGGAAGGCAGAGAATCGGATGTTGTGGCGCAAATTGGGAGAGGCCTATGTCCAGCAGTGGACTGCAATAGGCTAATGATGATGATGATGACATACATAAAGAAACTTGTGTGTACTGAAATATAGATAAAAAAATAATAGGATAAGAATATTGATTTTTACTACCGACTTGCAAAATATTATGGAGAATTGTCAATTCCGTATGAAAATTTGTCGATTAGTTTTCACTGATTCATTTTAATGTGTTAAAAGAGAACAAGTGCCCAAATTAAAAGTAATATTTTTATTTTTAATCACACTAGCTGCGCATACCACAAGCTTTGTAATAATCATTACGTGATTTTTATGCAAACATAGAGACAGCCAAATAAGTTTCAATCTCTTTCAAACTTCCACCGCTTAAAATAGTTTTCCTCAAATATCTACCATTCACAAATACGTTTAACAATTCCATTCATATATATAAGTACTAGTTGACCCAGCGAACTTCGTTTCGCCTCAATTAGAATTAATAATAACAAACTTTCAACCCCTATTTCATCCCCTCACAGGTCTAAATTGCAAAAACGCTAGAATTAATGTTTAATTATTTCTTATCATGTGCTTAAATATAAAGTTTCATGGTTTTATCTTTTAAAATTAAGAAATCCCATACAAACTTACAACCTCTATTTCAACCTCTTTATCCCTTTTTTTCTCAATAAAAGGTAGCCTATGTCCTTTCTTAGGGTCTAAAGATTGTCTGTGCCAAATTTCAACAAAATCGGTTGAGAAGTTACAGCGGGAAAGCGTAACAGACAGACAGACAGAGTTACTTTCGCATTTATAATATTAGTGGGGATATTATGAGTAAAAAATAACATCCCAATAACGGGTTGTAACAACAAACAACTACTAACAAATTTCAAATGAATGCAATTAATAATGCAATATCAATCTGGTATTTCAAGAGTTGCGAGAGCTCTTCGCCCGTCTCGAATTAATATTATAAATTGCAAATGGCCCCCGTGTACCTGTGCATTTGTGTACTTGTGTACTGACGATGGAAATAATTAATGAGCGGATAACTTTATGGATTTTATATTTATTTAACTCGCCGGTTGCATTATATGAGAGTGTAAGTTAAGTATTTAAATCCGGTGTATACAATACATTATATTACGGTCTACTATAACTTAAATATTGTTCTACATTTTGTATGTCTTCATAGTTTTGGCTTTTTGTTAACTCTTTAAGTTAACTACGGCAAGCAAAAATTCCCGTGAGCGTGCCTCATGGGTGGGTGGGTGGTCAGTTTTAAACATGTATTTCGATTCGTCCTAACTCTTGCGTTTTGTGACCAAAATAACTCTCACAGTATTTAATGGAATAAAAATAACTTTTTCGTGCATCGAGAAAAAATGGAGGTTGTTTTTCGAGTGCGCTTTTGTATGTTTTTTATTTTTAAAATGCCTGATGTTATTATTGAAATTGATAGACGTTTATAACCAGTTACTAAATATTAGATTAGTCAAGGAGGTTAGACTTTAGGGCTGATGTATTGTATTACTAGCTTTTACTCGCGGCTTCCCTCGCATTGAAGCCATGAAATAATTATCAAAGATCATTACCGTAGAAATGAATCAATATTATAACTCTATTTTAGCTGGAATTATTAATTTTTAATTACAACATACAATGTCGTTTAAAAACTTACAATATACTTTATTCAAATGCAACAACAAACGGTAAAATATATTACTGAACATAACTTCACGCCTTTTTTCTACCCGAAGGTGTAGGCAGCGGCTGTTGAGCCTCGTCTCACCGTTATGTTTACGTCCCAAATAGAATAGGTGGCGAACCTATTGCCATAACGGGCACAAAGTTGTTAGTCATCGATATTTATCACACGTAACTTCCGAAAAGTCATTGGTGTGTGCCAGGATTTGAACCCACTACTTCTTGAATCAGAAGCGGGGGGTGCTAGCTGCCTGTTACAAAAATAAATAATTTTGGACATTAACAAATTTTATAAGATATAGGTAAATGCAAAGTATTAATGTAGGATATTTTTGTAGACTTTATTATAAGTTTTTCCTTTGGGTGCAAATACATGTAAATTAAAGAAAGAAAGAAGAAAAACAAAGTATCCTATGTTACTTATAATACCTCCAAGAATATCTAATGTCGCGTGAAAGCGTAACAAACAAACTTACATTCACATTTATATATTAATAGGGATTGTATTCATAAAAATCTACTTCTAACTCAAGTTTAAAGGTATCCTGACAATTATTCAGTGAATAATTACCACGAGTAATTCTGTGTGTTTTTGCTTTAAAAATGCGACAAACTCGCTTCAATAAGTTAGCGTTGTGATCAATACCGTAGTAAAAATAACGAGCTGGGCTTTTCAGCTCAACTATCATTTGTTATTCATGTACCTAAAATTAATATATTGAAACTACTCATGCAAAATATACATGTGGCTATAAAGACCACAGGACGGGAGGACCTTTAACTTCGATGACTTCTTTTCAAAATATACGCCACTGTTAAAGACTTTTAATCAGGGGTTCCATTGTTACGTACTGTAGGTATGTATCCTCTGCTATAAGCCGCCTGAAGTGATTCCGAGCGGTTCAAGGGCCGTATTTTCTGAGAAGTCGGTGATTCCTGAGATTCTAACAACCACCAATTCCGCAAGCTTGCGGTACCGATAATTGATTTCCAAAAAGAAATCACAATACAAGCAAATTTGAGTAAAAACATCATCAAACATTACCTCTCAACACAATATAGCTAATATACGACACAATAGAACAGTTGCCCAAAATCTTTAAAAGTCATCTCAAAACAAAAACAAAGTTACTTACATAAACAAATTTACCAACAGAACGGAAAACGTAATTAATATCGCAGACTTTGGGCGTTCATTAATTCAGTTTTTGCATCATATTTTATCGCGGCAACGTTCTCGTTTGACGGGGGGTGAGTTCGCACTGTGTTCAGACGAAAAACAGTTTATAGATCTCTATTCATCTTACGAACATATTATTGTATTTTATTTTTTTTCATTTTTACAAATATCTTGTATAAATCCCGATCTAGTAACCCCTCCATATTTAGCCACTGTTAGTAAAGTTCTGTAAAGGTAGTCTGTTGGCTGTGGAAAGGTTGCGTATCTACTCGTATATAAGACTAATGCCCGAATACTGAACCGCCACTCAAATATATAAGCGCTACTTAAGCGTTTAAGTAGCTGTCACGTTAGACAGAATAGGTGAAATTGGAGCAGTAAGTAGCACTTTATTGATTATCAGATTTGAGTGGCGGTTCAGTATTCGGGCATTAGACGTGGTTTGTGGGCAATATAGCAAATATCAAACTTAACTCTTGCGTAGCATTCTAATACCACTGTAAATTTAAATAGATGGATATCCAAATATTTACTTTACCCTGCATTTTTTTCGGTAATTATCATTTTGAAACAAATAAATCTTAGAAATAATAATTATCTATTTATATTAAACTTAAACAGTACGCAAATAGATCTTCCACTATATTTTAGTTTCGCAAAATACACTACTTATCCTTTAAGGTTATGCTTAGAAAATTTAAATCCTCATATTGAAACCAAAATGGATAAAAAGAAATTATTTCCTTTTGAAAGAAACCTCTAAATTACCTAAATCACGCTTCGTTCCAATGTAAGCCTTTAAATCCACGCTTAACTCCAATTAACCCCCCAATTCGTTTCTAAAAGTTAATTAATTGGATATAAAATGTAATGGGTTATTGCACGGATGAAGTGACTCTCAACCATAATGAACTGAAAAATTAAGGTTCTTGCAGTTTTTGACAGTTTTCTTTCTATGATTTATTATAACAATAATAAATTTATTTAATTTCATGCATAATACTCGGTGGTCCAGTGGGAGAGCACACGGCTTCTGATCCAGATGTCCGTGTTCGAATCCTAACACTGGCTCACACCAATGACTTTTCGAAATGGTTTTCGGAAGTTAAGTGTGATAAATATCGATGACTGAAAACTTTGTGCTCGGTATGGCAATAGGTTCGCTACCTATTCCATTTGGGATGTAAACATAACGGCGAGATGAGGCTTAACAGCCGCTGCCTACACCTTCGGGTAACAAAAGGCGTGAAGTTATGTTATTTTACATTATTTAACTGTAATCTTCAAGTACACTTGTTTCACTTACATGAATTTGATTTCTAATTATAAATTCTATTTTTTTCATTATCTGCTTTATTTGCTGTCCACTCCAATTATTCATCGTCTAGGTATATTTCAACTTCCAGTGGCCTGGTTCCTTGTTTTTGAATAAAAAAGTTACGGGATAGCGTCCGGGCTCACACTATGGATTTCTCAGCAAACTGACAACCTTGCGCACGTTATATGACAATAGGTTCCACAGGTTAACAGCTAGCTATGTGGCAATTATGCATTATCAGCTAGCTGTTAATTAGAAGCTTGTACCAAGCTTAAGCTATCATTTAAATAGATAACTAGATTCATTGAATACAAGTGCTCCGAGATATGCAGTACCCTGAACCGTACATTTTCCAAAATCAATTGCTTTTTATTTTTGTTATTGCCTTTGTAATTTTATTTTTATTTTTGATATGAAGTATAATATGTATAAAGATGTTAACGAAAGGTGGTACTGAGAAATTGTTACAAATAATCAAAAACAAATCAAAAATCTCATCCCTACATTCCTCACGATTTAATGTACAAATTCTTAATTAATATTTTTAGTATAATTTCTTTTGGTATCCTTTTTTCCTTTGTACTGCCTTATGCCAGGCAGTACAAAGTTCGCGGGATCTGCTAGTGACCTCATAATTTCACTAAAAAGACCAATCTAAATTAATTACAGGCATACATATTGCAACAACTAATGAAACATACTTATGTACTTCTATAATGATTGTCTTCTGTAGTTATTAGTTATTAAATATGATTATTATGATATGATTATTAAATCAAGATTATAAGCAAATTATTTGTTCTAGTCCAAGTTATCATAATCAATCATATTTTAAAACATATAGTGTTGTTATCAATATACCTACTATTATTTGCATATGATTCATTAGGCCATGAGGCCTAGTGAATCGAATCATATGCAGGCGCTTAGGCGCACGACATGAGCCGTGCGCCTAAATTGCCTGTATTTTTTTGTTAGTAAATTAAAATTTAGTTTTGAACAAGATAGCGTATGCCTACAACTACGGAAGCTAAGTTACTAGAACATTGCTTAGGAAAAAGAAATTAACCTAAAACTACTTTGTCTTCACATCCAATTAATTGGACTTACACAATCATCAATATTGCAATACACATCACAACATTGCAAAATATTAATATTGACAGACAGGGTTAGTAATATAGTCCCGGTACTTTTTGGGTGCTAAAAATATTGTAAAAATATCAGGCTTTATGGTTTGGAATTTACATTTTATTATCAATTACGCTAATAAAAGTACAGATGCAAAACATCCCGAGAATTATCCCCAAATTCATTCTAATTTTAATAGACGACGATGGCTCTTTGTTCTTCTGGGTTTGTCTCCGTTTCTATATCTGGCTCTGGAGTAGGGGGAAAAACTATTTGTAGATCTTCGTTGATCTTATAAAATAGGTCCCAGAATGCTGCACGACTACTGAATGGTCGACCACGACTAACAAGTTCAGTTCCAATATCTAAATACGGACGCTTAACTGAACTTTTAGTGACAGGGTCCCATTGAACGTTTGAAGATAAAGGTGTTGGGTTCCTGAAAAGTAAATTATTTTGGGTTTATAAACTTCATCATACTTATCTTATTTTATTAATATACATAACAGTGTTGAAATAAAACTAAAATATTATTCATATCTTCTTAGATCATGGCAATAATTTAAAACCATTAAAATGTAAATTACTCACCCGAATTTCACAAAATTTGTCCACAATCTAGTCAAGTGATCAATAACAACCTGATCTTCTGCTGTCATCGTGAAGTCCTTCATGTATGATATATCAAATAAATAACCAAGTTCATCGGCATGTACAGCACCTCCACTTTCATTAGAAATGTTATCCTTATGCCGTACAAAATTTCTTTCACCCACATGTGAGAATACATAAAGGAATACATTATCTGCTCCATATTCTAAATATTTATTAATACTTCTATAACTTGGATAAATAAAGCAGAAATCTGATAAAAAAATCTACCAGATTCTGTTTGATAGCTGCACTTGGTTCCTGATCACCATAGTAGAAATGACGAGTTATATCTGCCATTCCTTTGAAATCACTATTGTTTATGTCAAAAGCAATCTGCAGCGTATTTTCGATTAATTATATGACCTGGTAGTCTTCATCATTATTGGACAAAAATACCGGGAGTAATTCATCATCATTAACGCCAGTAATTATGTTCATATTTTCTGCTTTAGGTGCACCTGCTGTCATGCAATCCTCAGTCAGACTTTCAGTGTAAGGTCCAAAAGCACTTAATACACCTAATCTACTAGCTGTAGCTATGACTAACGAGCTGTCTTGTCCTGACAAAAAATTAAGCGCAACATCTATGTTTCTGTCGAATTACCTAAATTTTCTGACAACAAAAGAATGTTAGCCTCGTCTCTTCTCATAGGGTTTCCTCTAAAAGGGTTCTTTAATACGCCACTTTGAAGAATAACTTTATCAAATATTTTTTCATATTTTGATGACAAATGATAGTCCACTGATATCGCGCCAGCGCTATTACCACATATGGTTACCTTATCAGGGTTACCACCAAACGCACTTATGTGTTTTTTAATCCATTTCAGAGCTAAAACTTGATCTTTCAGTCCCTGGTTGCCAGTTACACTTGGTGAATTGAGACATGTAAATCCGTAAGGTCCAATTCTATAGTTAATAGTGACGAGAATTATGTCATGTCTTACCAAGAATTTAGGTCTATATAGATAGATATCTGTTACCAAATCCAAATAGAAATCGAGAACCGGCAGACGATTACTAGTACTGGCTGTTATTGGTACAAAAATGTTTAAGTTCAAACAATGAAGCGATCTGACTATTGTATTGTTAAATTCCTCTATTTGCGGACATACTACGGAGTCATCGTTAGCTTGGAAGGTTCTCTCAAAGTTTGGATGTACCGTAGCTTCCTAAAAATATATGTTATGGTCAAATTAAACATTTTTAACATAAAAATCTCGTCATAAAAGTCTTGGTGGTCCAGTGACCGAGTTCTTCGTTTCGGATCCAGTGTTTGGGATCAATTCTGAATTCACGAAAATGATTTCTCGGAATTCTTTTCGGAAGTTATATGTGATGAATACAATGAGTGACAACCGCGTGCCCGGTATTTAGATTACGCCACCTTTTGCATTTATAACGTAACATTCGGAGAGTCGAGGCATTAAAGCCTGTGTGTTATGGCATGTTTTAGTTAATAAAAAAAATAAAAAAGATTAATTACTTACACCAAAAACATTATCCTCATTGACCCGAGCGTAAGGTATTCCAAGAAACATGGTGTAATCTCCATCTTCAGCACTCAACCCTTGGATCAGACCAACGTCTGTTTCAACTAGCGTGTTTATGCGGAGTAGCACAGCCTATTTGAAATGTAAGTAATAATAAAAACAGTCCAACAACCGTCATGTTGATGATGCTGGTTGCTTTTAACTGTGTAACTTTGTTCTTAATTTATATCTATTATTTTAATTCGGATAAGATAATGATGTAAGCGATAAATGATACTAACCTGCATGACTTGTATTCTTTGATTGATTCTATTTTTTTTATATGCAAATATTGATTGTAAATTCATTAGTATTTTATTTTAATAATATTCATTATCTTATAATATTACCCTAAAAAACTATTTTTACCAACTCTTTACTATGAGTACTACCTGAAAGCAATATGCTATCTTGGGTTCGTATCTGACACTTCTGTGACATTTTGGATTTCTTTTTCGGAAGTTAAGAATACTATATATATATATATATATATATGTATGGTATAGGAGGGCAAACGAGCATGTGTGTCACCTGATGATAAGTGATCAGCGCCGCTCATGGATACCTGCAACACATATAGTGTTACAGTTTCGTTGCCGACCTTTAAGGGAGGGAGTATGATGGAAAATAATGGAAAAAGGAGGTGGGCCTCCGGGTACCTCTCTCACCGAACGAAACGCGGCATGAGCTACTTTCCGTCGATCTTCTGAAAGGTCGTGGTATTTCACTGGTCGAGCCAGCCCATTCATGCAAGGAACTATTTGGCTCTACCACTGTCACTATATCGATGATTGTCATTTTATTGAACTTATTTCGTGGATGAATATACGGAAAAAAACTAGTTTTTAGTATTATATTATTAATCAAATCGTTTCTGAATGTTATAATAATGCTTAT
The DNA here is from genome assembly GCA_905147225.2 of Euproctis similis. Classification (NCBI taxonomy): domain Eukaryota; kingdom Metazoa; phylum Arthropoda; class Insecta; order Lepidoptera; family Erebidae; genus Euproctis; species Euproctis similis. The sequence goes on along the minus strand of LR990113.1, from coordinate 3,392,080 downwards.
AAAACAGATCCCAGAAGGTCATTCTTTGGTGTAATGGACGTTTTTGTACAGTCAGCTCGGTGTTTATGTTCATATAGCTATATTCATCTTTTGTGGCCGGTTCCCATTTAACAGGAAGGAGTTCAGACACTTCAGGCGTCGGGTTGCTGAAAAAGAGTAAGATATATTCTACCAAAAAAAAATCTTTCCCTGTCAAGTGACCAATGTATGACCAAATGAAATGAAGAAAACGAGTCATTTTTTGAATTTGATGTCACTAATGGCTTACTACTAGTCTTATAAGAATTAATAAACTTGAAGATGGTACATTATATATTCAAAGAGATATCCATATTTATTCACCATATAGATGTGGATAAAGGTAAGGAAGGGCATGCTCCGATGGTACGGATATGTAGAAAGGATGGATGATGCAAGATTGACTAAGCAGATATACAATGCAAAAGCGGATGGATGTAGGAGTCGAGGACGGCTAAGACACACATTCTATGACCAAATAGAACGTGTTCTGGAGGAAGGTGATATTAGGAACCTCAAAAATCGACGCGCGTGCATGAAAAGAGCTATGAAAGTCAACAAAGCGAATGAGGTATGTATGCATCGTGCCTTGTGGCGCTCCGTTCTCTTTGCCTAACCCGCAAGGGATTTGGTGTGAAGTTGTGTATGTATGTAATTATGTATAGATTTGGATTCACCCACAAGGTGATCACTATAGAGGTGATTAGAAAACAATCACCTGTATTTAGCAAAATTAGTCCACATAGTAGTCATACTTTCCATGATCAATCGATCTGTATTTGACATTTCTGGTTTATTTTCTTTGTGAAAGAGATAATTCAGTTCATCATTATGAGACGCACAACATGAATTATCATTGGGCTGATATTCGTCATAATTATTTGTAATTAACATATTCCTTTCACCGACATAAGACATCATATAAAAATATACTGATTTGGCTCCATACTCCAAATATTTACTCAAAGTTCTGTGAATTGGATGTATGTACGTAAAATCAGATAGAAATCTTACTAACGACCAAGTTGTATTTTCATCAATTTTATTGTCTCCAAAATAAAAGTGAGACACCAGACTAGCTGCTTCTTCTGATTGTTGATTAGAAAAATCGAAAACTTGTTCCAGATGATCCTTTACAGTAGTTGGATTACTCAAGAACCTTTCCTTTTTAGGAAAAAAGATACCAGCGTATTCTATTTTATTAAAACCCATTAAAACTGGTATGTTTTTTACTTTTGGTACTTTGGGGTTGATCCAAGAATTTATAATAAACGGATCTGCGTTTGTATATTGTGCTTCTACGCATGGTTTGAAATGTATTTGATAATGTTTCGCAGCATCAATTACTATCTTTACATCCGTCAGTGATAAAAATCTTATAGCTTCTTTCGTGCTATTAGTTTGCAAGCCTGCATAACTTGCTATTTTCAAAGCAGCTGATTTATCAGGCTCATATAAGACTGTTAACGACTGAGCACTACCACTTTGCAATATAATCTTATTGAATAATATTTGTCGTGGTGACATTAAATGCAAGTCTATAGAGTGTCCACCAGCACTTTGACCGAATAATGTTATTTGATTAGAGTCACCTCCGAATGCTTCTATATTCTCTTTCACCCATTTAATTGCTAGATACTGATCTTTAAGTCCCTGATTTCCACTAACTTCAGGTATATCTAGGCACATAAAACCATATGGTCCCAGGCGATAGTTGACGGTAACCAAAATAATGTTATGTGGAACTAAATAGTGCGGGCCGAATATAGCTCTTCCTGCATAGTTTATTTCAAAACGGCCACCATGTAACCAAATCATAACCGGAAGCCTGTTTGTTAAATTTGCCGAGGTAGGCACATATATGTTTAGCCGTAGACAATCAGTTATGCCTGTTACAAGACCAAGCTTTTTATTTAATTGTGGGCACATTATTGTATCTTCAACTGCATCAAAAGTATCGTGAAAAGGTGGATATGGCGTTGATACCTGTAAACAAGTTAAATAATCTAGGAATACTTGCAATACTTAAACATCATTTTTTTTATATATTGCTTTTATTCAACCTGTTTAATGTCGACGTTTCGGAGATTTTGCATCCATGCGGGTAATAAAATGTAAAATATGAAGGCTGTAAATCATCAAAGCCATTAAATATATTCTCATCAAAATATCAAACAATTTAAAACAAATATATTCTCTCGTAGATTTTTGTAATACGAAATTAAGGGAGAGCTAAAAATGGTCAACAAAAAAAAGATTAGGTTATTACAGTAGCTACAATTGTTAACAAATAAATATATAGTTACAATGGTATTGAAGTTAAACAATGAAGGTAAAGTCTAAACTAGTGATGAGACTGTTTATCGGGGTCGTGGAAACTATTTATGAATGGTTTCTTGCCAGTAATAATACTTAGCAGCGGACTATGTTTGTTTAGATGGATTGTTAATAGAATGAATTATTATATAAATATAAAGAAGCTGTTAAGTCGTATACATATATATATCGTGTATATATAGTGTATATATTTACACACATACACTTGCTATGTTGTGAATTGAATTTTTATTTATTTATTTATATACACTTTATTGTACACGTAATAAAGGATTACAAGATGGAGCTGAAATCTAATACAGTACAAAGGGCGGCCTTATTGCTGTAAGCAATTTCTGCCAGGCAACCTTGGGATGGATATAAGATAAAAGAAAGTGGGCAGGTGTTGCGTGCATAGTACGCACAATGTATCTACATACAATGTACAACATAGTGTATACCAACATGTAGACTTGTATAGAAATGTTTAAACACACACATACCTACTTAAACTAGATAGATATAATTATACAACATAAATCAAATCAATATACAAATAAATACATACATACAAATATATATATATAAATACATATATACAAATACCTACATAAACATACAAAGTAAATAGATAGATACATACATGCTTATGATAATAGTACAAGATAATGTTGTTTCAACATTATTTTAAATCTTGCTAAGGTTTTAGCCCGTCGGATTTCTACTGGTAAGTCGTTCCACAAGGTTACGGCCTTAACGGAGAAAGATTTGCCGTAGAGACTTGTAGAATGTGTTGGGACTTTAAGTCTAAATTCTGACAATGAGTGTCATGCAGGTACTGAAAGCGTACTTTGAGATAGGAAGGAGTTGAAGGGTTAAACAGTATTTTGTACAATACTGAAAAGATATGAGCATTCCGGCGAATCTTATTGGTAACCACTTGAGCTGTTTACGGAATTGTGAAACGTAATCATATTTGCGTAATCCAAATATAAATCTTATGCAAAAATTTTGAAGACGCTCAATTTTATCTAGTTGGTATTCGGCGAGGTCGGGATAGCTGACATCTGCATAATCAAGGGTGGACAGAAGAATAGACTGAACAAGCGCAATTTTGGTGGCAATGGGTAAGAAATTCCGAAGTCTATTGAGAGATCGTACTGAAGCAAACAGTTTCCGGCTCACTTCTTGCAGCTGTGGTCCCCAAGTTAAAATGGAGTCAATGATAAGGTCAAGGTTCTTTACCTTGTCACTTATGTGAACCGCTGTACCTTCGAAAACAATTTGTGGTAATTGTGACATGTCAATTCTCGAAGTGAGCCGACTACTGCCTAGTAGTATTATTTGGGTCTTGGATGGGTTGACCGTCAGTCCATGTGACGAGCTCCATGCACCTATCAGAGCCAAGTCCTCATTGAGGATATGCAATGTGTTCGACAACTGCGCTGGTTCGGTTTGTAAATAGATTTGGAGATCATCTGCATAAAGGTGGTAAGAAGAAACAAGGTTATTAGATATGGAATTTATAAAACTTGCGAAGAGTAAGGGAGATAGCACGCCACCTTGAGGGACACCGACATTGGTTTTGCACCAGGAGGACCAGACGTTTTCAATGTTAATACGTTTTCGGCGTCCACACAAGTAACTATGAAACCAATCTATCACCGTAGGAGATATGTTAAGAGAGCGAAGAAGGCTCAGGAGAATGTCGAAGTCAACAGTATTGAAGGCGTTACCGAAGTCAAGAAGCGCCAATACCGTGAGCTTTCCAACCTCTATCCCAGACTTGACGTCATCCATAACAATGAGAAGGGCAGTGGTAGTACTATGGCCTGGGCGGAATCCGGATTGGAAGGGATTAAGGAGTTTGTTTTTACAGAGAAATGTACTTAGTTGATTATAGGTGAGACGTTCTAGGACTTTGAATAGGAAGGGTAATATGGATATGGGTCTATAGTCACAGTAAGATACAGGTTTACACTTTTTAGATATAGGAATTATTTGGGCATCTTTCCACGCTGCGGGAAAGACACCTTTGGTTAAGGAATAATTTAGGATATGACAGATGACGGGAAGAAGTTGATCGAGAATGGGCAGGATCATGATACGGCTGACACGGTCACATCCAATTGCATTAGACGTAATCGACAAAATGCTTTTCTTAACATCACAGGCAGTGACTAGATTAAAATTAAATGAGGAATAGTCCGGGATAGGAAGAGATGAAAGATTTTGTATTGTAAGAGCCTTTTGTGTTCCATCGAACTTGGACACGGCCGAGAAATGTTGATTGAGTAGATCAATGTTGACATCTTTTGGTTGTATGCACTGTTGACATTTTCCAATCTCCAGAGTTTTAAGGATCTTCCAGACTTTAGCTGAGTCTCCATTTTGTACTGATTTGTGGATATGTTGGCGCTGTGCATCCCTACACACCTTATTGCTATGATTATTATTGCTATGGCTACATATTTTTTATGAGTTACCTCGTTAGGTTTTATTTTGTATCGACATTTTGCTGCTGCCTTCTGAGAGATAAGGGGTTTGATATTGTCAGTCAGCCAAGGTGCAGGTTGGTGTTTGATTTTAACAGCCCGGATAGGTGCATGTTTATCGTACAAGTTAATGAGATTCGAGGTAAAAATGTCCACCTATTCGTCGAATGACCCGGACGTGAATATTGATGTCCAGTCTATATCTTCAGCGTCTGCTCTCAGAACCTCAATATTCATGTCACCAGTTACGCTGCATAAGGATTTTTCATTGTGCCTTAGGTGGGCGAAGTTTATATGAAAGGTATAACAGATCGTGATAAGAGAACGCGTCAGCGGAGCATTGACCATGCTTAGCGACACGCTCACTTGAAGAAACAAGAATTAAGTCGAGAAGAGAAGGAGTACAGTTTGGAAGACGATGAGTGGCATTGAGAGAAAGCATAGAGAGATTGGAAGAATGGACAATCGAGTTAAGAAGTTTAGAACGAGAATCATTTTTTAATATGCAAGTATTAAAATCGCCCATGATTATGTCCATATTATGACTGTAGTTGGGTATTTGATTTATCAGAAGGGTTTCGAAAGAGGAGAAGAAGTTAACACGTAGTGAAGGACTATAGTAGATGCCAAGTAGGAGTTCAGTATGGTTGAGCTCAACCTCAATAAAAAGATATTCATCTGAATTAGATGACGGTGGTTGTGGAGACGAATCAACAATTTTATGAGTGATGTGAGAGCGCAGGTATATAGCGACCCCTCCACCACTACCATTAGCGCGATCATTTCTGATGAGGTTGAACGCAGGAAGGGAGTACGACTTGGTAGGAAGACCGGGCTTTAACCATGTCTCAGAGATGAGCACTGCGTGGATATTCTTACAGTCAAAAGAGGTCAGCATATCGGAAAAGTGTGCCGGAATACTTTGGGCATTGATATGACAAACATTAAATTTTCAGGTACATCGGAGAATTGTGCTTCAAAGGTGTCAGACAAACTGGGAAGACTACTAAAACTAGTTGCAGAGTGGAAACTATGTGGCTCATGCCGCGTTTCGTTCGGTGACAGAGGTACCCGGAAGCCCATCCCCTTCCCCATCCTTTCCTATCCCCTTCCCTTAAAGGTCGGCAACGCAACAGTAACACTATGTTTTGCTGGTGTCCATGGGCGGCGTTGGTTGCTTACCATCAGGTGACACGCCTGCTCGTTTGCCCTCCTATCCCATAAAAAAAAATGTAATACCAATTAATAAATATATATGTGAAGATATGAATAAATATTAATACAATAAGAAAATATATCTGTACCTGAGAGGTAAAGAATAACAAGTGCCAAATCTTAAACTTTACACGGTAAGCGTTTAAAGGTTTCGAGCGAAAGTTTTTGAAGTTAAACGCTGTTAATGGTTAATATATCAATGTACTTTATTATTTTTATATGTATATATAAAAAATAGTACGAAGATTATAAATCTATTAAATTAAAATTAATCATTTATTAGTATTTTTTAAAATATTGGACTTATAATTATTTACCTCTGATATCTTAAAGATCTTATTCCATAATGATAGATATTAAAATAATAATAAATCACATGTAAATTTCCTTATTCGTACTCTAGTTAGGTGAGGTGAATTTTCTCGATGAGGTATTTTTTTATAAAAAAATGTAAAATATTTGAGGTAACCTGGGCAGAGATTTAGCAAGTTTTCATATTTTTTTGTTCATATGGGATTGAAATAGGTTCGTATAGTGGTAGGTGTTGGAATTAGAGAGCATGGTGCCCTTTGGTATCTTAATATCGAGATTTTTTGAAAATTGGTTTCCTCAAAACTGGTTTTATACTGCAACATACCATAATCAGTTCTACCTATCTATTAGAATCCACACCATTGCTGTATACACTACATTTTGACCATTTTATACGGTTTGTAGCGGTAAGCGAGCAGCTGATCGCCGCCCGCGCGCCGCTACGTCATCGCATTCCATACTGTTAGGCGGGGAGCACATAACAGTAAACGATCAGCTGACCATTGCTCGCACGTCGCCACGTCATCGTGTCCCCCACTCTCAATGCATCAGCCGGTGCACGATACAGCGACACACAGCGCGTAGATATATACTTAATGTACTGAACGCAATCTACCTACCTCTAGTCCTAACAGTGTACTTAATTCTGTAAAATATATTTTTTGTGGAAATCTAGTGGTTTACATTTCAACGCACCTAGCACCCCACAGGTTGATTAAAGGCGATGTTCCTGTGTCGTGCAACAGTCCGAAGTTTTTGAAATCTTCTAACTCCAAATTTACTATAATAATTGGTAGTTTAGCATTAAAACACGCCCTAACCACTTGCTGCCAGTCCCATGGCGTTGCAATAGAAAATTGTATTTGCATATTGCGGTGTTTCAATGCGGGATAAAAATCACAAGTACATGTTTTTGTTTTATCCAGCACAGTTGTCAGACAAAATAACTTTTTCATCCCCCCACCTCGGAAATGGTATTTTTGCTATTCGATATCTGAGCGCAAAAGCCGTTTTTACCCGCTTGAGGTTAAAGTAAATTTGAATTTAGAACATCGCATGCACGGTATGTGATTTCAAAACATCATTAAACCTATTTACTTCCATCTCCATGTTACCGTTTTTATCTTACAACTTTTTTTTAAATTTGTTAAAAACTCAAGACTCTGAACCTCCTTGGTGTACTTTTGTTTTTAATTTTCTTTACGCGCGCCATTTTGTTTTGATATCGTATTGTTATCAATAGGAAACTTGAAAACAAGTAAAAAAAAAAACGAAAATGAGTGACAGTTCCAGCGACGAAGAAGTTTATTTAACGCCTACCGAATTGACAGAAACTGTTATTAATGCGCAAATGAGCTTTCTCCCTCAACAATCACGCGAGTAGTATTTAAAACAGTACGATAAGTTTAACTCGTGGCGACTAGCTAAAGGAACTGTAGCAGCGTTACTTTCAATTATTTTTCTGTAATATTTACATATCATAATGTTGTTGTAAATATGCACCTACACTGAAATAAAAGTATCTTGTGATTGTAAATATTTTATTTTGCATTTAGTCATTTCCTCGCTGAGGGGGGATGAAAAGTTACGTGTTGCACTCGAGTGCAAAAATTTTTCACCTTGTGCTCTTTTGATTCCCTCGCTAACGCTCAGGATTCTAATTTTTGAATTTGAATTTTAGAATCCTTCGCTTGCTCGGTTATCAAAATTGAGCACGCGGTTAAAAAGCAACTTTTCACTCTTGTATAACAAGTAACTATTTTATGTTCGATGTTCAATGTTATTATTAATACTCTCCAAAATAGTATAGTATAATATCCATAGCTTTCTAAAATAAAATGTTTGTCCATTTGTTAGTAATGATGTAGGAAGTCATTTTTGTAGATCGAAGTTTCGAAGTTTTTTAGAGCTCTTAAAAATGCTTGAAACCGATATTGTATTCTGAATTAAAAATACGTCGATAGAGCCAAATTGTTGCAGCTTCTTCTGAATTTTTCTCGCAACTTTCTACATACAAACTGTACAGTTTTTCAATATTCAGATGGCTAGATATTCTCTTTTGGTCTTTTCCCTACAGTAATGACTTGCATACTTTAGTAATTCTTCAATGTGTTTTCTTTAGTTGTTCTTTTATTTTGTTTACTGGGTCCTTTTTACCCCTTTTATCTTCTAAAGTCATTGCGCAATTAGATTTTTTTAGCACGTTTGTTCTTCTGTAACAAAGGCGCTAAACATATTTATACTGAAATTCCTAACGTATTTTAAAAAATCTTTGGACACCTCACCAATTATAAATTCTAGTATAATTTCTTTTCTTCTTAGCCTCACCGTCTTCTGACCTTATTCTTTCTTTCTATTGGTTTTTCTTTAATACATGTGAAAATGAATTGACGTTTATGCTTTTCTATTATATTGCCACAAACCAATTGAGACGATTCTCCTCGTAATTGAAATTAACTGAACAATCTTTGATATTTTGGTCTTTAATATTATCGTATCCGTGATTAATTGGTACTGTAACTAATTTCGGCGGTAAAAAATTGTTAATTTTTAAAATTTTGAGAATGGTACATATATATCATTACATAGTATAAAACAAAGTCACTTTCCGCTGTCTGTCCCCTTATATATTATGCTTATATCTTTAAAAATACACAACGGATTTTGATGCGGTTATCAATAAGGATAACCCACAATGACCACTTTTATTTTTTTACTTTTTACGAGAAATAATGGCTTATTTACGAAGCGATTTTGAACATTACAGCATTAATACCTATTTTTTTTTTTTTCATAAGCAATTTAATAGCAATATATAATTTAATAAGCATAGCAATTTTTTTCATCCATTTAAGTGTCTTAAATAGATTGTGCATGTAATATAGATAATCCTGGCCCTTTACAGCATGCAATTTAAACCAATACGCGGATAATTAAAGCGGATAAATAGCACAAATTGGATATCTAAAATTAACTCATTTATTAGGAACTACGAGTTATTAACAATTTTCCTTTTAAATCAATTTTAGCCTCTAATTTTTTTTGTAAATTGAGTCTTATTACATATCAAGCGAACAGTTTCGCGGTAAACAATAACAAGTTCACTGCGTGGCGTGGCGCTGCGAGCAGCGCCCATGGACTTATTACTTGTCGTTTGTTTCGAATTCTCGCTAGTGTGTCTGGGGTAAACTATAATATTGTATGGGTTATTATTACAGTTTTCCACATATTTGTACCTTGACTTATTAATATTTTATTTTGTATAAAATAAAAAGTATGGTCTGTAGGACTTGTTACTGTTTACCACGCTCTAGAGTACGTATTCAAGTATCCAAAACCATGATAAACAACAATTTGAAAAAAGTGGACTTATTATTCTTTACCTCTCAGCTACAGATATATACAAATATCTCTATAATTTTAGCAAGTTTAGGCAATTCGTTTAAAGTTTATTTATTTGTACCATCTGCCAGATGTAGATTTAATAATACTTAATAGAACTATTTAAAAATTTAAGCACAAAATAATAATAAGTGAAACAAATCCACCAAACAAGAGGCCAAAAGACAGATGTTATCTGCCATAAGAAAGGAAGGAGACAGTCAGTTTACTCTGAATTATTATGCTACTTACATTAGTCTGTGACAACAGTTAAACTTATTAGTATAGATTTATAAGATTATGAATAATGTAAGCAAGATTTTCAGAAAGATCTAACATGTAAATAAATTTAATATATTACATTACTAATACATATAAAGAAAAGCAGCTACATAAATATAGGGTAAAAATGGTTATCTTGTGTGTGCTTTTAAATGCCTGTAAATGATGCAAAGTTACATTTGTAAAGGTACTTATTATAAGTTTTTAAGTGAACAGTGCTATTATAATTACAGACTGAAAAATTACCTCCTGTGCATTGTTGCACATAAGTAAACAAAATGCCACTGCTGTAGTCACAGTATTCATTGATTAACCAACTGCATTAATAGGATAAATACATGCAAGAATGCATGTATCCATTAAAAACCTACTCAAGGGAGCTGCTTAAAGTGACATTAAATTTAACTAAAGCTATTTTTTATGCTGAGTGACAGTTCTCTTTTGTTTCGATGTCGTGTTGGCAGCACTATTAGGTTTCTCCATAACTACTACACCCTGAAGTTCAGAGATCTTGGTCACTCGATGCCGTACACCGTCCGGAGTATTTATGTAAACCACTCCTTCTTTGGTCCAGCATTGATACATACCAAATCTTTGGCGGGCTGCCATGAAGGTGTCATGACGCTGCTTGGTCAAGAATTCAGACATGGTGATACCAGATCCCTGTAGGTGACTGTAAAGTTGAGTGGCCTTATGAATTTTTGCACACTGTCAACTAGCATTTCAGGTGTGTTTTCCTTACTGTCCTCTGGTACACCATGGAACAGCAGCATCTTTCTGCGTCCTCTCATCTCCAGGTTATCCACAGTGGCTGCTAAAAGTTCAATTTGTTGCTGGAGGCCATTCATGATTTCCAATATAAACTTTTTGAATGAAGCATACTCATCCACTAGACTGAGCACTGTCAGCACTCCTTGTATTCTTGTAAGCTCAGATTCGAACACTGCCATTCGCCTCTGGAACATTTCACTCAGACTACTCAGTGACATTTGTGTTGTTGACTCCATAATTTCAAATAGCTACTTTTTAAAGAAACTAACAGAATACTGGCAGGTACTGAACAGTTAATTAGCTATATATAATATAAAATATCTAAGTAAACAAATTTAAACTATAAAATTTAAATTAAATATAGGTGACCGAAATTTTTCTACTTGATGTTTCAATTACCCGCACAGAAAAAAAAAATTATTTCATATAAAGTATTATTATACCACAAAGTTACTAAATTACTGCTAAAGCCTCTTGCGATCAGAGTGACAGTAGGTTATACACAAAAGACGCAGGCTCTTCACACACAGAATTTAGTAGTTCTATAGAGAGTAGTATTGCTGAAAGTCTTTTAGGCACACAGCCAGTAGATTGCGTTGCCGTAAAATATAGTGGTCAGTTGCGATTCAGGTATTTTGTTTGATATTTAAATTTAATGATATTTAGGAAATATTTTCGAAACATATGAATAATTATACAAAGTCTCGATAGCCCAGTTGTCGAGCACACGGCTTCTGATCCGGAGGTCCGGGTTCGATTCCTGACACTGGCTCACACCAATGACTTTTCGAAATTGTTTTCGGAAGTTAAGTGTGATAAATATCGAAGACTGAAAACTTTGTGCCCGGTATGGCAATAGGTTCGCCACCTATTCCATTTGGGACGTAAACATAGCGGCGAGACGAGGCTTAACAGCCGCTGCCTATCTATACCTTCGGGTAACAAAAGGCGTGAAGTTATGTTAGGTATGTTATGTAAACATAAACAACTCGCCCCTATGTATGATTTAACACTGATTCCGTGAGATTGAGTATTTATAAGAAAGATACTGTAGATTACCCGATTGGGCGCTTAACATTTACTTGAAGAAACAAGTCTCACATAGCCCTAGCCGCGGACAATTGCTAGTAGGTAGTTTTTATGAGAACGTGATTTGAATAAGACTTACCCCAAAGGGATTATCGCCAACCATCGCATAATGTATTCCCAAATACATGTAATAATCTCCATCAGATGCTTTCGCACCTTTTATTTTGCCAACATTTGTTTCAATTACAATATCATTCGTAATTGAACAGTTTATATTTTTAAACAAAACAATCAACAAAAACCATCTGTAAATAGCCATAGCAATCACGATTTATTATTAAACTATAAACCGTTAAAACGACTGTTCGTGACAAGGCTCAGAGACACCTTGAGTAGGCGTGAGCGTTATTTATCGTAACCGGTTTCAGTAACTATTTCGAGGCTTGTTATTAGCAACACATATAGTGTTACTGTTGCATTGCCGATCTTTAAGGGATAGGGGATAGGGAAGGATGAGGAAGGGGGGTGGGCCTCCGGGTACCTCTCTCACCGAACGAATCGTGGCATGAGCCACTTTAGGTCGATCTTCTGAGAGGTCGTAGTATTTCACCGGTCGAGCCGGCCCATTCATGCAGCAAACTGCTTAGCTCTACCACTGTTAAACATAGAACAGAAATTATATAAAATCAAATGAACTTTTAAATACGCCTGCTTTCTGTCTCGCAGAAAAACATGCCTGGAAACTAGGTAGGTACTCAAACAAAATGACAATGTATACACATTGCAATATATTTAAACTATTGCATATTCGTAATCACAACATAATACAAAGTAACACATAACCACATAACACATAACCTACTGTCTGTATACAGAAGTAACTCTTTACAAAAATAATCGGTTTTGAAACTCATTTATACGAAACTGCGTATAACGACTAACCTTGAGGCCAGTACGATTACATAATTTACATATAACATGTTGGAGAAACAGTCTTTTCGCATATTGTACGTATTAACTTGTAATAAATAAAACAAGTTGGCTACACTATTTGTATCTTTGGTATCATTAAAAGTTTCAATTTTTAAGAAGAAATTTCTAAATTTATCTATACTTATATTATAAAGCGGAAGAGTTTGTTTGTTTGTTTGTTTGTTTGAACGCGCTAATCTCAGAAACCACCGGTCCGATTTTAAAAATTCTTTCACTGGTGTATAGTCCATTTATCGAGGAAGGCTTTAGACTATATTATATTTTCAAATAAATTAGGGATCCTTACTATAATTCCAATAATGTAACCCAAGGTGTAAGAAAAAGACCCGAAAATAATTCTTACATCGTGAACGCTGCAAAAACTATTGATTATAGAACAAAACAATGTACTACACTTTCACAGAACATATAATTGTCGACAAAAAAGTCCGCGACGGTATATGTCTAACTATTGTAGTTATCGCACAATAAGTGTTTTTTGAATTTTTAAAAATAATTATAATGAGGTCGTTTTAAAAGTTCTTTATTTTGTAACTTGGTATTAACTCTCCTCAAAATAAATTACCTCAATATAGATTCAATACCTTTCTAGAACTTTTTGAATGATTCAATTCGGACATTTAGTTCAATAGATATCGCAAAATACAAAATGTAAGTATTCGTTTCTTAGACAAATATTCCGCGCACATGTAATATATTATATGACCGGGAGTCCCGCCCGACTCGGTCGTGAGCGCCGCTCATAGCTGGCAGGTAATTTTTTTTAATTTTTTTTTGTTTCTTTTTGTCCTAATGAGTTTGTAGTATTTAATAGTCTTTTGGGGTATATATATTTTTATTTTGTAATAATTAATAGGTGATGTGAACATGTAACATCTCTGACCCCGTGTCTATTTAGACACATAGATTAGAATTTGATCTATATTTGATCTTTGATCTATTTAAGAATATTATAAATGGCAAATAACGCGACACGTTTAGGTAAACAAATACTTACTTTTATTATTATGGTTGCACTGGCCGTAGTCACAAGCAGACAGACAATTTGTTTACCTAAATGTGTCGCGTTATTTTCCGTTCATTATATACATGTAATATGCAACGCGAATATTAAAATATTTAAATATATTTTCATACTTAGGTAACCAAAATATAAATATTTTCATACTTAGGTAACCAAAGTCAAGGGTCAAAGCTAGAGTTATAATATTATCGCAGATATTATAATATGATCTATAATTCATATCAATATTGCAACTTCATATAAATGGACGAAGCGCAAGATAAGCCTACGCACCTCGATCTTGGCGTCTTTTGCTAAAATAATAGGTTGGGGAAAAAGTATTTTCGTATTTTTGTATGAAAAGTCAAGACATTTTTTTCAAAGTTTATTTACATTTATTTACAATATATATGTACCGTTTTGTTGAATAACTTTCTGCCATTTTGTGGGCAGAGACATTATCCCGTTACTGTAGAAACTTTGGGACCTCTGATCAAAAAAACGGGACAAATAGTTTTGGCAGTCCTCTCTTGAGGTCAACCTTACAGAACCTAAAGAATTCTGAAGAGACCGAAACAGGTGAAAATCTGAAGGCGCAAGGTCAGGGCTATATGGTGGATGCACTAGGACCTCCCAGTCGAACTCTCTTAATTTTTGCTGAGTGGCTAAAGATGTGTGTGGTCTAGCGTTATCGTGATGAAAGACCACACCCTTCCTGTTGATCAATTCCGGCCGTTTTCTCTCGACTGCTTCCTTTAATCTCATCAGTTGCTGGCAGTAAAGATCAGAATCGATGGTTTTGCCGGACGGTAAAAGCTCATAATGAACAATGCCCTTCCAATCCCACCATACACACAGCATCACCTTATTTCGTGTTAGGCCAGGTTTGGCCACAGTCTGTGAAGCCTGGCCAACTTTCGACCACGACCTTTTTCGCACGTTCTTGTCGTACGTGATCCACTTTTCATCGCCAGTTATCAATCTCTTCAAAAACGGCTCGGTTTTATTACGTCTCAATAATGAATCGCAAATGAGTACACGGTTCATTAAGTTTCTTTGAGTGAGCTCGTGTGGCACCCAAATATCGAGCTTTTTTGTATAACCAGCTTTCTTCAAATGGGTCAAAACTGTTTTGTGGTCAATTCCCAGTTCTTCAGCTACATCGTAACTACTAATATGCCGATCTTGCTCCACTCTTTCAAAAATGGCGTCCATTTTATTCGTAACAGGGCGACCAGAGCGAGGTGCATCTTTAACATCAAAATTTCCGGACTGAAAACGTTTGAACCAAATTTGTGCTACTCTTACTGACACTGCATCAGGTCCATAAACATCACAAATTTTTTTCACTGCTTGAGTTGCATTTTTGCCTTTTTTATAATAAAATTTTAAAATGTATCGAATTTCTTCATTAGATTCACTCATTTTTACGGAGAGAAAAACAAATGAAAAATAGCGGCAAACAACTTTTTTTTCTTTTTTTCTTTTCTTTATAATGTAACCTTTTTAATGTTACCAAAACCAGCCAGACACAAATAGTACAGTCAAAGAAATTTTATAATAAGTTTATACCTACGTTATGCGAAAAGACTTTTTCCCCGACCTATTATAAAGACTGCGGGTTTGTTATACGTCTGCATACCACATAGAGTTGCCCATCTATATTTATATTTTTAATATAGTGATCTCTTTTAAAATTTAGTGAATTTATTTTGACAAGAGTAATACCAAGGTGCCAAATTGACATCATTTAAATTATAAAAAAAAAACACTCACTGTGAGCCATGCTGGTAAGAACATGTGGTGAACAGGTTTTTTTTTTTAAATCGACGACAATGACCAATTAAAAAAAAACTAAAGATTGACAAAGAACTTCTGACAAAGTCCCTGGTATTGCTATTGATTGAAGTTGATAATATTTTTTTTTATGGGATAGGAGGGCAAAGGAGCAAGCGTGTGACCTGATGGTAAGCAACCTGCGCCGCCCATGGGCACCGGCAATACTTATAGTGTTACTGTTGCGTTGCCGACCTTTAAGGGAGATGGATGGGGAAGGGAGGTGGACCTCCGGGTACCTCTCTCACCGAACGAAACGCGGCATGAGCCACTTTACGTCGATCTTCTGAGAGGTGGTGGTATTTCACCGGTTGAGCCGGCCCATTCATGCAGCTAACTGCTTATTATTTTCATCATATCTTGGTTGTTAGTCGCTTATATCAACAGCTAAGCAAGTAAGGTGTGTAATAATCGTTCCTTATGGCGCTTTGTACTCTCTACCTACCCTGCAAGAGATCTGGCGTGAAGTTATGTATCTATGTATCAGGAACTTGAATTGAAAAAAAATAGTGTTAGATATTCCATTTATGAGGAAAGCTTTGGGGTATTATTATGATCGCGGCAATAAACTTTTTAATGGAAAATGTATAAAATATGGCGGTACGAAGTTCGCGCGTTCTGCTAGTATAAGATAAAGTGTGATTTTTCTTTGTTTTTCTTAAGGTTAAAATGCATGAATGTAGTGAATAAATTGTAGGTAATTTTACTACAAAAAAGTTAAAAATGCAACACAAGTCGTAATAAAAGTTTGTGATGTTTATGGACCTAATGCAATATCTGTGAGATTAGCGTAAGTTTGTTTAGAGCGTTTTCAATTCGGAAATTTTAATATCAAAAAGTTTCGTTATTTATCGCTTGTTGGTTATGAAGGTACTGTTTTCATTTACTGAAAGATATTGTGGTTTACGTTTCTAGAAGTCGATTTATCTTATTTTTTAAAAGTAATTTTTATCTTTCTCTGCTGGCAGACTGTCTGATGCAGTCAAATATGCGGGATTCCACTGTAGATTTCATTTAGTCGTTCCTTCAACTCTTTCCTGTGTGACGCTCAATAGACTTGCCCCTGACGAGTGGATGATAAGGCTTGTTTCAATTCCACGCCATTTTGATTTAGAAGCAGGCTGCTTGACTACAGACCTTATATAATAAATTTGCTTCACACTTTTGTTTGTGCTGTCTTCTAATATTCGCCGAATGTAATAATTAGTTGTTTTTGAGATAGGGGTGCAATTGAGTCAGCGGTGTATCTTACGGAAAGCTACTAGAGTCACCCATGGACATCTTTTTTTAGAACATAGATAGTGTTACAGTTGCGTTGCCGACCTTTAAGATGGGATAGGGAAGTGGTTAGAACTGGGATAAGGAGGGGATGGGAAAAGAGATTATGCCTTCGGCCGCCTCTTTAATGGAGTGGAAGCGGAATGACATTACATTATTACACTTTATGTTGCTTACTATTGTCACACACATAACATAATTGTTTCGGTCCTCTCGCAAAAAAGTAATTTTGGAAGCTTCGAACCTAGTACCTACTGTATTCAACCACTTAACTATGAAGGCCGACTCATTACTGTTTGTAGACGATATTTATAACAAATTTGACATACAATTACTTTCAGTGTTCACTGGCGAGAAATTAATTTGAACGTCGCTAAAGAAGATATATTTTCATTATAACAGAGGACGATATTGTTCAAGATCATTTTACTTAAGAGCAGTTTGTCGTCCAAGAAAAATAAGTAGATCCTGGAGCTATTCATATTCATAATGTGTCGGCGAATAATAATTAGTTTTCATTATTCACAGGAGTTTGGTTTCTGAACTATGTTAAAAGACAAAATGAGGTAGGTATTTTTACTATTTCATAAACACTCATTTACGAAATATCTTTTAACTAATACATCATACTAAATACTGAATTACCAAATGCATAAATTTATTTCAATATCTAGTTTTTGTATTATTCATGAGACATCACAGCTTGGTATTATTTCTAATGAGCTTTTTTAATACAAAACCTCTACCTGTATTCAGCGCCTTAAATTTTAGAAATATAAACTATTTTTTTCCTCCTCAGGATCGTTTACGGTCTACATAAAACTTCATTGATTTCAGTTCAAGTATAAATAGATACAAATAACATTTTAAAGTTAAACATTACAGAGTATATTAATATTTTCGAAGTATTGCACCTGAATTGCAAACGCTGGCTGAATCCTAAGTGATAGATCAAAATAATGCACCACATCATTGTACACCTTCGAAAGGTCTACAAAAACGTCCATGATGGTGTGGTCCATGTTTTTATTTCCTCACACGGCCGACGTGTGCCAATTTGATAGGTTAAAAGTTTAAAAAAATCCCCGGCGAACAAATTATCGGGATAAAATAGTTATATGTCCAAACATCCACCAAACTTTTGTATTATTATTATTAAGATAGGGTATTAAAATACATCTGAGACGATCATAGACCGTAGACTGTAGTAGTATTTAGATACCGTCTCCAAAATATCTAAGAGCGTTTCTAAACATGGACATGGCCGGTATGAGGCTGGGTGTATCAATAACTTATTATGAAAGTACTGTAGGTTCAGGTGTTGCCGAACTCTCTGCCCAACAGTCATCTATTATAAGAGATTTTACAGCTTACTGTCCCTAACAAATTAATAAAGACAGTACTTACGCTTTTGATTGTTTCTTATTAACTGGGGATATTCAAATTTATGTTTTTACTTTGATGCTATTAATCGACTTCAAAAACAGTTTCGGTGTTATTAGGCTTTTGTAAATAAAAATGTCGCTCCATTTTTAAAATATATGTCAGTTATCAAGCTATTTTGAACGCTCCTTTTATTGCTTTTTTTTTAGAAATAACAGGGATATGTTTTATGAATTTGTGTATACTGCAATGTACAGTTTTCTTGTACCTAATACTAGAACGATATACTAGATATTTATAATCTATGTTTAATAAATATAAATGGTTATAATCTATGACAATCATCATTACATATTATATAACAAAGTCGCTCTCTGCTGTCTGTCCCCATATATGCGTATATCCTCAGTACTACGGGTCCGGATTCAAATGCGGGCTCACACCAATGACTTTTCAAAATTCTTTTCGGGGGTAATGTGTGATAAATATCGATATCGATGACTGAAAACTTTATGCCCGGTGTATCTTGAGACGGCGTTGTGATCTTTGTGACGTAAACATAACGGCGGTTCGCTGCCTACACCTTCGGGTTAAAAAAGGCGTGAAGTTATGTTATGTACCACATAACATAACATTAAAACAACTTTTCAGGATTATATTATACGTTTATACGTTATATAAGTTACGTTATTATACGTTTACTTTTTACTTATTTTTATTTCCCGACGTTTCGAACTCTTTACAGAGATCATTTTCACGAGTGATGAACAAAAAGATAGTAGTTGTTCAAAAGCTATTTTCATTGATACAGAGAGCACCCACTTTTTGGAAATAAAATTCAAAAAGTTGATGTTAAAAATATGATTTTTATTGGATTACTATTGGTAACCCCCATCAGACCATGAAACAAAAAATTAATTATTTATTTATAAGATATATTTACTAAAGAAAAAAATTTGTTTATAAAGATCCTTTGTTGTATGATTTAATAGGTAACAGTTGTTATTTTTAATTATTAGGTAATTATCGTATTTTCTTAAATTAGTTGAAATCAGAGTATAACTATTATTAAATATTGATTTAAATTTAAAGGTAAGTATTTGTTAAAAAATCTACCATTGGGTCAAACACGCGGTCAGTCCTGAGAAAGACCCAGCAAGAAAACCCAGCGGCTGTGCTGATTATGCCCGTCCAAAATTAAATAATTTTGGACGGGCTATTGATAGTACTATTATTTGTAATATTTTGAGAAAAGATACTTGGTTTCCAGGTTAATAAAATTATTTTGATTATTCTAAACTTCTTCTACTATTCAAAATTCTACATTATTTTGGTTTATTATGTGGGTCTGACTTGCAAACTATACTAATAGTATCTCGCTGTCTTGAGCTGTTTGATTGTGGGCTAGGTTTGATGAGACTTATGACTAGGTTCCAGTTAGGTGATGGTTTCCAGCCATTTTCTCTATTGAAATTTTTTGGATGTTTTTTGATTTCAATAGCCTCGCGTATCATCCTGGGACGATAATGTTGTTCTTTGGCGAGGATTTGTGTTTTGTCAAACCTGATGTAGTGTTTTGGGCCCTCCCTACAGTGTTCAAAAACAGCAGACTTATTATAGCGGTTGTGTTTCACATCAGCTGTGGACCTCTTTGTTTGTCCGATATAAGAGAATCCACAATCACATTCCAGCTTATATACTCCTGGGTTTTGCAAGGGGATGTGGCACTTGACAGATGGCAGAAATTGGCTAACTTTCTTGGGTGGCTTAAAGTATGTTTTAATCGAAGCACGTTTTAAAGTATAGCCAGCCAATTTTGTCAGTGATTCTCTTTATTTACGGCAAGATGGCAGGTTGGCGCTCAACTGTGGCTCGCTTCACTCGGTTTTTGTGATGATTTCTGGGGACTTTAAGCTGATTGTCATGTAAGACTTTTTTCACATGCTGAATCTCCTCTGCTATGTGTTCCTGGTCACAAATCCCTCGTGCTCTCTGAAACAAAGATTTTGACACGGCAGCTAATTGTGAAGGATGGTGGTGAGATTCACCATTCAGGTATCTATCAGTATGGGTTTTCTTTCGATACACAGTGTGACTCAAGGTATTATTTGAGTCACGATTAGTCACGAATAACTAACACATCTAAGAATGCTAGAGAATTGTTAGACTCCAGTTCCATTGTGAATTGTATTTTGGGATTTATGGAGTTAAGATGGTCTAAGAATAAAGTTACTTTGTCAGAAGGTATAATTGTGAAAGTGTATTCTACATACAGCTTGTAGAAACGGGGCTTTACAGGTGAACTCACCAAAGCAGTCTCCTCGAAGACCTCCATGAATATGTGGGCCACGACAGGAGAGACCGGTGAGCCCATGGCCACTCCATCTACTTGCTTGTAGAATTTGTCCTTCCACAGTAGGTAGCCAGATGTGAGGCAGTGTTCTAATAGTTCAGTGTATTCCTTGGCTATTTGATTTTCTGCTAGCTTCTTAGATATGATATTGATGCAGTCCTGTACATGTAGGCAAGTAAATAAGGACTGAACATCAAAATTGACCATTGTTTCATTGTCTGTGAGATGTAGATTTTTAATCTCACTGACAAAGTGGTACGAGTCTTTTACAAACGCACTTGTATGTTCTCGAAGTTGTGAGTTCGAAACGTCGGGAAATAAATAAAAATAAGTAATAAATTAACGCGATATAATCCTGAAAAGTTGTTTTAATGTTATGAATGTGATTCGCGAAAATCTGAGAAATAAATAACATAACATAACATAACTTCACGCCTTTGTTATGCCTTAACCCAAAGGTGTAGGCAGCGGCTGTTAAGCTTCTACTCGCCGTTATGTTTACGTCTCAAATGGAATAGGTAGCAAACCTATTGCCATACCGGGCACAAAGTTTTTAGTCATCCATATTTATCACACATAAATGTTATACAAACATAAATGTCACACCTACATGATAATAATAATATTACTTGTTTTTTAAATGTACTGGAATGATTATAGATCTACGACAATCGAGTGGTTTGAGTATTATTATTTTTCAACAAAATATCTACACTATTATTATAAAGAGGAAAGCTTTGTTTGTAATGAATAGTTTCAAAAACTAATAGACCCGTTTTAAAAATTCTCTCAACATCGAAAGCTACATTATTCACAAGTAACATAGGCAGTGACATAATTTTATTTTGGAAAAACATAGGATTTTGTAAGATACTTGGGTTTTTCGGGCACAAGTAATAGAAAAATTACTTTAAAAAAAAATTTAAACCGACTTCTAGAAACGTAAACCACACAATCTATAAGTATATGAAAACAGTACCTCTATAACTAAAAAGCGATAAATAACTTAACTTACTCATTTGTATACTTAATACAATATACAAAACGTAATACTTTTATAAAGTAATCTTTAAATATGTGTACCTTTGTGTACACAACTCTTGAAATGCATAAAATTAAAAAAGAGTTCTATGTGCTCGAAATCGAGCATTGATGTGGAGAAAATGCTGTACAAACATTGCAATAAAGATATTCATTACCTCTTTCTTATATAGTTGCATATTTATTATAAACGTAAAAAAAATATACGAGTTATAACAGTAGATACTTACAAGTCCAAGGTGTAGACAGCACTGTATAAAATTTGCCGAACGACATAACATAACATTGTTTAAAATGCGATTTATACATTTAAATACAATTTAAGTGTTTGTTTATAACATTGAAATTATTGCTTTCTACTACATATATATGGATATATATATTCGGTACACACACCAAAATGAAATTTTTAACAACTTTTTTGTGCTTGTCAATCTCTAAATGGAAATATCTAAAATGGCTAGACTGATTCCGACAGGACGTTTATTGGTTTTTTTTTCGGGAATTTATGAAGTATATTAAATATGTTAATTAGTGGAGGGCCGTTCGATTTTTACCTAGGAATCCATGGCCATACAAATTATTGAAATGTATTTCTCACAGCATAATAATAAAAAAAATGCCCAATGTTAATTAGAAAAAATCTGTTTTTTTTTATTTCCATTAGTTTTAAGTTATATTTTGCAAAGGAGAATTATCACTAACTTGTTCTTGGGGTCTCAAGGGAAGAAGGAGGGTTAAATACGTACTAGACTAACAATATGAATATCAAAATATCCACATCATGTTTGTGCGTATTTAGAATAAAAATTTCTGATTTTATTTGCAATTTATGTAAGTCTATTTATTATTGTGCAGTTCCATTGCGGTTAACGTAACATAACTTCACGCCTTTGTTACCCGAAGGTGTAGGCAATGGCTGTTAAGCTCCGTCTCGCCGTTATGTTTACATCCCAAATGGAATAAGTGGCGAACTTATTGCCATACCGGGCACGAACTTTTTAGTCATCGATATTTATCACACTTAACTTCCGAAAACAATTTCGAAAAGTCATTGGTGTGAGCCAGTGTCAGGATTCGAACCCGGACCTCTGGATCAGAAGCCCTGTGCTCGACCACTGGACCACCGAGACTACGACTGGACCACCGAGGTGAACGTGTGTATAAAATAAACAAGACTAAAGAAACAAATACCACACAAACGAAGTTCGTGTACGATAATAGTCCGCGCGGGACACACTAGACGTATACATCCTACTTCCTTGCTTCACATCGCATTTCTTTTGATATTATTATTCTCTTTCTCTTGTATACATACAAACTGTACCCGCTAGAGTCGTGTAATTTCAGCGTAATGTACTAACTCGGGGATTCCCGCGTCTAATTTGCCGATAATACTAAAAATTTTACTATGGAACTTGTATTTTTTTTTATTAGCCTCCAATCGGCAGTTTGTATAAATTTTGGAATTGGATTGGAAATAGTTCAAGGTTCAAGTGACTTCGGATTATAAATATGTTCAGGTATTTTGTGAAAAATCTTTATTAATCTTTAGCGGCCCTGCCACAGCTAAGCGCAACGTGTACTGCGAAGCGAATTTTAAAAGGGCTATTAAAATTTTCAACAAAAGGTGATTCCGAGCAAGAGTCACAAATGAGTGCACGTTTGGTATTTTCAGAAATTCAAACTATATTACAACGGTTGCTGCATTCGGTGAGAGAGGTATCCGGAGGCCCACCCCCTTTCCCCATCCTTTCCTTTCCCCTATCCTTTAAAGGTCGGCAACGCAACAGTAACACTATATGTGTTGCTGATGTCCATGGGCGGCGTTGGTTGCTTACCATCAGGTGATTGATACGCCTGCTCGTTTGCCCTCCTATCCCATAAAAAAATAGATATATGCTGGCAATATAATTGCAATAGTTATTTTATTTATCATTTAATTACTTGTAAAAAAATGGTAAGAAATAGTTACCACTATTACGGGCTATTAGCGATAAATAATGTAATAAATTTATCTGCTTATTACAATTGTATAAAACACGTAATACTTTAACCCTTTCAGACCCGATGCTAATCGGCGAGGTATTTGAAAATGAAAGTTACTGTCTTGGCTAATTTGGGGTAGCTGAATAAGAATATGCTCTTGAAAAAAATCTGGGAAATCTGAAAAGTAGTTTTTCAGGATACTCACGATTGTGAGAGAATGGGTCAAGTCTTGGTATACTCACAAACGTGAGGGTTGGAAAATAAAAGGATTTTATATGGAAAATTAAACTTTAATCACTAATGCAGTCAAAATTTTTAAGAAATGAACATTATTAATTATTTTACATTTACGCAGTTTTTTTTTCTGAGATAAATCTACAACATTAACACATATTACTTATTAGAATTTGTTGTCTTTCTATTTAACAACGCAAACGTTTCTCTTTGCATTGACTATTTTTCATGATCACCTCGCCTTCTTTGTGAATCCGTCATAAATTAATTATCCTTTAAATCTATTAGTCATCAGGGTTTCAGTGCCTACAATTTGCTGAGCAATCAATCTTTTCATTAGGGGAATGGTCTTAAAATACCGATAAAAAAATATTAAACTGCCCTTAGGTAACATTACCTACTATACATAGATATCAATCTGAGTAGGTATAACAGATGGACCTATAATGAAAGTGTAAAGGAAAGGTGTAATGATGCCTTGATATATTTCAAAATTTAGTATTAAGCCTTTTGACGAGATAATTGCAAAGTTTTTCAAGCCCACTGCTCTGGATTTTCCTGGTACAAATTGTTTGACTGGGCATTTTCCGAGAAAAGGTACCATTTGCTCGTTAATAGAATAGTTACCATGATTCATGGGCAACTCCAAGCATCTAATACGAACCGTGTCAATCATTGGTAGAACAAGCCATAGCCGATTTAGAGTTTTCTCTTGCGCTGAAACATTTGTCTTGTCGACAGTGTGTAAATGTGTCCTAATCAAAACGCTCCTGTCTCTCATCATTGCCTCGGTAATATAGAGCAATCTGAATTGCTGACTTAAAGGCCTTTCCGCTGGGGGGATCCCATTTTTGTCATGTTCGGAGTCCTCCCCAAAGTCGGCGACTCCGACTTTGGCGAGGACTCCGTTTAAATGCGTCCAAAATACCATCTCCATCAAATACTCAGTTATTTCTATTCATAGTGATTGATTTACATTAAAATTAAACCTAAAACAAAG
Source organism: Euproctis similis (assembly GCA_905147225.2). Lineage (NCBI taxonomy): Eukaryota > Metazoa > Arthropoda > Insecta > Lepidoptera > Erebidae > Euproctis > Euproctis similis. Next base: position 3,367,151 of record LR990113.1, on the reverse strand, counting down.
CATAATGCGGTAGTTTATTCGTATGAAAGTACTTGCAAATTTGAAAATTTAAACCGAATCCTCACATTGGTGAGGTTTAGTTTTGTGGCGCCAGAATCCATTGAACTGAAACAGTAATCCATTATTTTTAATCTCGCGGACTATTATTTACTCAATCTAAATGCAATAACGCACTATTATGCAAGAGTTTATTGATGCTAAAGTGAGTTAAGAGCTGGTTCAACATTATCTTCTAGAAGATTTTACTCAGGGTAGGAAGAATAGATATAGGTCTGAAGTTTGTGGGGTCTGTTTTTACACCTGATTTAAAGAGTGGAATTATTTTATTACATTTCATCAAATGTGGAAACACTCCAGCGTCAATACAACAATTAAATATGTTAGCTAAGTAGGGTGCAATTGAAACAATGATCGCGCTAATTACTTTAGTAGACACACCCCTTATATCTTCTGTCTTTTTGATGTTAAGCATCTTAAAAGTTTTGATTATTGTTGTGGGACATACATAAGAGAACTGAAAGCATATATCACAAGCATCTACATTATTCCTTAAGAGTGATACAGCTTCGCCAGGAGAAGATCGTAGGGACCGAGTAGTTTCTAGAGGAATATTTGTGAAGAATTTTTCAAAGGTACTTGCAACTTCTAGTTCATTCGAGACTAGTTATCATTACTTAATATGTTAAGTTTCGGGTCTCGCTTCTTGGATTTACCCGTCTCACCGTTAATTATTTTCCAGACTGTTTTGATTTTATCTCGCGACTTCTTAATTTTATTAGAAATAAATGCGGCCTTGGCGGCAATACAAACTTTTTTGAACACCTTTGAATAACTCCTTACATATTCCAAAATCGCAGTGTCGCGGGTACCAGTCCTTTTCTCATACAAATCATACAGACGATTTCTGCTTCTGTATATACCAGTCGCTAAATACTGAATTACCCTTTTTTTATATTTTTTAAGAAGAAACATTTAGAGAATTCTTCTTCTATGCATACAAACAATGCGGAATACATTATAATAGGTTGGGGAAAAAGTATTTTCGTATTTTTGTATGAAAAGTCAAGACATTTTTTTCAAAGTTTATTTACATTTATTTACAATATATATGTACCGTTTTGTTGAATAACTTTCTGCCATTTTGTGGGCAGAGACATTATCCCGTTACTGTAGAAACTTTGGGACTTCTGATCAAAAAAACGGGACAAATAGTTTTGGCAGTCCTCTCTTGAGGTCAACCTTACAGAACCTAAAGAATTCTGAAGAGACCAAAACAGGTGAAAATCTGAAGGCGCAAGGTCAGGGCTATATGGTGGATGCACTAGGACCTCCCAGTCGAACTCTCTTAATTTTTGCTGAGTGGCTAAAGATGTGTGTGGTCTAGCGTTATCGTGATGAAAGACCACACCCTTCCTGTTGATCAATTCCGGCCGTTTTCTCTCGACTGCTTCCTTTAATCTCATCAGTTGCTGGCAGTAAAGATCAGAATCGATGGTTTTGCCGGACGGTAAAAGCTCATAATGAACAATGCCCTTCCAATCCCACCATACACACAGCATCACCTTATTTCGTGTTAGGCCAGGTTTGGCCACAGTCTGTGAAGCCTGGCCAACTTTCGACCACGACCTTTTTCGCACGTTCTTGTCGTACGTGATCCACTTTTCATCGCCAGTTATCAATCTCTTCAAAAACGGCTCGGTTTCATTACGTCTCAATAATGAATCGCAAATGAGTACACGGTTCATTAAGTTTCTTTGAGTGAGCTCGTGTGGCACCCAAATATCGAGCTTTTTTGTATAACCAGCTTTCTTCAAATGGGTCAAAACTGTTTTGTGGTCAATTCCCAGTTCTTCAGCTACATCGTAACTACTAATATGCCGATCTTGCTCCACTCTTTCAAAAATGGCGTCCATTTTATTCGTAACAGGGCGACCAGAGCGAGGTGCATCTTTAACATCAAAATTTCCGGACTGAAAACGTTTGAACCAAATTTGTGCTACTCTTACTGACACTGCATCAGGTCCATAAACATCACAAATTTTTTTCACTGCTTGAGTTGCATTTTTGCCTTTTTTATAATAAAATTTTAAAATGTATCGAATTTCTTCATTAGATTCACTCATTTTTACGGAGAGAAAAACAAATGAAAAATAGCGGGAAACAACTTTTTTTTATTTTTTTCTTTTCTTTATAATGTAACCTTTTTAATGTTACCAAAACCAGCCAGACACAAATAGTACAGTCAAAGAAATTTTATAATAAGTTTATACCTACGTTATGCGAAAAGACTTTTTCCCCGACCTAATATCCGGGTCCTGTTGCGGTAAAGTGAATAAATTTAGGTGATCCAATAGACGTTGACTGAATTTTTCTAAGCGGAAATCTGTAATAGGCCGGTATACTATATCAACTGGCAAGTCACTGGAGTCATTAGGAAAAGACGCCTAAAAGACAATAACGACGCCAGTTGCCCACAGTGATCTGTGGGCAACTGGCGTCTTTATTGTCTTGGCGAGCTTAATTTATTCAAGATACATTTATGAATAGGATTTAAGTCACAGAAGATGTTATCGATGCAGGTAGCACTAGTATCTGTTATTCTAGTTTGTTCCAAGAATAGATTTACTAGGTTATACGATTTAAATAAGCTCTTGATCCTTAATACATTAGGTAATTTCTCCAGAATATTTACATTAAAGTCACCACATACTACTATCGATTTAGAACTATTTGACACCTTGCTGATAACATCATCCATGACCGTTTCAAACAGGCTGTAGTCTGACGAAGGAGGTCGGTAAACACATATAAAATAAACTGCTCGAGCTCAACACATGATATCTCGATTATACGTTCGACGGACATACAAACAATGTCCTTACGTTCTTTACTTTTATGACAGTTCTTAACCATAATCAATGACCCACCGCGGGTACTCGTCGCTCGTACAAACGAACTTATCACGCTATGATTACTAAAATTAAATAACATTTCACTGTCCTTGAGCCAATGCTCAGTGATACAAAAAACATCTATATCAGAACAATCCACAAATAAAGCAATTTCTAACTCTTTAGCAGCAAAACCTTGAATGTTCTGATGCAAACTTCAATCATCATCATCATCATTAGCCTATTGTTGTGGACATAGGTCCAGCAGTGGACTACAATGCCTATCCCAATGTGCGCCACAACATCCGATTCTCTGCCTTCCGCATCCAGTCTTTTCCAGCAGCCTTTCTGAAGTCGTCTGACCATCGGGCTGGTGGGCGTCCTACGCTACGTTTACCAAGACGCGGTCTCCACTCTATGACCTTCTTACTCCATCTACCGTCGGTCCTTCGGCAGATGTGACCAGCCCATTGCCACTTCAGCGAGCTTATTCTACGAGCTATGTCGGTTACTCCAATTATCTGGCGGATATACTCATTCCTGAGTTTATCTTTCAGAGATACCCCGAGCATAGCCCGCTCCATAGCTCGCTGAGCGACTTTAAATTTGTGGACTAGCCTCACCGTGAGTGTCCACGTTTTGGCACCGTAGGTCATCATCGGTAAGACGCACTGGTCAATGACTTTGGTCTTCAGACATTGCGGTATAGGCGAGCTGAAGACTCGACGCAGTTTGCCGAATGCAGCGTAACCAAGCTGAATCCTCCTTTCGGCCTCCTTCTTGAAGTTTCGTCTACCTAACTGGATGATTTGGCCTAGGTAGACGTATTTGTTTACGACTTTGAGAACTGACCCTTCGACGCTTATCGGTCCGGGCACGACATGTTCATTGAACATGACCTTGGTCTTGTCCAAGTTCATGCCCAAACCGACACGCCGGGAAGACTCGTCTAGGCTGCGCAGCATTCCGCTTAACTGTTCCAGCGACTCTGTCATTATAACGATTTCGTCGGCAAACCGAAGATGCAAGATGTAAAGATGCAAACTTCAAGTTAAGCTTTTATTGACCTCCCCCCCCCCAACATGTTCCAAAGAAGAATCGTCCTCTAAGAAATGCAAAGCTTATGAAACATTTCAATGGACTAATATAAAAATAATGCAAGTTGATGTGCAGATTACTTTTCACTGAAATTTTGAAATTAAATGATCAAATACATGATAAAAGTTCGCACGCATAATATTAGAGTGACCTAAGTCCAAACTCATATTTTTACGCAGTTGAAAAGCGAAAGAATACAACTTAGCCGAAAATAGTAGAACAGCATAGGAATTGGATTAAAAAATGAGATATCGTAGGCATTATGATATTGTAACATAGCATATCATATTATTTTCGCGTATCACATTCATAACATTAAAACAACTTTTTAGGATTATATCGCGTTTATTTAGAACTTATTTTTATTTATTTACCGACGTTTCGAACTCTTTCCAGAGATCATTTTAACATATCTTCACACCTTTTCTACCCGAAAGGTGTAGGCAGCGGCTGTTAAGCCTTGTCTCGTCGTTATGTTTACGTCTCAAATGGAATAGGTGGAGAACTTATTGCCATACCGGGAACAAAGATTACAATCATCGATATTTATCCCACATAAAACTATTTTGGAAAGTTTGAGTGGTGTGAGCCAGGATTTGAACCCGCGACTTCTGGAAGCGCGGTGCTCAACCGCTGGATAGTATTGTATATCTGTATGATTATTTCATTCTGCACTTAAACCGTAATTGGACACTCTAAAATTAAGCGTGCTAAATGTAAGCGGTATATTTCCTGTCTCCTGTGGCATTTTCAGATTAGAATAACCATTAATAACACCTTTGAATAACACCTTTGTCTAACAAAATATAAGAAAATGTAGTAGAAAATGTTCAGAATTCAAAATATTAATGGTCGTGTAACTGAACTGCCCAATGCATTGTCTATGTTAATGGCGTGGTTAATTAAGAACCTTTTCGATTAGAGCTTTGTGAAGACTCACGCTAGCTTTCATTAAATGTAGTTTTATTAAGAGTGATTGTACACAATAATGTGAGTACCAATTATAAATATATTGTATTGAGTATACAAGATTTTTATAATGTAGTATATGAAAGCGAGAGCTGGGTATGAATGGGAGAGATGGGTATCGGTGACCCAGTGGTCGAGCACACAGTTTCTGAATCCAGAGGTCGCGGGTTCGAATCTTGGCGCACACCAATGACTTTTCAAAATTAATTAATTTCGAGAGTTATGTGTAATAAATATCGATGACTAAAAACTTTCTGTCCCGCATGGCAATAGGTTTGCCACCTATTCCACTTGGGACGTAAACATTACGGCGAGTCGACGCTTAATATCCACTGCCTACACCTTAGAGTAGAAATAGGCGTGAAGTTATGTTATGTTGTATATTTTTTTAAATTTACTAGATAATTTATTTTCGGAAATTATGTGTGACAAATATCGATGACTGACAAGTTTGTGCCCGGTATGGCAACAGGTTCGCCACCCATTCCATTTAGGACGTAAACATGATGGCGAGACGAGGCTTAACAGCCGCTGCCTACACCTTCGGGTAGAAAAAGTCTTGTAGTTATGTTACTCGACAAAGCCGGAGTAATCGTTAAAATGAAACCGCAGCTATTGTGTATACGCAACTTAAGAACAATTCAAGACTCGTTTGATAGATGGTGGGTTTTGACACCTTAGGTTTTTTAGCCAGTTAAGGGAAGCAAAATGGTGAGTAATTTAGGAAATTAGGGGTTCTGTTAACCGTAGTTTTTTTAAGGTCAAGTTTCAAACTAAAAAGATCATTTGTTTTCTTCAACAATAGTCGACTAGACGTATTGTTTAGAAAGTATTATACATTATGTAGGTATAAGGTTTTGAAAGTTACTAAACCATGACATGAAGAGAATGACGATTTGTCACCGTTAATATGTTCCAAAAGAATTATATAATAATAATAATATCTTCGACACAATACACACAGCGCCCTCTAGTTCCAAACTAAGCAACCAAATGCTTGTGCCATGGATACTATATAACGGATATTAATACATATATACTTTTGTTTTGTAAATGCATACTTATAATACATAGAAAAACACCCAGACGCCATACAAACATTCATGCTTGTCACAAACCTTTGTACTCGGGCGGGAATAGAACCTGCGAACCTCGATTCTGTAGTTAATAGCTTCACCAATGCCTTCCATCTATCAAACGGCTCTTGGACTGTACTTAATTACGCCAGTTGAGTGTAACATTTTATACAAAATGTTAAGTTTTAATTCACTTTTACGAAACCAACTTTGATCAAATGAAAAAAAACAAAAACAATAATATATTATAATCATGTGAATTTTAACGAAAATAATATTTTCGTTTTGGCTACTAACATTATGTAATACAGAAATAGTTTGAGGCTAACAGTGACACGTCAGGCCTTGCTCAGCGAATGTAAGGTACCAACAAATTTAATCTTAGTGGAGAACAAACAATATACCTTTGTAAGCCACTGAAATTCCGAGAGACCCATCCACGGCGGGATTATTCCTCGCCTTAGAAACGATCTCGTTTTGGAATAGAGTTTATATCTTTTTATTTTGTTTTATATTATCTCAATTACCCAGTGATTCAGATTACAGAGACTTTTTTTTGGTAGATACATAAATACATAATTAACTTCACTTCTTCTACCCGAAGGTCTAGGCAGTGGCTTTTAAGCCTCGAATCGCTGTTATGTTTACGTCCCAAATGGAATTGGTGGCGATCCTATTGCCATACCGGGCACAAAGTTTAGTCATCGATATTTATCACACATAATTTTCGAAACCAATTTCTAAAAGTGTGTGTGCCAAAATTCGTCCCCCAACCTCTGGATTTAAAAGCCGAGACCTCGACCACTGGACCAAAAAGTGCCCAACATTCGCCATAAACCTTTGGTTTTGCAACTACTGTAGGTTTTATCTGCTGCCCTATAACTTAATCCCCTTGGAATTTTGTGAATATGAATCTCTTAACATCTATCTCATTCATGCATACATACATAATTCACGCGAAATTCCTTGCGAGGTAGGCAGAGAGAACGGAGCGCTTTAAGGCTCAATTCTTACATATCTCACTCGCTTCGTTGACTTTCATAAGTCTTTTCATGCACGCGAGGCGATTTTTGAGACTCCTAACATTTATCTCATTAAAATTTTAAAAACTATTCTGAAATACGGCTTTACATAGTGTGGATATAAACTGAAAATTAAGTTACGTGAACTGTGTTAGATAGTTAGCAAACTATGGACGGATTTTGGAAACAGTGTTTTACTTGTCCGCAGATGCCCCAACTAGTCTAACAATAAATGGAGCTAAAAACTAAAGGGATCAATTACAATTTTTTTTTAAGAACGGCATATTATGTTGAATCAGAAATATTGACATGGGTAATATGGTACGTATGAGATCCAGATGTCAGATACATGGCCTCGTGGCTGGACTCAGTACCTCCGGCTCTGATATGTCGAGTTCGAATTTTAGTACCCGCATGCGCATTACATGTTCGGAAATTCTTTCAGAGAACTATCTATGATTAATAACGATGACTAACGATGGTATTGTGCCAGGTATTTTTTTACAGTAAAATCCAGTAGCATTGACCAAAAATTATCATCAACACTTTCAAGTACATTTGCTTTGAGAAATTAACGATAAAGGAACATATTTATTTGTAATATGATTAAAATAATATGTTCACAGAATACAATAGAATAGGTAAAAGCTTCGCACCTTTAGAAAGTGGCAGACCCTTGTCACAGCGACCAGCAATCAATATTCGCGGCGGGCTCTTCGCAAATATTAACTTCTAACTGTTGCTGTACACAATTCGGCTGTAATATAGTGCTGCTTACGTCTTTATTGTGTTTATTTATTTATTTTTTATAAAAGAAAATATTTTATACAAAATTGTTAGGAAAACAATCGGAAGTTTTGTAAATAAATTACTGTAACGGCCGTATTATGTGTTGTGAGGTTATCGTTAAACGTTTCAAGTGTTTAAGCATTTCCATTTTCATCATTATCAGCCTTTTGACTTCCACTGTTGGACAAAGGCCTCTCTCATGAAACGCCAGAGCTCACGTTAATGTGCTTCCGCATCCAGTGGCTCCCAGCAATCTTGATCAGGTTGTCGGTCCACCTAGTGGGGTGACCTCCTACTCCACGTCGATCAATTCGTGGACCCGTGAACCTTTCTCCCTCAACGGTTATCTGTTCGTCAAGGGATATTTCCTGCCCATCTTCACTTCAGCGTGCTAAACTTTCGGGCTATGTCGGTCACGCCTGATCTGCTGCGGATCTGCGTATCATGGATTTTGTCCCGCAAGGAAATTCACAGCATAGCCCACTCCATAGCACGCGGAGCGACTTTGAGCTTTGTTATGACTTTCCACTCTCAGTTCACAAAATTGTGACCACTGAAGGGGTTCATAAGTTTTGCCATCATGTGGGAATAGAAAGTCGCCACTGCTTTATATCCGGATATGAAGGGAGTGAATCTGGTACTACTATGGTCCTACTATGGTGGAGTGGCTAGGACTAGTGATTAGAGCCTGACTGGTTCGACCATCAACCCAGTACAAATATTTGTGTAATGGATAGTGAATTTTTGTATGGTTATCACAAGCATTTTGAAAAAATAAAAAGTACTAAGTAGCCGTCCACATCTAAAGTACTTATCACTCAAATTCAACGATTCTTATCACTAAGATTCGATCTTAATAGTGGTAGAGTCACGCAGTTCGCTGCACGACTGGGCCGTCTCGACCGGTGAAATACCACGGCCTCTCAGAATATCGACGTAAAGTGGCTTTTGCCGCATTTCGCTCGGTGAGAGAGCTATCCGGAGGCCCAATCTGTACCCCCTCCCCTCCCCATTTCACTCCCGAAACCCGTCCATATCCTATTGTAAAGGCCGGCAACGCAACTGTGTTCCGGTGTCCATTGGCAGCGTTTGATGCCCATGGAAAAAGAACAAAAAAATGCTGTGGTAAAATCCATTTTGTAATATCAGTTTTTTATCAGTTTTAATATTGTAATTAAATTATATTTTATATTGTAATTAATATGCATAGATTGCCTGCAGCAACAATTATTTACTACATTATATTCATCAACCAAATAGGTAAGATTAATTTTGCGATATTCACATTTCAATTCACCACGCATGAAATGATATCATATTTTGAATAATATACTTTTGGACGCATCTATTAAAATTAATTTCTCGACCTCATATAAAATTTTTGCTAGAATAAAATGAAACTGAAAAAGCAAGGTGGGCCAATAGATGTGTCCAGAAGTGTATATCATTACATAGTATAAAACAAACACACTTTTCGTTGTCTGTCCTCTTATATACTTACATCTTTAAAACTACACAACGGAGTTTGATGCGGCTTTTTAATGAATAGAGGGTGTCAACGGGGTGTTTGTTTAATTCATGTATTAAGGAAAAAGTGATAATTTTCAAAGTTTCACTTTCACTTAAATTGTAAAAAATACTTTTGATGCAGAACAAAGTTCGCTCGGTCAGCTAGTATATAATGTATTGAATAGATGCTTCTAAATATATTGTCCATTAATGAATACAGATTGGTGTGAGAATACTTGACATCTAATATTATATGGTAAACTCAAATATTCTATATGTTAAATTAGTAGTTTGCTGCATGATTTCTTAGAAAAACGACGAACAAGTAGTTTATGCCTCGTTTCATCACTTGCCTTCTTCTCCTTACTTTGCCCTCCTTATCTCAAAGACCGGCAGCGCATCTGTGACACTCTGTCACGTTATTTAGAAATGCTTGACTTTTATCAGAATCGATTCGGAAAAAATTTAAAGCCGTTTGAATGTTTTTGGTTTTTTTTTAATATGTATATTTTTGTTATGTTTTTTTATTTGGTGTACAATAAAGAGTATTCTATTCTATTCTATTTAGCACTAAGGAGGTTTTAGCGCTAAATTGTAAAATATCTAGATATTTCTAGTCTTGGCACAAACAAATACTCAGTCATCTGTTTAATAGGACTGCGCAATCAAGAAAACGCTGCTAACTCTTATGGATGTCATAAAAATCATACGATAATATTTTCGTTAATAGAAGTATAGTTTCAATGTTTTAAAATTCAGTATTTATAAATAAGATTTATGTTTTACTAGCTGACCCGGCGAACTTCTTCCGAATCAAAAGTATTAAATGAGTTAATTTTGGATATGATGAGGTTCAATTTGTGCTATTTATCGGCTTTTACAGCTGTCCCGCTATGTTAATACTGCAATATCTTCGAAAATATTCGTTAAAATGGCATGCTGTAAAGAGCCAGGGTCATTTATATTATATGCACAATCTATTTAAGACACTTAATTGGATGAAAATTAATGCTGTAATGTTTAAAATCGCTTCCTAAGTAAGCCATTATTTCTCGTAAAAAGTAAAAAAGTAAAAATGGTTATTGTGGGTTATCCCTAAGAGATAGACATATGCCCTCGCGAACTTCTTTGTAGGACTTCTGAAGGTGTTTAATAATGTAGAACATTGTTTTGATCTATCACTTAGGGCTTAGCCAGCGTTTTCAATTACTTTAATTCGTAAATTATAAATCTCGAAAATTATATTTTTTTCTTTACAACATCATATATCAAAACAACCCTGTTGACACCCTCAAACTATTAAAAAAAACCGCATTGAATCCGTTGCGTAGTTTAAAAGATATAAGCATATAAGGGGACAGACAGCGGAAAGTGACTTTGTTTTATACCATGTAATGATGATATGAACAAGACTTCTTCGGCGACTCGAGGCTTAACATCCACTGCCTACACCTTGGGGTAGAAAAAGACATGAAGTTATGTTATGTTTGAGACTTATAAGAATTTATTAATGATATTATTATATTTAATGTGCGAATTATTATTCTTCTCTCTGTACTTAACAATTTAACTCATAATATGTCACTAAATAATAAGCTTATCATGAAAACAACTTTTCGAAATCTTTACAGAGATCATTTTCATGAGTGATGAACAAAAAGATGGTAGTCGTTCAAAAGTTATCCGGCTATCGGGAAATTAATAAACATTAGTTCTGAACAAACGCGATATAGTCCTGAAAAGTTGTTTTAATGTCATGAATGTGATTCGTGAAAATCTAAGAAAGAAATAAATAAATAATAAGCTAATAAATTTTATAATTATGAAGTTAAAAAATACAATTAATAATCAAAATTAATATTGAAATAATATCGTGGACAGCTGTAATAATATAAACATTATTTTTTAATATAAATATATGAAATCTCTTAAGTGATATTAAAGTCTATTAGGAAAGCATTTTAACAAGATTGAGTGTCCGCTCACTATGTAGCCTGGTAATTGAGTTATTAATGATGAAACTAGAAATTGATCCTACCTGAGATTGAAACGTAGTAACAAAATTAACAACAACAATTTCAATATTATTTTAAAAAGATGGATCTAAGATAGATAGATAGTATATAAACCTTAAGATGGATATAGCTTCAATAAAGCCATAAATTAGCTGTAGTTTATGAAATCGAAGATAATGTCTGGCCTCTTAAAAAATATGCGGATATGCATTGTTTAGTTTCTATAATACAAGAACTAAGTTGTTTAGCTTAGAAAACAGATGACACTGTATTTTATCCAAAACATCATGGTAGCATAATTTGAAATGTTTTGAACACCATGCAATGTATGGCAAAAAATGGTGTGTGGAGTACATCCGCTCGAAAGAACAGTGGTAGAACCAAACAATTTGCTGCATGAATGGGCCGGCTCGACCGGTGAAATACCACGACCTCTCAGAAGACCGACGTAAAGTGGCTCATGCCGCGTTTCGTTCGGTGAGAGAGGTACCCGGAGGCCCACCCCCTTCTCCATCCTTTCCTATCCCCTATCCTTTAAAGGTCGGCAACGCAACATTGACATTATGTGTGTTGCTGGTGTCCGTGGGCGGTGTTGGTTGCTTGCCATCAGGTGACACGTCTGCTCGTTTTGCCCTCCTATCCTATAAAAAAAATAAGAAGTGAAACATTGATTTTTTATGCTTTATATTAAAAGAAAAGATGTGCCCAATTAAATTATATGTGTTTCAAATTGAGCTAAAAGAATAATATTAATGAATATTATAAATCAAAGTAGATTAAAATATTTTAGCTAATTTCATGTCGGGGAAATGGCTGAAATACTGTTGGGTACAAATGGTACAATTTTAATAAATACTTCGGTTGGTAAAGGAATGTTTATTTCGCACTACACATAGATACATAACTTCACGCCAAATCCCTTGCGGGTCGGCAGAGAGACCGGAGCGCCATAGGGCACGATTCTTACACACCTCACTCGCTTCGTTGACTTTCATAACTCTTTTCATGCACGCGAGTCGATTTTTGAGGCTCCTAACATCACCTTCCTCCAGAACACGTTCTATTTGGTCATGGAATGTGTGTCTAAGCCGTCCTCGACTCCTACATCCATCCGCTTTTGCATTGTATATCTGCTTAGTCAATCTTGCATTATCCATCCTTTCTACATGTCCGAACCATCGGAGTATGCCCTTTCTTACTTTAACACCGACACTCTCTTTCAATCCGACTTCCTTCCTTATAACCTTGTTTTCTACGCGGTCAGCGAGGGTCACTCAGCAGATTTTGCGCAATGCCCTCATTTCGACCGCGTTTATCCTACTTTCATGCACGCTCTACCATACCCAGCTCTCGCTTCCATAAGTTAGCGTTGGGATCAGTATTGCATTGTGAATTGCTAGCTGGGCTTTTCTGCTAATATCTTTTGCGCCCAGGAATCAGCCCAATGCCCCATTTACTTTATTTCCTAACGCTACTCTTCTTTCTACATTCTATCGCACTAAACCCAACAAAACTAAAGATTACCATCATTGCTATAACAATTTTCACCATTAATTGCTAAAGATTTAGTAAAGAAAACATTTTTTTACTTATGAAATAAATCTACTAGACAATAATAATTTAAATAATATATGGATACAAATCGATGTCGCAATGGTGGGGAACTATTCGTGGTCGAGCACCCCGGTTCTGAATCAAAAAGTCGTAGGTTCAAATGCTGGCTTACGCGAATTACTTTTCGAAAGTTATGTGTGATAAGCATCTATGAACGAAAACTTTGTGCCCGGTACGACAATATGTTCGCCACCTATTCCATTTGGGACATAAACATAAGGACGAGTCGAGGCTTAACAGCCGCTGCCTACACCTTCGGGTGGAAAAGGGAGTAAAGTTAGGGTATATTATATTTTATGAATACTAATATTCAAAATAACAATTTTAGATAATTATGACATCAGTAGAAGAAATTATTATAAACTATTTCATATAACATTTTACAACCAAACAACACATCACTATCCGGTGACGGAAGGCGCTGCTAGGATGTTTTACAATTTTTAAAGTGAACTTTTATTTACATTATCAATATCAAAGCGCTATGCTTTTAGTATGTTTTACAATTAAGTTTTGCATTAAACACGCGGTACACACTTGAAATACTCAATACGCAATATTTCAATACGACTTTTCCTACCCGAGGCCGCGAGGGTGGAAGCAAGTAGCCTACAATCATCAAAATTGTTACTTCCCGGAATAGGTGTCGAAACCTATTGCCATACACCAGGAACACAGTTGTTAGTCATCGATTACAAATATATTCCTTTATTATCACACATAACTTCCGAAAAAAAATCCGATAAATCATTGGTGTGAGCCTAAAATCAGCAAGTAAGAATACTGGACGGAAAAAAAAATGAACTATATTTTTCAATATTTGATAAATAAAACCAGCTGCAACTCACTAATATAATAAGAAAAACTGTTAAGACCGGAATCGTTCGCGATTAATTCTCAGTGTCTGTTTCTAATGGATTCCTGCAATCTAAAGCCACTTGACGACAATGAGCGCCGGCTAAAGACATATGCTGCCTTCACACATCTAGTTAATACTGTATACTTTGTTACAATCAAATTACCTACTTGCCCACTGGCCGCTACTCTAACAGATAATTATCAAGTAGATATACGAACAATTTCAATGTGATTTTTAAGTAAAAGAAATGATTATTTGTATGAGTTGTATATTATATGAATGCTGCTCGACCGGCTCGACCTCTCTTAGAATATCGACGTAAAATGGCTTTTACCGCGTTTCGCTTGCTGAGAAAGGTAGCCGAAGGCCCAATCTTTCCTCTTCCCAAACTCATCCCACTTCCAACCCCCTTCTATATCCCATTGTAAGGTTCGGTATCATCATTCATCATTAGCCTTTTAAGGTCCACTACTGGACGTAGGCCTTCCCCATAGAGCACCACAACTGCCGGTCCTGTGCAATCATGGGTGGTTTTTGCCATAATCGCCACGCTTGGTAGGCGGGTTGGTGATCGCAGTAGGCTGTATTTTGTTGAGTGAGAATGCTGCTGCCCAGTCTTCCAGTTTTCCCCTTAGTCGCCTTTTACGACACCCATGGGAAGAGATGGGGTGGCGGTATTCTAAGCCGGCACCACACAGCTAGGTTCGGTAACGCAACTGTAATACTTTATTTATGTGTTCAGGTGTCCATGGGCTGCGGTTGTTGCTCACTATTAGGATACACGCCTGCTCGTTTGCCCCCCTATACCATGAAAAAAAAACAGGAGTTAGCATTGCTTTGTTATAAGATCTGATCTTTAAATCCTGAATAAATGACTACAGGAACTTGACGGACTACGTAAGCAAGCTAGAGAACAATTAAAATTGTATTTTCTTCAAATTCAACAGTCTCGGAGTTACAGCAGTCGAGCACCCCGCTTCTGAAATAAAAGGTCGCGAGTTCGAATCCTGGCTCTCGAATCCTGACCAATGACTTTTAGAAATTAATTTCAAAAGTTATGTGTGATAAGTACCGATGACTGAAAACTTTTTGCCCGGTGTGGCAATAGGTTCGCCAACTATTTCCATTTGGGACGTAAACATAACGGCGAGTCGAGGCTTAACAGCCACTGCCTTCAGGTAGAAAAAGGCACGAGGTTATAATATGTTATTTTTTTAAAATTTTCCTTAATCGACGGAGAGAGATAAACGCAATAAAAATAATACAAAAACATACAATAGAAAAAATCTCTTTTGAAGTTGTTTAATTAAGGATTATTTAAGGATATAAAATTCTTTTAAACTCTACTGAACTGGTAGATCAAGTAGTACTTTTACGTTTTTTTTATGTAATAAGAGGGCCAACAAAAAGCGGGTCACCTGATGGTAAGCACCCATTGACACTTGCAACACAGATAGATTCACAGTTTCGTTGACAGCCTGTAAGGGAGTAGGATGGAAAAGGGAGGGGAACGGAATGAGCCTCCAGATACTTCTCTAACCGAATTAAACGCGGTATGAGACCTGTCGCGGCCGAGTCTGCCCATTTATGCAGCACACTGTGTGGATCAGAAAAACCATCCACTGAGATAGTTAGTTCTTGGGACATTTTTTTAACGCTTAACAACAACAAGTTCAAACGGGGCTTCATTGATTATAACGATTTGCGGGTATTGGCCGGTAAATGGTAAATAATTGCATTCGGATTCGCGAATAGCATCGCCTTCAATTAAATGAGAACACTTAGAAATAGATTCGATTGGGACCGATTCAAATCGCTACTCGTAATCGAATTAAAATCGATCCCATTTGATTAAATTGTTTTTTTTTTATATCTTATCTGTGTTTCAATGTAGCTTTAGTTGCTGTGTTTTATATTGATAATGTTATTAAAAGGTTTCGATGCTACTTTGACTTAAAATGTGATAGTCACTAGGTTAAATTAAATGGTCTGTAAATACTTTTATATTGACTGTTGTTAAATAAATTAATACTGATTAAAAATTGGATAGGTTAGGAAAAAAAAATATACATACATACATAAGCTCACGCCTGTATCCCATGGGGGTAGGCAGAGACTTTGGCTTTCCACAAGCTACGATCCTGACACACATCTTTCGCCTCATCCACAGTCATGCATCTCGTCATGCATTCACGTCGGTTTCGGGTGCTACGCATTTTGCCTTTTTTAAACAGACCATTTATTTGGTCATGGTAGCTCCGTCTTGGTCTCCCGATCCCGACCCTGCCACTCACATTCGCTTCGTATACTCTTTTTGTCAGTCGGCTTTCATCCATTCTTGCAATATGACCAAACCATCTTAACATACTTCTCTCCACTTTGGTCACCACATCATCCTTCAACTTGCATTTCTCCCTTATCACGCTATTTTCATTCGATCCGCAATGGTGACTCCACACATACTTCTCAGAGAACGATATAATATAATAGTTAATAAAATTAACATCATTGATTTATCGATAGCTCCTCAACTGTATATGGCTCGTTTTCAATTGGAGGCTCTGATTGACTTAAAGTGATGTTGTGACCCCGCGTTCTCCGCTCTTTATCTCAAAAACTTATCTCGTATAAATATTTTTTAAACACAATTTGTAAAGAACTTTGTATTCTACAATATTGAGACATGCAAATAGCAAATAAAAACCCTAGGAAATTATTTACAAAAAAAACACCACAAAAAACTGATTTTTTGATCCTGAAGTTAAATAGTTGCGTACACCCTACCGTATATCGATACACTAATTTGCAGACCTAATAACTCCACTTTTTTTCGAAAATGGCATTTTGATGCCGGCAGATACTAGATATTCTCTAGATTATATTGGTATCAAAATTTTCATTAATTAATATTTATATGCACATAAGGCACGATTATTACACACAGCTATTCCATAAGTTAGCGTTGGGATCAGGATTGCATTTAATATTATTTATTATTATTAATCCACGTCTACGAAAGAGTTTACGAAGTGAATGTGAGTGGCAGGGTCGGGATTGGGAGACCAAGACGGAGCTACCATGACCAAATCAATGGTCTGTTTAAAAAAGACAAAATGCGTAGCACCCAAAACTGACGTGAATGCATGACGAGATGTATGACTGTGGATGAGGCGATGCCTACCCCCATGGGATAGAGGCGTGAACTTATGTATGTATGTATGTATGTCTCTGTTATATAGTAGACTAAGAGTTCCGTATGCTTGGACCGTCCATCAAGAAGTTTCTCAATACAATTAATATAATATTATTATGTCCTCATAAAGCAAAGAATAAAGAACTTGAACTCTAATCTACTCTTCAAATTACACAATTACAAAGCTCTCTTATTAGTTTAAATAAGTAATGATGATAATGAAGTAAATAATGATAACAAAAAACAAATGATAGAAAAATTATTATTATTTTCGGAAGCTTTGTGTCATATATTAATAACTGACAAGATTATGTCCGGTGTATGACAATAGAATTCGCCACCTATTTGCATTTAGGACATATAAATTCGGAGAGTCGAGGCTCTTACTTCATCTTATAACAAAATAATATGCGTGTGTTTGGTTCTTCTTAAAAGGTAATTTAAAAATTGGGAATAGATCCAATTACTCTATGCTATTTCTATTGAATTTTCACGTTCTGCGTCGCAACTGTGCCTATTCAAGTTAAAACTGCTGGCGCGCGGTGATAATTCAATAGTGATGTGATATACGAAAGCAAAGGTAATTTTGTTACAGAGTTATTTACTGTCGAGTGTAGAGGGATCCCGTAACGAACTAACAACGCTTGGATGCTTTTAGTCGGGGAAAAAAAAGCGAGCAGCGACTCATGCTTTACTGAACTTGATTTAAAAAAAAATATTGAAAATCTTTATGAAAAAAATAAATTTAAATAATCGCCATCTATGAATGTTTTGAAACTTTTTAGAACATCATTATTTTGTGATTCTAAGCTGCGTGTATTCTATAGTTGCAATTATGGCATGGTTTGAAATTTGTTATGGGGTCGAGTCTCGAAATATTTTATTAGTGTTTACAGTTTTATTTGTTGATATTTAAAGCATGTGAACATCAGGAGATGATTGCAAAACACCTATATTGTAAGTGTGAAAGTATAAAAAAGATTCCAGTTTGAAGTGAACTAACAGATGCGGTATTTATAAGTTCAGTTCAAACAAAACAGGAATCTTTGAAAAAAACAGACAATTTGGTATCACAAACAAAACCACATTGCGTGAAATAAGAAAAAAAAGAAAAGTAACGTAAACGAAATTCACGGCCCGGCCCTGTTCAAACATTCGATTGAATCAGAAAACAATTATTATTGGGTAATATTAGTATTGTGTTAGTTGTAACCACACCATTGTTTTGAAATATTCAAGTACATATTTTAAAGCTAAGCAGATATACAATGCAAAAGCAGAAGGATGTATGCGTCGAGGATCGCCACGACACACTTTCAATGACCAAATAGAACGAGTTCTGAAGGAAAGTGATGACAGGAGCCTTAAAGATCGACGCGAGTGTATAAAAAGAATTATGAAAGTTAAAAAAGAGAGTGAGGCATGTAAAAATCGTGCCTTATTTCACTCTGCCTTACCCGCAAGGAATTTGGCGTGATTATATCTTATGCTCCGAGAGATATACTATGTAATTTATTTGTTATAATACCATCTATTAAAATTGGACAATTCCTTTGAAGCTTAAAACACTAACCTAGGTCGAATTGACAACACGAAATCGAAAAAAGCGCCCTTAATTTCCTAGTAGCAGCTAAAGACAAAGAAAATTCATCAGAGTGAGAATGAAGATCACATCGAGGTTGATCCTGCTTAAGTGTCAGTGAGAATGAAGTTTCTTCTTTGACATGACATCCACCACTAAGTCTAGATAACTTTCAATTGAAAAAACATTTCCATCAATTGAAGATCAAATACCTGGTACAGCACAGGAGCGTGACAAATTGATACCTTAACACACTTTACATGAACAGAGGCTTGATTCAAAAATATTTAAGTTTATAGTTTTTTAATAAAATGGCGTTTCTTGGTCAACAGTCTCGGTAGCCCAGTGGTCGAACACACGGCTTCTGATCTAGAGGTTCGGGTTTGATTCCTGACACTGGCTCACACCAATGACTTTTAGAAATTGTTTTCGGAAGTTATGTGTGATAAATATCGATGACTGAAAACTTTGTGCCGGGTAAGGCAATAGGTTTGCCACCTATTTCATTTGGGACGTAAACATAACGACTTCTTGATTCAGGAGCGGGCTGCTCGACCACCGACAAAGCTATATAAAAATAAAAATAATAATAGAATAAATATAATTATTTTTATTTTATACAAAAATAGGAAAAACTTTTTGGAATTAAAAAAGATATTCCGCCTCCATACACCCCAATGAGATTACAAACGAGGCAGAGATATCGCGTACTGGCACCAAACAATATACTGAGGTTCGAATTTAGAACTACATCAGTACGGCCGTGACTGCCAATGTTGTCCAACCAAAATGGCAGCTAGAACAGGTGACAGAGCAAAGTGGAGAAGGAGAAAATGCTCAAAAAGTTCAACAGAAGACGACAACGATTGTGCAAGTCTAGCGTGGCTGTTAAATTTCAGATTGGATGATTTTGTGAAAATAAAAGTGCCCGAAGATGAGCCGGTAGTGAAAGAGCCAAAGTTTGATGTTCCTGAAACGGCAGCAGTGCCTAAGAAGCCCCCATATACATATCCCGAGTTGATAGAGAGAGCCTTACGGGAAAATGGCGAGCTGACGGTATCAGCTATTTATCAATGGATCTCGTAAGTTTATTATTATTTTATATTATTGTGTAATATTTGAATCAAAACAAGATGGTCATGAGTAGAATATAATATTCAATATGTTAACATTATATTAAACATTATTATAATTGTGTTATGGAGGAAGGTCATGTTAGGAGCCTCAAAAACCGACGCACGTGCATTAAAAGAGTTATGAAAGTCAACGAAGCGAGTGAGGCGTGTAAGAATCGTGCCTTATGGCGCTCTGTTCTCTCTGCCTACCCCGCAAGGGATTTGGCGTGAAGTTATGTATGTATGTATAATTGTGTTATTTAAATAGGCAAGAATGTATTCTATTGTTTATATTTGTTTTAAATTCGGTCTATTAAATACAAACTAAATAATGGTGTCCAGGTGACATAGCGGTTTAGTGTTATAACATCTGGTTCAAAAATCCTGAGTTCGAATCCTGGCTTATACCAATGATTTTACGAGACTGTGGTTATATGTGGTAAATATCCAAAAGAACCAAAACACACATATCCATCACTTATTTATGGCAATGGGTATTGCCAGTATTGGGACTAAAATTGATCTACCGTATCGAGAATATGCCACTGCCTACACCTCGGTATAAGGTAGAAAGAAGAGTCTACTGCATTATTTATGAAATATGTATAAATTTGTGTCGTTGAAACTTTATTCTATTCCAATCATATTAATGGGGTAAGTGACAAAAAGATGCCTCAAATAACTAATTACGATAACAAAGAAAATAGGCCCTAAATTATTCGGTTCAATATAAGGTGAGGGTGTCTCTTTCATTTGATTGTATTATACCTACGTAATTTCAGGAGATTGTTCTGTTAGTTTATTAAAAGTACAAAGGCACTGTGACGTTTCTATTTAGCATTAATAATAGTTTATTTGCGTTACATTACATTTGCATTTACAT
Source organism: Euproctis similis (assembly GCA_905147225.2). NCBI lineage: Eukaryota > Metazoa > Arthropoda > Insecta > Lepidoptera > Erebidae > Euproctis > Euproctis similis. The sequence continues at coordinate 3,346,536 of LR990113.1, read as the reverse complement.
TGCCATTTACAATACTCATTAATGTTTACGAGCTTTGTGGAATAGTATCTTGCTGACTTCTGCGCAAAAGTTGGTGGGTTCAGTCTCCAATGTGTTTTTTATGGTTTAGAGGGGCAAACGAACAAGCGGGTCATCTGGTGATAAGTTACGACCATTGTCACCCGAAGTACAGTGTTAAAGTTGCGTTGCCAGCCCTTATACAAGTCGGATGTAAAGGGAGGCGGAAAGGGGTGGGACTCCAGATACCTCTCTCAACGCAGTATGAGCCACTTTACGATATTCTGAGAGGTCGTAGTATTACACGGTCTGTTGTGGTATTACCGGTATTATAGTTGTTTTTTTATGCCGAGCCGTTTTAAAAAATCTGTTCAAAAATTTGGTTACTGAACCAAAAATGCTGTTACCCGATTCAAAATAAAGCAATCCACATCTGTAACTACAAGAAGCGTGAACATAATATATAATAACGAAGTATTTAAAATCTATTAATTGATACAAGGGGTTGTGTAGATTCCCACGAACTGTTTGTCATCGGTAGCTTTACAAATAAAAAAAAAACTACTGTACGCTTACAAAATCTAATCAAAAGTCCCCCTGTTAACCCTAAACGGCGTATTGTAAATATTAACATGATAATATATTAATAATGTTACCCCTCGACGCGGCTCGGTCACGTTACGATAGCTATCTGAAGCGTGGCGTGTCGACAGAAGTACGCTGATAGCGCTAATAGTTACTGATTACCCTAATTTGTGGGTAAATGAGAATGTAGATTGTTCCGCTGGATGAACAATACGGATATTACTGATTCGAGAACAGAAATGCACCAGTGAACTTTCAGGAATACTTTTGGAAGTTATTTTGATTGATAGACTTGTAACTAATGTATTCCAATAGATTCAGACCGTTATTCCATGGAAAAGATTTATTCTTGCATAACATAACATAACTTCACGCCTTTTCTACCCAAAGGTGTTTACGTCCCAAATAGAATAGGTGGCGAACCTATTGTACCGTTATTCTTACATCTGAAACTATATTTAGTGCTAAGTCCTTCAGATATTAATGATATGAAGGTATAGAAATTGTTGTTTATTTCATGAATACAAATACTTGAAATGCCTATGCGATCTGTCATAGATCCTAACAGATAGCTGTTAGGATCTATGATCGCATAGGTGACAACTATTAGTGTCACTTTTCTTAATATCCGGCCATAAAAATAATTTGAAAATGGAAATGTATATTCTACTAAAATGAATAATTGTCATGGTACTGTAGTATTTTCATGGAAAACATTTTCAATATAAATTTTGTAGGTTTCTTTATAATTAAAATGTTAGCCGCGTTGCGTCGATATCGTCAGGTGCATATTTGTATATGGTTCGTGCATTGGTCGCGGATCGTGAAGCAATCGATCACGGTGCCAGCCGGTGATGGGGCGAGCGCCCCGGCTGTAGGGGCTGCTAGGAGCAGGTCGGGTCGCGTGTGCCGTGTGCCCTCGATGTCAATGGGTGCGATACAATAATACTTTGTGCTAACTTTGGAAAGTATCCCCGACCGAGTTTGTATTGTTGCAGGACTGTGTTTTATTACCTAGGTGAATATATTTTGTTCTCTGGGACTGCGTTTTGTATAACACTGATAACAAATTAGCTAGCTAGATGATGTTTGTAACATTTTTAAGCGATTTCATAATATGGCGCTAATTTTTTAGGCTGATTGTGAGATTTTTTGACAAATATTTTTTTATTATACGTAAAAAAATATGTTTTGAAATAACCTCCAAGGGGATTTTTACATAGTTTCAGGACGATCGGCGGAGTAGTTTTAGTAGCATGAAAAGGTTAAGAAACATACTTTTATCATTTATATATAGCGCGTAAATTTTATTAAGTCGGTTGAGTCAAGGAATTCAAATTTTTGACCTCTCCTAATTTTTTTTACTAAATCTAATTTAATATAAAATACTAAATTAAAATTAAATAGTTTCAGTGGTCCCGTGTCGAGCACCTCGCTTCTGAATCCCGAGGTCGCAGGTTCGAAACCTGGCTCACACCAATGACTTTTCGAAATTCATTTCGAAAATTATGTGTGTTATATATCGATGACTAAAAACTTTGTGCCTGTTAGGCAATAGATTCGCGAGCTATTCCATTTGGGACGAAAACATAATGGCGAGTCGAGGCTTAACAGCCACTGCCTACACCTTCGGGTAGAAAAGGCATGAAGTCATGTTATCTAACATCAAGTTGTTTTGATGAAATGTGCCAACCAATCTCTTATATATTAGAACATTATTTACATGGCAATTATAATTATTATAAATGTGTAAACTAGAAAACTGAACTGTGTGAAAAACGAAAGTTAAAATAAATAAATTTTCGTGCTGATATAACAAGTCTCAATGAGTTATAGTTAAGTATAAGTTTAAACAATATGTGAAAATTGACTAATATTTGATGTTTATTATAAATTTCAGAGACCGTTTCCCATTCTACAAAGCAAACGACGAGCGCTGGAAAAATTCTGTGAGGCACAATCTGTCGATCAACCCACACTTTCGCAAAGGTTCGCGGGCGCCCCAGGGCGCTGGTCATCTTTGGTCACTAGCTTCTAACGCAATAGATCTACTGCCGCTAAGAGATCCCATATATTTCGAAGAGCCCCTGTCGGTTGATGACAAGAAAACTATAGAAGAAGAAAAGACTAGAGTTATCGACTATCCTAAAGTGAGTATTTTTACAGAAGAGGTAGAATTTGTCAAACCACTTTTGCGATCAAAGACTTCTTATATAGCTTATTATACTGATATATTTATAGGAAGCTGTAACATTATATTTGTGTTAATTTGTTTTTGTTGTATTTAAGGTTATCGTGCTAGACGAGGCAGCTATAGCAGCTGCGAGCATTCTCCCTGATCAAGACTTATTTACTGGCAGTACAAGTAAGTGTACTGGTTAATCTTTTATTAACTACATCCCTACTAATATATAAATGTGAATGTAAGTTTGCTTGTTACGCTTTCACGCGATAACTACTCAACCGATCATCCTGAAACTTTGTACACAGTAACATAAAATACTTTTTTTTTCCTTTTTCTTTCTTAATTTACATATATTATCAATGCGAGCGAAGCCGCGGGTAAAAGCTAGTATTATATATGTCTCGGTGGTCCAGTGGTTGAGCACCCCGCTTCTGAATCAAAAAGTTGCAGCTCAATGACCGATGACTTTCAAAATTCTTTTTGAAGGATATGTGAGATAAATATCGAGGATTGAATACTGAAAACATTCAACGTTCAACACTTCCGAAAATAATCCCGTGAAATTAATGGTGTGAGACCGGAATCAAACCCACAATTTCTGAATCAGAAGCGGTGAACTCCACCACTGGACCACCGAGACATAGGATATTTAAATCAGAACATAGCTACCACGGTAGTCAAATATTTCGAAATTTAAAGAAACTTTTACGACTAAAAATAATATGCAGAATATGAGATGGAAAAACAGATCCACGGGAGAAAATTAAACTAAATAGTCAGAGCTTCTGTAGACTGTTTTCGTCATCATTATGTTTGTATTTATTTTTCAGTGTTCCTGAATCCGGTGTCGATGGAGCAAGTTGTGAGGGAGTGTGGTCTCATCACAGTTGATTAGATGAGATGATTACATACTTGTGGCATTACGTTTATCACATATACCTATTTTGTTGATATCATGATATATATCATCTAAGGACGTTGATAAGATTGATATCCTTTTACGATATCTGCATTATATCACTAGGAATACCAGTATTGAAATGTCGCTTAAATTAATTCAATAAGTTTGTTGGTTTCTCTCCAACAAGTGCTAATGATTATGGCGGCATATTAATTTTAGCGTAAATTAAATTATATATATCAATAATTTTATTAATAATTTAAAACAAAATGATGAGTTTGGAGTAATTTAGATCTCATCCAAATAGTAATATTATAAAGAAATGTATTATAGGGATTGGTTTAAATAAATAACCCATAACAAATATTTGTATTTATATTTAAACATAAATAGTACTAGTCCGTGGACCCTTTTGATGAGAGTTTTTATGGGAAATCATTATTACGTATTCTACAAAATGTCTAAAATCACTCGAAAGAAATCGGCTGTCATCAACTTTTGATTTGGCGGTCGTAAAGGAAAGACAAGCAATCGCTTTTAGTACCTGATGGAGTGCTGCTGACAGTATTCTGCTCTGGTTATAATATTAATACTAAAATGTCCCTTTATGTAAACCTGATGCTGGTCTAAATGTTAGCCACATTCTTGGAGTGAGCGACACGATACGAGGACATGTGACGTTTCGTGGTTTTATATAATAATGTGTCACGGTTACACGGAATTTGTCTCAAGCCACAGTTTAGTAACATATACAGTGATATAAAAATTGCTCGAAGTTACTCAAATGACAAGACAGTTTCTTAGCTTTCTTTTCCTTTCATCGATAGTGTGGATATACTGTCTCTTCAAGCAATTATAGTCTTTAACAAAATACTGAAGTGATTGTTTAATAATCTGTCGTCTTCACAATAATACATATGTAAAAAATAATACCAGGGAAGCCTAAGTTCTCTAAGTACTCTAAGTTTCAAATAGGAAGAGATAGTCTCTTCCTATTTCCACCCGCACCCGTACTACCGTGTGGACGTGTTAAAGTGTGCTCTGTTTTAAAAGATAGTTAAGATAATATAAACCGTATTAACCGAGATCCTATTATACTCTTTCACTGCTCTAATATACTTACAACATCAATATATACATATAAACATAGTGGAATGTATAAATTAGAAGAAAAGAAGAAAATAAAGTGTTTTCTCGTGACTGAACTTTTTACGCATACCGCCGAACAGCTGTCCGTTGTGTACGTCCAGTTTATCAAGACACGCCTCAGCGCATAAATCTATAGTGAACAGAGCTTTTGCTTTGTGGTTGCTGTACTGTCTGCATTATAACCACGCTAACTGTGGACCTACATAATTTTTCTTAAAAATGTCAAATTCTAAAATATCTCCAAAAAACAAAGTGTCTGAACATGATATTCCTAATCTTGACCTGGAAATTCCCACAAAAGGCGCTGTAAGAAGACCCAGAAAACCCCGAAACGAAAACCTAGAATTGTCTGCCGACCCTTCTATCAAGGATGAATTAATGACCATGCTCACCAATTGGAAAAATGATCAAGATATTATCCTAAACAAATTGTGCTTGGACATTGCGGAACTCAAAAAACAAAATGCCATTATCCAGTCAACTAACGAAGAGATGGATAAATCTATGAAATTTTTGTCAGCGCAATATGATAGCATAATAGGTAAAATTCTTGGTCTGGAACAAGAACGGAAAGAAAACATGAAATACATCGAAAGCCTGGAGAATAAAATAGATGACTTACAAAAAAGACTCAAGTTCACAGTAATCGAATTCCGTAATTTACCGACGCAGGCTAAGCAAGAGACACAGCAGGAACTGTGCGAACTCGTTCAAAGGACTTGTGATGCTTTTGAAACTCATATTGAACCATCTGACATTAAAGATATCTACAGAATTTCTAGTAAGGCCGGTAAGTCTGCTGTTGTAATGGAGTTGACTAAGACAGCCCCTTCCTCACACGAACTACTGGATTTCTGTAGTGATAGGCTAATTTCCATTAATAAAATTAATTCATACTTTACGAATGTTGGCAGAGAATTAGCTGAAAAAATAGATAAATCTCAACCTTCCTCTTTTCCGACTTTAACTAGTGTTCGGTCGGAATCATTTGTGCTTCTAAGTACCGATGACTCAGAGGTGGAACGTCTTATAATTACTCTCAAAAATGGCTCATCAGTTGGCTGGGATGGCATCTCTTCTGGTTTTCTTAAAAAACATATAAAAGTTATTGTACCTCCACTCACATACCTTTGTAACTTAAGCTTAAGTACTGGTGTTTTTCCTGACCTTTTCAAAAAGGCCCTCCTCCATCCGATTTTTAAATCCGGCGATCGAAGCCGTGTCGAAAACTATAGGCCTATCTCTGTTCTGCCTTCAATGTCTAAAGTACTTGAGAAAATAATTAACTCTAGACTTGTTACTTATCTGGAGGCTCGCAGCTTGCTTTCTCCAAATCAGTTTGGATTTAGAAAAAATATGTCAACTAATGATGCTGTTAATAATCTTGTCGATTATGTAGTTAAGAAACTTGATAAGGGTCTCAAGTGTGTTGGGCTATTTTTAGATCTTGCGAAAGCTTTTGACACGGTTTCGATTCCCCTCCTTATTTCTAGGCTTGAGTCGCTAGGAGTGAGAGGAACACAACTGTCACTTTTTAAGAGCTATCTAACAAACAGAATTCAGAGTGTTAAAATGGGACCATATACTAGCACGGACCTTACAATTGAATGCGGAGTACCTCAGGGCAGTATCCTCGGCCCAACCTTGTTTCTGGTCTATATAAATGACCTCTGCAATCTTAGTCTAGACGGTCAAGTTTTATCTTACGCAGATGATACTGCACTTCTTTTTTCCGCGAGCACCTGGACAGATACCTATCTTCTTGCTCAAACTGGGTTTGATAAAGTTAGAGAATGGCTAAATAAGAACTTACTCACTTTAAATACTACCAAAACCAAACTTCTCAATTTTTCGATCCGTAACCCATTACATCAGTTTGACAACAGTCTGCGTATATCGGCGAAACCTCTTCACATTGACGATAACAGCATGGTCAACAATGACTCAAGTAGCACTGTCATTGAATCCGTCTCAATTGTTAAATATCTTGGCATACTTATAGATAATAACCTAACATTCAAAGAATATATCGAACACCTATCTAAGAGAGTAAGAAAACTCATATATATCTTTAAACAATTACGCCAGTCAGCTGACGCAAACACCATGAAAATGGTGTATGAGGCGCTGTGTCAATCAATCTTAAGCTACTGCTCAATCAATTGGGGTGGTGCGGCTAAAACCCACCTGATAAAGGTGGAACGTGCACAAAGGGCATTACTCAAGGTCTGCTGCTTTAAGCCCCGTCTGTTTCCTACCAGGACGTTATACGAATATTGCCAAGTTCCTACTGCCAGGCAATTATTTATAATAGCAACGGCAAGGAAGCAGCACACTTTGACCTCTTTCTCTCAGGAATCTACTAGTCGAAACCACTTGGTAGCTATATCCACCTCCGTCAAAACCTCATTTAGCCGCAGATTCTTCGTCTTTCTAGGACCTTACATATATAATCAACTTCAAAAACTGCTATCTATACATAACTTAAATCAATATAATTACAAAACTATGCTTAGAGAGAGACTTCTTACGCTATCATACTCAGAAACTGAAGGCCTTTTAAAGGTCCTTGAGTAATTAACCAACTCTCAAACCTCAAATATAAACGTGGGATCAGCACACAAAATTGCACACAAACACATAATATTGCATATTGCACATAACTCACACTCATGACACACAAACACACACACGCACGCACACACACACACACACACACATACACACACACACACACACACACACACACACACACACACACACACACACACACACACACACACACACACACACACACACACACACACACACACACACACACACACACACACACACACACACACACACACACACACACACACACACACACACACACACACACACACACACACACACACACACACACACACACACACACACACACACACACACACACACACACACACACACACAAATACTGTTATTTACGGGTTATATACGGGTTTTAAGAAAAAAAACAGTAAATTCGCAATAAAATGTTTTATTAAAATTTCATGTAAGTATAATACTGTAAGTAACCCGACTTTCTTTTATTTATATAGATTGTTCTGAATCGCTACATGAAAAATCAAATGATGAATTTTCGGATTCGCTGCTCTCACCAAGGTTAATTATAAATTCTTACTCCATGTCAAAATGTCTATAGTATTCTTCTTTTTCTTTTGTACATGTCGACAAGTATTACCCCACGTCTCTTCATCAATTTGACTTAAACGTTCATTTATGAGTTTCATTATTTCCGTCACATTTTGGTCGATATTATGCGAAGCAATATAATTTTTTAATATTCCCCACACATTTTCTATGGGGCTTAGATCAGGATGATATGGTGGCAGTCGAAGAACTTTTATGCCACGTGGCTCAAGTATGTCGTCAATCTTGTAACAAATATAGTTTTCTTTATGTTTTTTAATCAAATCATACAGTTCTATTTTTTTATATTTTGATTCAAAGCTATATTTTTTCTGTCAGTCATCTCTGTATTTCTATTTTTTTGGAATTTGAATTTGGGGCTCTATCATTTTGAATGTTTATGGTATGAGGCATTATCAAGTACAACCACAGAGTTAGGTGGAAGATTCGGTACTAGACATTCTTTTAGCCACTTTCATAATTTTCTGCGTTCATATTAGAGTGGTAATCGCTAGAAACGCTATTTGCTATAAACGTCAATAGTGCGTTTGGTACGAAACCTTGTTCTGAACCAGCATGCACAATGATAATTCTTTGTCCTTTCGACAGGTTTCTCTTTTAAGGGGGTCCATCTTTATTACCCCATGCTTTGTTTTGCACATGATTAGTTAAGAAGTTTTTTTTTTTTATAATTGATTAATTTATTTTATAAGCTTTTATTTACCTTGCACTGTATGTATGTATGTATGTATGTAAGTATGTATGTTCGGTGGAATCTTGTAACTCAATTTTGAAGTAGATACCTTCAACCGATTGAGCTGAAATTTTGTATACACGTTTACTTTGGATGACAATGCATGATATAATGTATGACATTATTCTATATCCAATATGGCGGACACCCCAAGATGGCGGAATGGATATTTTTAATGCATTTCTGCAATATGGGTATCAAATGAAAGGGTTTGTTGAGTGTAACTCAAAATATAATATGACGTCATTCTAAATCCAATATGGTGGAATATCCAAGATGAAGGAATATATATTTTAAGCTTTCGTACAATATGGGTATCAAATGAAAGGGCTCATTGGGAAAACTAAAAAAATAATGTGACGTCATTCTAAATCCAATATGGCGGATAATCCAAGATAGAGGAACAGTTTTTTTAATGCATTTCTACAATATGGGTATCAAATGAAAGGGCTTGTTAATAGTAGCTCGAAAAATAATGTGACGTCATTCTAAATCCAATATAGTGGAATAAATATTTGCGTTTCTACTATATGCGTATCAAATGGCCCTTTCATTAAAGAGTTATATGAGAACTTCAAAAACTATGTCTCGGTGGTTCAGTAAACTAGCCCGCTTCTGAATCAGGAAGTCTTGGGTTCGAATTTGGCCTCACACCAATTCTTTCGAAATTTCTCTCGAAAGTCATGTGTAATAAATATTTTTGACTGATCACTTTGTGCTCGCTGTATGGCAACAGTGGTAGAGCCCAGCAATTCACTGTATGAATGGGCTGGCTCGACCGGTGAAATACCACAACCAGCTCACGCCTTGTTTCTTTGGGTGAGAGAGGTACCCGGAGACCTACTCCCCTTCCCCATCCCTTCCTACTCCCATATCCTATATCCTACTCCCTTATAGATCGTGAGACGTAAACATAGCGGCGAGTCGAGGCTTAATAGATGCTGCCTACACCTTCGGGTAGAAAAAGGAGTCGAGCTATGTTATGTTATTAATTAATGTTATAAACAAATTAGATTGTGTATAAATATTATATATATCATAGGGTTTTCAATATGAGCGGCTAGATACTAGTGGCCTGCTTGTTTGGGCAGTGTCAGTCAATCTGTTGTTTACTATTCAGTCACTGATGCCAAATCACCATGTCAAGATACAGGGTTAAGCGGCGCGTCCAAATTTATAATCAAAATGAGTTAGTGCTAACATTGAGAACCTTACGACCACTTTACGGCTGAGGCGGTAGTCCATCACAGTCGACGGCTTTCCGTTGACCAATGTTTTAATAGTTAACAGTGTTTTAATTGTGGTCAGCCACGCAATCTGCTGCATGAATGGGCCGGTTCGACCGGTGTAATGCCATGCCCTTTCAGGATACCGACGTAAATTGGACAGGATTTAATAACTTTAACATGATTGCTACACTAACGGATTTTAATGGTGTTATAGGTATTATTAGAATTAAACACAGTGGATGGTGGGAACGAACTATAACTTTTATTACAACTCACTCCTATGTTACACTCAGGTCAGCAAGTATAAAGTACTGATTAAAACAACAGATGGCGTTACACATTACAAGTAGTTAAACATATTTTGTTATTAAACAATAGTCCCACATAACAAAATTAAGTTGCAAAATTAACAAATAAGTAACAAAAAAATTTGTTTACTTAGGCTCGAAACTCTTTGCTGCTGGTCAAGCATACGCGGCCTAAGTAGAGAAAAGACTTTAGGAGGTCTCCTCATTGAAGAGTTGGACTGTTCGAAATTAACTGGCAAATGACCTTGTAACAATGATGCTTTGAATGAGATGAAGAGACTGAGAAACTTACCCATCGATAACTAAAAACTTGAAAATAATTTAAAGAAAAAAACTTTTTTAAAGAAGCTTTTATTTAAACGCTCTAAAAAGAATAAAATAATTTTAACCTTATACATATTAACTATCAACTTATAACCTTATTATATACAATTTATGTGATAATAAAAGCTTGTCGCTATGTTCAACCCAACCCTTCCCCCCTCCTCTTCCCATCCCAATTCCGACCCCTTCCATTTCCCATGGAAAGGGCCGGCAACGGAACTGTACCACTATATGTGTTCGGGTGTCCATATATATGTTATAAACCAAAAAAATATATTTGGATAATGCGATCCGTCACAGTAATCATTAAATCTAAAAAAATATTTCTAGATGGTTATGGATAGCCACTGATAGGTAATTAAACATAGCGACAAGCTTTTATTATCCCATAAATTGTATATAATAAGGTTATAAGTTGATAGTTAATATGTATAAGGTTAAAATTATTTTATTCTTTTTAGAGCGTTTAAATAAAAGCTTCTTTAAAAAAGTTTTTTTCTTTAAATTATTTATTAAATTCTACGCAGACAATGACAAGCAGCTACTCTATACCTTCATCTATGCATATATATAAAATTGACATTCATATCTCGCATTAGCTAGTATGCGAGGCCAGTAATAAGAAGTGAAGTGACATTCATATGAATATATACATAGGTACGGAAACACTAAAATATATATTTTTTACAATTTTCGTCCATCTATCTGTTTGTTCTGGGTAATTTCTGATATGGCTGAACTGATTTTGACGGGGTTTTTTATTGGTAGGTAGCTGGTGTGATTTTATTTTGCGTATATATATATATATATATTTTATTTGTTTATCAATACATTAAAAAAAACACATAGTTTTAATCAACATTGCAGTTACATCAAAATTAACCATCTAAAATATTGTGAATAATTTTAAATGAGTTTCAATTATATATGTAACTCTCATCGTATATACGATACACCGATTTTCTTGACGGTATCTGAGTAAAGTTTTTAGGTAGAAAAATCTTTGTTTTTGGATCTCATGCCGCTCTATAATAACACGTCTGTTATCCACAATTTTTCGCCATTTGTATCCCAACTTTAACAAAGCTGTACGCAGAGTCGAAATACTTCCATCATAGTTTAGTTTATCCTAAAATATTCTATTCAATATTAGCAAAGTATGTGATTCGCGATGTTCTAAATGGTAATTTTGAATAGTGGAACGTATAACATCAACGTTAAAGTTGTGTCTAATTTTAACTTCTATAAACGTTAACATGTTTATTTCTCAAACTTTTTTACGGCCTTTATGCGGAGATTCAAATATAGGGCCAGATGCTTTACCTTCAGCCAATATATTGATCCTTACTGCCATTGATGTTCTTTCCCGTACGCTATTTAAATGTTCGCTTAATTTGGATACTAAAATTGGACTTGCACTGCATACTGGATCACTTACTGGTCCAATATATCTCTCGCATCTATTTTCAGAAATTCGTATACCTTAGCAATAGTTTCTCGAGTCTAAAACATTAATATGTAAGTTTCAACTAGAATAAATAAAATCAGATTCGTATATAGAAACATAATATCTAATATATTATAAAAAATAATTACTTGACTCCTTAAAAGCTTTCTCCGTGAAGAACTTGACATTTTCGTGAACGACTGTACCCGTGAGAAAAAGCGACAATAGCACGTCTTGCACAGATGACGACGTGCGCGTCAATGCAACACGAAAGAAAATTGTATACTTACAAGCGCACGCACACATAGGGCCACGCGCACTACTGAGTTGAACTATCTGTAAAGACATTGAGATGCTGAATTTGTCACATAGATAAAAGTGTGAGAGCGTTAAATTGTATTGTGATATCTCTTAATTGTTATACTAGTTGTCTGATACTGTGTCCAGTCATCTACTGCGGTTAACCGCTAGATATGTGGCCGACGTTTGTGTCTTGTTTGTATTGCATGCTTCTAGCGAAACATATGCAGGAAGATGGCGTATCTGCCATGATTTTGACTCTTGAAAGTTTTGGATTGTTTCTTTGGGTTAAATAATAGCTGTTTCAAAATCAAAATCAAAATGTCATTTATTCAATTCAGGTCATTAAAGACACTTATGAAGGTCAATGAGCACTTATGAAGGTCAATTTTTTTTTATGGTTTAGGAGGGCAAACGAGCAGGCGTGTTACCTGATGGTAAGCAACCAACGCCGCCCATGGACACCAGCAACACATATAGTGTTACTGTTGCGATGCCGACCTTTAAAGGATAGGGGATAGGAAAGTACGGGGAAGGGGGGTGGGCCTCCGGGTACCTCTCTCACCGAACGAAACGCGGCATGAGCCACTTTACGTCGGTCTTCTGAGAGGTCGTGGTATTTCACCGGTACAGCCGGCCCATTCATGCAGCGAACTGCTTGGCTCTACCACTGTCAATAAAAGGTTTTGTAAATAAAAAATTCAAGGATTAGTAAAAGATATGCCTAACAAACCCTACTTAATAAAAAATGTTGACACTTATCGCTCGATTAATATATGGCATCAAATTTGAAGTGAATTCACTGGCCAAGGAAGTCCAGTCATTATTGCATTTGTGAGAAAGGGTAGTAAACAAGCAAGCGGGCCACCTGGTGATAATCGACTAGTGCCACCTGTGAACGTTTGCAACACCTAGAGGGGTAAATTTGTTTGGCCTAGCCTTTAAGATAAAATGGGAATGACGGCAGCCTCAGAATACTTCTACCGAATGAAATGCACCATAAGCCTGCACTATAACCTGTCGAGCCGGCTCATTCATGCATCGAGCAGCGTGGTTGAAGAAATAGTTCGCCTATTGCGCCACAAGGTAGTATGAAAATTTAAGTATTCCTAGTTTAAGTCTCGCTATGGAGAACTCGATTTATACTGAGTAGATCTTAAAGAAGGTAAGAGTCATGGAGACCGGCATAAAAAAGTAGGCAATTTTGTTGAAAAAGCTACCGATTTATGTAAGATTTGAGACAATTTTGAATTAAGGGAATGCACAAAAAGCTGTAGAGCATATATAGCTGTGATAATGGCGTATTGTAAGCTATAGAATATAAAACAGCTAGTAATATTTAGATTACAATACATTATTACTAAATCGTAAGGTCTCGTAGTCGAGCACCCCGCTTCTGAATAATAATAATATCTTTACTAATTCACCCAATTCACATCTCACAAGTTAGGTGTAACATTCAAATAAGACAGTTGCCTTGCGAGTGTTCGGAGTCTGTACTAGGTCGAAACCTGTCCCACAAAACTCCAGGCTCCCTCTACAAATGAGTGACAGACCTAATATCTAAGTTTAGGATGAGTGCGTTCCAATTTTGTGCAGCTATATGTTTTAATTTTTTTATAAGATTCATTTTATTAAAACAATAACAAATCAGGAAAAAAGTTAAACAATAATAGAAAATCAATTATATAACATCAGAACCCCATTCCTAAGCTTCTCATCTGGTGCATGCTTACTTGTATGCTGGCGTGGTATATTGTACCTTTATCATGGATATTTTTGGTTCGGTGGTGAGTGGTTTTTAGTATGTGAGTGTGCAAGTGAGTGCATGGGTGCATGTGCGCGATTGGATTTATGCTTTGGAAGAGAGATTATGCTGAAAACAAGTTACACGGGAATCGTTAAAAGGCTCTCTATTTCATCATAGGCCAGTCAATAATGATTTTTTTTTATGGAATAGGAGGGCAAACGAGCATACGTGTCACCTGATGGTAAGCAACCAACGCCGCCCATGGACACCAGCAACACATATAGTGTTACTGTTGCGTTGCCGACCTTTAAGGGATAGGGGATAGGAAAGGATGGGGAAGGGGTGGGCCTCCGGGTACCTCTCTCACCGAACGAAACGCGGCATGAGCCACTTTACGTCGGTCTTCTGAGAGGTCGTGGTATTTCACCGGTCGAGCCGGCCCATTCATGCGGCCCATGCGGCCCATTTATAACGGGATAAGGTTTTAACATTTACATTGCCAGGCCTTAATAGGCAGTTATAAATGCGTGGCGCGACGAAGTTATATTGCCGTTGGGCCAACGAAGTCTTTGTGCTGGGCACTGGACAACACGAGTATCTAGCGTTTGTCTGAGGGAGGTTTGAGACTTCAATGCAGTGGTACCTTGAGAGGACTCGCAAAAGAAATAATTTTCTTACAGAATCCAGAGGGTTCGATTCCCTTTTTTCCGAAGTTATATGCCGAGTATGGGAATAGGTTCGCCACCTATTCAAATTGGGACGTAAACATAACGGCGAGACGAGGCTTGACAGCCGCTGCCTTCACCTTCGGGTAGAAAAGACGTATAGTTATGTTTATGTTTACAATTATTAAAATATTTATAACAGAAATTGTGTGTATGTGTTTACGTCATACTAAATATGTATTCCGAAGAGACACTTATACTATTCAACGTTCATAAATCCAGTGCAGCTAATGTTCAGAAGGCGTGGTTTGCACCCGTACATCAACCACTCCGGGTCATCCTTCTAATTTACAGCCTCACCCTCAGGCTTTAATGCTCTCATACAGGATTATGGCTCATCGAAAGGTATCACAATGGACCAAATTGATTTACAATAGTCGTACTAAGCTTAAGTGTTAAGCTTATGCTTAAATATGACTTATACGTAGCTAGCTACACCATAGCCCGTATACTGTAGACAAGTGTAAGGCATCAGCCTCTCCAGACGTTTGTGAAGCTTATTAGTTACTATTGGTCTATCACTAACAAATAAATTGGGTAAAATGTATTAAACTTTTTTTGGAATCTATTTGTAATACATAATCTAAATTATTTACAAAGCAACATTTATGGCAATAGTTACCTCGCATATGTTATGGGATCAACAGAAATCAATTGTCATTTTCATGAATACTTACGATGCTTAAATATTTGGGCAATAACAGTGTGAAGGGAAAAAAATGTGCGTAGAGCACCTCTGCGCTTATGCTTTTTAGATCCAATATGGTGGAACAGATATTTTAAATGCATTTCTATAATATGTGCCTCAAATTAAATAGCTTGTTGGAGAACTTAAAAAATAATGTGACGTCATTCTTAATCCCATATGGCAGATCATCCAAAAATAATACTACCAAATTCTACCTAGATCCAGATAAATATTAATACTAAGTTTGGTATTAATATTAATAAAACCCGCCCGTCGTAATGAGAGCTTTTCTTGCATTTATTATGTTATAAAAGATTCACATAAGAAATTAGATTGGTTACCCATATTGTAGAAAAGCATTAACATATCTCTTTATGAGCGGTCCTGGTATTTCACCGGTCGAGCCTGCCCATTCATGCAGAGATCTTTCAACTCAATAGGTCAAAGATATCTACTTCAAAATTGTGTTCTAAAATTCAACCGAACAAACATATGTCGGTATGTATGTAAGTATTTATATACATAAAATAAAAATAACTGAATTAAACTGAGTAATACCTCTGTAATATCAATTACGAGTATTTATGAGTAATATAGTATCACCACCCGCTACTAGATAACTATGTACAGTTTTTAAAAGTCGCTACGTAAATTTTCTTAGTT
The DNA here is from genome assembly GCA_905147225.2 of Euproctis similis. Lineage (NCBI taxonomy): Eukaryota > Metazoa > Arthropoda > Insecta > Lepidoptera > Erebidae > Euproctis > Euproctis similis. The sequence continues at coordinate 3,330,360 of LR990113.1, read as the reverse complement.
GGTTATTATTTTGACCGGTTTATTTAAATTACTTTTTGCAGCTGCAAGGCGTTAAACGATTGCAAGAGAGATTAGAAGTTCCACTTCAAAAAAGCGAAAAACTGTTCGATTTTTGAATCGAGCACGTGAAAAATTTAACCAAACTCATAGAAAATATAAAGTTTGAAACACAAAATACTATTACTAAGTAGCTAATATACAACAGTGTTTTTATACATTGGCTAAGCCAAGAACAGCATACCTCTGCTGCTAAGTTGGTATATTGTCTCTCATAAAAACTTTTTTCATTATCCTGTGTATAGGAAGCTTATTGAAAATAACGGTGTCGCGGGCTCTCTTTTGTTTTATTGTAAATTGCCTGCGCTACAACAGTTTAATGTTTTTACCTATAGTATATATTTTTATTTTAATATTTGGTTTAGTAGATCGTGTTATTTTAGCACATGATACTTCATTTGCTAAAATTAATTAATTAATCGTAGTATTGATAGAGGTCAAGCATGGTGACTTTTATTAGATATAATTGGCCAACAATATTTTGTCTAAATAAATGTCTAAAACTTTAATAAAACCTTGAATTTTAAATTCATTTTTTGATTTCTGATTTTTGAATTTTAATTTTGATTTCATGTAAAGCTTAAGTAACTGTCAAGTTGAATTCCTCAATCTTGCCTATGGTTATGAAAAACATCAATTAAAAACCTATCATACAAAAAAACTTTTAATAATGATTAAATAATAAATGTAATGTTGCAATATATTTTATAATTTAGTTATATTAAAAAGACATAATCCAAACTTTATATCAATTACTCAATGGTACGATCCCTCTTTTTTCTTTGCGCTATAGCTTCTGTTTCACCTAAAGTAGAAGGTAGATCTGTGTTCTTCGTATACGGCAATGGATAACATAGTGCTGCACCTAATATAGCAGAAAGTCCAAAAATAGCTCCACATATAGTGGTATCCGTGGCGTTAACAACTGGTGCAGTGATCTGACCAACTCTTGTGAGTACAGACAAAATACCCATAACTGAACTTCTTACCACAGTTGGAAACAATTCAACCCCGTATAAAAATACTGTTAACAAAGACATCAAACAAAATGTATTCCCCAAACAAGCAAATATCATTCTCGTTATCGTTAAATTATCTGGCAAACATATTACTATTATCAATAATATACCGGATAGTAAATGTGTTAACATTAAAAAGGTTCTTCTACTGAATACCCTTAAGAAATATATAGCAGCAAGTGTACCAGGTATTAGTATTACTCCAGATATAGCAACATTTTTATGTATATCGCCACTCATCCTGCCAATGTATTGGGATACTCCGTAATATCCCATGCCACATATGAAAAATATAATAGACATGCAGATGAAGTTCACAGTCAGAGTTTTATATTTGAATATATCCCAGAAATTTATTTTCTCTTGCACTTGTGATGGTTGAGAGGCAATGTATAATTCGGTTTCCGTTCGAATTGTGTCCTCGGATATTGTTTCACCGTTGCTGTCAATAAATTATGTTACAATTTTGATGAACTATATTAAAATAATATTAAGGCAGGTCTAGTGAGAATTTCTAGTGCATCTACAAACAGTACTGCTTATATATCACACAAACAGAGGCTCGAATAATAAATAGCTTCCAGTTTGATAGAAAACCTAGCCAAATGTATAGACAAAGCAAACTAGAAAAGTGTAATGGAATACAAAAAAAATATGTTATTACTTTATTTATAAATAAGACACATTGTATTAAAGGCATATATACATATTTTTTTAGCTGTTTTGGGTTGAGACTCTAGGGGCATGGAGTCCGATTCTCGTCCCCTCTATAGAGATCTTGCAAAGAGACTGGTTGAGGTCTCTCGCGACCAGAAGGCTGGTCTATTCTTCACACTGAGGATTAGCATTGCCATTCAGCGTGGCAATGCCTGTCTTCTATTTTGTATGTGTATTTTTTTAGTTTATGACTTAGTTAAAAAAGTAGGTAATCAATATTTTACTTACAATTCTCCGATTTTTTGCAATACGGTGATACCTTCATTAATTTTTCCAGTGTCTAATAACCACTTAGGTGATTCATATATCAATATGCATAAAAGAACACAAAATAATATGGGTATTGATATAGCGTTTTGGAACTGTTGAAAGTCTCTCAATAAATATGATATACCGGCCATCGTTGTGTGACCTATATTGAGTGGTATGTGGTAAATTGCGGATATCATATCTCTATGTTTTTTGCTGCAATATTCAACAACCAGTACGTAGGAAGTAACAATGGCACCTCCCACTGAGACACCTTCCAGACACCTCATCACGATGTAGCTTGTCACTGTGTACATCGTGGTGGTCAGACATCCAAATATGCCGATGAGGAAAAGGCATATAGTAAACATCTTAAGGCGACCGTACCTGAAATAATAGTACTATATTCAAGAAATTATCTTCCTAATTATACGTAAATATTTACTTCTTAGATTTTCGCGGATCATATTCATAACATTGGAACAACTTACACGTACTATATCGCGTTTATTTAGAACTTATTTTTTATTTATTTCCCGACGTTTTGCACGTCAGAAAACAAAATAATGAAGAATTTTGAATAATAGTACTACCTATAGCCCGTCTAAAATGAAATAATAATCAGTTTTGAAGAACAGCCGCTGAGTTTTTTTGCTGGGTTTTTCTCAGAACTCGCCGCGTTTTTGACCCAGTGGTAGATTTTTCAACAAATATTTACCTTACCTTTAAATTTAAAACCAATCAATATTTAATAATAGTCATACTTTGATTTCAACTAACTTAGAAAAATAAGACAATTATCTAATAATTAAAAATAACAAATGTTACCTATTAAATCATACAACAAAGGATCTTTACAAACAAAAAAAAATCTTTTGCGCAAATTACACCTCAAAACACCTACTCGTTAACCAAGAAAACAGGCGTACGGTCTAATAAATATACAACCCTCAATAACTAATCTTAGTCAGTACGCCGCTCTGCTCAGACGTTGTAGACAATATAATGGAATATCTAAAATTCGCGACATAGAACATTTCGAATGCTCTGCCAAAATTCGAAAATCTATTAAAACCTATTATTAAATAGTAACTTAGGTTATATATAAATATTGTATTTATGGAGCTTGTAACAACGTAACTTCATACGTACAAGACATGTTAGTATTTAGTGCTTGTTAATGCTTATAAGATTGTATGTGTATATCCTTTGTTGGTGGACCAATAAATAAGAAAAAAAAAATCTTTAGTAAATATATTTTTATAAATAAATGTTTAGTTTTGTTTCATGGTCTGATGTGGGTTACCAATAGTAAACATAACTTCACAGTCCCTTTCAGGGTAAGCGGAGAATACCGAGCGCCATAAGGCATGATTTTTTACACACTTTATTAATCTTTTTGACTTTCAGAACTCTTGTCAAACACGCTCGTCTGTTTTTAAAGCTCCTGATATCACACGTTTTTAATTATCTTATTTCTTATTCCGAAGAAACTCTTTTTGTACCTGTAGAAATGTTTTATAACCAGTCTGGTGATGTTCTTGGTGGTTATGTTCTACTTCTTGTCTACCTTGAAGTACTTAACTGACGCTATATTGATTACAACCATTGGCGTTTTTTATCATTCTCGAAATAGCAAATGTAGGTGGTTTAACGTTGTCCTATATTCATTAGGATGTAAATTAGAACACCCCACTGTTTCTAATTCTATTTGAAATATAAAGGATTAACTTATTACGACATAAACCACAAAACTTGTCTGGTTCTGAACCGAGTTTGTTTTTGGAAGTCATTTATACTAATATTATAAAGCGCTAGATTTTGTTAGTTTAAATGCGCTTATCTTAAGAAATACTTAATGACCGGATTTTGAAAATACCTTTATATGTTAAATTGCTTTTTTATGTCATAAGCGGGCAAACGAGCAAGCGTGTCACCTAACGGGAATAGCGAAAGAAAAAGGAATGCGTTGGACCTCCGGACACCTTTCGCAGCAAGCGAAACGCGCCATGAGCCACTTTACGTCATAGATATCGTCAAGTTACAATCAATAGGATTGAAGCACTAATCTTTTTAGTGATAAAGGTATATATTATGACGAAACAAAATTAAAACACTTAAATGTTTCTATAGCAAAAAAAGCGTCATTAAGAGATTACCTGTCAGCCAAAAATCCAAATGTCAGGGAACCAATCACCGCTCCCACGTGCAATACACTTTGGACCAAACTAATGACCCATGTATTTTCACAATATATGTCATATTTAGTTTGTATGGTCTCCGTAAAAACACTTCTATCCCAGGATGGTTCATTACAGGGACAATGGTTTTTTACACCGTCACATTCAAAATCCATTGCCGGCGAAATGAATATAAGATTCATGACGTGCCAGTAAATCGGTATTTTGCAAAGGAATAATATAGAGAAGCATAAATAATGATAGCGAGTTATACGATCAAAATGAATTTCAATGGGATGTTTTGGTTTTACCATTTTGACGGAATTTAATATAAATATAGGCACTAATCGCGATGGTTTCTCTCTTTCAAAATAATGTTGTACTATGCGATAGTACAAAAAAATACACATAGACAATCATTTTCGTTTCTATTTATGGCATGCAAACGATTATGCGGGTCAACTGATAGTAAGATACTAGTGTGGCACATGGACATGCAGTTGCGTTGCCCTGCTTCAAACTGATGAGGAGTGGGATTGGAAGAGAAGAGGGATAGAAGATGGTTCTCCTGTAGAAGTCCCCCTGAAGGTGTAACGAAGATGGGACACCTCTTTGAACGAACGAGATGTGTCATGAACCACCTTACGTCCATATTCGGAGAGATAGTTGTATATCGTTTGACGAGCCTCGTTGTGCAGTGGTAAAGCTACCGACTGCAGAATCGAGGTTGGTGGGTTTGATTCCCACCCGATTACAAATATTTGTGACAAGCATGAATGTTTATATGGCGTCTGGGTGTTTTTCTATGTATTATAAGTATGTATTTAGAACAGAAAAGTATATATATACACTCGAGAGCAATGAATCCGGGTCACTTAAAGAATCTTAAAAATCTCGGAAACTAAAAATACTAGGTTAATGCAATAAATTGTATTTAATAGACAATGTAATACTCCTTAAATGAAGGTATTAAAACTTCTTAGTTATTGTAAAGTTATATCATAAAAAAATCAAATTTGAAAAAGGGCCACTTTCGAAGATGGAACTACGAAATTACAGCATTTGGTTTTGCTTTTGTTTGTAATCTGTCATTTATGTGGGTACATAAACCATGTTGATAGTGCTCTATATTCATTATTCAAGCTGAAATTATGTCGCTTACGCCTGAAGAATGCACCAGAATACTTACAATGCTGGAAACCGGCCGGAGTCAGCGCGATACAGCCAGGACTGTTGGTGTGTCGCTGTCAACAGTACAAAGAGTTCTCCGACGTTACGAAGAAACTGGTTCTAACCTACGCAGACCAGGAACGGGCAGAACCAGGTATACCACAGCACGAGAAGACCGATACTTGGTGAACACCATGCTTCGAAATCGCTTTCTCACAGGAACTGAACTCACCAATCAGTTTCGACGCCTCGGAGGAAGTAACCCAAGTGCATGGACAGTAAGACGTCGGCTTGCTGAATCTAACTTAAAACCCCTTAGACCTGCAAACGGCCCTAAACTGGAGCGTGGGCATCGTATTTCAAGACTAAGATATGCCCAGAGCCACGTAAATTGGAGTATTGAAGATTGGTCAAAAGTTATGTTCTCCGACGAATCAAAATTTATGCTCTACAAGGACGATGGAAGACACAGAGTGTATCGAAGACCAGGGGAAAGATTCAAGCAAGCATGCATCGAGGAAAAAGTAGCCTACGGTGGTGGGTCTGTACTTGTGTGGGCCGGAATTTCTTCTGAAAGTCGCACAGAGCTGGTGATCATAGAAAACGGCTCTTTAACTAGCGTAAGATATGTGGAAGAAATCCTCAATGATCACGTTGGTCCATTTATGGTCAATTTAGGTGAGGATGCTATATTTATGCATGACAATGCCCGACCTCATACAGGTAGGATTGTGAATGACTACCTTCAAGAGATGAACATTACTCGTATGGAGTGGCCAGCGCGCAGCCCGGATATCAACCCGATCGAGCATGCTTGGGACGAGCTAGGCAGATGCGTAAAACAACGAAACCCTCCCCCAATCACGCTTCGTGAGCTCAAAATTGCTCTCACAGAGGAATGGGAGAATATTCCCCAAAATCGTATAAGGAACTTGGTGTACAGCATGCCAAACCGCGTAAACGCAGTAATGGAAGCACGAGGAGGCAATACGAAGTATTAAAATTCAAGAAAATCGTAATAAAGTTCAAAAATTTCATGTTTCCTATTTTTGTTTTAAGGAGAGATCAGCAGATTTTTTCTTTATGTAATTTTGTGTTAATAAAATGTATGGTGACTCATATTTTTTTTACTTTCATTTAAGGAGTATTACATTGTCTATTAAATACAATTTATTGCATTAACCTATCATTTTTAGTTTCCGAGATTTTTAACATTCTTTAAGTGACCCGGATTCATTGCTCTCGAGAGTATATATATGTATTATTATCCGTTTGCAGCATTTGGTTGCTTAGTTTGGAACTAGAGGGCGCTGTGTGATTTGCGTCCAAGATATCATTATTATTATAAAATCGAGCTGGCCCATTCATGCAGAGAACCAGAACTCTACTCTATGGCTCTACTACTACTTTTTTTTTTTTTTTTTTTACGCGAGGAAGTCCTCCCCGCCGTCGCCTCCCCTCTGTCACGAGGGGGAGCTCATCCTCGGGGAGCCTCGGCGAGGCTCCCCCGGGCGGGGCGGCTCCAACCGCGCGCTGTAAAGAGGCGCGCGGCCGGCGGCGCCCCCGACGACCCTCCCCGGCCGCACCGGGGGGTCATCCTTCCCGGGCCGCGACCCGGACGCACCCGCGGGGTGTGCGCCCTCGCAGCCCGTTGGCAGCTGCGATCACTGAGCTCGCCGCCGCCGCCTTCGAGCGGGATCGGCTCTCTCCCGATCCCGCTCGGCGGCCTCCTACTGGAGCATGACTGCTTCGCAGAAGGAGACCACAGCTCTCCACTCCTCCTCGCCCGCCAGCATTGCCGCGACCAACGCCGGCGGGGACAAGTCTCGCCCGATCCCGTCGACCAGGACTCGGCGCTCGTCCGCCCAGGCCGGGCAGACCTCCAGCGTGTGCTGGGCCGAGTCCAGGTCGCATGCGCAATGGTGGCATCTCGCCGTCTCTTCACGTTTTATTCGACTCAGATACTCACCGAAGCACCCGTGCCCGGTGAGTATCTGAGTCAAACTGTAGGTGACAGTGCCCCATTTACGGAGCACCCAGGCCTCGAGGTGGGGCAGGACGGCCCCGACGGCGCGTGAACGCGTACCGCCCTGGAGGACCAACGCGTCGCGCCAGTCCCCCAGGACCCGCCGGAAGGCCTCCCGCCTCCGCACTTCGTGTCCTCCCTCCCCGGCCGAGATCGTACGCGGCTGCGTACATCTCGGCCAGGATGATGAAAGGGTGGATAACTCGCGAGGACCGTCGCCGCCTCGTATGAGATGGTACGGTAGCCCCGCACGATCCGTATGGCCATGATCCGCTCCAGGCTCCTCAGCAGAGCCCTGGAGCGGGAGGCCCCCGCGAGGTCTCGCGACCAAACGGGGGCCCCGTACAGGGCCACGGACCGCACGACCCCACCGTAGAGGCGGCGAACTCCCTCCCCCGGTCCCCCGAGGTTGGGCAGCAGGCGGTGTAAAGCGCCCGCCACCCGTCGCGCTCGGGGGACCATCCGTACGAAGTGCTCCTCGAAGCTCCAGCGGCTGTCCGGCTCTACTACTACCTACTCTAAAACACAACAACGTAATTGCAGGTCATTTGATTTATTGTGAATTTTGTTAATGCTTTACTCTAAACATATCATAAATACGAACTGTCGAGGAACTAAGTCCTCGGCACTAATTTTCTATTCGTTCATGTTGGCAATTATATTAACTACAAATAATCTTGTGATAGAAATTAAAAGAAATCACAACAAAACCAATTGATAATATTATAATAATCTCTTTTTTTCTCCCCATTTATTACCTAGAGATAGATGTTTTGATGAAGAAAATATTTTGAAAATTCATAAATATAAAGTTTAATTGACATACATAGATGCCTAGTAAAAATTAAATCAGTGTTTTTACCCTAGTTAAATAACAACTTTGTTTCCGGCAAGTCAATAGGTTCGCCACCTATTCCATTTGGAACGAAAATATAACGGCGAGTCGAGGATTAACAGCCACTGCTTACACCTTCAGGTAGAAAGTAATGTGATGTTATAATATTAAATTTGAAAGCGTAACCTAATTAATTGTGAACTCGTGTCGGCTATCATTGAAAAGGCTTTTAATATTTTATATCATCTCCAGTTTCAAAACAGGGGGTAATTAATTAATTATGAAAGGAACAGTGTTATAGGTAACGTTAAGAAGTAAAAATTTAAACAGTGGTAGCGAATGGGCTAGCTCAACTGATTGATCAAAATAACTTTCAGGATTATATCGCGTTTATTTATCACTCACCCATATTTATTTCCCGACGTTTTGAACTCTTTACAGAGATCATTTTCACGAGTGATGAACAAAAAGATGGTAGTTGTTCAAAAGCTATTTTCATTGATACAGAGAGCACCCACTTTTTGGAAATAAAAATCAACTTTTTGATTTTTATTTCCAAAAAGTGGGTGCTCTCTAGTTAAAAATATGATTTTTACTATTGGCAACCCACATCAGACCATGAGAACAAAAGTTAAATACTTATTTATAAGGTGCATTCATATATCCTGCTTCTAAAGATCCTTTGTTGTATGATTTATTATGTAAAAGTTGTTATTATTAAATTATTACAAATTATCTTATTTTTTAAGTTGGTTGAGATTAAAGTATAACTATTGTTTGATTTTTACTATTGGTAACCCACATCAGACCATGAGAACAAAAGTTAAATACTTATTTATAAGATGCATTCATATATCCTGCTTCTAAAGATCCTTTGTTGTATGATTTAATAAGTAAAAGTTGTTTTTATTAAATTATTACAACAAAGGATCTTTAGAAGCAGGATATATGAATGCATCTTATAAATAAGTATTTAACTTTTGTTCTCATGGTCTGATGTGGGTTACCAATAGTAAAAATCATATTTTTAACATCATATTTTTAACATCAACCACTTCTAAAGAAAATCGATGTAAAAAAGCTAATGCCGCTTCCAAGGTGTCGAAAAATCTACCCCATACATTTATTTCCTCATATCTATTCATTTTTAAATGCCGGAAACTCTACTGTGACCCTCTCGGCGTGGCAGACAATCCATGGGCAGCGCTAGGAACTTACCACCTGGTGATCTGCTGGTGATCGTTTGTCCGATTACTAATAAAAGATACACCATTCTTTTCAGTACCAAATTCCAACTTATTCAGTTCAGTTGTTTTGAATTAAATTAAGGATGGTCAGATAAATATATTATCTCTAAAAGTTAACAGTCTCGGTGGCGCAGTGGCTAGCACGCCTCTTCTGATTCAAGAAGTAGTGGGTTCAAATCCTGGCACACACCAATGACTTTTCGAAATTTTCTGAAGTTACGTGTGATAAATATCGATGACTGACAACTTTGTGCCCGGTATGGCAATAGGTTCGCCACCTATTCCATTTGGGACGTAAACATAACGGCGAGACGAGGCTTATCAGCCGCTGCCTACACCTTCGGGTAGAAAAAGGCGTGAAGTTATGTTATGTTATGTTATCTCTTAAAGTTATATTATTTTTGATTTTTGATAACCAATGACGTAAAGGGAAATTTTAAGTTTTTTTAACACTCTTACTTCGACATACCCGCATCTGCTTACACCAGCGAAGCATTGGGAAACGACAAGTATATACAAAATTTCTATTTAAATATCAAAAGTTAGATTACCTATATAATTGGTTCGTTACACATGATAAGTTACACATGATGAGAAATAAAATTTATTTGTAACTTCGGCGAAATAATTTCTCGCCCAAACAAGCAAAGTTCTGTTATAGGCAATAACACTCTCATTTCTAAATTGGACGATACAATATTGTCTATTAAAAAGAACTTCAAAGTTCGGATATAATATGTAATATATTTTTGTAAATTTATAAAAAAAAATAAAATTTATTTTTGTTGTCTCGGTGGCCCAGTGGTCGAGCACACGGCGTCTGATCCAGAGGTCCGGGTTCGATTCCTGATATTGGCTCACACCAATGACTTTTCGAAATTGTTTTCGGAAGTTATGTGTGATAAATATCGATGACTGACAACTTTGTGCCCGGTATGGCAATAGGTTCGCCACCTATTCCATTTGGGACATAACAGCAAGAGGAGGCGTGAAGGCGTGAAGTTATGTATGTATGTAATTTTTGTAACATAAATTTTATCATGTTATACTTGGCGTATTAGTCTAGTAGACCAGAATGTGGCTTCTTCTTAGGAGGTGGCGGGATTCAAACCTGACACATTTCGGCAATGTATTGGAATTTGTATGAGATACGAGAAAGAGAGCCGCAAAATAGAGAGGAGACAGAGAAAATTTCGACCTTCACTTACATGTTTTTTTATGGGATAGGAGGCTAAACGAGCAGACGTGTCACCTGATGGTGAGCAACCAACGCCGCCCATGGACACCAGCAGTACATATAGTGTTTCTTTCTAGTGCCGACCTTTAAGGGATAGAGGATAGGAAAGGATGGGAAAGGGGAGTGGGCCTCCGGGTACCACTCGCACCGAATGAAACGCGGCATGAGCCACTTTCCGTAGATCTTCTGAGAGGTCGTGGTATTTCACCGGTCGAGCATATTCATGCATCGAACGTTTGGCTCTACCTCTGTTATATAATTAATTAATTACATGTCAACAAATATCTACTAAAGATAAACATAACTGCACGCCTTTGTTACCCGAAGGTGTAGGCAGCGGCTGTTAAGCCTCGTCAACGTCTACGTCCCAAATAGGTGGCGAACCTATTGCCATACCGGGAACAAGGTTTCAGTCATCGATATTTATCACACTTAACTTCCGAAAACAATTTCGAAAAGTCATTGGTGTGAGCCAGTGTCAGGATCCGAACCCGAACCTCTAAATCAGAAGCCGTGTGCTCGACCACTGGCCCACTGAGACTATGAAATCTACTAAAATAGGTACAAATCTTGAGATATCCACACAAAAAATGGCGTCGACAACTGCGTCGGCTAAAATAAAGCTGATGCACAACTCTTATATGTTTGAATAAAAAAATCTTTCCCCATATGAAGCACTTAAAAGCATATCAATCAATTCTGACTGAGGCAGTGCCCGCGTCACACATTATCAAAGGCGTTACTTGGACGTCTTCCATTCAACGATATTTATTTCTCATCTAAACTGGATGTGAAAATAATATTTTATTATTTTCTAATTAAATTTGACTAAGCAGAGCAAAAGCAGGAGAAAGTGGTAGTCGAGAACGGTCACGACACACTCTCCATGATTATATTTAACGTGTCATTGTGGAACATGGTTGCAGGAGCCTTGAAAGCCGACGAAGTTTTATGACAAAATTTATAAAAGTCGATGATTTGAGTAAGGTATATGAATCGTGTCTTATGGCGCTAGATTCTTCTCTATCTACACTGCAATGGACTTGAAGCGAAGTGAAGTGAGTAAGTAATATTTCTTCATGCTCCTGGTGATAATGATTAAAAAAATATCTGATCCTATGGATGAGATCTTGATCCATTGCCAAATCATTCAAAGTGATTTTATTAAAGACAGTATACTAGACGGAATTGAGGAGGTTCTATCCAGTTTTCAAACTATACCATTATAACACCTGTGTTATGAAACTACGGAACTTAAAAAAGGCGTATGGTGTTTTTTCTTCATATAAATGTTTACACTCCCTGACATTACCAATGTACCACGGGGCCGCTTTTATTTCATAAACATTTACAGATGTTAAATATCACCATTTTAAGTTCAAATCGTAGTTTTATTTATATTTTAAGTTATTGAATTATCACACAATATCTGATAATAATATAATGCTTTGCATATAATATAATATTACCCTATACAAAGCACTGAATGAACTATATAATAATCTTTCGTTATTGCACTCTTTTCACTCTTCCGATCCCACAAGGAAGTCAGTGCAAAGTTGTGTGTTATAGAAAAGCATATACCAAAATATTTATAACATTAAAACAACTTTCAGGATTATATCTATCTAATATATAAAATTCTCGAGTCTAGATGTGCGTAATTGAACTCCTCCGAAACGGCTTGACCGATTCTCATGAAATTTTATGTGCGTGTCGGGTAGGTCTGAGAATAGGACAACATCTTTTTTTCATCCCCCTAAATCACAAGGGTAGCCCACCCCTCAATTTTTTTTTTAATTTTTCGACATATTTCTGTTTCTTATTTTTTTTTATAAAACGGGATACAAAAATACATGCAACCCTAAATTTTCAACCCCTTACGATCAACCCCTATTTTTTAAATTTTATTTTTCGGCAAGACAACGTTTGCTGGGTCAGCTAGTATTATATATATTAAAAAAAAAAGTAATAAATAAACGCGATATAATCCTGAAAGTTGTTTTAATGTCATGAATGTGATTCGCGATAGTCTTAGAAATAAATATGTAAACCAAAATATTTATCTCGACACTAACACATCTAGTTAAACTAGTTCAATATACGTGAAATTTCTTACAAACTTATACGTGCCAACTGAAAATACTATTTGTAACTTAACCTACATTACTTAGGGTTCAAAAATGCTTATAAAATCGGTAAATGAAACTTTGTTTTCCGCTTAATGCTTTGAATGCTATCTTGGTAACACATATTCGTGCTGTTAGCAAATACTAGCGATTTGAAGGCATTTGCATCGATCTGATGGAAAACCGTAGAGCGCAGTCTGAAGCTAATATTATTTTCTTTACCCGCGACCCCGTGATTCAGAAGCTGGGTGCTCAACCACTGGACCACCGAGACTCACAAAATAATGACAAATCAACACAACGACAAATCATATAGGTTTCTCCAGTACATATGGACCAGGAATTTAATTTAATTTTTCATGGCATAATTTCCGCTGCCTACATCTGCAGATATTAAAATCGCGAAGATTAGAAGCGCAACGGGAAAGAAAATATAAAAAGAGGTGACGAAAATATCTTATTATGACAATCTTCGTTAATATTTATGTAGGTTGGAAGGTTTCCACTTCTTCGAGTTCCTTAAATGATGTATAATGCTTCATGCGTATATTTTTATTTTATTTATAAAAGATGGCTCTAATAGGCAAAGGTGGAGACAGAAATACATAATTGTCGAAAATTGTAAAACATTGAGCCCTATGTATTACAGTGCCTTTTTGGAATCGTAATAATGTAATCGACAATTCGAGGCTTAACGGCTGCTGCCTACGCCTATATGTGGAAGAGAACGTGAAGTTTTAATTAAGTCGCTAAGTTCACCGAGTGCTAAGTCTCGGTGGTCCAGAGGTCGAGCACCCCGCCTCTGAATCAAGAGGTCGCGGATTAGAATCCTGGCTCACACCTATGACCTTATTGACCTTATAGAAAATTCTTTTCGAAAGTTATGTGTGATTAATATCGATAACTGCAAACTTTGTGCCCGGTGCATGGCAACAACATTACGGCGAGTCGAGAATTAACAGCCGCTGCTTATAACTTCGGGTGGAAAAAGGTGTGAAGTTGTGATATTATTATGTTATTGTATTTAAAACGAAAGAATTGTTTACCAACTGTAAAAAATGTTAAAAGTACACCCTCGTTTGCATTCCAATGTTAGACTGTATGTTTGTTCATTGTTATGTATATTTATATATATATATATATATATATATATATATATATATATATATATATATATATATATATATATATATATATATAAATAACAAAACAAATATTAATGTAAAGTTAACGGCGTTCTGATGACAGTATGTTTGTATATGAAATAGGCGGGATTCAGAACTTGTTATAGGGGAATATGTGAGTAACCTGCGGAGCTTTAATTGGTTATTTCTTTTAAAAACTTCACTCTCTCTATACCGGTGGGTATTGGCAGCGACAACGATGCATCTACATCTAATAGATGGCAGTGTATTTTGATACAACGCGCTTAATTTTGTCGGTCTTAGTATCAGTACTCTCGTCCATGCCCCCGAATGGGAGGAAGACTGGACCAAGAGGGGGACCTCTTGGTCCAGTCTTGCTCCCATTCCTTTCTTATTGTAGAGCCATACTCTCTCCTTTGGCAGTCTCTCTATCGGGATTAACCCCGCAATCACCTTTTTTTTTCTACGCGAGGAAATGCTTTATGCACACCCCCGTCTGGGAACGGCAGGGGGTAGTGTGGGACTCCCAAAACAGTAAACTGCAATCCGATCCGATGGTTTACCCACTAAAACCTCGCGGTGACCTTCCTCCAGCGTTGGGGTGGTCCAGGATATGGTTAACCCCTCTGGTCCACCCCGCCGCCGCCCTCCCTCTGTCACGAGAGGTTGATCATACTCAGGGAGTCTCGGTGCGGCTCCCCCGGGCGGGGCGGCTCCGACCGCACGCTGTAAAGAGACGCGCGGCTGGCGTCGCCCCCGACGACCCTCCTCGGCCGCACAGGGGGGTCATCCTTCCCGGGCCGCGACCCGGGCGCACCCGCGGGGTGTGCGTCCTCGCGGCTCGTCGGCGGTGGCGATCACTGAGTTCGCCACCGCCGCCTTCGAGCGGGATCGGCTCTCTCCCGATTCCGCTCGGTGGCCTCCTTCTGGAGCATCACTGCTTCGCAGAAGGAGACCACGACCCTCCACTCCTCCTCTCCCGCCAGCATTGCCGCGATTAACGCCGGCGGGGACAAGTCCCGCCCGATCCCGTAGACCAGGACTCGATGCTCGGCCGCCCAGGCCGGGCAGACCTCCAGCGTGTGCTGGGCCGAGTCCAGGTTGGATGCGCAATGATGGCATCTCGCCGTCTCTTCACGTTTTATTCGACTCAGATACCCACCGAAGCACCCGTGCCCGGTAAGTATCTGAGTCAACCTGTAGGTGACAGTGCCCCATTTACGGAGCACCCAGGCCTCGAGGGGGGGCAGGACGGCCCCGACGGCGCGCTGACGCGCGCAGCCCTGGAGGACCAGCGCGTCACGCCAATCCCCTAGGAACCGCCGGAAGGCCTCCCATCTCCGCACTTCGTGACCCCTCGCGTCCGGGTCCCCCTCTCCCCGGCCGAGATCGTACGCGGCTGCGTACATCTCGGCCAGGATGATGAAGGGGGGGAACGCGTGAGGACCGTCGCCGCCTCGTACGATAACGCACGGTAGCCCCAAACGATATCGTACGGTAGCCCCGTACGATCCGTATGGCTTTCCACTCCAGGGTTCTGCTGAGGAGCCCATTCTCACGAAGTGCTCCTCGAAACTCCAGCAGCTGTCCAGGGTGAGGCCGAGGTACTTTATGTACCGCCCCACCGGGACAGCCGTGTCACCCACCTGGATCCCGGTGGTTCCCGGCCCCCGAGTGAGCCGGTGGAACCACAGCGCCTCACTTTTGTGAATCCCCACCTCCAGGCCAAGACCGCGGATCCGTCTGACGACGATACCCACCCCCAGCTCGGCGAACCTGAGCCTACACTCGAAGTCGGGCCCCGTGGCGACCACCAGAGTGTCGTCTGCGTAGCACACGACACTAACGCCACGGGGCAGACTGGTGCGGAGGACCGGATCGTATGCGAGGCTCCACAGCAGGGGCCCGAGCACAGACCCCTGCGGAACCCCGCACGAAACCTCCTTCCTCTTCCCGTCCCGTTCCGGTCGACATAGTCCACCCGTCTCTCCTGCAGGTAGGCCCCGATGACCGACCTTAGGTAGGGAGGCACCTCGTGGTATACGAGGGCCTCCCTGATGGCCGACCAAGGGAGGGTCCCGAAGGCGTTAACGATGTCTAGCGACACCGCCAGCGCGACCCCCGCGGTTCCGGGCCTGCACACGACGCACGGTGTCGATTGTGGAGCGCCGCTGCCGGAACCCGAACTGGCAGTCCGATATGTCCGGGCGCACCTGCGACAGGTGGCTGCTGATACGGGCGGAGATAACCCTTTCAAAGAGCTTCCCCGCCTCGTTCAGCAGGCATATCGGCCGGAACGACGACGGAGCGTCTCCGGTCCTCCCTTGCTTTCTGATCAGCACCAGCCTCGCCGACTTCCAGTCGAGGGGGAACACCCCGCGGCGGAGGTAGCTGGTGAACAGCTGCCTCCCCTAGTTCCCCAGGACTCCCAGAGTGAGCGCCAGGACCCGGCGCACCCCGCAATCACCTAAGCCGCATCCAGTGAGATTGTGCGATATGCTCCGCAGATCCTAATGGCGAGTTGCCTTTGAACTCTTGCGAACATTCCCTTATATTTGTCCATTCTCAAGGCCTTTTTCCATATCGGAGCCCCGTAAAGTATCACCGAATGGACGACAGATGCCAGCGTGCGCCTCTTGCTTGCTCTGGGACGACCTCCGAGCATTAACCGTCCTAAGGCAGCGCTCAGCTTCTCTGCCTTCCCTGTCGTATCCAAGATATGTTTGTCAAATTTCCAGCTTTTGTCAAGCCATATTCTCAGGTACTTTACCTTCTCCGTATTTTTTCCACTCACTCAGCATGACGGCTTCCGTTTCTTCAGGAGCAAGTTTGAGGCGCTTCTGCTACATCCAGTTACTTATTTTTCCGAGGGCATCATTGGCTCGGTTCATCAAGGCAGATTCATTTCGTGCTGTGACTACTAAGGCCAAGTCATCGACAAAGCCTACGATGTAGTTTCCCTCGCCATACTCCAACCTGAGCACCCTATCATAAAATATATTCCAGAGGGTTGGTCCAAGTTTGGAGCCTTGGGGCACTGCACTACTTGTCTCTAGAGTTTCCGTGTCCAATATGGTTCTATGATGGAGGTAGTTATTTATAATGTTCACTATATACTGAGGGAACCCCCTGCTTCTTATCTCTTCAATGATTATTTGGCATGACGCCGTGTTAAAAGCATTTCGCACGTCAAGTGCTATTAGTGCACATTTTTTACGTTAAAGTTATCAGTTAACTCTTCTTATAGCGTCGAGAGTGGATCTACCTCTTCTGAAGCCATACTGCTCTTCTGCCAAGGCACCACAAGTCTCTATCACCACCAACCGGGACGCGCCCGATGGGAGATCCAACAACTCCTCACGGGGTGGTCTCCTGTTGGAAAGTCACTATCGCCGCTCATAGAACCTGTAACACAGATAGTGCTACAGTTACGTTGCCAGTGGGATGGGAAAGGAGTAAAGAGGAAGGGAGGTTGGCCTCCGGATACATCTCTCACCGAACGATATACGGCATGAGCCACTTTACGTTTATATTCTGAGAAGTTGTGACGGCTCATTCGTGTTGTAAAAGTCAGTTAAAATAGAGAAATCCTATAGGTATGCAACACTACACGATATAATTACATCATTCGTCTTCAGATCTAAGTGAACCTATTAAGTTTCCCATTCACTTGTCAAGAAATGGAACAGTCGCAGACTTATTCTGTTGATTAAAATATGCCTATTTTACGCCTGATAAAAGTTAAACTTTAATAAAGAACTTGACATTCCACATATAACTTCACGACTTTTTCGACCCGAAGGTATAGGTAACGGCTGTTAAGCCTCGACTTGCCGTTATGTTCACGCCCCAAATAAAATAGGCGGCGAACCTATTGCCGGGCACAGGGTACAAAGTTGTCAGTCATCGATATTTATCGCACATAACTTTCGAAAAGAATTTGGAAAAGCCATTGGTGTGAGCCCGGATTTAAACACTTCGAACTTTTTGATTTAGAAGCGGGGTGCTCGACCGCTGGACCAACGAGACCGACAGAATATTAAGTCATAGAAAAACATAAATAAAAATAATAATTTAAAAAGTCTGCACGCAATCAAAATAAAAATCTCAAACATTTTTAAATTTTGTTCAGAATATGTCTTCACAGGAAACGTCTCTAAAGTGCATTGTCGTCTTTCCGTCTTTTGTCTTAATGTGAGCCAACAGCTACAGGTCTATACACACACACACAAACAAAACCCTTTGGTAACCTTATGGAAATACATTTAGAAAAACGAAATAAATATAAAAATGTACAAAGTCAAAAAGTATCTTGCCATTTATTTTTTTATGGTATAGGGGGCAAACCAGCAGGCGTGTCACCTGATGGTGAGCAACAAACACCACCCATGGACACCTGAACACATATAGTATACAGTTGCGCTGCCGGTCCTTACCATGAGATATGGAAGGGGTCGGAAGTGGGATAGGAAGGAAAGAGGAAAATGGGTTAGACCTCCAGATACCTTTTTCACCGAGCGAAACGCGGTAAGAGCCACTTTACGCCGGTATTCTGAGAGGTCGTGGTATTTCACCTGTCGATTCATACAGCGAACTGCCTGGCTCTACGACTGTTAAATAAAGTAAGTAAATAACACTAATTCGTCAAGCTAACAGTTTCAAGGTTGTTAATTTATATATTTTAAAAATTACTTGTTCTACGATATTTCCAGTTTATAGACATACTAGCCGACCCAGCGAACCTTGTTTCGCATTAAAAGCATTTGCGTTGAAAATTATCACTTTTTATTTACTAAATTATACATACAAACCACCCCGTTGACACCCTCTATCTATTTGAAAAAACCGCAAAATCTGTTCCTTAGTTTCAAAGATCTAACAGTGGAAAGCGACTTTGTATCATACTGTGTAATGATTACATAATTGTAATGAAATGTCATTTCATTATCACAAAATTTTGCCGGAATTTAAAGCGGTCCAAGAATTTCATAGGGGCACATCGGAGCAACGTTAAATAAAATGGCGGGTTGATGTACAGATTACTTTTCACTGTAATTTATATTAACTTATAGAGAATATAATTGAGAAGGCGATATTACATACATACATAACTTCACTCCAAATATCATGCGGGGTAAGCAGAGAAGACAGGGCGCCATAAGCCACGATTCTGACACGCTTCACTCGCTTCGTTGACTTTCATAACTCTTTTCAGGCCCGCGCGTCGATTTTAAACATAACATCACCTTCCACCAGAACACGTTCTGTCAGGTCGTGGAATGTGTATCTCGGCTGGACTCCTGCATCTATCGGCTTTTGCACTGTATATCTGCTTATTCAGTCTTGCAACATCCATTCTGTCTACATGTCCGAACCATCTAAGTATACCCTTTTTTACTTTTATATCGACTCTCTCTTTCAATCCAACTTCCTTCCTTACAACCTTATTGTCGACGTGGTCACCGAGAGTCACTCCGCAGATTTTGCGCAGTACCCTCACTTCTACCGTGTTAATCCTACTTTTATCCCACTTTGCCATACTCTGGCGATATAATAGGCGATATTATTGAACTTCAAATGTCGTTTTTTGTATTTTCAGATAAGAAATTTAATGATAACAATTGTAATTCTGTACTCTGATTGTTATTATTTAAATACGCTATTTATTTAGACACTTTCTTATGAAATAAAAATCTTTGTATTTTCAGAGAAACAATTTGGTTAACATACTATATATAAATTTGTCGGTGCGTGGACTGGCGCCATCTGTACAGTATTGACGAACCACTTTTGGTTTCATAACTCATTATAATACTAGCCTACGCAGTGATTAGTAAATAGCCGATCACGTGAGCCGAGTTTATCCGAACTACTATCAATCGGTTACCCATCGTTAACAAAATTCGCAGATGTATGACTTCTAAGGACTTCGGCGAGGTGGACGAACAGCCGCCCAGACCGAAGTTCCTCTCATTGGACGTACTTAGGTAGTTACTGTCGCCTCTCGACAGCACTACTTTACTAAGTATTGTCGTTGAGACGCGACAGTCAATACCAATGTAGTAATAATGTACAGGGCATATTTTGCAACAATATTTGTTTAATGATAAAATGGGGCAAATGAGACGTGCGGGTCACCTGGAGAAAAGCGACCACGGCCACCCATGTTATATCAGCGTTGCCGGTCTATAAGATAGGAATAGGCTCGTTTCTTGAAGGTTCCTAGGTCGTAGCGGCCCGAGAATACCGTTGCCGGCTGCTGGTTCCATATAGGAGCAGTGCGTGACGGCTGAAACGCACTGACGTTGATCACCAATCATTAAGCCAATGCTATTTCTGCTGATTGTTTCAGTTTTATTTATCAGATTTTTTGGGAGCTATGCCAGTACATGGTGGTCATCTACCACTGCTTGGGCCAGTTGTAACACACATACCTAATTACATCTTTCACACATACACTCTCGCGCTCTCTATTTCCGACCAATAAATAAGGCAGTCAGACTTCTTTTCAAAAAGCCCGTATGATTTATTTGAAAGACAGTGACAGTGTAAAAGTAAGAAAGGAAATGCTCCGATCGTACGGACATGTAAAAAATGGACGATGCAAGATTGACTAAGCAGATATACAATGCAAAAGCGGATGGATGCAGGAGTCGAGGACGGCAAAGGCACACATTCCATGATCGAATAGAACGTGTTCTTTGAGAAGGTGATGTCAGAAGTCTCAAAAATCGACGCGCGTGCAAGAAAAGAGTTAAGAAAGTCAACAAAGTGATTGAAGCGTGTAAGAATCGTGCCTCATGACGCGCTATTCCCTCTGCCTACCCCACAAGGTATTTAGCATGAAGTTATGTATATGTGTGAGTATGTGTATGTAATTCATCTGAAGCTGTCGTCAAACAGCACAATAACCGTGTGCAAATTAATAATATATGCCACAGTAAATCACACCGCTGTGAAATTCGTGAATTTCAATTTATTTCATACTGACTTATATCCTCCGGGAATATTCAGCGGGCTATTCATCAATATTTTAATTTGAATCTATCAATGTATTTCATGTATAACTGTGTATTCAAATATTATTTTACCAGGTACAAAGCCACTAAAACTAACAGCAGAAAACGTTACATGTACGAAGTAAAGTGTATTAATTGATTTATCTGTTACGATACATATTATCTTTAATGTGACTATTGGTATTAGTTATTGAATTTAATGATAAAGTAAAACTTTAATTAAAGTGAAACTGCAATATATATATTATATATATATCTCATAGACGTCTCAAATCTTTTCGTCCATCTGTCTCATTTCGCATGTTGTATAAAGAAGCGTAAGGTATATTGTGTGGTTGCGTATTAACGGCCGAAACCAATAATCAATCCCAATCCGAATTTTGCTATCTAAGATTAATATTTCAATCCATTTCTACTAATAAGCGTGCCAATAATTAATCCATGGATTGATTTTGTTTGGGGAATCGATCGACAGATACACAATAATCTCAGATTGGCTGCAATCTTCAATTAGTGATTGGTTATTGGTTTCGGCCGTATGTGTTGTCCGGTCTCGCTTCCGACTCCTATATTTCGGAACAGCCTAACATCTGACCGTGTGATTTATTATTTTAACTTAAATTTCACTTTTTGCATTTATTTAATTTTTAATTTAAAGAAAAACGCACGCACGACTTCAGCAGACGTACTATTATAGTGCGTAAAATATATATATTTATTTTATTTAGTTATTTAATATGGCTTATTTTTGTGTTGATTATTATTAAAAGTTCATTAGTCAAGCTCTCCGCTTCTGATTCAGAAGTGGTAACAAAGTCTTTAAAATTTAATAACATTTTGCATGACTTAATTGAATCCCTCTCTAAAACATAGGTACATAACTATTACTCTTCATACCTTTTTTTACGCGAGGAAATGGTTTATGCACACCCCCCGCCTAGGGACGGCAGGGGGTAGTATGGGACTCCCAAAGCAGTAAGCTGCAATCCGATCCTAGGGCTACCGGCGGCGGCCTTCCTCCGGCGTTGGGGTGGTCTAGGACATGGTTAACCCCCCTAGACCACCCCGCCGTCGCCCCCTTCTGCTACTAGGGGAGCTCATCCTCGGGGACCCTCAGCGTGAAGCAAACAAAAAACATATAAAAAGGTTTTTTTTATGGGATAGGAGGGCAAACAAGCAGGCGTGTCATCTGATGTTAAGCAACCAACGCCGCCCATGGGCGCCAGCCACACATATAGTGTTACTGTTGCGTTGCCGACCTTTAATGGACAGGGAATAGGGCATAGGAAAGGGGGGTGGGCCCCCGGGTACCTCTCTCACGGAACGAAACGCGGCTTGAGCCACTTTACGTCGATCTTCTGAGACGTCGTGGTATTTCACCGGTCGAGCCGGCCCATTCATGCAGCGAACTTTTTGGCTCTACCACGGTTTTATTTTCAAAGGCTATACTTATTTAATTAAATATTATTCAAGAAGTCTCGGTGGTCGAGAACATGGTTTCTGAATCCAGAGTTCGCGAGTTCAGTTCCTGGCACTAAAGTGATGTGTGATGTTCTAAAGTTATGTGTGATAAATATCGATGACTGAAAACTTTGTGCCCGGTATGGCAATAGGTTCGCCACCTATTCCATTATTATTATTGCTATACCATATTTATATTATTACTTAAAACATATTTTCGATGCTTAGGAGAACTCGCAGGATGCAATTGGCGTATTCTGCGATATTATGGCCGGCCATCAGGGAGGCCCTCGTATACCATAAGGAGCCTCCCTACCTCAGGTCGGTCATCGGGGCCTACCTCGCGTAAAAAAAAAGGTTCCATTCTCCAAACCACCCAAAGTCGACCAAAGTCTTCCTTAGAGAACGGTTTAAGGAAATTGGAATATTAACAGTTATTTCTCAATTTATATGTGCCAATATAATGTTTGTTAGGAAAAACTTAAATAGATATACTAAACATAGTGATGTACATAATTTTAATACCAGAGGCAAACTTAAACTTGTGTTACCGTGTCATCGCCTGCGCAAAGTACATAAGTCGTTTTTGGGAATGGGTGTACAGTTCTATAACAAGGTCCCTGCCCATATTCTGGCTCTCTCTTTCGGTCGGTTTAGGCAGGCTGTGAAGGATCGTCTCGTTGCTGGTGCTTACTACACCATCAATGACTTCATGACGGACAAGTCGTCTTGGGACTGTCAAATTGCTTGCTCAACGCTGATTGTGTAGTTTGCGTATTGAAATTTGTTCGCTTATTTTGGAGTGGAGACGTTCTGCGTAATGCTAATCAACATTTCTAATTTTGAGTTTGCGTTGATGTTGTTTTGATAAATGCTATATATAAGTTTTATTATTGTACATACTTGTTGCACAACGTTACCATTCTAAATAGAAGATGTCGCGTCAATTGTGCTCGACTAATATCATAGACTGATATCTTATAATTTGTCTCATTAACTTGTAGGACGATGATTTTAAGTTGGTTGGGTCAAAACTGTGATGGGCGAGTATTACTGGCTGCTACACCTTTTATGCACGAGCCTACTGCTATGTTTTCAGTAGCGATTATAATACTATTGTATCAATTTTAAATGGTTTTGAAAAGAGTATTTGGCACATGAGTTTCTTGCCCGATTCTTCTCATGAAAGCCCCTACACTCGGAATCGTGCCGCTCGTGGCGATTGCGTCCGTGTTTTCTTGTTCCACGGAGGCACTTTCCTCAAGCGCTCGTGTTTAAGAATTTTAATTTTAAATATTTCTGTAAATGTGACTATTTTTAAGTGTCTGTGAAGTCCTATTAAAATAAAATTACTTTGAGTTTGAATTTGAAAAAAAAAACCCATATTGTTGAAATGGATTAGAAATCTGGCTAAAACATGTTATATCTAAAACATATTCTGGCTTTGTCTTACGATTGCTTTAGGCGGGCTGTGAAGGATCGTCTCATTGGTAGTGCATACTACACTGAAAATTTGTGCCTGCCATGGCAATATCTTCGCCACCTATTCCATTTGCAACGTAATCATAGCGGCGAGATGAGGCTTAACAGCTGCTGCCTACACCTTTACGTGGAAAAGGGCTTGAAGTTATGTTATGCTTTAATAATAATAGTCTGAAATGAAACAAAATAATTGTATATAATGACAGAGAGGTTGAATGCGAGCTACAGTTGTGTACAATGGCGGATATGCTTACGGTTGAGAAGCTGCAGTCTAAATTGTATTGTTAATGCCTAATGATATCGGCATCTTATTACCAACCGTTGGCGTTTAATATGGGTTGTTAAATTATAACCAAATAGTACTTATTATAAATTATATATCAATACATAACGCGAATACTTTAAATACCTTTTGACAAAAATTGAGCGGACTGATGAGTATGAAATTTCGCACACATAGAATTTATAAAATTGATATATTTTTTAATTATGCCTAAAATACATTATTTTCAATAAATAATTCATTCACACACTATCACCTTTTACTATCGAGTATTTATGCACATATGCATAGATATTTAGATATTTTTGGCGTGACAACATCTTATAATTCGATGGAGCCGGCTGCACGCACGAACAAATATACATAGACTCATGCGGCATTCCATTTAGGAACGCCAGTAGGTAATTTGATTAAAAATTTTCTTTTGAAAATGGAAACCATTCTATAGTATCTTATAACGTTTTCACGTTAAACCATCGTCAGTAGACCGACTCTACAGACAACTTTATATTTTTTTGTTTAGTTGTAATTTAGGCTTTATTCCGGGAGGTAGCGATGCAAATGTCCCGACCGCAGTTGCTCAAGAAAGTGGTAAAAAATTAAAAGATATTTTCTAGGACAATTTGTACGTACTTTGTACGTACGTACGTACCAAGCTGAAAAAACATCAGCTGCCTAGGCAGCGATGGAAAGACTGCCAGCTGACGGAATTAAGATTAAAAATATTGGGGAATTGATGCTCGCTGTTTCCTTTGAGCATTTGACACTTAGTACTGCTAAGTAATGTTACCCTGAATATTTTCAAAGTCATTGGTGTGACCCAGGATTCGAACCCACGACTTCTTGATTCAGAAGCGGGATACTTGTCGACTGGACCATCGATACTATTAATTAGTTTATTATCAGAAGTGTTCCATAGACTAGCAAACTCTAACATAGAATAAGTTAGATTTAGAGGCAAACAAAACGAAACTCTGAGAATGGTCGTTAGTGGGTGCGATACCAACGATACTACTTTTTTCATTACCTACGCAGCTAAATTGCGGCTTTAAAAGAAGCGTTATTCATAAACTATTAATCGCTCTCATATTACATGAAAGCGATTAGAACTCAGGCACGAAGGGTTTCGTACATTTTCAGCACATAAATGGCGTAAACCTATTTTTTGTATGTTAATCAGTTATTTTATTATAATTAATTATTTGTAAAGATATCAAAAAACTAAATATTCTATGTTTAGTTATAACGTCTACTGGACACCATAATCAATATCGATCAAGAAACAGAAAAAAGATCAAGGTTTTTGTATGAAAACCCCCTTAAATATATACTAGTGACAGACGGGCAGACAGACGGACAAATAGACATCGAAATCTCAGTCTGGGGCCGGTCGTTTGGAGTACGGAACTTATTAATTAAATAAACCCTTGGTAAAATTCAAGGATATACAGTAGTGTCATCTGGATTTTTTCAGTAATTCCAAAATTTTTAATATCTGTAGCTCCAAAACGAGTAGGCATTTTTTCAAAATATTTAGTTATGTACATACACAATGTGAATGTACAGCGGCACTCACAACATGTCATACAAATAAATTAATTTTTTTATTTGTTTTGCTATGAAATGGTAGTAAACAGAGATATTTACAAAAGTAGTACAGTAATGTTTTATTCTCTTACAATATGTTGAAATTACTGAATAATTTAAACGAAAAGAGAAAGGACTGAACAATTTTTTACATAATACTTTTATAACAGTGGTAGAGCCAATCAGTTCGCTGCATAAATGGGCTGGCTCGACCGGTGAAATACCACGAGCTCTCAGACAAACGACGTTAAGCGGTTCATTCCACGTTTCGTTCGGTGAGTGAGGTACCCGTATGCCCACGTCCCTTTTCCCATCCTACAACCTTAAAGGTCGGCAACGCATCTGTAACACTATATGTGTTGCAGGTATCCATGGGCGGCTTTGGTCACTTACCATCAGGTGACACGCATGCTCGTTTGCCCTCCTATCTCATAAAAAAAAACAAAGAATGTCCGTATATCAAGCAATCAATCAAAATTTAATGCTTCTAAAGTTCAGCGGATCTACTCAACTCTTTATAAAACCGTACGAAGCACGCATGAATGAAGATATAAGTATAGTTGCCCGCTTATTTTATGGCCCCACTGTAAGTACTAAGCTGTCACATCAATTTTACTGTTGGTCTACAGCGGATTAACACTGTTGTTTGCAAGTTATTCCTCTGCCTTCCCTTTTTTTCTCCGCAACGATTTGTAGCCCTCTACAAATAATTCGTAAAGCCGATATTGGTAAAGTTCTACGAGAAAGTATGTGTGTAATGGCCAATTTGGATTGTTTATATTTTACAAGAGATTTTGTACGAATCTGTGTTCTGATATTGGTTTTTCTTCGAGTTCAATATTTTTATTACACTCCTTTTTTATGGTATAGGGGGTCAAACATAGTGTTATAATTTCTTTGCAAACCGTTTATTTATTGCTTCCAAGGCAAAACAAAATTCGCCGGATGAGCTGGTGTAAAATAAAAAAATACTTAGTAAGTAGTAGTAACATAATTTAAAATTTAATTCGATTTTAAAATCTCTTTAAATAGCGCATTTATTTATCTATAGGCTACGTGATCATACATTCATGAAACACGCTTACCAAGAGATTCTGCGGGTCATCTAATATCTACTAAGTATGTTGGTAGACTGTCTAATGCATACTGCAGACTACCCAATGTAAATCTAGATATTTCATTGTCACAATGGAAATTTAATATCCTGTAGAGATCGAGGGTCTATTGTTACTAGCTCATCATCACGATATTACGCTCCGTGGCGGTTTGTAGATCATATGCATGCGCCTATTGTTAGTTTCAACTATAATTAATATCTTTGAATAATTTGTATGCCACGATGGTATGGAATTTATGATATTGTATAAATGTTATTTTCAGATATTTGTGTTGTTAATTGTATCAAAGATTAATATTATATAACTACATGGTTACTTTTAAGCTTTGACTCGCCGTATGGTTACGTTCCTAAATGAAATACGTGAAGGAACCTATTGGCATACACCGGGCAAAGTAGTAGTCGGTAATTGGTATTTATCACAGATGACGTCCGAAAAAAAATGCCAAGAAATCATGGAGCCCGGTTTCGATTTCAAGACTTGTGAGTCGTAAGCGGGGAGTAAGTCGACTTTATATTTCTAAAGAGGTTTTTTCGCAATATGATAATAATATTATGAGTTTTTTTCACAATGGTATATTGAAATCAAAATATTATTAATTTTTATTTATAAGGTTTGTTGCGGACTACATATTTGTATTTAGTTTTAACCTATGTTAGTACTGTGTTGACAAACTGATATATTTAAAATATCTATATTTTAAATATATCAATCAATCAAATCAATATATCAGTACAAATCAGTTTCAGTCGCTAGTGAGGTATCGTATTTATTTTGTATGCATTGTATCAAAAAATTAATACTAGAATACTTTAATTATGGACAGAAAAGGTGATCTTTCACCAATTGTAAAAGCTAAAGTGTAGGCCCATGTGATTGTTAACACATTTACAAACCGAGAAGATTTAATATTTTTCAAATCATAACATATACATATATACATAACTTCACGCCTTTTTCTACCCAAAGTTATAGGCAGTGGCTGTTAAGCCTCGACTCGCTGTTATGTTTACCTCCCAAATGGAATAAGTTGCGAACCTATTGCAAAACCGCCACCAGTGCGGGGTGCTCGACCACTGAACCACCGAGACGTATCAATATGTTAATATCACTAAAATATTTTAATATTGCCAGGGGCTGTCCGTACATACATTGTTCACTAAAAAATAACACTTTAATTTCTCAATATAAATAACGAACCCAAAATTAAGAATTCCGTTAACAACACAAGGAAATTAATTGAAACTGTATAAATGAATATTCAATCGACAAATATGTTTGCTATAACAACCCGGAGTAAAAGTCAAATGAAACTTACATTATTTTTTCGTATTAACGTATGATAGTGGACCGCCGGCTCGACCGATGATATACCACTACCTCTAAGAATATCGGCGTAAAGTGGCATAAGCTGCGTTTTGTTTGATTGGAGAGCTTTATTGGTCCATCACCTTCGCCTTGCCTTCCCATCAATCTCCCTTAAAATTCAGCAACGTTTTGTGGAAGAGTATCCGCAAAGCAATAGTCAATTATGTGACTGGACGTGGTAGCTTACCATCAGGTTATCCACTTGCTCGTCTGCCCCTATCCCATAAAAAAATTCGTCAGGTCCAGGACGTGCTTCAGGCCGAATGATCATCCTGCCGTCGCCCCTCTCTTTTACCAGGGGCCTCATACCCAGAAAACCTCAGAGTGAAGCTCCCCAGAGTTGAGCGACTCCAACTGCCCGCTGTAAAGAAGCACGAGGCCGCCGGCATCCCCACGAGCCTCTCCAGCCGCACCGGGGGTCATCGTACCGGGTGCACTTGCGAGCGGTTGCGCCCTCGCGGCCCATCGGCGGCGGTGATCACTAAGCTCACCGCCTGATCCCTTGGAGCCTATTGCTAATGCAGCATCCAAATTATAGCGGAGTGCTCGGCCAGGTTCCTCGCCCAACTTCGACAACGTTCGAACACAACTTCGTGTCCGGTGAGTCGAGGCTTTAACAGCCACTGCCTACATCTTCTGGTAGAAAAAGGCGCGAAGTTATTTTTTTTTAGTATTAATATAACATAACTTTCATATTATCAAATCATGTGATACATTATGCTCGACAGTAGTAGTACCTAGAGATATAAAATCCGCGATATAAAATTAATAAGCTGAATTCTCATGATTAGCTTCTTTCGATGAGACGCCCAAAAATTTCCTTTACGAAAACTGTCTATGGTCGTAGGTAATATGGGTAGCAGGAATAAAATATTGATTGATTAATTGATTTGATAATTCTCAAAAAATCATTACTGATTTTATTAGGTACTAGCTGACCCGGGGAACTTTGTTTCGCCTCGAAAGCAATAAATGTATTTTCCAAAATAATTCGCCTAATTTACTCCTTAATACACCAGCAAATAAAAGTTCCGTCAAGATAGGATACCCATTTCAGAGC
Organism: Euproctis similis; assembly: GCA_905147225.2. Classification (NCBI taxonomy): domain Eukaryota; kingdom Metazoa; phylum Arthropoda; class Insecta; order Lepidoptera; family Erebidae; genus Euproctis; species Euproctis similis. Next base: position 3,300,971 of record LR990113.1, on the reverse strand, counting down.
CTACCCGGTACAAACAGACAGATAAGACAGACAAAAAAATTAAAAAAAAAATCTGGTGTATGTACCGTATTTATATTCATATATAAGTAGTAGAATGCAGTAATTTCAATATTACAAACACACATTTCAATTTTATATTATATGTTTAGATTTGTGATGATAATAACTTGGTAGTAATCAAGTGCAAAAATTGCCTAGTACTTGCAATTAGAAGACATTAACTATACATTCAACCACACGTCGACTTATACAAATATCTGGCCAAATTTCTTCAAATGATATAGTCGATTGATGAAGTTTTACAGATTTGCATAACACAACATGCCCACACGACGTCTGATTTACTACTGAAGTGTAGTCATTAAGTTCGTGAACGCGCTATGTGCAATAACTATATATAAATATACAAAAAACTATGTAGGTAATAGCCTATGTTCGGGCTCTTTGACTCGGGCTAAAAAACCGACAGCAAATGGAAGTTGTCCGAAGTGGTGCAAAGTTGGACGAGGTAGGCCGAGGTGCGTGCCCACATGACAAGTTCCTAACTTCGTACAACTTTCCAAGCTGTGTGGAGGGTCGAGTCTACAACTCAAAGTAGTCCGAGGCGAGGCGAGGTTGGACGAGGTAGGGCGAAGTGCGTGCCCACATTATCGTGTTCGTCCAACTTCGGTAAACTTTCCTAGCCGTATAGAGAGCCCATAAGAATTCTATCATATCGGGCATCATGGTGCATTGGTAAAACAACCGACTGCGGAATTGAGCTCGGTGGGTTCGATCCCGACCCGAGTATATTTATGATAAGCATGAATGTTTGTTTGGCGTCTGAGCGTTTATAACTATGATCTTGCAAAAAAAGTACCTATATAATAATTTCTGTTTGAATAAAATAAGCATTTATTTGCTTATCTTGTAAGAGGGCTAGAGGGCGCTGCGGGTATTGTGTCCAAAAAATGTGTGTATTATTCCAACACAATCATATGTCAGTTCCAAAAATAAACATTCCGAAAGACATTCGGGTTTATCCAGTTTCAAAAGTTTATTTTAATTCTCTTTCATCTTATCAATTAGACTGAGCGTAAAATTTAACACTGATAGTCTGTTCTTCCTTCGTATAAGATGCATGGTTGGATGCCACTCGGTAGGACCATGCGAAGTTAACACAATGCAATTTTGTTTGGCGCCCAAACTCCATTGTTTAGTTTTCTATTTCAAAATGTTGTAGCTTTTAGTGTAATAAATATTTAACATCAGTTTATAGTAAAGGGTTCTAGAGCCTTCTCTGGGAAGTTAAACGTAATACTTTTATAAAGTAATCTTTAACTGTTATAATATTTACTATTGCCACTCATTATTGAAGTCGGTGCAACACAAAAGAGTACGTTACCTGGGCTTGCACCGACTCCAAAAATATGTGACATTTGTAAATATTATAATAGTTAAAGATTACTTTATAAAAATATTACGTTTTGTATATTGTATTAAGTATACAAATTAGTAAGTTTCGTTATTTATCGCTTTTTAGTTATGAAGGTACTGTTTTCATTTACTTAAAGATTTTGTGGTTTACGTTTCTAGAAGTCGGTTTAACTTTTTTTTTTAAGTATTTTTTTTCACGAATTGTAGTGATATTAGAGTTGTGAACTTTTAATTTAGTTCATTTACATGGCTTTCAGTTTATTAAATATATTATCACTTGTTATAAGTCCGTTTGTTAAATGGGTGATATTTTTAGGGAGCTACCATTGTTATTATTAAGTACTAAAAGAGTTTGTTAATACATACTTGTTAAGTATTTATATTTTTGTTATTATCATGGGTAGACAATAACACTGCAGCCCGAATGAAGACCAATCGTAACTTTGAAAGTATTGCAGTAAAAAAAACATTTTTACAGTATTCTGTCGTAAACGGTTAGGCCGTATATGAGTTCCGCAGCTTCATCATCAGCACAGCAGTATCAGATATGGATTTAAGCTTATCTCCCAAGCAACACGTTAGTCCCATACACCACTAAACAGTTTCCATCGACTAACTGCGGTACTGTCTCCAAACTCTCAACCATTAAGGAGTTCAGTGGCTTCTTCATCAGCACAGCAGCATCAGATGTTGACACCATAAAGAATATCCCTAAGACATCACTGTTGCGTAACAAAAACCCCATACTCGCATACAATTTTCGGAGGTTGCCTGCAATTTCTCCTGGTTTTCATCATCAGATCCTGACCTGGTGAAAATGGGACCATCTCGAAAGTAACCACTATCGATCAAAAAAATTTTTTGAAATCTCTCATAATTAATGAAAATATCGGTGAACAGACATAAAAAAAAAAACATTATACATACAGACGAAAAAAAACCTCCTCCTTTTTTCGAAGTCGGTTAAAAATTAACAATTATGAACAAATAATAATAATAACAAATAACACGATTTAAAACAATACTTTAGATAAGTATTGTTTTAAACCAGGTTTTTAGTTCATATTTGTATAATTAAAAAATATTCAACCCATTTTATTGTATCGTAAGCCTTTTTTTATTTTTTGCACTGCTTGCTTTTAAGGTGTTTTGAGGTAGTGAAAGTGTGGATATGCCTGTCATCGAAAAAGCTCGACATGAGTCTCTTTACCTCGAATTTTGAAGCTGTCTGTCCCCTTAAATGCTATGATCTTGGAAACTAGGCAATGGATTTTAGTCTGCTTTTAAATAGCTAGAGGGTATCAACAGGGTGGGTTGTATGTATAATTTAGTAAAAAAGTGATTATTTTCGAGATACAACACTTTAATTGCTATCGTTGGCTGAACCATAAGTGATACATCAATAAAATGTACTACATTATTATACACCTTCAAAAGGTCTACAAAAACGTTCAAGATGTTGTTTGTCTATCTCTTAGGGATAACCTACAATGACCATTTTTATTTCTTCTTATTGCTTCTGGTTCTGCGAAACAAACTTGGTTGGGCCAACTAGTATAAAATAAAAATAATTCGTTGATAAAAAATATATTTTCCCAATTGCGCTACCATTATTATTCGGGAAATACGAATGTTGTAAAGCTGGGTCCACACCAGCTTAAATAACGTGGGAACTTGCACGTCTCTTATCGTTCCGTTCACTGTTCACAGTGCATAAATCACTAGCATTCAGTGATACCAGCTCGTGTATCCAGCCTTATATCTTGTGGGCATTCACAAGTTGACATATCTTTCAGAGTACATAATTATTTACTTATATACATCTAAGTTCTAGCACAGGTTAAATGAGAAGTGAAGTGTTGATTAGAAATAAATTTAATTTAAAATGAATCCATTAAAATCTAGGTTCCTTAAATAATGAGAGACCTTTTAACAGTGGTAGAGCCAAGCAGTTCGCCGCATGAATGGGCCGATCGACCGGTAAAATGCACTAACCTCTCAGACGATCGACGTAAAGTGGCTCATGCCGCATTTCGTTCGGTGAGAGAGGTACCCGGAGGCCCACTTCGCTTCCCTATTCTTCCCCATCCTACTCCTTTAAAGATCGGCAACGCAACTGTAACACTATATTTGTTGCAGGTGTCCATGGGCGGCGCTGGTCATTTACCACCAGATGACACGATTGCTCGTTTGCCTTCCTATCCCATAAAAAAAACCAAGGTCAGTATTTAATGCAATTGTTTTAAAAATATGTTTTATCTTTTGCTCATCTTCTCAACAGCCTCACTAATCTTTTAGCAAAAGTCCAAGTGCTGGAAGTGCGTTCTCAGTAGTAAAGTATTGTGGTTGGCAAAATCAAGTGGTCAACACTTGATTTTGCCTGGGACAGTCCATTAAAGGCTGAACAAATCGTGATCGATGTATGAAATGACGGACATATTCCTACAGAACGAAATGTTGACAGCCTACGCCGTCGAGTATTAAAAGTGTAGATATATATACGAGTATGTTACCGGAAATGTATGAAATCAAGGAATTGTATACAAATCCTAGGAAATGTGTACAATTCCCATACTATTTAGGAAATGTATAAAATATTGTTTGAAAAACTATTTAATGCACAAAATTTCCTAGGAATTGTATATAATTCCAATATCGTATTAGGAGATGTACAAAGTAAATCGTCTGCATCAAGAAGAACTCTTGGACACACATTAATCCTGAGATCGAGCATATAATTGTCTTAAAATACCGTTCTTGGTACCAATCTAATAGAGTTCATCATCGGTTTTAGTCAAGACTACACCAATAATATTACGTGCATCACCTCGTCCGAACTGCAATTCGTACTGAAGCGCCAATATGTCTGTCCAACTACTTTTGAATTTTTTCGACTTGTTGTTGTAGGTTTTGTTGCAGGTTCTTTGTTTCTTTTTTTTTAAACCAATGAACCTACACATTTCCGATCGCTATTTAGGAAATGTATAGATTTCCTAGGAAATGTTTCACTCATTTCCGTGCGATTTTAGGAGTTACATACGTTTTTTAGGAAATGTATACAATGACGGATTACATACATTTCCTTTAACATATACATAAAACAAATCACGATTTTTCCGTGATACATTAAATATTAACGTGAATTCAATGCTATATTCAGATCCACCATTTTTGTTTTATTAGTCAACCCAATTTCGCCTAACCTAATTGCCACGTGCTCATACGGTGATTGACAGTTTTGTAAAGTGGTTAGAAGTCTAACTTTACATCCAGGGATACATGACAGGGAGCCAGTCTAATTCCTTGTCATCAGATATGTTGAAGCGTTAAGCAATCATTTAGTGATAAATAATATGTCAAATAAACTTTACATCCAGTCTTATACTCGTAATGGTATAGACAGACTGATTGACAATATGGTAACAATCTAAGTATGTGAGATTTGTTTGTTTTATATGCCTCGTGGTGCATTGGTAAAACTACCGACTTCAGAATCGAGTTTGGCGGGTTCATAAAAATATATAAATATTTTATGACAAGCATTAATGTTTGTATGGCGTACGCGTGTTTTTATATGTATTATGAGTATGTATTTACAAAAAAATATAAACGTATTAATATCCGTTATTTAGTATCCATAACACAAGCATTAAGTTGCTTAATTTGGAACTAGAGGGCGCTGTATGTATTGTGTCCAAGATATTATTATATAAATAAAACATTAGATTACTCGAAATGGTAAAATAAATAATGATGCTGATCTATCTCCCATTCATTCATTCATTCATTAGTCATTTCGGCGAAAACAAAACAGTTTAAATAAATATGAAAATTCACCCTTTAATTTAAGTATTTCAAACCTTTTTTACCAAATATTCGTTTTTTTTATGGGTTAGGAGGGCAAACGAGCATGCGTGTCAACTGATGGTAAGTAACCAGCGCCGCCCCGCCGCAACACCTGCAACATATATAGTGTTACAGATGCGTTGCCGACCTTTAAAGAAGTAGGATGGGAAAGGATGGGGAAGGGAGATGGGCCTCCGGGTATCTCTCTCACCGTACGAAACGGGGCATTTTATGTCGATCTTCTGGGAGGTCGTGGTATTTCACCGGTCGAGCCGGCCCATTCATGCAACCAACTGTTTGGCTCTACCAAAATATAGGTTTCTTATAAAATTGATGAAAGCTAAAACCTTTCTACCAATAGATTTAAAACCTGTTTCAGCCGCATTCACGAATAAAATTCGCCAGACAATATACGTCCGTTTTCAATTTAAGAGTACTATAAATATAGACTTTAGATTCATTAAAATGTTGCACTGCTAAGTCCCTAAGCACTTTTACCTGTAACATGTCACTGGTGTTTAGTGCTCAAATTTAGATTAGACAGATGCCTGATTGCGATACAATAAAGCTGAATGCAGCTTGGGGATTTACCAATTTTTTTATTTTTGGATTAGTCATTTTTGATACGTGTAAATATTCAGAACATTTACTCAAATCGGAATTTTTGAATCATTATTGAGTACATTATTTAATAGTCTCTACACAGCCGTGTATTACGTTATTGATAGGACATCCAGCCGGATGTCCTATCAATAACGTTGAAAATGCATGAAATCATAAAATCCTTTGATTGTCACCGGAAAATCCTTGAAAATGATTGATTTCTATCGATTTGCATTCATGTACAAAATGATTTATTGCTATGAGATTATGTTAAATAAGGCGTGGATGTGCCGTTAGTATTATATTTAAAAAAAATATTTAATTCTTACAAGAGAACGCCCAGAAGTTGTTCAATTTAAATATGTAATGTGTATTTTTTTTATGGGATAGGTGGGCAAACAAGCAGTCGTATCACCTGATGGTAAGTGACCAGCGTCACCCATGCGGACCTTTAAGGGGTAGGACAGGAAAGGATGGAAATAGGGTGTGGGCCTCCGTGTACCTCTCTCACCGAACAAAACGCGGCATGAGCCACTTTATGTCAATCTTCTGAGAGATCGTGGAGTTTCACCGGTCGAGCCGGCCCATTCATGCAGTGAACTGCTTGGCTCTACCACTGTTGGTAAACACAGATCTATACCTAATTTTTGTGTATGCCTTTTTCTAGACAGATTAGGTAATATTACTTGGAAATATTTATTTATAACTAGCTGACTCTGCAAATTTCGTACCGCATTTTAATATATTTACTACGAAAAAGGCTAGTATTCTACAGATATAAGTCGTAGGGTGAATATATATCTATATCTATTTATATATATATATATGTTGCGGATGACGAGCGGCGCCGGGTAGCAACATAATATGAACGGGAACGAAGTCTCCACAAGAAAATAAACGTACCCGCAGTAGGAAAATAATAACTTTGTCCATAGGTACTATTGGTCGGCGCGCCCCGCCCACTCACTACGGCACCCACAACTTGCGGGCTTTTCGAGCTACCTAAGCGCGCACGTTTCGGTGCAAATTTGTAGTCGTCAAGCGGTCAACATCGGCAACAAGAAAACCTTCGGCAGAACACTGGTGGACACTGTACACTGAAGAAAGAAGATTCAAGTTGGGATTGGGGACGTCACGAACAGGAAGAGGAAGCAGCCGGGAGCCTACGGGAAGACAGTTCAAGACATCGTGAAGAGCAACTGTTAGGGCACTCCGTCGCGTATACCACCTTACCACCTTGTAACCTATTTATTTGATCAATAAATACGGCGAAGTGCCTTTCAACGTAGACCCGGTGTTTCCATTCAGACTGTCCCCAACAGTCTGTTTGGTCCTTCGAGGTCGGATCGTTGGGTTACTTCCGCTTACTGTTTCTAAGAAAGCACCGGGTCTGCGGGAGCCTAGTCACCTCCCAGCCAGTGAAGAGGCGAAGCCTGAAGACGTCGGGAGCCTAGTCACCTCCCAGCCAGTGAAGAGGCGAAGCCTGAAGACGTCGGGAGCCTAGTCAACTCCCTGCCAGGGAAGAGGCGAAAAAAGAAGACGTCAGGGAGCCTAGTCTACTCCCTAGCGGGTGTACCGCGGCCCCGTATCCTTAGCCACCTAGCGGTGTTAAACGGCGGGATACAGGGTTAACGCCGATCAAGGCGGTGTGGTAAACTGTGCGATACCACCGGTCTCGCGACCGAATAGCACACCTTCGCCGGTAAGGTCGTACGTGTTGCGGGGGCCGGACTGTAGGCACTGCCGACGGGGCCGGACACTCATCCCGGTCCCTGAGCACCCCGTACTGCGTGCGACCCTCTGCTGGGTAGGTCCCACCTTGTCCGATCCCGCACGCCCTCCATCCCTTTCGGTGTAACCCACCGGTAGGATTGTTAGGAGTAGGGTTCAAGAGGCGTCAAGAGCCGAAGATGCCGAACACAAGGAGAACCCTGAGGGTGCACGAGGAACCGCCCGCATCGCCGTCAACACGCACCACCGCCACCGCACCCGCTAGAACAGCCGCAAGACAGGACGCCATGGAGACCGCTGCCGCCGCCGCCGCCGCCGCCGCCGCCGCCGCGAGCCAGAATGCCGCCGCCGCCGCCGCCGCAACTTCCAGCGCCGCTAACGCCGCCGCCGCCGCCGCCGCCGTGAACCCGGTCGCCGCCGCCGCCGCAAGCCGAAGCGCCGCTACTGCCGCCGCCGCAAACCCGAGCGCCGCCGCCGCCGCCGCCGCCGCATCTGAAACACGAAGAGAACGAACAAGAGCGCCCTCCATACGTTCACACAGGTCGACCGCTAGCGCCATCGCCCGAATACGACAAGCCGAATTCAAGGCGGAAGAACAATTAGCCGAAATAAGGAGAAGAGAGCTGCAGATCGAAGCAGAACTTATCAAGAAAAGGCTAGCCGCCGACGTAGCACTAATTCAAGAGGAAACCGACTGCGAGAGCACCGGCGTTCGAGAATTAGACCACAGAATCACCGATTGGTTGAAGAAAGCTCAGCCGCCGAAGGGAGACGAACTATCCCGATTGACGTCAGATCGAGAAAGATCACGAACCGTTCGAGCCGCGGACCCGTGCGATCCACGGGAGGAGAGAAGTCGCCGCGAGCCACAGAACAAAGACGACAATCAAGCTAGGCTAGAGCGCGATAATGAGGAACAAGGATCAAGGCACTCATTCTGTGGATACGCACCGCTACCCGAACAACAGAAAGAGGTTATATTCGAAACTCCTAGACGCCCTAGGTCGTCCACTCGACGTCGACCGAGAGATATAACTCCGCTACTCCATAGGTCGCCTACGCCCGCGAGATCCCGAGAGAGAGGAATAGACAGATTAGCCGAAGCCATAGAACGCATGGCACTGCATCGCCCGCCACCGAGACAAGCTCAAGAGCTACCGAGCTTCAGTGGAGCGCCGAACGAGTGGCTACTGTTTCAATCTGCAATGCGGGACTCAACGAAGATGTACAACTTCACGCCGGCCGAAAACTTAGCGCGACTACGGACATGCCTGAAAGGCGAAGCGAGAGAAACAGTGGCAGCTCTGTTGTATACAGCCGCCGATCCCGCAGTTATAATGAAGACGCTCGAACAATGCTACGGCCGTCCGGAAATAATCATCAACAAAGCGTTAGATGATATACGGAGATTACAACGTCCGGGCACGACTGCCAGTGAACTAAACGCGTTCGCGATTCAGCTACAAAACATCGTAAGCATACTCTCCTGCATGGATAGGAAAGGATACCTACGGAACCCGATGCTAGCTCGTCAAGTCACGGAAAAGCTCAGTCCTCACGTCAAAGCAAGATGGTGCGACTACGCCGAACAATACGGAAGCCTCAGCGAACCTGAGATCGTGACTTTGTCCCGCTTCCTAACGCGAGAAGCCGACCGCGCCGTACGTTTCGCATATACGACAGGAACGAGCACCGCACGCGAACTGCAGATACGTGCACCGCCGGCCGCGAGAAGGATGAACACCGGTTCGCCTCGGTCAAAGGACAAGCGACGAGGCGCGGCCGCGTATACAGCTACAGAAAAGGAAGTCAAGTGTCTATGCTGCGGAGCCGACCACAACACGACGAAGTGTGGGAAGCTTGAAGAAATGACAGTCTCACAGAGATGGGAGTAGGCGAAGGAAGCACGAGTATGTTTCCAATGTTTGAGCAACCGTCACCGACGCGTTAGGTGTACCGCGACGAAGTGCGGCGTGGAGGAATGTCGCCGCCCGCATCACGCAATGTTACATGAACGAAAAATCGAACGAACTGAGAACGAAGGAATCACCGCGTCGGCGCATGCCGTTAAATCTACGGATACGGTACTCCTGAAAGTATGCCCCGTCACTATACGGGGCCCGAACGGACTGGAAGTTGAGACTCACGCTTTACTCGACGAGGGATCTACGATTACTCTGATCGACGAGGAAATCGCTAGAAAAGTGAACGCGCACGGATCGAAGTGTGCGCTGCGTTTGCACGGACTCGCTGCAACACGCGATGAACCCGAGAGTGAAAGCGTATTATTGGACGTAAGGGGAGCTCGAACTAGCTTCCAGCCAATAAGGGCGCGAACCGTCAAGAGTCTCAACATCACTAGTCAAACTGTCGCGGTAGAATGTTTGAACTATGAACATTTGAAGGAGCTGCCGCGGAACGAGGTCTGCTATGCAAACGCAAGACCGCGCATACTGATCGGTGCAGATCATTGGCACCTGATAGTATCTAGAAAACTCCTTACGGGAGATAAGAATGAACCTGCCGCCTCATTGACTCACTTAGGATGGGTAGTACACGGTACGGTGCCACGGACAATAGTGGCGAAGGAGGATTCAACAAGCGGAGCTACCGTACTGCACGTATCTGCGCGCGAACGCCGCGAGCGTCAGCGAATCGATGAAGAGTTGCACGAACTTGTAACTAAACATTTCGCGATTGACGCGCTAGGAATATTATGTCGAAGTAAGCCCGTCATGGAGGACGAACGCGCGAAAGAAATATTCAACAGGACTGCGCGACTCGTCGACGGACACTACGAAGTCGGCCTACCGTGGCGAACGGACGACACGCGATTACCGCCGAGCTACAACATGGCTGTGCGAAGACTACGTACCATAGAGAAGAAAATGGATCGAGACGTGAACTTTCGTCAAGCGTATACTGCTCAAATAGACAACCTGTTAAGCAAGAACTACGCCGCTCCCGTTGAAAACGACAAGCAGTCAGCGATCGACTGGTACTTGCCGCACTTCGCGGTCACTAACCCGAACAAACCAGGAAAAGTACGTTTAGTTTTCGACGCCGCCGCCGAAACAGGAGGTCGCTGTCTCAACGACGAGTTGCTTACGGGGCCCGATCTACTGAAGACGCTGTACGGGATCTTGTTCCGCTTCAGAGAAAAACCGGTAGCAGTCACGGCCGACATTCGAGAGATGTTCTTACAAGTAAAAATACGGGAGGAGGATAGAGCTGCGCAACAATTCCTATGGAGAGGCGACGAACGAAAACATCCGCCACGGAAATATGTAATGAAATCCATGATATTCGGTGCGAAGAGCTCTCCCTTTCTCGCACATAGTGTACGAAACAGAAACGCGGAGGAATGCAGGGACACGCATCCCCGCGCCTTGTACCCCATAACCACGAACCATTATATGGACGACTGGGTCGATAGCTTTGATAGTGAGGAAATAGCTATTCAAACAATTGAAGACGTGCGGCAAGTGCACGAACGTATAGGATTCAAGTTAGCGGGTTGGAACACCAACCGCCCGCGAATTATAAAGGATATCCCCGAACGGGATAGGGCTACAACCCCCAAGGAACTCGGTGCGAACGCACACCCCTATGGCAAGACGTTGGGAATGATCTGGATACCCGAAAGCGACGAACTAGCTTTTAACACGTCGATGCCTCGCGTACCACAGGAGGTGCGTGACGGAGAGAGGACGCCTACTAAGCGTGAAATGCTAGGGGCCGCTATGTCGATATTCGATCCGTTGGGACTGCTTAGCCCATACACCATCAAGGCGAAGATAACTCTACAGGAGCTATGGCGAAAACAGATCGGCTGGGACGCGCGGCTACCCGCCGATGATGCTATCGCGTTTCTCGCTTGGAAAAACGGTCTGACGAGCGTGGCGGGCCTGCGTGTCCCCCGATGCTACGCGGATCACATGACCGTAGGGAAGTCATTACACGTATTCACCGACGCGAGCGAACAAGCTTACGCCGCAGCAGCGTACTGGCGCTTAGAGCAACCCGACGGATCGACTAACACCGTACTCATAGCAGGGAAGGCGAAAGTCGCCCCGTTGAAAGCACAGAGCATTCCACGAATGGAGTTACAAGCATGCCTTATAGGCGCTAGACTCGCGGCCGAAATATTACGCGAACACCGATGGGAGGCTACGGTTACCTACTGGAGCGACTCGAAGACTGCGTTACACTGGATAAGAAACGACTCCGCGCGATATACGCCATACGTGGCGCACAGACTGAGCGAGATAGCAGAGCTAAGCCCCGCTGATCGATGGCGATGGGTGCCGTCCGCTCACAACGTCGCTGATGACGCGACGAGAAATGGAACAAACGAACTCACACAGCACGATCGATGGTTCACAGGACCGGCGTTTCTAAGCGAACCGGAGGAACGATGGCCGGTAGAGGATAGCCAGAGCGAGTCGGAGATAGTCGCTCACGTGCAGGAGAGACAGAACGTCATATGTGTGAATCGTTTCTCGAACTATGATCGTATTTTACGAGCTACAGCATACGTTCATCTATTTATGGACAAATGTCGTAAACGCGCTACGACGCTAGAATTACGTCACTTAGAAGAAGCGGAACGAACGCTAATACAGGAGGCGCAACAGGACAGCTTCCCGGAGGAAATTGCGAGACTGTCCGACGGTCGTAGCATAAACAAATCTAGTTGTTTACGAAAGCTGGACCCTATATATGAAGATGGAATCATCAAGCTTAACGGACGAATTAACGCAGCCGACGTAGAATACGAACGGAAGAGACCCGCTATATTGGACGGCAGACACCCGCTCGCGCGTTTGATAATACGCCGCGAACACATACACAATGGGCACGCAGGACGAGAGCATATTGTAAACAACTTACGACAGCGATTATGGATAACAAGACTACGAACAAGCGTGCGCACGGTGTTAGACAAGTGCACCGTATGTCGTGCGCGTCGTAAGGCGCCAAACGTCCCGGTAAAAGGAAATCTCCCGAAGGAAAGATTGGAGGCTTATTCGCGACCATTTACGCGTAGCGGAGCGGACTGTTTCGGCCCTATGCAAGTAACGATAGGGCGCCGAAAAGAAAAGCGCTGGGGCATGATATTCACCTGCCTAGTAACTAGGGCGATACATATAGAACTGCTGCCGAGCCTTAGTACGGATAGCGCTATTATGGCGCTAAGGAGAATGGCTGCGCGGCGTGGATGGCCGCGCACCATAATAACAGACAATGGAACAAATTTTCACGGCGCCGACGTCGAACTAAGAAAAGGGCAAGACGAGTGGAAAGACGACCTACAACAATACGCACTCAGTAAGGGAGTAGAGTGGCGTTTCATCGACCTCGGCGCTCCCAACCAAGGTGGAGCATGGGAGCGGCTAATAAGGAGTGTGAAGTCGGCTCTCGCAGTCGTGTTAAAGGAGCGCGCACCTAAGGAGGAGACGTTGGCTACAACTGTAGCCTCCGTCATAACTATGACGGAGGTAGAAAATGTTATTAACTCAAGACCTCTCACACATATATCAATGGACCCGGGCGACACAGAAGCGTTGACGCCAAATCACTTCCTGCTGGGATCGTCGGCTGGGCTACCGGTCACAGGAAACAGTAACGTAGCAGACAGGCGCACCTGGAGAGCGGCGCAGGCGCTAGCGGATCGGTTTTAGTCGCGTTGGTTAAAAGAATATTTACCAACGTTGACACCGCGCGGTGACGTCAGAACGGTTACGTCACCGCCTAAGGAAGGCGACATAGTGATAATAGCGGACGGCTTGTTGCCAAGAAACGTATGGCCGAAGGGAATAGTATCAAGAGTTTTCATGGGACCAGACGATGTGGTGCGCAGCGTGGACGTGCGGACGCGGAGCGGCACATTCAGGAGACCAGTGAGGCGGCTCATCATCCTCGATTCAAGAGATGGGCTCGCGGAGCTACGCCGGGAGGAGGCTGTTGCGAATGACGAGCGGCGCCGGGTAGCAACATAATATGAACGGGAACGAAGTCTCCACAAGAAAATAAACGTACCCGCAGTAGGAAAATAATAACTTTGTCCATAGGTACTATTGGTCGGCGCGTCCCGCCCACTCACTACGGCACCCACAACTTGCGGGCTTTTCGAGCTACCTAAGCGCGCACGTTTCGGTGCAAATTTGTAGTCGTCAAGCGGTCAACATCGGCAACAAGAAAACCTTCGGCAGAACACTGGTGGACACTGAACACTGAAGAAAGAAGATTCAAGTTGGATTCAAGGAAGACAGTTCAAGACATCGTGAAGAGCAACAGTTAGGGCACTCCGTCGCGTATACCACCTTACCACCTTGTAACCTATTTATTTGATCAATAAATACGGCGAAGTGCCGTTCAACGTAGACCCGGTGTTTCCATTCAGACTGTCCCCAACAATATATATATATATATATATATATATATATATATATATAGTTATCTCAATCCGTCATTTGTTGATCATGCGTGCTGTATGGCGAGCACTTTGTTGATCCGAAAACCTATGTTGATCCGGGTGGTTTTTGTTGATCCAATATAATATTTTTCATACAAATGTGGTTCCGGACGGATCAACAATTTACTCCGTTGAAGTTTAGGAAACCCAACCGAAATGTTGATCCGATATACGAATCCACTTCGATAGTTGTTGATCCGATTCAAATGGGCCAATCAGAAGGCAACAAGTCCTCCTACTATCCTGCTGGACATGTATACGGATTTTGCACACATGCGCTATGCGCATGTGTGCGAAATCTATGAAACGCATTTTTTTTACGAATCTTATTGTTTTAACTTATTAACCGACTTCGAAAACAGGAGGAGGTTCTCATTCCATCTTTATGTTTAGTATTTTTTTTATGTCTGTTCACCGATATTTTCGTCAATTATGAACAGATTTCCATTTTTTTTTGTTGGATAGTGTTTTTTTGTTGGATAGTGTTTTGTCCATAGAGGAGGCTCTATGCATATAATTGACACTTTTATTTATTATTCCTGGCTCATGGTTGAGCGCAAGTAATTTTTTATTAATTTTAATTTAGAAAATTACCTTTCCGCGCTTGCTACGGCTACTGGCACAGTTAGAGAAATTCGTAATACTATTGTGATGTTAATGCGTACAGCTGTCTAATTATTTTATTAGATAAATTCAAGCAAGTTCAATTAAAGCATCGTTATTTAGATACATTTACTTAAAAAAAGTCAGCTAACTTAAGCACACATACGACAAAAAAAAACCTACTAACGTAAATAAAAAGCGATAAATAACGCAAACAATTTAAGTACTTAATACAATATAGAAAACGTAATATTATAACTAAGTAATCTTTAACTATAAATATATTCATAGTTAAAGTGTGTGTTACGTTATGTGTTTTATACTTAGCAAACATTACATAACTTCATGCCTTTTGTTACCCCAAGGTGTTGGCAGCGGCTGTTAAGCCTCGTCTCGCCGTTATGTTTACGTCCCAAATGGAATAGGTGGCGAACCTATTGCCATACCGGGCACAAAGTTTTCAGTCATCGAAATTTATCACACATAACTTCCGAAAACAATTTCGAAAAGTCATTGGTGTGAGCCAGTGTCAGGATTCGAACCCGCGACTTCCAGAATCAGAAGCGGGGTGCTCGTACTTTAGTAATATATCTCTATGGCAAAAATTTGAAAATAATGCAAATAACATTTATTATATTAACATACTAGGCATAGGTAGGTAAGTGGTAACAGAGTACATATTAAAAGGGATCAAATAGGCACCTACCTACTTTTCTGACTCGAAAATTAATTTTATGTAATATTTTGTAATAAACACTACTGCTGATTTCGTTTAAATAAAGAAATATAGCGGACCGACGGCGCGGGCGTCGATGGGTTCAAGGTCAAATGGCCTCGGATCAACGTTAGTTATAATAATAATATCTTGGACATAAATCACACAGCGCCCTTTAGTTCCAAGCTAAGCAACTAAATGCTTGTGTTATGGATACTAGATAACGGATATTAATACATATATACTTTTCTTTTGTAAATACATACTTAAAATACATAGAAAAACACCCAGACGCCACACAAATATTCATGTTTGTCATAAATATTTGTGCTCGTGTGGGAATCGAACCCCGACCTCGTTGCTGCAGCCAGTAGTTTTACCAAGGCGCCACGAGGCTCGTCGAGTTAATAAGATTTGGCAAGAATATGAATATAAAACGGATGCACATTTGACTCGTCGGTATAATTTTTGCGACCGTTACGGATCAACAAAAAAATGTTTTTGTACATTTTGATGGCAAGTATGTTGCAAAGCGACCTTGTTGAGAGACAATGCTGCTGCCCATTCTTCCAGCCTTTTCCCTTTGTCGCCTTTTACGACACCCACGAGAAGAGATGGGGTGGCGGTATTCTAAGCCGGCGCCACATAGCATGATTTTCTATTTACGAAATCTTTAATTTGATGAATGGCTATAGAAGTTATAAATATAAATGCTAAAGTCTCGGTGGCGCAGTAGTCGAGCTCATGGCTTCTGACCCAGAGGTCCGGGTTCGAATCCTGTCACTGGTTCACACCAATGACTTTTCGAAGTTATTTTCGGAAGTTAAGTGTGATAAATATCGATGACTGGTATGGCAATAGGTTCGCCACCTATTCTATTTGGGACGTAAACATAAAGGCGAGATGAAGGTTAACAGCCGCTGCCTACACCCTCGGGTAACAAAGGCGTGAAGTTATGTTATATTAAGTTAAGCTTCATGCTAAATATAAATCTATTAATATTATCCATAGAGGAGACTCTATGCATATTATTGACACATTTATTAATTAGCGCAAGTATTTTTTTTATTAATTTTAATTTAGAAAATTACCTCTCCGCGCTTATTGTGATGTTAATGCATACAGATGTGAAATTATTTTATTATATACCTTCAAGCAAGTTCAATTCAAGCATCTTTATTTAGAAAAAATACTTTTAAAAAAAGTCAGCTAACTTAATTAAGACAAACAGACGACAAAAAAGTACCTACTAACCTTTACTAGGTTAACTGCCTACTAACTAAAAAGCGATAAATAACGCAAACAGTTTAACTACTTAATACAATATACAAAACGTAATACCTACTATAACTAAGTCATCTTTAACTATAAATATATTTACATAACAAACATAACATAACTTCACGCCTTTTGTTACCCGAAGGTGTAGGCAGCGGCTGTTAAACCTCGTCTCGCCGTTATGTTTACGTCCCAAATGGAATAGGTGGAGAACCTATTGCCATACCGGGCACAAAGTTTGTCAGTCATCGATATTTATCACACATAACTTCCGAAAACAATTTCGAAAAATCATTGGTGTGAGTCAGTGTCAGGATTCGAACCCGGACCTCTGGATCAGAACTCAGAAGCCGTGTGCTCTACCACTGGACCACCGAGACTGTTAAATATATTTACAATTGTCAGTTATTATTGGAGTCGGTGCCAGCCTAGGTAACGTAGTCTGTTGTGTTGTATGATATGCGCGGCCGTCAAAGTCACACGACGAAATAGAATACGGGGTAACTTTTAACCAACACCGACTTCAATAATAATAGATGATGATTGTAAATATTTTTATAGTTAAAGATGACTTTTTTATGGGATAGGAGGACAAACGAGCAGGCGTGTCACCTGATGGTAAGCAACCAACGCCGCCCATGGACACCAGCAACACACATATAGTATTGATGTTGCGTTGCCAACCTTTAAGGGATAGGGGATAGGAAAAGATGGGGAAGGGGTGGGCCTCCGGGTACCTCTCTTACCGAACGAAACGCGGCATGAGCCACATTACGTTAGTCTTTAGAGAGGTCGTGGTATTTCATCGGTCGAGCCGCCCCATTCATGCAGCGAACTGCTTGCCTCTACCACTGCTGGCAGTCAGTTAAAGTAGTTGACTTTGTTAATTACGTTTTGTATATTGTATTAAGTAGATAAATTATTTGCCTTATTTAACGCTTTTTAGTTACGTAAGTAAGTACTTTTTTGTCGTTTGTGTTCTTGAAGTCGGTTTGACTTTTTTTTAAGTAATTTTATTTCTAAATTATTAGTTGTGTTTATGAGTTGTGAACTTAAATAGATATACGTGTTTATTTACTGCTAAACTGCTAAGTAGTTTTCATCGACTAATTGTATTACTGTCTCCCAACTCGTAATCGTAACCAACTCGTCACCTATCATCTCCTCCTATACTCTTATCATCAGCACAGCAGCATCAGGTGTTGATTCAAACATACGTCCCAAGCAACAAGTTAACCCTACATACCTTAAGTAGTTTTTATAGACCAATAGCAAATCTGTTTCTAAGCTCCTAGCCGTTAAGGAGTTCTGTGAGCATCATCATCAGCTCAGCAGCATCCGATTTTGATACCTTAAAGTAAATACCCAACACATGACGTAACAAACTCACTACACAAGCCTAAATTTTTTGGTGGTCGCCTTCGATTTCTCCTGGATCCCATTATCAGAAATTGACTTGATGACAATGGGACCATCTGGGAAGCATACCCTTTCGAATAAAAAAAGAATTTTGCAAACCGGTCCAGACGTCTTTGAGTAATCGCTGAACATACATAAAAAAAGATCCCGACGAATTGAGAACCTCCTACTTTTTTGGAGTCGGTTAAAAAAAGACTAGAATTATATAATAACTTCAAAAAAATCATCGGGGCTAATGACCAAAGAATCACTTTGCACGTCCGAAATGGAATAGGTTGCCTATTTCCATACACCGCGGACAAGATTATTATAAATATATTAAAATTATATTTATCACACATAACTTCCGAAAAGATTCCGAAAACTTGAACCGAAAATTGACTAATTTTATTCCATTACTTCAAGCTCTTGTTACCCGAAGGTGTAGGCAGTGGCTGTTAAGCCTCGTCTCGTCGTTATGTTTACGTCCCAAATGGAATAGGTGGAGAACCTATTGCCATACCGGGCACAAAGTTTGTCAGTCATCGATATTTATCACACATAACTTCCGAAAACAATTTCGAAAAGTCATTGGTGTGAGCCAGTGTCAGGAATTGAACCTGTGACTTCCGGAATCAGAAGCGGAGTGATCGTACTTTAGTTATATATCTCTATGTCAAAAACATGAAAATAATGCAAATAACATTTATTATATTAACAGAGTACATAATAAAAAGGATCAAGTAGGCACCTACTTTTCTGACTCGAAAATTAATTTTATGCAATACTTTGTAATAAACACTACTGCTGATTTCGTTTAAATAAAGAAATATAGCGGACCCACCGCGCGGGGGTCGATGGGTTCAAGGTCAAATGGCCTCGGATCAACGTTAGTTAGTAAGATTCGGCAGGAATATGAATATAAAACGGATGCACATTTGACTCGTCGGTATAATTTTTGCGACCGTTACGGATCAAAAAAAACATGTTGCTATTGTATATTTTGATGGCAAGTATGTTGCAAAGCGACCGATGCAG
This sequence comes from Euproctis similis, assembly GCA_905147225.2. NCBI lineage: Eukaryota > Metazoa > Arthropoda > Insecta > Lepidoptera > Erebidae > Euproctis > Euproctis similis. The sequence continues at coordinate 3,281,865 of LR990113.1, read as the reverse complement.
ATCCACAAACAACCCTTCCATTTCAAATTTGGATCAAAGTATATCAGTTATATTTTTAAAGAGCTAATTATACACTGCAAAAAGGTGGATCAACATTTCTTTTAACGTCTTACTGGATCAACCTTTACATAGAACGGATATTTATATATATATATATATATATATAATAATTAATATATATATATGTATATATATAAAGCTTAAGATCTTTGTATGTAAAAAAATGAAGACGATTAGACGAAGTAAACACGTTTTCTCATAATATAAACTTTGCCCCCTTTTTACTTCCTAAGTGGCAGAATTTCGAAAAATCTTTGTTAAAAGATTTCTACGGATTTCACACCTTCCAAGTTTTAGGTGGCAACAATCAGCGGTTCAAACTGTGCGTTGTTCAGTTAGTCGATTATTCATTATTATTATCATAGCTATTACTAAATACTTAAAACTAAGATAGCTGAACATATGGATGGTGATTTTTTGTAGATATTAATAATAATAATAATATCTTGGACACAATATACACAGCGCCCTCTAGTTCCAAGCTAAGCAACTATATGCTTGTGTTATGGATACTAGATAACGGATATTAACACACATATATACTTTTCTTTTGTAAATACATACTTATAATACATAGAAAAACACCCAGACGCCACACAAATTTTCATGTTTGTCACAAATATTTGTGCTCGGGTGGGAATCGAACCCCCAACCTCATTGCTGCAGCCGGTAGTTTTACCAATGCGCCACGAGGCCCATTAATGTGTTCTATACTTTTCGCAACCTACGCGATGTGTAAAAAAAGTTTTTAGTCAATTGTGAATGCCGTCGCTCACCCGAGCTGCTACTGCTGCATTTGATTTATATTTGCGCCGTGAACAAAGTTACAATCCCTATGATCTCCAGTTAAATGTGCAATCAAACGTTCCCAAATTAACGCCTGAACAGAAAGGCATTAATGACCGCATAATGCAAATGATAAATGAAGGAGGAGGAAGAGTACTTGCTTCTTGGATGCGCCAGGAGCAATGGGAAAAAATCATTTGGATTTGATCAAAAAATGATATCACCTGAGCTCTGATATAGCTGCCACATTGTTACTGGTGAAAAAACTGCTCATTTAACTGTGAAGTTGCCATTAAATATGCAAATTATCGATACTCTATTCTAAAATATTTCCGAAACATCGGGTATGGTAAAAGTATTAAAAAATATTTGCTGAAATGTGCTCATAAAATATTTGCTGAAATGTGCTCATAAAAAATCGCTTCTAGCTCGGGATTAGTTAATTTCATGATGTCGTGCTGGCTGTTGTCAATGTGCACTACCTGGTTGTAAGCCCATCAACAATTTTCGCAATCCTTGAAGAATACAATTCTGATATAGCAATACGACTATGCTCTTGATCTATGTCTCACTATCAATCTATGCGGTTAGCATTTGACATGTCTATTCGCACATCAGATTGACCGAGAATACCGTAATCTTCTTCTCGGCATCATAATCGGCCGAAACCAATAATCAATCCCAATCCGAATTTTGCTATCTAGGATCAATATTTCAATCTATTTCTACTAAGAAGCGTGCCAGTAATCAATCCATGGATTGATTTTGTTTGGGGAATCGATCGACAGATACAAAACTATCATAGATTGGCTTCTATCTTAGATTGGAGATTGATAATTGGTTTCGGCCGAATATCTACATAAATAAAGTGAGAAAAGTTCTTGTGCGCGTAGCAGTAAAACGTATCTTTTTTTAAATCACGTAGCGTCTATTGTTACAATTTGTCTTTGCGGTGCTCTCGATCCTAGTTGCCAGGTTGATAGCTTCAATACCAGTACGCAACACATCTAAGAATTCCATTCCCAGTAATGAACAGTGACAGGACCCGTACAAATAGATAAATTTGTGCGAAGTGTGTGAACTCGTAATTTATTGATAATATAACATAACATAACTTCACGCCTTTTGTTACCCGAAGGTGTAGGCAGCGGCTGTTAAGCCTCGTCTCGCCGTTATGTTTACATCCCCAATGGTAATAGGTGGCGAACCTATTGCCATACCGGGCACAAGGTTTGTCAATCATCGGTATTTATCACACATAACTTCCGAAAACAATTTTGAAAGTCATTGGTGTGAGCCAGTATCTGGAATCGAACCCCGGACCTCTGGATCAGAAGCCGTGCGCTCGCCCACTGCGCCACCGAGACTGTTAATTTATTGATCTGCTCTTAAATTTCATGATAAGGAAATTAGACAGATCAGAGAGACGACTCACCACATCTTTTAAATCTATAGTGTATGCTATCTCCACTCATAATATAATTGTCACTGTTCCTTGTTAATTTTACCGTATCTGCGGTGCTCCCTTCAACCCATTGCATAATTATTGGTGTTTTATTACAGTTTTTAGTTCATAAATAACTTATCGAGTTATTTACATCTCTTAATTATATTAATACTATAATAAAAATTACAGTCTCGGTGGTCCAGTGGTAGAGCACACGGATTTTGATCCACAGGTCCGGGTTCGAATCCTGACACTGGATCATACCAATAACTTTTCGAAATTGTTTTCGGAAGTTAAGTGTGATAAATATCGATAACTGAAGACTTTGTGCCCGGTATGGCAATAGGCTCGCCACCTTTTCCATTTGGTATATAAACATAACGGCAAGACGAGGCTTAACAGCCGCTGCCTACACCTTCGGGTAACAAAAGGCGTGAAGTTATGTATGTTATGTTAATAAAAAATATAACATTTCAAAAATATTACAGCGACATGGCTAAACAAATTTTGGCATTAATTGATTGAAAGTTTACTGTCAATATTCATCCGACACTGACGTCCCTCAATAGTTTTGTTTACCTGGAACCTCTTTACTAAAAACAAACTTTAGAATATGTGTATTAAAGTTCAAATTGCCTTGTTGTTGTTACGTATCGATTGTATGTGCAAATCAAATTGTAGTTTTTTGGTATTTTAGTCTAGTGGAAGCGTGCTGGCGCGTGGAGGCTGGCCGCGTTGTCACTAGTTGACAAAATTACAGAGACAATAATTACTGTAACTTCTTAATAGGGAGCAGCATAAACAGGTTGACTTGCAGACAGGTTGCATCTGACTGGTTTCACAACTATTAACCCCTTGGCATTGTAGTTAAGACGAATCTAGACAAATCTCTATAGATGAGATATCTCTATAGATAGTTAAATAAATCTATGTATTTAGTCTATGATCGTTTTGAAATCTGCAAAAAAATTAAGGTTGTGTGTACTATAAAACAATTAGAATATTCAAATGAACCGTGAAGAAAATGAAGAATAGAATGAATGAATGAATGTTTATCTCCACCCGCACAAACACATGTTTATAAAAATTTAAGCTCCCGTTTACAGCGGAAAAAAACAGAAACGTTAATTTCCGCCTTGCGTCAGTAACAAAAGTGCGCTGATAAACTATATAAAAGCAAAGGATTAAAATCTGAACAATTTTTAATGAATTTTGGCGTCGTAAACATAGTCGAACGTATGAGCGATAAATATTCCCGAAATAGGACGAGTGGTTCATCCAAATAGATTCGGGTTCAATTCTAAAAACTCGCATGTAAAGCAACGGCTAGATGGTGCTGAAAGCCGAAATAGACATTTCTTTAAATGACCCTTCTATTATTCCGTCTATTGTATTAAAAAAAATGTGAAATCGAAATCGAAAACTAATACTCTGTACAACATACACATCTAATATAACTTCACGCCTTTTTCTACCTGACTGTGCAGGCATTGGCTGTTAAACCTCGACTCGCCGTTATGTTTACGTCCCAAATAGAGTATGTGGCGAACCCATTTCCATACACCCAGCACAAAGTTCTCGGTTATCGATATTTATCACACATAACTTTCAAAAGAAATTTGGAGAAATCATTGGTGTGAGCTCGGATTCGAATCTAAGACTTCTTGATTCAGAAGCGGAGTGCTCGAACACTGAATCACCGAGACATTTAATACTGACACTATATATTTTATTCTAAGGTAGCTGACCCGGCGAACTTTGTTCCGCATCAAAAGTTGTAAATGAGTAAATTTTGGATATCATGGGGTTAAATTTGTGCAATTTATGGTCTTTAACTGCTGTCCCGCCATATTATATTCTATATAATACTGCAATATCTTCGAAAATATTCGTTTAAATTCCATGCTGTAAAGAGCCAGGATCATCTATATTACATGCACAATCTATTTAAGACACTTAATTGGATAAAAAAATAATGCTGTAATGATTAAAATCGCTTCGTAAATAGGTCATTGTTTCTCGTAAAAAGTAAAAAAATAAAAACGGTAATTGTGGGTTATCCCTAAGAGATAGGTATATGCCCTTGCGGACTTTTTTGTAGACCTTCTAAAGGTGTTTAATAATATAATTCGTAATTTTAAAGATATAAGCATATAAGGAGACAGACAGCATAAAGTGATTTTGTTTTATACTATGTAATGATAATGATGACGCGGTGCTCCAAGTATTGATAATTCAATTCCATGATTCACAAGAGGAGTGTTCTTTTTAATCCATGTTGTCATGTGCAGTCTGCCATACCCAACGGTATAATATTTTTGATTCGGACAGTTAACGCTTAGATCACCTATTGAAATCCAAATTTTCCATATTTTTTCCTTTCTGAAAAGAATTAGCCTGTAATAATACATGATAATAATATGATTTTTTTTAACTGTTTGTTTTTCTGTATGTCTATGTTAAATTCTGAGACTAGTTTACCATCTTTTAATGATTTATTTGCGTTGGCTAGGTGATGCAAAATCTTGGCATTTTTCATGAAAATTTAATGTCTATTAAAAAGGATGTGCTTACTAGAAAAGTCACGCGAATGAAGTTGTGGTAAGCAGTTAGTGAGTGATAACTCTCGAGTTTTAATTGTAGTTTCAATTTAATTTAGTTGTAATGTTGTTTTCCAGTACAACATAATATTGCTCAAAAATCGGTTTAGTTTTGGGTTAATTTTATAAATTTGGAATATTTTCAATAACCATAAATGAGAGATACTGTCAAAGGCTTTCTTATAATCTATGTATGTGCAATGTAGGTTTCTATTTTTTACGGAAGTATTTCTATGTATGACTGATTCTATTAACAACTTTGAATCCCATGTGGCCTAGTCTTCATCCTTTCTGTTTTTCGGCTATTATGTTGTTTTGTTCGGCGTGATTCTTAATTTTATGGGCTATACAATATACAAAACGTAATACTTTTATAAAGTTATCTTTATCTATTATAATATTTACAAATGTCACTTATTTTTGAAGTCGGTGCAAGCTCAGGTAACGTACTCTATTGTGTTGCACCGACTTCAATAATGAGTGGCAATAGTAAATATTATAACAGTTAAAGATTACTTTATAAAAGTATTACGTTTTGTATATTGTATTAAGTATACAAGTTAGTACAGTCCTAAATTTAGTCTCTAATTCTCCGGTTTAAGTATCCAATGTCTGATTGAAAGCCGAAATCTTTCAATTACAAGTCAAACTAAACCATCTAGGCCATCAAGGCGAGAAATATAAAGATAGGTACATATTTACCTACCAAAGTTAGATATGTACGTCAATGCATCCTGGCAAGTCGCGTAGACACGTTTTCAATTACTTACACCTGGGATATTACCTCGTCTAATGCTTTTATAAAACCGTAAAAGAGGTTTCTCTCCCAGATAGAGGCATAAATATGTTTTACATCGTTGCTCGGTAATAACAGTAAAATGAAATCGATTGATAGAAATTAATAGAAAGTAAATCACATTCATAACATTGAAACAACCTTTATGGATTATATCGCGTTTCGAACTCTTTACAGAGATCATTTTCGGTAAAGAGTTCGAAACGTCGGGAACGTCGGGGAACTCTTTACACAGATCATTTTCGGTAAAGAGTTCGAAACGTCGGGAAATAAATAGAAAATAAGTTCTAAATAAACGCGATATAATCCATAAAGGTTATTTCAATGTTAGAAATTAAATCATTACATAGTATAAAACAAAATCGCTCTCCGTTGTCTGCCCGCTTATTAGCTAAGATCTTTGAAACTACGCAACTTTTTTTTATTAGATATAGGGTGTCAACTGAGTGGTTTATATCTATAATTCATGTATAATGTATTAAAAAAAGTGATAATTTTCGAAATCTTAATTACTTTAATTACTAATGCTGGCTGAAACCTAAGCTATGATCAAAATAATGTACTACATTATTTTACACCTGAAGGAAGTCTACTGAAAAGTCCGGGATGCTGTATGTCTATTTCTTAAAAATAAGTTACAATGACCATATTCATTTATTTTTACGCGAAGCAAAGTTCGCGGGGCAACTAGTCTAATATATAAAAATCTCGCGTCACAGTGATTGTTAACGTATTCTTCCAAAATGTCTTGACCGATCTTTATATTTATTTTGATTTATTTTTTTATGAAACAGCACACTAAAATACACAATCCTAAATTTTCACCTCTTCACGATCAACCCTTATTTTTATTTGTTGATCATAAACTTCATATTTTTTAGTTAGACAACGTTTGCGGGGTAAGTTTGTATTTTATATACGAGGGCAGGACAATAGGTCAGTGACCTTATCAATTTCTCGCCTTGTTTGTTGAATTTTGTCAAAATTTAAACAATCTGCATCATTAATTTTGTGATTGGCAGCCTTTCATAGCAGACTACCGTGCGTATTGAGAAAAAACAAGTTTTCAACAAGACAATGCCTAGCTGCACACATGAATTGGGCTACGAATTACTCCCTCAACGCATTGTTGTCCAGATTTAGCCCCAATTTACTATCACTCGTTCCTAAACTAGAGAAATGGCTCGGTGGTAAGTGATTTGACTCCAATGACGAAATCATCTCACAAACAAAGGCCTATTTTGATGATTAAAATTCAAAATAGCTTTATTTTCATATATCTTCACTGATACTTAAAAATAGTCAAAAATAAAAAGTTAAACTTATTATTATGGTAAAATTTAATATTAAAATGAAAGTTATTTAACATTAAAATTAAAATATTAAAATTAAGCGCTTGAGGCAAGTGCCTTCGTGGAATAAGCTCACGCGGACGCAATCGTCATTAAGATTTTCCCAACTCCGAGTGTAGGGGCCGTCATAAAAGAGTCGGGCAAGAAACTCATGTGCCAAATACTGTTTTCAAATAAAAAGGATGACAATTATTCACACAAAATCGTGAAGTAACTATTTGAGGGTGAAGCAACGGACTAAGGAAAATCACAAGTAGTTGAAAAGAGAAAAAAAGTATATAAAATAAACTACCCTGACATTTATAAAGTTGCTACAACCTCTACTGAGGAATTATACAATACAATCTTGTATGAGGAGCCGCTAATTACCACTTTGTTCGGTCCTCAAGGAAACTCGCAATTGTGTAGAAGCCTGAGTTTAACAGAGTCTTTATATTTATTGAAAGGCATATTACGGATTTCTTTGGCAAGTTTGTTGACAAAAACAACATAAAACAGTACATTGCATTGCTACGCCTAACAATATTTACAAATTATTATAATTATAATTTATTATAATTACTGATCTATCGGCACAATAATCTATTGCCAGATCATAGTAAAATGCCGCTCGTTTCTAATTTCAAATCACAGGAGCCCTGCCTCTGTAGAATTGCTTAATTTCATCATGTCATGTGGCTGTTTTTGTGTTTGACGTGCCCTACATGGTTATATTAAAAGAACACAATTCTGACATAGCAATACAAGTATTCTCTTGATCAATCTCTGTCTAGTCATCATTGCGGTTAGTAAGTGAGATGAATCTTTACTCATTACATTGACTGCGACTGCCACCGTTTTCTCCTTAGCATCAAAATATCTAATTAATTAATGTGAGAAAAGTTTTCGGGTAAACTTGGCGGTAAAGTGCTACATTTCCTGAATATATGCTTATATCTTACAAACTACACAACGGATTTTGATGCAGTTTTTTAATAATTAGAGGGTGTCAACGAGGTGGTTTTGATCTATAATTCACATATGATGTTGAAAAGAAAAAATGATAATTTTCGAGATTTAGCACTTTAATTGCAGACGCTGGCTGAACCCTAAGTGATAGATCAAAACAATGTTCTACATTATTAAATACCTTGAAAAGGTCTACAAAAAAGTCCACGAGGGCGTATGTCTATCTCTTAGGGATAACCCACAATGACCATTTCTATTTTAAGAAGTAAAAAAATTACGAAGTGATTTTAAACATTACAGCATTAATTTTCATATAGTTAAGTATCTTAAACAGATTGTGCATGTAATATAGATGATACTGGCCTTTTGCAGCTTACAAATTAAACGAATATTTTTGAAGATATTGGAGTATTAACATGGTGGGATATAGCAGTTGCGTTGCGCTCCAAAACTCGTGCCGATCAATAGCATAAATTGAACTTTTTAAGATCATAATTTTACTAATTTATTACTTTTGATGCGGAACAAAGTTCGCCGGGTCAGTAATATATAAATCGAATGTATTTACATATTAAAAAAAAATGCCTACTTATACCAACAATATTATTGGGGCTGTGATCGCAGGAAGCTCAATATTACAAACATAGGTATATGTTTAAATTGTTAAAAAATAACCCATAAGCATAGTTTTAAATTTATTACAAAACCAACTCCACATCTACAACCAAACCAGGGCAAGTAAGTTTTTAATGCTAAACCTACCAAAGTTTATATATACTCCGGGGGTATAATTTCAGACACACACTTTAGATCGTACTCCCAACTACACAATTTAATTATATAAAATGAAATTGCCATAAACAATGAAAAATAAACAAAAAGTAACGCATGCTCTTGTTGTAATCTACTATATATTTCATGCTAACACAATATTCACGTAGAACACAAACTATAGCGAAACTGTGATTTATCACGTCTATGATCAAAGTTGGTGTCTTCTATCGTTAAGTTGGAGATTCAATTTCCTTATGAAGCCACATTTGGATATGTTAGTACGTAACTTCGTCTCTAACCCTCTCAACAGCAGGCTACACTTGCAGTTTCGAAAAAGATTATATCTTTTCTTCCTTAATATATAGATAGCTTCAATATTTTATAAAGGTTTTAAAAAGTATTCATATCAGTGGTCTGCAGGGTGAACACAAATTAGAAATCTCAGTTTAAAATCCGGAGTTACACCGAATATCAATAAGTGACCATGTAAGCCGACAGGAGGATTCAGCTACGCTGGGCCGCATCCAGCAAACTGCGTCGAGATTTCAAGTAAGTAGTAAGTAATTACCTACGGTGCCGAACCGTAGACACGGTGGGGCTAGTCCACAAATTTAAAGTCGCTCAGCGAGCTATGGAGCGAGCTATGCTCGGAGTATCTCTGAAAGATAGACTCAGGAATGAGTATATCCGACAGAGAACCGGAGTAATCGATATAGCTTGTAAAATAAGCTCGTTGAAGTGGCAATGGGCTGGTCACATCTGTCGAAGGACCGAAGGCAGATGGAGCAAAAAGGTCAAACACAAATTGGGAGAGGCCTATGTCCAGCAGTAGACTGCAACAGGCTAATGATGATGACCATGTAATGAATCCTACTGAACAAAAACCTATGCACCAAAGGTTTAACATAATAATATATATATATATATATACATAATTGTCGCTGACTATACCTTTGGGTAAAATTCAACATATTCCACCCCTTACTTGGTACATACAAATGATGAAATCCTCTTGCCTCTAGGTTCTTCTTGAAAAATATATTTTTAATTACTGTGCAAAGTTACGGTGAATTGGAGTCAAAGCAAGAGTCTGAGGTGCCACTGCAAATACAGACGCCATTAAAAAGTAGTTAAGCTGATGACGTCTGTAAAAGTATAGGTTCTGTGCAAAATAATTATAGAAAAACTACTGACATATTTTTAAGACGTAATAATTTGCCATTTCTTTCTAGTTTTTATCATGTAAAACCCAATGATTATATAGAATTATATATATTTTCAAATGGAGAATGGAGTTCCGGTTTCACTTTCTAAATTAGACATTTTTCAAGTACTGCCCTAGAATCAGGGGTCGGAAAACTTGATACAAACGAATACAGTGTAAACTCTTTATAACGAAACTCGAGGGACTGAGCATTTTTTGTCGTTATAGAGAGTTATCGTTATATGGAGTGAACAAAAAAAAACCAAATTACATAGTTCAAAACGCCTTCCAACGTCACTTTTCTTTTCTCCCTTTTCAATCGCACGTATCACACAAACTTTTTCGTCAACACTAATCGCTTTCCGTTTACTGGCCATGTTAACAGTTTCAAAGTAGGTTTACGACTGATAATACGATAGGTACCCAATATGCTTGGTCGAAGACCATCACTTCCGAGAAAACAATGCGTCATACTGCACGTGTACAAGGCAATTAAGGATAACAAAAGCTAGACCGACCTCGGATGTTTCGGAGCTTCAAAGTCTTTTGTTACCTGATAACATAACATAAACAATAATACCGATAATAAATATTTACTGTCTACAAATATGAACACATTTCTTCGTAATAGAGAATGGCGTATAAAGAGTGTTTCATTAAGTGAGTTTTAACGCAAACCAACCAACTTGGGCTCACTCCAACATTATAGGGAGTTTATCGTTATAAAGGATAACGTTATAAAGAGTTTACACTGTATGTTACAAAAGACAATGAAGTTAATGAGATGAGGAAAAATCGTGTCATATAGATTGAATTGAATTTGCAAAGTTGTTGTTAGTGACAGTTGAGAAGCTAACAAATAGAGCCGGCCAGTAATAATAATATAAATATAATAATATCTTGGACACAATACACACAGCGCCCTTTAGCTCCAAACTAAGCAACTAAACTACTACTAAACTAAAAACTAAGCTTGTGCTATGGATACTAGATTACGGATATTAATACATTAATATATTTTTCTTTTGTAAATATATACTTAAAATACCATAAAAAACACCCAGACTCCATAAAAACATTCATGCTTTTCGCTAATATTTGTACTCGGGTGGGAATCGAACCGTTCCGTTCGATCGAGGTTGGCGGAACCTCGATTCTGCAGTCGTTAGCTTTACCAATGGACTACGAAGCTCGTCACTTAAATATCTCTAATTATTATTTTCTATATCAATAATTATTATTGCCATGTTTATTAACTCGTGATTGCTTGAAAAGGCATAGATTGTACACATTGTACATACGTAAACATAACGGCGAGACGAGGCTTAACAGCCGCTGCCTACACCTTCGGGTAACAAAAGGCGTGAAGTTATGTTATGTTATGTTTTTTAGTGTTTTTAATTTATCACTACTCTAAATTCGTATTATTTATCACTATAAATATTTGTAAAGAGTAAACGGAACCCCAAAGAAAAAGCAATGAAAAACCTATTTACACGGCAAAGATTTCATCATTTAGTGAAACATACTGAGTTCTATACAAAAATCATTAAAAACTCACCCGTATTACAATATCACAAAGTCCATCGGAATATGAAATGATTTGCATTAAATTCAAAAGGAACTTTTTTTAAAAGTTACCTGACAATCTTGAAGCAGGGTTTTAATGAATGACTTTTAGGTAGACCGTATTTTTTTTTACACGGATTTAGAAAACTTCTTTGAGTTATATGTTTAGTTAAAAATCAAAACTAGGGTTTTTAATTCTTTGACGATTTATTTTCATTTTTGTTGTGGTTTTATAGTTTTTAATTTATCAGCAGAAATACAAACGCTATAGGCAATATATTTAGTTTTTTTTTCACAATTCAATCTAGATAAAAAAAATACAAGCTCCAAAATTGACCTCAAATACAAGAACTACCTACATAAAAATAATGAGCCCAAAAAGACCCAACTTTGGCAAACACATAAATTGTAGCACTAGTTGAATCTTTCGAAAGCAATAAACTAATAACTTTTCAATTATTTCAAAACCAACTTTAATCCAAAGACATAAGCTTTGCATTCAAATGTCACTTAACATGTAACATCTTCAGTTTAATACGTATTTCCCATATTGTATGCTCATTCGCAATCAAAATCTTGGGTGGACGTAATAAGGTTTAATTTTGAGATCCTTTGTGAGAGTCTTCTTCAGAGGACATGTTAACGCCTTCGCAAGCGACGAGATAATTTATAAAAGGTTTGTTGCCACTTTTTTACACCCTTTCACCATTTGTTGCTCACTTTTGTTAGTTCTAGTTATTTTAAAAGGACAATTTATCTTCTTGATATAAGTTTGTGAAGGTGACTAGATGACTAGACTAGATGACCATTTTGGAATTAAGTCAATTGGAGCTAGAAAGAATCGAGCTTCTTTGCACATAAAAATAGCTAGAAGTTCTGAATAAATAAATTAAGAGCAAAAATCCTTTTTAAAGAAGCTTTTATTTAAGCGCTCTAAAAATAAGAAAATAATATTTCCTTAAAAATTTCAAGTATCAACTTAGAGCCTCAGTATGTACAATTTATATAATAATAAAAGCTTGTCGCGCGAGTTGTAAATAAACTCTACTAATTTTATAATGTCAAATCAAATAGCTTTATTTTCTTGAGTCTTCACACACAGTTAAATATAGTCCGTAAATACAAATATTTAACTTATTATTATATTTAAAACATAACATATTAAAACACGAGCGCTTGAGAAAATTGCCTCATTGGAACAAAAACGCACGGACGATTCTGAGTGTAGGGTTGTCATGAGAAGAAATGGGCAAAACACTCATGTAAACTAATCAACTAACTTTAGTATATTATCTATTGCAAATTAATTACCTACTGATAGGGAGTCAAACCTCGCGACAAGCTTTTATTATTATTAAAGGATTTTTGCTCTTAATTTATTTTCTTATTTTAGTTATAGCTAGTTAGTGTCATTTCATTCAACGCATCATTATTGCAAATTAGTTTTTCGCTTAATTTCAAACAGTCCAGCTCTTCAATAAGGCGATCATCTTATTCAATTTCAGCTTAGAGCTTTCTTTTCCATTTAATCGCAATGATGATTTTTAATTCATAGCTATATTGTAGAAATGCATCCAAAATATGTATGCCGTCATCTTGGATGGTCCACCGTATTGTATTTAGAATGACGTCATATTATTTTTCGAGTTATTCTCAACAAGCCCTTTCATTTGATACCCATATTGTAGAAATGCATTAAAAAAAACTGTTCCTCTATCTTGGATGATCCGTTATATTGGATTTACAATGACGTCACATTATTTTTTCAGTTACGCTCAATGAGCCCTTCCATTTCCAGCTTAAACTATGTTTTCCTCCATCTTGGATATTCGACCACCATATTGGATTTATATTGACGTCATATTATTTTTTGAGTTACTATTAACAAACCCTTTCATTTGATACCCATATTGTAGAAACGCAAATATTTTTCCCACAATATTGGATTTGGAATGACATCTTTTTTTTTTCAGGTTACTATTATCAAGCCCTTTCATTTGATACCCATATTGTAGAAATGCATTAAAAAAACAGTTCCTTTATCTTGGATGATCCGCCATATTGGATTTAGAATGACGTCACATTATTTTTTCAGTTACTCTCAATGAGCCTTTTCATTTGATATAAATATTGTACGGAAGCTTAAACTATGTTTTCCTCCATCTTGGATATTCCACCATTTTGGATTTAGAATGACGTCACATTATTTTTTCAGTTACTCTCAATGAGCCCTTCCATTTGATACCCATATTGTATAGAAGCTTAAACTATGTTTTCCTCCATCTTGGATATTCCACCATATTGGATTTATAATGACATCATATTATTTTTTGAGTTACTATTAAGAAGCCCTTTCATTTGATACCCATATTGTAGAAACGCAAATATTTTTCCCACCGTATTGGATTTGGAATGACATCATATTTTTTTTCGAGTTACTATTATCAAGCCCTTTCATTTGATACCCATATTGTAGAAATTCATTAAAAAAAACAGTTCCTCTATCTTGGATGATCCGCCATATTGGATTTAGAATGACGTCACATTATTTTTTCAGTTACTCTCAATGAGCCCTTTCATTTGATATCCATATTGTAAAGAAGCTTAAACTATGTTTTCCTCCATCTTGGATATTCCACCATATTGGATTTAGAATGACGTCATATTATTTTTTGAGTTACACTCAATAAGCCCTTTCATTTGATACCCATATTGTAGAAATGCATTCAAAATATCCATTCCTCCATCTTGGGTGGTCTGCCATATTGGATATAGAATAATGTCACACATCATATCATGCATTGTCATCCAAAGTAAACGTGTATTCAGCTCAGTTAAAGTAAATTTCAGCTCAATCGGTTGAAGATATCTACTTCAAAATTGAGTTGCAAGATTCCACCGAACATACATACTTACATACATACATACATACATACATACATACATACATACATACATACATACATACATACATACATACATACATACATACATACATACAGTGCAAGCTAAATAAAAGATTTTAAAAAGGCGCTGGATCGAATCCTGGCTGACTTCACAAATCAATGACTTTTAGCTCTATGTGATAACACGTATTGTAGTTTGGTCGATGTACGCCAATAGGTTCCGCCACCTTATCCATTTAGGGGGCGAAAATTCGGCGAGACGAATAATAGCCTACCCTTTTGGGTAGAAAAAGGCGTCAAGATACAAAAAAAAGGTGATAAAAGCTTAGTAATTAATAAGAGACAAATATGTAAATTAGTAAAAAATAAAATTGCAGTTACTGTTATATCTTTATTATATTACTAGCTGACCCAGCAAACGTTGTCTTGCCGAAAAATAAAATTTAAAAAATAGGGGTTGATCGTAGGGGGTTGAAAATTTAGGGTTGCATGTATTTTTGTATCCCGTTTTATAAAAAAAATAAGAAACAGAAATATGTCGAAAAATTAAAAAAAAAATGAGGGGTGGGCTACCCTTGTGATTTAGGGGGATGAAAAATAGATGTTGTCCTATTCTCAGACCTACCCGACACGCACATAAAATTTCATGAGAATCGGTCAAGCCGTTTCGGAGGAGTTCAATTACCCACATCTAGACTCGAGAATTTTATATATTAGATTTTCACACCTAACGACTATAATATTAATAGGAATGAGAAAAATATCTTACTAACTAAATAAATAAAACTTCCAGAAATGATTTTTTCATGAATCGAATTGAATAGACCTAATACCTCGTCACGTTTGATCCTGTATTCATCGGGGAGTATAACTTTATTTGACATATCCCCCTTTGCACATAATAAAATTATATTGCAAGTAAGCTTTATGTATTATTCATGGGGCGCTGATCCAAACATAGATTAGATTAGTTACCGTTGTAAATACATTTTTTAAAAAAACGTAATTCTAATTTTGTACTGTGGACGTGGAGAAGATATGGATGAACTGATGCTGATAGATAATTATAAGCTGATGAATAAACTGTAAAATTATGTACACCGAAAAACCTTGAGTTAAACGTTGGTTAAATGTAGGTATAAAGATGGAAAAAGGGATGGTTTGAACTTGTAAAAATAAAACTGAGGAAACAAATTTATGAAAACTGAGAGGAAAGTCAGTAAGATCGCCTTATGTGCACTAACTGCATCAAATCAATGATAAATTCAACTTACAAATACGAACAGTATAAAAACGATTGAGGAAGTCAATGAAATGAAAAGTCAGAATTATAACAAAAAATGTAATCATTCAGTATTGGTATAAAATCTTTTTTTATTTTATTGCGAATGTCTATAATATTAAAGCAATGAATTCTTGCAAAATATAATTGGCGGTAAGCCAACCATTGCTTGTTGCAATTAGCCGGTCCAATATCAACAAAATTGGTCGTGGCAAATTGTTATATATACAGGAATTAAACTCGAAGAATAAACGTTAAGGTAATATTTTTTAAAGTATTGTAAGCAGACTTATTGTTGTATTTTTAAAGTAGATCATTACATAGTATAAAACATAGTCGTTTTTCGCCTGCTTGTCCCCTTAATGCTAAGATCTGGTTCGTATAGATTTTTGATTGAAATCAGTATTCTAGGATAGATCCAAAATTTGTCACCACTGATGTTGTCTTATGTGATTTGACTCTCCTTGATTAAACCTTTACAGAGTTTTCTTAAACCATTTGACATCGTCTGCCTTATGATCGTTGGAAAGCAGATGCTGTATCGGCTGACTAACTCCATGCAAGAACTTGTGAATGGATGTTCCTGAGATAGAGTCTCTATTTATTCATACCTCACGTAATGATCTTCGAGAATTAGTTGTCTCACAACAATGATGTTATCTGCAGTGAAGTCGGATTTTGAGTGTAAAACGCGAGATTTGTCACTAACTGTCTATCACACTAACCTTAGTATTTCCATGCTGGAATTCTAATAACGAGCGTTCGACAGTCTGCAGAGTTTCATCACTGAACACAGATGTTAGCTCTTCAAAACACTGAAGCTGTATCAGGCCTCTTTTAAAGTTATCGAAAATTACTGGATTAAAATTTTCTTTAGAAAGATTAATTTTAAACCTAGCCTGACAGATTCTGTGACTGAACAATTGATCCAATTACTTTAAACAGTTTTTAGAATCAAAACTAAAACATATTCGAATATAGAACAGTTCTAACTACAAAATTGCCGGGAAATAGGGAAATAATAGATTTTTTATTCTTGTCACCTTAGTTTCTATATTATTTAAAAAAACCAACAGAAAACCATAGAACTTAAAAGGTATGAACTGGTGTAGCTCAGTCCTGCTTTATTTAAATATGTATATTTGTTAAAATGTGTCTTAAATCTGTGTATTTTTTAATTTTGTAAATGTTTCAATGTAAATAAATAAATTCCAATAAAGAAAAGCATTGAATTGTAAAATTGGTCAAATAAATTTCAAACAACCAGACTTACTTTCGAATCACATGGGTGTTTTTCAGTGAACAAAGGGCCTCGCAAAGACCTGGCGCCCGGGGTCTCGCAATGGGTAAGGTTCCTGGCGCGAAGGTGGTCTAAGCTGGTAAAAAAATAGCATGATACATATACGTCTAAATAGTCCATCGGCCACTATTTTCAAGCCAAGATGAAGGATTTTTCTCACGCGATTGCTAATATCAACAATAATTAAGCTTCCATTTGTTCCATTAGTTTGGTCGGCAAAGTTTGGTATGGTGGTGAATACAAATAAATATCAAAAAATATTGGTTGGTAGCCAGTATTTCAATAATAGAATTGACTTCAACGTACTTTCTCCAGTTATTTAAAATGGAGCTGCCGTGAAGTAGTTATGTGAAGAACCTTGGCCTTTGTTTGCATTCAAAACTGCATCTCCACATATATGTAGGAGTATCTTTATTATATATATTACTAGCTGACCCGGCGAACTTTGTTCTGCATCAAAAGTAATAAATGAGTTATATTTGGATATCCCGAGGTTCAATTTGTGCTATTTACCGGCTTTAATTGCCGTCCCGCTATGTTAATACTGCAATATCTGCAAAAATATTCGTTCAAATTGCATACTGTAAAGGGCCAGGATCATCTATATTACATGCACAATCTATTTGAGACACTTAATTCGATGAAAATTAATACTATAAAGTTGAAAATCGCTTCGTAAATAAGCCATTATTTTTCGTAAAAAGTAAATAAATAAAAATGGTCATTGTGAGTTATTCCTAAGAGATAGACATATGCCCTCGCGGACTTTTTTGTAGACTTTCTGAAGGTGTTCAATAATGTAGAACATTGTTTTGAATCCTACATAGATCGTAGGGTTCAGCCAGCGTTTGCAATTAAAGTGCTAAATCTCGAAAATTTACCATTTTTCTTTACAACATCATATATGAATTATAGATCAAAACCACCCCGTAGACACCCTCTAACTATCAAAAAAAAACCGCATCAAAATCGGTGGCGTAGTTTTAAAGATATAAGCATATAAGGGGCCAGACAGAAGAAAGTGACTTTGTTTTATACTATGTAATGATAATGATTATTTACTAGCTTTCACGCGCGGCTTTGCTCACATTGATAATTTTAGTAAATTAAAGAAAGAAAGAAGTAAAAAAGTATCCTATGTTACTTCTAATACCTCCAAGAATATGTGTACAAAATTTCATAATGATCGGTTCAGTAGTTCTCGCGTAAAAGCGTAACAAACAAACTTACATAGTAATAGTAATAGTATAGTATAGTATAGTATAGTATAGTATAGTATAGTATAGTATAGTATAGTATAGTATAGTATAGTATAGTATAGTATAGTATAGTATAGTATAGTATAGTATAGTATAGTATAGTATAGTATAGTATAGTATAGTATAGTATAGTATAGTATAGTATAGTATAGTATAGTATAGTATAGTATAGTATAGTATAGTATAGTATAGTATAGTATAGTATAGTATAGTATAGTATAGTATAGTATAGTATAGTATAGTAATAGTATAGTATAATTTCATCTATGTTTCGCCTTTTATTATTATTACATATTACATTTGCCCGTAACTCTATCTAAACCTCTTTTTGTTTACCACTTTTCACCACTTTTTATCTCTGCACCATCCAGGTTGACTGGAAGAAAATGCTTAAGGCATTATGTCAGCCTTCGTTTTGTAAGACTGTACTGCATTAGAAAATCAAGAAAAGAGGAGAAACATATATGTCTCTACATAAATAACATTATCTACGAACTGGCTGGTACGTAAAAAAGGGTTATTCTATTCAATTTAGTGGCTACAATCTGTTTACAAAATATCGATTAAATTATAAATCTATGGAATGGGACGTAAAAAATACAACATTGGAACTGAGCCAGTGTCCTGTCGCTACGTATACTAAATGCAATATTTTATCTACTAACACCCTCTCTACCCACCATTCTCCTCCCCTCGTGTTTGCCATGGCGCCTACGACCCGGCAGGTTTTTAGTTCACTTCCACTTTTTTTAAATGAGTACTTCATAATATAGTACTGATGTATAAATTTATGTTATATTTTTTCATTCTTTCAAGTCCCTGATATTTTATATATTTAAGCTTTATCTCGTATATAAGCTGTAATCGCTGTAACGTTTTAATATAGAAACTAACACAATATTTCTGTACTATATACATAAATACAGTAAGAAAGGGCATGGTTCGGACATGTAGAAAGGATGGATGATGCAAGATTGACTAACTACCCCGCAAGGGATTTGGCGTGAAGTTATGTATGTATATACATCCCTTAATACGCGATGGCAACTAAGCCTCGAATAGCCAGATAATTTTTTTTCCTCATATGTAAGGATAGTATCGGGTACAATAGCGATATTTATAGTGAAAATTGGAAATAAAAAGAAAAATTTTGGTGTCAGTTTGACAGTTCGTTTGATACAGCCATTTTAGCTAGCAATCAAGACAAAGGAACTGTGGTGATAGAGATCCAAAACTATTTTTGTTGGCGTGGTATAATCTGCATCACAAACAACAGCAATACTCGTGTGGACCGGTGGTTGAGATCCATACATATACGGCCACGCCGCATATACGTTCATATAATTTTGCATTTTTGATGAACTTTAAAAAGGTAAACTCTTTGTCTCAAATAGCGCTGTTTATTTTTGCTCTACTAAATGTTTGATGTTGTTTTATAACTGATAAATACTTTCGTGTTTTAAGAAGAGAGGATGTGTTATAAATTATTATGATTCATAATAACTGACTGTGGAATGGGGTTTGGTTCGTTCGATCCCCACCCGAATATAAATATTCATCTGGGTCTGGGTAAAATCTAGTCGAAAACCTACTCCTTTATTATGGAGGATATGCCATATTTGGCGTCGCATTATTCTTCAATTTTCTCCCGATAAGCCAGCCCTTTCATTTGACATTCATATTGTAGAAATGCATTAAAATATTTATTTCGCCATATTGTATTTAAAATGACCTCAAATTATTTTTCAAATTACTATCAAGAAGCCTTTTCATTTCATCGTTTACGTTAGCATGGCACGCCCTTCCACAATAAAACAAAAAGTTAATGTGTGATTAAGAATATTCACAAGATTTTTTACGTATCTGTTTGCATATGTCAATCCGAACTCAAACCTAAACAAAAACAACAATTTGTTGCTTGACAAATCGGGCAGTAATTGACAGTGCTACGTTAATGTTTTCTATGAAAGGCACACGTCCGGCATGTAAAGCAGTGCTCTTCTAATGACTAGTTGGTGAACAGATTTACAAAACTTTTACTAGTATAGATAGCATAAAAATAATGATAAAGAAATTAGTCTCGGTGGTCTAGTGGTCGAGCACACGGTTTCTGAATCCAGAGGTCGTGGTTCGAATCCTGACACTGGCTCACACCAATGACTTTTCGAAATTGTTTTCGGAAAGTTATGTGTGATAAATACCGCTGACTGAAAACTTTGTGCCCGGTATGGCAATATCGCCACGTTTATTGGGACGTAAACATAACGGCGAGACGAGGCTTAACAGCCGCTGCCTATACCTTCGGGTAACAATGGCGTGAAGTTATGTTATGTTATAAAGAAAATGTTTATTTTATACATTTTGTTTTTTATATCGTAAACATATTTGTAAACTAATTTTACTTTTATACATGTACATTAATCGCAATAACCTAATTGCAGCGATTAACGTATAAAAGTAACAATAACATACATACATGACATAACTTCGCGTCATTTTCTACCCGAAGGTGTAGGCAGCGGCCGTTAAGCCTCGTCTCGCCGTTATGTTGTCAGTATGATTGAAGTCCATTACGAGTGACAAGTTATGAATGACTTTCCAAAACGAGTTTTTATTAGCTTTTTATTAGCTTCACCTGTATGTATGTTTGTATGTTTGTATGTTTGTAGGTTTGTTTGTAACCGACTTCTTTTTTAGTTTCCGCTGATTGCCACTAGATGGTGCGATTTGTGAACTATGAAAGTTCTAGACTAGAAAACCGAACTAAAAAATAGAAAATAAATTTTAATGAATTTAAATTAAGAAAATAGTGTTAAAAATTTCAATGAATATAAATTAAAAAAAGCGTGGGGTGCTTTTTAAGATATTATCGAAATGATAAACACTCTACTCATATCTGTCAATAAAATATTTATAACTATTGACACCATGCACCCCACGCTTTTGAACGATAGATGGTGCGATTTGTGAACTATGAAAGTTCACAAATCGCACCATCTAGTGGCAATCAGCGGAAAGTTTACGTTATCAACTTGAAACGAGTTCCTTATATAAGTCACAGATGGCGCTATTCCTCAAATTCGAAACTAAGAAACGCGCTGTCATACAAAACCGAACTAAAAAATTTAAAATAAATAATAGTTTAAAAAAACTAAAAAACACGCTTTTTATTGAAAACCGAACTAAAAAATAGAAAAATAAAAAAAAAATACTTTATTTTAAAAAAAGCGTGGGGTGCATGGTGTCAATAGTTATAAATATTTTATTGACAGATATGAGTAGAGTGATTATCATTTCGATAATATCTTAAAAAGCACCCCACGCTTTTTTTAAAATAAAGTATTTTTTTTTTATTTTTCTATTTTTTAGTTCGGTTTTCAATAAAAAGCGTGTTTTTTAGTTTTTTTAAACTATTATTTTTTTTTTCATATCTTTGGGAATAACTAATGACTGTATTCATCATATTACGTTCAACATTATCTTGAAGCATCAATTTTTTTAAATGAAAAGTGCTGACAGAAATATGAAGATGATTAATACCCTTAGGTATTAATCATTAGGAAAGGGGTTGCAAGTTTCATAAATTTACTAAAGAAATATTATATAAAATTACGGGCCTCGTGGCGCATTGGTAAAACTACTGGCTACAGCAATGGGGTTGGGGGTTCGATTCCCACCCGAGCACAAATATTTGTGACTGACATAAATATTTGTGTGGTGTCTGGATGTATGGGCGCTGTTTGTATTGTGTCCAAGATATTATATTATTACATAATAAAATAGTAATAAATAGTTGCTAAAGCAATGCTGCTTGGACATTTAATAGCGTTTTATTAAGAACAATCTGATCCGGCGAACATTGTTTATCCTCAGAAGCAATAAATAACAGATTGTTTTCTAAATAAAGCAGTATAACTTACTCATTATAACACTAGATAGTCCCCTCAAAATCGGTCCAGCCAATTCAAAGATTACCCGGAATAAACAAACAGACAAGAAAGACTGACAAAAATTGCACGGATTGTTATTTTAGTGCATGTGCCGTAAATATTTATTCGTATGAAATGAAAGCAGTATTTCAATATTACAAACAGACACTACAATTTTATTTATATGTATCGATAAAGTCTTGCATGCAAATTGCACTATGCTGTCTAGTTATAAGCTATTAGGTAAGACCCTAACCAAAATCGACCTTTAATCAATGAAGTAAAAAATGAAGTCTAAGCTTTCAATACTGTAGATTTCCGGGTCCTGCTGGGTATACTTCGCTCTCTTAACATACCTCCAACAGGTATTGCTTGGTTTCATAGTTACCTGTTTGGACGCCGGCAACGTGTACGAGTTGACGATAGATATTCTGATTGGGCTAGCACTACTGCCGGTGTACCACAGGGTGGCGTTCTCTCCCCACTTCTATTCGCAATTTTTATAAATTCGATATCCAAAAGCCTTACTTCTTCCTATCATCTTTATGCAGACGATTTGCAGATATATACGCAAGCTCCACTTAACACTTTGTGGCAAGCAGTGATGACCATGAATACAGACTTGGAACGAATTTGTGAATGGAGCAATAATTATGGTCTTAGCGTCAATCCTCATAAAACACAATTAATCGTTATCGGCAGTTCCAGGATGATTGCCAAAATAAATTGGTCCTTACTGCCTCAAATTAATTTTAACGGTATCAACCTACCAATAACCACTAAGGTTAAAAACCTAGGGCTTTACATTGATAGTACCCTATCGTGGGGACCTCAACTGCAAGAAGTAAGTAGGAAACTATTTGCTTCCGCTGCATCCTTGCGCAGGTTACAAAATTTCTTGCCTACTGTCACTAAAATTGCACTTGCACAGTCTCTTCTCCTACCGATCCTAGATTATGCCGATGTCAACTATCTGAATCTCACTGAAGCACAACTTGATAAACTTGAGCGACTTCAAAATGTTTGTATAAGATTTATATTTGGCCTTCGCAAATATGATCATATTTCGGAATTTCGCAAAAAGCTCAAGTGGCTTCCCGTTCGATTTCGCCGGAATATTCATATTCTCACGTTGTTATATAACGTTCTATTTAATCCCAACTCTCCCAACAATCCTTATCTCAAGGAACGTTTCAAGTTCTTACATGACACACATTCGAAATATCTGAGGTCATCGGAAAACTTGAGGTTAGCTGTCCCAAAACATTCCACGCATTTCTATGGTCTATCTTTTACTGTTCAAGCCGTGTTACTGTGGAATGTATTACCTGAGACTATAAGAAAAGCCCAGTCTATTACCACCTTTAAATCACAGCTTACGCAGCATTATTTATTATTACAATAGTTTATAATTGGTATTTATTTATCTATGTATGTTATATGTATTATATCTA
Organism: Euproctis similis; assembly: GCA_905147225.2. Taxonomy (NCBI): domain Eukaryota; kingdom Metazoa; phylum Arthropoda; class Insecta; order Lepidoptera; family Erebidae; genus Euproctis; species Euproctis similis. The sequence continues at coordinate 3,258,199 of LR990113.1, read as the reverse complement.
TATATGTATATAAGTATTTTGTCGTTATATGTATGTATATGTATTAAATATTACATTTGTTGTTATGATATTGTTGTGTTTATATTGATGTAAAATTTGGCATAACCCGTCTTTCAAGCGTCTATTTCCTTCCAAAGGTTGCCTGGAAGAGATTGCTCTTAGCGATAAGGCCGCCTTTTGTACATAGCTATAAGACTTATTTATAATTTAGTGTAAAAACTGATATATTGTTAATGGTGTGCAAATAAAGAGTTATCATTCATTCATTCTATATTATTATTATTTACGAAAGGTTGTTAGTAAATATTTTATGCAACTTTACTTCTTTTAATTTCAAGACTAAAAGAGGTTCAAATAAAAACAAAACTTGGTTTAATTTTTCTGTGTGGTCCTTTCTAAAAAAAGGTCATAAAATAATTTGTTCAATGAAATATGAAAGAGTCTGGTTTCTTTTAAACTTCTGTTCTGACTATCACTGTACTACACAATATTAGGATACTGAGACTAATGTATAAATGCAAATGAAATTTTCAAATTGATTTGGAAACCACTGATAATCCGATAAGATTTTCATTTTCGTAATTAAATATTCTCATGAATAAAGATATCTAACAGAAAAAAAAAATGCGATAATTAAGTTGACAGTAACAGAAAGTGTCAAAAAAATTTTCGTTCTGGTGCTCGTTATGTTTTGCGTAATCAAAAATGCAAATCTGACTTGGAAATCATACAGATTTTTTTCTCCCGCTGAACTGAGATTTTTTTTTTTATATTTCAAACGAAAAACTTCGGTTGCGCTTTACACAAAGTTATTCCGTAATTTTGAAAGCTTATTTATATATTCATAAGTTGACGTCCGCAGTTCCGCACACGTGTTTACCATATTTTTTTGTTACAACTTTTTAGTAAAATTTTCATGCATATATTGGTGCCGCCAAAATCTTAATAATAGTCTATTTGTCACTTCAGGGCGTTATCAGAAGGATTTAGGTGACGTTAACTCTCATCCACGTATTAAATTTTATTTTGGACCTATAGATTAAATTCAGCATTAAATGCTTATGCTACCTATGCTATAAAATACTATACACTATAAAATAATTTATATGCTATAAAATACTAATACAAAATCCATGCGCTACACATTTTTTTTATTATATTTATGTTTCATTGTTTGACCTTTTGTCACTTTAGATCTTCGATTCAAGGCCATGACTTTAATTTCTTAGAAATTATTTTCCAGTACTTATAATTAATAAATATCGATCCATCAAAATTGTGTCCAATCTGTGAGATGTGTTTCGCCATATACTTAAATTTGGGACTTGAAAATTACTCCGGTGTGTCAAAGTATAACTGTCGCTACTTAGAACTTCAAGATTTAAAGTCGTGATGATAAATAAGAAAATATGAAAAATCCGTTACACTATAAATCTAGAATAAGCAGTCAGAAATAATAAAGGATGCAAACGTAACACTGAACCTTTTACACAAATAAATCATGTTTAACTCTCTTGAAATACTCAACACCAGACCACCGCTGCGGCTCAGATTTTTAGTGCATTAGTGCATACAAATATGGATGAGAGGGCCGGTCCAGTTTTATTTCAATTGAATTAAATATTTTGTTATAATTTTGCGTTTGTCTTGCATAATCATCATAGTAAAGTAGACTGCCTGACGGTAAGCTATCATTTTGGTGGTCCCATAAACACGTATTATACAATGAACACACTTTGAAAACCTAATCGCTTATTATATGACTAACTGACTCGGCGAACTGTATTTCGCCCCGGAAGCTCTAATTAAATAAGTTTTTTTTTTAAATATAATAGTCTACGTTAAAATTATCTATTGTGCCGTGTGGTGCCGGCTTAGAATGTTAACACCCGTTATCTTCCTGTGGGTATAGTAAAGGTGACTAAAGGAAAGGTCCTTGACCCGATGCTGATCATCAAAAGCATCTGGAAGGAAGCTTCGGTCGCGGGCATTATACCACCTACCAAGCAAAAGCATACCGCCAAACGATACTCTCGTGTTCCGGTATGATGCTTGGTGAAGCCCATGATGAATTAGGATGGGTGAGGTGAATTCGCTGCAATCTATTACCGGTCGTGACGAAACAGTCCTAGCACATCCCGCGTGTAGTTCTGGAGATTATCAGGATACGGAGACGCAGATACGATATCATTTGGACGTGACGTATCTGAGTTACCTAGATTGCACATTAGAACATAATTTCCAACAGCGTGCTGGAGCCTGCGTATACATTCGCAATGATATCTGCAGCGTCTTCGTCATCTTGAAGACTCTGCATTCTCCACGTTATGGATGGATCTGGATACGGGCGTAGATAAAAAAATCAACGCTTGTGTCTACCGTTCGCACAGGGGGGATCACAACACAGATATTCAGTAAATGTAACTAGCTAGGGACATCTGACACTGTCTGGTGAAATCTGTGCCGACCTATTCTCCACTGGATCATGATCATATATGTTCACGGCAACTATGGCGATATGGCAGATTGAAAACAGACGCGACACTTTTTAGCGTTTTTACCCCTGGCGGCAGGTTTGCTTTTCTTCTAAACATCCATCGAGATGCACGGACTCTATAACCGATGTGGTGCATCAGACTATGGAATATTTTATTCCATTTTCTGATGTATCTATCAATGGCAAAGCTCAGCCTTTGTTGAACGCCGAATGTAATGTTACTGAACTGGAAAAAAACATTTAGCGTAACTATCGTGGTTTGACGCTATACAAAGCCAATCACCTGACCTTAAGCCTTTAACGTAGCCACCAAGTCCTACAAAAGGGCACTCAAGAAGGCACGCATTAGCCGTATTCAAAACATTGGCCCAAAGCTCTGTATTGGACCATCCACCAGAGAAGGCAGTGAAGCTTGTTGGCCTTTCACCAAAGCGCTTAAAATGAACTTCTGCCGGTCATCACTCCCTCTACTGCTGAATTTTGACGGCACACTGGCACACACTGCAAGCGAAAAAGCAGGTTTATTTATCGTCTAAGCACTGGCAATACCACTGTCCCCAAATACCTCAATGCGATTTGTCGATGACGGAGATCCGCATAAAAAACAAAGACATACTAAAACCATTCCGTCGTCTAACAAAGCTAGTGGACCGGACGATATACCAGTTGGACTGCTTAAAGCTTATGCACCTTGTCTCTTGTATTGACATGTCTTTATCTATTTTAACGCATACCGCATGCACCCTTATGTCGTGTCCGTACCACCTCTACGGACGAAGCGGATTGCGTCCTCGTTTATCATATGCACTGCCAACGAATGGAACAAATTGCCTGTGACGGTGTTTCCGAATAACTATAATGAAGACGTCTCCAAAAATAGAGAGAACAGGTTCTTAACAAGCCAAGCCAAGTTAATTACCTGTCAATAAAAGTCCCATCAAAATCTTTCTAGACATTTCAGAGATTACCCGGAACAAACAGACAGACGGACCAAAATTGTAAAAAATGGTATTTACCGTATATTTATTTATATGAATGTAGTCAAAAGCAGTTATATCAATATTATAATCAGACATGCATAATGCATGCATGCATAATGTCAACATGGCGTAAAAAAATCTATGCATAAAATCCTTACATTGACACAAATTATTGTTCTTTTGTAAATTATTTCTTTATATTTTTTTTACAAAAACCTGTACTTGGGCCTTGGACTGTAGTATTTATTGAGTCAATCTTTTTATTGGTAATTTTCAGGATTAGCATAAGTTCTTCTTGCCAAGCATATATTGTTTTAAAATACATGTTATTAATTCTTTAAGCACGTGTGTAATCGTTATTCCTTTGGCAAATCAGGGTTTTGACAATACCGTACTTAGTTAAACAAGTTAGAAATCGACTTTGATGAAAGAGAAATGATAAATGATAGCATTTATCATTTCTCTTTCATTAAAAAAATTGCAGTGAACAATATTTAAATGCAGATTCTCGAGCTCAAGTCAAGCTTGAGTCATTAAAGGTTACATCGACGGATTTAAAAGAGATCTCGGTCCCATAGTAAGTGGGGAAATGGAAATGCACTTAATGCATACGTAATGAAATTATACGGGGGCGATGTGCGACTGGTTTCTATTACACCGAACTGTAACAAATGTCTTGAATATTCTAAATATTTCTTATGCTACTTCTATTTCTTATGCTTTGGGACTCATGTCAAGGTCGTCGGTACGTAACACATCCCAGAGGAAAGCAAACTTGATCAAAAAAATTTCAGCCGCGCAGACTTTTAAGGCATGCCCAAGAAGCGACGCGCATTGATGAGCCCCCGTCGGTGCGGCGCATGTGCACGCAGCAAGGGAGGCAACTACCCGTTACACAACGCTAAATCTGATGGGACGACGAGAAGAGAGTGTCGTATAGGCACGTGGAACATTAGGGGTAGTATGAGAAAAAAAATAATGAGATGATAGATGTGATAAATGAGAGATGTCTGGATGCCTTATGACGTATAACATAAATGAAAAAGAGGAATTCCATTCAACTTGATATAATCTACCAACAATAATAACAAAATTCTTAAATATACGATTTATTGAGAACATTGAGTATGTTTGGGGCCAATTTGTCCTTACGCTACAGATGACTGTGGAACTGGACGTCACTCGACAAGTTGCTACCAAAAATTCAGATATTGTCTGAGACGGATAGGTCTTTTTAGCGGTAGACGCGCAAAACTGTGCCTTCTTAGGTTATATCCCCGAAATATTATAGATTGGTGTGATAGTCACCCCTTCATATATACAAATCTTCGTTTGAAACAACCTGTCATGTATTAATGAGGACCGCCGCGCCGTGCGAACATACAAGTTTTCATTACATTTAATAAGTCCAAAGAAACGCGGCAATGCTTTGTGAAATACTTGCATTTCCCATTAATAATGCAGTTTTTAATGTAAATTCAAAGCATTTTCTGAACGAAGTGTTTTCTAATTAAGCATTTTAGAATATTTGGACACGCAAATTTTTGGGATTCCGTATTACACAAAAGACAAAATAATATCCCCATGGCAATTTTCATTATGTCCTCATTTAAGCTCAGGTACACTTAGTATTAGAAAACTAATTTATCAAAACGAAGGTCATCACAGTTTTAAGGTAATTTTATTAGTCAACTGAATTATAGCATGACAAGCTGACCCCCTTTACTATGTACCGCCTTATTATATAGATAATTTACTACAAATAGCTTTAGTTTTCTACACATTTAAGTAACGTGATGATATTTTTTTTTATGGGTTAGGAGGGCAAACGAGCAGGCGTGTCACCTGATGGTAAGCAACCAACACCGCCCATGGACACCAGCAACACATATAGTGTTACTGTTGCGTTGCCGACCTTTAAGGGATAGGGGATAGGAAAGGACGGGGAAGGAGGGTGGGCCTCCGGGTACCTCTCTCACCGAGCGACACGCGGCATGAGCCACTTTACGACGGTCTTCTGAGAGGTCGTGGTATTTCACCGGTCGAGCCGGCCCATTCATGCAGCGAACTGCTTGGCTCTACCACTGTTGAAACCTACACATATATTATGAAAGAGCTGATATACGGATTAATGTCACATAACTTAACTTTCTCTATACTCTGTTTATTTTAGCCTTTGTAATACTCTGATGTTTAAGCTATATTATTGTGAAGTTTCAATGAAATGCATATGAATACATAATAATAGGTTGGGGAAAAAGTATTTTCGTATTTTTGTATGAAAAGTCAAGACATTTTTTTCAAAGTTTATTTACATTTATTTACAATATATATGTACCGTTTTGTTGAATAACTTTCTGCCATTTTGTGGGCAGAGACATTATCCCGTTACTGTAGAAACTTTGGGACTTCTGATCAAAAAAACGGGACAAATAGTTTTGGCAGTCCTCTCTTGAGGTCAACCTTACAGAACCTAAAGAATTCTGAAGAGACCGAAACAGGTGAAAATCTGAAGGCGCAAGGTCAGGGCTATATGGTGGATGCACTAGGACCTCCCAGTCGAACTCTCTTAATTTTTGCTGAGTGGCTAAAGATGTGTGTGGTCTAGCGTTATCGTGATGAAAGACCACACCCTTCCTGTTGATCAATTCCGGCCGTTTTCTCACGACTGCTTCCTTTAATCTCATCAGTTGCTGGCAGTAAAGATCAGAATCGATGGTTTTGTCGGACGGTAAAAGCTCATAATGAACAATGCCCTTCCAATTCCACCACACACCATACACACAGCATCACCTTATTTCGTGTTAGGCCAGGTTTGGCCACAGTCTGTGAAGCCTGGCCAACTTTCGACCACGACCTTTTTCGCACGTTCTTGTCGTACGTGATCCACTTTTCATCGCCAGTTATCAATCTCTTCAAAAACGGCTCGGTTTCATTACGTCTCAATAATGAATCGCAAATGAGTACACGGTTCATTAAGTTTCTTTGAGTGAGCTCGTGTGGCACCCAAATATCGAGCTTTTTTGTATAACCAGCTTTCTTCAAATGGGTCAAAACTGTTTTGTGGTCAATTCCCAGTTCTTCAGCTACATCGTAACTACTAATATGCCGATCTTGCTCCACTCTTTCAAAAATGGCGTCCATTTTATTCGTAACAGGGCGACCAGAGCGAGGTGCATCTTTAACATCAAAATTTCCAGACTGAAAACGTTTGAACCAAATTTGTGCTACTCTTACTGACACTGCATCAGGTCCATAAACATCACAAATTTTTTTCACTGCTTGAGTTGCATTTTTGCCTTTTTTATAATAAAATTTTAAAATGTATCGAATTTTTTCATTAGATTCACTCATTTTTACGGAGAGAAAAACAAATGAAAAATAGCGGGAAACAACTTTTTTTTATTTTTTTCTTTTCTTTATAATGTAACCTTTTTAATGTTACCAAAACCAGCCAGACACAAATAGTACAGTCAAAGAAATTTTATAATAAGTTTATACCTACGTTATGCGAAAAGACTTTTTCCCCGACCTAATACATATGTATATACCATACATATATCATACATCGCGGTTATAATATGATTATTATTATATTATATTATTATGCTATATGTAAGTATACTATATCTATCTATTTACTAATTATTATATGCCTTATATTTATTGCTTTTGTTGGATTTATAGTTTTGTTATTATTATTTTATATAAATTTTATTTTAGACACCAAAGACTAGCCTTGCTTTATTTGAAATGTCCATAGAGATCGTCTGGAAGAGATCGCCGACAGCGATAAGACCGCCGTTTGTGCAGTTTTTTGTTTGTTAATCCAGTCAATTCAATGTGATCCTTTTGTTTTTGTGTACAATAAAGAATATTGTATTGTATTGTATTAGTAAGATTAGGCATTGAAAACAATTTATTTCTTAACTACGGAACCCTCTGCGACGTGGTGCACGATTTTACTTACTTGGGTTTTTAGCTAAGTTTTATAAATATCGCTCCTTGTTTCCATAAATAATCCTATTGAAGACGTCGAATCATCATTTAGTAAAAAAAAACATTTAGAAAGTATATTTAGTTAAAATAATGATAGCATAACATAACTTCACACCTTTTTCTACCCAAAGGTGTAGTGTAGGCAGTGGCTATTAAGCATAAACTCGCCGTTATGTTTACGTTTCAAACGAAAACCGAACACATTGCCATACCGGGCACAAAGTTTTCAGTCATTGATATTTATCACACTTAACTTTCGGAATTAATTTCGAAAAGAAATTGGTGTGAGCCAGGATTCGAACCTGCGACTTCTTGAGTCAGAAGCGGGGTGCTTGACTATTGGACCACCAAGAATTATATTATTTCATAGTGTAAAACAAAATCCAAACCACCGAGCAAATAGAAAATGATCTGGGGGAGGTGATGTTAGGAGCCTCAAAACTCGACGAGCCTGCATGAAAAGAATTATGAAAGTTAAAAAAGCGAGTGACGCGTGTGTGTCTCTTGCGTTATGGCGCTCTGCTCTCTCTGGATACCCCGCAAGAGACTTGGCGTGAAGTTATGTATGTATGTAAAACAAAGTCGGTTTCCGCTTTCTGTCCACTAACATGCTTAGATCTTTGAAACTACGCAACCAATTTTGATGCGGTTTTTTTTAATCTATAGATGGTGTCAACGGGTTGGTTGTGGTATTATGTGGTTGTCAATGTATATGTATAAATAATATAAGTATAATGTAGTAAAGAAAAAGTGTAAATTTTCGACATTTAGCACAATAATTGTAAACGCTGTAAAAATTATTTTTGATGCGGAACAAACTTTGCCGAGGCAGCTAGTACTTAGTCTTTAAAAATACATAATTATTTCCATAGCAAAAAATAACAAAATTGTAAAAGAAGACGTAAGAAGACGAGTCTACTTTCGGTCTGTGATTCGGTCACGTAATGCATTGCTGACTTTTGCTAACAAAGTTGATGTAATTCGTTTGTATTTCTACAATAGTATAGTAGTCTTGTTGAGAATATAATATCTTTTGACTATTCTTCATATAGGTTTTTTTTCATATATCCTTTGCGTATACTTAATCACAGATTGGACACAATAGTAATTTACGAACAAAAAAAACTATGAATTATTTTCAGCTAAAATCAATAAAAATTAATGATCAAATTAAATAATATTTACACAAATTTTCAGCGGAGATATCACCATCGTTCATGTCTATGTTCTTAGGTACGTCACGCGAAGTAGAATGTCGGAACAAGTTAGCGATGAGCGGCCATTTCAACTGAAAATTATTATAATAAATAGCATCCGTTTACTGTGAAGACAGTGGCAAGAACCCTTCCCCCCTCCTCGTTATGGCCACAAAACATGCGATAGTCATTTTGCTTCGGAGTGTTCTTGATCTTGTAGTATAGTTTTCATTTATTGCAAGTCTTTATACTTAAGTCTTTTCAACACATCCCGAAAGGCCATATTTATTTTCTAAACAATATATCAGACCCAACTTTGGTCACACATTGATCACAAATTTCTTTGAAGAAATCATTTGGAATTGAATTTGGGATCTATAATCTAGATGTCACCTCTTACGACACCCAATGGAAAATATGGGGTGCCTCTATTTTCTATAGTAGTATACGCCATAAGTAAATAGTCCATATTATACATATTACGTCTTTAACCAAGTGATTCTGATCTGTTTCTGAAATCCTGAGCACCAATCTGTGGGTCAATGATAGAAACCAATTATAAAACTTTTTTATCATTGATATTAATAAATTTGAAAGCAATTCAAATAAAGTTGTACCCAAAACTAATTATAGTAAAGAACAATAAAAATACAATATAAGTATTGCTCTCAACAATTCAATACATTTTACTTGGAATATTAAATTCTATTCAACAACAAAATGATAAAAGACGATCTATTCTATTCTGTGAAACTCAAACTAAAAATATTTCAATGCATTACATTTTCAATGCGACTACATATTTCAATGCTGGGAATAAAACGAGCAATGTTTACGTAAGGCGATTGTTGAGAACGTTCTTTGTACAGACTTGCATTTCCGTATCATTCTCATGGTCCCCGCAATGGCATCACTTCCATTCCTAAAGGAATTAGTTGTGAACTATACATTCATGTACGAATATGTGAATGTGCCAAACAAATGGTCAAAATTAACTAACAATACAAAAATAATTTATAGTCCAGGTCCAGAGTTGAGCACTCCGCTTCCGAAATTAGAATTCGTGGGATCGACTTGAGGCTCACACTCTCGGATTGTTCGAAAATGTCAGGTGTGTCCGGTGTGTCCGGTTTATGGTAGCAGATTATGTCCACCTATTCAATTTGGGATGTAAAAATACAAGTAGAAAAGGCGTGAATTTATGTTACACAAGAATTGTGTGTTAAATTATTATGTAACTGAATAGAACCAGGTATCAATGCCATGCATTGAGTGTGGTGCCTTTAAATACCAGTATCGAAAATATTTAAAACTTATATATATTTACTACTGGCGGAATTTGAGCATATTGCAGAAACTATATCCATTTTTTCATAAATCTGCTTAAAATTATTGTCAAAGTCTTTATTCTCGGATTTTCTCTTTTTTCATACAACCGTATGGGGACAGAAATTGGGGCCAATAACTATTCAGATGTAAAACCTACGCTAGTAGATATGGTCTCACACTTACAGCTAACTACATTATTTAAGATGTTGAAACCTTTCTAATAATTCTAAATATTACAGTGCTATAAGTGCAACACTGTAGTCAGAGCTTACGACCTTTACGACTTTACCTCTTCATACAATACATATAACACGTATACTACACAAGGAAGCATATTAACAGCGAGTGTACAGTAATGGCGATAGTACTATTCAGTACCATAGGCACCTGCAATGTTACAGTTGCGTAGTTTCTGGGAAGAGAAGTGGAAGGGGAGGGAGATTGTCCTCTGGATATCTCTCTTACCGAAAAAAAACACGCTACTTTTCGTCAATATACTTACAGAACATGGTATTTCACTTGCCGAGTCACCCATTGAAGCGGCAATCTGTCAGTGTTAAAATTATTCAGTACTTCGCTTCTAATTTAGAGGCCCCGACTTATCGATTTAATGACTTATCGAAGGTTACATCCGATATGTCATACCTATGTCTTCTTCTTTCAGTATTAAATACGTGAAGCAGCGTATTAGTATTTTCCAATGCAAGATATTTGTTTAAGATAGCATATCCTCAAGTTTACTACTCGCCAGCGTCTCGCTGCACGTGCTTCATTGCCTTGCTGCAGTTGTTACTTTGCATTCGACATCGTTAATAGAGAGGAAGTGTTCAAGTGTATTTTTTTAATAGTAATACCTTTTTTATAATATCTTAGACACAATACATACAGCGGTCTCTAGTTCCAAGCTAAGCAACTAAATGCCTGTGTTATAGAAATTAAATAACGGATATTAATACCTATATAGTTTTGTGAATACATACATAAACTCATGCCTGTATCCCATAGGGATAGGCAGAGACTTTGGCTCTCCACAAGGTACGATCCCGATATATTTCTTTCGCCTCATTTACAGTCACACATCTCATCATACATTGACGACGGTTTCGGATACTACGTATTTTGCCTGTTTGAAAGAGACCATTTATGTGTTCGTGGTAGCTCCGTCTTGGTCTCCCGATCCCGACCCTGCCACTCACATTCGCTTAATATACTCTATTAGATAGGCGGCTTTAATTCATTCTTGCAACATGACCAAACCATCTTAACATACTTGTGTCACTACGTCATCCTTCAACTTGCACTTTTAACTTATCACGCCATTTGTCGTTCGGTACACAAGGGTGACTTCATATATACTTCTCAGAAAACCCATTTTAGCTGCATTCACTCTACGTTTCGCGTGCCACACCCAACACTCACTCCCTTATGCCAGAGTTGGTACCAACACACCACTGTGAATCGTCATGCGTGCCTGTTCAGACACAGCCTAACTACGCATCAGGGTATGCAGTGCACTATTGACTCTCCTTTCAATATCTTCCTCACGTTTTCCGTCTCTTCCCAAATATACAAACCCATTCACTTACTCCAATTTCTTGCCATCCAAAATCATATCACACATAATTTTCGCTTTGCTTACATTTATTTTCATACCTTTTGCTCTAAATCCTGCATTCACCAAGATTAGCATGTCTTGTAACTCTGACGCCAGCGGAGCAAGTAACACCTGATTATTAGCGTACACTGGGCTCTTGAAACGCTACTCTTCCATCCTTAAACCACATTCAGTCTCTTTTAGCTTTATCAAACAGCGACACAATACATCCATGTCGAACACCCTTTTAGATATTACACCAGTCTGAGTGCGTCCCATTTACCCCGATAGACCACTTACTAATTCCCTTACCATACCATCAGGTGACTCATTTGCTCATTTGCCCTCCTATCCCATAAAAAAATAAGATATCAAGAAGATTTCCAATAATTCACTGATGTTCAAAATCAGATATTCCTATATTTCACATGTTCCGTAAATTTAATGCACTTTTAAATAACTTGCAAGATAAAACTTATTCTATTTTGTCTGTTCAAGTGAAACTTTTACTATCACGATGCAATCTCGCCGTGAATTTTCAATTAGCGTTGTGTGGTACAAGTGACGATTACAGGGATTTGTCACCAACAGATCCGACTACAGACAACTATTCCGTTAATTTAAACTTTGATCTCGTGTGTGTAGGGCAAAGCGTTTAATGATTTAACTTTTTCGCTGCTCAAGAATGTGATTTAAAACTTTTAATAACGCTTATGGCTTACTTATGGCGGTGAAAGTGGTGTATGGCAAGGTGCTCATGGAAATATAATAAAAGTTATGGAGTTGCGATCATCTCTCAAAGTCCACGGTCTAACTTTCATTGTTAAAAAATATACTGAGTCGTACGTATATACTGGGACTACTAACTAGTCTCCAGCAGTTCAACCGATCTGAAAAAAAAAACTGTATCTATAGTAAAAACATGTTGCAATATTTGCTTTTATTTGGATATTTTTTTTTTTTTTATGTTATAGGAGGGAAAACGAGCAGGCGTGTCACCTGATGGTAAGCAACCAACGCCGTCCATGGACACCAGCAACACATATAGTGTTACTGTTGCGTTGCTGACTTTTATGGAATAGGGGAAAGGAAAGGATGGGGAAAGGGGGTGGGCCTCCGGGTACCTCTCTCACCGAACGAAACGCGGCATGAGCCACTTTACGTCGATCTTCTGCGAGGTCGTGGTATTTCGCCGGTCGAGCCGGCCCATTTATGCAGCGAACTGCTAGGCTTTACCACTGTTTTTTTGAATAAGCATAATTTTGTAAGCATGCTCGTGTAGATTGAGAAGATACGTTAGAAATTTTACAATATTTTAGAAGATATCACCAAAATCTTTTACAATGGTATCGTCGACATAAGAGCTTATGATGTCAATTTATCTTTAAAAATCAGCGCATGTTTGATCAGGTGAGGGGTATCTCTTAGACTTCTCTCTCTTGTAACTAAACTTTATACTCGAAATTAAAGCTCTATTTTATAGCAAACGCTTGCACAGACTCGACACGAAATTGTTGAACGGCACTACTTCCAGTTTTGTTAAACAGTTTTTGTCTGTGAAAACAGCACAGTTCCGAGCGCAACGTTCCGATGCGCCTAGATTGTTTCCTAAGAATAAAGTGGTTTAGGAACTGTTAAATAACCGCTATCCGCAGTCGATTTTTGTAATATTACAAACTTTTCCTTTTTTACTATCTGGAATGTAATGCACGTATGTATAAGTAATATACAAGTGAAAAGAAGTATTGGTCGGAAACAACGGTTCAGCCAATATTTTTTACATTTAAAATTGTTAATTACTTAGATGCAATCGAATTTCTATTCCATCTCTATTCTTCTTGTCCACTTCTTTCAAGAGTAGGTGACTAAAGAACCGAGCACCATAAGGCAAGATTCTTTAACGCCTCAATCCCTTCTTTGACTTTCATGACTCTTTTCATAGAAGCTCGTTGATTTTTATGGCTCCTAACATCACTTTCCCCCAGAACTCGTTCTATTTGGTTGGCTAAATTGTATCGACTATCGATATCTGTCATAGAACTTATTATATTAGCAATAGATTCAGTTAGAACAGTGGGAGTGGCACGCAGTTCGCCGCATGAATTAGCCGGCTAGACCGGTTATAACATTGAAACAACTTTTTATGGATTATATCGCGTTTATTTAGGACTTATTTTCTATTTATTTCCCGCCGTATCAAACTCTTTACAGAGATTAGACCGGTCTTAGAATATCGACGTAAAGTGGCTCATATCACGTTTCGTTCTGTGAGAGAGGTATTCAGAGACCTAGCCCACTTCTACCTTCCTTTCAATCTCACTCCCTAAAAGATCGGCAACGCAACTGTAGTACTATTAGTGTTGCAGTTGGCCATGGGCGGCGGCAGTTACTTACCATCAGCTGACCCGCTTGTTAGTTTGCTTCTTTACTATAAAAATGCGCCTTTAACTTGCCTAATTTTCTAACGTGTACAACAAAAACATGTTTAATATTATAACATTAAAAACCTATAGAATTATTATGTTAATGAAACATGTATTGAAATATTATATTAAAAAAGGTCTTATCTTTTAACCTGACCTAACTTCACGCCTTTTTCTACCCGAAGGTGTAGGCAGTGGCTGTTAAGCCTCTACTCGCCATTATGTTTACGTCCCAAAATGAAATAGATGGCGAACCTATTGCCATACCGGACACAAAGTTTTCAGTAATCAATATATAATCACTCATAACTTTTGAAATTAGTTTTATTATTAGGTCACCAGTATTCGAAATCGCGACGTCTTGATTCAGAAGCGGGATAGTCGACCAACTGGACCACCGAAACTAAAACTCATGTTTTCGATTTTTGTGAACAAAAAAATATTACAAATTGTATTTATGGTGCAAAAATTTTCATTTGAAAGTCCAAGTTAACAATACAAACTTTACTTTAGGCATCGAACCTACTGTAAAATTTACTTGCCAGTCAGTATAAATAACCATAGGACCGACGAGGCAATTTCATAGGATTAGGAGACTAATGTCTGAAACAAATCGCCATATTTAAAGCACATTATTAATTTGAAATATCCTGATACTTGGCAGTCGAATAGAAAACCAGATAAGAGTGGATCACGCTACAATAACATCCAATTTTTAATAAGGTCAGTGAAAAAATATTACAAATAACAAATCATGAAAATGAATTCCCTATCGTATTGATAAAATAAAACCCAGGGAATAATGAAATCGTTTATTTTCAGTACATTCAAAGCATTTTCTTGTGCCAAAGTCTATTCCTATTATATAATTATTTACATATTTTACTGTTTAGTATCGAGTATTGAATTGCTATAATTATGATCTGTCGTTGTTAGAATTATATCCACACTTATTTATAAGAAATCCATAAATTAAGAAAATGTTTTTATAAAAATGGTACGATACAGGACACATGTAATACACTCAACAAATATAACCTATCTCAGGCTTGTTGTATTGTGTTATGTATTAAATAATATAATCAGAACAGAAATATGAATAATAGTTTATTTTGCGTCTGAATGTCAAGTATATATAATTCTCGGTGGTCTAGTGGTCGAGGTCCCTGCTTCTGATTTAAAAGTCGTGGGCTCGATTCCGGACTCACACCAATGATTTCTCGGAATTCTTTTCGGAAGTTATTTAACAGTCGCTGCCTACACTATCTAAATAAACGTAAAGCAATGTAGTGTCTAAAATAGAAACTCTGCTTAGTCAAGCATCGGAATGGGGCCGACTAAACTTAATCCAAATCGACCCTAAGAAGACACAGGTTTGCACGTTTACCACTAAAAAGATACCCTTTATCATTGCTCCTTATTTTGAGAACACTCTCCTACTCGCCTCAGCTAATATCCGTATTCTCGGTGTCGACATTTGCAGTGACGTCCAGTTCCACGGTCATCTGGAGAGCACACCCAATTGACCTCTAAAAATCTTGGTGTGCTCAATAGAGCCGGACGATATTTTAAGTAAGGTTTCAGCATTCAAAGCGCACATTCGACCTCATGTGAAATGCGGTTTTCATCTTTGTGCAGGGGCCCCAGTACCAGTATTGTTTTTCAATTAGTTTAACGACACAACCTCAACAACTTCAACACAACATCACCACCATATGGTGGGATTGGTAGGATTATGCATTATGAGCTGATGCCGCCAGACAGGACCATAGATTTCGAACTGTACCGTGACCAAGTAATGAGATTAAAGCAAAAAGAAAGAAAGCGAAAGAGAGAAAGCGGCCGGAGTCAATAAAGAGAAGGGGTATATTTTTCACCACGATAACGCTAGGCCTCGGACATCTTCAGCCAAAATTACGAGAGTTTGGCTTGGAGGTGGTAATGCATCCACCATATAGTTTTGACATTCAGATTTTCACTTGTTTTGGTTTCTGCAGAATTCCTTAGGTAGTGTAAGGTTAACATAACAAGAGGACTGCCAAACTACTTGTCGTGATTTTTTTACCAGGGGTCTTAACTTTTTATAGTAATGGCATTGCGTCCCTATCTACAAGATGGCAAAAAGCTATCCAACAAAATGGCACATTTTTTTGAATTTTTATATAAAATGCGAAAAAACTTTTCCCCAACCTAATATTACAAATCGCCAACGGACTTCCGGTTCAAAGATGAGCGGAAAGGAAGCTCTTTGCGTCTAAAGTAGATACTTATATTGTACACTGACAATAATCAATCAAATCAAATCAATCAAATCAAATCAAATCAATCAATTTATATTCGTTTGTTTCAACATCTAAATACAAATTAATATTTAAATACATACTAACAATACATTGAAATATTTCTTTGGCTGTTTGTACGATAATTATTTTTTGTTAAGGCCGTAAATTATTTCGTGTTGTTGAAAACAAGGAAGAAAAATTATGGATTTCAATGGACTTGAATACAATAGAACATAAATGGATTTTACTTTTTATTATACATCAATATTAAGTAGTCTATGTTAGTGAAGATTTTTTTTATAAAACTAAAATTTATCAAAACACACAAGTTTCAGGGTGAACAAAAGAGACACTGTACACTCAAATAGCATAACCCCTCTGATGAAGTCGGATAAAATTAACATTTTATAGGAAATATTTGAATCTTTGATGAATTGTTGTATAACATAATCAAGCAGAACAATATTTATATTTCATTCAACGACAGAACATATTGTAAGTCAGCCATATTATATTAAAAGATTATTATTATACCTTTTCACATATAAATTAAGCGCTCGTGACATACAATTGGGTTGTAAACAGAAAAGAGAATTCCAAATTTGAGTTTAGCCGTGGCACAATCCTTGTTTTTCTTTATCAGCCGTTTGAATATTATCAAAAAGGTATCAAAAAATGTTTGGATCTTGGCAGTATTACAATTATATCACAAATATAAAAGAAAATAATATCGCATCATAAATTTTCTCAATTTCAATAGACACATAACACAAAGTTTATTGTCATTGCCGCGTTTCGAAGATTGTCGGAGTTTTTATCCAAGTAATACAGATAAATATAATTACTGCTCGATTGTCAGGATCGGATTGGAAGTAGCCCTCTCACAGTTAATGGTTAACGGTATCCACTTCAAACACATACATAACTTCAGGTCAAATGCATTTCGGGATAAGAAGAGCCACACAAAGAACGATTCTTACAACTTACTTCTTCTTTGACTTTTATAACTCTTTTAATACACCCGCGTCGATTGTTAAGGCTTTTAGCATCACTCTTCCAAAACTCGTTCTATTTGGTCATTAAAGGTGTGTTGTGGCTGTCTTATTTATTTATTTATCGTATCCATACATTCGTCGATCTCACTCTCTGGAGACAACTGTCCAGGTACGGGATGTACAGCCGAGCGGACCTGACGCTATCAACACACACAAACACACACAGTACAGCCCTGGTAAGTGGACTGTACAGTGCACTGCATGCAGCAACGCGTCGCCTACCCCGTAGCCTGGGAGTATATCCCACAGATCCTTTCGTAACACCCTGTCAAAGGCTTTTTCCAGAACCATAAAACCGCAGAAAATCTTTCCCGGCTGAGAGCCAGTTGCTGCTCTATGATGTTGCAGAGTAAAAAAAACCTGATCCATGTACCCTCTTCCGCTACTGAATCCATCTTAAGCTTCTCACAATACTCCGTCAGATATCGCCCTCATTATTCTTTCAACAATTGTCCCATAAACTTTCGCTGCTAAGCTGATCAAACTGATTACCATTTCTTATATAGCCATTAACCGCTAGATTGGGCTTGATGACAACAATCGTGGTTTAAAATAAGCAAGCAGATATTTCTTTGTAAATTTCATACATTCATTGCCTCTTTTGAAATATTCACAAGGTCGATTTATTCTAAATAATATTATAACTATACACTAGCGTACAAATTTTGTTCATTTCCATACAAACATCATCGTTCCCTGACAAAAATATATTATTTTTATCACTTAATGTATACACATCGTTTAATTTAGTTGCCTATCTAATTATACATCAAGGGTTTGCCAACTTTGTCAGCTAACTGCAAAGTTTCCAAACTCGATCTTCTCCTTCAGTTAACTAACTCACGATATTGTCGGCATATCTAAAACTAATATTTTGCAATAACTTGCCAAGCTTGCTCTCTACATTAAAATATACTCTCAAAGTATCACACTCGTAAACCAGCTATTTTATAAATTTTTTTGGTAAATAAAAACGTCCAAATCTGAAAAAAATAAAAGATGAAATTAGGAAAATATTAAATTGAAGAGAAAAGCAATCAAAACTGTTAGTTCAAAATTTAGCTAAACTTTGTAAACCAAAAGCAGTACAGGTGTATAATAATGTATCATTGAAATACTTATAATCAATGTCTGATTTATAATTTAATTATTTTTTAAGGATTATTTCTATTACGATCAGAAGAACTTATACACACATATGTATGTGTGTATAAGTTCTTCTGATCGTAACTTCACGCCAAATCCCTTGTGGTGTAGGCGGAGAGAACAGAGTGCCATAACGCACGATTCTTACACGCCTCACTTGCTTCGTTGACTTTCATAACTCTTTTCATGCTCGCTTCTTTTCATTTTTGAGGCTCCTAATAAAAGAACTTATATATTTGTTTCGTATGATGTTGATGGGTAGTAAGCCTTCTTTAAAACCAAATATTTTGTTTGGAAACACAAGGCATCTTTGTTATTTACTAATAAAAAGGATATAAAAGTACCACAGTTTTGATTGCTTACCATTAAAGTTTCGATGATAAAAACTTATACTAATATGTTTTCATGATTATATGTTCAGCAAGAGGCGCACCAATATTACTTAAAACACCATTATTTTTGTTGTCTTTTCTATGTAAATTGCACTTTTTGTCTTTGACTCGAATCTCGGACTTGTTATGTATCGTTTTTATTTGTGACGACACAGACAAATTACGCTTTTTGGTCCCACATGATATTCTTATATCTTCTTTTTGGTCACTTGATTTTTTTCTTACACTTGTCAGGTCAACAACTTTCTGTTTATCTTCTTTCCGTCCTTTGTTCGCGTCTTCTTCTGCAGTAACCGCTAGTTGCGAATGGTCAAAACATTTAGTTGATTTCTGTTAAAAAATTAAGGCTATAAAGTTATTTTATTTTGTGATAGCATATTAAAATTTAACATCGGCAAAGACACGTAGTAAGCTGCATTAATGAGCCGGCTCGAACGGCAAAATACCACCGAATATTTGCGGCAGTTGCCACGTTTTGCTTTCCCACTTCCTACCACTTCCCTATCCCACCAACGAAAATATTCTCGAGGTGGGTTGACGTCAGTCAGGCTGGTCGGACCTAATATACAAAATTTATAATTATAAATAAAAAATTACTACAAATGTGTCTTCGAGATTTATTGTGTACACATTTACGAATCACCTTTGTCTTACTTGTCAGTTCGTGTGTTGATCTTACAAGTTTATTGCCAACGACAAAGTGTCACCACCATGCGGAACAAAGGACAACAAAGTCTTCTCTTAGTAGTGAATTAATAATATCATTTATTGCTGTACCACAGTAACTACCTCACAGTTATATTGCTCTAATATGTGAAGATGTAAGGTGTTACTTCATTAATAAATTAAATTTATCGTAACTATAAAAGATTCAGTACTTGTGAAAACGGAAGGTGGACAGTGTCGGTGAGGTCAAGGTAAATAAATAAAATGGACTATAAACTAATAAACGCGATAAAACCCATAAATGGATCTTTCATTGTGATAAATGTTGTAAGCGAAAGCTTACATGAAATGTATTGTCCTAAAGAATAGCTAGCTCTAGAATAACTGTCGTGGATTGAACTAATCTTTAAATATTAACTAAACTTAATTAAGTATTTTACATCACAATGACCTGCCTTAGACCTGGAACCATATCCAAGGCACCAAAGCATTAAATTTAAATATTATATACAAATGAAACATGGCTTACAATAGGTTTGACAGCTTTAGAGTAAATCTGCGCTCGACCTTCTAACTCCATCTTTAGTCGCCAGTCCCTCAAGTACATGTGAACAGCCACTGAACTTGGCCAACCTCTTTTCCAAGTGTGCCACCTAAAAATAGAACCAAGGTTCTGTATTTGCCT
The DNA here is from genome assembly GCA_905147225.2 of Euproctis similis. Taxonomy (NCBI): domain Eukaryota; kingdom Metazoa; phylum Arthropoda; class Insecta; order Lepidoptera; family Erebidae; genus Euproctis; species Euproctis similis. The sequence continues at coordinate 3,237,955 of LR990113.1, read as the reverse complement.
ATGTTGATTAAGAATGGACAACTTTATTAACTTAATAATAAACTTCAACATCTACCTATGGCCACAGTAGAAGTTAAAATTTTACATATAAAATCTCCTAAACCAGGCTGATATTAAAACAGTCTTTTCAAAAGTTGTAATCCAGGTTTGATGTGGGACGCTACTTATGTCGACACCCTTGCGTTATCACACCTTCTAATTTCGAGCACGGTAGGAGTAGCCGGTCCTGCTTTTTTTATGATAGGAGGGCAAACAAGCAAGCGTGTTACCTGTACACAGTCATAATAACAATAAATACCAATACATTTATTTTATTTGCATTGGAATTCCCGAAATTTAATAAAGCTTTTAATCTTAGAATTAAAACGAATCATTCCTAAATGCAGCGAGACGTAACAGCAAATAAGCAACAGATTAAGTTGAAAAAATAAAACCTGGCAAAGATAATTGAACATTATCATAATATCAAAACTAATCTACCTTGTCAATAACTGCAGTACTCTAGACTTGTGCCCTATGGACCGGTACATGAGCGCTGTATGTCTGAACGAAATGAGATCCGCCCTGGTTGTTCGTTCTGCACCACGAAGCCTTAAGCTAAGTCTTGTAGCTTCTAAATAATGTCTAGCTGCTGCCACCGGTAGACCTATGGTAAAGATGTCATTAAATATTAAGTATATACTGGCTTAAACAATGTGCACAACGGCCTCTTATATTAAACGCGAACAATTACCGATCATATAGAAATGGAGTAGCAACAATCCGCAACACTGGTTAAACCAACAAAACCTCCATATATTATAATAAATTAATGTGATGAAAAAAAAATCGTGATTAAATTTAACCGTTCCGCCACCACTACCAGCTATAATCGTAACGAGATAAGGTGTCATGGATTGTATTTTGTTATCCGGAAAATGTACAAGATTATACAATTATCGTGTAGGTGAGGCATTAAAGCTTTGCCAATACAATTATCACAGCAAAACATCCAGTCAGTTACTGAGTATATTTTACCAATTGAAATAAAAATAGTATTAGGTTTCCGTGGTCCAGTGGTCGAGCACTCCGCTTTTGAATCAAGAAATCGCGGGTTCGAATCCTGGCTCACACCAATGACTTTACGAAATTATTTTCGGGAGTTATGTGTGATAAATATCGATGACTGAAAACTTTCTACCCGATATGGCAATAGGTTCGCCACCTATTTCATTTGGGACGTCAACATAACGGCGAGATGAAGCTTAACAACCGCCGCCTACACCTTCGGGTACAAAAAGGCGTGAAGGTTTGTTATGTTATGAATGTTAAGTTATGAAATAATAATATTTATTACATAAAAAAACTATATACGCGGGGAGGTCCAAAAGTTCGTGGAATGGAGGGGATGGAGTGGGGATAGGGGCGCTCGCTTAGTGTCATACTAATTGGGGACTCATAATTAGTATATAAATGGAGTTTCAGCCCTATTGCGTCATTCGTTTACGAACACTCGCCTGCTAAACACGTCAATCCGGAAGAAAACTGAAACTATGGAGAAAATTGAACACCGTGCGGTCATTAAATTCCTTACCAAGCAAGGAAAGAACGCTCAGACCATTTTGAATGAAATGGAAACTGTTTACGGGGAACAGTGCCCTAGTAAATCAATGATTTACAAGTGGCATGGTCTTTTTAAACATGGTCGGGAGTCGATTGAAGACGACCCCCGCTCAGGAAGGCCAGTTGAGGCCACCACATCAGACATCGTCGAAAAAGTGGAAAAAATTGTACTGGAGGACACCCGTTTGAAGAAAAAACAGTTATCTGCATTAGTTGGAGTATCAGATACCACCATTTTGCGAATCCTACATGACCACCTGGGTATGACAAAAGTCAGTGCAAGATGGGTACCGAGAATGCTCACGCCGCTTCAAAAACAGCAGCGCGTCGAAGCGTCAAAACATTTTTTGGAGTTGTGTGGCGACGATCCTGGACCGATTTTGGAGCGAATTGTTACCGGCGATGAAACATGGGTTCATCATTTTGAGCCTGAGTCCAAACAAGAGTCCATGCAATGGCATAAAAAGGGGACACCACCGCCAAAGAAATTCAAAGTGTCGGAGTCGGCTGGAAAGTTGATGGCTACTGTTTTTTGGGATTGTGAGGGGATAATACTGATTGATTATAAAGAAAAGGGCAGGACCATAACCGGAGAATACTACGCAACAATACTAGAAAAATTAAAGGATGCCATCAAAGAAAAACGTCGGGGAAAATTGACCAAGGGCGTGTTGCTCTTGCAAGACAACGCGCCGGTTCACAAGAGCAAAGTTGCAATGGCTGCTCTACACACGCATGGCTTCGAATCACTAGTCCACCCACCCTATAGTCCAGATCTGGCCCCAAGTGATTTTTATTTGTTCCCCAATTTAAAAAAAGACTTAAGGGGAAGGAAATTTTCCGACGACAATGAGGTAAAGGAGGCAATTTTGGCTCATTTTGAGGGAAAAGATAAAAAATATTTTTACGATGGTTTAGAAAAATTAATTCATAGATCTAATAAATGTATTCAGCTTAAGGGTGATTATATTGAAAAGGAAAAATAAATTTACTGTTTCATTTTTACTAAAACCCTTTCATTCCACGAACTTTTGGACCTCCCCTCGTATATAATCAGCGTTAAATATAATTTACCTCATATTTGACGGATAACTCACCTTTGTTTCTTAACCAATCTCCATAGAGAATATAATGTTCCCAGTTTTTCGGTTCTAAGGTCACCAACCTTGATAATATTTTGTGCTTCTCGTTCTCAGGCTTCACGGCGAGCAGTTCCACATGAGCTGGGGTAAACCTGGGCTGTAGCCATATACATTTCTCTAACATTGCAAGTGCCTTTTCAGTTTTACCATTTTTTCTAAAATATGATTTAATAGCTTTATTATGAGTTTGGAAGCACACAATTCCAATTTGTCAGATAGTATACGCATCTTTTGATTGAAGCAGTATTTGATAAATGGCTTTAGAGATTTTGATAAAACACTTTTTAACTGGTACACGGAAATATTTATACTCACTTATATAACTTGCCCAGGTTATAGTGTGCATTTACATGGAATTTATTAAACTTTATCGCTTGCAGGAAATGGTGTTCAGCATTATCTATGCCCGAGACAAGAGTGCCGATATTGTTGTGCGCGCTAGCATAACTCGGCCACAACCTACAAGTTTTATTCAAGTTATAAAACCAAATATATATTGTTTATTTTTTGGGAAGGATTTTTTTATAAGAGTTATATACTTCGTCGAAAACAAAACAATACAATGCAAAAGCGGATGGATGTAGGAGTCGAGGACGGCCAAGACACACATTCCATGACCAAATAGAACGTGTTCTGGGGGAAGGTGATGTTAGGAGCCTCAAAAATCTACCCGCGTGCCTGAAAAGAGTTATGAAAGTTAACGAAGCGAGTGAGGTGTGTAAGAATTATGCCTTTTGGCGCTCCGTTCTCCCTGCTTACCCCGCAAGAGATTTGGCGTGAAGTTATGTATGTATGTTATATACTTCGAATCTGGGCGATTGACTTTTTGGAAGCTATGTGTGATTGTTATCGATGGTTTCATAAATGTATCGACTTCGATCCACAAGTAATACATTACAGAATTTTTTTGTAAGCGAGATCGGGAGTCGCCGCAGCTTAAACGCTCAGGCAATGTAATAAAGACGCAACGCAACTATTCTAAACAAACTTTAAAAACATATATTATGTAACACTATCATAATAACTTTAACTGTAATTTAAATAACGGGTGCACGTCAAGTACTAACACAATTAATAAAGTCAAAACTATACGTCAACAAATCTCACTTTACGAAAATGTTGTTCTACTTCCGTGCCATAATATTAGCGTGTTCCAAAACTAACTATGAAATTACCTTAAAGCTTCTTTATAATGTCTGATGGCGCTTTCTTGCTGTTCAGTTTCTCGTAGAAAGTTTGCGAAGTTGTAATGCAGTTTGGCGTTATGCGGCAAACTCACTAAATCCGCTCTGGAACAAACAAAACACATTTGATGGTAATTTTACACACAAATATACGAGACGCGCCGCGGGAATATTTGTGGCTGGTGTAAATCGCGCTCATGCCATTTTATTTCATGTTTTATACATTATTCATTATTTATTTATTCATTATTTATTTCATTATTGGGCAGATTCCTGGGCGCAAAAAATATTAGCAGAAAGGCCCAGTTAGCAATCCACAATGCAGTCCTGATCCCAACACTAACTTATGGAAGCGAGAGCTGGGTATGGCAGAGTGTGCATGAAAGTAGAATAAACGCGGTAGAAATGAGGGCTCTACGCAAAATCTGCGGAGTGACCCTCGCTGACCGCGTAGAAAACAAGGTTGTAAGGAAGGAAGTTGGTTTGAAAGAGAGTGTCGGTGTAAAAGTAAGAAAGGGCATGCTCCGATGGTTCGGACATGTAGAAAGAATGGTTGACGCAAGACTGACTAAGCAGATATACAATGCAAAAGCGGACGGATGTAGGAGTCGAGGACGGCCAAGACACACATTCCAAGACCAAATAGAACGTGTTCTGGAGGAAGGTGATGTTAAGAGCCTCAAAAACCGACGCGCGTGCATGAAAAGAGTTATGAAAGTCAACGAAGCGAGTGAGGTGTGTAAGAATCGTGCCCTATGGCGCTCTGTTCTCTCTGCCTACCCCGCAAGGGATTTGGCGTGAAGTTATGTATGTATGTATGTATACATTATTCGGTAACTCTCCTTTCGTGGTGTTCAACGAATATTGTGCATGTTTCGAGTAAACGATTTGTAATATGACACATAACATAACTTTTTAACATTGGTAGAACCACGTCTTTCGCTGCCAGTATAGGCCGGCTCGATCGGTGAAATACCCGACCTCTCAGAATATCCATGTAAAGTGGCACATGTCGTATTTCGTTCGGTAAGAGATGTATCCGGAGGCCCACACTCCTTCCTTCGCATTCTACTCCTATAAAGGCCATGGGCAGCGGTATAGGCATAACATCTGGTGACTCGCTTGCTCGTTTGCCCTCCTATTCCATAAATAAATATATAGGAATGACTTAATGCAATATAATGCGATTCTTACAATAATGACTTCCAGTATGGAAGAGAGAAAGTCGGTCTAGAGATATAAAAAACTAGAAAAAAAAAGAAGAGCTGCTCCACGTGGACCACCATTTTGAGAAACTGGGATACAAATAGTCTACATACAAAATGACCACACAATTTCTATTTTTTTAAAGATGGTTACACACTCGCGCACCTTATTAATACACCCCAGACATAACACGTGTCTACTCGTATAGGCTTTAGATTCCAATTACTATTAATAGTAGAACGTCAACAGCCTTCTAAGCATTCTATAATATTAATACTGCTTAATATTATAAAAAGCTATTCATTAAAAAATGAAAATAATATCCATATTTTTAAATCTGTTGCTGTAACAATATACTCACCATAAACCACGCTCACATAATAAAAACCAAAAAAAACCACTGCAATTGTAGCCATAAAAGAACGGAATGTCTAACTTTTTCCTAATAACAATCCATTCAACTTTAAAAGATCCATTCAGACGTCATAGAGCTAAAATTTTAGCCACCTAAAGAGTCGTTATGGAACTTTATGATGCAATTGGAATGCAGTGAGTTGAGAACGTTTGTTGTTGATAACGGCTAGCCGCGGGACTTGAGGCGTCTGAGTTACGGCAATCAGCCACTCACTTTGTGAAACATTTCGTGGAAACTACTCACAATAAGTTTTTGTATCGTGAATGTTTCAGTATAAGCTAGTGGGGAGCGCTATAAGTTTTGGGAATAAATTTGTGTTTTGAAAAATGATAAATAGATTTATTGAGACAAGATCATCAACGATTTGAAGAATTAGGTTTGACACGTGAAGGAACTTTAACTTCAAATAGAAATCTTCCACCGATTGAGTGGAAACTTTGTATAGACGCTTAGTTTGGATGACAATGCAGGTTATGGTTTATGACATCATTCTAAATTCAATATGGCGGACCATTGAAGATGGCGTGATTGATATTTTTATGCATTTCTATAATATGGGTATTAAATAACTTTATTTGTTTTTCGAGTTATAAGCCAAGTGGCTTATAACTCGAAAAATAATGTGACATCATTATAAGTCCAATATGGTGAATCGTTCAATATAGAGGAGTTTGTTTATTCCTAATGCACTTCTGCAATACGAGTAACAAATGTAAGGGCTTGTTGAAACTATCTCGAAAAATATTATGATGTCATTCTAAATCCAATATGGCGGATGAGCCAAATGGCTGAATAGTGAATTTTAACGCTGAATAGTTATTTAGACAATATGGTTAGAAATCTCGGTGGTCCAGTAGTCAAGCACCCTGTTTCTGAATCAAGATGTCGTAAGTTTCGAATCTTGGCTCACACTAATAACGTTTCAAAATTAATTTCGAAAGTTGTGTATGATAAATATCGATGACTGAAAATTTTGTGCTCGGTATAGCAATAAGTTCATCGCCAATTCTATTTGGGACATAAATATAACGGCCAGTAGTGGCTTAAAAGCCACTGCCTACACCTTGTAGTACAAGTTATGTTACATTAAACTTACTGCGAGTAAATTCAAATGGAGCTCAAAGTTGAAGTAGGATTAGAAGGTATCCCTACTGAAGAGCTGGACTGTTCGAAATTAAGCGGCAAGCGACCTTGCAACAATGATGCGTTGAATGAATTGACTGAGAGACCTAGCCAGCGATAAATAAAAAAAATGGCAAAAAACTTATTTAAAAGCTCTAAAAACAATAAAATATTTTTTCCTTAAAACCTTGCAGTAATTGTTGTGAGGTTTTATAACATATTAGTAATTTAATTAAATTGACATTGAAACTTCAAAATACAGACAACCATAAATTTAATCGTACCTAATATATTTTTCAATTAAATAAATATTTCAACTATTGCATAGTGAACATTTAACCGCCATAGCAAGTTTTAGGGCCGTCTTTATAGAAAATTTAAATCGTAAAAGCGACCACAAAATTTAATATCACAGATATTTCATTACCTGCAGAGTCTTTTATGAAGTAGTAACCTATACTTCTGATAGAGATCAGTCTCGATACTGAATCAAATAGACTTGGAAAGGCGAAGCTAGCTTCATAACTCTTAACGCATTTGCGTTAGAGTACACATACTACTAAACAGGTTAATGGGGAACGAGTTAGGGATTTTATGGACACAGCCAGTTTGTTTTTATTTCTTAAATTTAAATGATGGATATCACTATTCTTTATCTGATGGATGATGGTGATGGATATCACTATCCATCACCATCATCCATCTTTCTTTTATTTAGTTAGAAATTTTATTTAATATACTAACTATCGCAATCAAGTCTGTCAATTAAAACTGTTTTGAATGACTTCATTATTTATAACATTCGACGGAGTTTGGAAATTATAAATAGAAAATACATTATCGAGGTAGCAATAACGAAGGAACGAAATATTTTAAAAAAGTAGAATATAGAAATGCACTCAGATGAACTAACTTTTCATTTAAGCTCAAAAATAGCAGCGGGTACCGTTAACCTGTCGATACCTTATAAATAGTTATTAACAACTTATCGTATGGCAATTGAATAATAACCAATGTTTATTTTGTTGAACACATATGGGACAAATGGGACCGGGCAAAATATGAGCAAGAGAGTCAATCAGATCAGGGAATGATAAGGCAACAGATCGAAAATCGAAGTAGCGAGAAATGTGTGTCAGGATTAAGACTATAGGAGTCAGTAAATGCATACCATCTTAGAACTAAAGTGTGATTTTATGCATGTATATTAATTAGTACATCTTGTAGCGATAATAGCGTGAAAGAAATAAAAATATTACATGTTTGCTTACCTCAACAAAGTTGCTCTATCTCTCCAATCAGCATTTCTTTTATAAGTTTTTGCTACTCCACTAGCAGCCAATATTGCTAAAAAAACTGCAAGGTAGACTTTCATGCCAGGTCTTGAACACCACATGAGCTGGACACCGTAAGCTGTTATTATAACGCTTCCGACGCTGTACAAAATAGCAAGGCATCAATTATCTTGGTGAAAAAAAGAATGGTAGATGTGCTTTGAAATGGTTCAAAAATGTGACAAAGAGATTTATCTAATGTTTTAATTTTATGAACTGCTTGTGTCAAACAGCGTTATATTTTAAGGATTCAAAATTAATTATAATAATATGTTTCTTTAATTTCATCTCTTTAAATAAAGCTATAGTAATAATCTTTTCTGCTCTGTTCTTCTGTGTTAGCTTCTCTGTTCTCTCTGCCTACCCCGTAAGGGATTTGGCGTGAAGTTATGTATATATGTAAGTAATAATAAGCTTCATAATCAATTTCAAAACATTAAATAATATAGTAAAACTTTATAAATTTAATAAAACTGTTAAAATATTTTGCAATATTTTTTTTAAATATATAAATGTATTATATTTACCTGGGTATGTACAATACTCTCTCTGCGATAACAAATCCCACAGTTACACATAAGTTACTTGCAGGAACGAATGGTAAGACCATGAGAAGTAGTCCCATAACCGCTGGTGTATGTTTCTGTACCTTTGAGTGAAGACCAAAAGAAGAAATATTGAAAAAATAATTCAGATGCTAAATGTATACCGTTCTTTAAATTTAGGACTCTTAATACTATAGGTTAGGCAGAAATTATAACTTGACGAAGTAGGTGGATACAATTTTATTTCCTAAATATTTAGTAACTTGTGAGGATAACTTTGTTAACTTAGCGGATTGAAAGAGAGTGTCGGTGTAAAAGTAAGAAAGGCCATGCTCCGATGGTTCCGACATATAGAAAGGATGAATGATGCAAGGTTGACTAAGCAGATATACAATGCAAACGCGGATGGATGTAAGAGTCGAGGACGGCCAAGACACACATTCCATGACCAAATAGAACAAGTTCTGGAGAAAGGTGGTGTTAGGAGCCTCAAAAATCGGCGTGCGTGCATGCGTGTGTAAGAATCGTGCCTTATGGCGCTCCGTTCTCTCTGCCTACCTTGCAAGGGATTTGGCGTGAAGTATATATATATATATATATATAATTTTGGAAAATTATTATTGTAGAGTACCAGAATTCAATCTCGGTAGATCTTAATCAGAAGTTTTAGAGTTGAAGCACTAAGCCAATGACATGACTACTTATTTTATTGCCTGCGCCTTAAGGTATATGGTGTGAAATTGTATTGCGATATTATGTTAGAAATCTTATTGGCTCCTTCTCAAATATGAAGATATTCAAGGACGGCGAGTTTATGCCACTCCGGGGAGTTCCAGTGTGTTGTTGGAAAGCAATATCAAACAATCTCGTCGTCACTATGCACAATTGGAATACAAGATGTTGTTCACGTAAATTGCTTTCAGGATCTGTCGCTATTGCAATTAATATAATGGAAATTTCCATTTCGGATCCACGGAGAATGCAAATATATTAATGTATATTTTGATTATTTGTATTAACAACGTATGTAAAATAACTATTTTTAAGCTATTATTTAATATCAATTATGATAATTTATGTATAACTACGATAAAAAATAGAACTAAAATTTGTATATTAAGTTTGACTATAGGAAATTAAAATTATTAACCAAATTATACTAACAATCAAACAAAATTACACTATTTAATATTGAAAGGAAAATTTCAAGTCTGACTGCCTCTTTTATTGATAGATAAATATTATAATATATGACTGGAAAAATGCGCCGATACCTTCAGATAATTCTATGGGCATATCGAAGCATAACGCTATTACCTACATTTCTGATTCCTGTGGACGTAAAGATATGGGTATTTAATATTACTAAGTCGGTGACTGAAATTGCTTAACAATCTTGTAACACTCATATAAAGTAAATTAAAATATTACCTCCATATCGGCAATGAACCGATAGCATAGCAGAAGTAAAGCCCCGAATGCCGCACAAGTGAGAAGATTCCTTGGATCCCAGCCACTTGTAATAAGAGGCACTGAACCCATTTGCCAATCGTGACTAAGAGTCCATGGGCATAAGAGGAGCCACCAGTTGAACGCAGCCAGATAACAAAAGGTCATCAATCTACGAACAAAGTTAACAATTATTAAGAATTTTAAGTGTTGAAATTTAAGTTTCTGACCATTTTTCTGAAATATTTAAATTAAGAAATAGTTTTAATGCCAGATATTCAAAAACTTTCACTTCCTGTGTCATGTAAGATAAGTTTTCTTTTTCCGGTCCTTATCCAACTCTAAATGGGGTCGGCAGAACATTGATCATCCTTTTGAACTATCCATGTTGTCAAAAGATTTGGCGTTTGTTAACTGACCTGTCTGACGTCAATCCTTCTTAGGTATGTTCTGTTTGATGAGTTATCCTTCATCAGGAGTGAAATTCAGCAATAAATGATGTTGACTTTAATTTTTCTCAGTCTCCTTCTCTTAACTGTCTTAGATGACTAGTTGGTCAACACCAATGAATTTTCGGTCTTTTAGGAACTTATGCATTCATTTTTATACATATATGACAATTGTATGTAATATATGTATGTATAACAATTGGAGCCTGAAGTATGGTAATATATACCTTTTTTTTCATGTATCCCAATATTTTAGTCAACGTATACGAGATAAGGCTTAATAGAGCTGAATCTTAACAAAATAAATAAGATGTTAGGATAGTAATATATCAATAATATCATTGAAAAATATTTTCATACTGTGTTTTACCTTACTAAAAAATTAGGATGAAACGCGGCAGGGTTGTCTTGAGACGAAAATGATGGCCAAGTACCCTGCAACAGCGCGAGTCTCAGGCAGACCAGAAGTGCTACGGACACCACCACCTTGACGGTACGTATAGAGAGCCCAGTGCATTTTTTCTCGATCTTTAAGGAACATAATGACCTGGAAAATAACCTTGGAACTGGAATAGACGAAAACTATTTGTAAATTTATGTTTAGAGGTCTTTTAAAAAAAGTCGGTATTGTTAGAGAGATTGCGAGAATGGACAGTGGAATGAACGGTCATTTTCGCGTGTACCTAATAAGTTTATATTATAGAACTTAAAACTTGAACAAACTACAAGTATCAAGCAATGTGGTACGAAGTTCGACAAGTGAGAAAATATTGTTTAAAGCTTCATATCAAACATTACAATACATTTACTGTTCAACATTTAATCTATTGCTAATTTTACGAGATGTACCTAATTATGTGACATTTATTCATAACAGCATATGATACAGTCTTAATGGATATTTATAATAATACCACATTGTGGCCTTATTATATTATGGTTTTAGAATATTTATAACATGTGACAGGCCGCGTTAAATCCGCTGACCTTAATCATTTTAAATTTGCTGACCTTTGCGGTTGTCAGGCGGTCACCGGACCCAAAATAATAAATTATGTACCTAGGCAGTATATTTTATTGCAACCATATTAACCAAGTGGCATTATAATATGAGATACAGTTATGTATTGAAATCATTAATTACTCTTATTGTAAAACCGAAATATTAACGGATTTTTTAGAATTTACGCGGGCGAAACTTATTTAAAAAAATGCCAATTAACCCTGTTATAACATATTTAAGACATACAAAAATATAGACATTTAAGAATCAAAATAAAATCTTATAAAGTACATTATTAAAACTGTGTATTTTATACAAACATTAGTATTTCGTTAGTGTCGGAAACAAACTGAGGCCCTTTACAAATGAGATACAAATAAAAGCTACAAGTGTCTTGCAAGAGTCTAGGGGTCTACAAAGAAAGAGGGTCTATATAGAGAGTTGAAGCGCAAGTGTTTTTTTAATAATAATTGTATGTAAACATTAAAAATATATGACGCAGAACGAGAAGAATTACATCTTTATGTTTCAATACTAAAATACGAGAAAAATTACAGACGTGATTAGGTAAATATTAATAAATCAAAGTTGAAGAGTGAGTGAGTCATGCGTTCTGACTGCTCATAGCAACAGTAGTCAGATTTAGACATATGGGCAATATTATTTTTGGGCTAAAATGTATTGAACTTCACATAAATAAATATAGAATAACATAACTTAACTTGACGCAGCGGCTGTTAAGCCTGGTCTCGCCGTTATGTTTACGTCCCAAATGGAATAGGTGGCGAACCTATTGCCATACCGGGCACAAAGTTTTCAGTCATCGATATTTATCACACATAACTTCCGAAAACAATTTCGAAACGTCATTGGTGTGAGTCAGTGTCAGGAATCGAACCCGGACCTCTGAATCAGAAGCTGTGTGCTCGACCACTGGGCCACCGAGACTAGAATAAAATAATTCTAAAACATTTTCAAATTCAATAGAAGTATCTCGAATTAGTTTTTGTTTTATTAATGTTCAATCTACTGACAGCAATTTTAATTGTACAATAATAACATTAAAATACGATTTGACGTTAAAAGTTATTTGTCTTTAACTAATAAACGTCCAATCATTATTTTTAGATTGGAATCGAATCGTTTGAACTTAGAAGTCAATATTTCAATTTAATAAACAATTCTCGACTTTAAAAAGCTTACGTTACAAATTATCCAAGCAATTCAAAATGTGCCTATCAAAGCTGAATTTCACGAAAGATTAAAATCTATTACAATACCTTTTAACAAACGGCCAACATCTGTAAAAGTCGAAGACCAGATTGAGTATAAATATCATGATGCCGGTCTCCTTGGCCAGCATACTGAGAGCCCCCAGCGCCACGCTGAGCCACACGCATTTCTTGTTACTCGTGGGCCTTGAAAGAATGGACTTTATTTTATATGTTATATTTATTAGAAGAATAAGGTATCAAACTGTAAATGAACTGCCGTTGTATTATTAAAAAAAAAATTATCTATAAAAAAGTGATTTTATATATTAAAATATTATGGATTATACATAAAAGCTTTTTAAATTAACTAAAGATGTAATACAGTGGTAATTATGATTCGACAAGTCGGTTTATTTTTCTTGTCCCTGTTTTTTGACGAAAAAAAATGACTTTTCTTGGTATTCTTTAAAAAAGTATTCTTTTCTTGGCATTCTTTTAACACTAGTAGAGTTCTGCAGTTCGCTGCATGAATGGGCCGGCTCGACTGATGAAATACCACGATCCCTCAGAATATAGACGAAAAGTTGCCGCGTTTCGCTCGGTGAGGGAGGTATCCCGAGGCCCTACCCGTTTATTATCCCACTTCCGACCCTATCAATATCCCGATTTTGTCCCAGTTTGCCTCCCAATACCATAAAAAAAGTATTATTTTTTTTAGATAAAAGCACAAAAAGGTACGTAGAGACCAAATTGTTATGTCTTTACCTATTTGTACGTAGATATTACTATTCTATCTTTCCTTAAATGAAGTATATATTAGACCATTTTCCGCACGACTAATATCGCGAAGAATAAAATGAAAATATTTTCATTTCACGTCATGAATATTGTAGCAATATCTTAGTAAAGCGCCTTTTGCTCGGAAAATAGGGCAGTGGTATTATTTGTTACGTTTGTATTACATTTAGTTTTTACTTGTCTTACGATTTACTTACCTGTGGTAAACTAGTAGTGAAGATAAAAAAAAAATACAAGCTAGTACGTCGGCTCTGCCTACTACTCCCGCTACCTGCCGGAAAAAGAAAACGTTATTATTAAAAGATCAAAAATTATTACCAGTTCAGAAATATAATAGAGCTTACGACAGTTTTTTAAAATGACTCTAAACGGCATTATTACCGTATTGGTTTTCTAATGGCTATATTCCAAAGAAGTCTAATGTAGACGGCGTGCCAGATGAATATTTTTATATAATACTATCTGGTCTGATTAACTGCAGAGGTAAATTAACATCTTGAGATATAAGTTTAAAATAATGAAATGTGAAAGGACAATCCTGAGTGAAATGTGAGCCTTGAAAGAGTCAGATAATCATGAGTGTATCTAAAGAAACCGGTCTCGTTTTCAAATATTCCACTAATAGTGCTAAGAAAAGGTGACTAAGTTGCTATTGGATATAAACATTGTATTAAATTTAATGAAATTTACCGCTTCAGTGTGTACAGGATGTATTGCAAATAACAAAGCAGCTAGTGCAGCGAACGGCCGTTGCAGCCTCGCGATGGTCACACACGCGCGAGCCACGAGCGCGCAACAAGCGGCGTGCAACACCACATTGCAGACATGCCACCACCAAGGTCTTAAGCCGGCTAGTGCGTGGTTTAACCTGTAACAACAATATAGTTCAATTAAGATAAATTATTTAACTATGTATAATTATACAAAACGTTTTCGTGATCGCCTTAAACTTAGAAATTAAGACTGATGTTGTTCATAAACAGAATGGCTGCTTATTTCTTAAAATTTGGCGTTTTTTCTATATAGAACCATTGATAGCTTTTGGTGTTGTAATTTTTTATTTAATAATCTTCACACTTAAAATACACACCAATTGTATATAAAAAGTATTTTACAAAAAAAATCTCCAAAAACATTTTGTTTGTTGCGTTTCAAACATATTTTTCTTTTTTTTTTCTAACAAAAAATGTAAACAAAGAGGCTCTACGTACACAGGTGTCAGGGTAACAAAAGTGTCGTTTTTTTCCTCCTTCACTTTATAAGGATCGCACGTCTCCGACTAAATTGTCGGGAAAAAAGGTCCTACCGCGTAGTTTACTTACGAGGAATTATGTACGTGCATCAGTAACAATATGTACCTACAGGAAGTAGAGCCAGTGAATTATCATGCTCTCTCTCACACTGTGTTTGTTTAGAGATTTTTGATGCGAATAACCAAAAAAAAAAGAAAACATAATGTCAAAGTCTTTGTAAAATATTTTTCCTCACCATTACTTCATTCCTTGAGGTATTTTTTAAATAATCTCAACTGCAATAAGATTGTGATTGACCTAAAAATCCATGCAAGCTTTCTCACAGGGGGTTGAGTTTCAACCCGATTTTATTATTTGTATAGATTATATTTATTTTCTACACATTCACAAGAGACAGTATTAGATTAGAATCAACACTGTGTTGCTGGTGTCCATGGGCAGCGTTGGTTGCTTACCATCAGGTGACACGCCTGCTCGTTTGCCCTCCTATCCCATAAAAAAATCCGCAGAGATCAGGCGTGACCGACATAGCCCGAAAGGTTAGCACGCTGAAGTGGAGATGGGCAGGCCACATCCCTCGACGAGCCGATGACCGTTGGGGAAAAAGGTTCTCGAGTGGCGACCACGAATTGGGCGACTTGGAGTACTGCGTCCCCCCACTAGGTGGACCGACGATCTGGTCAAAATTGCTGGCAGCCACTGGATGCAGAAGGCACAGGACCGTGAGCTATGGCGTTATATGGGGGAGGCCTACGTCCAACAGTGGACACGAAAAGGCTGATGATGATCACTAATTGGTGGTGAGCAATGAACCTTTATAATGGCACAGGTACAGTATTTCTGCCGCTTTATAGCCTCTACGCAGAAAAAGCAGCGGACAAGAGCTAGTTGATTTTATAAAATTATTATCTAGATCTTAGGGCGCTGTTATTGATCAATAGATATCTTCAAAAGAAGATTGAATAGGCACAACGAGCGACAACTGTATTCACGATATTTATTTTGTGATATTTCAATAAATTTTATTTAAGTAGATGGGTTATATTTTATTTTTTTGAAAAGTATTTTATCTTGTTACGCCAAAGAAGTACAACTTTTAACGCGTGTACATAAGTACACACACACGCACTCATTTTCATGTAATTGATATAATTTATTTGAAAATAAAAAGGTATTTTTTACCAAAAACAACTCTTTCACAAAACTTTAAAATTGGAGAATTCACACAATAACGCCACAGTTTCATTTAATAACCATATAAAACCACACATCAACCATTAAAACCCAAACACGACCATTCCGTTCACAGATCAGCTTACCATTCATTGTAAACGGCTCTTAAAAATAAACATTTACAAGTGAAAACTCATTAAAACCTCCACACAGAGTAACCAAAAATTGGATCCAGAGTGCCGCAGCTGTGAAAGCGACGGTCGATGTTAATGCCCACAAAGAGTTATAAACATCGTATTTAAATGGCTGTGTCATTATAAAACATTTAGCGGCACGTGAACACGATACCCAGAGAATAGGTGAGCAATAAAATGTATTGTTTGGTTGTAATTTTGTATTGTAATTACCAAATAATAGATAGTTTACGATACAGGTTTAATTACCATGCGGCTTAGAGGGATTTTTGAAGTTTTAAATCATTTGTAATGCTGACGAATCATTCAAAATCATGGATCGTGGGTTCACAACAATTACTAGAATTATTTTCAAATAATAGGTTCAAGGCTCGTTAAGGATGTACTGTAAATATGTATTGAATTTTTTTTTATAGTTACAGATGACTTTATTTTAAGACTTTGTATTAAGTATGTGGTACAAATGGGTTAGTTACGTTGTTTATCGCTTTTTAATTATGGTATTTAACAGTGGTAGAGCCAAGCAGTTTACTGCATAAATGGGCCGGCTCGACCGGTGAAATACCACGACCTTTTAGAAGACCGACGTAAAGTGGCTCATGCCGCGTTTCGTTCGGTGAAAGAGGTACCCGGAGGCCCACCCCCTTCCCCATCCTTTCCTATCCCCTTCCCTTAAAGGTCTACTAACCCTATGGAAACTTTTCCGAAATAAATGTATTTATTATTATTATTATTATTAAAGGTCGGCAACGCAACAGTAACACTATATGTGCTTCTGGTGTCCATGGGCGGCGTTAGTTGCTTACCATCAGGTGACACGCCTACTCGTTTGCCCTCCTATCCCGTAAAAAAAAGGCACGGTTTTCGTCCATTTAAAGAGTTTGTCGTTTGTGTTTTTAGAAGTCGGTATAACTTTTTTTTATAATCTTATTTCTCGATTTTTAGTAATGCTAATTAGTTGTGAACTTAAATAGACGTTAGTTCATTAACATAGGTTTTAGTTAATTAAATATAATATTAAAATCACTAATTACAAATCAGTTTGTATTCTTAAGAAGCTATAATTGTTATTAAAAGGTACTTAGTTAAAAGAGTTTGAAAATTCTTATTATGTATTTTTATTTTTTGTATTAGGGTAGACCCAATAACATCGCAGCTTGAATGAAGGCCACACAAAGCCTGGAAAGTATTGCAGAAAATAAAAACAAATACTTTTTCAGATATGTGTTCTAACTCATGTTTCATCATCAGCACAGCAGTATCTGATGTTTATTCAAGCATACCTGCCTACCAACACGTTACTCCTATATAAATAACTAAATAGTTTTCATCGACTAATTGCAGTACTGTCTCCCAACTCCTAACCGTTAAAAGGAGTTCCTTCTTTGTCAGCACAGCAGAATCAAGTATAGATTCAAGCATACCTCGTAAGCAACACGCTAGCCATGCTACCAATAGCAGTACTGTTTTCAAACTCATAATCGTTAAGGAGTTATGTGGCTTCATTAGCACAGCAACATCGTCTGATCATGACCCGTTGAGAATGGGACCATCTCGGAGGTGAACTCTATCCAACATAAAATAACGGTGAACAGAAAAATACATGCAGGCGAATTAAGAATTAACTCCTTTTTCGGAGTCGGTTAAAAATAAACAACGTTTAGAATGTAAATAATTTATAATTTCTTTCAATAAATAAGTGCACAAACCCCTTGGAAGATCTTAGTTTTATGATTAATACCGCTTGTGTGTTTTTTTGTCCATAAAGTCACAGCCATTCTCAACTCATTAATTTAACTTTCAACTTTACCCTTACTTACTTGACGAAAGCCTTCGATTCAATTGTCCAGGTTGTAAAGGATGTTGGCAAAAAATAGGAGGGGACATCTAAAGTTTAATTTACTTAAAGTTACTTTAATTAACTTGTTACAAGTTGTTTTATGGTTTTGAGGGTTGAATATTTTGTTTGGGTATGAAATTTCTTTTTCGTTGAAATTTTTTAAATTACTTAACAAAATATCATTATGAAAGCGTATTGATGAGTTGTTTTTTTTCTTTTTTGTCAAAGTCTTTTATTATTAAATAACAGAATTATTAACTAGAGGAAAAGTTTTTTAAGGTACCTGCATATTATTTTTATAAACCTTATAAAGAAGAATATGTGTTATTGTCTCGATATAAATTGCCAGAAGGGAGAACTACGTATTTCATTAAAAGCAGCTTAGGAAACTCAATCACAGACGTGGTCGTCCAATTTACTTGTAAAAAAAAATCTTATCAACTTTATGTCCAATAATAATTCTTGATACAAATGAAACTGATGTGTCTGCGGGGATTTAGCAGAATGAAAGGCAGAGACACAAAGATAGTTTTATCTGTAACATAATAATATTTTTTTTTATTGATATATCAAATCTATACTATCAATACCAATAGCAACGGTCCTTTTTCAGGATTTTCTAGCTAAAATATATAGAAAAAATATGTTGTTTTATTTTCGTATATATTAAACTAGTTGACCCGGTGAACTTTGTTTCGCATCAAAAGTAGTTAAGAAGTAAATTTTGGATATATCCCTTTTTTACTACATCATACATAAATTATCAATAAAAAACAGCCTGTTGACTCCACGTTGATCTATTAAAAAAACCGCATCAAGTTCCGTTGCGTAGTTTTAAAGATATTAGCTTAAAGGGATCAGAGAGCGGAAAGCTTTGTTTTCTACTATGTAATGATATACAAAAGCCATTTAAATTGGTAAAATTTTGTTTATGTAACGATGAATAGTCTCAGTGATCCAGTGGTCGAGCTCCCATATCCCTGATTTAAAAGTCGCGGGTAATGTGTGATTTTTTATTTTTCGACTGGGCAGCGCTTGATCTAGGTTCACTTGAAGATAATAATCATGGGGGAACACCGACGCAGGATTACCTGCGTCAAAAACAAATACAAACTAATGTTCCAATCACCAGCCACCACCTTTCCTTAAATCATTAGTTGTGTTATTTCATATTAAAATGCATAAAAAACAAATTAAAACCAACTCATCAATATGCTTTCATAATGATATTTTGTTAGATAATTAAAAACAGTTAAACGAAAAAGAAATTTCATCCCCAAAAAAAATATTCAACCCTCAAAACCATAAAACAACTTGTAACAAGTTAATTAAAGTAACTTTAAGTAAATTAAACTTTAAATGTCCCCTGCCATTTTTTTGCTAACAGCATTTACGGCCTGGACAATTGAAGGCTTTCTTCAAGTAAATGAGGGTAAAGTTTAAAGTAAAATTAATGAGTTGAGATTGGCCGTGGCTTTATGGACAAACAAACAAACAAGCGCCATTAATTATAAAACTAAAATCCACAAAGGGGTTAGTGCACTTAATAATTGAAAGGAATTCTAAACTATTTAGATTCTAAACGGTGTTTATTTTGTTATAATGTACTTTATATCCTTGTATCCTTTTTTAATTTACAGGTCCACTATCTAAAGGATATTAGAGTTATTTCCGGAAAGCGAAATTTCTTTCTATAACATTGAAACAAATTTTTTATGGATTATATCGCGTTTATTTAGAACTTATTTTCTACTAGCTGACCCGGCGAACTTTGTTCCGCATCAAAAGTAATAAATGAGTAAATTTTGGATATCATGAGGTTCAATTTGCGCTATTTAACTGCTGCGGCTTTAACTGCTGTCCCGCTATGTTAATACTGTAATATCTTCGAAAATATTCATTAAAATTGCATGCTTTAAAGTGCCAGGATCATCTATATTACACGTACAATCTATTTAAGATACTTAATTGGATGAAAACGAATGCTGTAATGTTTAAAATCGCTTCGTAAATACAACATTATTTCTCATAAAAAATAAAAAAAATAAAAATGGACCTTGTGGGTATATAGGGTGGGGATAGACATATGTCCTCGCGGACTTTTTTTAGACCTTTTGAAGCTGTTTAATAATGTTGAACATTGTTTTGATCTATCACGGTTCAGCCAGCGTTTGCAATGAAAGTTTTAAACCTCGAAAATTATCATTTTATCTTTACAACATCATATATGAATTACAGATCAAAACCACCCCGTTGATACCCTCTAACTATTAAAAAAAAGGCATCAAAATCAGCTGCGTAGTTTTAAAGATATAAGCATATAAGGGGACAGACAGCGGAAAGTGACTTTGTTTTATACTATGTAATGATGAGTGTTTCCCGACGTTCCGAACTCTTTACAGAGATCATTTTCACAAGTAATGAACAAAAAGATGGTAGTCGTTTAGAAGCTATTTTCATTGATACAAAAACTACCCACATTTTGCAAATAAAAATCAAAAAGTTGAAGTTAAAAAAAAAAAATTGTGTGGTTTTATGAAACCACCGTAAAAGTGAAACTTTTAAAATTGAGTCTTGGGTTATTGATTTTTAAATCTACTTTTTAAATATACATAAACAAAATATTTTTTCAATAATTATTTTTCAATAATTTAGTTAGTAAGTTTTTTAAATTGATGATTCTGATAAAATGATTAACATTTATATTTTTTTAGAGTGCAACAGTGTAAAACAGTTACTTCACAGCAATTTTTTTAAAAGTTTGCTTTGGCTTCGTTTAACTTTAAGTTAAAGATTTAAATCAATTAATTCGATAATCTCATCATTTTCAAGTTCTTTGGAAGTTAACGACTGAAGATTAAGAATTCCTAGATGGCGCTACTAGGTTGCTACTATTGATGATTCTGCCGTAATATCGTATTATATCGATAGATGTCGCCCGAATCGACAAGTATTCTAGCTTCGGCACTAGGGATAACGCGACACCTATTAAACGTTAACAACATTACAACAAAGGATCTTTACAAAACAAAACGATATTTTTTCCTCCAGTAAATATGATATTTTGATTTATTATGAAAATGTGACAAATACATATATAAAGAGCACTATCTTATCGCTAATAAATTGACGAACATAACTGTGTCACATATATGTAGTTCCGGTGGTCCAGTGGTCGAGCACACGGCTTCCGAATCGCATAGGTCGCGTGTTCGAATCCTGGCACACTTTTTGGAATTGGAAACTTAAGTAAAGTAAGAAAGGCGTCAGTCTGCTTCCTCCACTAATTCGTTAGTTACAAGTCAGTGGCAGTTTTACAAAGAGAGAGAAAACTAGTTTAATTTGAAATCGAACCGGACGTCACCGGCTTTCAGGGGATTGTGCGATAAGGGCTATTTTAATTTACTTGCCATCTTGTATTTGTTAATAGGGTTTAATAAATGTTTTTTATTTTACGTGGTCACGACAATAATTCCTAGATGGCGCTACTAGGTTGCTACTATTGATGATTCTGCCGTAATATCGTATTATATCGATAGATGTCGCCCGAATCGACAAGTATTCCAGCTACGGCACTAGGGATAACGCGACACCTATTAAACGTTAACAACATTACAACAAAGGATCTTTACAAAACAAAACGATATTTTTTCCTCCAGTAAATATGATATTTCGATTTATTATGAAAATGTGACAAATACATATATAAAGAGCACTATCTTATCTTATATCTTTAAACGAGCAATTCTTGTATATATATATATATATATATAAAATTGGAATCTCGGAATCGGCTCCAACGATTTTCATGAAATTTCTATTCCAGCAGATGGCGTTGTTAACTAACACGAAGTCAATGTGTGTTTGCTTTGCTTTTATTACAGTTTATCACTGCAAAAAATTAAGTATATGTTTCTAATATAATATGTTAGTACATAGTATATATTAGTATATATTTATTATTCTGTCGGTAAGATCGAAAAATATTATTGATATTTCATTATTTTATTAGTATGTAATTCGTACTTAAATATAATTTTCAAAAAACACAATTTATAAAAAAAAACAAACAAACAAACAAACCCGATCCTAGAAAATGTGTCGAAATTGGTAAAGAGGACGGTAATTAGACGATTATACATACGGCCCTCGTGGTGCATCGGTAAACCGCACTACCCATAACACAAGGTCGGGGCGGGTTCGATCCCTCGTCTGGCGGTGTTTTTCTACATGTTTTTACGGTATTTATTTACAAAAATAAAGTGTATATTTGGGTAATTAATTAATAATAAATAAACGATAATAGACGTGAAAGGCGCTCTGACGAGCGCCTTTCACTTTATCCCTACTCCGCGGCCGACCGTCACGCGACATGCAACACGCAGACGAAAAAGTTTGAGACGATGTAATAAAAGTTTCACTTTAATATGATTTTTACTATTGGTAGCCCACATCAGACCATGAAACAAAATTAAATATCTATATATATAAAACTCAAAGGTGACTGACTGACATAGTGACATATCAACGCACAGCCCAAACCACTGAACGGATCAGGCTGAAATTCGGAATGCAGGTAAATGTTATGGCGCTAAGTTATGATGCTAAGAAAAGATTTTGATAACTTCTACCCCAAGGGGATAAAATAGGGGATGAAAGTTTGTATGAAAATTTAAAGCCGATCGAACTGCGTCTTCGGATGCACAAAGCTACTATGACAAACATCTGTCAAAAAAAATTTTGATCAATTCCGCCCCCAACGGGACAAAATAGGGGATGAAAGTTTGTATGAAATTTTGTCAATTATAACCTGATCGGGCTGAGACTTCACGTGCATAAAGCTACTTTGGCGTAAGCAACAGCCAAGATAAGATTTTGATCAATTCTACCCCAAGGGGATAGAATAAGGGATGAAAGTTTGTTTGAAAATTTGTCAATTTTAACTCGATCGGGCTGAGACTTCGCGTGCATAAAGCTAATTTGACGTAGGCATCTGCTAAGAAGGGATTTTTATGAATTCTACTCCCAAGAGGAACAAATAGGGGAAGAAAGTTTGTATGAAACTTTGTCAATTTTAAGCCAATCGGGCTGAGCCTTCGCGTGAATAAAGCTACTTTGACGTAGGTATCCGCCAAGAAAAGATTTTGATGAAAGTTTGTAAGAAAATTTATCATTTTTAAGCCTGACACTTCGCATGCATAAAGGTACTATGACAAAAGCATCCGCTAACAAAATACTTTGATCAATTCTACCCCCAAGGAGATAGAATAAGGGATGAAAATTTGCATGAAATTTTCTCAATTTTAAACCGTTCGGGCCGACACTTCGCGCGCAGAAAGCTACTTTGACGTAGGCATCCACCAAGTAAAGATTTTGATCAATTCTACCCTAAGGGGATAGAATAGGGGATGAAAATTTATATAAACATTTGTTAATTTTAAAAAGAATTTGATCAATTCTACCCTAAGGGGATAGAATAGGGGATGAAAATTTATATAAACATTTGTCAATTTTAAGCCGATCGGCCTGAGACTTCGCGTGCATAAAGGTACTATGGCGAAAGCATTCCTTAAAAATATACTTTGATCAATTCTACCCGAAGGGGATAAAATAGAGTGAGTGTGTGAGCGTGCATAAAGGTACTATGACGTAGGTATCTGCAAATAAGAGATTTCAATCAATTCTACCGCAAGGGGATGAAAGTTTGTAGAAAACTTTGTCAATTTTAAGCCGATTGAGCTGTGACTTTGCGTGCTACTATGACCTGTAGACCTAGGTCTATTACCTAGGCAGTAGGCGTCTCATAAGATAGGATTTTGAAAAATTCTACCCCTAAGTGCATAAACTAGGTGATAATGGAAGATGTAAATGTATTAGTTTGAACCTATCAGTACCCAATGGAACGAATAAATTAAGTATTGACTTGTGAGAACATTTCTCCTCTCATGGACAGTTTTATGTTGCTTGCTCTAAGAAAGTTCACCCAATAGCTTGATATATTTACAGGGAAGTTTTGTAGGCCCTTATTTTTAAACAAAGTAAAGTGGCAAAAATTTTACTTCTTAATGCGTGTGAAGCCGCGGGCAAAAGCTAGATTATTAAAATTTATAAAATATATTTACTAAAGAAAAATTTTGTTTGTAAAGTTCCTTTAATGTATGATAATGATAATAGGTAACAGTTTTTTTTTTTACACAAAAAATTTATATATATATCTTTACAAACAAAATTTTTCTTCAGTAAATATATTTTATTCGATATATGTAATTCGAGAAAATCTAAGAAATAACTATTATTTCTATAGGTTTTTATTAAACACGGTTTTAGTTACAAAACCGTGTTTAATAAAAACTTATAGAATATCCCGTCGATATTTATCAAACATAACTCAGTCCTCCGGGAGCGAAAGAACAACATATGGCTGACAAGCTCACACAGCTCTACACCGAAGAATGGCGGGATAACCATTCCAAAATATGGGTCAACTTAAATGTTCAGCAGCGTCCCTATCTTTAAAAGGTTCACCCCTGCGGTCTCCACCACGTTTGCCCAGCGTGGGGACTATCGGCAAGAACCTCTCACGACAAAAGCGCAAATCCAACGGCCCCCAGTTCCCGGTGGTCCCACTATTCCCGGCCAAGGCAGCGGTCGTGGTAACCGTGGGACAGGGGGTGCTAAGAATCTCCGGGTTACTGCAGGCTGTCAAAAACAACTACGCGTGGCCACGTATAACGGACGCAGTCTTCGGCTGGACCAACACCTCACCGAACTCGAGGTAGAGCTGAGTTGCTTGAACTGGCATATTCTAGGACTATCTGAAGTCCGGCGAGAGGGGGAGGACACGATAAGCTTACAGTCGGGCAACTTGCTCTACTTTCGGGAAGGTGACCAGCTCTCCCAGGGGGGTGTCGGTTTCCTCGTTCACAAGGACCTCGTTAGCAGCGTTGTGGAGATCAGTAGTGTGTCGACCAGGGTAGCGTACCTTGTACTGAAACTCACCAGCAGGTACACCCTGAAGGTAATACAGGTATATGCGCCGACCTCGACATACTCTGACGAGATAGCCGAAGCAATGTACGAAGATATTGTAAAAGCAATACATGGTAACGCCAAGGCTCACTACAACGTTGTTGTGGGGGACTTCAATGCCAAAGTGGGAGTACAAGAACGCGAAGATTTTATCATTACGGATAGTAAGCATATATTTGTGGAGGACATAAACTGGAGTTTTGTATTACATGTAACAAAAGAATAAATATTGGTCCGATGACACGGACATGTAGAAAGAATGTTTGGGGCAAGATTTGACTAAGCAGATATATTGTATATCTGCTTAGTCAAATAATATTTTTTCTTTTGTTACATGTAATCAAATCAAATGACTAAGCAGACATGGCAGGCACGGACATGTAGAAAGAATGTTTGGGGCAAGATTTGACTAAGCAGATATACAATATACAAATATTGCTCCGATGGCACGGACATGTAGAAAGAATGTTTGGGGCAAGATTTGACTAAGCAGATATATTTTTTCTTTTGTTACGTGTAATACAAAACTCCATTTTATGTCCTCCACAAATGGTGTCTTATATATTGTTCACATAGGTACTAATAAATTTTTCATTCCCTTAGGTGGAACATTCTTGTTTTGAACAGTTTTATTTTTAGCCAAAACACTCTATAATTTGAATGGCTCCTCTAATATTACATAACTTTTATATGATTTTACATTTCATTCCCCACTCTTGATACGGAGCGATAACTGGTAGTAAGTCGGCTTGTGGGCCTGTTCAAGAAGTGGAGGCACTGGCGAGTGCGTACCCATTTCGGAGAGCCTGAGAGGAGAAATTATGAGAAACTAGAAGATGAAAGTGTACGGAGTATGTATGTTGAGCTAGTCAGTAAAAGACTCACTAACGCGAGTCAAAAATATAACTATATTTTTGGGTTTCATATCGAATGTAGATCATGTATTCTAAAAAATATGTAATATATTCAAAGACACTTTCAACTTTCCTACGATTTTATTTATAGGTATAGATTATAGCTAAAGTCATTAAAGTGTCTGCTTGTAATATTAGAATAACTGGTTTCTACTACATTAATATGAATATATAAACGGTAACATAATATATCTGGAATTGCCTTCCACACTCGATAAGAGATGCCGCTTCTCTAGAAGTTTTTAAGCAGAGAACCTAAGAATATTTCCTCTCTAAAGAATGATCGGTAATATATATCTCTATTCACATCTATGTGTATGTATATATATATATATATATGTATGTAATTGTATGTTAACTATTTGTGCAGACTGAATGTATGTATATTTATTGTATTAATTTTTTATACATTTTTTTTCTATTGCCCTCTTTTGGGAGAGTATTTTATTTATGTTTAACTCGTTGTTACTTATTGCTACACTTAATTACTTTGAATTTTTTTTTCTCCTCTATAACTCAAAGGGTTTGCTGGTGGAAAACTCAATAGTGAGTTAAGCTCGCCCTTGTACATGTATTCATTGTGAATTATTTTATATAAATCTGTTGTGTTAAGTGTACAATAAAGTATGAATAAAAAAATAAATAACTTAACGCCAAATCCCTTGAGGGGTAGGCAAAGAGAACAGAGCGCTATAAAGCACAATTCTTGCACAACTCACTCCCTTCGTTGACTTTTTTTATCTTAACGGTAATATATACGGTACCAAAATATTGTTTTATACATTTTTTTGTCTGTCTGTCCCGGGTAATCTCAAATTGGCTGGACCGGTTTTCACGGAACTTTTACTGGCAGGTAGCTGGTATAATAAGGAGTAACTTAGGCTACTTTAAAAAAACAAACTACATATTGTATTTATTGCTTCTGAGCCAAAACAAAGTTCGCCGGGTATAAAATATAAATTAAAAACTCACATTTTATATTAATATTCATGTTCTAGTTTTGGATTAAATATAGTGTTTTGTACAATTATATTATAAAGTTCAGTTTTCATGTTCAGAAGTTGACAGTAAACCTGTATATAATATTGACAAAATGTACACAGGTATAGCTGCCTACTAGGTGTAACAAAACAAAGATCGTTCCAGTCAGGTAGACTGCCAGCGCGGATACCAGATTCTATTAAAAACCAATCAGTGGACACTTCGTTCACTGAAACTCACCCGTGGACTGGATACTTTTCGATTATACCTTTCAATATTCTTTTTCAGTTTTGTAATTCTTTTCATCATTTGATACGTATGAACAATACCTATTTTTTTAATAACCGGCTTTTTGACCGACTTCGAAAAAAAAAAACTTTAAAAAAAAGGTCAACCGACTTTTAGAAACGTAAACCACACAATCTATAAGTATGTGAAAACAGTACCCCTATAACTAAAATCAATAATGAGTAAAATTTGTAAATATTATAATAGTCAAAGATGACTTTAATAAAGTATTACGTTTTGTATATTATATTAAGTATACGCAAGTTACTCATTAGTAAGTTACGTTATTTATCGCTTTTTAGTTATAGAGGTACTTTTTTATATACTTATAGATTGTGTGGTCTACGTTTCTAGAAGGCGGTTTAACTTTTTTTTTAAAGTAATTTTTTTCACGAGTTTTAGTGATATTAATGAGTTATGAACTTCAATAGAAGCTAGTTCATTTGCATGGCTTTCAGTTTTGTAAATATAATTCACTAATTACAAGCCCGTTTGTTACATGGTTGATATTTTTAGGGAGCTATAATTGTCATAAATAGGTACTTAGATAAAAGAGTATGATAATACTTGCTAAGTATTTATATTTCTGTAATTATCATGGGTAGACCCAATAACACTACAGCCCGAATCCAGCCAATCGTAGCCTGAAAACTATTGCAGAAAATAAAAAAACATTTTTACAGAATTGTGTCCTAACTCCTAACCGTATAAGAGTTCTGTAGCTTCATCATCAGCACAGCAGTATCAGACGTTGATTCAAGCATACCTCCCAAGCAACACGGTAGTCCTATATACTACTAAACAGTTCCCATCGACTAACTGCAGTACTGTCTCCCAACTCCTAGCCGTTAAGGAGTTCTGTGGCTTCTTCATCAGGATAGTAGCATTAGGTGTATATTCTAGAATACTTCACAAGCAACATGCATGCTCTACATACTACCAAGTAGTTTCTATCGACCAATTGCAGTGCTGTCTTCAAACTCCTAACCGTTGAGGAGTTTTGTGGCTTCTTCATCAGCACAGCAGCAGCAAATGTTGGCACCATAAAGAATATCCCTAAGACATCACTATTAAGTAATAAAAACACCATACTTGCATAAAACTTTTGGTGGATTCCTTTGATTTCTCCTGGTTCCCATCATCAGATCCTGACCTGGTGAAAATGGGACCGTCGTTTTACATGTTTGCTATGTATATATGTTAGAATGCATGTTAGGGCAATTTTAGAACTCAATTTTGGAGTGGATATCTTCAACCGATTAAGTTGTAATTTTGTATACATGATAAGTTTGGATGATAATATTACCAGTGGTTGATCCACGCTGTTCTCTGCATGAACGGAATGAATTGATGAATGAAATGGATTTAGAAACATCGCATTATTTTTTGAGTTACTCTAAATAAGCCCTTTCATTTAATACTCATATTGTAAAAATGCATAAAAAATATATGTTCCACCATATTGGATTTAGGATGACGTCACATTATTTTTTGAGCTACTATAAAAAATCCCTTTAATTTAGTACCCATGCTGTAGAAAATTTATGTACTTAATTATTTTTATGATACATTAGGCGATCGGTGATAAAACCACAGCCAGTACTTTCCACAACAGAATTGTTCGAAAGGATGACTTGTTGTACCGACCCCACTTATTTGGCATCTATCAATATTTTTAAGAACTATTAGGGTGTGTAAAGAAATGGGTGTAACAAAATTTTCCATGACCCAAACTTAGTGAAATACTTCAATTTAAGATTGTTACAATAATCCATAAAAAGGCCACGACTGAGGAAGTAGTTAACATTACTATAGTGTAACGCCATGCCACGCCACGTGTCCAGCCACGCCACGCCAAGCCACGCCAAGCTAAGCCAAGCCAAGCCAAGCCAATGCCACGCCAATGTCAAGACTGTCAGTCAAGCCGGCTAGTGACCGTTAGTGACGTCACATCCCAACGGCCGAAGATTATAAATAGTCGAACCGCTCATTTTGTGACACATTTGGCTGTTGTACACGAGATAGGTCGAAACTCTGCCTGATTGTGTAAAACTATATTATTTTAATAAATAGCTGTGATTATTCGTAAAGTGTATAAGTTTATTATTTCATCTCCGTTTCACTCAGAAGTGGGATATGAAGCGTAATCGCCCTACTGCATCTGTTGGCTGTGGAGTACGTCCGCCTGGCTGGAGTGAAGAAGAGCAAGGCCACATCAGTGAAGATGAAGAATTCCCACCGCCACCTGCTAGAAAACTTCTCAAAAGTATGCTAGAAAACGAAGTGGGTAGGGCGATACAAGAACTCAATGACGAAACCTTACCGCTCAACCAATTCAAAGGCCATCGTGCGGCATCCCTTATCCCAGAATTCGACCCTGAAGGAGAAGATTGCACAGTATCGGTATGGTTGAAGAAAATTGATCAGTTGGGAGACATACACGGCTGGAGCGACAAAGTGAAATCTTTTCACCTTCAAGATAAACTACGTGGTCAAGCACGTAAGTGGTACAATAGACTCGATGATTATAATTACTCCTGGGAGGAATGGAAGTGTATGTTAATAAGAGCATTTCCCAAACATCGTGACTTCAGTGCTTTGTTAGAAGAAATGATGAACAGAAAGAAGGTGCCGAACGAAACCATGACAAAATATTACCAGGATAAAATTGCCATGTGCTTTCGTTGTAACCTATCTGATACTGCTAGCGTTTCGTGTATAATCAGAGGGTTACCGCCTGCCTTACAACCAAATGCAAGGGCCTTCCAATGCCAGCGACCGGATGAACTATATGAAGCCTTCCTCTGTGCCCTTGATGATTATCGCCCACCGATATTTGAAGCACGCGACAAGCCGAACAAAGATGCTAGACAGCTGCCGAACCCAGATAAGAAAGTGAACAGTGAGACTGATCCCTGCCCGCGTTGTAAGAAGACTGGCCACATTTTACGAAATTGCTCATTACCTGACCGACGCATTTGTTTCAAGTGTGGTGTACAGGGTCATATTGCTACCCGCTGCCCTGGCTCTTCAATTACACAGCTTAAGTCGGCCGAATCGAACAGCAACATCAAGGAAGTTAAGCTAGTGCAAAATTATAATGATATTTACAAGAAGGTCGTGAAGGTGAACGGAATTTTTTTGAAATCTTACATTGACACTGGAAGCCAGGTAAATGTTATAAATGCAGATATTGTTGGCATTTTGGCACTCAAGGTTATACCTACGAGCACTATCCTAAAAGGCTTTTCTGGTGGTTTACTTACAAGCCGCGGAGAAGTAGAATTTGACCTAGAAATCGATGACATTCATGTTAGATGTACTGCGCATATAACAGAAGCTGACATGCAGGACATTCAATTATTAGTTGGTCAGCCAGTTATCAACGCTGATCATGTGTCGTTAGTGGTGACCAATAGAAATGCTTCGTTAAGATTGGACCCTGACCCTTTTGCTGAACTTCAAGTAGTCGAAGATATTCAGAAATTTAACGTCGTGACATCAAACAAAGAATTCTTGCCACCCGGTACCTCCGTCATCAAAGTCCGGGTGCTGGGCAATACCGCGGAAGATGATGTCTGCACAACGCCACGCCACTATGAACTGCATGGAGTTTCCTATTCGCTACCAGCTACTTTACTTCGAGGCGGAGAGGGTTTCATGAAGGTTATCAACACCGGCACCAAAGACATCGAGTGGGAAGCCGGCCAGGTCCTCGCACGAGCAGGTAGCTGCGACCAATCTGCGATCCAGCCAAGCCAGGTGAGTTCAGCCAAGTCGATATTATCTTGCTTGCCAAGCGTTTTGCCAAATAAGCCAAACGGTTTAGCCACTAGTTTTTACAATTCGTATCGCCTTACAGTCCCGTCTGCTACGATTTTAACAACTAATAAAATCACTAATGATACTATAGGCGGAGTACCGATATCCGAAATCAATGTGGGGAGCTTAAATAAAGACGAGCGTGATAGTTTAATACATTTATTATTACAATATAAAAACACCTTTGCAAATGACACAAAAGATCTCGGTTGCACTAATTTGTTACATATGAAAATAAAGCTTACCACTCAGCAACCAATTTATCGTCAACCTTATAGGTTATCACACACTGAACAACAAATAGTAAATTCTAAAGTTCGTGATTTATTAGACGCCGGCATTATTAAAGAATCCGAGTCAGATTATGCCTCTCCAGTTATCTTAGTGAGGAAAAAGAACGGTGATAGTCGGTTATGTATTGATTATCGTGCTCTGAACTCAATCACTATAAAAGATAGGTATCCGTTACCAAACATCGACGATCAAGTTTCAAAGTTGGCCGGTATGAAGTACTTCACGAGTCTCGATATGGCCCAAGGTTATCACCAATTACGAATTTCACCTGAGGACACTCACAAAACTGCGTTTATAACACCTCAGGGTCATTATGAGTACATGCGCGTTCCGTTTGGTTTAGCCAACGCACCCTCAGTTTTTATGCGAATGATCAGTAAAATAGTTGATTCCATTCGTTCCCAGACGTCGCAAACTGACAGTTCAAATAGTGAAATTCTTGCATTTTTAGATGATTTATTACTACCCTCAGTTGATTTTAGTTCTGGTATAAAAATGTTAAAATCGGTGTTGCAAAAGTTTGAATCAGAAAATTTAAAACTAAATATGAAAAAGTGCTCTTATTTACAACAGAAAGTGACTTATTTAGGACATGAAATTTCCCATGAAGGTGTGCAATCGGCAGAACTAAAATTAATTGCAGTTTCGCGGTTTCCTGTACCAAGAAATGTACATGAAGTACGTCAATTTATAGGCCTTTGTAGTTACTTCCGAAAATTTATATATAAATTCGCGGTTATAGCTCGTCCTTTAACGGAATTAACTAAGAAAAATGTACCGTGGGTATGGAGTGATAGACAGGTCGATAGTTTTAACGAACTGAAAACATGTTTGTGTTCTAAACCAGTGTTAGCTTTGTTTGACCCTACTTTGGATATAGAAATTCATACAGATGCATGTAAATTAGGAATAGCAGGAATTTTATTACAAAAGCAGTCCGACGACACTTTGCGTCCTGTTATGTATTTTAGCCGAGTGACGTCTAGGGAGGAAACTATGTATCATAGCTACGAGCTCGAAACATTAGCGGTCGTAGAATCGTTGCGTAAATTCCGGATGTACGTAGTAGGTAAACACGTAAAGGTAGTCACCGACTGTACTGCCGTCCGAGCTACCCTCACTAAACGCGACATTATACCGCGTATTGCGCGATGGTGGCTGTTAATCCAGGAATACGATATTAGCGTAGAATATAGACCGAGTGAACGAATGAAACATGTCGATGCGTTAAGTAGGAATCCAATTGATGCTGTAAATATTAATCGTTTGGAAGTTACTGATTGGTTTTATACAGTTCAATATCAAGATGACAAATTAAAAAACATTATTGACCAAATAAAAGCCGGATCGGCTGAACGGAATATAATAAACAATTATGTGTTAATAGATGACAGATTATATAGAAAGACGCTCGGTGGAAATCGACTTGTAGTGCCTGGGGCAGCTAGGTGGAAAATACTTCAAATGCATCATGACGAAATCGGACATGTAGGATTAAAACGATGCACAGATTTAATTAAAAATAATTTTTGGTTCGCTAAAATGACAAGATTCATTCGTAAATATGTAACTGCTTGTTTAAGTTGTGCCTATGGAAAGGGAAATCATGGTAGAAAGGAAGGCATGTTGCATCCGATTCCTAAACCAAATGAACCGTTTAGAATGATACATGTCGACCATTTAGGCCCGTTTTGTAGGATAAAGAAAGGTTATGAATATATGTTAGTTATAACTGACGCTTTTTCAAAATTTGTGATTGCAGAGTGTAGTCGATCAGTCAATTCAGTTGAAACAATTAGAATACTTAAAAGAATATTCGCATTATTTGGCTATCCGGATAGAGTAGTAACTGACCATGGCAAGGCATTTACTAGTAGGTATTTTAAGAAATTTGCTAGTGATAAGCAGTTTAAACATACGTTAAATGCAATAGCGTGCCCTCGTGCCAACGGGCAAGTTGAGCGCACCAATCGCACGATATTAAATGCTCTACGTGCGTCTGACCCTAGTGAAGCCGCTAATAGCTGGTCAAATCGTCTACCAGATGTAATTTGGGGGATAAATAATACTTTAAATGATACTACCAGGCTTAAGCCTTATGATTTAATGTTTGCACGTAGTGGTAGGCCAGTGTGTGATGTATCCATTCCAGACCAAGTATGTGAATCGACTCAAGCGAAACGTAGCAAGGCCAGTGCACGTATCAATAAAGCTAGCGATAGGATGAAACGTAACTTTGATAAACGTCGCAAAAATTGTCATGTATATAAGAAAGGAGAATTAGTATTATGGAGGCAGGCGCCCACTAGTAGTGCTGCTAGGGTCAACACAAAGCTGGACGACTTGTATTCAGGCCCCTATATAATAACTAAAGTGCTTGGCAATGACAGATACAGGATCAGAAGCATTAAGGGATTAAGAGGTTACAAAAACTTTACGGGGCTTGTTTCAGCAGACTCTCTGCGACCATATCATAGCATAGCTCCTGTATCTGACAGTGCCAGCAGTTCTGATGACCAGTTAGAGACTGAAGACTTAATTGACCTATTAGAGAGCTAAAGCTAATGCAAACTATGCGCTCCATTGCGGGAGCAATTGTTACAGGATGGCCGACTGTAACGCCATGCCACGCCACGTGTCCAGCCACGCCACGCCAAGCCACGCCAAGCTAAGCCAAGCCAAGCCAAGCCAATGCCACGCCAATGTCAAGACTGTCAGTCAAGCCGGCTAGTGACCGTTAGTGACGTCACATCCCAACGGCCGAAGATTATAAATAGTCGAACCGCTCATTTTGTGACACATTTGGCTGTTGTACACGAGATAGGTCGAAACTCTGCCTGATTGTGTAAAAC
Organism: Euproctis similis; assembly: GCA_905147225.2. Lineage (NCBI taxonomy): Eukaryota > Metazoa > Arthropoda > Insecta > Lepidoptera > Erebidae > Euproctis > Euproctis similis. The sequence continues at coordinate 3,203,852 of LR990113.1, read as the reverse complement.
TATATTATATTAATAAATAGCTGTGATTATTCGTAAAGTGTATAAGTTTATTATTTCATCTCCGTTTCAATAGATTGTGACCGTTGTCCACTCTACATATTATGTGACACGGGTCTGAAGTATCATAGACAATAAACGAATGTACTATCACCATTATCGTGGGTGGAAAGAGAAAGAGTATCTTCAAAGGGGTGATAAGGTTTTTATTTGTTGTAACAATTTTTTGTTTCATAGTGATACTTAACTAAATGAGAGTATAATATTTTTACATCACGGTCTACTGGTGACGTGCTCAGAAAACTGGTAGTATTGCCACCCTGAATGGTAGTGCTATTTTTTTGTAAATATTACAATAGTTAAAGATGACTTTATTAAAGTATTACCTTTTGTATATTGTGTTATGTATACAAATTAGTAAATTACGTTATTTATTGCTTTTTAGTTATGAAGGTACTGTTTTCATTTACTTAAAAAAATTGTGGTTTACGTTTCTAGAAATCGGTTTAACTTTCTTTTTTAAAGTATTTTTTTTATAAATCATAAGATATTGTGAGATGTTTGCTCAAGAGAATAGCGCTACCCCATCTTTAACTAAGAAAGAAAGAAGAGTTTATGTTGATGTAAAATAACACCTAAGCCAAGAGCACCGATGACCCGGTGGATCTACTGTCCGCTCTCTGACCTGTAGGTTGAGAAAGCCCGGGTTTTAATCTCAGTTCACACCAATATGTTTCCCTATATATCTTATATATTAAAAAAATATTGGAGAAATCTAATCGTATCTACATCTAAAAGAGTTGAATGGTAATCAAGAAATATCATCGTATTGTACAAAATTTATTGGTTCTGGAGTCATGAAATCATTCCCGCAAACGCCCATAGACGAATCACGGCAACTTGATACTTGAATAATACAGACTGAATTCCACCTCAATCATCGTCTCTGAATATTGAGCAATAAAACATCCAGCCAGTTGAGTGGTGGAACCAATAATGTCGGAATACGATAGATCGAAACTTGATAACTCTGGAGGTAATGATTCAATCAAACGTTTATGATATCGTAATGTTTCTTGACAGTTGATTTATTTTCTTTATTCCATATAGTTACTATAACTAGTACTTCACGACACTCTATTATTTCTGTCTTAGGCTGTAAGAAACTTAGCGTGAAGTTATATGTTTATTTTAATATTCTACTTGTAGTACTAAAGGTAACGCTTATAATAGTAATAATTATAGTTTATTTCACCAAACTAGTAGTTACATTAAGGTCACGGTTATACAAATAAGTAAGAAGTTATAGTATCAACAAACAAGTCTCCTTAGTAATTAATTAATATTACACAAACTTATTATGGACGCACTCACCTAAACTAGGCCGAGCTTGTATTTTAGGTGATTGTGTCTTCCTGCGCACTGACACATCACAACACAAAAATAATGGGAAGATCTGTTTTGTCACAAACAACACCAATAACTTAATTAAATATATAAATGTTTAATAAGAATAGCGCAATTTATCGTAATAATGGTTCATAGAAAGTTTGAAATACCCTCACCGTAAATATAAAACGTTTTCACGGGCAAGTTACAAGATTATACATAATGATAATAATCCAAACAACTGTTTTACTGTATAGAAAGCACAAATTACTTAATTAAAAGATATTTCGGTCATTTAATGAGAACATGTCATTTTTTTATTTAAGTATACTGAACTGTAGAAATACCCTCATTGTAAAAAATGAAGCGTTTGCACGAGCAAGCTACAAAGATTATAAATATATACCTAGTTCGACCACATAAGCTAGGAACTTAATTTAATTGCCTTTTTTTCAAGTAATGTTTCTAAACAATTTAAAATAAAAGAGTATATACTTTGATACAAACGCATACATATTCATATATATATACACATACACACACACACACATATATATATATATATATATATATATATATATATATATATATATATATATATATATATATATAAATATCCGTTCTATGTAAAGGTTGATCCAGTAAGACGTTAAAAGAAATGTTGATCCACCTTTTTGCAGTGTATAATTAGCTCTTTAAAAATATAACTGATATACTTTGATCCAAATTTGAAATGGAAGGGTTGTTTGTGGATCTGCATCGGTCGCTTTGCAACATACTTGCCATCAAAATATACAATAGCAACATGTTTTTTTTGATCCGTAACGGTCGCAAAAATTATACCGACGAGTCAAATGTGCATCCGTTTTATATTCATATTCCTGCCGAATCTTACTAACTAACGTTGATCCGAGGCCATTTGACCTTGAACCCATCGACCCCCGCGCGGTGGGTCCGCTATATTTCTTTATTTAAACGAAATCAGCAGTAGTGTTTATTACAAAGTATTGCATAAAATTAATTTTCGAGTCAGAAAAGTAGGTGCCTACTTGATCCTTTTTATTATGTACTCTGTTAATATAATAAATGTTATTTGCATTATTTTCATGTTTTTGACATAGAGATATATAACTAAAGTACGATCACTCCGCTTCTGATTCCGGAAGTCACAGGTTCAATTCCTGACACTGGCTCACACCAATGACTTTTCGAAATTGTTTTCGGAAGTTATGTGTGATAAATATCGATGACTGACAAACTTTGTGCCCGGTATGGCAATAGGTTCTCCACCTATTCCATTTGGGACGTAAACATAACGACGAGACGAGGCTTAACAGCCACTGCCTACACCTTCGGGTAACAAGAGCTTGAAGTAATGGAATAAAATTAGTCAATTTTCGGTTCAAGTTTTCGGAATCTTTTCGGAAGTTATGTGTGATAAATATAATTTTAATATATTTATAATAATCTTGTCCGCGGTGTATGGAAATAGGCAACCTATTCCATTTCGGACGTGCAAAGTGATTCTTTGGTCATTAGCCCCGATGATTTTTTTGAAGTTATTATATAATTCTAGTCTTTTTTTAACCGACTCCAAAAAAGTAGGAGGTTCTCAATTCGTCGGGATCTTTTTTTATGTATGTTCAGCGATTACTCAAAGACGTCTGGACCGGTTTGCAAAATTCTTTTTTTATTCGAAAGGGTATGCTTCCCAGATGGTCCCATTGTCATCAAGTCAATTTCTGATAATGGGATCCAGGAGAAATCGAAGGCGACCACCAAAAAATTTAGGCTTGTGTAGTGAGTTTGTTACGTCATGTGTTGGGTATTTACTTTAAGGTATCAAAATCGGATGCTGCTGAGCTGATGATGATGCTCACAGAACTCCTTAACGGCTAGGAGCTTAGAAACAGATTTGCTATTGGTCTATAAAAACTACTTAAGGTATGTAGGGTTAACTTGTTGCTTGGGACGTATGTTTGAATCAACACCTGATGCTGCTGTGCTGATGATAAGAGTATAGGAGGAGATGATAGGTGACGAGTTGGTTACGATTACGAGTTGGGAGACAGTAATACAATTAGTCGATGAAAACTACTTAGCAGTTTAGCAGTAAATAAACACGTATATCTATTTAAGTTCACAACTCATAAACACAACTAATAATTTAGAAATAAAATTACTTAAAAAAAAGTCAAACCGACTTCAAGAACACAAACGACAAAAAAGTACTTACTTACGTAACTAAAAAGCGTTAAATAAGGCAAATAATTTATCTACTTAATACAATATACAAAACGTAATTAACAAAGTCAACTACTTTAACTGACTGCCAGCAGTGGTAGAGGCAAGCAGTTCGCTGCATGAATGGGGCGGCTCGACCGATGAAATACCACGACCTCTCTAAAGACTAACGTAATGTGGCTCATGCCGCGTTTCGTTCGGTAAGAGAGGTACCCGGAGGCCCACCCCTTCCCCATCTTTTCCTATCCCCTATCCCTTAAAGGTTGGCAACGCAACATCAATACTATATGTGTGTTGCTGGTGTCCATGGGCGGCGTTGGTTGCTTACCATCAGGTGACACGCCTGCTCGTTTGTCCTCCTATCCCATAAAAAAGTCATCTTTAACTATAAAAATATTTACAATCATCATCTATTATTATTGAAGTCGGTGTTGGTTAAAAGTTACCCCGTATTCTATTTCGTCGTGTGACTTTGACGGCCGCGCATATCATACAACACAACAGACTACGTTACCTAGGCTGGCACCGACTCCAATAATAACTGACAATTGTAAATATATTTAACAGTCTCGGTGGTCCAGTGGTAGAGCACACGGCTTCTGAGTTCTGATCCAGAGGTCCGGGTTCGAATCCTGACACTGACTCACACCAATGATTTTTCGAAATTGTTTTCGGAAGTTATGTGTGATAAATATCGATGACTGACAAACTTTGTGCCCGGTATGGCAATAGGTTCTCCACCTATTCCATTTGGGACGTAAACATAACGGCGAGACGAGGTTTAACAGCCGCTGCCTACACCTTCGGGTAACAAAAGGCGTGAAGTTATGTTATGTTTGTTATGTAAATATATTTATAGTTAAAGATGACTTAGTTATAGTAGGTATTACGTTTTGTATATTGTATTAAGTAGTTAAACTGTTTGCGTTATTTATCGCTTTTTAGTTAGTAGGCAGTTAACCTAGTAAAGGTTAGTAGGTACTTTTTTGTCGTCTGTTTGTCTTAATTAAGTTAGCTGACTTTTTTTAAAAGTATTTTTTCTAAATAAAGATGCTTGAATTGAACTTGCTTGAAGGTATATAATAAAATAATTTCACATCTGTATGCATTAACATCACAATAAGCGCGGAGAGGTAATTTTCTAAATTAAAATTAATAAAAAAAATACTTGCGCTAATTAATAAATGTGTCAATAATATGCATAGAGTCTCCTCTATGGATAATATTAATAGATTTATATTTAGCATGAAGCTTAACTTAATATAACATAACTTCACGCCTTTGTTACCCGAGGGTGTAGGCAGCGGCTGTTAACCTTCATCTCGCCTTTATGTTTACGTCCCAAATAGAATAGGTGGCGAACCTATTGCCATACCAGTCATCGATATTTATCACACTTAACTTCCGAAAATAACTTCGAAAAGTCATTGGTGTGAACCAGTGACAGGATTCGAACCCGGACCTCTGGGTCAGAAGCCATGAGCTCGACTACTGCGCCACCGAGACTTTAGCATTTATATTTATAACTTCTATAGCCATTCATCAAATTAAAGATTTCGTAAATAGAAAATCATGCTATGTGGCGCCGGCTTAGAATACCGCCACCCCATCTCTTCTCGTGGGTGTCGTAAAAGGCGACAAAGGGAAAAGGCTGGAAGAATGGGCAGCAGCATTGTCTCTCAACAAGGTCGCTTTGCAACATACTTGCCATCAAAATGTACAAAAACATTTTTTTGTTGATCCGTAACGGTCGCAAAAATTATACCGACGAGTCAAATGTGCATCCGTTTTATATTCATATTCTTGCCAAATCTTATTAACTCGACGAGCCTCGTGGCGCCTTGGTAAAACTACTGGCTGCAGCAACGAGGTAATATTTATGACAAACATGAATATTTGTGTGGCGTCTGGGTGTTTTTCTATGTATTTTAAGTATGTATTTACAAAAGAAAAGTATATATGTATTAATATCCGTTATCTAGTATCCATAACACAAGCATTTAGTTGCTTAGCTTGGAACTAAAGGGCGCTGTGTGATTTATGTCCAAGATATTATTATTATAACTAACGTTGATCCGAGGCCATTTGACCTTGAACCCATCGACGCCCGCGCCGTCGGTCCGCTATATTTCTTTATTTAAACGCACGGATTTTGCACACATGCGCATAGCGCATGTGTGCAAAATCCGTATACATGTCCAGCAGGATAGTAGGAGGACTTGTTGCCTTCTGATTGGCCCATTTGAATCGGATCAACAACTATCGAAGTGGATTCGTATATCGGATCAACATTTCGGTTGGGTTTCCTAAACTTCAACGGAGTAAATTGTTGATCCGTCCGGAACCACATTTGTATGAAAAATATTATATTGGATCAACAAAAACCACCCGGATCAACATAGGTTTTCGGATCAACAAAGTGCTCGCCATACAGCACGCATGATCAACAAATGACGGATTGAGATAACTATATATACATAGACATACATACACACATACACAAATATAAACACCCATTTTTACATTCATAAATACCGTCCTGTTTGATTTTGTAAGCTTATATATCAAAATTAATCACTTTGCATGCTTACTTTGGAACCAAAATGATTTTTTCAGTGTCTTTATAGTTTAGAGACTGCTACCAGGTCACTAAAGTTTTCTCACAATTATAAATATTCAAATCGTAAATATTCAAATGTTTATTAATATATTTATTTAAATAGCTTAAGCATATATATTTGTATCTACGTACAAATTTTATATAAAATTAAATCTAAGAAATATTTTGACGGCAAATCTTTAGATACTGTTACCTACTTTGGCATGGCGTTGTTTCAAAAGCGGTGGTTTAAAAGCAGTAATGTCTAGGAGAAAAGGTTTTTCTCTTTCAAATTGTTCTGCCTTAACAGCATTTTAGACCTACACTATACGTAGCTATTATTACCTATTATTATAAGCGGTTCTATTCTTAGCGAGCACACACGGAACTCGAGTGATACTTGTTACTCGGATGTTCAATATTGATTAAGCAACGAAACGCACTCAAGTAGACAGCCAGCGTCCTGCCTACTGAAGTGATATCTAAGTCTCACAGATTAGACAGAATTAGTATTTGTATTTTAATTAATACATTTAAAAGAATAATAATAACAATATCTTGGACACAATACACACAGCGCCCTTTAGTTACAAGCTAAGCAACTAAATGCTTGTGTTATGGATACTAGATAACAGATATTAATACATATATACTTTTCTTTTGTAAATACATACTTATAATACATAGCAAAACACCCAGACACCACACAAATATTCATGTTTGTCACAAATATTTGTGCTCGGGTGGGAATCCAACCCCCGACCTCATTGCTGCAAACGGAAGTTTTACGAATGCGCCACGAGAATATAAGCCCGCGGCACTAATGATATTAAGTGATGTCCAATAGTAAATGCTTCAATATACATATATTAGTTCATACCTCCCGAAGGTATAGGCAACGCTATTAAGTCTGGTAACGTACTGTAAAACTTATCACTTTATACACCGAGTACATATTTAGTAGTCATTAATTATCACACATAAGTTCCAAAAAGTATTCGAAAAAAAAATCCCTGGGAATCCGAAGTGGGAAGTTTGGCCACTACACCATAGAGACTTTTAAAAATGCATCTTCCAAAGCATCAGTCAATGAACTCTGAATGATGTCTGTTAAAAGAAAACTCTTAAAAATTAGAATTATAAAGGAAATTACAAACTCAAGATGTAAAATGCAAAATGTGAATATGTGAATACATACATAACTTCAGGCCAAGTCTCTTGCGATGTAGGCAGAGAGAACAGAGCGTCAAAACGCACAATTCTTATACGCTTCTCTTGCTTCTTTGACTTATATTCTTTTGCTATTGTCATACACACTCGTCGATTTTTAAGGCTCCTAACATCACCTTCCTCCAGGTCCATCAGTCTATTTGGACCTGCAAACGGTGTTACGGCCTAACAGAGAATGGATACAATAAACGATCTAGTTTCATCATATTATTATTACATTTGAAGAAATTCAATCAAGAGTTCGCGGGTTCGAAACCTGGCTCACAAAAAAGAGTTTTTGAAATTAATTTCGAAAGTTATATGTGATAAATATCGATGCCTGACGGACTTTGTGACTGTTATCGCAATAGGATCACTACCACTTTCATTTGGGAGGTAAACGTAACGGCGAGTCGAGGGTTAACAGCCAATGCTTACACCTTCGGGTAGAACAACGTGAAGTTATGTTATGTTCAAGAAATTGAAATGACCGGATTATACTTCGCACAAAAAAATAGCACTACCATTCAGCGTGACAATACTACCAGTTCTCTGAGCACGTCACCAGTAGACCGTAATGTAAAAATATTATATTCTCATTTAGTTAAGTATCACTATGAAACAAAAAATTGTTACAACAAATAAAATCCTTCTCACCCCTTTGAAGATACTCTTTCTCTTTCCACCCATGATAATGGTGATAGTACATTCGTTGATTGTCTATGATACTTCAGACCCGTGTCACATTAGATGTGGAGTGGACAACGGTCACAATCTATAGTAATGTTAACTACCTCCTTAAGTCGTGGGGTTTTTATGGTTTATTGTAACAATCTTATATTGAAATCTTTCACTGAGTTTGGGTCATGGAAAATTTTGTTACACCCATTTGTTCACATAGCCAATATTCTTAAAAAAATATTGATTAAATGCCACTTAAGTGGGGTCGGTACAACAACTCATCCTTTCGAACTATCCTGTTGTTAAAAGTACTGGCAGTGGTTTTATCACCGATCGCCTAATCTATACTAATATTATAAAGAGGAAAGATTTGTTTGTTTGTAATGAATAGGCTCCGAAACTACTGGACCGATTTCAAAAATTCTTTCACCTTTGGAAAGCTACATTATCTCCGAGTAACATAAGCTATATTATATTTAAAAAAAAATAGGGATCCTTACTAAAACTCCAATAATGTAACATTAGGTGTAAAAAAATGACCTGAAAAATTCCTTACGTCGCGTGCGCTGCGAAAACTATTGATGATAGAACAAAATCATTTACTGCGACTTTGCAGAACTCATCATTATCTACAAAAAGTGTCGCGACAGCATTTGTCTAAATATTATAGTTATGTCACAGTAAGCAGTTTTTTATTCTAAAATATTAATTTATATATGCCGCCTCTTGAAAAGGCTCTTCATTTGTACCTTGGTATTAATCCTCATCAAAATAAATTACTTTATATTCAAGACGGCTTTAATACCTTTTTATAACTTTTTGAATTATTCAATTCGGACATTTCATTCGGAAAAATATGCTTTTGACACTATAGTCGATAGCGTGAATAATAACAAAAGAAAAATATTTTTCTTGCTGCATGAATGGGCCGGCTCGACCGGTGAAATACCACGACCTCTCAGAAGACCGACGTAAAGTGGCTCATGCCGCGTTTCGTTCGGTGAGAGAGGTACCCGGAGGCCCACCCCCCTTCCCCATCCTTTCCTTTCCCCTATCCCTTAAAGGTCGGCAACGCAACAGTAACACTATATGTGTTGCTGGTGTCCATGGGCGGCTTTAGTTGCTTACCATCAGGTGACACGCCTGCCCGTTTGCCCTCCTATCCCATAAAAAAAAAAATTCGCCAGGTGGCACTGGCAAGACTTATCTTGCAAATTTGATACTAGCTAAGATAAGAGAATCAGGGAAGATAGCGATTGCAGTTGCTTCGTCAGGAATTGCCGCAACTCTCTTAAAGGATGGAAAAACGGCTCATTCTACTTTTAAACTTCTACTATCCGTAAATCTTGAGCAACAATCGTTATGTTCAATCCGTAAAAATGACCCTCTTGGTAAATTATTACAAGACGCCTCATTGATTATGTGGGATGAATGCACTATGAGTCACAGAGCGCATATAGAGGCCGTGGACAGAACATTAAAAGATCTTAGAAACTCCTCTGCCCTCATCGACGGGATTACTTTTGTATTTGCTGGAGATTTCCGACAGAATCTTCCTGTCATTAACAGAGGTACGCGAGCAGATATCATCAAATCATGCTTGATATCGTCTCCCTTATGGACTTCGATAGAAAATTTAAAATTACGGACGAATATCAGAGCTCATCTTCATGGAATCACACATAGTAATTTCCCACAACAACTGCTAAAACTTGGAGAAGGAATTTTTCCCACTCCAAATTGAAGCAGTTGTGACATCCTGCTGGATGAGTCTGTAAGCTAAGTAGTCCATAATTTAGAAAATTTAATAGATGCTGTATACCCTGACATCGAGAATTTGCACGAAAAGGACTTTCATTGGTTGTATTCAAGGGCAATAGTGTCACCCGGGAATGATACTGTCAACGAAATAAACAATCTCATTATTCAAAAAGTCTCCGGCCAAATAAAAAAGTACAAATCGATAGATACCGTGACTAATATTGAAGACGCAGTCCATTATCCACAGGAATTTTAAATTCACTAAACCCTTCTGGACTGCCACCACATGAATTGACGTTAAAAATTGGAATTCCAATAATGCTTTTAAGAAATTTAAGCCCTCCGAGCATGTGTAATAGGACGAGACTGTTTATTAAGGAATTGAAGGACAATTTAATTGTAGTGACCATTATCACTGGCCCAGCAGCTGGTCAACTAGCTCATATACCGAGGATACCGATGATCCCAACTGATCTGCCAATCCCTTTTAAACGACTTCAGTTTCCGGTGAAATCATCTTTCGCGTTAACTATTAACAAGGCCCAGGGCCAAACCTTCGAATTATTAGGGATCGACCTACGAAAAGAATGTTTCACTCATGGCCAACTGTATGTTGGCCTATCACGTGTCGGAGCTCCTGAAAATCAATTTTTTTTGCTGCCACTAAATAAAACTACTTCAAATATCGTTTACAGGGAAGCTCTCACTCACTAAAACTAATGGCTTTTGTTTTGTAAATAATATGATATATGTATAAAATTTAAAAATAAAAAAATACAAAAAAAATAATAAAAAAATATGAATAAAAAAAATTCATAAAATAAAAATTCAAACTTCCTGTATAATTTTACTTTTTTTTGAAACCCGATGCAAAAAAAGGGTGTATGTGTGTGTGTATGTACCCGTGCGAAGCCGGGGCGGGCCGCTAGTGTATGATAAGTTAATAATAATTAATTACATAAATTTTGTACAACATGAGTACTAAATGAAAGGGCTTTTTAAAAGTAACTTGAAAAAGAATGCGACATCATTCTAAATCTAATATAGGCAGATTAGATGTTTTATTGCATTTTTACAATTTAGATATTAAATTAGAGGGCTTATTTAACATAACTTCACGCATTTTGTTACCCGAAGGTGTAGGCAGCGGCTGTTAAACCTCGTCTCGCCGTTATGTTTACGTCCCAAATGGAATAGGTGGCGAACCTATTGCCATACCGGGCATAAAGTTTTAAGTCATCGATATTTATCACACTTAACTTCCGAAAACAATTTCGAAAAGTCGACGTTTCTGAATCCATTCCATTCATCAGTTCATTCCATTCATGCAGAGAACAGCGTGGCTCTACTGTTGAACTATCATCCAAACTTATCGTGTATACAAGGTTTCAGCTCAATTGGTTGAAAATTGGTACTTCAAAATTGAGTTCTAAAATTCACCCGAAAACATAATTTTTTCACAACTTTCACGTATTTTTTTTTTGGGCGGAGTGCAAACGAGCAGTTGTGTCACCTGATGATAAGTGACCAGCGGCGCCCATGGACACCTGCAACACATATAGTGTTACAGTTGCGTTGCCGACCTTAAGGGGGTGGGTTGGAGGAAGGGATGGGGAAGCGGGAGTGGGACTCCAGGTACCTCTCTCATCGACTGAAACGCGGCATGAGCCACTTCGATCTTCTTTCGATCTTCTGGGAGGTCGTGGTATTTTACTGGTATACGTGTAAAATAAAAATAACTGATTTTATTATCTTTGTAATATCAATTATGTACCACCATCCGCTATTAAATCTTTATGTAGAGTGTTAAACAGTTTAAAAAACACGCTTAAGAAAATTTCCAAGTTGTTTATTGCAATAACCGGTTTGTCTTACTTATAAATATTATTTTTTATGGCCGCTTGGTTGCGTTACAAGCGTTAAACGTTTGCAAGAGTGATTAGAAGCTCCAATTAAAAATAAAAAGTAATAATTGATCACTTTTTCAAATATGTATCCCAATTGTTGATGCCATAAATAAGCTTAATGGTTGATGAAGGTAATATCCAGCCGTACACGATCTCAGGAACTGCTTAAATGGTTTAGATAATTATTTTTACTTTAGATAGGCTGTTCATTGGCATGGCTTTAAAATGCAAATACATCCATATTATATCCATACTTTTATTATGCTAATGACAATTTGGCGAAATTTTAAAAGTGAAAGTAATATTAAAAACATAAATTTTAGTAAAAAAAAATTAAAATCCGAGATTATCCGAGTTTAATTATCAAAGATATCTAGCAATCTTCAAAGCAATTTTCTTTAATGTCCAGCACACCAGAGCAGATGAGGATTTGAAGAATTCTAACAGATTTCTCAAAGTCGTTGCCAGCTTACTCATCACGAGCTTTGTCTCAAAGTGTGTCTCTCCGCCACCCGACAGATGTCATAGTGTAGCCAAGTTTCATTTATCAAGGAGTTCTGCAGTTCCAGATTAGTGTTTAGTAATGATTTATCTGTAAAAACTAGTTTAGTACTCATAAAAGTTGAACTAAGTTTCCTTAACTTGGTTGAAACTTGACATAAATAATAATAATTTCTAAACTAAAAAATAACATTTTTTTGTTGTTTATAACATATAAACAACAAAAAAAAAAAGTTGTCTTTTCTTGTGTCCAGAATTAACATAGGCAATATCGTTTTTTTTTTCTAATTTGTGCAGGAAAAAAATACACCATTGTAATTACACAAATTATGGTGAAAATAATTTTGTTACTTATATAGACAAATAAAAAAATCCCTAACTAATGGGGAAATTAGGCGTATAACTATTTTTTTTACCTATTCTTGGTTCCGTGTCAGAATTGAAAAAAGAAATGCTTTATAGACACGCAAAGCAATTCTGAAAATCTGACAATATGACACAAAACCATTATAATTTACTACTACTGTCGTTTTCCTCTCTAACGGCATACATTATTATTCAGAAATAAGTAGTTTTTGGGTTCCGTATCGAAAACGGTACCTTATTACTGAGATTTCTTGTATGTCCGTCCATCAGTGTCACCAAGCTGTTTTTCAAGAACAGTGATAGCTAGACTAAAAAATACAATAAATGAATATTTAAGGAGGGCTTCAATGGAACAAACTAAATTATTTTTACCGTTTTTTTGCTTGATACTAATAACGGTGATAGGTAGCTTTAACTATTCACAGAATATTTAGTTTCATGACATATTTAAATATAGCTCATTAAGATAATGTAAAATGAATAACGATAACGGAACCCTTCGTCCACGAGTCTCACTCGCACTGGCCCGGCTTTTTCTGTGAACATAACGTTTCATCTGATAACGGAACTTTGATTCTTCTGTAAGTACGTACTGTCTGACATGAAAGATGGTAAGCCTTAACATCACACGTATTCTTTGCGATATTATTATTTACATAGTGAACTGAAAGAAAATAATAATATTATATCGTGTTATTTTGATATTTGGATTTTTAGTAAATATAAATAAATGGACGATATAATTTGTAATTTTATCATAATTAGATGTAGCTTTAAAAGAAATAAGTGTAGTTAATTAACAGAAAATAAAGTCAGACAGTTCAGCGTTAAAACCAAGCAGTTTGGCCGGCTCGACCGGTGAAATACCATGACCCTGACAGAAGATCGATTTAAAGTGGCTATTGCCGCATTTTGCTCGGTGAGAGAGATACCCAGAGGTTCGCCCCCCTTCCCTATCCTTTCCTATCATATTCTCTTATAGGTGAGCGGTATAGCGGTGAGAAGTTACTTAGCATCATGTGACCAACTTGCTCGTTTGCCCTCCTATCTCATAAAAAAAGAGCCTGATGAAAGTTGAAGAAGCCAGTGAAATATGTAAGAATCGAGCCTCATGGTGCTCGTTCTATCTGCTTACGCCACAAGGGATTTAGCGTGCAGTTTTATTTGAATATTGGTTATTCTTATTAAATTTACTATGAAACGTTAAATTATAAAATAATATATAACATTTACATATTTTACTGAAACCAGTGTTCAATGTGCATAATTAAATAAAATGAAATTTTATTATACACTCGAGAGCAATGAATCCGGGTCACTTAAAGAATCCTAAAAATCTCGGAAACTAAAAATGCTAGGTTAATGCAATAAATTGTATTTAATAGACAATGTAATACTCCTTAAATGAAGGTATTAAAACTTCTTAGTTATTGTAAAGTTATATCATAAAAAAATCAAATTTGAAAAAGGGCCACTTTCGAAGATGGAACTAAGAAATTACAGCATTTGGTTTTGCTTTTGTTTGTAATCTGTCATTTATGTGGGTACATAAACCATGTTGATAGTGCTCTATATTCATTATTCAAGCTGAAATTATGTCGCTTACGCCTGAAGAATGCACCAGAATACTTACAATGCTGGAAACCGGCCGGAGTCAGCGCGATACAGCCAGGACTGTTGGTGTGTCGCTGTCAACAGTACAAAGAGTTCTCCGACGTTACGAAGAAACTGGTTCTAACCTACGCAGACCAGGAACGGGCAGAACCAGGTATACCACAGCACGAGAAGACCGATACTTGGTGAACACCATGCTTCGAAATCGCTTTCTCACAGGAACTGAACTCACCAATCAGTTTCGACGCCTCGGAGGAAGTAACCCAAGTGCATGGACAGTAAGACGTCGGCTTGCTGAATCTAACTTAAAACCCCTTAGACCTGCAAACGGCCCTAAACTGGAGCGTGGGCATCGTATTTCAAGACTAAGATATGCCCAGAGCCACGTAAATTGGAGTATTGAAGATTGGTCAAAAGTTATGTTCTCCGACGAATCAAAATTTATGCTCTACAAGCACGATGGAAGACACAGAGTGTATCAAAGACCAGGGGAAAGATTCAAGCAAGCATGCATCGAGGAAAAAGTAGCCTACGGTGGTGGGTCTGTACTTGTGTGGGCCGGAATTTCTTCTGAAAGTCGCACAGAGCTGGTGATCATAGAAAACGGCTCTTTAACTAGCGTAAGATATGTGGAAGAAATCCTCAATGATCACGTTGGTCCATTTATGGTCAATTTAGGTGAGGATGCTATATTTATGCATGACAATGCCCGACCTCATACAGGTAGGATTGTGAATGACTACCTTCAAGAGATGAACATTACTCGTATGGAGTGGCCAGCGCGCAGCCCGGATATCAACCCGATCGAGCATGCTTGGGACGAGCTAGGCAGATGCGTAAAACAACGAAACCCTCCCCCAATCACGCTTCGTGAGCTCAAAATTGCTCTCACAGAGGAATGGGAGAATATTCCCCAAAATCGTATAAGGAACTTGGTGTACAGCATGCCAAACCGCGTAAACGCAGTAATGGAAGCACGAGGAGGCAATACGAAGTATTAAAATTCAAGAAAATCGTAATAAAGTTCAAAAATTTCATGTTTCCTATTTTTGTTTTAAGGAGAGATCAGCAGATTTTTTCTATATGTAATTTTGTGTTAATAAAATGTATGGTGACTCATATTTTTTTTACTTTCATTTAAGGAGTATTACATTGTCTATTAAATACAATTTATTGCATTAACCTATCATTTTTAGTTTCCGAGATTTTTAACATTCTTTAAGTGACCCGGATTCATTGCTCTCGAGAGTAAATATGAAATCATTTTTGCGTTCTTTACTTGTATTATCACAGACTGTATTATTTATTTATCGATATTGATTTTATAACATCATTATATTTCCCCTATTCTCCCTTCGATTTGCGGGGTAGTCAGACAAAACTGAGTGTCTTAGGAGACGATTCTTACACACCCTCCTTGATTCCTTGACTTCCTTATTTATTGCCGTGGAAGCTGGTCGTTTGCATTGGTATTTTCCTCCAACATCTTCTAAGTATTTTTGGTTTTATACTGTCTTTTTTATGGGATAGGAGGGCAAACGAGCAAGCAAGCAAGTGTCACCTGATGGTAAGCAACCTGTGCCGCCCATGGACACCAGCTACACATATAGTGTTACCATTGCGTTGCCGACCTTTAAGGGAGTAAGATAGGAAAGGATAGGGAAGGGGGGTGGGCCTCCGGGTACCTCTCTCACCGAAAGAAACGCGGCATGAGCCGCTTTTCGTAGTGCTTCTAAGAGGTCGTGGTATTTCACCGATCGAGCCGGCCCATTCATGCAGCAAACTGTTTGGCTCTACCGCTGTCTATGTGCTTAGTCATGCTTACAGAGAATTGTAATTAATGATATTTAAATTAAAGACTGAACTTAACTTCGCGTATATTAGCCATGTGTCGCTGTGCCTACTAAAAAAAACAATAACTACTAACTTCCGTGCTTGTAGTTGAACAAAATATTTTATATTTTTAGTTCTTTTGGTGTTTGCTTCGTTCTAAATAGATAATGGTATATGGCAAATAGAAATTTACTTACTAACTTAATATAATAATAATTCTTATTTAACTATTTAAAAGTAATCTTCATATTGAGCATGGACACCTACAACACATACAGTTGCGTTGCCCACCTTTAAGAGAGTAGGATAAGAAATGATGGG
The DNA here is from genome assembly GCA_905147225.2 of Euproctis similis. Lineage (NCBI taxonomy): Eukaryota > Metazoa > Arthropoda > Insecta > Lepidoptera > Erebidae > Euproctis > Euproctis similis. The sequence goes on along the minus strand of LR990113.1, from coordinate 3,187,430 downwards.
GAATGGCGTTAGGCCTCCGGGTACCTCTCTCACTAAACAAGACGCAGCATGAGCCACTTCACGTCGATCTTATGAAATGTAGTGATATTTTACTGGTCGACCTGGTTCATTTATTCACCAAAATACTTGTCTCTACCACTTTTAAAGAAGGCGTGTTATCGTTACCTTAATTCTTAATTATCTTTATTTTTCAATCCCACAAATAAAATTCTGATTCGTTCCAATCGCGGATTTGATATACCATGTAATAGATACTTTAAATACGAAGCCCAGACTCCCGCTGCCTGCTGATTTTTAATGCATATTTAATATTTCATTATGGCCTTACGCAATCTCCGTTTGACAGAAAACGAGGTCACGACCTCGGAGGACACCCATCTTGAATGGCACAATTAACGTAATTTTATACAAAAAATGAATGAGGAAATCCTGCAATATCATATCTATATTTGCTTTCTCAATTTAGTTGTCTATATTGTGATGGAAATAAACTTCACTCAATATATATTTATGATTGATTACAGATTGATGCAATGCAGCCGCTGAAGAAGAGAGGCTGTTCTTTAATAGTGAACGTACAAACGCTCATTATGATCATACATAACTTCACGCTAAATCTCTTTCGGGGTAGGCAGAGAAAACAAAGTTCCATAAGGCTCGATTCTACCACGGCTCACACGCTTCGTTGAATTTCATAACACTTTACATGCACACGCGTAGATTTTTGAGGCTCATAACATCACCTTCCTGCAGAACACCGTTCCCGTTCCGGTTTAAATATAATATGCTGACGTTTAAGTTAAATACATTTTAGAGTTATACAGTTTCCAAGTCTTGAATCCTGGGACATATCGAAAATTATAACTTTTATTTTAACAAATTACATGTAGGAATGATATAATTTTTTGCATAGTTTGAGAATCAATTCACCAACTATTCAATATTCAAGTCGATGACAAAAATAAATATTGAATATATCTAAGGGTAACAGCAAAACTTATCATAATTTAACAGTTTTTCTACCTGAAGCTGCAGCAGCTGTTAAGCCTCGACTGAGCGATTCGTATCAAATGCAATAGATGGTGAATTTATATTTTAATATAATTTATAATCTATATTTTTCACACATTACCCCCAAAAAGAATTCTGAGTAATGATTGGTGGGAGCACGAAGCTACGACTTCTGAACCAGAAGCGGGAAGCTTGACCATGGGACCACCGAGACAATAAAAAGCATATTGCGTGAAGATATTGTAATAGATTATGCAAGAATGAACAAGCAGATATATAATGCAAAACCGCAATGTAGATACTCTATGGCCAAATTAAGGACGTTGAAGTCAGGAGCCTTAAAAACCGAAGAGCGTGTACGACAAGTTATCAAAGTTAAAGAAGCGAGTGAAGTGTGTAAGAATCGTGCCTTATAGCGCTCTGTTCTCTCTGCCTACCCCACAAGAGACCTGGCGTGAAGCTATGTAAGTATTTATTTATATATGTAAGCTTAGTGACATTGACAGTGACAGTGTCAAACTGTCATTCATTACAGCCTAGATAGTTTTATAAAAAACGTGTTGGTTTATCTTTAAATCTATATTTGTATTTGTTGTGTTCAAATTGTAATTGTTTATTTGCTTCGGCTTATTGTAGAAAATACAATAAGGATCTGTAATAAGAAAAGTGAGCATGAACATTTAATTGTCGATTCTCTGTTTTAGGTCGGTCTCACAGGTTTATTAAGTATTATTTAATAGAAGTATATAGACCGGTCAATATAAAATCAACTGAGAAAAATTCTTAAGCGTCATTAGTTTCTAAATTTTTAGGAATAGTAATTTTATAGACATACTAGCTGACCCCGCAAACGTTGTCTTGCCAAATAATAAATTATTACAGACAGATATTATTACAGACATAAGAAAAGTGAGCATGAACATTTAATTGTCGATTCTCTGTTTTAGGTCGGTCTCACAGGTTTATTAAGTATTATTTAATAGAAGTATATAGACCGGTCAATATAAAATCAACTGAGAAAAATTCTTAAGCGTCATTAGTTTCTAAATTTTTAGGAATAGTAATTTTATAGACATACTAGCTGACCCCGCAAACGTTGTCTTGCCAAATAATAAATTATTACAGACAGATATTATTACAGACATAAGAAAAGTGAGCATGAACATTTAATTGTCGATTCTCTGTTTTAGGTCGGTCTCACAGGTTTATTAAGTATTATTTAATAGAAGTATATAGACCGGTCAATATAAAATCAACTGAGAAAAATTCTTAAGCGTCATTAGTTTCTAAATTTTTAGGAATAGTAATTTTATAGACATACTAGCTGACCCCGCAAACGTTGTCTTGCCAAATAATAAAATTTAAAAAATAAGGGGTTAATCGTAGGGGGTTGAAATTTTAGGGTTGTATGTATTTTTGTATTCCGTTTTATAAAAAAATAAGAAACAGAAAAATGTCAAAAAATTAAAAAAAAATATTGAGGGCTGGGCTACCCTTGTGATTTAGAGGGATGAAAAATAGATGTTGTCCTATTCTTAGACCTACCCGATACGCACACAAAATTTCATGAGAATCGGTCGAGCCGTTTCGGAGGAGTTCAATTACGCACATCTAGACTCGAGAATTTTATATATTAGACTAGCTGACCCAGCAAACGTTGTCTTGCCGAAAAATAAAATTTAAAAAATAGGGATTGATCGTAGGGGGTTGAAAATTTAGGGTTGTATGTATTTTAGTATCCCGTTTTATAAAAAAAATAAAAAACAGAAATATGTCGAAAAATTTAAAAAAATATTGAGGGGTGACCCTTGTGATGTAGGGGGATGAAAAATAGATGTTGCCCTATTCTCAGACCTACCCGACACGCACATAAAATGTCATGAGAATCGGTCGAGCCGTTTCGGAGGAGTTCAATTACGCACATCTACACCTGAGAATTTTATATATTAGAGAATAGTAGGGTCGTGGCACTATTATTAATTTTGCAAAGATAATAAACTCAGTTATTTTGTTGTAGGTACCATCCGTTCTCATAATAATATTACAGATAATAACAAATGTGCTTTTACTGGCAGGTTAGACTAGGCTTGTTTTAGATAAAAAAAAATATTTTATTTATTGCTTCGTATATGCGTACAGCTTCTGATGTAGCGATAAGCCATATTATATTCATAAGCGTTTCAAACCACAAATTTAATGGACGAACATGCTACCTCTGGCTGAAGATTGCGCAATATTCACGGATAGGTATACAAAAATTGTTTCTCCATTTATTTTTTCATTCGTACCGTTTGTCACCGGAACAGTAGTTTAGTTGAAACAATGCTCGGTTTAAATAACTTCGTCGTATTGTGGCAATAAAATATTTTATTTCATAGGGACCTATTATTTGTTTCGTTCCATATCGATAATATGGGAACTGTAGGAAAAATACAATTTTCTATTTCGCAATCACGGTTTTAATACTTAAAGATGTGTACTGCGAAGATTTATTTTTCCATCAAATAAAACATTCCGCTTAGTGAGATACGCGACACAAACCAACTGACCGAATATTACACACAACAACAGTCATCATACACAAAAAGAACTTCCACAAATCCAATGGTAACAGAATTGGCTGAGTAGGATCGTCTCGTTGCTGGTGCTTATTACACCATCATCATCATTATGACTTCATGACGGACAAGTCGTCTTGGGACCGTCAAGTTGTTTGCTCAACGCGGCTTATGTAGTTTGCGTGTTGAAATTTGTTCACTTACTTTGGAGTAGAGGCGTTCTGTAATAATTTCTGATAGTAATCTACATTTCTAACTTTAAATTTATTTACAATAATAAGAAAAAATAAATTAAATACATTATTTACAATACATACAATTGAAAAACTATCTAAAATCAAATTTCTACGCATCTCGGTCTACTGGCAGCGTGCCAACGAAGGAAAGTCGTATTATCTATTAATGTTCCTATATTGGGCGATGGCAGTGCCTGAAGCCAAACACCGGACTCCCACTTAAATTAATATTAATATTAAGTTATTATTTTAAATTAATATTTTCTTTGTGACAAATAATATTAAGTTTTTAACTGACAACATTCGTTGCACAACGAGAGTGCTAACACTCTAAATAGAATATGCCGCGTCAGTTGTGCTCGACTAATATAATCGGGATTTCTCTTGGTAGCCTGTAGGACGTTGATTTTAATTTGATTGGGACTTAACTGTGATGGTCGAGTACTCAGCTGCTACACTTTTTTATGTACGAGCCTACTGTTATGTTTTTAGTAGCGATATTAATATTATTGTTATTTTAAATCGTTTGCAAAGAATATTGGCACATGAGGTTCTTGCCCGATTCTTCTCATGATAGCCCCTACACTCGGAATCGGATCACTTGTGTCGATTGCGTCCATGTTTACTTGTTCCACGGAGGCACATTCCTCAAAATCTCGTGTTTAAGTAAAATTATTGTACTTATTGACTATTTTTAAGTGCTTGTAAAGACCTATAAAAATAAAACTTTTTTTACTTTAACTTTGACACCTGTCAGCTCAGCATTATATACAAATGTTTTGTTCTATCAGATTTAAGAAAAACAAATGGAATAGACATCAAATATTATGAAAATAGTATTTTCTCTAGAATATTTTATTTGATAATTTCGATATGTTTTAATGTTTGATAAAGTAAGCATTCAACATAAATTATATTATTTGTAGCTTCAAATTTACTTATACGGCACTGAAAACTAAATTTGTGCTTACATTTAATACTCTATGCAAATAAAAGTACTTCAACTATTGAATTAATTACATTGGGTACAAAGGACAGACATTTGAATAAATATTAAGGAGTTCTATTTGAAAAACATATTTCAATTTTAGCGGAATCTTTGCTGAGATTATAAATTTTAATAATGTTACGAATAAATATTAATCTTTGTATTATGTACTAGTTGACCCGGTGAACTTTGTTTCGCCTTAGAAGCGATTAGAAGAAATAAAAACGGTCATTGTGGGTTAACCCTTAGAGATAGATGTACACCATCGTGGAGTTATTTATTAACCTCATGGCGGTGTTTAATAACGTTTGATTAAAACACTACATTGTTCTGATTTATTTATTGTCCCGATGGTCCAGTGGTCGAACACCCCGCTTCTGAATCAAGAAGTCGCGGGTTCGAATCCTGACTCACACCAATGTCTTTTAATTCAATTATTTTCGGAAGTTATGTTTCATAAATACACCGATGATTGAAAACTTTGTGCCCGATATGACAATAGGTTCGCCGCCTATTCCATTTGGGACGTAAGGTGAGGCTTAACAGCCGCTGCGTCCACCTTCAGGTAGAAAAACGATTGAAGTTATGTTATTTAATGTAATGTGTTATTTCAAAAAAATATCACTTTTTATTTGTAAATTATACATCAATTATTCATTACAAACTACCCTGTTGACCCTCTATCTGTTAATACATAAAAGTCTGTAGCAAAGTTTCAAAGATCTGAGCACATAAGGGGACCGACAGTGGAAAAAGACTTTGTTTTATACTATGTAATGATTTAGAAGTTGGTGATGGAATCCTTAAAAGTCTACGAGCCTTTATGAAAAGAATTTCAAATTCAAAATAAGTATATGAGAATCATGCTTCATCATGGTTTAAGTAAACACTTTTAGATGATTCTTGGACTTACCGCAGTTGTATCAACAGATAAATCTGATCATTTTAACCTAAATCATTGTGATGTAAAAACGTAAATTTAAAAATATCTATTAGTTTTATCAAAATCGAAGATAGGAATTCCTTTATTTGTTATAGAACAAAATTTAAAATTAAAACTTATAAAGTTATTATAAAATTAAAAATAAAACAATTAAAAATAAACTCTCCTGTCCAAGAAAAAATATAAATAACTTTCATGTTCAAATTGAGATACTAAATTCGTTTATATAAAGTAGCCAAGTCACTATAATACTAAAATAGAACAAATTACACAAAAGCAAACCATTTTAAAGCCATTATAAAATATTTGAAGCATTATTTAAGTGGATCTATAAGTGGTTAGTCGTTAACAAAACTACTACACGTAATGTCCATTGTTCGACGCCAGTTTTGGTACAATTTTGCGGTATATCTGCGGTACGAAACTATAGCTCTAAAACCTAGTTCCGACCGGTCTTTAGGGAGTTCCCATTATTTTATTGTCCTTATTATTTAATGGCTATGGGTATTGAGTGTTGTGATGTTTTTAAATTATTTTAAACACGTATAATAGTCTCGGTGGTCCAGTGATCGAGCACACGGCTTCTGATCCAGAGGTCCGGGTTCTAATCCTGACACTGGCTCACACCAATGACTTTTCGAAATTGTTTTCGGGAGTTAAGTGTGATAAATATCGATGACTGAAAACTTTGTGCCCGGCATAGCAATAGGTTCGCCACCTATTCCATTTGGGACGTAAACATAACGACGAGACGAGGCTTTAACAGCCGCTGCCTATACCTTCGGGTAAAAAGGCGTGAAGTTATGTTATGTATGTTACACACGTATTATTATTTTGAATTTAAAAGTGTTTTTTTGTTTTGCTGGTATTTTTATCTTGCTAAGGTGCTAATAATAATCTCGTTAATCGTTCATAGTATTATACGAGTATATATATTGCAAACCCACAAAGTGAAGATGTAAACAATACAGACATATTATGTGTTTGTTAAAAAAAAATATTACGTATATTAACATCGAGTTTCTTGTAGGAAAAAACTGATGGGCTAAGTTTGTATATCTCCTTAGTCATTGTTTAATGTATTATTTCAACATTACATACATATTTATAATAAGAAATAAATTAATTACATTATTATACAGTATATATATACAGTCAAAAAACTGCCTGAAATCAAATTTCTCCGCATCTTGGTATACTGGCAGCGTGCCCAGAAGACTGGCCGCGTTGCCACGCTGAAAAACTTTATTAAAATTTTATTATCATCATTTTATTTCCCATCATCTTGATCATTTTGATCCTACTGGTCCACAAAACGTGTCATCCCTTTCTTCCCTTCTCTAATTTGGCATGCAGGTAGATGTATGCACGTACACATTCAAGAAAGTTGATCAAATCCAGCTCTAACTGGTTAAGAAATTCGATGATCAAGAATGTAAACGTATTAGTTTTAACCTCATCATTCATCATTAGCCTTTTGAGGTCCACTGCTGGACATAGGCCTCCCCCATAGAGCGCCACAACTGCCGGTCCGCTCAATCATGGGCGTTTTTTCCATAATCGCCACGCTTGGCAGGTGGGTTGGCGATCGCAGTAGGCTGTATTTTGTTGAGAGAGAATGCTGCCGCCCATTCTTCTAGCTTTTCCCTTAGTCGCCTTTTACGGCGCCCACGGGAAGAGATGGGGTGGCGGTATTCTAAGCCGGCGCCACACAAAATTTTAACCTATCAGTACCTAATGGAACGGTGTATGTGTATATTGTATACAAAAAACGTTTTGTAGGGCTTACATTTTTTATTCACGCTAAACGGAACTAAAACCGCAAAAACTATTATTTTATCGTTTATAATATTACGGTGGGCAAAGCCGCGGGCCAAAAGTTAATAGTCTATAAAACTAACAATAGATAGATAGTGTTTCATTAAATATTGATTAATTTCATCAACAAATCGGTAATATTATTCACAACCATAGTATTTAACCGCAAACGATTAAACTTTATTTTAATATAACAGTATAACGAATTATAAGCATTCATGTATCGGTAATATTACGATACGCTTGAGTTAAATATATATACTTAGTCTGGCCATAAATACTGTTACAACTAAAAATAAAAAAATATTACATTTGAATTTGTAATCTGTCATTTTTATACGATTGTTCATTGTGTTTTCTCGTTTTGGCGCCAATACATTGCAATTTTCAAAACTCTCCATACACTTGGTATTAGTCAAATATTTGTGTACCGGGCTATTAATAGATACAATGGACCTCCTCTGTTTGTGACAGAAAAATACCTGGCCGTCCACGTAGTGTTCGTACGAAAAAGGTGGTCAAAGCAGTAAGGGAAAGAATTCGAAGAAATCCTGTCCGCAAGCAAAAGATTTTATCTCGGGAGATGAAGATAGCACCTAGAACAATGTAGCGTATTTTAAAATATGACTTAGGACTTGCAGCCTATAAGAGGCGCACTGTCATTTATTAACTGATCATTTAAAAAAGAATAGGGTTTTAAAATCTAAACAACTACTGAAGCGGTACGCAAAGGGAGGTCACAGAAAAATATTGTTTACGGATGAAAAAGTTTTTACAATTGAGCAACACTTTAACAAACAAAATAAGCGTATTTATGCTCAAAGCTCTAAGGAAGCTTCCCAATTAGTTGACATAGTGCAACGTGGGCATTATCCGACTTCAGTGACGGTTTGGTGGGGTGTTAGCTATGAAGGAGTGACTGAGCCATATTTTTGTGAAAAAGGTATCAAAACATCGGCACAATTGTATCAAGATACCATTCTTGAAAAGGTAGTCAAGCCTCTTAACAACACCATGTTCAATAACGAAGTATGATCCTTCCAGCAAGACTCGGCACCGGGTCATAAAGCTCGGTCCACGCAATCTTGGTTGGAAGCAAACGTTTTGGACTTCATTAGAGAAGACTGGCCGTCGTCTAGTCCCGATCTTAATCCACTGGATTATGATTCACGTGTCTCGGTGGCGCATTAGGCGAGCGCACGGCCTCTGATCCAGAGGTCCGGGGTTCGATTCCAGACACTGGCTCACACCAATGACTTTTCGAAATTGTTTTCGGAAGTTATGTGTGATAAATACCGATGACTGACAAACTTTGTGCCCGGTATGGCAATAGGTTCGCCACCTATTCCATTTGGGACGTAAACATAACGGCGAGACGAGGCTTAACAGCCGCTGCCTACACTTTCGGGTAACAAGTTATTTATGTTATGATTTGTGGTCAGTTTTAGAGAGTACGGCTTGCTCTAAACGTCATAATATTAGGTTGTTGCAAAATATCTGTCGTATTTCGTTCGAAATAGCATAATTTTTTTTTGCGACACTTTTAGTGCCATGTGGTTATTCCTGTCGCCTAGTGTATTTACTTGCGTCTCTAAAACCGCGTGTTATTAAAATTGTATCTAGTTATTTATAAAATTTGAGTCCTTAAAATGGAGGTTGATAAAACTCATCAAAATCAAAATCAAAATCAAAACTCATTTATTCAGTTTAGGTCTTGTCAGACACTTATAAAGGTCACTTTTTTTTTTTTTTTTACTTCCGCCAATTCGATTACTCTCGCACTGAGAAGAATTGGCAAGAAACTCAGGGAGGTTTTTTTTTTTTGTTTTTTTTTTTATTACTATCATTTACACAACAAAATTCAAATTGTTACAAGTGTAAGAAGTAATGAGCGGTTTATTTAAAAACTTTGTCGTCCTCCAAAAAATCGTTGATACTATAATAAGCTTTGCTGATGAGACATCTTTTAACATACGCCTTAAATTTAGTAAACGGCATCTCAATTACATTTTCAGGAATCTTATTAAAGAAACGTACACAATTACGCATAAACGAGTTATTAACTTTTTTCAGACGGAAAAACGGCGTAGCAAGTTTATTTTTATTTCTTGTATTAAATGAGTGCATATCACAATTTTTAGGAAAAAGATGAATGTTTTTCTTAACATGAAGAATATTATCTAATACGTATTGCGAGGCAACAGTGAGAATATTAATTTCTTTGAATTTCTCTCTTAGTGATGTCATCTTCGACACTGCATACTCTATGAGTATCAAAAAGACAGTAATGCAACTGAAGGTACCAAAAATTTGTGCAACACCTTCGGGGAGAACGTGGTAGATGTTAGAACAGTTCAAAGGTGGTTTTCAAAATTTCGAACTGGAAATTTTAACCTTCAAGACGCACCTCATACCGGCCGACCCTCTTCTTTTAATGAAGATGAATTAAAGGCCATTATAATGGAAGACCCATTTATAACTAGCAGAGAGATGGTTTTGATCATACAACAATATGTCGACATATTAAAAAAATAAACTTTTATCCTCTTCTAAAATACGACATAATTTATGCAACGACCTATTAATTTAGAGTCCCTAAAACAATCCATACGATTGGCAGTGAAGAATTTTCCCATGAAAAGAGTGCGTGTTTCTATTGATAACTAGCCCCAACGTTTAAAGGCCTGTATTGCAGCCAATGGAGACCACTTCGAATAAGCTTTTTATATTTTATATCGTTTTATATTTATGTATTAAAGTAACACACTGTAAAAGTAATAATTGTTATTTGCAATTAAAAAAAATATTTTTTCTTTGTTACAATATTTATGGCATGACTAAGTTTATATATATTACTATATACATAACTTCATGTCTAATTCCTTGCGGGGTAGGCAAAATAGTATGTTCGCTTATTAATTATTACTAGTGATTTTACATTCTGATAATCACTGACAATACCTGTAAATCTTGAAACTCCCAGGCTCCCAGTCCCAAAAAAATTCAGTAGCATTAATCAATATTTACTGAATAATTGAGTCAATATTTTTCATGAAATATTATTTATTTAAATTTAAGTTATAGATACTAATCGTGGTTTCATGAATTATTACAAAAATCAACCCATAGTTGTCGGAGACATCGCCAACCATACAAAAAAAGAATGTAACATAACCCCTCGGTTTTACTAAACACTTAATTTTAAGAGGTACTACGTTATTTGGACTAGTAAATGGTCGAATGGGCGGGTAGCCGTTTCTTTTTAATGGATTCCAATCTCAAAACTTGTGCTTTAAGTTTACCAGTGTTAGAATTTCATTGATTTTTATATATTGAAAACCGCTACAAAGCATTTTTGTCTGTTTAACTGGTACTGAAGCTAGTTAGTTCAGAAATTCGTATGGTATGCATGAATTTAAAAAAAATGTTTTAAATTATTCGTGTTCACTTCAACGGCTGCCCAGCTACAAAGATAACTATTTATTAATTCACAATTTAGAGCGCATTCACATCTCCCGAATGTTAGTTTCTAATAATTCAACACTATCTGCGGTTTACGTGTAAAAGGAAAAACGTAATTTTACTAAGCTATCCAGTTAGTCCTGGATAGCTTAGTAAAATGTATGCTTATGCTTAGCTTATGGATTAACTGGATAGCTTAACTGGATAGCAATTGTACATGAATGTAATTTATAATTTATCTTGGACAGGAGAGACACAGTTCTCAGTTTTTTTTAATAATAATTTTCCATGTGACATATAAGGTGTAGTCAGCGTTTGCATAGTTATATGAAATATTTCGTCCACTGAACAAGGTAGTACAATTTTTCTGTCATATTTCTATATTCTATGCTAGTTAATTGTAATACTAGTTTTAATAACTAGGCTATTTAGACTATTTAAGTATTTTTCTTTTTTGCGCAGTGGGCGAGCGCACGGCCTCTGATCCAGAGGTCCGGGGTTCGATTCCAGACACTGGCTCACACCAATGACTTTTCGAAATTGTTTTCGGAAGTTATGTGTGATAAATACCGATGACTGATAAACTTTGTGCCCGGTATGGCAATAGGTTCGCCACCTATTCCATTTGGGACGTAAACATAACGGCGAGACGAGGTTTAACAGCCGCTGCCTACACCTTCGGGTAACAAAAGGCGTGAAGTTATGTTATGTTATGTTCTTTCAATTTCTTATGGTTTATCCAATTATTTTTCAAGACCTATTTTTCTATGTATCGTGTATCCAAATCTTATCAATAATACATTTTAGGTGCGTATGTTAAAAAAAGGGTTATAAGGAATGTATTAGTCTATTTTAACTCAGAGGCATATGTTTAACGTTTTGAAGCGTCTGGAAAACGAATCAACAAATCACAAGTCAACAGGTAAAGCCTCACAATCGAAACGCACGCATTTTTTCGATTAGATTTATATCGTCTTACGTGAGTCACTTACACAGTCTTCAGATAAGGGATCCGGATGAAAAGTTACATACAACCGGATGATAAATGTACACCTCTTTACGAAAGAAAATGAGTCTAGTTTATCACATGACTTGTTTTATTTGGACGACATGAAAACGTATGAGCAAAACGTATCCAAGTTCGATCGGGTTTTGCACGGCTCATATGAAATATGGCTGCCGTTGCGTTGAGGTAGCATTTGGCGTAAATGGCCCTTTGGTATACATATTTTTTGCGCTTGTATTCTAAATTCTGTATGTAATATTAGTTAGAATATCGATATGAAATAAACTTTTACGTATGGGACATTTTTTGACAGTGATGAAGATTGAAACATTGTTTATTTGTAAATGTCAGCGGATTATACTAATGCCTGGTGTATATGGAAATAATTGAATTACCAAGTAGATATACGTTTCAAAGTTAGAAATAGGTAGGACGGTTATGGCAAACTTTCCCCGACTAGACCGTTAGGAATCAAACTCCCGAACTCAATATTTTGATAGCAACAACTGATATATATGTTGATAGCAACAACTGCCTTTAAGCAAAATAAAAATGGTTTCTTGTACTCGGCGCTCAGCTATGTCTCTTAGTCAGAAGGCTGATCAAAGTGAAGTAATGTTGTTGATATGTTTACGAGTAATCGAATTGAAAAAGAAATTTAAGTCCTACACCAAAGCTGTCGAACTTATTTGTATTTCCTACGACTATTTTACTTTTTACAACGCGGTAATATTCATGGAACCGTTTAGTATATTATAAAAAATCATAAAAAAGTAGCATAATAATACTTTTGACTGTATATAAAATATTTTAAATTGATTTTTCAAGAAAACTCTTTGCTATTCCTACAGATTGTGAACCCAAGATTATAAAGCTGGAGTGGAATTTTAGATAAATAGATAACTTGATACTTGTGCCGTAAACATAAAATATGATTTAATATTTATTACAGACAAGTCTTAAAGCCATGAGTCCAAATGGCAGCCTTATCGCTAAAAGAAATCTCTTCTAGGCAACCATTGAAAGGATTTCAATTCTTGCAAGACGGATAGTGCAAAATATTTTATGTTAATACTAGCTGACCCGACGAAATTTGTTCCGCAACAAAATTATTCTTTACAGCTTTTACAATAAAAGTGTTAAATCTCAAAAAATATTACTTTTTCTTTACTAAATTGTACATGAATAATAAATACAAACACCCCGTTAACACTGTCGTTGCTCGTTTTTTTAAAAAGATTAAAAAAACGCATCAATATGGGTTGAGTAGTTTCAAAGCATTTATGGGGACAAACAGAAGCAAGCGACTTTTTTATCCTTTGTAATGATTAGGACCAGCCGTTTACGTGCGATTTGATGACTAAAGGAAATGTGGATTCATTTATATATACATATGACCAAACTACCAAAAAAACCATGCTATTTGGAGCATCAAATTATCTTAAAAATACTATCTTAGTGTCTCCTAGAATGAAATTTAAATATTTAGTTTATTCCTTTCTGTATGGGATAGGAGGGCAAACGAGCTGGCGTGTCACCTGATGGTAAGCAACAAACGCCGCCCATGGACACCAGCAACACATATAGTATTACTGTTGCGTTACCGACCTTTAAGGGATAGGGGATAGGAAAGGATAGGGAAGGGGGTACCTCTCTCACCGAACGAAACGCGGCATGTGCCACTTTACGTCGGTCTTCTGAGAGGTCGTGATATTTCACTGGTCGAGCCGGCCCATGCATGCAGCGAACTGCTTGGCTCTACCACTACACACAATTCACGCCTTTTTCTACCCGAAGGTGTAAGCAGTGGCTGTTAAGCCTCGACTCGCCGTTATGTTTACGTCCCAAATGGAAAATAGGTGGCAAATCTATTGCCATACCGGGCACAAAGTTTTTAGCCATCGATATTTATCACACAGTACTTTCGAAAATTCATTGATTAATAAACCATAGTTAAATGTCACTAGCGTATTGGTGCTGACTGACAGAAAGTTATTACGGTGCGTAGGTACTAGATTTCAGAGTCAATCTGTCTATAATCCTATACGGAGTATGCAAAAGAGATTATTGAACCGCACTAGTCCGCGAGTGACAGGGGCTTTGTTCGATGGTTTTGCCATACGGCTATAACTAAAAAATCTGTACATTAATATCAATAAGCTTAAATGTCTGTTTATAAAACAGAAATTACCATTTATTGCGGGGATGGTTTGAACGTGGATACGGTACACATACCAAAATCACATTTTTTTTTTACTTTGTCAGTTTATTTTTTAAAAAGGTAACATATAAGGTTAACATATTCGAGCGAGTTTTGATATCAGTTATTGTTATGCCAGCTTTTACTGCTTGTTAAAAATCTGTAATCGCTTGTATTCTCGGTGTAGTGGTTCCAGATGTTATTACAATATTTTTAACACAATGCACACGACGCCATCTAGCATACTGATTAAGGAACCAACGGACAGAACTGGGATAAGTTCGCTAGATTTCCAAATAGATGGATGTGTATATGTTTATTACATACATAACTTCACGCCTTTTGTTACCCGAAGATGCAGGCAGCGGCTGTTAAGCCTCGTCTCGCCGTTATGTTTACGTCCCAAATGGAATAGGTGGCGAACCTATTGCTATATCGGGCACAAAGTTTTTTCAGTCATCGATATTTATCACACTTAACTTCCGAAAACAATTTCGAAAAGTCATTGGTTTGAGTCAGTGTCAGTAATTGAACCCGGACCTCTGGATCAGAAGCCGTGTGCTCGACCACTGGGTCACCGAGACTCTTTTAATAGACTGTTTATTATAACATAACATAACTTCACGCCTTTGTTACCCGAAGGTGCAGGCAGCGGCTGTTAAGCCTCGTCTCGCCGTTATGTTTACGTCCCAAATGGAATAGGTGGCGAACCTATTGCCATACCGGGCACAAAGTTTATTTTAGTCATCGATATTTATCACACTTAACTTCCGAAAACAATTTCGAAAAGTCATTGGTGTGAGCCAGTGTCAGGATTGGAACCCGGACCTCCGGATCAGAAGCCGTGTGCTCGACCACTGCGCCACCGAGACTACTGTTTATTATTCTTTTAATTTTATCTTTCTCTTCTGTTTTTTTAACATCAATGACTGTCCTAATTTCATTTGTTAACTCCTTAAATATTTACATACATACATAACTTCACGCCAAATCCCTTGCGGGGTAGGCAGAGAGAACAGAGCGGCATTGGGCACGATTCTTACACACCTCACTCGCTTCGTTGACTTTCATAACTCTTTTCATGCACGCGCGTCGGTTTTTGAGGCTCTTAACATCACCTTCCTCCAGAACACGTTCAATTTGGTCTTGGAATGTGTGTCTTGGCCGTCCTCGACTCCTACATCCGTCCGTTTTTGCATTGTATATCTGCTTAGTCAGTCCTTAAATATTTCCTGGAAGAATTTAATACACATAGCAAAAAATTTTAATAGGCGTTAGTTTATTTTTCTTTCTTTTGAAGATATAAGAGTAGCTCCTTTGATTTTTAAGTGCAGTAAAGAGTCTATTATTATTATGTTTGTTTGGTAAATACATATAAAAACCCGAAAAGGTCATAAAAATAAAAGAATAATATTTTATCAGCTTGGATTTTTCTATGACTTGTTTCGATTGGTTTTGGCTTCATTCCCACTCGAATATAAATTCGGGTGCAAATTAAGCTATTTCATCATATTAATTACATCTTTGCATACTTATGTATCTTCAAACGACCACGCCAAGTTATTCTTTGATGTTTAAGGGTATGTTTGATTTAATTAACTGTAAATATTTCTGTTAACAAAAATTTTGAATCAAATCATGTTAACAAAAATATTATTTACTTCTTATTATTAGTTAATTCTAACTTATGGAAGCGAGAGCTGGGTATGGCAGAGTGTGCATGAAAGTAGAATAAACGCGGTAGAAATGAGGGCTCTACGCAAAATCTGCGGGAGTGACTCTCGCTGACCGCGTAGAAAACAAGGTTGTAAGGAAGGAAGTTGGTTTGAAAGAGAGTGTCGGTATAAAAGTAAGAAAGGGCATGCTCCGATGGTTCGGACATGTAGAAAGAATGGTTGACGCAAGACTGACTAAGCAGATATACAATGCAAAAGCGGACGGATGTAGGAGTCGAGGACGGCCAAGACACACATTCCAAGACCAAATAGAACGTGTTCTGGAGGAAGGTGATGTTAAGAACCTCAAAAACCGTCGCACGTGCATGAAAAGAGTTATGAAAGTCAACGAAGCGAGTGAGGTGTGTAAGAATCGTGCCCTATGGCGCTCTGTTCTCTCTGCCTACCCCGCAAGGGATTTGGCGTGAAGTTATGTATGTATGTATGTATTAGTTAATTCGAAATATTGTTTCTTATATCAAGTAAAAGTCAATTCAAACAAAATTAATTAAAACAGTAGATAGCAATCAGCGATTATGGTTTATGCATAGAATTTCGTCGTAGGTAAACGACAAACTGCAATTAAACTTCAAAAATTACAATTAATAGTACATTGCTGAGGAGAGTCTCAACTGTTGTTAAATAAACGATCACTTTATGCGTACTTCTGTTACTTCTATTTTCTTTTTTAGTTTATTTTCACTCTTTTCGTTTTTGTTTTTTTTTTAAACTCTTTTTGTTCATCCGACAACGATCATCTTTCAACAGTACCATCAGTTTTGTCATTTTAAACAAAATACGTACAACACAAAATTTTAAAACTTACAAACACTATACGTAATTGTTATTTTTAAGAAAATGGGGCAAAACGAACAAGGGGGACACGCCGCGCCGCACGTGTACATCTGCAACACCAATAAGATCACAGGTGCGATGCCGGCCTTTGATTCACGCCATAATGGCGTGAAGTGATGTATACATTACATTTTTTATAAGTCTCGGTGGTCTAGTAGTCAAGCACCCCGTTTCTGAATCTAGAGGTCGCGGGTTCGAATCCTCACACTAGCTCACGCCAATGACTTTTCGATATTCTTTTCGGAAGCTATGTGTGAAAAATATCGACGACCGAAAACTTTGTGCCCGGTATGGCAATAGGTTTCGCTACTTATTCCATTTGGGACGTAAAAATGACGGCGAGACGAGGCTTAACAGCCGCTGCCTACAACTTTGTGTAGAAAAAGGCGTGAGGTTATGTCATTATTGATACAAAATAATATGATATGTAATATAACTAAAAATGCCAGTATTTAGACCGGTATTGTAGTAGAATAATTTGTCAAGGTTGACGTCCAAACTGCTTGCTAACCACCCTGTGGACACTCCCACCTGCTAGAAGTAAAAGCGATGATTCATGTTTCATAATTACTACGGCGTAGGAATTGATCCAAAATACGGGAGATAGGTGATTGTATTGCATATCTGCTTCCGATGACTACAATTAATATTTGTACACGTAACATAGCTTGATATTTAATTCATCCATTCATAATATACATCCATATTAAGATACTAGAGAGAACATCGTTTATCACCACTGGCGTATTTGTTTTAAGAGACATCTAAAATATTTGATATGATGCAGATCAATAATTTAATGATAAATAACACAGTTGTGCCCAATTTTCTCAATTAATTCAGCATTTTGACGCATGGATCGGCATCCATGCTCCAAATTGCTGAAACAGCATAATACTACGGATATTACGAGGGTATGATTACATATATTATATATATATATATATATATATATATATATATATATATATATATATATATATTAGTAGTTAGTCCAAATTGCATAAATTGTTCTGGTGGCCTTGGAAATTTCTTAATATACTCCTTATTAAGAAATTTCCAAGGCCACCAGAACAATTTATGTAATTTGGACTAACGCAACGATATCTGATTTCGCGATTCAGCTATTCAATCAATCATTACTTAAAGACATAAATATCCGAGAAATATGCCTTCGTTCGATTAGTGTTTGATAAAAAAAATCGATATAGGAATGGGCCGGCTTGACCGGTCAAATAACAGGACCTCTTGGAATATCGGCGTGAAGAGGCTCGTGTTGCGTTTCGTGACGGGAGAGCGGTATCCGGTGGCCTGATTCTCCTTTCCACTTCCTTTCTCTTCCTACTCCCTGAAAGGACGACAACGCACCACGGTGTTCATGGGCGGTGAAAAGTTACTTACCATCAGGTGACACACTTGCTCGTTTGCCCTCCTATCCCATAAAAAAATCTTTGTAATTATTATTTTGTATGCCATCGACGACATACACTCCGTTCTCTCTGCCTACCTCGCAAGAGATTTGGCGTGAAATTATGTTTTATTTGGTTATGTTTTATAGACAAAATTATATAATTTATATTGTTTGTAACTATTCTACCATAAAAAATATCAAAATCATAAAACCAACAAACACATTGCAAACACATTGCAGTGCCGTTCTCAGGTTTGCTGTGCATTTTATTTTACTTGCGCAAAATAACCTATTTGTAATGTATATATATCAAAATGAATCTATATTGGCCGGAGTTATGCATGGTTCGTGACCGGCTAGAGCGATTTCGCAAATTTTTATAATATTACTTACTCTTACGGAGAGAAATTTTACAAAAAATCCTGAAAAGTGTAAAAACTTCTCTATATTATTTTGCAGAAGATTCGTTCGATTCGACTTAAAAGCCAATTTGGCGTACAGATAATTTATATCCTTTCTTTTTGAAACCCAAAAAGGGTTTTAAGGAGCTAGTAGGGGTATGATAAGCTGTAGGAAATTAGAAACATTGTCTACGTTATTTTTAGAGCAAAAAGCTTGAAACTTATAAGAAAAAATAAGATTATTAGCTAACTTTTGAGATATAATATATATATATATAATACAAAATATTTATGATAAAGTTAAAAAAAAATAACCATAAAACTTAACCTTTATAATGATATATAGATATTATTATCCATCCACGCTGACCAGGCTTTTATAAAAGTAATAGATAAACATCTGAAGTAGCAGGACAATGGACTATATGAATACAAAAGAGCGTGGCGTGACTGATGCTTCTCACACAAACCTGGGCAGCTTTTCAAATACTATTTGAACTATTTTTATATGCAAACAAGCGTGGATTTCTTTTAATTAAAATGCTCATAAATTAAAAAACCTTCAATACCTTCTCTGTAAAGTCTCTGTAATGTCGATTAAACAAACTGTTCTATTTTAGTCAGTTTTTAGCATATTACTGAAAACCCACTTATTAACTGGAATGTGCCAGTCAAGTTGGAACAACCCGCTTTTTATTCAACAAATCCTGCGACTTATCCGGGCTCACACTAATGATTTTTCGGAATTCTCTTTGGAAGTGATGTGTGATAAATGTTGATGACTGACAAGATTAAAACAAATGAAAATAAAAATCAGTGGGTCGATGCTTTACAGTCACCACTTACACATAAAAAAAAAATATGGTATGATTAATGAAAAAATGGTTAAAAAAGTAGAAACACTTTTAATGTATATAATTTCATGTATTTGTTGAGATATTGCGATTATTCTAAGTAAAAATATTGTGTGATGTGGCTGAGTTAAGTTGTTCTTAGGAACTCATAAAATACGAACGACCTTCAGTGACAGAGGCTTAAAAAATTGAATCAATAAATTATAATAATAATAAGCCTCATTTATTCCTTGACCAAAAATAATAATAACAATAAAAACATTCAACTTAATTCATAATAAAGACCTTTCTACGACTAAAGGCCTAGTCTATTTCTTTTCAAGAGTCTCCTTCTTTCGCTATTTTAAACCATTGTTTTCCAGCTGCTCTATTTATTTCATCAATCTACGTTTCTCGTGGTTTACCTTTCGTTTGCCGAGCGGAATCAATCAATTATGTTTAGCAAATATTGACGTATCAATGAAAGCTGTACGCTTTTTGAACAATGATTCGATGTCTCAAATATTTATTGTAAATATATACAAATTTCTGGGTAAATTGAATAGTATGTGGGCTCAAAAATTTATTTAACCTGGATTTCTAGCGGAAAAATCGTGGTAATAATTGGATTTCAGAGGTGCACAGCCGAAAAAATCGAATGGCCATAGACAGATGACAGATGTCAAATTGACATTTCGACTATCCGCACAAATGACACGAGCTCTTGTTCGGATTGGTGCCGTAGACCAAAACTGACTATATTTATTATTAACTAGAGATTATTAACTAGAGGAATCTATTCAACATCCATTTAATCTTTTCTGAAGTTGACTTTATTTTTTCAGTTCCCTTTGTTTATAAGTTAAAAACGTCTTATAAATCAATAGTTATTGCCTACAACATGATATTATAGTTGCTGTTTAGAGTTCATTGATTTCAATTCCCATACGGCTTTATAAAGTCACCATCTGCACCATTAGTACAAATGCTTATGTTGGCAAATTCTTAGAAACCCCGCTACTTTAACATATTAAATAAATAAAGATATAACAAAGAAAATCAGGTATAAGATATAATGAAAATCCCTTACAAATTAGCTCATTTCAGAGAATACTCTAAAAAAGCAATCTGTAGCATCGCGTCCGATCGACCGATAAATTGTATAGAGTAAAGTCCCCAACGCAGCAATAAGTAAAAGTCTATGTAAAGAGGATAGACCGTTCCGATGGATAGACTTAGGTATTGCAGTCGGCACCATGTTGATTAGACTTATAATGAAAATTTGGATTACTACGAAATACAGACAGAAATGTATTCGGAAAGATATTTAGGTCAAGGGATCTAACTGTATCTAGCCTCATACATAGTTTATTTCATTACAAAATCAGATTAATGGTACACGAATAAATGAGACCATTGGGTGACTATTATTGACACCCAACCTATGTTGACACCTAAATCTACTGTATTTTTTGAAGTGTTTCAAAAACACTTAAGTTTGGTGATCGGACGAAAACTGGCGCGTGTACAATGTCCTATGGGCGTTGACTATAGTGGTATTAAATAAACCGGTCAATATAATAAAACCGGTCAATATAGTCTCGGGGGTCCAGTGGTCAAGTACTCCCCTTCTGAATCCAGAGGTCTCGGGCTTACGAAATTATTATTATTATATATATTCGAGCCCGGCATGGCTATAGGATCTTTGTTTCGAATTTCAACTGTATTAATTAAAAATATATATAAGTGATTTGAAATTCCATTCTTGCAAGACCGCGGACAAAAGCTTGTATTTAATCAAGCTAATTGGCAGTTGCTAGTGAATAGGCTGAGTTGTTTATACCCCACTGGTTCTTGCTAATTAATGCCTCATATTGAGATTAACATTGTAAGAGAAACAATATCTGGCAATGCCTCGAAAAGAAAGGCCAAGCGCAATGGCATTCATTAATTTTTCCCAAGTTTAGTCCTCATTATATCTCCATTTTGACAATTTTAATCTAGATTTCTTTTAATAGTGGTAGAGCCAAACAGTTTACTGCATGAATGGGCCGGCTCGACCGGTGAAATACCACGACCTCTCAGAAGACCGACGTAAAGTGGCTCATGCCGCGTTTCGCTCGGTGAGAGAGGTACCCGGAGGCCCACCCCCCTTCCTCATCCTTTCCAATCTCCTATCCCTTAAAGGTCGGCAACGCAACAGTAACACTGTATGTGTTGCTGGTGTCCATGGGCGGCGTTGGTTGCTTACCATCAGGTGACACGCCTGCTCGTTTGCCCTCTTAACCCATAAAAAAAAAACTTTTCTGCAATCTTAAAAAGCTCATGACGAGTTTCTTTCGGTGAGGGAGGTATCTGGAGGCCTAACCCTCTCCCTATTCCACTTCCGACCGCTACCTACCCTATCTCATTTTAAAAGCCGGCAACGCAACTGTAACACTTTTGTGTAGCAGGTGTTCATGGCAGTCATTAGTTGCTTACCATCAATATAATACCATCAATAGTTTATAAAACTCAAAATTGACACCTTTATCAAACAGATATACAAAATTAATTAGAGACTTAATAATTCATTCGAATGATATATTATTTAATTGTGTATACTAATTAATATTGTAAAAGTGTATTCAATACACTTTTACATTCTCATTCAGTGCTGTTTTCAAACTCCTAACCGTTGAGGAGTTTTGTGGCTTCTTCATCAGCATCAAATGTTGACACCATAAAGCATATCCCTAAGACATCAATCTATTACGTAACAAAAACACTCTACTTGCATACAATTTTTGGTGGATGCCTTCGATTTCTCTTGGTTCCCATCATCAGATCCTGATCTGGTGAAAATGGGACCATCTCGGAGATAAACACAACAAAAAAAATTTTTGAAATCCGTCCATAATTGACGAAAATATCGGTGAACATACATAAAAAATTATTATACATACAGATGAATTGAGAACCTCCTCGTTTTTTCGAAGTCGGTTAAAAACAAACACCTTTGTTATTTCCGTAATCTCTGTTTACTAAATATTTTCTCCATAACAAGTGTGGACCGCGAAGGTCAATTCATTTTTTTAAATGGACCCCAAGCGGAATTAATTGGCGACCCCTGGTGTATTGTTTAAAAATACAATATTATATTTGTACAAGTTGGCAAACGTACGTATTTGAACTAATCCGTATAGCGACAGTTAGCGTAGTACTAACACTTTATATAATTACAAGTACTCTGAAGTTAGTTACGAGTCATTTGCTAATGTTTACATTTAGATGTGTAGATACCTAACTCACATAGTTATATGAGGTGTGAAAATACACAGTTGAATTGGATTATGGGCAGAAAATCTGCGTGAATTGTCATTTTTTTTATCGAATAGGACGGGCAAACAAGCATACGTGCCACCCGATGGCAAGCAACAAACGCTTAAGGACTTATGGACACGTGAACCTGGAACACTGATATGGAAGGGCTCGGAAGTGAGATGGGAAGGCGAGAGTCGAAGACGTTGGGCCTCCGGGTACCTCTCTCACCAAGTGAAACACGGCATGAGCCATTTTTAGACGATTTGCTCTGAGAGGTCTTGGTATTTCATCGGTCGAGCTGAGCCATGTTATTTCCTTTTGTAGCGTCAATATGTCTTTAAGCTAGACATAATATGCCGCCAAAAATTATGTCAGCGCTTTTCTCGTACTGAACGTCGCGTGATGATGTAAATGTAATCAATAAATTGGCCAGCTAATTCTAAAGAATTCACAAATCGTATCAGTTGTTCCAGTGTGTTCAATCAAATAATATTTTTTATCATTACAATACAATATATTCAGATATATCTTATACACTCATTGAACTTTTATCAATTGAAGCTTTATTTGCTGCAGTTTGACTTTATGTCAGACTGTTGCGCTGGTTTTTAATGCACACCATGGTGACGATCGGATGGTCAGCGTAGTGGCTATAGGTTCGCCACCTCATTCTATTTGGGACGAGGCTTTAACATCTGCTGCCCACACCTTCGGGTAGAAAAAGTCGTGAAGTTACGTTTTCGAAACAAAGAAATAAGGCAAACAATCCTCTGTCACGCACAAATACGTACATATACACCACATGTTATTGCCCTACATGCGAACAAATCTTGCGTAATAATGGACCTGCTTATAATATCGTTCATTTCAACAGCAAGTGACAACGCCAGTGCCAACTTGTACCGTCTTGGAACTAAAACACACCTTTACTGGCTGTAAGCATGCAATAAGTGTAATACAATTTTACGTTTTGCATTTATATGAGCTAGTTACCATAGTTGACTCTGCTCTGCAACAAATTTAATGTAACTGCACATTTTAAATCTGTACACATTACAAAGAACAATACTTCACCCTAGTTATTTGTGGGGTAGGTAGACGAAATTTAGTGAAAGTATGTGTTGTATAAGATAAGCTCAGGAATGAGTATATCCGCCAGAGAACTGGGGTAACCGATATAGCTCGTAGAATAAGCTTTTGCTAGTAGAATGAGCAATGGGCTGGTCATATCTGCCGAAGCACCGATAGTAGATGAAGTAAGAAGGTCATAGAATGGAGACCGCTACTTGGTAAACGCCAACCTGCCCGAAGGTCAGACGACTTCAGAAAGGCTGCTGGAAAGACTGGATGCGGAAGGTCGAGAATCGGATGTTGTGACGCACAATGGGAGAGGCCTATGTTCAGCAGTGGACTGCAATTGGCTGATATTGATGATGTGTTGTATCTTGTTGAATCAGATAAGGCAATAAGCCTTCCGCTTATTCCAAAGGTACAAATAGTTCTGTAGACGTATTTTTTTTTTATTGGATAGGAGGGCAAACGAGCAGGCGTGTCACCTGATGGTAAGCAACCAACGCCGCCCATGGACACCAGCAACACATATAGTGTTACTGTTGCGTTGCCAAACTTTAAGGGATAGGGGATAGGAAAGGATGGGGAAGGGGGTGGGCCTCCTGGTACCTCTCTCACCGAACGAAACGCGGCATGAGCCACTTTACGTCGGTCTTCTGAGAGGTCGTGGTATTTCACTGGTCGAGCCGGCCCATTCATGCAGCGAACTGCTTGGCTCTACCACTGTTAAGTATTAAGTGTATTGTGTGTATTGTGGAATAATTAAAGGTGCCACGTGGCGCGTTGTTAAAACAACCGACTGCGGAATTGAAGTTGGCGGGTTCGATACCGTCCCGAGTACATTTACGACAAGCATTAATGTTCGTATGGCGTCCTGGGCGCCTTTCTATTTATTATAAATATGTATATAGAAAAGTAAATTATGTGTTAATTAATTCTACAACACGAGCATTTAGTTGCTTAGCTTGGAACTAGAGGGCGCTGGGTGTATTGTGTTCAACTTATTATAATTATATATAGCCTGCTTGTGAAATATTCTATTTTTTACAAAAAATGTCTTACAAGAAAGAAAAGCAGAAAGAAAGAGTAAGCGATGTTTATATATACTTGGCTTTAAATATTAAGTTAAAGACGTAAACAATCATTGACAGAAAACACTTTTAAGTTAATGAACTAGGTGACGCCTGCTTTCATGTTCAATAACTAATGTATTTATATAAAACTATTAATTGTTACATGTCTCATATTATAACGTTACTCCTTCGTTCATAAGTGTGACCTCGCTTAGTTTTAGACATATTTTAGTACGACTACGTGATAACTACGTTCAGTTCTTAATAACAATTAACAGCTCACGCAGTTTATTACACGAAAGGGCCAGCTCAATCAATGAAATATCACGATTCTCAGTAAATCGAGATAAAAAAATAAGAAATCATGCTACATTTAATTTGGTGAGAGAACTATGGCCTGCATTTAATTAACAACCAAGACCATGTTGGTTTCAAACCAAGACAGTGAAAGTGGTAAAGAATCGGAAACCTCGGCAGAGATATGTAAAATATTAAAATAAACATTGAAAGGTTTCCAGAGGACCAACCCTTTCCCCTTTCCCACCCTTTCCCATCCTACTTTCTTAAAGACCGGCAATGCAACTGTAACTCTATATGTATTGCAGATGTCCATAGGCGGCTGTAGTTGCTTAACATAAGTTGAACCGCTTGCTCGTTTGCCCTCCTATTCTATAAAAAAAAATTCCTACGTCCTTACGCCATGGATGTTGTGAATTACTGGCATCGTTATTACAGCAGGTCACAGACAATGGCATATTTACAATGATATTTCTGTGACTGTCACCGTTTGGCACACGCTTGCCACCACGCTCACGATGCGGTACAACACTGAGAATATTTTGTCACAAACGCGCCGAGTTATAAGCTTAGCGGAGACGACTTTTAACTTTATAATTAAAGGACAAGCCTCGTGGCGCATTGGTAAAAATCTACCGGCTGCAGCAACGAGGTCCGGGGTTCGATTCCCACCCGAGCACAAATATTTGTGACAAACATGAATATTTGTGTGGCGTCTGGGCGTTTTTCTATGTATTATAAGTATGTATTTACAAAAGAAAAGTATATATGTATTATTATCCGTTGTCTAGTATCCATAACACAAGCATTTAGTTGCTTAGCTTGGAACTAGAGGGCGCTGTGTGATTTGTGTCCAAGATATTATATTATTATAATAACTGGTATCATTCGGCGTATACACATAAATGTTTTTTAATTAATTGTATTGTTATTTTAGTATAAATATTTTAAACATAGATAGAAGAATAATAAATCGGCAATAGTCACCCAAACAACGAGACCAAAAATGGGTTGTTGATGAGTGAGGTGAGTGAGTGGCTTATTAATGTGTGCGAAAAAGCGCTTCCAAGTGTCAACTTTTACAAAGTTATTGTGCATGTGTTGAATTATAAACAACCTGAGAATCTCTTACTCGCGGTCGCGCTGTCAGTGATGATTAGTAGTACATTTTTGCTGACATGTTCCACGTACAGACTAAATCTATGATTTTAAACCTAACGACAAGAGGCAGTTAATGGAGTTAATGAAGTTGTTGTCATTTACGAAATCCTAGTTTTTACTAGAGATTCTCGTACGCATACTATCATTTTAAAATAATATTTATGCTATACTAATACATTGTTTATATTGCCATAGAAATTCAGTAAAAAGTTAAAAGTAAATTCAGTTTCACAAACTAAAAAAACACGTTCACTTACAATCTCATTTATTTATAATGTGGTAGAGCCTTGCAGTTCATTGCATAAATGTGCCGACCCGGCCGATGAGATAGCACCACCTCTCAGAATATTGACTTAAAGTGGCTCATGCCACGTTTCGTTCGGTGAGAGATGATTCCGTAAGGCCTCTGACTCCCGTTCACATCCAACTATAAAACTATAAGTGTTGCAGGCGTCCATGGATGTCCAAGTTACATAAAAAGAAAAAATCTAAAAAGTGTAACATAATTTCGAAATAGGCAGAAAATAATAAAAAAAAAACAAAAATTTTGGCACCAAAACTGTTTTAATAGAATTTTGTTAGGTTGTCAGGTTAACAACGCAGCTCGCTATTTGCTTGTGTTCGGTACTACAGGTGACGTTATAAAAAGGAAGTTTGCGTGATCCCCACCATTAATTTAGTGCGTGAAAAGAAAGGAGACGAGGAACGAAGACGACACGACTCTGAATTATAATAGATGCCCTTTGCGCAGAATTATATGACTAATATTATTGCTATATTTTTTCATGAAGGACGTCGGTTGACGGCATTCCTTTGTATTTGAAATGGTTTTCTGTCCGGAGAAAGGCTCGTAATAATAATAAAATAGAATATTGGCCTAGGTAGTATTTCTAAGGTGAGGTTGTAGGCCAAAATGTAACGTCGTGATGAGAATTTAATACATTTTTGTCATCAGCTTTTTATATTTTAAACAAATAAACTATCGTATACTTTAAGAACTTTTAGGCTTTCGCTTTGCATATTATATAAATATTTTTATGAGAATTACTGCGACACGTTTAAGCAAATATTATTTGGGTGAATTGGGCGAGCAATAAAAAATACAATGCACACCTGAGAACGGTATTGCAATAATAATTTTGATTTTTTTATAATGACTACTTTGGCCAAAAATATAAGTGAGTAATGTCTTCTATTATATAAGGAAAAATAATTACTAGCGTCATTTTATCATTTCGGTGACCTAATCGATTTCCGCTTGTAAAATGATTCACCCAGCAGTGGTATTTATCATTTGAACTAAAATGTTTTACATGAATAAATTATACTATAACCCTTTAGAATAAAAACTAATATTGTTTGTTTATCTTCTTTCTTATACAATTGGCAAACAGTCAAATTTTGTCCTGAAAAAAGTTATCATTTAGCTGGATAAATTTTATTTTATTTTTATACTTTATTGTACACAAAGACAGAATTAGAGAATGATATAATTTCATAACAAATGTATGTACAAAGGCGAGCTTAACACACTATTGAGTTTTAGTTAGTAAACCCCGTGAGTAATAGAGGAGATAGTTTTCTAAATTTTAGTAAATTAGTTTCGTTAACGTTGTTTTCTTGCGCCCCCTGTGCTTTTCCACAGTACGAACAAGCCTTCCAATCTTTGGAGCCTATTCCCTCATCAAAACATCAACGAGGATTCCAGCTTAAATGGAAGTCTATCGTTTCTTTGGTATGGGTACAAAAAGTCAACAATAGTAGTCATTTCGGTGACCGTTATTTTTAGTTAGGTTCATTTAATTTTTGCTAAATGGTGTTTTTAATTTAGCTTAATAATTTGCTTTATTGTAAAAGTTTTGACTTTCCAAAAAATATTCTAAAATAAGGGTTTATTTCAGTGGCAAAATTTTAATTTCATAAAACATTTACCATTTCAATTGAGTCCCAAAAGTTCAAGCTCAAATATTTCATTAGGTTTTCATATTACTTGATGTCCACTTACAAATAAGTTTCAAGAAAGGTTACCTTAGCTTTCTGTTTCCTATTAAATAATAATAATATATTTAGAAATTATAATAATAAAAGAATCACCGAAATGGTAAAAAAAAATGTCACAATGTCAATGTCAAATGTTGAAAATCACCCATTTACCTTGATTAGCTTAATGTTTCGGCCAGGTTGGACTGGCTCTAGTATTAACCAAACTTGCCTGCTAGTAAGCATGCAAGTTTGTTAAGAATAATGTTTATTTAAACGTGTCGCGTTAATTCCCGTTCATTATATTGATGTATCTCATAGTATGTTATCTCGTTAGTCTATTAATTCAACCCATCATCTTTGATACAGAGGTCTTAAATTAAAGAGTGTACTCTGAAGTAAGGTAATCTATATCCCGTTCATCATGGCTGATGACCTAAAACTTATCTGTATTATGGTATGGGCCTGCTCGACCTGTGAAATACTACCGATTGAACGAATTATCGTAATATCGGCGTGAAGTGGCTCGTGCCGCGTTTATTTCGGCGAAAGAGGTATCCGGAGGTCCGATCCCCTTACACCTTTCTTTCCTCTACTACTCCCTTAAAGAAGGGCAAAGCACCACAGTGTTCATGGGCGGTGAGAAGTTGCTTAACATTACGCGACCCACTTGCTCGGTAGCCCTCCTATCGCATAAAAAGGTCGCGAAGTTGTCAAAATGTAACATCTATTAATTTTTTTTTTTTAATTGTTATATGTCAGGGGTGTTTATAACTTTTCATCATCTTAAATCAATAATATTTTTTTGTTTTGTCTACATGTTGAAATATAAAAGCCATTATCATTTCTTATCAAATATCTAATGAAAGTTTCACGATATCAAAATTTCCAACTTATTTTTGTTAAACCCCTTAAGTTTTCAAGTCGTCATCGGCACACGTCCCTTATGTTTACATAAATGTCTAGACATTTAAGACTGAGGATATTTTTATAAGTATGTGAATATCGCTCAAGTGCAAACAAACATTATATATTATGTTGATAAATTACTCTATGTTTGACTTTGTGATATGTAGATTTTGTCCTCTATATAAGCATTATATTATAGGCTTATAACATAACATAACATAACTTCACGCCTTCTGTTACCCGAAGGTGTAGGCAGCGGCTGTTAAGCCTTGTCTCGCCGTTATGTTTACGTCCCAAATGGAATAGTTGGCGAACCTATTGCCATACCGGGCACAAAGTTTTACAGTCATCGATATTGATCACACATAACTTCCGAAAACAATTTCTAAAAGTCATTGGTGTGAGCCAGTGCCTGGAATCGAACCCGGACCTCTGGTTCAGAAGCCGTGTGCTTGACCACTGCGCCACCGAGACTGTTTATAGGCATTATATTTATATTATTAGCAGTCACGAATATATACTTCATTATATATATGAAATTCTCGTGTCACGCTGTTTGTAATTAAACTCCTCCGAAATGGCTCGACAAATTTAATACTCGAATATAGTAAGGGTCAGCACCCTTACCATATAATGTTGGTTTGTACTTTTTTCAAACAACATTTTTTGAATCGGCTAGTATCAATAATTCAAATAAATTTTGTTTTGTTTTTTTTATTATTTTACTTCACCTATTTATTCGAGCGATTTCAAAAGTAATCAGTGAGCACCAGGTGGGCAAAAAGGACCTTTAAAACTGTTAAGGCTAATAAGAATTGAACAGAAATAACTTTAGATATATACCGTTATCATACTCGTAATATCTTGTATTGACAACCAAACTATGCAATATACTGCAAAAGGATTGTAGATTCTTTATTTCCCCCATAACATAACTTCACGCCTTTGTTACCCAAAGGTGTAGGCAGCGGCTGTTAGGCCTCGTCTCGCCGTTATATTTACGTCCCAAATGGAATAGGTGGCGAACCTATTGCCATACCGGGCACAAAGTTTTCAGTCATCGATATTTATCACACTTCCGAAAAAAATTTCGAAAAGTCATTGGTGTGAGCCAATGTCAGGAGAACCCGGACCTCTGGATCAGAAGCCGTGTGCTCGACCACTTGGACCACCGTGACTATTTCCCCCATAATAATGAAAGAAAGAAATATATCCAATATATAAATAAGTTTTTAGTGGCACAACTTTAGTTACCATACTGTTCATAAACGGCTTGATCAATCTTTAAAAAAAACAATACATTTACTGCAATAGATCTGAGAATAGGGAATCTCCATACCATTTTTTGTTTGAATGACATTATTTATTTGGTTTTCTATTCATGATTTGGTATTAAAAAATAAACGTCACCCAAAATTTTCACCTCTTTACCAGCGACCCCCATTACAATACGATATGTAATTCACCGGCCTATTTAGCAGGTATATACAAATAACTTTTTACCCTTTTCAATTACTCCAACAAACACATGGTCCCTCCGATAAGAATGTAAAAATGTATATGGATATAAATTGTTTACCATCAGACTCAGGTGCTTGCTTGTCACCGTTGTCGTTAAAAGTTCAACAAAATCCCTTTACTGTATTTATTAACTTTAACTGGCACTTTTTACCACGCACTGTTTCTTTGTGGAACCTTCAAGAAACGAGAGTATTTCTTCCATAAAGGCCGGCAACGCTGATGTAACGCCCCTGGTGTTGCGGATTACCATGGGTGGTAATGGTCGCTTTCCACCAGCCGACCTGCAACCTCGCCCCCTTATACCATAAAACGTTCTTATGTATACACTAATCACTTGTTCTCAGGTTATACACTAGATTTACTCCAGGTATACTTCTTATATATTAATCTTACTTCTGTGCTACTTCTACTATACCTACCAATATCTCTTAGAGCGCTGAGATGCTTTTTGAACACGTTCAAGCAATTCATAAGGTGGTGCAGCTTAACTTAAATCAAAATATTATTTGACCAACAGTATAGCTGTCATTACTTTAACGAACCACCCACCTCCACATCCCCACCATACTCCTAAACACCCCCACGTATTACTTTAATGACTGTTTCAAATATTCATGGTTAAACTATGTGACGGTTTTTTTTTGTCATAAGCTATTGACTAATGTTCCCGAGATCGTTTCGGGTGATAACTATATTGGACATGTGGCGGTTCCCATGAAATTTTAATACGACAAATCACCCACTTGATTGTTTATTGTCAAAATTTAGGTTTAATGGGGTTTGTAATAGAACATTATCGATTAACCTTATAAGTATCGCCCTGTATACTAGCTAAATTGTTACGTTTAAAATAGAAAAGGTGGTGGAACTTATTGCCGTACACCGGGCACAAATTTCTCAATTATCGATATTTATCACACATAACTTCCGGAAAGCTGAAAGTTCCCCAGCTTGAAAAACACCTAGACTCATACAAATTAACGCAGAGGATCGAACCCGCCCAGCTAGATTGCACAGTCAGTAGTTTTACCAATGCACCACCAGAAAATATACATACAATCGCCACGCATAATTTTCCTTTCATTGCAGTCGAGTAAAACATTTGAATCAATTATATGCATCAGTAGTTACTGAAGGGAACGCTCGTATGCCATTTTATACAAAAGACGTTTTATTTCACAACGCTGAGAATAGCATCTGTCATGTCGGTTTTATTGTATCGCTATGCGTCTAACAATTTGAATGTGGATTGTTATTTGAAATAACACATTTTTTTGTTTGGATTTTTATTAATTTACGTAATGTAAACATTATCAAGTAGGCACAAGGTTCATTGTGCTAAATATTTATTTACTTATCACATTATTATTAATGTGATAAGTAAATAAATATTTTTACCTTTTTATTTATATTTATTTTTACCCTTTTTACCATTTTACCTTTACATATAAGACGATAATAGGCGACGACTACAATATTATTATTGTAGTCGTCGCCTATTATCGTCTTATATGTAAATAAAAAATATATAAAAAAAAATTACGCGGAGTCCCTACGCGCTACTGAAGTGGAACTTTTTAACAGACGAACATTTATAACACGCTTAATTTATAAAGAGCACAACTTACATTCCACAGTCGGTAGTTTTACCAATACACGGTAAAACTACTGACTGTGGAATGGAGATTGGCGAGTTCGATCCCCACTCGAGTATCCCTATCTTAAGGTCTGGGTAGAATTTGGTGACTATTTTATTTAGGAGGATGTGCCATATTCGACGTCGCATTGTTCTTTGCACAGAAATATATCAAGATAGAACGGCCGCGATGTCATATTTCCATACATTTCAAGCGTGTCAGTTTTTTTAAAAACCACGCCCACAGCGTGACGTCATTTTCATTGTGAGCGGGGTGACTAGTGAGGAGACACACTCATTAGATTATCGATAATAATATCTGCAACGTGTGTTAAATTCATTATTTTTATATTGTACCAACTTTATTGATTTTGTGTAGCGATAATCATAGAAAGTAAAACATGTTAAATACTTTAATCCGACATATTAATACCTAAAACATATTTTTCCAATAGTATATAAAATTTATTTATAAATATTTTATTGTCCTTGAAACTATACATATTTATTAAATATTTGCCTTTTTGTAAGGGTTGGCCTCATAGTCCTGGTTAAATAACGAAGCCGAACGTCGACATATACTTCGGTTACTGGCCGTATGAGAAGGACGAGATGATTTTCCATCGGCGATTGGTCAAATTAGTGAAAACTTATTCTGTCAAATAAACTGCTGCCAATAAAATTATGAAGCACTTTGGTTGAAATTTGTGGTGTTAGAATAAAGTAGGGACAAAGCAAGACATAAAGTGATACTCGAATTATTATTGAATTAATTTATCGATAAGTCCTAAGAATCAACGATACATGGAGTGCCCATCTCTAACATTCGAAGACCAATCACAGCGATTAACAGACACAGCGATCAACTGGCAGGTGTATTTGTGTATTTCGTTCGATTCGACGTACATTACGCGTATAATATAATTATGCGCGCAATGTTTTTGTATACGAGCGTTGAATGCGGACAGCAATGGATATTTATCATAACGAAAAAATATACAACTTGTGATCGTAATTATTGAACATAGTTAAAGTAAAATAATTATTTAGAATCTCAAAAAAATACTTTCTACTGATTTTCTATACTTACTGATCATACGAAATATTTCCTTTCTTCATATTTGCTTCACTACTTTTGTTTTTACAATTTGCCACAGCACAATAAGGCATATATGCGAAGTTTTATCTATTTTTTTACGTCCTGAACGCAGGGTCGGGTCGCTCGTTGCGTAATGAGAGCGAGTTTCGAAAAGTTTTGTGGTTTTTGTATACGAGCGTTGAATGTGGACAGCAATGGATATTCATCATAACGAAAAAGTATACAACTTATGATTGTCATTATTGAACATGGTAAAAGTAAAACAATTATTTAGAATCTCAAAAAAATACTTTCTACTGATTTTCTATACTTACTGATCATACGAAATATTTCCCATCTTCATATTTGCTTCACTACTTTTGTTTTTACAATTTGCCACAGCACAATAAGGCATATATGTGAAGTTTTATCTTTTTTTTTACGTCCTGAACGCAGGATCGGGACGCTCGATGCGTAATGAGAGCGAGTTTCGAAAAGCATGCAATATAGTGCATGGTTTTGGCACGCCTATTCGCCGTTCTATCTTGATCTATTTCTGTGGTTCTTTGATTTAGGTACTCCCCCAAGCTCAAGCCCATTCGATACCCTTATTGTAAAATGCATTAAAATACTTATAGCATTGGATTTAGAATGACGTCACATTTTCAAGTTACTATCGAAAAGCCCTTTCATTTGATACCCATATTGGAAAAAAGCATTAAAACTATATTTGAATGAGTGGCGGTGGAGTTTCACCGGTCGAGCCAGCCCATTCATGCAGCGAACTGCTTGGCTCTACGACTGTTAATAATATTATCCAAACTTAGCGTGTATAAAAACTTTAAAATTGAGTTCTAAAATTCAATACATTATAAATATTTATTACATACTTATTATATACATACTTAGATACTTACATACATTGCAAAATAACAAATATCGATTTAATTATCCTTATAATAACAAATATACGTCTGGCATGTTCGGTAGCCGCTTCGTACCTACTTGTTGTGTTACAAAAAAATAGAGATTTACAAAAAAAAATACTAGTACAGATAGCACAAAAAGAATTAATTAGAAAGAAATTGCAATAAGGTAAAAATAACTAAGACAAATCAAAATTTAGTTTATGTAATGAAATTAAATACAAAGAAATTAAAAAGCCCTTATTTTACTAGCTACATATTGCATTTTAATAACTATACTAGTTGTTGCTCGCTACTTCATCTGCGTGGACGCCAAAAAAGCAGGAAGAATACTGTGCCTGTGCCATTAAACGAGTTCATCGCTCACCCCCAGTTAGTGATAGCGTGATAATATTTAGCCTGTGTTGACCCGACCCTCTTGGCTATATTTAAGCAAAATTCGACGTAAAAGCATGCAGTACTTTTACAGTTTATCCGTAACAAACATACAGACAAACAGACAAAAATTCTAAAAACTATATTTTGAGGTTCGGTATCGATTGTAGATCATATCCCAAGAATTACGCAAATGAAATATTCAATTTTCCTACAATTTTATTACATATATAGATTATTTGGCGGCACATTAGAAAGAAATTATTTATTTTACCCATTTCGTTTTTCATACTTCTTAAACGTATCTGTAATCTAATTGTACTTTTGTACATGTACACTAATGGTTGCAATAAGGTAAAAATACTTAAGACAAATTAAAATTTAGTTTATATAATGAAATTAAATACAGTAATAAATACAGAAGTAAAAAAGCCATTATTTTACCTGCGACCTATTGCATTTTAATAACTATATTATTTATTGACTAATTACTTAATGTTTTACAATTCTAATACTGAACTAGTTGTATTACTCCTGTGTCTGTATGGATACTTTTTATTAAGGTTCCCAAGGTTGATTTTTCAGTTATAGCGACGTCAAACTAATTATTATTTGTTATTATTATTATTATATAGCATTAAAAAATGCCTTGTTTGTATATTCCTACTAATATTTGAATTTTTGGTTTTGTTCTTTTTTTTAAGTACCTAGCATATAAATTTAAAAATTAAAAACAATATTTTTATGCAGCTAGTACTTTTGAGACACGGTGAGATAAAAATAGTGCCGCTACTAGCTACTAGATGTCTATGTACAGTTTTTAATCACGCTATGGAAATTTTCTTCCTTGGTTTATATAAGCCGATTTATGTTTTAGTGTTTTATATTACCTATAATACCCGCGAGGGGGCGTTAAAAGCGTTAAACGCTTTTGCACGAGACATTAGAAGTTCCACTTCAAAAAAAACATGATAAAAAATTACGTCTCAGTGGTCTAGTAGTCGACCTTGCGCTTCTAGGTCAAGATCTCGTAGGATCGATTCCGATCAGCGAATCAATACTTTATCGCCGCTGTTTACACCTTGGGGAATGAAAAGGCGTGAAGTTATAAATAAAAATCAAATAATCAATTTAAAACACGTAAACAAGCCTTGAAATATAAACACTATTTTATCACATACGGAAATACCTACGCAGGCGCTACGAGCGCTACAGGCTCTACGCGTGCTACAAAAACTACGAAAGTATTCCCAGCGGAAGATCTTCGCTATATTTAACGCAATAAATATATTGTACATTGTAACAGGGCGCTTCTCTAATAGTTACTTACAACTCACAATACGAGATATTTATTATTCTGGAATGCTCGGGAATCTTTAAAGATATCCCCCTATGTTTACTGCAGTAACATTTTATATTATGTGAATATTTATGATAAATAAGTCTTTCCAGTTCCGAGTTAGAATCGCACCTATTAATTTTGTTTATACAACATCCGCATGAGATGAAATGCATCTTTTAAAGTCCTAATTCTGAATGATTTCTTAATGAGATAAAACTAGTAGGGCAAACAAGCGATCGGGTCACTTGATGGTAAATAACTTCTTTTCATGGGATAGGAGGGCAAACGAGCAGACTTGTCACCTGATGGTAAGCAACCGACGCCACCCATGGACTCCAGCAACACGTGTATTGAATGGGGTGGGAATCCGGTTACCTGTCTCACCGAACGAAACGCGGCATGCGCCACTTTATGTCGATGTTCTGAGAGGTCGTGGTATTTCACCGGTCGAGCTGGCCCCTTCATGCAACGAACTTACGTCTTTAGTATAGAAACTACTTAGTTTCACACTTAAGTTACCATCCTTTAAGATAAGATAGGGAGACAGGCGGGAGTAGTACCTCCGGTTGATATTTGGTAGTGGTATTTCACCACTAGAGCCAAGCAACTCATTGAACAAACTAAGTGGTTCGGCCACTGGAAATCCACTGAAAGTAATAAATATCACG
Source organism: Euproctis similis (assembly GCA_905147225.2). NCBI lineage: Eukaryota > Metazoa > Arthropoda > Insecta > Lepidoptera > Erebidae > Euproctis > Euproctis similis. The sequence goes on along the minus strand of LR990113.1, from coordinate 3,150,653 downwards.
CCAAAACGGCTCTGGATTCATACACACATAATATAGTTTCAAATCACCGAAAGCACTAAAACTCAGCACTTAAACAATGCCTGTCTAACAAATGCAACACATCGTTCATTACTAAAACTATATTATTTATCGCAGCTGTATCTTATTAAACTGAAATAAACTCGAGAGTAATGAAACTCTATGAAAACCGCAAACTACGAACTTACCTGGCATAAAGGATGAGCTGTATTGTATACATACAGACTATGTTGCGTTCGTTGTGGTGCAAATCGGAAGACTGTTACAAGGCTATGACTGTGTATATTTTAAGACAAAAATCATAGGGTCTTTATTAAAGTAACTGAGGTCCAGATAAATAATTTAAAGAAAAAAACTTTTTTAAAGAAGCTTTTATTTAAACGCTCTAAAAAGAATAAAATAATTTTAACCTTATACATATTAACTATCAACTTATAACCTTATTACTCGTATATACAATTTATGTGATAATAAAAGCTTGTCGCTATGTTTAATTACCTATCAGTGGCTATCCATAACCATCTAGAAATATTTTTTTAGATCTAATGATTACTGTGACGGATCGCATTATCCAAATATATTTTTTTGGTTTATAACATATATATGGACACCCGAACACATATAGTGGTACAGTTCCGTTGCCGGCCCTTTCCATGGGAAATGGAAGGGGTCGGAATTGGGATGGGAAGAGGAGGGGGGAAGGGTTGGGTTGAACATAGCGACAAGCTTTTATTATCACATAAATTGTATATACGAGTAATAAGGTTATAAGTTGATAGTTAATATGTATAAGGTTAAAATTATTTTATTCTTTTTAGAGCGTTTAAATAAAAGCTTCTTTAAAAAAGTTTTTTTCTTTAAATTATTTTCAAGTTTTTAGTTAACGATGGGTAAGTTTCTCAGTCTCTTCATCTCATTCAAAGCATCATTGTTACAAGGTCATTTGCCAGTTAATTTCGAACAGTCCAACTCTTCAATGAGGAGACCTCCTAAAGTCTTTTCTCTACTTAGGCCGCGTATGCTTGACCAGCAGCAAAGAGTTTCGAGCCTAAGTAAACAAATTTTTTTGTTACTTATTTGTTGATTTTGTAACTTAATTTTGTAATGTGGGACTGTTGTTTAATAACAAAATATGTTTAACTACTTGTGATGTGTAACGCCATCTGTTGTTTTAATCAGTACTTTATACTTGCTGACCTGAGTGTAACATAGGAGTGTGTTGTAATAAAAGTTATAGTTCGTTCCCACCATCCACTGTGTTTAATTCTAATAATACCTATAACACCATTAAAATCCGTTAGTGTGCATGTTAAAGTTATTAAATCCTGTCCAATTTACGTCGGTATCCTGAAAGGGCATGGCATTACACCGGTCGAACCGGCCCATTCATGCAGCAGATTGCGTGGCTGACCACAATTAAAACACTGTTAACAATTAAAACATAGGTCAACGGAAAGCCTGTGATGGACTACCGCCTCAGCCGTAAAGTGGTCGTAAGGTTCTCAATGTTAGCACTAACTCATTTTGATTATAAATTTGGACGCGCCGCTTAACCTTGTATCTTGACATGGTGATTTGGCATCAGTGACTGAATAGTAAACAACAGATTGACTGACACTGCCCAAACAAGCAGGCCACTAGTATCTAGCCGCTCATATTGAAAACCCTATGATATCTATAATATTTATACACAATCTAATTTGTTTATAACATTAATTAATAACATAACATAGCTCGACTCCTTTTTCTACCCGAAGGTGTAGGCAGCATCTATTAAGCCTCGACTCGCCGCTATGTTTACGTCTCACGATCTATAAGGGAGTAGGATATAGGATATGGAAGTAGGAAGGGATGGGGAAGGGGAGTAGGTCTCCGGGTACCTCTCTCACCCAAAGAAACAAGGCGTGAGCTGGTTGTGGTATTTCACCGGTCGAGCCAGCCCATTCATACAGTGAATTGCTGGGCTCTACCACTGTTGCCATACAGCGAGCACAAAGTGGTCAGTCAAAAATATTTATTACACATGACTTTCGAGAGAAATTTCGAAAGAATTGGTGTGAGGCCAAATTCGAACCCAAGACTTCCTGATTCAGAAGCGGGCTAGTTTACTGAACCACCGAGACATAGTTTTTGAAGTTATCATATAACTCTTTAATAAAAGGGCCATTTGATACGCATATAGTAGAAACGCAAATATTTATTCCACTATATTGGATTTAGAATGACGTCACATTATTTTTCGAGCTACTATTAACAAGCCCTTTCATTTGATACCCATATTGTAGAAATGCATTAAAAAAAACTGTTCCTCTATCTTGGATTATCCGCCATATTGGATTTAGAATGACGTCACATTATTTTTTTAGTTTTCCCAATGAGCCCTTTCATTTGATACCCATATTGTACGAAAGCTTAAAATATATATTCCTTCATCTTGGATATTCCACCATATTGGATTTAGAATGACGTCATATTATATTTTGAGTTACACTCAACAAACCCTTTCATTTGATACCCATACTGCAGAAATGCATTAAAAATATCCATTCCGCCATCTTGGGGCGTCCGCCATATTGAATATAGAATAACGTCATACACTATATCATGCATTGTCATCCAAAGTAAACGTGTATACAAAATTTCAGCTCAATCGGTTGAAGGTATCTACTTCAAAATTGAGTTACAAGATTCCACCGAACATACATACTTACATACATACATACATACATACATACATACAGTGCAAGGTAATAAAAAGCTTATAAAAAGAAATGGTTCCATTATATTTTTATTTCTTAGATGTTCGCGAATCACATTCATAACATTGAAACAACTTTTTATGGATTATATCGCGTTTATTTAGAACTTGTTTTCTATTTATTTCCCGACGTTTCGAACTCTTTACAGAGATCATTTTCACGAGAGGTTCTATAGTATTTATGCGGGTCTCCGTTCAAAAGTACTATATAAAAAAGTACTATATAAATACAAATGTCTTCGATATGTTATTAAAAATCTTCAAAGTAAAGATATGGCCTCAAACTAACCGCGAAGATATCTGGAATCTCTGAAATTATTGAACTAATTGAAAACGAGCAGGCGTGTCATATGATGGTGACCAACGAACGCCGCCTATGGACATCTGAACACATATAGTGTTACATTTGCGTTGCAGGCCCTTAAAATAGATAGATGAGGTCGGGAGTGGAATGGGAAAAGCGGCGGGGAAAAGAGTTGGGCCTCAGAATACCTCTCTCACCGAGCGAAACGTACCAAAATCCAAAAAATGAATTAAAAATATATCTAGATACATTTTTAGGCGGCAGTAGGTATTTGTTATAAATTATTATATTCCTGACAATCATATAAAAGATTTGGTCCGCCGTCGAATGATTAGTTGACAAAAACTTAAAAAGTAAATATAAAATGAAAAAAACGCTACTCTTCTGTGAGCCACGCCTCGCTGGATGGCCAAGCACTTAGATATATAATATTTTTATTGCCATCCTCGACCCCTGTGAGAGGACAAAACTAAATAAAAATATATAACCCACAGAATTCTTGTATAATGCTTACATTACAGAATTGTCTAAGGCCCTTTGTTTGAATACTTTATTATTTTATAATATGATACATTTCAATGTTTTGTTAATATTCCTTTTGTGGTTAACTTATATAAAATGTTATCGAATAACACATTATTTTATGCAAAAGCAATGCGAAGGCGCTGGATGGATGTAGGAGTCGAAGACGGTCAAAACACACATTCTATGAACAAATTCTGGAGGAAGGTGATGTTAGGAGCCTCAAAAATCGACGCGCGTGCATGAAAAGAGTTATGAAAGTCAACGAAGCGAGTGAGGTGTTTAAGAATCGTGCCTTATGGCGCTCCGTTCTCTCTGCCTACACCGCAAGGGATTTGGCGTGAAGTTATTATTATTATTATTTTATCCTACTTTGATGCACACTATGCCATACCCAACTCTCGCTTCCACAAGTTAGAGTTGGTACCAGTACTGCATTGTGGATTGCTGGGATTTGGATTGTGGATTTTATTAGTATATAATTCAAAAGTAAATAACTATGTCTCTTGTACCTACAATTTTAGTTCAAAGGTATGTGCCAATACGTAACTCACTAGTTGAGTACATGCGCGATTCTAACTGTAAACTAATGTTTGAATATTTAATACTAGCTATAAAACTGCAATTTACTGAACGATACGCTTTAAGCTTACAATTACTTATGTAATACTGATATTACCGTAGACGACAGTTATTTTGTAACTTTAAGCCGTTAATGTTTGCAGATGCGGGCAGCAAGGTAAACACTCTCTCGACGTGTTCAATTATTTCTGACTCGTATAAGATATGGCAGAATCTATCTCTATAACTCTCAAATAATTTTAACAAATTCTATTTGTAAAAATAATTTCTCACTATGTAGACAATATACATACATAACTTCATGCTAAATCCCTTGCGGGTAGGCAGAGAGAACGGAGCGCCATAAGGCACGATTCTTAGACACCTCACTCGCTTCATTGACTTTCATAACTCATTTTATGCACGCGCGTATAGAGTATAGGCACGTGGAATGTAGACAGCATTTAGATTTAAAAGATATTTTTTATCTATAATCCTCCTTTTTTAATAGATAAGGTTTCTTTTAGATTGCAAAGGAACTTTGCGGTCAGGCTTTTGCCTTAAATAATATTAAAAAAGTATAATCTTATACGTTAAGTAACGTTTCACGCTTGACTTTTTTTCTGAAGCCTCCTCTTAGTATATTTTTATCTCTAGATTTTAGGCAGTTAGCAAATAAAGTATTTTTATATATCTTTATAATGTATAATTCTTCTGTGCGTCTGTTGACAGCGAAGTAATCCTTAACGGCTTTACCGATTTGAATATTTTTTCTGCGTATGTTTAAGTAAATTTCAGGATGGTTTAGATTTATAAATAAGCCCAACAGGTGACGCTGCAGTCGTTATTTATCTATATTGCAAGTAAACTGCCTGGCTTATTTGTGAATCTAGATCATCCTCGAATCGTCTGGAATACACACAGAAGAAACCATTCAAAACGTTCCAGTCGCTTAAGATAAAATTTAACAGACATTATACAAACCGTATTCATTGTAATTTTCATATGCCTTGGCATACCTCTATCACCGAACATAATGCGACATAACTCGGTCGAGACGGCCCGTTCACGCAGCGAACTGCGTATAATGGAAAACCAAACACTTTTAAAATCTTTTAACTAAATGAATGTATGCTACTTGGCCATTTTGAAAGGTCGCAGAAAAGTCTCATGTTCGGTGCACTGTTGGGCGCAATCAAAAGCTAATATAAAGTGCTTCGGCCGGGGCTTGTATTACCTAACGCGTGTAATATGAGCGTGACTTGTTGCAAATTGTGCGGTATCTCGACTGAAATCGACTCGGTTTTGTATCTAAATAACAATGTTCCCTTAAACATATATTGCTGGTACATAGTTAGTTGTATGACCATTTGGTATTATTAAAAAGGAAGTAATGATGTCTACAACGTTTACTAACAGCCTGTTAACGGTACGTGAGAAAAAAAAGACATTTAAACACTTAGTTACGCAATTAATCATGATGATCATTGATTAAGTACCACATTTTCAGATTTTCCAACACGCAACCTTTAATTTACATACCGCCATATGTCATCGTATTGTTGCAAAATTTCTCCAAATCGGCGAAACTTATTGTTATAAAATTGTTTGATAGCCCTGAATTATTGAAAACAAATTTGAAATTGAAAAAAACACGCAACCCTAACCTTTAACCTTCTACCATCTACTCTATCTCTTGATATGAAGTTCACCGGGCCAGTAAGTATTTTATTGTTTGTTCTGTCAGATAATATGGTGGAACAAATAAACCAACTCACCGTACTTTACCAAAGGTTCTTGAACCTTTAAAAAACGACAAACTTATGTCAATGGAGTTACGTATGTTAAAAAACCAAATGAAGTATTTTTTATATGTTGTTTTAAGGCATTCAACCGTATAATTAAATATACAGCCTGTTATAAACTTAGTCGTGTAGTATATTAAGTGACCACAATTAATATATATCAATCTATTAGATATTGCTACTGGCTGTGACCTCTACAATTCTGTCGGTTAACTCGGTCGCCCTACAAACCAAATTTCTATTTATCAAAGTTACTTTTAATAATAAATACGAATATTGGCTTTTAGAATGAGTATTGTTGATGTTACTGAGTGTTCTGTATATTTATTGAGGTCCAATTGTTGTCCAAAACTTCCTCCGGGCGGGTGGCCTTTATATTGACTATAACTTTTTCAGAGATCAATTTTAAACACAATTTATTTAGACAGAAGACAAATCATTATTATTTTTATAAGCTTAATTTATGAAATTTGAATTTTATAAAATTACTAGCTGACCCGGCGAACTTTGTTCCGCATCAAAAGTATACATAAATGGGTAAAATTTGGATATTAAGAAGTTCAATTTGGGATATTTAACGGTACGCGTTACAACTGCTATGTCCCGCTATGTTAATACTATATATATATCTTCGAAAATATTTGTTTGAAATGCATACTGTAAAGGGCCACGATCATCTATATTACATGCACAATCTATATAAGACACTTAATTGGATGAAAATTAATGCTGTAATGTTTAAAATCGCTTCGTAAATAGGCCATTATTGCTCGTAAAAAATAAAAAATAAAAATGGTCATTGTGGGTTATCCCATACAGACATATGCCCTCGCGGACTTTTTTATAGACATTTTAAAGGATTATAATTATGTTGTACGTTGTTTTGATTTATCACTTAGTGTTCGCGATTAAAGTTCTAAATCTTAAAAATCATCACTTTTTATAAGCTTTTATTTACCTTGCACTGTATGTATGTATGTACGAGTATGTATGTATGTAAGTATGTATGTTTGGTGGAATCTTGTAACTCAATTTTGAAGTAGATACCTTCAACCGATTGAGCTGAAATTTTGTATACACGTTTACTTTGGATGACAATACATGATATAATGTATGAAATTATTCTATATCCAATATGGCGGACGACCCAAGATGGCGGAATGGATATTTTTAATGCATTTCTGCAATATGGGTATCAAATGAAAGGGCTCATTGGGAAAACTAAAAAAATAATGTGACGTCATTCTAAATCCAATATGGCGGATAATCCAAGATAGAGGAACAGTTTTTTTTAATGCATTTCTACAATATGGGTATCAAATGAAAGGGCTTGTTAATAGTAGCTCGAAAAATAATGTGACGTCATTCTAAATCCAATATAGTGGAATAAATATTTGCGTTTCTACTATATGCGTGTCAAATGGCCCTTTCATTAAAGAGTTATATGAGAACTTCAAAAACTATGTCTCGGTGGTTCAGTAAACTAGCCCGCTTCTGAATCAGGAAGTCTTGGGTTCGAATTTGGCCTCACACCAATGTCTTTCGAAATTTCTCTCGAAAGTCATGTGTGATAAATATTTTTGACTGACCACTTTGTGCTCGCTGTATGGCAACAGTGGTAGAGCCCAGCAATTCACTGTATGAATGGGCTGGCTCGAACGGTGAAATACCACAACCAGCTCACGGCGTGTTTCTTTAGGTGAGAGAGGTACCCGGAGGCCCACTCCCCTTCCCCATCCCTTCCTACTCCCATATCCTATATCCTACTCCCTTAAAGATAAGATAATACGATAAGATAAGACGTAAACATAGCGGCGAGTCGAGGCTTAATAGATGCTGCCTACACCTTCGGGTAGAAAAAGGAGTCGAGCTATGTTATGTTATTAATTAATGTTATAAACAAATTAGATTGTGTATAAATATTATATATATCATAGGGTTTTCAATATGAGCGGCTAGATACTAGTGGCCTGCTTGTTTGGGCAGTGTCAGTCAATCTGTTGTTTACTATTCAGTCACTGATGCCAAATCACCATGTCAAGATACAGGGTTAAGCGGCGCGTCCAAATTTATAATCAAAATGAGTTAGTGCTAACATTGAGAACCTTACGACCACTTTACGGCTGAGGCGGTAGTCCATCACAGTCGACGGCTTTCCGTTGACCTATGTTTTAATAGTTAACAGTGTTTTAATTGTGGTCAGCCACGCAATCTGCTGCATGAATGGGCCGGTTCGACCGGTGTAATGCCATGCCCTTTCAGGATACCGACGTAAATTGGACAGGATTTAATAACTTTAACATGATTGCTACACTAACGGATTTTAATGGTGTTATAGGTATTATTAGAATTAAACACAGTGGATGGTGGGAACGAACTATAACTTTTATTACAACTCACTCCTATGTTACACTCAGGTCAGCAAGTATAAAGTACTGATTAAAACAACAGATGGCGTTACACATCACAAGTAGATAAACATATTTTGTTATTAAACAACAGTCCCACATAACAAAATTAAGTTGCAAAATCAACAAATAAGTAACAAAAAAATTTGTTTACTTAGGCTCGAAACTCTTTGCTGCTGGTCAAGCATACGCGGCCTTAAGTAGAGAAAAGTCTTTAGGAGGTCTCCTCATTGAAGAGTTGGACTGTTCGAAATTAACTGGCAAATGACCTTGTAACAATGATGCTTTGAATGAGATGAAGAGACTGAGAAACTTACCCATCGATAACTAAAAACTTGAAAATAATTTAAAGAAAAAATCTATTTTACTACACTATACATGAATTATATATCAAAACCACTCCGTTAATACCCACTAACTATTTAAAAAAAAACCGCATCAAATTCCGTTGCGTAGTTTTAAAGATATGCGCATATAAGAGGACAGACAGCGGAAAGTGACTTTGTTTTATACTATGTAATGATTTATAAAGTTTTGTTTTGTCAATCTCTTGGAAAAACACTGCCCATGGTTTATTAGTTAGGCCTGTTACTATTTACCGATAAATATAAAGACCTCTCTTTATTATTTTCTCTTCAGTATTCCCAATTAATGAATTGATATATATGTAGAAATTTTAATTAACGGATATTGTACAAGAACATAACAAACCGTATTCATATCGAAGCATGGCTTATATATAAAGGTTATTTCTATCGATCGTATTTGATACCTTTATTTCCCTGTGGCCTGAAGCTGAAGCTCCCAGCTTCTAATCTTAAGGGAGAGGACATAGCAAACGGCTGCGATTTTGCAGAAAATCGTTGCTAATTCCTCAAACGTAAGGTAACTATCGTCTATAGCACGTTTCAGTAAGCGTTTCGACTATTTAATCCCAGCCTCCCAAAGTCCTCCCATATTGTTTTTGTAGAATTTACTCACTTCGTTTATTCGTTTCACTGAAGTCTGGTTTCTATTCGTCTTGGTGTGGATTCAACTGCCTACTTCACAACATTATACAGTCCACGTTAATTACTTACCAGCCCTTCAACACCCAAGAGTACAGTCAAAGTCAAACTTTTTGATCGCACATTTTTATAAAGTGAAAGGTAATATAGCAAATCGTTCATTTAAATTGAATTATAATGAATAATTTCTAAAATAATTTTGACGAAAAATTTTAAAACAATGACATATATTAGTTTCCCTCTCTTAGAGATTGATTGCCTTCGGCTTAGAAGATAACTAAAGCTTTGTTCCATTTAAGGCCAACGTCTTTCGCAGTATTTTGGATCTAAGCCGTGACATATAAACAGAAAATACAAGCAAATAAAAAAGTATTTATTCATTTATGCCTGTTTTAATATTAATAGAGACATCACTATAAAACACATCCACTCTTTACCACTATCAAATGCGAGAAAACTTAAGCATAGCATTTATATAAAAATAAGATTACACGACCTCTGTACTGTGTCCCTCGGGTTTCTATCTGATCTAGTGACGGCAAAATGTCATAATCCCGACACGAAAAGATTTTCCGGGATCATTTAATACCACCGGGCTTACAAACTTTCTTGTATCGTTTGGAAAGCTTAAATGTATCTCTTTGAAGGTGATGTGTGAATTTAAAACATTTATTTAATGTTGAATTTGTTTATTTTTTAATGTTTTGTTTTTTTTTTGGGAAATCGAAAATAAATTTTATTACGAATTTTATTTACGACAAATATAAAAGACTCACAACTCTGTGCCCGGTGTATGGCTAATAAGTCCGCCATTTAGGAGATAACATAACGATTCATTGAGTCGAGGTTTAAAAGCCACTGCCTACACCTTTGGGTAGAAAAAGACGGGAACTTATGTTATGCTATGTTGCTGCTTGTTATAAATAAAAAGTATTCATTACATAACGGCGAGACGAGGCTTAACAGCCGCTGCCTACAACTTCGGGTAACAAAGGCGTGAAGTTATGTTATGTTGTCTTGGTTACAACTTCTACTATTGAAAGTAGAGATATGGTGAGTACAAGTTTTAATCGTCAAGCGAGGTGGTGTAAGGAACCTTATACAAGCTCACTTGACATACACGCTCTTCGATTTTCGAAGAGCGTGTATATCAAGAGTTGTGCAAAGGAAGAAGCGAGTGAAGTGTAAGCTATAAGCATCGTGTCTCTGGCACTCTGTTCATTCTGCCTACCTCGCGAGTGACTAGACGTGTTGTTATGTGTATGTATGTATTTTTTGGTGGAACACAATAATTTAACAGTGATAATGTCACGCAGTTTCCTGCACGAATGGGCCTGTTCGACTGGTAAAATACCACTACCTCTCAGAATATCGACGTAAAGTGCCGCGTTTTGCTCGGTGAGATATGTATCCGAAGTAATAAATGTATAGAATCAGTACATCTTATTAATAGTCAATCTTGCATCATCTTTTCTTCCTACACGTCGGAATTGGTCGAAACCGCACGCGACACCCACATCCTTCTATCTTTAGAAGGATGTAGGTGTCGCGTAAGCGTAAGCAGGCATACAGTGTAAAAGCGGATGGATGTAGGAGTCGAGGACGTTTACGATACACTTTCCATGACCAAATTGAACTCGTCCATATGCCACGTGCCTTAAAAACCGACAAGCGTGTATGATAAGAGTTATGAAAGTCAAAATGCGAGTGAGGTGTGTAAGAGTAGTGCCTTATTTCGCTCGATTATCTCTGTCTACCCCGAAAGGTTTAGTTTATAGTTGTATAAGTAATATTTACCGTCCACCTAAAAAAATCTAATATATAAAATTCTCGAGTCTAGATGTGCGTAATTGAACTCCTCCGAAACGGCTTGACCGATTCTCATGAAATTTTATGTGCGTGTCGGGTAGGTCTGAGAATAGGACAACATCTATTTTTCATCCCCCTAAATCACAAGGGTAGCCCACCCCTCAATTTTTTTTTTTTAATTTTTCGACATATTTCTGTTTCTTATTTTTTTTATAAAACGGGATACAAAAATACATGCAACCCTAAATTTTCAACCCCCTACGATCAACCCCTATTTTTTAAATGCAACGGCAAGACAACGTTTGCTGGGTCAGCTAGTATACTAATAAAATCTTTGAGAAACATTAATTTTACCTCCAAATGTCACATTTTCCGTTGTTCTGAACATAACACAACACTACCTTGTATTCGCTATTGGGTTTTGCTGAAACGCTCGCGCTCCGTGTAATCCGATTTTGGCAGCTTTTGTGTTTGCTTCCATGGTCTTATCAAAAGTTTTGTTCTGCGGTAGTTTCAAATTTTGTTAATATTACAGTCGGAGTCGTATTTATGTGACGCTTAAAATTTGTGTCGACTCTTTAACTTGTTTAACTTTATTTTAAAATGTTAACACTAGCTGACCCAGCAAAAGTACTTAAAGTTTATAAAATAGGGGTTAGTTGTTAAGAAGTGAAAATTGAGGATTGTATATATTTGTGTATTGTCATTTTTTATTCTTAACTTTTGAATAATGACTTTTTTACTCCCTATTGATCCATATTCAATTAAGTATTAAATACATTTTGCATCTAATATAGATCAATATTGATGTTTTTCTAGCATGTTATACGGCCGGCGCAACCTGTACCTAAATAGCGCCAATTGAACCTAATGAAATCCAAAATTTACTCATAATTATATTGCTTCTGAAGCGAAACAAAGTCCGCCGGGTCAGGTAGTAGTATATAAAAGTAAATTTATAAATAAAAGGCTAACTTTAATCTGCCTGGTTTGATGTCTACGTTATTCACAAACTTTAAGTAATTAATCCACAAAATATATAATATGTATGTTTAAGAAAGCTTAAAATAATTATGTTTTCATGTTGTTTCTGTATTCTTAATTACAAATAACATGTTGACTTTTCGCATAAATCTACTCGTAAACATATAAATATTGTTTAATTGCTTTGCGAGATTATTAATTCATGTTTATATTTGAAGCAAAATTTTCGGAGAAATGTTGTTACCTAATATTTGGCAAGATTTATTTTCTAAGAAAAAAATTGCTTTACTTTTAGGGATAGTGAACGAGGTTTTTTTTAAAACGATAGTGTTTTTTTTCGGCTTTTTAAATCTTTCTCTTTCTCATCTCAAGTCTCAGTCCAGTAGTCCAGCTCCCGGTTTCTCTATCAAGAAGTCATTGGATTAATTCAGTGCGTACGCCAATGACTTTTTGGATTATATTTTGAAGTTACGTGTGATAAATATCAATGATTAATAACATTATGCCTGGTGTAAGGCAATAGATATCGCCATCTTTTACGTTTGGAATGTGAAAATTCGGCGAGTTGAAGCTTAACAGCCGCTGCCTACGCTTTTGGGTAGAAAGAGGGGTGAATGTATCAAACAAATATCTGCAATATTCCACACGATAATCTTTACCTACTATTAATGGAATTAAAAGTGTCCAGGCTTTAAAAAGCAGGTCATATACGAACTCATATTTGTAAGTAAATTATAAAAAAAAATCTCTCTGTGGTTAGATAAAAATAAAATGCACACGTAAATTTCTATGTGGGTAGTTTTTTTTATTATTATTTTCGACCGGCCAGGTACGAGTTGGTAACCGTAACACAGCTCACTAAATTACCCGAGCGCCGGAACGACGTTATCTTACCGTCGATATTCGCACTTTCGCAAAAATGTAAATTTATGGCTATTTTTTTTTCCACGTCCCATATTATAACGGGTTGTGTTATCTCTCACACTGACTCACTCTCACTCTCACTCATTGTTCGCCCATATCGATTATGTACCGACATCATACATAGTGGAGCGTGAGCTTATAATATTTTGTATAGTTTTTAGTGTCCGACCGAAGCTTTGGGTTCGGCTTCGGCTTCGGCCAAAAATCCATCTTCGGCGAGAACTTCGGCTTCGGCCAAATTCTGGGCCGAAGCCGAAGGTCCCGCCAAAGGTCCGAAAACAGTCGGAATTAAACGGACTGTTATGACAGAGTGAGTGACTGAGGGACCGGACTGCACTTAGTTCAGTGCGGATACTTCTATCACCGAGAAAAAAGCGGCACTTTACGCCGATATTCTATAATAGCTGTGGATAATATTGAAGAAAATTATTAAATTACTAATAGTTTATAAACTTCGGTTGTGGAGATTGCCGATTAATCGGCTTCGGCTTCGGCCAAAAATAGACCTTCGGTCGGACACTAATAGTTTTGTTTGCGTCGGATAAAGCGAGGATTACGTTATGTTATTTTGTTGATAAATGATATTTTGTTGATTAAAATATACTCAACAACAATTTATTGTGTACTAGGAACGCATTTTTGAAATGATAAAATATTTTATTTTTTTACTTTTCACAGACTCATTGCTAGCGGTGTCAGGTGTACCATGTAATTAGGATAAAACTATTCTAGTACACTGAACCTATTTAAATAAATTATGGGAACCACACCCCACAATATATACATAAGAAGCCTAAAGCCACTCTTACGGGCGTATAAATGACGCAGAGCCACGCAGTACGCATGGTGGGGCTGGCTCGAGAGGTGAAATACCACGACCTCTCTGAATATAGACGTAAAATGGGTTTTACCGCGTTTCGCTCGGTGAAAGAGGTATCCAAAGGCACAACGCCTTTCCCCCTCCCCTTCCCATCCCACTTTCGAACCAATATTCCATTGTAAGGGCCGGCAACGCAGCTGTAATACTACTGTGTTCAGGTGCCCATTGGCGGCATTTGTTGTTGACCATCAAGCAACACGCCTACTCGTTTGCCCCATAAAAAAAAATTGTGTGGTTTTATGAAACCACCGTAAAAGTGAAACTTTTAAAATTGAGTCTTGGGTTATTGATTTTTAAATCTACTTTTTAAATATACATAAACAAAATATTTTTTCAATAATTATTTTTCAATAATTTAGTTAGTAAGTTTTTTAAATTGATGATTCTGATAAAATGATTAACATTTATATTTTTTAGAGTGCAACAGTGTAAAACAGTTACTTCACAGCAATTTTTTTAAAAGTTTGCTTTGGCTTCGTTTAACTTTAAGTTAAAGATTTAAATCAATTAATTCGATAATCTCATCATTTTCAAGTTCTTTGGAAGTTAACGACTGAAGATTAAGAATTCCTAGATGGCGTTACTAGGTTGCTACTATTGATGATTCTGCCGTAATATCGTATTATATCGATAGATGTCGCCCGAATCGACAAGTACTAGGGATAACGCGACACCTATTAAACGTTAACAACATTACAACAAAGGATCTTTACAAAACAAAACGATATTTTTTCCTCCAGTAAATATGATATTTCGATTTATTATGAAAATGTGACAAATACATATATAAAGAGCACTATCTTATCTTATATCTTTAAACGAGCAATTCTTATATATATATACAATTGGAATCTCGGAATCGGCTCCAACGATTTTCATGAAATTTCTATTCCAGCAGATGGCGTTGTTAACTAACACGAAGTCAATGTGTGTTTGCTTTGCTTTTATTACAGTTTATCACTGCAAAAAATTAAGTATATGTTTCTAATATAATATGTTAGTACATAGTATATATTAGTATATATTTATTATTCTGTCGGTAAGATCGAAAAATATTATTGATATTTCATTATTTTATTAGTATGTAATTCGTACTTAAATATAATTTTCAAATAGTATGTAATTCGTACTTAAATATAATTTTCAAAAAACACAATTTATAAAAACACAATTTATAAATATTATAATTTTTTTTTCTCCGCCTGCAATACGTACGTACGTATATGTATGTATGTAAAAAACAAACAAACAAACAAACCCGATCCTAGAAAATGTGTCGAAATTGGTAAAGAGGACGGTAATTAAACGATTATACATACGGCCCTCGTGGTGCATCGGTAAACCGCACTACCGATAACACAAGGTCGGGGCGGGTTCGATCCCTCGTCTGGGGGTGTTTTTCTACATGTTTTTACGGTATTTATTTACAAAAATAAAGTGTATATTTGGGTAATTAATTAATATAAATAAACGATAATAGACGTGAAAGGCGCTCTGACGAGCGCCTTCACGTCACCGTCACGCGACATGCAACACGCAGACGAAAAAGTTTGACACGATGTAATAAAAGTTTCACTTTAAAAACATTTTAAGAAATAATAATAATATCTTGGACACAATACACACAGCGCCCTCTAGTTCCAAGCTAAGCAATGCTTGTGTTATGAATACTAGATAACGGATATTAATACATATATACTTTTCTTTTGTAAATACATACTTATAATACATAAAAACACCCAGACACCACACAAATATTCATGTTTGTCACAAATATTTGTGCTCAGGTGGGAATCGAACCCCCGACCTCATTGCTGCAGCCGGTAGTTTTACCAATGCGCCACGAGGCCTGTCATGAAATGAATTTAAATATTTTAAATCTTAAATATACATGGCGTATATTTATGATCCCAAGTTGGCAAACTCGCTATAACAGTGACGTGGAGCAAGTCGGCTGTGGCAGGTAAGCGCTGGCAATGCCAGAGCTTTGGCACAAGCTAGGTGCCAGTATAAATATGAAGCCATAAATTTAAATTAAGCGAACCTCATTTAATATAATATTTCAAACGACGTCTGTATGTGTGTATGTTTAGCGAACAAGCAGTTCCAACATTCATGTCTCAATTAAGCCATCCGTAATTTTGGTTTCTGATAACTTAATTATGTTACAGCATTTTTTTTTTAATTGTTACCGGCGGCCGTTGAAATTAATAGTGTAATATCGAATTCAAAATAATACTAAATGATTTTTAATTATTTTCCTTTGAGCCTTCATAATCTTGATCTGAATTGATCTTCATATCCGTGTGCAGAGCGTCATTTAGTCTCGCCTAAAGAGAATAAAGAATAGGAATTTAATTCCTAGGCATTCATTTTTGGTCACACAACCCGAAATGTATTCGAAAAAAATATTGGTAATATTTTTGCCGACACACCAATTAAAGTTATTTCGTTTTCGACATAGATTAGTGATAATAGTAACGATCCATAGTACGAGTATAGCGAAAAACTAACAATGGTTTAAAGTGTGTGATATGGTATAATACAGTGTAAAGACACATTGTGCTACAGCGCAATAGTCATCAATAGATGTCACTATATAGCATTAAACAGATAATATCTAGTTTTGAATAGATGTCGCGCGGTGCAACACACCATTGTACGCTGTGCCGACGCGTTAGAAATACTTTGATGAATTATATATGAATTATATATAATAATGATGATTAGAAATACTTTGAATTGTTTGTTTAGGGTTTAGTCAATGTAACGCCTACTTTTTCCCATAACAATAATTGATAGAAGGAAAAGGTTCTCGGAAAGCTTGCGAATGTTAAAATCTTGTAAATCTTTTTTCTGTGAAAACCCCGCGCGGCTAGTTCTGCATGGGATTCTCTGTTCTGCGACGCTCCCATCTACGGTCCATGCGTACACGAGTCTTCATCGGGACACGTTCCCTGTCCTAACTAGGACCTATCTACTAGGATCCGAAGTAGATAGGTTTTAGACGGAACTACGGGTCCGTCTGTCAGATCAGGGTACCGCGGGAGCAGAGAAAAGCCCCACTGCGGGCGCCGGCGTTCTCAGGCGCTGGCGCTTCGCGGTGTCTCTGACTCTGAGGTTGGACTCGCGGGGTTGTGGTTTAGCTGTAGGGATTGAACAATGTGCGTCTGTACGGTGTTGGGTGGCTGTACGTCTGATCCCGCGCACAGCAAGAGGCTGTGAAACCGGTCGGACAGGGGCTCCTCCGTGGTCTCCAGTCGCGGGTGCAGTGAGTGCGCCTCAAGTGTGAACCAACGGTTAGTTTGCTGAAGGGGACCACATCCCCGGTACTTGCCTGGACAGCAAGTAGCGCGGCTTTCGCTAGTGGCATGTGCCGGTCGACTCTGCTGGGCTTCGGCCCGATGAGCAGCGGCATGGATGTGCAACGTGAGGTGAGCGTGCTATACAGCTCCGATACTGGTAGCCGGCTTATCTGGCGTCCCAAGCATGGATCAAAATGTCAGCTAGCTCTCGGGAGTAGCGCGCGGTCAGCAGGCGTCATTCTGCTACGGAACCCAACCGGACAATGGGGAGTGGAGGAATTCACGGGGTGACTCTCCTTAAGAGTACCACTAGGAGCTATACGCTTGAGGTGGCGGCAAGACCTACCGTCTTTGGTCCCGCACTTTAGCTTCGGTTGGAGTGCGGCCATAGTGGTCGGTGGGTCGCTCACTATAAATAAATCACTGTTAGGACACGTTCCCCGTCCTACAGTGATTTGTTTATAGTGAGCGACCCATCGACCTGAAAAGGTATATGATCACTCACTATGGCCGCACTCCAACCGAAGCAACCAAACTTAACGCAACATGTTAAGTTAAACATTATGTGCCTTTTGGCCAATTTGCACTGGCCGTGGTCATGAGCAGACTGGTGCAGCGCTGTCACGACTCCGTCGATGGGGCATGTAGTGGAAATGTAGTGATGAACAAATCTGATTACCAGAACAAAATGCGGGAATAATTGTGCGATGACAAGGTGTACTACCGGGTATCGTACAACCCTATGGGCAGAGTGACACGCAAAATGCGCACACTCATCTAAGATAACGAGGAAATGTTCACAGAAGACGAACACTGCATACTATACAAGCTTAATACTTGGTTACTACCTAGGTATTATGGTTTGCCGAAAATACATAAATCCAACGTGCCTCTGTGGCCTATGGTGAGTAAGATAGTATCGGCTAATGGCGAAGTACGTTGCAGCCATTAGTAGGAAAATCACCGTATTTTGTGAAGGATTCTCGCTACTTCATCCAGATAATCAAGAACAACAAATTCAAACTGTATGAAATAATGGTGAGGGGATGGCTGACGAGATCTTGTGTGATGGACAAATTGAGCGATAGCGAGATGTTTTTGAATTTTTTGATCTCCTGACTTTGGGAAAGACACGAGATGGACGATATCTTTACTATCGTCAAAGCCAGCAAAGATGAGGTGGATCAATACATTGTACATCGTCTTTCTTAGTCGCTGCCCTTCTTAGACGTTAGGCTAAGTGTGAAATCTGATGGACAAACCCCCAAATACTGATGCGAGGAATTTTATGCGAGGAAATGTATACCTACAGGTCTCGTCACACCATCACCCTCTACACTTGCAATCCGTTGTGACTTCGTTTAAGTATACAGCCCAGAATTTCTGTGACCCTGAAAATTTACAGCAAGAATTTGATAATATTCATGAGGTACTTAGGAACGACGGATGGTTAACAGACGAATCAAACGACCTTCACAAACGACTTGAATGATTCCAAGGAATAATAAAATAATTACACCTCGCTGTAGTTCACCGTCGGTTTGCTATCAAAATAGGCACGTATCGTTAGGCGTACAGATGCGACTAGTGTAGTATGTGACAGTACATCGAAAAAGCATCACCAAGAGATGAGAGTAGAGAAATAAACATTTGCCCTATCGACGGCGTCGTGACGGCGCTGCACCGGCGCTTTACTTGTGGCAACCCAAATGCCAAGCTACTGAAGGTAAATAATATTTGCCGAAACGTGCTGCGTTATTTTCCGTTTATAATATTTTTGTGCATCAGTAGGCTATTGAGAAGCTTGCAAAAAATAACTTTAATTAAAGCACTAATGAATTCTCTCTATGCTCATCATTATGTTCCTGTCCTGTTTGCTGTTTTTCTTTACCACGCTTGCCTATCATTCGCTTCTTTCGCAGCAACACCCTTCCTAGTCATATCATCTATGCTGGTGTATGATATATAATAAATATTTATTTAACACATAAGTACACAGCAAAATTAATAGCAGTTACAAGATTGTTACCTCTGGCCCTCGGCTAAAATCTATGAAAAGTTTTCTTTGAAGGGATCATTGTAAATGGTTAAAAGCACATCAATATATAAATACACTTAGTACTAATAAGGCAGAAATATATAAACATATAACTTTGATAAAAAAAATTAAAACTCACCTATATGATAGTGTAGTCAGTGGTCTGTAGGATTTGTGACTATTGGGATCGGCCATTGGCATTCCCCAATAATCGTCGAGAAACAGTTGCCTTAAAGGATTAGTACCGATCACGTCACCATTTGTCACTATAGCAGGAATATCATCGTGAACGAAATCACCGTTCAAAGTATTTACATAACTTAACACAGCTGTTGCAGTCACCATAGCATAAATGGCAAAATCACTGAATACAGTTTTTGGTGCTCCCTCCTCGCGCACTATTGCCATGGGACGTTTCTTCATTTTTTGCGTTTTAATTCTAATTGTCACATTTCTATATTTACACATTTTTATCTGAAACAAAAGAGTACTTATTATTATTTAGTTTTTTTTCTAAACACCATAACAGAAGTTGTTTTGTGTCAGCATCAAAGAGCTTCGGCTATCCAGTATTCAAGCTACCCACTTCTTATTTAGAAGTCGTGGAATCAATTCAGGGCACCAATGATTTCACGAAATCCATTTCCTTAGTTATGTATATTACATGTTGATGATTGACACCTTTGTGCCTGGTGTATGGTAATAAGTCCCATTTAGGACGTAACGAATTGGCGAGTCGAGGCTTAACAGTCGCCGGCTACCAGCTTCGGGTTTAAAAAGTCATGAAGTTATGTATATATTTATAATTCTCAGTGGCAGTCGGACTAGTTCAAATATTTACAAACTGAATGAGCAAAGTAATAACATTATATTAATAATATGCAAAGAGTATGGTACATATACCCAAAGTTGAGTTATTTACAGACTTGTACATCAGAATTTCATCACGAACAAAACCACGAAATACCATTCATTTCTCCGCATGGTTTCAACGGTAATCTAAATAACTATTTTTCAATATAGCTCTGGCAATATTGCCGAGTTATGAATTTTCCTCTCTCCTACTCACAGTGGGACGTGCCTAAAATATTATATTATAAGGAAAAAATCCGACCGCAGTATTGGAAAAGTAGTACTAAATAAAAATAATTCAAGTACCGACGATGTGTTGAACATAATTCTTGTGCTTTCTAAAATATTGACTTTTTAACAGTGGCTGTACAGCAAAATGGGCTGGTTCAATTGTTGTAATGTCACGACATGTTCAAAGGTCGCCGTAAAGTGACTCATGCCGCGTTTCGTTCCGAGAAAAATATATCTGGAGGCCCAAAACATACATACATAACACGCACACCTAACACCTGGAATGCAATCTCGCTTTTATATGATACATCTGCTCGGTCAATCTTCCAAAACATTCAGACAGACAATCAGCTTATGATACTTTTATTATGTGAAAATAATTAAAATCTATTGTCTCATATGATAGACGAAACTAAATCTTTTGAAATAGCGGACCGATAGATGAAGTTAGCATAATAATACGATTTCATTAGGAGCACCATCATAAAAATCAAATCTAGGTAGGAAGAGATCCTGACGCACTCTATTCGAGTAGAAATATTATCGCTCGAAATACGCTCGTAACGTAAGGAATGCAATTACAAAAAGACGAATTTTATTTACCAAATATCAGGTAATATAAGGTAATTTTACAACGTTTACAAATAAAGTTCTAAATCAAATTTTGAAAGTTATCACTTTTTCTTTACTACATTATATAAAAATTAAACATTTACGGAAAGAATTTATAGAGAGCGGTGACGAATGCTAATCTCTTATATATGAATTGCTGTGCGTTAGTCTCGATAAAACTCGACTATGGCTGAAACGATGTGGTTAATTTTGTAAACGGTGAGAATATATGGAAAAAATGCAAGTAAAATACCAAAAACGACAATTTAATTTGCAAATAATACATAAGAACACTTGATTAGTATAAAATAAATATTGACATTATATAATTATTAAAATTTCAATCAAATGACAAAATTTCTTGTGTGATGTCGCTGTGATATTTTTAAAATGTTAGAACAACTTAACACTAACATAACTTCATGTTTACGTCCCAAATGGACGCGTCCTCTGGATTCAGAAGCGGGGTGCTCAGCCACTACACCACCGAGACTTATAATATTATACTTATAATTATTCTAATATTAATAACCAACATATAAGGCAAACATATAGCAATTGATTTATACAAGGCAGAAGTTGAAAACCATTGTGGGACATTATACTGTAAATGTAACGAAACTCTTGCTCAGTATAATTAAAAACCTGTTAAAACGATACTGTGCAGAGTAAGCGTTTTGTAAAATTTAAATATAAGACAATTTAAATATATACAATACAAAAGCCGATAAATGTAGGAGTCGGGGATGGCCAAAACACACATTCTATGACCAAATAGAACGTGTTCTAAAGGAAGGTGATCTTAGGAGGCTCAAAAATTGACGCGCTTGCGTGAAAGTCAACAAACCGAGTGAAGCGTGTAAGAATCATGCCTTATGGCGCTCTGTTCTCGCTGCCTACCCCGCAAGGGATTTAGTGTGAACATAATAAACATAATAACTTCACGTGTTTTCGTTCATTTAGCGTGAAGTTATTTATGTATGTAAATATAAGAAAAAAAATCATTTAATGGGGTCATAAAAGTGAGCTTATTTATTTTAGTAATACGTTTTTTGAGTTTTGCTTTCTATACCTTTTTTATTAATATTATAAATGGGAAGATTTGTGAGATTTTGCCCTTCCACCGTAAAAAAATAATAATACATAATTACGGTTTCATTGTGAAGCCACATGACTGGTCTGCTATAGCAAAGTAAGGTGATACAATATTTCAGTGAGTACAAAAAAGTTAATTTTAAATTTTAAATTAAACATATATATATATATTACAGGGCAGACATATTAATAATACTAATAATTTTAATAATTTGAAGGCCTAGGCAGTATGGTCCACGAATACAATATCAATATAAAAATAGTCATAAATGTTTTTCATATTAAAATTACGAAATCAGAGGGAAATAATGATCAGGATTCTAGCTTGAGAACTACACTCCATACATTTTTCATTACGGCCTATGGCTCGGCCATAGAAATTATAAAAGCCAGAACTAGTCAAATATTTATCCATATCAATCACAATATCAAATACCGAAGCAAAAACCGAACCGAATAACAAAAATCATACGTTGAAAAAAAAAATATATATGACAAAGGTTAAAAAACACAAAACGAGACCGATGCCAATATTCTGGTGCATGTCAATGTTGTACAAACAAATTGAAAATCGTAAAAATTAATACACGAACGACAATGAATGTCGTCCCGTGAATGACGATTCCCACGTCGCTGGTATAGAGGCAGGTACAACCATCCCGTAGTTACCGTACATGCTTATGAATTTAATTTAGAAGCCAACTTTATAGTCTTTACGTGACTGACATAAAAGGCACCGACATCTGTGTACTGCGGCGAAGTTGAAGTCATGAAAAAAAAATACCGACGCAATAAATATAAGCCTTTATAGCTGAAATTAGGTTGTGTCGTAACATAGATATATGCATCAAAACTAAGTACGGATCATTTCTTACCAAAACACCATTATATATATATATATATATATACATATATTAGTGGTGCCTATCGTGTAAATAAAAAGAGATGATTATCACCACTAGTCACTAAATTGTTCCGAAGGATTTCAACTTGAAACGTTAATTTTTTTTTATGTAATAGGAGGGCAAAAGATCCGGCTTGTCACCTGAAGGTAAGCAAGCAACGCCACCCATGGACACCAGCAACACATATAGTGTTACTGTTGCGTTGCCAACCTTTAAGGGATAGGGGATAGGGGATAGGGAAGAATGGGGAAGGGGGTGAGCCTCCGGGTACCTCTCTCATCGAACGAAACGCGCCATGAGCCACTTTACGTCGATCTTCTGAGAGATCGTGGTATTTCACCGGTCGAGCTGACCCATTCATGCAGCGAACTGCTTGGCTCTACCACTGTTAAAATCTTATTAATTAATTAAATCTTATTGATTAACTAAGTTATTCACAAAGTAGGCTTACAGTGGACACAGTAGAAGACACTAGTTAAATATATTATATATATTATATGAACGCCTTTTTCTACCTGAAGGTGTAGGCAGTGGCTGTTAAGCCCCAACTCGCCGTTATGCTTACGTGCCAAATGGACTAGTTGGCGAACCTATTGCCATACTGGGCACAAAGTTTTTAGTCATCGATATTTATCACACATAATTTTACATTCATAAATTCATAAGAGCAACAAAACATCTATGTTCTACGCGAACAAAAAAAAATGGAACATTAACACAAGAAAACTGCCTAAAACTTGCGCCGAAATCAGTATAATCTACGTTACAAAGTCTCAAGTAATCCATAGACAAGTATGAATAAGCTTATTAATACGTGACTGGGGGAAAATCGAAGCGTTGCGATCTAGCGCCGCTTTGTTTGAAGAAATCGATGTCATTTCTATTCATACCGCGACATGTCAATAATCTGGTCTAAAACGGAATGAATCATGTCCCGACCGTCTTTATTAACCAAATAGGACATAAATAGCCCCTCGAAGTTTTACAGACTTGTCAGTACTTGCGTTGTCATAAGAACTATTTTATCTGTTCCTAAAGAGAGTGAACGCAGAATCAACATTTTGGTCGCTTTAGTCATCGTAATTTTAATTATAATGATTCTTCTTTATACTATTAATATTTTAGCATAGATTCATAAAACTTAGATTCAAAATTATTTATCACTTCAGTAGAACTTACAAATCGTAATGATATCGTTAATACGTAAATGAACCCGTGTTTAAAAAAGTTTAATTATGTTGATAGACATAAAACAATATCCTAAAATTGCAATAAAACAGAGATATAAAGACAAAAGTGACTATATTATGAATGTCTGAAATTGCCATGAGTAGAGGTTGTCTCATGTCTTCTCATTAAATTTGTCTACTGTGAAATGTAATAACATAGACTATTAACAGTGAACAGTAGTTTTAGTAAAGTAACAGTTTTTTTTTGTAAGTTACATTTAACAGTGGTAGAGCCAAGCAGTTCGCTGCATGAATGGGCCGGCTCGACCGGTGAAATACCACGACCTCTCAGAAGAACAACGTAAAGTGGCCCATGCCGCGTTTCGTTCGGTCAGAGAGGTACCCGGAGGCCCACCCCCCTTCCCCATCCTTTCCTATCCCCTATCCCTTAAAGGTCGGCAACGCAACAGTAACACTATATGTGTTGCTCGTGTCCATGGGCGGCGTTGGTTGCTTACCATCAGGTGACACGCCTGCTCGTTTGCCCTCCTATCCCATAAAAAAAAACATTCATATCGAGCCATTACTAGCCACAAAAACTGAGAAATAATACGAGTCGATTTTGATTTTGCCTAAAAACACAACGATCATGTTCTTTCGGAACAGTGAACAGTGACCACAGTTTTACGAGCACTTGGTCGCATGAAGCGACCAAATGAATGTATTTAGCGATAAGTAAGGGGTTTATTTGTGTCCGGGGATGTATCTCTAGATTACATGGCATAGATATTATGTTTATCGTCGTTAAGAATTTAGATACTTAACACTTAATAGGATTGATGATAATATTCTGATTTTTATGTGTTAGGAAGGCAAACGAGCAGGCGTGTCATCTGATGGTAAGCGACCAGTGCCGCTCATGGAGACCTGCAACAGATATAGTATTACAGTTAAATTGCCGAATGCAAAGGGAGTAGGATAGGAAGGAAGGATAGGGAAGGTTTTTTTTCAGTATTTTTTTTCTAACTTCACGCCTTTTAATGAAAAGTTGGTAACAAATGTTAATTTATTTTAATAGTAGCTTTCGAAAAGGCAATATGTTATGCAAGTTCATGTACCCAGTACGCTTTTACTCTAATACTCAAAAAAGAAGGCAGCGTTAACTGGTACTGTTCTAGAAAATACTTAGTTTACACATACATAACTTCATGCCAAATCCTTTGCGGGATAGGCAGAGAGAACAGAGCGCCATAAGGCACGATTCTTACACGCCTCACTCGCTTCGTTGACTTTCATAACTCTTTTCATGAACGCGCGTCGATTTTTAAGGCTCCTAACATCACCTTCCTCCAGAACACGTTACATTTGCTCATGGAATGTGTAAATTTGGTTATTTGATTGGTTTATTGGAATAGACATCATTAATCTGCCCTTATATTTTTTCCAAACTCATAGTTTTCAGTTGCGTTGAAAAAGCGGCATTTAATTAATGTATATAATAAGTTGTTTTATAATTTACATAAAGCAATGTTTTAAAGCCGTAACCTAATCTAAATAAAAGCTTTGTTGGACCAAAAACGTATAATGAAAGTAAACAAAGTTATCCTCTATAAAGAGCGGGCTCAACGCGGCTCTATTCAATTTACTTCAGATAATCAAATCATTCATTAACATTACAGTCTGTTTCACCATAGCTCCAGATAATGGTATTACAACACCATCAAATCTAATGGTGTACAGGACGCAAACCAGATTACTGGTTCAGATGTTCCTGTCACAAAGTTCAGGATAAATAATATATAGACATAATAATATACATACATAATCCAGATTAATAATAGAAATACTTCTTAGCTTTTTCTACCCGAAGATATAGGCAGCGGAGGCTAAGCCTCGACTAGCTGGATCCTTACATCCCAAATGGAATAGTTGTCAGAACCTATTGCCATTCAAAGGCTTCAAAAGCTACTCGTGGCGATTGCGTCTGTGTTTTCTTGTTCCACGGACGCACTTTCCTCAAGCGCTCGTGTTAAGTAGTTAATTTAAAATAATAAGTTAAATTGTACTTGTTGACTATTTTTAAGTGTCTGTGAAGACCTATGAAAATAAAACTTATTTTGACTTTGACTTTGAAAAGGGCACAATGATCTTAGTCATTTGTATTCCAAAAAGAATTCCGAAAAATCATCGGTTAGAGCTCAGAACTAATTCCAGGACTTCTGAATCAAAAGCTGGGATCTCGACCGCTGGACCATCGAGACACTAGATTATATTACATTTTTATTTTTTATTAATGTTAATTCTTAGATTTGATTAATACAAATTATTATTGAGATCTTATTTTTTACAGTGTAACGAAAAGTATAGTAAAATTTTGGACATCTCACATCCTTAACAAGAAAATTAATAGTAAAAATTAAAGATTATTAAGAATTAAAAAAAAAGCGGCTAGATAGCTTAAACCATTCTAATACATATTTTAACTACTTATCTTTGATAATACCTTTGGCGGAACGAAAAATATTACGCAAGATTGTGGGACCAATAAGAAGAGAGGACGGGGCAAGGAGGCTAAGATACAACCGGGAGATAGAAGAGCTAGTGTCCGAAGCGAACATAGAATAAAATAGAATAGAATATACTTTATTATACGCCATATAAAGAACAAATTACAGTAGATAGTACAAGGTAAATGTAGGCAAGTACAATAGGCGGTCTTATCGCATGCTGCGATCTCTGCCAGACAACCTTTAGGAATCGAACATCATAGGATAAATAATATCCTCACGACTTCGCTGGCTAGGACATTTAAAAATGATGGGAGAGGATGGAGCTGCAAAGAAAGTCTATGATGGCCAACCGTCCGGTGGGGCATCCAAGATATCGCTGCAAGGACAAAATCGCCAAAGTCCTGAAAGAACTGGAAGTGTCCAACTGGTCAGATTTGGTACAGAATAGAGAAGAGTGGCAAATTTTAATGTCGGAACCCAAGATCCATTTCGAGTCGTTGAGCCAGCGAAGTAAGTACTACTTTACTATCTTTGTTTTTTTATGTCTAGGAATAGTACAAAATTCAGTATCCAGTCAAAATTTGGAAAATAGTTTTTTTTAGTAATTATGTTCAATTAAATGTTTATTTAATTTAGAAGTAAAGCCGGAATTATATTTATGTTGCAAAGTTTAGGAGAATTGCTAAATATAGAGTTGATTATTACGCATTTTCGCTTTTAGGGTTCCGTGTCCAAATTATATAATTTGCCCCACGACCTTTATAAAAATGTTAGACATAAAAGGGCAAACTAATATAATATAATAAAAACATCGAGATATTCTTTAAATTGATAAACACTATCTAGTTGCTATTACATATTTCTTTATTTTGTATCGTACGAGATACATAATATATTGATTATTGTAAGTTTAGAATGAAATATTTCATTCTGAACCCAAAATAATCAATATACATATTATGTAACAGTATTAATATGACGGAATAAATACTGAGATAATTGGTTATGTGATGATATGTACTAAAAACGTGCAAGTCCTAGAAGTGAATATCATTTATTTTTATCGTGGAACAAGTGTTTCTGTGAAATATAATACCGCGAAAACAACTAGCATTAAATAAATAAATACAGAAGGAATTAATGTACTTACAATAAGCATTACTTATATATCACTGCATTTAAGTGACAACCTTAAATTACATCCGTCATCACAGGTTGTTTTATATTACAAGTTTTAATAGCCAAATAATAATAGTAACATCTACTTGTTCTACACAATCATTCATTCACTCACTCACTCACACATGTGATGACCACACACTTTTTCGTTATAAAAGTATATAATTTACATATATTTAGTACCAAATTATTTTAAGGGAATGGACCAAATTTTAATACCTATTACATTTTCACTTTTATGTATACACATTTTGATAAAACTTTGCTGTTATAAATATAATATAATTTATACATATATTTAACTTTACTCCTTTCTTTACCCAATGGCGTAGGCAGCGGCTAATGTTTCTCCCTCCCCCATCCTTTCCCATACTACTCCCTTAAAGGTCGGCAACTCAACTCTAACACTATGTGTTGCAGGTGTCCATGGGCGATGCTGGTCGCTTACCCTCAGATTACACGCATGCTCGTTTGCCCTCCTACCTTACATAAAAAAAAAATTCACGTACCAAATGAAATACAGGGCGTAACATATTGTAAAACGTAAGATTCAAATTTTGTCAGTCAGCGATATCAATCACAAATTTCCCGATATTGACAGTATATCTCACTACTGCAACATTTCCGAAAAAAAAATACGTGAAAATATGACGTGTCAAAGCATAATCGTCGCTACTTACGCCTTCAATTACAAAGACGTGAATTTACTAGTCGGAGTGCACGGGGTTAGCAAAATTAAATGAATACTTTCTTCAAATCCCTAACAAAAACATTAAACCTATCCTGATCCAGGAAGTCCTCCCCATTCATCCCCCGGTCGTGAGGGAAAGTTATTCCCTCGTTTATCGGCCACATAAAAACCCTGATAGTTGGACCCTTCCGTACCTCATTACCGTACCACTTTACGACAGCTGGTACGAGTAACAGTACCTATCGGATTAAATAATGCCCCATTTGTGGACGGTGATATTTTTTTTTATGAAATCTCTATTTATACAGGTGAATGTAAATAAATACAGGGGGATCGTGAAGGTCTGTTTTCAAATAGTAACCAGAATATAATCAACAGTAGGTTTTGTCATCAAGAAATTAAATAATGTTTAAATAAAAAAGTGTCGGTGGTCCAGTGGTCGCTTCTGAATCAAGAAGTCGCGGGTTCGAGTCCAGGCTCACACCAATGACTTTTCGAAGTTCTTTTCAGATGTTATGGAAGATGTATATTAACGACTGAAAACTGTGTGCCCAGTATGGCTATAGTTTCGCCACCTATTCCATTTGGGACGTCAACATAACAGCGAGACCAGGCTTAACAGCCGCTGCCTACACGGCGTAAAAAAGCGTAAAATTATGTTAGTTATGTTATGTTCAAATAATATTAAAAAACAGAGATATCAAAATTCTTCGCATACTTTATTTATTTTGTTAATTAATGTATCTTTAATTCATTTTAAATTAACAATAATAATTTTTCTGGAATCACTTTTGACGACATTTTCACTTTGGAATCAATTTATAATTATTAAAATTGCATTAAAATTGTTTGTTGTGAGGCTGAATTTCATGTAAATTTTAGTAATTTTATCAGCATACTTTAATTCATTAAGTTCATGAAACTAAAATAATAAATAATTTGTAACTAAATACAACTAAAATAAAACTACAAAATTAAATCTATACTTATATTATAAAGCGGAAGAGTTTGTTTGTTTGTTTGTTTGTTTGTTTGTTTGTTTGTTTGTTTGAACGCGCTAATCTCAGAAACCACCGGTCCGATTTCAAAAATTCTTTCACTGGTGTATAGTCCATTTATCGAGGAAGGCTTTAGGCTATATTATATTTTCAAATAAATTAGGGATCCTTACTATAAGTCCAATAATGTAACCCAAGGTGTAAGAAAAAGACCCGAAAAAAATCTTACATCGCGAACGCTGCAAAAACTATTGATTATAGAACAAAACAATGTACTACACTTTCACAGAAAATATAATTTCCGACTAAAAAGTCCGCGACGCTATATGTCTAACTATTGTAGTTATCGCACAATAAGTGTTTTTTTTAATTTTTAAAAATAAATATAATGAGGTCGTTTTAAAAGTTCTTTATTTTGTACCTTGGTATTAACTCTCCTTAAAATAAATTACTTCAATATAAAGATAAATTCAATACCTTTCTAGAACTTTTTGAATGATTCAATTCGGACATTTAATTCAAAAGATATCGCGAAATACAAATTGTAAGTATTCGTTTCTTAGGCAAATATTCCGCGCACATATTATATCGGGAGTCCCGCCCGACTCGGTCATGAGCGCCGCTCATAGCTGGCAGGTAATTTTTTTTTTAACTTTCTTAGCCATTTTTTTGTTTCTTTTTGTCCTAATGAGTTTGTAGTATTTAATCGTCTTTTGGGTATATATATACAGCGTGTCCCACAATGGGTATATCAAGCCGCGATGGGTGGATACAGGATGGAATTGCCTATCGGATGGCTATATTTAAAATGTGATAAGTCGAAATTTTAGATCTGAAAAAAAAAAAAAAATTCCTACTGAGTCCGCAAATAATAATATTTGACATGGTCACCCTACTATAAAGACTTTCATTGATATCACATACACACATACACAAGAAATCGTAACATATGGTACAATTTCTTGTGTACCTACACCACGGATATAAAAATTTAGACCTTATTCTGTAGTAGTAGAGCCGATATTGCTAAGTTATGGTGAGATATAAAATAAAAATTTTGTATTTCATTCTGATTAAATAAAATTCATTCATAGTTTAATACATATCTAACCAGATTTTTCGTTTAAGATTTATGGTGAACACTTACCATTTCTCAGTGTGACTACAAAAAAGGTTCAATGTGCTGCTGTCCTCCTCTCGTAACACATAGGTTTACACGCCGCGATACAGATTGTGTGGCACGGCTCAGATACTCCGGTGTTAGAGTACCACAAGCTTCCACAATTTTTTGACGCATATCATTCACAGTTTCACACTGCGTAGCATACACCACACTTTTCAAATATCCCCACAAAAAAAAGTCCATTGGCGTTAAATCGGGCGACCGTGGTGGCCATGGAACAGTTCCAGAACGTCCAATCCACGCATGAAAGCGATCGTCCAGATATTCGCGTACAGAACGAGTGTAATGCGCTGGCGCGCCGTCTTGCTGGAAAATCATGTCGCGGTAAACTAACAAAGGAAGGCCTTCAATTTCTTCCTCCAAGGTGGTCCTCAACATTTCCAAGTAGATTTCACCGTTCAACCGGTCCGGCAAAAATACAGGGCCTATCAATTTGTCACCGATGATACCGGCCCACACATTAATTTTCCACCTGTGCTGAAAATGGCTTTGACGAAAAGCATGTGGATTTTCATGGGACCAGTAGTGCTCGTTGTGGCTATTGGATAGTCCAAAACGAGTAAAGGTAGCCTCATCAGACCATAGAACCCGAGACGAAAACATAGGGTCAGCAGTAACCTGACTACGATACCACTCACAGAATCGCAGTCTCAATAAAAAATCTGCTTCTGTCAGCTGTTGTGTGCGCTGGTAATGGTAAGGATGCTGACTATCTTTTTTTAAAGTTCTCCATACTTTCATTCTAGACACACCTAATACGACAGAGGCTTTTCTAGTACTTCTAGTTGGATCTTCAGCAAAGTGATCCAAAATATTCTGTTCCACACGAGCATCCGCACGGTCACTCGATCGTCCTTCAGAGTTTGGACTGTGGAAAGAACCGTTTGAGTGCAAACGGTTGACCAGCCTCCTGAAGCATGCATAAGAAGGAAGTCTTCGCTGATTCTCCAGCTCTCTTCCATCAATGTAACGTTGTCGATAAAGTTCGCGCGCTGCAGTAAGGATTCCCTCCGATGCACCCACACACATAATCATATCATAGTACTCTGCATTTGAATACTCGGCCATTATAAAATTACGAAATAACGAAAGCACTTTCACTAACTTGACACGGATATATGATACTGACCGATAGAACAAGCGAACAATAATGAAGAGCGTGTAAAAAAATAATCACTAACGAACATTAGTAA
Organism: Euproctis similis; assembly: GCA_905147225.2. Classification (NCBI taxonomy): domain Eukaryota; kingdom Metazoa; phylum Arthropoda; class Insecta; order Lepidoptera; family Erebidae; genus Euproctis; species Euproctis similis. Next base: position 3,118,712 of record LR990113.1, on the reverse strand, counting down.
GGATGTGAAAAAATAATTGATTATTGAAATAATCGATTAAAAATCAACTTCTAAAAGTAAAAAAATCTATTATAATTAGTAATTATTTTTATATGACTAATCGATTAATAACCGATTATTTTATTAATCATTCAATTACATATTACCGACTTTATTTCATCTGCAACGCCCCGATATTAAGTTTGGCCCGGAACGAAAACTGCTAAAGAATACTTTTTCCATAATGTTATTTATTTGTTAACGCCATCAATGACCGCATTCCTTCTATACCTTTGAAACAGTTTAGTTATTTATTTATTCCAATATTCACTAGATGGAGTCGATGAATAATACAATTTTATCAGCCGACATTTGGTTGATATGTTCTCTTTTATTGTATATTTCCAAATTACTAAATATTACATGGATACTCACTCGCTTCGTTAACTTTCATAACTCTTTTCAAGCACGCGCGTCGGTTTTTGAGGCTCCTAACATCACCTTCCTCCAGAACACGTTCTATTTGGTCATGTAATGTGTGTCTTGGCCGTCCTCGACTCCTACATCCATCCGCTTTTACATTGTATATCTGGTCAATCGTGTTAAATGATCGGTCAGTCTTGCATCATCCATCCTTTCTACATGTCCGAACCATCGAACCAACCATGCCCTTTCTTACTTTTACACCGACACTCTCTTTCAAACCAACTTCCTTCCTTACAACCTTGTTTCCTACGCGGTCAGCGAGAGTCACTCCGCAGATTTTGCGCAGTGCCCTCATTTCTACCGCGTTTATTCTACTTTCATGCACACTCTGCCATACCCAGCTCTCGTTTCCATAAGTTAGCGTTGGGATCAGGACTGCATTGTGGATTGCTAGCTGGGCTTTTCTGCTGACGTTTTTTGCGCCCAGGAATCTGGCCAACGCTCCATTTACGCTATTTCCTATCGCCACTCGTTTTTCTACATCCGTGGTGTACCTTCCATCCCTGCTAAAAGCGCATCCAAGATATACAATTTCATTCACCTGTTCCAGCACTACATCATCAATCATTATCCTTGCATCTATTCTGGATTCTTCCCTTTCAAACACCATAACTTTCGTTTTCGTCGCATTCAACTGCAAGCCTTTAATCATGCAATCATCTTTCATAGTAGTGACTAGTGTTTGCAGGTCCGACGGCAATTCGGCCAGAAGCACGGCGTCATCTGCGTAAAGCAAGCAGCTCACAACTAGGTCACCCATTCGCATCACTACATCCATCAGTCTCACTCTCTGGAGACAACTGTCCAGGTATAGGATGAACAGTCGAGCGGACAACACGCAACCCTGTCTGACGCCGATATTGACGTCAAACCAGGGGGACAAGCCGCCGTCAACACGCACACACGCTGTGCAGTCCTCATAAGTGGACTGCACAGCGCGCAGCAGTGCTCCGCTCACCCCGTAGCCCGGGAGTATATCCCACAGATCCTTTCGTAACACTCTGACAAACGCTTTTTCCAGATACACAAAACCGCAGAAAACCTTCCGGTTAACAGCCAGTTGTTTCTCCACGATGTCGCGGAGAGAAAAAATCTCGTGTGATCCCCAGTTTTATTCGAACCCAAAGATGTCTTGGGCCTACCAACTCATAATCTTTCACTCCGGAAGCAAAGTGGGAGGAGAGAATGACTCCAACACCCCCACTAGCACGGACGTCCTGGTCCACTCCGAACCATAGGGCTACCATGCCACCGGGGAGGTCCTCGGTCTCACTCCCCCTTCGCTTTGTCTCCGTCAAACATAAGGCATCCAGGCATCTCTCATTTATTACATCCATCATCTCATTCATCTTTCTGATCATACTACCTCTAACATTCCACGTGCCTATACGGCACTCCCCTCTCCTCGTCCCACCAGGATTGGCGGTGCGTGAAGAGTGGCGGCCTCCTTCGCCGCATGCGTATGCAGCCGCACCAACGGGGGCTAATCGGTGCCCGTCGCTTCCGGGGCACGCCGGAGCAGCCCGTCCGGCTCAGTTTGCTTCGGTCAAGTTTGCGTCCCACTGGGACGGCAGGGGTCGCGACGTGCACGCTCTTGATAAGACCCCCTAAAACTAATTGTACATATTGCCCAAAAATTTAAAAATCCATTAATTTAAATAAATCGATTATTTTCTTAAATAAATACGATTATTAATTAATCGATTTTTTCATTGTAATAAATTAATCGTTTAATCAAAAATCGCTTTATGTTTAGTGTCACATTCCTAAATACTAGTGTCTCTGCCATTTTTAATTTCTTAGGGTACCGTTATACCAAAATACGGAACCTTTATACGATAACTTTTTTTTTTATAATAACTTTAAAAATACTAGTCTCTGTACTACAGAGTCTACTAGATATTTTAATTTCACTCAAATCTCATCCAAAGCAAATTGGAATAGTATTTTAGAAAACCTCTAAATTTTAAGTAATAATACACACAATACCGAATACCGGATTTAACATAACATAACTTCACGCCTTACCCGAAGGTAGGCAGCGGCTGTTAAGCCCCGTCTCGCCCTTATGTTTACGTCCCAAATGGAATAGGTGGCGAACCTATTGCCATACCGGGCACAAAGTTTTCAGACATCGATATTTATCACACTTAACTTCCGCAAACGATTTTAAAAAGTCATTGGTGTGAGCCAGTGTCAGGATTTGAACCCGGACCTCTGGATCAGAAGCCTTGTGCTCTCACATTGGACCACCGAGACTCCTAGGATTTACCTACGTAATACTTTTTAAGCTTTCACGTGTTATGCAACATAATGATAATAATAATATACTTTATTAATTTGCGTTGGTACATTAAAATTATACGGACCCATAATAAATAATACATATTAATATTTCAAAATATTTCACTGTAAATTTAGAAATGCCGACAAATTCTTTTTATAAATGCCGCCTGATGAGTTCAAGGTTATTTTGTGCGAGCCGAAAGGCAGGCGGCAATTTTCAAAGAAAGTTTCGGGCGCGTGTAACAGGTCACAGCACGTGTAAGAGGTGCACACATATACACAGCACATATACACATGACCTACAAATGAATCATTAAGTAGGGTTCACAGTTTTTTGTGTAACTTCACGCCTCAAATACATGAGAGTGTAGGCAGGGAATACTATTTACTGATTATGTTTCATGGTAATTTTATATGATTTCTTATTGCGAACCGAATACAGATAGCTTTTTTTGTGTAACTTCACGCCTCAAATACATGAGAGTGTAAGCACTGAAAACTATTTACTGATTATGTTTCATGGTAATTCCATGTGGTTTCTTAAACAGATCAGAATGTAGTCAGCTTAATATTTTTTTGTAACTTCACGCCCCAAATACATGCGGGTGTAGGCAGCGAAAATTACTTATTGATTATGTTTCATGGTAATTTTATATGATTTCTTATTGCGAACCGAATACAGATAGCTTTTTTTGTGTAACTTCACGCCTCAAATACATGAGAGTGTAGACAGGGAAAACTATTTACTGATTATGTTTCATGGTAATTCCATATGATTTCTTAAACAGATCAGAATGTAGTCAGCTTAATATTTTTTTGTAACTTCACGCCCCAAATACATGCGGGTGTAGGCAGCGAAAATTACTTATTGATTATGTTTCATGGTAATTTTATATGATTTCTTATTGCGAACCGAATACAGATAGCTTTTTTTTGTGTAACTTCACGCCTCAAATACATGAGAGTGTAAGCAGTGAATACTATTTACTGATTATGTTTCATGGTAATTCCATGTGGTTTCTTAAACAGATCAGAATGTAGTCAGCTTAATATTTTTTTGTAACTTCACGCCCCAAATACATGCGGGTGTAGGCAGCGAAAATTACTTATTGATTATGTTTCATGGTAATTTTATATGATTTCTTATTGCGGACCGAATACAGATAGCCTTTTTTTGTGTAACTTCACGCCTCAAATACATGAGAGTGTAGGCAGGGAAAACTATTTACTGATTATGTTTCATGGTAATTCCATATGATTTCTTAAACAGATCAGAATGTAGTCAGCTTAAATTTTTTTGTAACTTCACGCCCCAAATACATGCGGGTGTAGGCAGCGAAAATTACTTATTGATTATGTTTCATAGTAATTTTATAAGATTTCTTAATGCGAACCGAATACAGATAGCTTTTTTTGTGTAACTTCACGCCGCAAATACATGAGAGTGTAGACAGGGAAAACTATTTACTAATTATGTTTCATGGTAATTCCATGTGGTTTCTTAAAGAATGATTAGAAAGAAGATCAGAATGTAGTCAGCTTAAATTTTTTTTGTAACTTCACATAATTATTAAAAATTAGAGATGACAACCCTATTGATGATCGAAATGGAAAAATGAATGAAATACTTTAGGCGAGTAGTCACAATGAACTCAGTTGTCGTAGGTCATAAGTAGGGTGATCATGGTTCATATTTCTGCGGGATAATTTTTGTAAAAAAAGTTAAAAAAAAATTTTTTTGCCTTTTTTTACTTTCTATAGGATATCTAGATTTCAAAGCATGTCTAGATTCTAGATATAAGTGGTTAGAATAGGGTCTGTGAAGCACCCTGTATATATATATATTGTTATTTTGTAACAATTAATAGGTGATGTGAATATGTAACATCTGTGACCCCGTGTCTACTAAGACACATATTTTAGAATTTGATCTATTTAAGAGTATAATAAACGGGAAATAACGCGACACGTTTAGGTAAATAAATAATTACTTTTATTATTAGCTTGACGTTTCGTCCTGGTTGCACTAGCCGTAGTCACAAGCAGACAGATAATTTGTTTACCTAAATGTTTCGCGTTATTTTCCGTTCATTATATTTATGTAATATGCAACGCGAATATTAAAATAAAAAAATATTTTCATACTTAAGTAACCAAAGTCATGGGTCAAAGCTAGAGTTAGTTTACAGTTAGTTCTTCACGCAGATATTATAATGTTATCTATAATTCTTTACCACATAGAGTTGCCCATCTACATTTACCTTTTTAATACCATGATCTCTTTTAAAATGTAGTGAATTTATTTTGATAAGAGTAATACTAAGGTGCCAAATCGACATCATTTAAATTATAAAAAAAAACACTTACTGTGAGTAAGACATACTGGTAAGAACATGTGGTAACCAGGTTTTTTTTAAATCGACGACAATGACCAATTATAAAAAAAGTTTCAAGTAGTAGATACTAAAAAAAAACTAAAGATTGACAAAAAACTTCTGACAAAGTCCCTGGTATTGCTATTGATTGAAATTGATAATTTTTTTTTTATGGGATAGAAGGGCAAAGCGTGTCACCTGATGGTAAGCAACCTGCGCGGCCCATGGACACCGGGAACACTTTTAGTGTTACCGTTGCGTTGCCGACCTTTAAGGGAGAAGGATGGGAAAGGGAGGTGGACCTCCGGGTACCTCTCTCACCGAACGAAATGCAGCATGAGCCACTTTTCGTCGATCTTCTGAGAGGTGGTGGTATTTCACCGGTTGAGCCGGCCCATTCATGCAGTTAACTGCTTATTATTTTCCTCATATCTAGGTTGTTAGTCGCTAATATCAACAGCTAAGCAAGTAAGGTGTGTAATAATCGTGTCTTATGGCGCTTTGTACTCTCTACCTACCCCGCAAGGGATCTGGCGTCAAGTTATGTATGTATCAGGAACTTGAATTGAAAAAAAATTTGTGTTAGTTCATTTATGAGGAAAGCTTTGGGATATTAATATGATCGCGGCAATAATCTTTTTAGTGAAAAATGTATCAAATATGGCGGTACGAAGTTCGCGCGGTCTGCTAGTCTTTAATACGATTAAATTGGACACCTTGTATAGTCAGACCTGGAGTAAGCTGGAAGGGACACCAATCTAATAAAAGTGTCGGTGACCCTCAGCTAATAGAATCAATTCTTACAAATTTTGACACCTGTGGGTAACACTGCGTCATAGGACATTTAATACTAATAATATCTTTACATCTACTAACTAAAGATGCAAAAAAATGCAATAATAATAATTTATTAAACTTAAGTCTCGGTGGCGCAGTGGGCGAGCGCACGGCTTCTGATCCAGAGGTCCGGGGTTCGATTCCAGATACTGGCTCACACCAATGACTTTTCGAAATTGTTTTCGGAAGTTATGTGTGATAAATACCAATGATTGACAAACTTTGTGCCCGGTATGGCAATAGGTTCGCCGCCTATTCCATTTGGGACGTAAACATAACGGCGAGACGAGGCTTAACAGCCGCTGCCTACACCTTCGGGTAACAAAAGGCGTGAAGTTATGTTATGTTATGTTATTAAACTGATACTACTGATATACTGATATATTTACAACGCTCGTATGAACTTATTTCGTATTAGAAGTATCTAAAAACAAACTGATCTATCAGTTCGTCTTGTCTCTGAAAATTTTATGGTATTGTAGAAGAAAACATAACATTCACTTCACGCCTTTTCTACCCGAAGGTGTCGTGAAGGTAGCGGTTGTTAAAACCTCGATTCGCTGTTATGTTTAGGTGACGAACCTATTGCCATACACTAAGCACGAACGTTTCGGCCATCGATATTTATCACACATAACATCCGAAAATAATTTCTATTAGTCATTGGTGTGAGCCAAGATTTGGAGCCACAGCTTCTTGGTTCAGAAGCAGGGTTGTAAGCGACGCAACGTTCACTTTTAACTGCGTGCCGCCTACAGGGGTGCTCGACCACTGGACCACCGAAACTATTATTGCAATACTGGATTGTAATTGTAATTTTGGATTGTAGAAATAAAAAAAATAGAAACTTCTATTGGCGTATTCTAGTTACAAGGAATAGTGATGCGAGAACATAAAAAAGGAAGTAAGTACGTCGGCCACAAATTGAGGCTCCAGTTTTTGACGTCCGTTGAAAAGTGCGTGCTCAGCGCACGTTTATAAAACAAGGAAACACTTAACTCGACCGCCATTACACCGTTATACCTGCGCTTTGAAAGCTCGCATCTAATATAACATAATGTCTATATGACATAATACGAAACACTTATGTTGGATAAAACTTCACTTGACTATAGACTAAGTATAATAATGGCATGAATGGAGCGGTACAGTGATTCATGCCGTGTTTCGCTCGGTGAGAGGGGTACCCGGAGGCCCCCTTCCGATCCTTTCCTGGCTTACTCCCTTAAAGGTAGGCAACGAAATTGTAACACTAGATGTTGTAGTTATCCGTGGGCGGCGTTGGTCACTTACCATCAGGTGAAACGCCTGCTCGTTTGCCCTCCTATCTCAGAAAAAAATACTTTCATTATTTGTTAAGTTTTATTTTTACACATTACATTATAATATTTTGTTTATATGTATTTAACAACTGTAGTGGTGTGTAAAGAATCTCAGCTACGTTAAAATTATCTAACAGAGGTAGAACGACGCTGGTCATTGCAATGATAGGCCGGTTCGATTGGAGAAATATGATCTTAGAAAATCGACTTAAAGTGGCTTAAGCCACTTTCCGTTCGTAGTGAGAGAGATCCCTGAAAGACCACGCCCTCTATCATTTTCCCAACAGCCTTCCTATCCCACCATGAGATGCGGATATATAATTGTGACCATTTCGGTGGTTATGCAACACACATATCCATGGCTTAACACCAGGTGACTCGCTTGCTTATCCTCCTCCTCTTTTCATAAAAAGAAGATATAAATAGAGAATAAAGGACCAATTCAATTGAACACACAATATTTAAACATTGACTAGTTATGTAAGATTTCAATGTAACCATATTTAGTTTACTTCCTATTACACCAAGTTTTGCATTTTCGAAAATATGAAACATCCCCAACCAAAGGTTATTCCATTTTATAAAATAACAAATACAATTTAATAATAAGGTTTTTGTTTTTGTTGGAATAGCTGGAAATTTCAACAAAAACCGCGTTGCATACCGCAAGTGCATTTGGTTGGGTGGTGATTTATTACAAATGTTGGACATCTTGAATAAAATATCACACATGTGCTGCCAGAGAGCGCTTATATCATCATTACATAGTACACACAACGTCGCTTTTCGCTGTCTGTCTACTTCTATGCTTATATCTTTGAAACTATGCAACGGATTTGGATGTATTTTTTTAATAGATAGTGGGTATCAACGGGGTGGTTTGTATCTATAATTCATGTATAATGTAGTAAGAAAAGATAGTTTTTGAGATGTAGCACTTTAGTTGCAAACTTTGGCTGAACTGTTGAGTTGAGTATTGAGTTGAACTATTGACTATTGAGGCTCCTAACTAACATCTCCTTCCTCCAGAACACGTTCTATTAGGTTATGGAATGGGTGTCTCGGCCGTCCTCGACACCTACATCCATCCGTATTTGGATTATATATCTGCTAAGTAATTCTTGCATCATCCATTCTTTCTATATGCATTTCATCCAGCAATCATCTTTTTATTTTGGTGACTAGTATTTGCAAGATCTCACTCTTTGGAGACAACTGACCATGCTAACAGCACGCAACGCCAATATTGACATTAGTTATTATAATATTATTACGAAAAGATCTGTGGGATATAGTTCCGGGCTGCACACGGAATTATATCTTTTCGTAACACCCTGTCAAACGCCTTCTCCAGTCTTCCGCTACGGTAACAACTGAGCCCCCTACAACAGTCCGTTAGATATCACTCTGATTCTCCTTTCAATTGTTCCCATACTTTACATTTTCACTGCGCAGCTGATCGAACTAATGGCCCTGTAACTGGTACACTGCATACCTAATCCCTTACCACTATACAAAGGCACGATGACAGTACGCCTCCAGTTGATGAGAACCTTACCGGGCCTCCAGTTTTGCTCAAGATCAGGGAAGCGTCCAGGACACAGGTTCCACCGTGTTTGATCATACCAGCTGCCTGACCATTTTTGGTACTTCGTATCGACCATTCTATCTCTTCCATAGTAATTTCTTCGTCAGAAGTCGTAGACTCACTCACGGCGCTCACATCTAGGTCATACTCGTACATTTGCCCAAAATACTCACTCCACCACTCCAATATATCGTTTGGGTTTGCTAGAATGTCACCAAGCCTTAGACATAATTTTGTCCATTTTAGATGTTGACGAAGAACCCTGAGACTTTCTAACTCCCTTCCGGAAAAGTTTATTATTCGCCTTGAACTTCTCCGTCAACCTCACTTCTTTATTTGCAACTAATCTTTCAAGTTTCTCGTTTACTAATGCCTTGGTGACATTTCTGCAGCGGCAGTAGATCACATATTTCTTCTCTGTCATACTATAAGTCTGATTCAAACTTGAGGCAAAATCCAATCAGGCTTTTTTTTCTTTCGACGCTGGATTTAACAACCGCGTCCCACCAGGGATCACTTCTCAGAATCTTATGCCTCTTTGCACAACTACATTCTTCTTATGTACTATCCGCTATACTTTCTTTCATTCTTTCCCAGCATTCTTCAATATTCGGAGACGACTATCCACCTGAATCAGATCAATCATACTCTTTTGTTCATTCCATCTCCACGTATGCGTGAAAATATGACGGATCCATGTGTTAGACACTGGAAGGTTTCGTTTCAAGCACACTTCCGAGATCGGCTTAGCAGCATAATTCACTCTCTTGTCGTTTTTCGGACTAAGGACAGCCTCCAGGCCATCTTCCTTGATTCATCCATTAAGATCACCACACAGAATCATCACCCTCACTCCCATAATTGTAATTTACTTTCTTTTAAATAGGTACTGGACAAAATACTGGCAATCATGTTAGTGAAATTTTCTTATTTGTTTTACCGTGTGTGCTGTGGCAACACAATAAACATAAACATAACTTCACGCCTTTTGTTACCCGAAGGTGTAGGCAGCGGCTGTTAAGCCTCGTCTCGCCGTTATGTTTACGTCCCAAATGGAATAGGTGGCGAACCTATTGCCATACCGGGCACAAAGTTTGTCAGTCATCGGTATTTATCACACATAACTTCCGAAAACAATTTCGAAAAATCATTGGTGTGAGCCAGTGTCTGGAATCGAACTCCGGACCTCTGGATCAGAGGCCGTGCGCTCGCCCACTGCGCCACCGAGACTTGACAACACAATAATATTGTTAATATCACTTATGTATAAATATTGGTCCTATATACATAAATCGTTTACATTATATGTATTACACACACACACACATATATTTAAATAACTTTACCCCAAGTCCCTTGCTGGGTAAAGAACAGAGCACCACAAGGCACGATTCTTTCATTTTTCCATTTTTCTCACTCACTGTAAAAACTGTAAGATAAGATTTCTTGTACCCATACGCACTTGGCCAGTTTATGCATTGTATGCATTGTATTGTGTATATGCATTGAAAAAAAATACCTAAGAAAGTAAAGTTCTTGTCTCTCTCTGTAAGTAAAATACAATAAATAAAGTAATATAACATAGAATAAATATACCAACAAAGCTCACATAGTAAAATACATAATAATTTTGACACTATTAATTTAGAAATTTAATACATACTTCGGAATCCATCTAATGATTAAATTTTAACCTAAAACAATGAAAGCCACTATACTTGAGTAGACTTTAATAAATTAGTTAGGTATTTCATTTTAATTAATTTAATTAGTGCCGTTTTGAATATTTCCATAATAAATACAATCATTCGAGATAATAATAGATAATTAAATATAGTGGGGGGCGTTAGATTTATACCTGAGAATCCCGAGCTAGTCAATGAATTTTCATACAGATTTTTGCGATGTTTTTCTAAGACCGCATAGAAGGATTCTGCAAGGGTCAAGCAGTTTTTATTTCTTGCGGTACTGCGCCAACAGGAGTATTTTTATAATAACTTGAAAAAAAAAAGTTAAACCGACTTCTAGAAACGTAAACCACAAAATCTTCATAACTAAAAAGCGATACATAAAGAAACTTACTAATTTGTATACTTATTACAATATAAAAAACGTAATACTTTTATAAAGTAATCTTTAACTATTATTAATATTTACAAATGTCACTCATTATCGAAGTCGGTGCAACACAACAACGTTACCTGGACTTGCACCGACTCCAAAAATAAGTGACATTTGTAAATATTAATAATAGTTAAATATTACTTTTTAAAAGTATTGCAGAAAAAAAACCATTTTTTCAGTATTGTGTCCTAACTGCTAACCGTTTAAGTATTCCGTAGCTTCATCATCAGCACAGCAGTATCAGATATGGTAGGTATATCAGGTATGGTATATATAGTATCAGGATTTAAGCTTATCTCCCAAGCAACACGTCAGCCCTACATTCTACCAAGTAGTTTCTATCGAAAAATTGAAGTGCTGTCGTCAAACTCCTAACCGTTGAGGAGTTCGGTAGCTTCTTCATCAGCACAGCAGCATCACATGTGGGCACCATAAAGAATATCCCTAATACATCACTATTACGTAACAAAAACACCATACTTGCATACGATTTTCGGAGGTTGCCTTCAATTTCTCCTGGTTTCCATCATCAGATCCTGACCTGGTGAAAATGGGACCATCTCGAAAGTAAACACAATCGATCAAAAAAAATTTTTGAAATCCGTCCATAATTGACGAAAATATCGGCGAACAGACATAAAAAAAAATAAAAATATAAATACAGACGAATTGAGACCCTACTTCTTTTTTCGAAGTCGGCTAAAAAATATAATGAATTACAAAGAAAAAAAAATCCGATGTGATTAAAACCAAAGAAATGGTGTAGATTTCCATTTACTTAATGTGCTCTTTCTGTTTCGAACAATTAACTTTTTTAGTTTCGTTTCGTCTCGAGTGACATAAAAAAACCAGCCAAGTGCAGGTGAAACTCGATCCGAAGTTTCCTGTATATCCTCAATCGACGCGCGTGCATGAAAAGAGTTATGTAAGTCAACGAAGCGAGTGAAGTCTGTAAGAATCGTGCCTTATGGCGCTTCGGTCTCTCTGCCTATCCCGCAAGGGATTTGGCGGGAAGTAATGTATGTATGTAATTAATTATATTTAGAAAATTAAATTCATGATAGCCATAATTTAGTCTTTAGAAAAAACTCGCGGACTATAGCGAAAACTAGAAGCTCTAAACTAATTAGGTCAATCACATTAATATTTGACTTGTTAATTGATCCCTCGATTTCTGTGTAGAAGGTTGTATTACTGGCTAGGTCACGACCTCTAAGTACTATGTTTAATATAAACATATTTAATATAAACATTGTTTATATACCTTCATTTACAGGTACTTATCGTCTAGCTACTGTTTAAATATCTCCACAATATAATAATTATGCTTGAGAATTGAACACTACAGATGAGCAGATAATTTTGTCTCATGAATATGAAGTTAGATTGGACAAATAAGATTGTCTACTCCCAATTAACAGTAATCTTTAACTTGGAACACTAACTCAAATAATACTTTCCCCCAGTACCCAAAATACTAGAGAAACATCTACACATTCGCGTAATTTACTATCTTACAGCGGCCGCAATCTCGCTGGGACCATTACACACAACTCCTAATTAGTGGTACACGTACTCAGTACGTACCAGTTTACGAAAATGTTTGAGACACTTTTCCAATTCTGTCAAATGCTACTAGAAATTACGCACTGAGTATTGTACCTACGTCTGCGCTCTTGGTTCTTGCGTTTTGTAAAAAAAAAAATATGTGCCGCCGCCGGACGCGTGTTGTGATAATTATTTTGAATGAAATTATTTCTTCCCATTCATTCCTATTTTATGCGAAGATTCTTCTCAAATTCAAATTAACTGTATACATTGGACAATACAAAAATAAAATAAATGTCTCGTATGTCTGCATCAAGATGCCCGATGTTAGGTAGTCGGTGAAGTAAATAAGTTTTAAATTTACTAGCCTAACGCACTTTAGGGAGCATGAATAGGCCGGTTCGACTGGAGATATACCTGGATTACATCAAGGTGGCTCATGTCTTCTGAGAAGTATCCGGAGGAACATCAACTTCACTCTGTCCTTCTCTGTATCCTTGTCCTTAGTCGCACATCTTGTTTAAAGACCGGTCAGTTAAATCCTGTTCGTATAATGCATATTCGTTTCAAAATAAACAAACGAAGCATGGCGGCGGTGTTATGGATCGTAAATTCCTCTCTTTTATTACTTGGTAAACGGAAAAAATAATATCTTAGCACTGCCTTAGAGAAAATAGGTAGTAGTAAATAAAACGTCATGTAAAGGTAATTAAATTTAGGGCTGGAGCTGTTTACGTTTCTGAGTGTTATGTACGTTAGTCTCAGGTTTAGTGTGCACTAGCCGCAACGCCTGGCTTACTTTGTTTCTATACTTAATTTTTTATTACATTTGAATAGGTATATTTACATACCATACATAATATTATGTTAATTATACATACATACATAATTTCAAGCCAAATCCCTAGCGGGGTAGGCAAAGGGAACAGAGCGCCACAGGCACGATTAAATTATAATTAATTATAATTTAATTATATGTAAATTAATAGGGAATTGTTGTGGGTTTAGATGTTAAATAGTTACTATTTATAATTGGATGTGATCATGTTCCTGCTCTAAGGATACAGCGTGCTGATGACGTAGGTACTAATTATTATGTATATGTAGTCTGTATATATGTATACACAGACTACACTGACATAGGTACTAATGATTATGTGATCATTAGTACCTACGCCATCAGCACGCTACCGGAGGCATAACATATACAAGTAGGCTATATGTACATAATGAGTACAGGTAATAGAAAAAAGTTAACCATCTCCTTTGCAAGGTATCTAGTAGTATCTACTGTGAGCTTTTATATTTTTATTTATTAAATACTTATCCTTAGAATCACTATAACCACGACATCTCTGAATATTATGTAAAGTGGTTTATGCCAATTCATTCGGTCAAAGAGATATCTTGGGGAGCAGCCACGCTCGTTTCCATGCGCCTTTCGGCTCATTAAAGACCAGTAAAGTAACTGAAACACTGCTATGTAGCGGAGATAGTTGCTTACCATCATGTGACCGTAAACCCCTTATCCCATAAAAAATACTAGTTCTGAATATCCGTTCAATGAAAATCCGTTTAATTACATTATTAGCTACCACGAGCTGTATACAAATGATGGCATCATTTTCAAAATTAAATATCACTCTGTAACAAGAGCTAGATTAACGCAATATATGAACACACATACATACACGTTATATATATATATATGTAAACATTTTTCATTTGGTCCCACAGTTAAAATTACGGCTAAGCACTAGACATTTTCCTCTCCGGAGTATTTAGTAGGGATCATAAATCTGCGGCTGGAATGTTGGTCGACCCTTCTCCTGCCGAGGTGATAATGCCACCTAAGTAAACGATAGAGCCTGCATTCACTATGTGTGCGTAATTTGTATAGGGTAAAAACACCTATTATCAGTACTCTACACTAATTATATTGACATATTAATTTATTGTATTTACATAGAAGTATTTCTAAAATTTTGGTTGCATACAATAGTTATTATTTGTAACAGGCACTAGCTGACTAAATAAGTAAATTATGGATTAAGTAATTTTTCTTTACTACATCATACATGCATTATAGCCAAAAACCACCCCGTTGACACCCTCTATCAATTAAAAGAAACCGCATCGAAATACGATGCGTAGTTTTAAAGTTGCAAGGGGACAAACGGCGGAAAGGGACTTTATTTTATACTATGTAATGATTATGAGACACTAAACTTTTTGCTGTTAATCTAAATTAAGGAAGTGACAACACGGAAGTTTTATAATGTTTTTATACTCGTAGTATTTAAAAAATATATTACGTACTTACTTTGACGTATAATATATGTCAAAACCAGTAAGTAATTATTTACTATCTATTTGCTATAACGCATAACCATACTGTAGTAGATTTAATTTCGGCTAAGAATTTTTTTTCCTGATCCATAATTAGGTCCATAGTTGGGTGGGTTACCCTATTTGAGTGTATAAACGGCACTTTCATTAGTGTGAGTGGTATTTGCTAGAGTATTGTAATCAGAGTAAGTAATAAAAAAATAGTTTTTCACGAAACTCCGCTCGCGTTTAATTTCCTTCCTACGGCGCATAAAGAAATAATTATTATTACAAAAAATATAACAACAACCAAACAACGATTTTAAGCAATCAACAAATTGTAAACGCCAATAAATGGTGATAAATATCAATAAATCTACCCCTTTTACATGGGGCGAGATAGCTCGATTGGATTGTCGTGATATGTTAATCTAATATAATGATAACCATTGCCTCAGTTTCGATGATTGCTGCAATGGGTATAAAAATATCTAAAAGTGTAAAAATATACTCAATATCACTAACAAAAAATAAAAAAGATTATGCTTGCATAACACGACCAAAGTCACAAACCGAAGTAAGTTTGAAACATAAACGAATATTGTAAGGAAATGTGCTCCATAGTCGACCTCCTTTGGGTTTTCAAACTAGACTCGAACAAAACAAAGTTTTCAACTTCTGGTTGCTGCAAGACTTTATTTTTTATTATTTCAACAATTGACTCAAGTTTTAATTGTTATATTAAAAGAATATATAATGAGGATGTCAATTATTTATTTAAAAGTTAATATTTATTTATATTTTATACAGGCTGTCCAAATTGTTAGACATTACAAGATAGTGCGTTGAGTCCTTCCGCGCTAAAGAAGTGACACTTGGTGACATACATACATTTATAACAATTTGTGCATTGGTAAGACTACTGACTGTGGAATCGAGATTGGCCAGTTCTATTCCTACCTCAGCAAAAATATTTATGTGAGTCTAGTTAGAATCTGATAGAATAACTAAAACTTTAACTTACTAGAACTAGAGGTCTTGGTGATCTAGTGGTAGAGCACACGGCTTCTGACCCAGAGGTCCGGGTTCAAATCCTGACACTGGCTCACACCAATGACTTTTCGAAATTGTTTTCGGAAGTTAAGTGTAATAAATATCGATGACTGAAAACTTTGTGCCTGGTATGGCAATAGGTTTGCCACCTATTCCATTTGGGACGTAAACATAACGGCGAAACGAAGTTTAACAGCCGCTGCCTACAGCGTCGGGTAACAAAAGGCGTGAAGTTATGTTATGTTATAAATTAATTTCACGCCTTTTTCTACCCGAAGGTGTAGGCAGTGGTTATAAGCCATTAAGCGGTTTAGGTTGATTCGAACTCACAACTTCTTGATTCGGAAGCGGGGTGCTTGACCACTGGACTACTGAGAAAAAACAAATACGATAAACAATTGATAAAAAATATAATTTATGTTATGTTTTTTTTTACTTATTGGCATCCTATGTTACTTTTGATACCTCGAATAGTATGGGTGACAAACAAACTTACTCGCGCATTTATAATAATAATATGATATCATTCACAATAACTCAATATGCTATTATTGAAAACATCACATAATTCAACACTATTACATTGATTACAAAGTGTTATTTCGCAAATTAACCACTAGTTCGGGCAAATTGAATTTATTATCCCCAAAACAAATTAATTTGACGGATTTCCGTTACTCAAAATGGTGCTGATAATGAATTAACATATTAAGGGTTGTCCAAAACTTGTGTGTGTCCAATACGAAACTTTTGTTCTAGTAATGTATGAATGGAGTGTGAGATAATTGAGTAATCCTGAATGTGGAATGCGGCCGCGTAACACATGACGAAATGTACGACTGACACGCCATTTGGTTCGTAATGAAGGTATTAAGCCTCCCGGGGATTATGGAAGGGAAACATTTTGTGGATAGGCTCTGTTGACCGTGAAAATTGTAAAGATGGGTCCGATTTAAAAGGTCCGCTTTCCGGAAATGTTATTTATACGTTTATTTATTTATATAATGTTCTTGTTTTGTTTAACAGAGGCTTTCTTCCTTGCGTGAGGAAGGAGTTTGGAACATTCAAGAAATGTGGTATAGTGAGAAAAAGATATGGCAGGATGGTTTTTAGAACAGCGCGCGGTCGGAGCCGCCCCGCCCGGGGGAGCCTCGCCGAAAGCTCCCCAAGGATGAGCACCCCCTCGTACAGAGGGGGCGCGACAGCGAGATGGACCAGAGGGGTTAACCGTATCCTGGACCACCCCAACGCCGGAAGACGGCCGCCGTAAGGTTTTAGTGGGTAACCCTAGGATCGCATTGCAGTTTACTGTTTTGGGAGTCCTACACTACCCCCTGCCATACCCTGCATAAAGCATTTCCTCGCGTAAAAATAAGGATGGTTTTTAGTATATTGCGCGCTCTGCTAGATGCTGAGGAAATAACTTAAAAGGTTTGGAAAAAAAAACTTGAATTCTAAAACATAATTTTAACAAACTTTTCTCATCATTTGGGGTCGGCATAATACGTTTTTCTTTTCCACGCTACTCTCTCATTCGCTTTTTCCACAGCAACTCCTTTCCTAGTCATATCATCTTTCACACAATTCATCCATGTCATCTTCGGTCTCTCTCATCTCTTGTTTCCTTCTACATTCATGTTCATCATTCTTCATGCCCAAACCACGCAAGGTGATTTTCTCTTATCTTATCAGTTATATGCGCAACTTCCAAGATATAAATGCATATTTCTGTACCCCTTTCACATCGTATTAATTATATACATTTACACACATTTGGTAGAGCCGAGCAGTTCGTTGCAATAATGGGCCGGAAGTCGGAAAACGGTCGCCAGTTTAAAAGGTTTTAATAAGTAAAAAGTTAGAAACTATGTATATTGTATATATTTTATTTATTCATGTTCTTCTACTGCGGGAATGGGTAGTTTTATGGCCACATATAAGATGCTTACAGAGGATAAGCAACAGGTTAATAATACAGAAGAGTTGACCTTGGAACAGTTCCCTCTGTGATCGCCCGTATTATAAGTATTTTATGGATAGTTTCTATTATATCATCAGCGGTAATAACCCATACATATTTTTCTACCCGAAGGTGGCTGTTAAGCCTCGACTCGCCGTTAAACGTCTCAAATGGAATAAATGCCATACACCGGGTACAAACTTGTCAGTCATCGATAATTATCACACATAACTTCCGAAAAGATGTTCAAAAAGTCATTGCTGTGAGCCTGGATTCCAATCTACGACTTCTTGATTCAGAAGCATGGTACTCGACTACTGGACCACCGATACATAAACAAAACAAATTTTGAGATACAAGAAAAAAAGAAAATTATGACTACGATAAATATCGCACGAAGCATTCTCACAAAGTATATTGAAAGGTTTCGAAACCATTGTGACCTAAAATATAACAAATGAACGATTTTTTTATTTATTATGCTTATAATATTTCTATTTACAATTATGCCTCAAAAAATTTTTTAGAAAACAATTTAACATACATACATACATACATAACTTCAAGCCAAATCCCGTGCGGGGTAGGCAGACAGAACAGAGTGCCATAAGGCACGCTTCTTTCACGCCTCACTCGCTTCTTTGACTATCATAACTGTTTTCATGCGCGTCGATTTTTGAGGCTCCTAACATCACCTTTCTCCAGAACACGTTCTATTTGGTCATGGAATGTGTGCAATTTTGTGAACAATTTTAATTCACGTCATACGTCGTGGTCGTATTATATATTATACACAACGTATGCCTCTCGTACAGCAGCACCAGGTGGAGCTACCTCCATTGTAATTGACCTAAAATTTTATTCTATGGCTACACAGTTTTATTTTAAATAGTATTTTAAACGATGATATCTTTTTAATCAGAATAACAGTTACACGTACAATATTATATCCCTTGTCTTAACTTCTCTACGCCTGAATATCTAAATGAGTAGGTAGCATTAATAAAATTTTGATATAATAATAATAATATCTTGAACACAATACACACAGCGCCCTCTAGTTCCAAGCTAAGCAACTAGATGCTTGTGTTATGGATACTAGATAACGGATATAATACACATATACTTTTCCTTTTTAAATATAATACATAATATATACTTATAATACATAAAAAACACCCAGACGCCACACAAACATGAATGTTTGTGTGGCGTCTGGGTGTTTTTTGCTCGGGTGGGAATCGAACCCCCGACCTCATTGATGCAGCCGGTAGTTTTACCAATACGCCAATGCGTTTTACTATACTTACTGCACTGATGAAATTACTTAATCATAATTTTAATACCTAAAAGAAAAAATCCCTCAAATTTAAGACGTTAAATGTTAATATCAGAGAGATTGAGAATCTGCAAACACACCCTGTGTTTGCAGATTCTCAAATCAAGCAAGTAATAAAAGATAAAATAATAAAGAACAACTCGATCATCTGTCATAGAATAAGTTCAGAATCATTCACATAAATAATTTTGAAAATTCTCAGAAATCACCGATCAAATAAGATCATTAAACTATTGTCGAGACAATTTTAGGAAATTATTGCAACTTTTCTTAAAAAAAATATTCTTTTTACGTTCAGATTTAGAATTTTCGTCTATCTTTAAAACATAACTCGCCGTTATGTTTTTTTACCCGAAAGTGTGGACAGTGTGCAGCTGTTAATCCTTGACATCTACCCTCCCCTTCCCATTCCATTTGCCATCCCACTACCGACGCCTACCCTTCCACTTTCTAAAGGCCGGCAACGCAACTTTGAAACTATCTGTGTTGCTGGTGTCTATGGACGTCGTTAGTTGCTTACCATCAGGTGACACGCCTGCTCGTGTGCCTGCCTATCAAATAAAAAAGACCTAGTTTTATTATTAAAAAAATACAAACATTTTTCATAACGATGTACCAGAATTTTGTCGTTCACAGTATGCACTTAGTGCACAGTCAGTTTGCTTATGAATAGTTAAACCAGAGCATAAATACGTAATAGTTTGACTAGTGTTTGAATAATATTATTTCTGGGAGTCTAGTCTAGTCTCGGTGGTCCAGTGGTCGAGCCCACCGCTTTTGAATCCAGAGGTCGCGGGTTCGAATCCTGGCACACACCAATGACTTTTCGGAATCAATTTCGGAAGGTGTGATAAATATCGATGACTTTGGGCCCGGTATGGGAATAGGTTCGTCACCTATTCTATTTGGGATGTAAACATAACGGCGAGTCAAGCCTTAACAGCCTTTGTCTACCCGAAGGTGTAGGACCTTCGGGTAGACAAAGGCGGGAAGTTATGTTAAGTATGTTATGTTTTTATGGGATAGGGTCACAAGAGCAAGCAGGTCATGTGGTGCTAAGCACATGAGCGACGCTAGTCACGTTACACCTGCAACACAGGTAGTATCACTATTGCGGTGCCGACTTTGACGATAGGGTCGGGAGTGGGAAGGAGGGCCTTCGAATATCTTCCTCACCAACCAAACTGGGTATAGGCTACTTTTTGCGACATATAGAGGTCGTGGTATTTTACCGGTGGGATGAAATTTGCAAAAAAAAGGCTCGGTATATTTCAAATTCAGTCGTAATCTTATTATACTAGCCAATTGTATATGTATAGAGAGTAATAAGGGCGTTCTACACGCGATCATTTGGTACAATTACGAGGCACGTCCGCGCTTTATGTCCCGCCCGCACGTGTGCAGGTCGCCTTACTGCTGAAGCATTTATTTATTCATACACAAATTTGATAACAACACGCAATCGTGAATCAGTCTCTCTAATAGCTCTTAAGTGGTTTTGTAATATTGATTGGCTTATTATTGATAGGCCAATTAGCATCCCATTATATTAGAGGAGTGAAGATCTCTTATTCATTATTCAAGATTTTTGCCAAGATTTTTGCGTAGCATATTAAAAATGGTTGTATCTGATAATTTAAAAAGTTCTGCTAGCTGTTGCTTCTTTTAACGTGCATCTTCCAATATTATTTTTTCTAGATTATCTACGTATTCAGCTGTGATCGCTTTAGTAGAACACCCTGACCCTGGTGTCGATGTCTAGTGAGTCTCGCCGCATTTGAAGTGGTTGTGGCAACTTGTAAATCATGGTTTTATCAGGGCATGAGTTCCCGTAAACAGAAGACATCTCTTCAAAAATGGTATGACGAGGTTCTTGATAACAGCACGAAACTAGATATTTTAAATTTTTTGTTTGGCCAATGATTTTAGTGAATCCGAGTTTTATAAAAATTGGTATTCATACTCATAAGAGGTACCGCAGTTAGTGCAGGTAAAAAATACCCCCCCGACCCGCCTCCCTTGTTTCTGCGAAACTATTTACCTCCCCGTGTACGAATATATTATTGCATGTCACAAATATATATCAAAACAATTACTTATCGTGTATGTCTGTGCGGTTTTACAGAATGCAAAATACATTTATTATTAAATATAACTGCACTGCGCCAGTTTTATATATAGCCATCATCATGTATGTAATGATCAAACAGATATAACATTAGAATCCCATTTTGGTAAAAATCAATTATTAATCTTCAGTACATTTCAGTTTTAACGTGAATATGCGCGTTACATTATGATCGAATAGTGATTTGATAGAGATTGTCCAATTTATTTTAGGAACATAAACATGAAAATCCGAAAAATGTCTAAATATTAAAAAGGACTGTTTTATAAACCTTTTTTTTAAATTTCATACACGTGGATGCAGCGCCTGTATAGTCTGTATAGTCCTATAGAGATAGTCCTTCGAAACTACTGGTCAGATAAGTTCCCGTTAAAAACAACGATTTATTGTTGTTTGGAGCCTGAGCTAGGCTTATATTAGCTGAAATTTGAATAAAAAAAGTTAGTGGGTGATTCCGCTGTAGACAATTTCATATACGATTTTTTCAATCACGCTATTGTTTTTATGTCAAAGTCGTGTTATGTAGAAAATAAAGTCCAAATTTAATATTAAAAAAATATTTATATACCCTATTTAACAGTTAATTATTGACTCTTAAGTTAAAACTTTTAACGTTAAGTTACATTGGTTGCACCCGCGACTTTTACATGACTTAGAACTTTTTTCACATAAACTTTTTTTGTGATAATTTATTAAAATTGTTGTTTTGATACCTTGAGACGTGGCCTTTAAATGTTGCCCTCCTAACAAAGCTCAAAGTCGCTCAGCGTGCTATGGAGCGGGCTATGTTAGGAATCTTCTTGCGGGACAAAATCCGAAATAGCTATAGTTAGCTCGCTGAAGTGGAGATGGACAGGCCACATCGCTCGACGAGCCGATAACCGTTGGGGGAGAAAGGTTTTCGAGTGGCGACCACAAACTGGTCAAGATTTCTGGGAGCCACTGGATGAGGAAGGCACAGGACCGTGAGCTATGGCGTTCCATGGGAGGGCCTACGTCCAACAGTGGACATCAAAAGGCTGATGATGATACCTTGACCAATAATATAAGCTGAAGAAGATTGATGATATATTATAATTGTGTGTCTTTTTACATAAATATAGGTTAGTATGACATCAAACCAACATAAGATGAAAACATTTTTAGTACATTAAGCCTATCTCTCATAACATTAGTTATTTGAATATCTCAATTTAAGAACCCCTATATATTGGCCAGTGAATCAAAGTGGACTATGTATTCAATCACCTCGAATAGAACATTTTCGTTACCTCAAATGAAATTGGTGCTGTTGATGCAACTGGTGAAAGTGTCAAAAGATCGGTGTGGAACGCAGTTGTCTCGAAAAGCCATTTTTAACAGTGCTCGTCATTTGTCATCATCTCATTTGTATAGGTGGTGCTGCGCCTTCACCACTCGCTAATTTTAAAAGCACATTAGATTAAAACTTGGCAAAATTTAATACAGAGTAATTGGGCTGATGACGATTTAAAACTTCTTACAAATCACAAGAAACAATTCCAGGTTCTCATGTATCGTAAAAAGAAAATTCTTTAGGAAAAAAGCACTTTTCTTTAGCTGTTTATCGATACAATATTTCACAATTAATATAGTATAGCCTTCATTTAGTTTGTCACTAGGTGTTACAGCGTGAATGGGATCTAAATTTTAATTATTAATTATATAAAACATCGTTACACCAACGTGAATTATTATTTAATCCACTTAATTATTAGCCAAGTTGACGGGGAACGACTAACGAATGAATCTGCAAATTTACACTGAACATTACAACCCTTTTAATCATTAATTACAAAGTTTTTCGGAAAAAAGTACTGTGACTATAGAAAATTATTTAATACTTGCACTTGAAATTTAACATCACGACCCTTTTACGAACGTAATATTATGATAAATTAATTTTAGCTTTTAACTGTAGCAACACTGAGGCCTTAGATCGTAAACTCACAATATCGCTCAAATATTTGTTCTTTACTAAATCGATGAGCAAAGGAACATAGCCATAAGATTAGTATTATATAAACATAACATAACTTCACGCCTTTTGTTACCCGAAGGTGTAGGCAGCGGCTGTTAATCCTCGTCTCGCCGTTATGTTTACGTCCCAAATGGAATAGGTGGCGAACCTACTGCCATACCGGGCACAAAGTTTGTCAGTCATCGGTATTTATCACACATAACTTCCGAAAACAGTTTCGAAAAGTCATTGGTGTGAGCCAGTGTCTGGAATCGAACCCCGGATCTCTGGATCAGAGGCCGTGCGCTCGCCCACTGCGCCACCGAGACTGAGAGATTAGTATTACCTTACTTTAATAACATTACCGCAACTTCTTGTAGTGCTGAAGTCTTGCTTACACGCAGACTTATTAACTGTTTACCTTAAGGTTGGGTTTACAAACTCCCCTTGGGTTAGTTGACGACCACGTTAAGTTTGCTTGATAATAAAAATAATGGTAGACCCACACAGTTCCCTGCATGAAGGGGCCGGCTTGACCAGTAAAATTACCACGACCAGTGACCACGACCTGAGTGGTCGTGATTTACTTTGTTTATATATTCTCTTCTTTTCTTTTGACTTTTATTCAATACTCTGTTGGCAACGCCATTATCTATTTCAATTGAATGAAAATATTTTATATTATTAATATATTATTTAACGCCATTATCTATTTCAATTGAATGAAAATATTTTATCTAATAAAAAAAAAACCAGTAAAGCTAAAATGACGTGACTCTGACAGGGCCAGCCGCTATCCATGCCCATATTCGTAAAATATTATATAAGCTGGGAGATACTAAGATACATGGCTCTTATACAAACAAACATTATATAAAAAAAAATATGATAACTACAGGTGAATTTCACTGCATAACATTGACGATCAATCACATTTAATCTTAATCAACAGTCCCCACACTCAAAACATAAATTATAAAAAATACATTTTGTCTTAAAATAAGTTTTTCTTTTAGTATTTTAGTATCCATTTATCACTGTGATATCTGACAGAAAGTTTTATTGTATTACTTTAATATAAAACTCAATTATCGCTAACATTTGTAAACTGTCATAAAAAGATAGCATAGAAGTGTAGTGTGGAGTTCTAAATAGATGGGACCGGGTTTGATTATGGTTGGCTTTTTGAAATTGATACATAATATATGGCATCTTTTTGTTGAATAATTTATAATTATGTTTATTTATATTATCGAAGGTCTCGGTGGTCCAGTGGTCGAGCACCACGCTTCTGAATTTAGAAGTCACGGGTTCGAATTCTGGCTCACATCACATAAATAACTTGGTAAGTTTAACTGTTTCATTACCTGATCATTAATTGATGATAACGAGCATTCCATTCCAAAAATATTGCGATATTAAAATGTACCATAAATGCTTTGTTCTGCATATTTGACTGTCAGATCAACGCATTCTATAAACGCACCCTTTAAAAGGTTGTGTAATTTGTATAGTAGAGAAATGCAATAACAAAGTAAGGATATAAAAGAAGAAAGTAAAGTAAAAAAAAGAAGAGTAGCCTTAGGAAAAAGCGTTAATGGAGCGTTGGGCAGATTCCAGGTCATAAAGAATGTTATGAACATTGAGCATATTTAGCACTAGAGCATATTGGTCCACACCCGGACTCCAACCCGAGACTTATCATACATAATCTAAAACGGCTATTGATCTATACTTTCCTATTATAATAAATTATACATTCGTTTATAAATAACAACATACAAGTACCTAAACGAATACCGATAAATATCTCATGCAATATACAAAGCAAATGAAAAATTCATTTTTTCAACATGTCAGCTACATTTGTGAACGTTCTCACGAGATTCGCGTTAGGGATTCGATCAATTGGAAATCCATAATAAATATGTTTGGATATAAATAACGTTCACAATTGTATAACTTTTTTACAATTTTATTTCATACTACCTAATTTTTGTCCGACCAGTCTTTGTTACGATGATAATTATTTTTACAGACGGGCCGAAAATAGAACTCATAGCAGTATATTCACGCACTTCATCGTAAGTATGAGCCGGTTTAACCGGTGAAATACTATGACGTCTCAGAAAATCAATGTAAAGTTGCTCATGCTACGTTTTGTTCGTTGAGAGAGTTATGCGTAGACCCACGCCGTCTTTCCCCCTCACCATACCACTTCTGACACCTGTTGTATCTGAAAGGCGGCACTTACCACCAGGTGTCTCGCTAGCCAGTATGTACAACATCCCAGAAAATATAATTAGTTAAATATACAGGAGCAATTTTTTTCTTCCAGAAAATACAAAGTAACGCTACTGTCTAGACCACGGCTCGCCAAATGGCGGACCGCGGTCCGCATCCGGACCACCGAGTCATTATGTGCGGACGCGAAAACTCAGCAACTTGCACTACAAAGTACGTAATTTTAATAAAAATATATTCCACGCAACAGTTTTGTTGACGGCAATTCAGAAAATGCGGGGCGAAGTAACGAATTGATATATATATGTCGTTCTCATTGATATGTAAAACAAACACCTTTGTTATTTCCGTAACCTTTGTTTAATAAATATTTTTTCTATAAAAAGTGAGGACCGCGAAGGTCATTTCATTTCCTAAATTGGACTCCAAACGAAATTAATTGGCGACCCCTGGTTCTTCCTTCTGATTCAAGAAATGTGGCTTCTAATTAATTGCCCCTTTTACTACATCCAACATATCATAAGAAGTTAACGTGACATTGTCATATTGAAAATCTTAATTAGTACTTACAATAACATAACATACATAACATAACTTCACGCCTTTTTCTACCCGAAAAAGACTCGTCGTTATATTTACGTCCCAAATGGAATAAGTGGAGAATCTCTTGCCTTACTGGGCACAAAGTTTTTAGCTATCATAATTTATCACAAATAAATTTCGAAATTAAATTCTAAAAGTCAATTGTGTGCCAGGATTCGAACCCGCGACATCTGGATTCAGACGCCGTGTGCTCAACCACTGGACCACCGAGAATATTAACTATAAAATACTAACTACTATTACTACTATAAAATAATTATCTACAAAGTATAGTAATGTGATGCAGATTGTATGAGCAATCAAGTGAGAGAGGCAGACTTATGTGTTAGATTTCCAACAAGATATAGATACGAATACGTCGCCTTGAGTTGGTGTGACCTCGATATATCGAGTAAGACGCCTCGCCGTAACTCCTTCTACCCGATTAAGTATCTCCACCCAGAGAGGGAATATGAGGAGGAATAAACTGATTAGAATTATTGATAAGCTAATTTCATGTAGCCTACTTTAACAAACTAAATGTAGCTCGCAAGTTACATTAATTAGCTGTTAAGTTTTGTAAGCTTACTCGTAGTAGTACCGTGTTTTAAATTGAATCCAACAGCTTGTATTTT
This sequence comes from Euproctis similis, assembly GCA_905147225.2. NCBI lineage: Eukaryota > Metazoa > Arthropoda > Insecta > Lepidoptera > Erebidae > Euproctis > Euproctis similis. The sequence goes on along the minus strand of LR990113.1, from coordinate 3,091,920 downwards.
CGGAAATCTTTATAATTAAAAATGTACATAACACGGGTATGATTGCAAATAAAACATACATAACATACATAACTTCACGCCTTTGTTACCCGAAGGTGTAGGCAGCGGCTGTTAAGCCTCGTCTCGCCGTTATGTTTAAGTCCCAAATGGAATAGGTGGCGAACCTGTTGCCACACCGGGCACAAAGTTTTCAGTCATCGTTATCTATCACACTTAACTTCCGAAAATGATTTCAAAAAGTCATTGGTGTCAGGTCAGTCTCAGGATTCGAATCCGGACCTCTGGATCAGAAGCCGTGTGCTCGACCACAAGACCACCGAGACTAAATATATTTGAATAATATATGTAAATGGCGTATGCCTGCTATGAATATATATAAAAAAAACAATAAGATTTGAAAGAATAGACCATAATGAGTCGCATCTAAAAATAATTGATCCAGCATGACAAGGGATTTATTTGCACTGCCTATATCGTGAGATTTCGCGAGCGTTAGCTATATTCACAGGACGTCATAAGAATATATAAGAATATAGTTATATTTTTAAACTGAACTAGGTAATATTTTTCTTCTCTCCTGTTATGTAGAATTTCTTCGAATGGTACAATTGTCTTAGAAATATTATTATGACAGGTGCGACAATTTGTCAACGTCCCTATAGATCATAGTTAATATGAGTGTTTTCTTTCTTTGTGTCCATGATGCGTGAAAACTGATCGTTTTTATTCATTTTTATGTACATATTTTTCTTTGAAATTTCTTGGTTTTCTTTTATTGTATTTTTTTCAATACTCTTAGGTGTTGGCAACGTCATATCGTTTTCAATTGAATGAAAATATTTGATCTCATAATAAAACCGAGGAAAGCTAAATTGACGTGACTCGGACACGGCCAGCCGCTATCCATGCCCATATTCATAAAATATTATATAAGCTGGGAGATACTAAGATACTGGCTCTTCTAAGAACTAATATTATATAACATTTTTTATGATAACTTTAGATGAATTTTACTGCATAATATTGACGATTAATCACATTTAATAATAGTTACGACTCTGAAAACATAAATAAGATTTTCTTTTGATATTTTAATTTCCATTTATCACTGCGATATCTGACAGAAAGTTTTTATTGCATTAGTTTAATATAAAAGTCAATAATTGTTCACATTTGTAAACTGTCTTAAATGGACTAGGTTTTATTATGGCTGCCTTTTTGAAAGTTATACTTAATTTAGTTATAATAAATTAATATAATTGTGTTAATTTGACCACTGTACCAGTGGTCGAGCACCCCGCTTCTGAATCCTGAAGTCGCGGGTTCGAATCCTGGTACCAATAACTTTTCGAAATTGTTTTTTTTTATGGGATAGGAGAGCAAACGAGCAGACGTGTCACCTGATGGTAAGCAACCAACGCCGCCCATGGATACCAGCAACATATGCAGTGTTACTGTTGCGTTGCCGACCTTTAAGGGATAGGGGATAGGAGATAGGAAAGGATGGGGAAGGGGGGTGGGCCTCCGGGTACCTATCTCACCGAATGAAACGCGGCATGAGCCACTTTACGTCGGTCTTCTGAGAGGCCGTGGTATTTCACCGGTCGAGCCGGCCCATTCATTTCATTGTTTTCGGAAAAAGAGTATTTAGATACGTAGGTGAGGGAAACCGTAGGTGTGGTAAGTATGGAATGAAGTAGTGTGAGAGCGCGCAATCTTCGGCTCTGGCGAATGGGCAGCATTTTAAGTTAGGAGCGGTAAGCGGATATGTGATCATACTTGCGGAGGTTGAAAATGAATCGAGTTTAGTTATTATATATATGTTATATAATGAGTCGAGTTAGACGGCGATCAAGTTTATTGGAAAGATCTACATCTAGATCAAAAAAGCAGATGTCAACATAGCCAAGACCAAAATCATAAATATAAAAACATAGAAAAGGGTTTGGACTAGCGTTGCTTTAGTCTTAACCGGGATTATGTTTTGAGCGGTATATTCCAGTCACTCTCTCAACTTTTCCTATTTGTGTTTTCCAACTGAAAGCTGGAGTCTATGTGTAGGCTTATCACTACAGGGCTCAGTGGAATGATTGTACCATAAAAGTAGACAAGTGAAAGCAATCCCATGTCAAGTCCAGACATCAGACGCTGACTACCCACTATGATAGCCTGACACTTAGTGGAATTTACTACCACGCCAAACCAACTCGATCAATCTTTTACATGCTTCAAATTCCTATTTACACTTTTGATAGCGGTTAATTAACTGTCTCAGCTATACAAACCAGTTTAGTTTGTGAGTAAACTGGCAAGTCGTTGGCATGAAGATGTTATGAACACTGAAAATATTTTAAGCTATGAGCATAATAAATAAAGAAAGTATAATAAAATATATAATAAGCAACGCATATAAATAACCGCCTTGAGGGATGACAGCAACAAGATCACACTAGTTAGACGTAGTGTCTTCAATGTGAACACGCTGCCGACATTCCCGAAGGTAAGAAGAGATTCAATCGAGAACTGTAGGTGAGACCTTAACATTGAAAAACATCGGCAAGAGGATAGACCAGTATAAGCATCTGTGACCCCGATCGGAAACCGCATTGATAGGGGCTTAGGAGATAATTTTGGTACACATGATGGGAGATTTGTTTATCCACACAGGCCTCCAGCACCATGGCTCAGAAGGGAAGTAAAAATGAATGGTTAGTGATAGATTAGGTATTGTAGGTTAAGGAATTACTACGGGTTTACGCCATTGTGATGAGAAACTCCCTGAATATAGGGAATGGTTGATAATGAGGGTGATAGCAGAAAGTAGATACTCAAGGCTCATATCTGGGATCATACGGTGACTATATCTTATCCCAGCCAGCCGCGTTTTATTTTATGGAGAAGATTATCTTTTTGATCTCATCCACAGTCATAGGAGAAAAATAAAAAGGGCAAATATTTGGTAGAGTTATTAAAGTCAAGTCTGTTAATGTACGAAATTTTGTTTGATGGTCTATGGGAACAGATGTGGAGAAATGTATATTCATATCATCCAAACCAACTATTGTCTGAAATTCTCACATACTCTGCTTACCAATACTGTCCTGAGAAATTTGCTAATATTAGCTGCGGAAGAAGGTTATACAGTTTCGAGAATATAGCAGCGTTTAGCATTGCGTATTACCTGACTACACCTATTTCTTGCAACTTTTTATTACACCCGATTGTCGTTATCGCGATTAATTTTTAACCGATTTCGAAAAAAGGAGGAGGTTCTCAATTCGTCTGTATGTATATTTTTTTTTTTATGTCTGTTCACCGTTATTTCCGTCAATAATGGACCGATTTCAAATTTTTTTTTTTGATCGATAGTGTTTACTTTCGAGATGGTCCCATTTTCACCAGGTCAGGATCTGATGATGGAAACCAGGAGAAATCGAAGGTAACCTCCGAAAATTGTATGGGAGTATGGAGTTTTTGTTAAAAAATAGTGATGTCTTGTAACAAGTGATAATATATTTAATAAATTGAAAGCCATGTAAATGAACTAACTTCTATTGAAGTTCACAACTCATTAATATCACTAAAACTCGTAGAAAAAATTACTTTTAAAAAAACTTACTAGTTTGTATACTTAATACAATATACAAAACGTAATACTTTTATAAAGTAAGTAAATATTGTATTAAGTATACAAATTAGTAAGTTTCGTTATTTATCGCTTTTTAGTTATGAAGGTACTGTTTTCATTTACTTAAAGATTTTGTGGTTTTCTTTTCTAGAAGTCAGTTTAACTTTTTTTTTAAAGTAATTTTAAAAAGATTACTTTATAAAAGTATTACGTTTTTTATATTGTATTAAGTATACAAATTAGTAAGTTTCGTAATTTATCGCTTTTTAGTTATGAAGGTACTGTTTTCATTTACTTAAAGATTTTGTAGTTTTCGTTTCTAGAAGTCGGTTTAACTTTTTTTTTTAAAGTAATTTTTGTAACGACGAAATGTCCTTAAGTACGAATACGTCCGTACGAATTTGTCCCTAAGTATCATAATTTCCTGAACTATTTCTGAAATCCAAGGCGACGACTTAATTTTCCACAGGAACAACATTAGTTGTAAAGATAAATTTGACAGTTATTATTATACCTTCAATTTTGAATACTCCTGACTTCGTGAAGTAATATAACCCTTACATCAAATATTAAAGTCGAAACCTTTCGTGCAAAAAAAAATATTTCGCATTCCGTCGATCGATGTTCATGCATAAAATATTATTAAGGATCAATCATTTACTACTGCCCCCTCCCCTCCTGTTGGACGGTCGGTTACAATACGGTACTTATTATGTCATCGCTGGTATTTCCTAAATCGCGAGCAAAATGTGTTTGCTAGCGATTTTTAGCGTTCCGTACTCAAAACGGGACCATATTACTGAGCGTTTGCAATCCGTCCGCCTGTCACGAGGTTGTATTATCTAGCACAGTACTACCTAGACAGTTAAAATCTCCAATCTCCATACCACTTCCGATCCCTTCTCTATTCTATTTAGGGCCGGCAACGCAACTGTAACACCGTGCTGCAGGTTTCCATGGGCTTTGTTAGTTCCTTACCATCAGGTGAAACCCTTACTCTTTTGCCTCCCTATCTCATGAAAAAATGGTAAATTAAAAGTTAAATGATATAATAAAAACTAAAACATCGATCTTATTCAAAATCTTAAATAAAATATTAATCATAAATGAATAATTTTTTCTTTTATAAATAAGTTAAATTATGATTTTAAATAATATTCTAACTCAATTGAAAAAATAATAGGGTCCATAATACAATAATTATTACCTCGACAAATATCTTGTGTTGCAACAATTTACAGGCCAGAACTATGATTTCAACTCACAGTTCAAGCGGCATTCATTATACAAAGTGCTTTTATTTAACTGGAACTCTTCATAATTGTGAGAACTTGAACAACAATTCAGTACTTACAGTTTTTCCCAATAACTTTACCGTTTAAGTTAGTCGTAATGACAGTAGGACTAAGAAAACATCACTCAACTCGCTTAAAAATTCGCTGGAATAGCGTTATATACTAATATAATTGTTAAATCGTCGAAAACAAGGCTGTAAGGAAGTAAGTTGGATTGAAAGAGAGTGTCCGTGTAAAAGTAAGAAAGAGCCTGCTCCGATGGTTCGGACATGTAGAAAAAATGGATGATGCAAGATTAACTAAGCAGATCTAAATTAACAGTGCAAATGCGGAAGAATGTAGGAATCTGGGAAGGCCACGACACGATTCTATGACAATATTCGACTGAATTCGGTGTGAATCGTGTCTGGTGACGATCTGATCTCTCAACATTGCAAGGAACTTAGCGCGTGAACGTAAGTGAGTAAGTATGATGTATTAAAAATTCGCAAATACTGAAGGAATTCTTCCCATATATCTGAGCTACCCTTGCATATTGCATAATTAAGTGGAACTGATTTGCATGCATCGCTCCCAGCACTTGGCATATTAAAGTGGACTGCGCATATTTCGCTGTATGTTTTTGATAAATAGCTAAATTTAATAATTATTTTAATAGTTTCTTTTAAAGAACAACGACTAGTTTATGGAATTGAAGGACGCGAACAAGCGATCGCCAGTTGGTTCGGGATTAACTTTGAGATAGGACTAGACACCTTTCTCACCAAACAAAACGGAATATCGGCCACTTTACGTCGATACTCTGAGAAGTAGTGGTATTTCACAGGTCGAGTCGACTAAAGCTTGTGCTAAGTTGTTTTCATCGAAATTTTTTTTCTTATACTATTACGGTTTTAGTATGCGTAGGCTGTGTTTATATATAATCAATATTGTGTTTATAGGCTGTTGGTGAGTTTTATTAACACAACTCTGAAAATACGTAAAGAGTTAAAAAAAAAAAATGAATAATCTAAACCTAAAATTAGAACCTGGTCACGTTTCACTTTGTCTAAGTTGCAAATAAAATCCAAGCGTGACGATGAAAACCCATTTGTAACGTAATTTCATTGGTTTTTATTTTGAATTTGTTTATAAATGTAACCTGTAATAAATGATTTTATTTTAATGTTCTACTATGGAAGAGTCAATAATCTTAAATAACAGGGAATTCGTACGGAAGTCAGAATTTGATAAAGGTTAAAACATACCAATTAAGTAGAATAATGTTATTATTATAAGCTTTTATTTAACTTGCACTGTATGTATGTATGTATGTAAGTATGTATGTTCGGTGGAATCTTGTAACTAAATTTTGAAGTAGGTATCTTCAACCGATTGAGCTGAAATTTTGTATACACGTTTACTTTGGATGACAATGCATGATATGATGTGTGACATCATTCCATATCCAATATGTCGGATGACCCAAGATGGCGGAATGGATATTTTTAATGAATTTCTGTAATATGGGTATCAAATGTTGGCTGTGTGGCGCCGGCTTAGAATCCGCCACCCCATCTCTTCCCGTGGGTGTCGTAAAAGGCGACTAAGGGAAAAGCTAGAAGAATGGGCAGCAGCATTCTCTCTGAAGAAAATACAGCTTACTGCGATCGCCAACCCGCCTGCCAAGCGTGGCGATTATGGCAAAAACCCCCCATGATTGAGCGGACCGGCAGTTGTGGCGCTCTATGGGGGAGGCCTATGTCCAGCAGTGGACCTCAAAAAAAAAAGGCTAATGATGATGATGATGATGATGATGATGATGGGTATCAAATGAAAGGACTTATTGAGTGTAACTCAAAATATAATATGACGTCATTCTAAATGCAATATGGTGGAATATCCAAGATGAAGGAATATATATTTTAAGCTTTCGTACAATATGGGTATCAAATGAAAGGGCTCATTGGGAGTAACTAAAAAAAATAATGTGACGTCATTCTAAATCCAATATGGCGGATCGTCCAAGATAGAGGAACAGTTTTTTTAATGCATTTCTACAATATGGGTATCAAATGAAAGGGCTTGTTAATAGTAGCTCGAAAAATAATGTGACGTCATTCTAAATCAAATATGGTGGAATAAATATTTGAGTTTCTACAATATGGGTATCAAATGGCCCTTTCATTTGAGAGTTATATGAGAACTTCAAAAAAAGCTTTTTGTTTCCTTATTTCTCGGTGTTGACGGCTATGTCTCGGTGGTTTAGTAGACTAGCTCCCCGCTTCTGAATCAGAAAGTCTTGGGTTCGAATTTGGGCTCACACCAATGTCTTTTCGAAATTCTGCTCGAAAGTCATGTGTGATAAATATTTTTGACTGACCACTTTATGTATGCTCGGTGTATGGCAACAGTGGTAGAGCCCAGCAATTCACTGTATGAATGGCCTAGCTCGACCGGTGAAATACCACGTTTTTTCACGTTTCTGCGTTTCTTTCGGTGAGAGAGGTACCCGGAGGCCCACTCCCCTTCCCCATCCCTTCCTACTCCCATATCCTACTCCCTTAAAGATCGTTGAGACGTAAATATAGCGGCGAGTCGAGGCTTAACAGATGCGGCCTACACCTCCGGGTAGAAAAAGGAGTCGAGTTATGTTATGTTATTAATTAATGTTATAAAAATTGAACAGTAGGACTGTTCGAAATTAACCGGCATACGACCTTGTAACAATGATGATTTGAATGAGATGAATAGACTGAGAAACTTACCCAGCGATAACTAAAAACATGAAAATAATTTAAAGGAAAAAAACTTTTTTAAAGAAGCTTTTATTTAAACACTCTAAAAAGAAGAAAATAATTTCCACCTTAAACATTTTAACTATCAACTTATAACCTCATTATATACAATTTACATACATAACTTCACGCCAAATCCCTTGTAGGGTAGGCAGAGAGATCGGAGCGCCATAAGGCACGATTCTTAGACACCTCACGCGCTTCGTTGACTTTCATAACTCTGTTCATGCACGTGCGTCGATTTTTTAGGCTCCTAACATCACCTTCCTCCAGAACACGTTCTATTTGGTCATGAAATGTGTGTCTAGGCCGTCCTCGACTCCTACATCCATCTGCTTTTGCATTGTATATCTGCTTAGTCAATCTTGCATCATCCATCCTTTCTGCATGTCCGAACCATCGGAGCTTGCCCTTTCTTACTTTTACACCGACACTCTCTTTCAATCCGACTTCCTTCCTTATAACCTTGTTTTCCACGCGGTCAGCGAGGGTCACTCCGCAGATTTTGCGCAATGCCCTCATTTCAACCGCGTTTATCCTACTTTCATGCACGCTGAGTTATATACAATACTTATATACAATTTATGTGATAATAATGTGTCGCTATGTTTAATCCAACCCTTCCCCCCTCCCCTTACCATCCCAATTCCAACCCCTTCCATTTCCCATGGAAAGAGCCGGCAACGCAACTGTAACACTATATGTGTTCGGGTTTCCATATATACAAATATAAACCAAAAAAAATATATTTGGATAATGAGATCCGTCACAGTAATCATTAAATCTAAAAAAAAATATTTCTATATGGGTATGGATAGGCACTGATAGGTAATTAAACATAGCGACAAGCTTTTATTATCACATAAATTGTATATACTGAGGTTATAAGTAGATAGTTAAAATGTTTAAGGTGAAAATTATTTTATTCTTTTAGAGCGTTAAATAAAAGCTTCTTTAAAAAAGTTTTTTTCCTTTAAATTATTTAACAATAAACATAAAAACGACGCGGTGAAATTATCGCCATCGATAATTTCACCGCGTCGTTTATTTATCCATATAAATAAATTTATTAAAATTAGTGAAGTGCTTTGTGGTGTCCATGAAATAAATTTTGCGGCTTCCAAAAATGGAAGGTAAACTATCAGGTTCAGTCAGGTATCAGTTTTGCAAGATACGTTACGCTCCGCATTTTCACATTTTAATGTTTATTCTAATTACATCATCGATCATTTTCTTCAATTATTAATACATTTTCACGCTTTTTGTATCCAAAATTGTGGACTGCGCTTAAACCTATTGTCATTTAGTCAGTCATAGATATTTATCACATACGTATTTATAACTTTTGAAAAATAATACCGTAAAGTTATCCGTATATTCCGTATAGCGATCCGTATCTGATACAATTTTTTTTCGAGATTCGAATCCTGGTTATTTTATTTTAATATATACCCGTCGATTGTTAGTAATTTTGTAGGTATTATTAAAATGGGAAACTTTAACTGGCAATGTAATCTCATCTATTGAAAAAGCAAACAATGTATTGTGCGGTTTTTATTTAACGTATAAAAGACTATATTTTTAAGGCTTTTGTTGGACTAATGCAACTTATTGTTGGCAACGCTTCGTAATCTATATAAATCCCATTACTAACTCAAAGAATATAATAGGTTCCGTTTTATAACAAGTGGTGTACAAGGTCATTTTATAAAAGCCTTATTGAAGTTGAGGTGAAACGTATAATATGAAGTATTTTTATTTTGTTAGTAACAATAAAGAATACAATTTTTATAATACATAATTGCTAAGTAGACAGCGGTGTATCCACATTTATTTAGTTCTAGCAATTCCCGCGAATTTCGTGCCGCCTTATTATATATATTGAATACGAAAAAAGAATAATGTTTTACTCATATTAATGGTAGCGTAATGATATTAATTTAACACTTAATAAAATTTAATAAAACACACACAAAGTGAAAAAAAAAATTGAAGAATTAGTCACTTTTTCTCACATCCACTCTGTCCTTATTTTTAATTTCTTACATGAATACATACATAATTTCACGTCAAATCCCTTACGGAGTGGGCAGAGAGGACAGAGCCTCATAAGGCATAATTCTTGTTCGCCTCACTCGCTTCTTTGACTTTCATACACGCGCGTTGATTTTTTTAAAGCTATTGACATTGCCTTCCACCAGAGCTCGTCCTATTTGTGATCGTCCTCAACTCCTATATCCATCCGCTGTTTTTCCCAAATCAGGATTGTCAATCATGGATGGTCGATTCTTTACATGTCCCAAATATCGAACTGTTATAGACATACAATGTACCCCTTTTGGCCATCCCTGCACTCCACTATGCTACCTCAGCACTTTGCCGCTATGTCCGCACAGACCGTCCATCCACACATCAGTCTCATTCCAACTTCCTAATACGACGGCTGTCCTAATTAATAATCAAGTCTTAAAATTTCTTTTTTTAAAAAACCATTTTCCTAGAGGCTCATAACATTTGGTGGCAGCGTAAAGGGATTGAAAAAATAATCCCCGGAACGTCTCAATTAAAATCGACGCGTGTGTGTGACAGTGTCTCAAAGTTTTTCAAAATACATAAAACTTTATAATTTTAAATAAAACGACGCAAGTGCGTTGTGCGTGTTTTCCAAACAATCTAAAACATTGTGTGTTCATATTCAAGAAGATTATTGTGGAAGGCCCATTGCTGGGCATAAACCGTGCCATAGCCAGCTCCCAACTAGTTCCAAGAATATTATCCTACTGCCGCGTAATTGCCGATACTGTGACACGACTCCTTCAAGAAACTGTGGTCGCGGTGATACGACACCTACGCAGATACAGCTGCCAAATTCTACGAAATCTCCGAGACAGGATGAAGACTGTTATCGCGCTATCATTCCTGTGAGTTATTCTTTATTCATACTTGGTCATTGCAATCATTTTACTTACAGGCTTTGTACTTTTACTTTGTAATTTTACTTTGTACTTTTACTTTGTATTTTTGCTTTGTATTTTTATTTTTTTGTACTCTGTTTCAATTGTTGTGTTTAAATTCAAATTTATTTACCATTTAATCGATTCACCTATAAATATTCAAAATGGCTGAGAGGTCACAGAGTCCTAAATTCGAAAATCCCGAATTTGTAATTACGGCAGACACTGAGGAGGAGGACCAAACTCACTGTCCTCCACCACAAGGACCAGGCACTAGATCTAGAAAAAAAATTATTGCATCCAAATTAGAAGTCGATTTGTCTACCCTATTAAAGTTCATAAAACCTTTCGACGGTTGTAGAGAAAAACTTAATTCATTTTTAGTAAATTGTAACAACGCTTACGAACTAGCTTCCGAGTCCCAAAAGGACATTTTATTTAAATATATATTATGCCAATTAGAGGGCAAGGCAGAAACCGCCTGCTCCATTAAAGAATTTAGTAACTGGCAACAGTTAAAAGACTTCTTAAAAATGCAATTCAGCGAAAGAAAACACTACGCACATCTTCTCACAGACTTACAAGAGTGTAAGCAACAAATTAACGAACCCGTAAGTCAGTATGCTCTTAGAATCGAGATATGCCTATCACAATTATTAACAGAAATATCTTTAACACACGGTAATAAAAGTAGAGAAATGATAGGAAGAACCGCAGCCATGGAGGAACTAGCCCTCCATCATTTTCAAATGGGACTAACACCCCGCATTTCCGATATAGTAGATAGATGTAAGCCGAATAAAACGCTAAACGAAGCTATTAACATAGCAATTTGCGAAGAAAATATCCAGCAATCTCTAGCTAGGCAACGGTCAGGCCCATCTATACCTCAACAAAGGACAGCTTTTCCTAAATCAAATAACAACTCATTTACACGCCGAACCCAAAATCAATCACCCTCCGCGTACACTAACCAAGCTAACTCCAACATAAATTCAAACCGTTCATATAATAATAACTCCTCGAACCTATTTTGTAGATATTGCAAGGCCCCCGGTCATACCTTAGAACAATGTCGCAAACGTCAATACAACAATGAACGGTTCATGAACGAACAAGGTCCTTCAAAGACACCTCAACGAATCCATGTTATCCACGATACCCCTGATGACCAGCATTATGTAGAAGTCACTGACGGCTACGACACCGTCAACTCTATAACAAAAAACGAGTAACCGTCTCGCCTAGGTGTCGGACGGGACCTTACAAACTAACAAACGACACCCCAAATCTTATCGCTAAACCCAAGCTGACCCCGCTACATGGGCGTCAACATACGACTCTCTCAAATCCAGTGCAGCCATCGCTACATGATGAGCTGCCAAAACTCACTGAATCCAGGCAAAATACTAGTTCGCCAATATGCACTGTATCCAAGCAGAATACTAAACTGCCAAAACTCAATGTATCCAAGCAGAATACTAAACTGCCAAAACTCACTGAATCCAGGCAAAATACTAGTTTGCCAATATCCACTGTATCGAAGCAGAAATCTGAACTGCAAAAAATCACTGAATCCAATGTATTCGAAATAACGAATAATCCTGCAACGATGTTACTGCCTCATGTGCTGGTTGATTCGTCTGTATCAGATATTCCCTTAACGTTACTGGTAGATTCAGGTTCATCAGTAAGCTTAATAAAACACTCTTCCTTGCAGAAATATCCAAAGCTAGTTAATAACAAAATCCAATTGAAAGGTATAGACTCCTCTGAAGAAGCTATAGAAACCAGAGGTCACTTTCAATTAAAATTGCACCTACCAAAATCCAACGTAGCACATAAATTTCATGTAACTGATAAAATATATCTACCTTACGACGGAATAATAGGCTCCGATATGCTCAACGCATTTAGCTGTAACATCGACTACACCCATGACCTACTCCATCTTGGTAAATCATGCCTTAAATTATATTTCCATGATCCTGCATATTTAATTCCTCCAAGAACTGAAACCATTATTGAATGTTATGTCCGTAATCCCGAAGTAAAAACAGGACTAGTTCTTGATCAGAAACTCTCCGAAACCCTCTTAATCGCTAATAGCATTGTCCAAGTAAAAAAAAACAACAGGATAAACATATCGGTTGTAAATACTTCAGAAAAACCTTTCCCAGAACACCTTCCTAACACTAGTTCCATAAATCATATCACGTCTAATTGCGCTACCAGAACCGACGAAGTATTAAAACAATTGCGTCTTACTCACCTAAACAACGAAGAGAAGGAAGCCCTTTTACAATTATGTTCTGAATTTTCTGATATCTTCCACCTGCCTGACGAAAAACTTACTTTCACAAACGCCCTCAGGCATGAGATTAAAACTACAACATTCATACCTATTCACACTAAGACTTACCGATTCCCTGAAGTCCACAAAACCGAAGTACAAAACCAAATAGACAAGATGCTTCAACAAAATATTATTGAACCATCAGACTCACCATGGTCATCCCCTATATGGGTCGTGCCAAAGAAACTTGATGCATCAAACACGCAGAAATGGCGTGTTGTGATCGACTATCGAAAACTAAATGACATTACCATTGGTGACACTTATCCTATACCTCCGATCACAGAAATCCTAGACCAACTAGGTAACAGCAAATACTTCTCCATCCTAGATCTCGCATCTGGATTTCATCAAATTTTATTAAATGAGGCCGACAAATCCAAAACCACTTTTACTGTCCCAGAAGGACATTTTCAATTTACTAGAATGCCATTCGATCTCAAAAACGCTCCTTCGACATTTCAGAGACTTATGAACTCAACTCTGTCGGGACTGCAAGGTACCAGATGCTTTGTCTATTTGGATGACATAGTATGCCATGGTTTTGACCTCTGTTCCCATATTTCCAACCTTAAATCTATCTTTCAAAGAATAAGAAACCACAACCTAAAACTACAACTCGACAAATGCGAGTTCCTCCGACATGAAGTATGTTACCTAGGTCATGTCATAACAGAACAGGGCGTAAAACCCAATCCAGACAAAATCCACGCAGTTACTAAATTCCCCGTACCAAAGTCACCCAAAGATATAAAATCATTCCTTGGACTGGTTTCCTATTATCGTCGTTTCATATCTGACTTTTCTAAAACGGCTAAAGCCCTCACTAGTCTCTTAAAGAAAGATGTAGCCTTTAAATGGGAAAACCAGGAACAACTCGCCTTTGACACTTTGAAACGAAAACTGACAACTGCACCCTTATTAATATATCCTGACTTTACTAAACCCTTCATTCTCACCTGTGATTCTTCAAACCATGCTGTGGGAGCCATTCTCTCACAAGGGCAAATCGGAAAAGACCAACCCGTAGCATATGCGTCACGAACTCTCAACAAAAGTGAGTGCAATTATAGTACGACAGAAAAAGAACTGTTAGCTATACTTTACGGCTGCAAAACGTTTCGTCCTTATCTCTATGGAAACAAATTCCAAATTGTCACTGATCACCGACCACTAAGGTGGCTCTTTAACCATAAAGACCCCAGCAGCAAACTCCAACGCTGGCGGTTAAAACTAGAAGAATATGATTACGAAATAGTCTACCGTAAAGGCAAACTAAATTCCGCTGCTGACGCACTCTCTAGATACCCCGTAAACCCTATCCTCCCTGAAAATAAAAATAACCTGAATGCTAATACTATCGACGACGCTCAACCAACCTCTACAGAATCTCCTCTGCCAGAATTTTCACAGGAGAGCCTTGAAGAAATTTTAGGTACTGCCTGTAGCCCAACTGATGACCTGGGTATCGATATCAACCTACTAGACGACTCAACTCCTATAGAACCTATACGACCTGTTGACTTTCCTTCGACATCAATAGAAACGCAAACTGAAACTGAACAGTATCAAACAACCTCACCAGTCCCTTCACTACCAAATATAGAAAACCTTTCAATCACAGAAATCACACCTTCACACGATGACACATATAGTAGATTCTTAAGGTCACCTGAAACATCACGAAACACTTTTATCACAGAACACAATGAGCATTTACTCAAAGGGGCGCAAAACTTAGTAATTATACCTACGTCAATAGACATGGACGAGTCCATGCCTTATGTACAAGAAATCCTCGATAACTGTCCAATCAGTAAACGTGAGGAATTCCTGAAACAAGAAAGATCTCTTCACTCTTTTCTACCACTTAATATCGAAAATAAAACTTTTCTTTTTCTTTTTACTAAGCTGCACCATTTCGATGACCATTCTTACCCTGATATATTTAAATCGCTGAAATGCGCTCGTGACGAAATTATTATGTCCTATCCTACGATTCATGAGATCAGTACCTCTGATTTTAGAAACCCTTTTGATAAACACTCCTTCACTAAAATATATAATATGTTCAGTTATTTATTCGACAGAACGAATACAAATATCCATATTTATCATAGCAAAATTATATACCCCGCTCTAAACGAGATACCAAAGATTCTCAAAGAAAATCACGATATCCCAATAGCAGGGCATCTAGGAGCTATAAGAATGCTAAGCCGCATTAAAGACAAATTCTACTGGAAGAATATGCGTAGCGATATCGAAAATTATATCAAAAGATGTTCTTCCTGCCAAACTAACAAAGCTTTACGAAAAATTAACAGAGCCCCAATGACAATAATGTCCACTTCAACTTCCCCGTTCGAGAGAGTATCTATCGACATTGTAGGGCCGTTACCTGAATCCGGCACTGCAAAGCTCAAATTCATCCTAACCATGCAAGACGATCTCACGAAGTACTCTGTAGCCTACCCTCTTCGAAGCACCACTGCCGAAGAATCAGCCGAAAGCCTCTTACATTTTATAACCGTATTTGGAATACCCAAACAAATTCTCACCGATCAAGGTACGAATTTCACAGCCGAACTTTTTAAAAGGATATGCGACTTTCTAAAAATTAAGCAACTCTGGTCGACTCCCTATCACCCACAGACGCAGGGTGCTCTCGAAAGATCGCATTCTACTCTTAAAGAATACTTAAAATCCTATGTCAATGAAAATCAAGATAACTGGCCGACATACGTGTATACTGCCATGTTGGCGTATAACACCGCAGTACATTCTACTACACATTATTCACCTTTCGAGTTATTGTTCGGACACAAGCCACGAATACCGGACTCCATTTATAATGATTGTTCGGAAACCACCGAATATCCGGAATACGTAAGAATGTTAAAACACCGTCTGAAACATACTCGGGATAGAGCTGTGGAATTTATTCAAAAATCGAAAACATACTCAAAAATTACTATGATACCAACACTCGCCAAATTGTGTACAAAGTAGGCGAGTACGTCATGTTAAAAAATCATCTTAGGCTCCGCAAAGCCTTATCACCTCTGTGGAAAGGCCCGTATAAGATCGTTAAAATACATGGCAACAATACGTTATCACTACTCATTAATAGAAGACTCGTAAGACATCACTTCGACGAAGTGAAGCATGTGGAAACACAGTAAAGCCTGGACAAATCGCAAACTGAGTTATCAGTTTATATACATATATTTATTATTTATAAATGATTAGTTTAACGAAACAAATTTATTTTATATTGTTTTATTTTAAAGTATATACATTTAAACTTATTAATATAATTATACACTTCGTTTTAGTATAAGTAGTGTAGAGGCAAATATTATATAGGCATACATCTCCTTTACTTGCAGCATACTGGCACAGGGTCGCTCGGAATTTACCCAACAAATCAACACCAGCCCTGGCATATACTTTGACCCAATCGGTGAGCTCAAAATTCGCGTAAGCAACTTGGATATAGTCACATCATTCGATATATCACATATCGAACACCATATACAAAATATCAACTCAGTATTAGGCACACTACGGCACATATGCAACCAAATTGAAATCTAAACTTCAAAAGAGCTCGAATGTCACAATACTCTACAACCACTAACTGTGAGATATCAGGATATCGTTTCCGAATTTTCTGCGATATCACACTTAGTCGATAAGAGGTTCAAACGAGCCGCCTGGATAGGGGGTGTTGGCGCTCTCTCCAAAACCATATTTGGTACTTTAAACGAAGATGACGCTGTCAAGTATGACAACGCCATTAGAAACATTGAAAATACGCAAGAAAGACTGGGCTCATTAATGAAAGAAAATATTTTAGTGACTTCATCAATATTATCAAAATTTAATACCACGTTACACGAAATAAAACTTAATGAGGCCAGCCTCAACCAAGCTATCGACAATCTCTCGCTAAAATTAAAAAACTTTACAATTATTTCTAACGAATTAATTATTAAAACAAATATGAATTCCATTTTAAACAGTTTAGAAGCTTCCATACTCACACTTTCATTTCAATTACAAGATATTACGAATGCTATCACTATGTGCAGTCAAAACATCCTGCATCCGAGCATGTTATCACCCACACATTTGTACCAAGAAATTGTCGATAACTATAGATATTTGCCTGTAGATGTTAAGTTACCTGTAAGTCTAGCATTAAATAATATTCATATACTTATGAATATTTCTAGATTAGTATGTTATAGTGTAAACAATAAGATCGTTTTTATTTTGAAGATACCTTTAGTGTCCCATAAGGAATACAATTTATTTCATAACTTAGCGTTACCCATTCCACACGACAATGTAAATCCATCTTCCTTCAGCTTTGTAATACCAAGTAATAGATATATTGCAATGACCAAAGACAAAACAGAATACTGCAACCTTGACTCACTTAAGGAATGCATAGCGATAAGCCGATACGAGTACGTCTGCGACGTCCCGTCGGTGTTCCCTACGAGTGCGAACCCGAGCTGTGAAAGTGAATTAATATCAAAAGTGATAAGTGTTTTACCAGTACAGTGCAAAACCGATTTTATTCATGGATATATAAACTTGTGGAAACCACTCCATAACAATAGTTGGATATATATACAATCGCAAAAAAGTAAATTACATATTGAATGTCGTGATAAAAAGATAAATGATATGAACATCATTGGCACAGGAATTCTAAGTATTCCGAATAATTGTATCGCGTATTGTAAGAACACAAAATTGATACCTAAATTTAATAGTATAAAATGGAACATAACTGTTGTCCATTCTGACTATAATTTAATAAACGATTCATGTTGTACGTTAACTAAGTTTAGCAATAAGTTAACGAGTAATGAGGCCCATTTGAAGTTACAAAATATCGATCTAGATATTTTTACACAAGATACCAATTCTAAATTAAAATCCATATCTGACGAAACAAACAAGATTCTAAATGAACACAATCTAATTAAGTATGAGACTCGTTACTCCATTTTAACATTAATAATAATAATTTTGATTGTTCTATTCTGTATGTATAAAATATTTTTATGTATTAAATCAAACAGCCGTCTCTCCCATCTCTTTCCCAAACTCTCCCGCTCAGTTCCAATAGATTCATCATCTGAACATACTCCAGATCCTGAACCTGTAATCCCTGTCAAAATAAATAAACACCACGTAGAAATTAAAAATATGTCATCCCCCAGCATTAGGAGAAATGTGTAAACTTCCGTAGAAGTTTTCCTAAACATCGGTGAACAACCCCGATGTTTAGTCTTACCCGGGGAGGTGTTATAGACATACAATGTACCCCTTTTGGCCATCCCTGCACTCCACTATGCTACCTCAGCACTTTGCCGCTATGTCCGCACAGACCGTCCATCCACACATCAGTCTCATTCCAACTTCCTAATACGACGGCTGTCCTAATTAATAATCAAGTCTTATAATTTCTTTTTTTAAAAAACCATTTTCCTAGAGGCTCATAACAGAACCATGCCCTTTCTTACTTTTACACCGACACTCTCAATCCTACTTCCTAGTTTTTGATGCGGTCAGCAAGAGTCACTCTGCAAATTTCGACCGCGTTTATTCTAGTTTTATGCATACTTTGCCATACTCAACTCTACATACATACATACACAAGCTCACGCCTGTATCCCATGGGGGTAGGCAGAGACTTTGGCTTTCCACAAGCTACTATCCTGACACACATCTTTCGCCTCATCTACAGTCATACATCTCGTCATGCATTCACGTCGGTTTCGGGTGCTACGCATTTTGCCTTTTTTAAACAGACCATTTATTTGGTCGTGGTAGATCCGTCTTGGTCTCCCGATCCCGACCCTGCAACTCACATTCGCTTCGTATACTCGAAGCGGTCAGTCGGTCAGTACTCGCTTCCATAAAATAGCGCTGGGGTTATTATCGCATTGTGGATTGCTAGCTGGGCTTTTCGGTTAACATTCTTTGCGCACAGTATCTGCCCAAAGCTTCATTTGCGGTATTTTCTAAATTTCTTTGGGGTCTATTGGAAAGCCCTTTGTTATTAGATTTTTAAATTATACTAATTTCACACTTTCTAAGGTTCTGGTATCAACGATCCCTGTTTTAAGCTTTGCGTCGATATGCAGAACAAAAATATTACGAAATTAAAGATCAACTAACATAACACAACATAACTTCACGCCTTTGTTACCCAAATGTGTAAGCAGCGGCTGTTAACTCTCGTCTCGCCGTTATGTTTACGTCCCAAATGGAATAGGTGGCGAACCTATTGCCGGTATTTATTACACTTAACTTCCGAAAACAATTTCGAAAAGTCATTGGTGTGAGCCAGTATCAAGATTCGAACCCGGAACTCTGGATCAGAAGCCGTGTGCTCGACCACTGGACAAACCGAGACTATTAAGATCAACTATGTACATAAAATGCTTATGTAGGGTAACGAGGGGGAATGGCGTTCACTTAACATAAACATGGTGCATGGTGTATTTAAAATTAAAAATTCAGCTATTTTATAAAGTTTTAAACTATCTAGTAATCAACAAATAAACAACAAAACCTCTTTGACAAAAATCTTAAAAATCGTTGACCTACTAATATATAATTTCGGACTTCGGGTAATGTTGCGCAGGGCTAGGGGTAATGACGCCCTACATGTTTTCTTTAGAATATAACAAGTAAGATAAATTTTAATTAAAACTATCAATGAGATAACTATAATTTTTTTATTTAAGATTGGCCTGTTTCAACTTAACAAATGTCTATAATACCTACATTCTCTCTTTTCTTTGATGCCCAATTAACTAAAATTATAAAATCAGAGCTCAGGCGAATAAAAAGTAAAATAATATATTACAATTGAACTCGTAAATCACAAATGCATGTGTCTTCATCTTCACTCTCTGAAGAAGTCTCACTGCGGGGTAATGGTGTTCAGCTGAACGGTATAACCCTAAACGGTCGTTTTGTAAATAATTTGAAATCATACATACTGAAAATTGATTTCGTTACCACAAAATTTTATAGTTTTACCAGTGAGCGTCATTCCTCCTCGTTACCCTACATAGAGGATGTTTAATATCGTAATATTTGAAACAGGTTATTTTTTTCTGATTGTTTGTTTTCTATAAGCCTCAAAACCTAAAGAAAGAATTTCTGCCTCGTTACCTAAATTTCCATATATTTATATACTGTAACTCATTAGAAAACGGCAAATCGTGACATTTGTCATATAACTATATAATATGCCGATACAATTGTATTATGTATTTATTTTTTACGTATAAAATATACACTTATACTATATTTTTATACAATGTTTGAGTTGATACAGGTCTATCTTGTTTACACAGCCATGTCCCCACAGCACCCCGTTCCACTCAAATGCGTCATATTTGATTACAATTGAAATTTGTTGTGAGGGTTGTACGTTTGATAAGCCTTGGGTGCTATTCACATGGTGTTTGGAGAATATTACATTTACAATAACAATTTACGTTTTGTTTTTATATATAATAAGTAAATTTTAGATTTATCACTTTTTATTACTACATTATAGATGAATCATATATATATAAACCACCCCAATGTCACCCTCTATCTATTAAAAAGACTGCAATAGTGGTAACACCATGTAGTTCGACCATACCACGACCTCTCAGAAGATCGACGTGAAGTGACTCATGCCCCGTTTCGTTCGGTGAGAGACCTCCCTTGCACCATCCTTTCCCAACCATTAAAGGTCGGCAATGCAACTGTAACACTATATGTGTTGCTGGTGTCCATGGGCGGCGCTGATCACTTACCATCAGGTGACACGCATGCTCATTTGCCCTCCTATCCCATAAAAAACAGCATACGTAGGGTAAAGATATGGGGACAGAGAAAACGACATTGTTTTGTACTATGTAGTGAATCCTGGGATTAAAACCTACATATTTTGACAGTGGTAGAGCCCTGTAGTTCGCTGAAGGAATGGGTCGACTCGACAGGTAAAATACCACTACCTCTCAGAATATAGACTTATGTGGCTTAATAATTATGCTGTGTTTAGTTGCGTGAGAGAGGTATGTACAGGCCCTTCCAGCCCCTTCCTCACACTGCTTCCGATTCCTTGTCTATCCATTCATATAGGATGGCAACGCAATTGTAACGTTATCTGGGTTGCGAGTGTCTGACCCACTTGCTCGTATGTCCGCTTGCATCCCATAAAAAAGAATCTCATATAATCATCCATCTCATTCTCATTCAATCTCATTCCATCCAAGTTTTTAGTGATTTCATGGATTGAAATGTCTGTTTGTAATATAACTGCTTTCGAATACATTCATATGAATATAACATAACATAAACATAACATAACTTCACGCCTTTTTCTATCGGAAGTGAAGGCAGTAGTTGTTAAGCCTCGACACGCCGTTATGTTTACGTCCCAAATGGAATAGGTGGCGAACCTATTACCATAGCGGGCACAGAGGTTTTAGTCATCGATATTTATCACACATAACTTTCGAAATTAATTTCGAAAAGTCATTGGTGTGTGCGAGGATTCGAACCCGCTACCTCTAGATTCAGAGCCGTGTGCTCGTCCACTGGACCACCGAGACTATATATACACATCAAATACGTTACGGTCATACATCAAAATAACTTTTTTTCGATAATTGTCTGTCTATCTGTTTGTTCCAGGTAATCTCTGAAATGGCTAAACCTATTTCGATTGGACTTTTATTAGCAGGTAGCTGGTGTAATGAGGAGTAACATAGCCTATTTTTTCACAAAAACATCTTTTATTTATTTACCTATTGCTTCGGAGGTGAAACAACGTTCGCCAGGTCAGTGATATACAATAAATATTACTTCCCCAAATAACTTCAGGAATATTTACGAGTGGAAACTTACCTGAAACCAAAAAAATACCAAGTATTAATCGTCGATATTATTTTTTTCTATAGTAATTATAATTGATAATGTATACAGGTGTATTATTACTGAAGCAGTATTAGTATTTGTCAGTAACGCCTTTATTATTATACATATTTAATATATAATAAATATGTATAATACGTGTCGTTGTGATGTTACAATATATATTATTATACTAGCTGACCCGGCAAACGTTGTCTTGCCAAAAAATAAAATTTAAAAAATAGGGGTTGATTGTAGGGGGTTGAAAATTTAGGGTTGTATGTATTTATGTATCCCGTTTTATAAAAAAAAATTGCGTGGAGTCCCGCCGCGCTATAGAAGTGGAACTTTGTAACATGTATTCCAGTCTTGCGCATAGTAGTTCGCGACTGAGATCGCTCAGTTTAGATCGCCGCTCCTTAACGACCTAGTTCGCTCTTTTAGTTCGCCCGCTCCCTCAGCTCCTATTTCAAAATGTAAAGGAACGCAGACAAATCGTTTCTTAGTTCGTTCGCACGTGACTAAATCTTGTTCTTCGTTGATAGTATGTAAGAAAATAATATAACCAGTTTTTAGAAAAAAAAATGGTATTTAATTTTTTCACTTGTACTTGTTTTTAATAATTAAGAGTAACTTACATATACGAGTAAGTAGGTATATGTATATACATTTACTTACACAAAGTAACAAATTACACACTAAATATAATTTAGTCTTGGTGGTCCAGTGGTCAAGCACACGGCTTTTGAAACCAGAGGTCGCGGGTTCGAATCCTGGCCAATGACCTTTCCAATTTCGAAAGATAAGTATGATAAATATCGATGACTTAAAAACTTTGTGCCCGGTATGGCAATAGGTTCGCCACCTATTCCACTTAAGACATAAACATAACGGGGCTTAATAGCCACTGCTTACACCTTCGGGTAGAAAAAAGCGTGAAGTTATGTTATGTTACACAAATAAGACAAATCATACGGTTCCTTAGGTTTAATAATTAACGTTTAGTAATAGTTATTCATACATACATATCTTCACGTTGACAGTCTAGGTGGCGCAGTGGGCGAGCGCACGGCCTCTGATCCAGAGGTCCGGGGTTCGATTCCAGACACTGGCTCACACCAATGACTTTTCGAAATTGTTTTCGGAAGTTATGTGTGATAAATATCGATGACTGACAAACTTTGTGCCCGGTATGGCAATAGGTTCGCCACCTATTCCATTTGGGACGTAAACATAACGGCGAGACGAGGCTTAATAGCCGCTGCCTACACCTTCGGGTAACAAAAGGCGTGAAGTTATGTTATGTTATATCTTCACGTCAAATCCCTTGCGGGGTAAGCAGAGAGAACGGAGCGCCATAAGGCACGCCTCACTCACTTCGTTGACTTTCATAACTCTTTTTGCGCATGCGCGTCGATTTTTCTATATAGTTATATAATATTTTCTATATAATAGTTCTTCATTTCAATAATTATTGATATGGTTTGGCCGCGAAAAAGTTTTATTGGAAATAGAAATGATGAATTCAGTCACGAACTAAAGAACTAAGGAGCTGGAAATGAGCGACATAGTTCGCTCAGTTCGTCTATGGGAGCGATCTTTTGAACTAGGTCGTTCGCGAACTACAAAGCCTAATGAATTCACTATAGCTTTATTTTTATGGGTCACAGACACTTAAAATAGTCAATAAATAATTAAAAATATACATTTATAATATACTGCTAATGTAAGTAAGGGTAAGGTCTGGTAGTGCGTTGGTAAAACTACCGACTGTGGAGTCGAGATTGGCGGATTCGATCCCCACCCAAGTATAAATATTTATCTGGGTCTAGGTAGAATCTAGCTGGAGGTGGCGCCTCACAAAAATTAGGCTCTGTGGTTCCACCGCCTCACTCGGCGCTAGGAACCACCAGCCGCACAGATCCAGGTGGGTGACACGGTTGTCCCGGTGGCGAGATACTTGAAGTACTTCGGCCTCACCCTGAACAGCCTCTGGAGCTTCGAAGAGTACTTCGTGAGGATGGTCCCCCGAGTGGGACGGGTGGCAAGCGCGCTACACCACCGTAGAGGCGGCGAATCTCGGGGGAGGCGTCCCCCGAGATTCGCCGCCTCTACGGTGGTGTTGCGCGATCCGTGGCCCTGTACGGGGCTCCCGCAGTGGCTGTTACGCCTCGACTCGCTGTTTTGTTTACGTCCCAACTGGAATAGGTGGCGAACCTATTGTCCTACATAGGGTGCAAAGTTTTCAGCCATCGGCATTTATTACACTCAGCTTTCAAACATAATTTCGAAAAGTCATTTGTGTTAGCCAGGAAAGGAACCCACAACTTACTCAGTGATAATGATGAACGGGAATTAACGCGACACTTTTTTAGGTAAACAAATATATACCTTGATTAGCTTGACGTTTCGGCCAGTGCACTGGTTAATTCCCGTTAATCATTATCACTGAGTAATATGCAACGCGAAAGCCTAAAAGAACCCACAACTTTTTGATTTAGGAGGGGGGTGCTCGACCACTGGACCGCCGAGACTACCGAGATGACTACTATCTACTTCAAAATTGAGTTCTAATATTCACCCGAACATACATATGTCAGCGCAGGACGCCATCTAGCGGCATATCATGTCAACTATATATAATAATAACCCTATAAAACTTTATTAGGTAAACTGATTTATTATGATTACATGTTATTACATAATAGGTTGGGGAAAAAGTATTTTCGTATTTTTGTATGAAAAGTCAAGACATTTTTTTCAAAGTTTATTTACATTTATTTACAATATATATGTACCGTTTTGTTGAATAACTTTCTGCCATTTTGTGGGCAGAGACATTATCCCGTTACTGTAGAAACTTTGGGACTTCTGATCAAAAAAACGGGACAAATAGTTTTGGCAGTCCTCTCTTGAGGTCAACCTTACAGAACCTAAAGAATTCTGAAGAGACCGAAACAGGTGAAAATCTGAAGGCGCAAGGTCAGGGCTATATGGTGGATGCACTAGGACCTCCCAGTCGAACTCTCTTAATTTTTGCTGAGTGGCTAAAGATGTGTGTGGTCTAGCTTTATCGTGATGAAAGACCACACCCTTCCTGTTGATCAATTCCGGCCGTTTTCTCTCGACTGCTTCCTTTAATCTCATCAGTTGCTGGCAGTAAAGATCAGAATCGATGGTTTTGCCGGACGGTAAAAGCTCATAATGAACAATGCCCTTCCAATCCCACCATACACACAGCATCACCTTATTTCGTGTTAGGCCAGGTTTGGCCACAGTCTGTGAAGCCTGGCCAACTTTCGACCACGACCTTTTTCGCACGTTCTTGTCGTACGTGATCCACTTTCATCGCCAGTTATCAATCTCTTCAAAAACGGCTCGGTTTCATTACGTCTCAATAATGAATCGCAAA
Source organism: Euproctis similis (assembly GCA_905147225.2). Classification (NCBI taxonomy): domain Eukaryota; kingdom Metazoa; phylum Arthropoda; class Insecta; order Lepidoptera; family Erebidae; genus Euproctis; species Euproctis similis. The sequence continues at coordinate 3,066,549 of LR990113.1, read as the reverse complement.
TGAGTACACGGTTCATTAAGTTTCTTTGAGTGAGCTCGTGTGGCACCCAAATATCGAGCTTTTTTGTATAACCAGCTTTCTTCAAATGGGTCAAAACTGTTTTGTGGTCAATTCCCAGTTCTTCAGCTACATCGTAACTACTAATATGCCGATCTTGCTCCACTCTTTCAAAAATGGCGTCCATTTTATTCGTAACAGGGCGACCAGAGCGAGGTGCATCTTTAACATCAAAATTTCCGGACTGAAAACGTTTGAACCAAATTTGTGCTACTCTTACTGACACTGCATCAGGTCCATAAACATCACAAATTTTTTTCACTGCTTGAGTTGCATTTTTGCCTTTTTTATAATAAAATTTTAAAATGTATCGAATTTCTTCATTAGATTCACTCATTTTTACGGAGAGAAAAACAAATGAAAAATAGCGGGAAACAACTTTTTTTTATTTTTTTCTTTTCTTTATAATGTAACCTTTTTAATGTTACCAAAACCAGTCAGACACAAATAGTACAGTCAAAGAAATTTTATAATAAGTTTATACCTACGTTATGCGAAAAGACTTTTTCCCCGACCTAATATTTATGTCAAGATATTACTAAAATCTATTATTTAGTTAAGTAAAATGCGCGAAATGTATAATTATGTGATTAAACAATTCATTCTATTTCGTAACTGTTTTGATATTTCCTTTTATTGTTTAAATGTTTAAATCAATACTGATGCTGCATGAATATTGATAATAATTATTTTCATAATTGATATCTTAATACTAAATAATATGAACTCGTTCTATGTAATATTTGTAAAATAAGAGAACTTAATCCTAGTAGCGCCATCCGCCGAAAGATAGTGAATTTATGATAATTAAAATAATTAATTTATATATTTACAAACTCTTTCGTACTAAAACTGGTCAAGATATTACTAAAATCTATTATTTAGTTAAGTAAAATGCGCGAAATTTATAATTATGTGATTTAACAATTCATTATGTTGCGTAACAGTTTTGATATTTCCTTTTATTGTTTAAATGTTTAAATCAATACTGATGCTGCATGAATATTGATAATAATTATTTTCATAATTAATATCTTAATATTAATTAATAAATAATGTAATTAATTAATTATTAATTAATAATAATTAATAATGTGATAAATACCGATGACTGACAAACTTTGTGCCCGGTATGGCAATAGGTTCGCCACCTATTCCATTTGGGACGTAAACATAACGGCGAGACGAGGCTTAACAGCCGCTGCCTTACACCTTCGGGTAACAAAAGGCGTGAAGTTATGTTATGTTATGTTATGTTAATATCTTAATACTAGATAATATCAACTCATTCTATGTAATAAATGTAAAATAAGAGAACTCAATTTTAAAACATCTTAGTATCCGCCGAAAGATAGTGAATTTTGATTGTTGAAATAAGTAATTTATTCATTTACAAACTATTTCGTACTAAAACTGCTGTTATAATTATTTAAAATTGTTATTTTGAATTTTAATCTGTTTTTCAAGTATAATTCTCGAGTAGATTCATTTGTTATGTAAAAAGATGTTGTTAACTGAGTTTATCATTTTTGTAATATCAATTATGACCAGCTAGTACCACTATCCGCTACTAGATGTCTGTACGGGTAGTTTAAAACGTCGCTATACCTTTTCGTCCTTGGTTTATATGGATCTTGGCTTTTATCTTACTAATATATAATATTAATAGTGGCCGCAAGGGGGCGTTAAAAGCGTTAAACGCTCTTGCACGAGACATTAGAAGTTCCACTTCAAAAAAATAGAAAACAGCAATATATGGAAAAATAAAAAAAAAATAGGGGTGGACTACCCTTAACATTTAGGGGGATGATAAATAGATGTTGGTGAACTCTCAGACCTACTCAATACGCTCACAAAATTTCATGAGAATCGGTAAATCCATTTCTGAGGAGTATGGGAACGAAAATTGTGACACGAGAATTTTATTTAAAAGACTAGCTGACCCGGCAAACGTTGTCTTGCCGAAAAATAAAATTTAAAAAATAGGGGTTGATCCGTAAGGGGTTGAAAGTTTAGGGTTCTTTGTATTTTTGTATCCCGTTTTATAAAAAAAATAAGAAACAGAAAAACATCGAAAAATTAAAAAAAAAAATTAGGGGTGGACTACCCTTAACATTTAGGGGGATGAAAAATAGATGTTGGTGGATTCTCAGACCTACTCAATACGCTCACAAAATTTCATGAGAATCGGTCAAGCCGTTTCGGAGGAGTATGGGAACGAAAATTGTGACACGAGAATTTTAGATATAAGATTACATATTATATTAAAGCAAAATTGATAAAAGTATATTTTGGTAGGGTTAGCAGGCAAGATATCGGTGGTCCAGTGGTCAAGTACACGGCTTCTGATCCCGAGGTCCGGGTTCGAATCCTGACACTGGCTCATACCAATGATTTTTCCGAAATTGTTTTCGGAAGTTAAGTGTGATAAACATCGATGGCTGAAAACTTTGTGCCCGGTATGGCAATAGGTTCGCCACCTATTCCATTTGGGACGTAACTTAACGGCGAGGCTTAACAGCCGCTGCCTACAACTTCGGGTAACAAAGGCGTGAAGTTATGTTATGTTTGATAAAAGTATATTTTTGTAGGGTTAGCAGGCAAGATATACTTTTATCTTTTTTCACGGTCTTTCCCAATATCCCTTATTAAAGACATACAGTTATGTTAACTCAGAACTTGCCCTATTTTGGTGGAGAACTCTTCGACTTCATGGTAGTTATATTATGAAAGCAAATTTTTTAAGATTAGAAGTTTTCTTTATAGTATTATAAGCGGTATGGTGAAAGACAGTTAAAAGAGATGTCACGTTAACAATATTATTCACATTAGCCTTGCACAACGCAAGTTTTAGTTCGTACCCTTCTGCACACTCACTGGCCTGGTGTATCTTCCACTGCGTACCCTGAGTCAGCGAGGGACGGTACTAAACACAGTCAAAATTAGGGCACTATGCAAAATTTGCGAAGTGACGCTCGCCGGTCACGTGGAAAATAATGTTATAAGGCAGGAAGTCACAAGAGGAACATGCTTTAATGGTTTGGACATGTGGAAAGAATGATGCCAAATTAACTAAGCAGGTATACAGTGCAAAAGCGGAAGTATGTAGCAGTGAAGGATGGCCACTACACACTTTCTATAATCAATTGAATGTATCTTTGCAAAAGGTGATATCGGGAAACATTAAAATCGTCAAGCGTGTCGGATAAGATTTATGGAAGTCGAAGTGAGGCGAGTGAGGTGTATAAAACACATGCCTTATGGAGCTCTGTTCTCTCTACCTACCTTGCAAGATACTTCGCGTAAAGTTATCTATATATATATATATATATATATTTATAATATTAATCGTACAAATTAAAATAACATATCAAAACTTTCGCAATAGTGACGTAATTTGCAGATGTATCTCCCATGTAGAATCATCAAATTGTTCCTCACTAAAGTAAACTTGAAACTTTATAATAAGCATTAACGATATCGACACCCGTTTAACGTAGCTCGTTAAAGTAAATAGTTAATCAAATAGAACGTGGCTTCACATCCGTGTACAGGATTAGGTAGAGCTCCTTTCATTTCGCACTATAACCGTCTCACAACAGAGGACTATTTTTTAAAAGTATATATTTAAAAATTGTATTTAATCAGTCTCGGTGGCCCAGTGGTCGAGCACACGGCTTCTGATCCAGAGGTCCGGGTTCGATTCCTGACACTGGCTCACACCAATGACTTTTCGAAATTGTTTTCGGAAGTTAAGTGTGATAAATATCGATGACTGATAACTTTGTGCCCGGCATGGCAATAGGTTCGCCACCTATTCCATTTGGGACGTAAACATAACGGCGAGACGAGGCTTAACAGCCGCTGCCTACACCTTCGGGTAACAAAAGGCGTGAAGTTGTGTTATGTTATGTATTTAAAAAGCCTGACACTGACTCACACCAATGACTTTACGAAATTATTTTCGGAAGTTAAGTGTGATAAATATCGATGACTCCAAACTTTGTGCCCGGTATGGCAATAGGTTCCACCTATTCCATTTGGGAAGTAATCATAACGGTGGCATAACAGCCGCTGCCTACACCTTCGGGTAGAAAAGGGCGTGCAGTTATGTTATGTAATAAATTATACTTGTGGAGACATAACTTCCGCAACTGAGAACACATTTTCACATGCAGAGGACATGCAGTTTTATAAAAACTTCAGTCGTTCGTTTCTGTTGACGTCGAACTAAAGAAAGAGAAAAAACTAAAGAAACTAACTTACCTTTAAATAAAGAAGACATGGATGCCAAATCGGGCTTATGATTTCCCGGATTTGTTTTCGGAAGTTATGTGTAAGAAATATAGTTGACTGAAAACTAACAAGCAATAGGTTCCGCGAATATTTGGAATTTGAAAATTTCCGCGCGTCGAGGTTTAACACCACAACTTACACCATCAGTTAGAGATATCAACAATTATAAGTTCGTCACATAAAGAGATTATCTAGAACACTTATAATATAATAAGTTGGAATAAACTCTAGACATCTGAACAGAAATTCTCGGTGAAAAGATAAAAGCTGGCAATTAGAAATAATGTCGGGGCTATTTCGCTAGATACAAATGTACAAAAGTTTTCTGACATAGATATATCTTCTTCAGAGTTGTGTGAGAATGATTTAAACCTTTAATTTGTATTGCATACATAGTATGGTAGAGTATTTTTGGCTCCACTAACCATAATAGTTAGAAATCGCATTTAAAAAATTTTAGGCTGACATGCAAGCCCATCACCTGGAGTTAAGTGGCTAACGACATCCATGGATATCTGTACAGACAGTGACACTATTCCATTAACGGCCTTTAATATTTAATAAGGATTAGGGTTGGCAGTGGGATGACGAGATAAAGTGGAAGGAGTGTTCGTCCGAATATCTATCTTACGGAAAGAAACACGGCATTGACCACTTTACGTTGAAATTCAGAGAGGTCGTGGTGTTTCACTGAGCCGGCTCATTCTTACAACAAATCGATAAAATTGTGTCCAGTGTGTGATCCGCCGTTTCAAGTCATAATTACCTCTGCATATTTTTTCAGATATTAAGCACCAAGATGTAAAAAAAGTTTAGATTGCAATAATCAATACAAACTTTCCTCTTACTCATCACCATATGTGGACAATCCCTAATTTATCATGTGAACCGAGAACTAAGTAGGTACTGTAGTACCCGAATACTGTATATTGGTGGCCCAAACATGTGGAACAAATGAGGCGAATATATCCTAACATTTATCAGTCAGTAGTCCACATATTAACATCAGTATGTCGGTTGATGAGACGGAATGTCTTATGTCTTGTTATAAGTTAATGAGTTTGAAGACTATGTTTATTTAAACTTAATTTTATATATATTAAAGTCGTCGGGGGCGTCGCCGGCCGCGCGCCTCTTTCCAGCGCGCGGTCGGTGCCGCCTCGCCCGGGGGGAGCCTCACCGAGGCTCCCCGAGGATGAGCATCCCGTCGTGACAGAGGGGGAGCGACGGCGGGGTGGACCAGAGGGCTGAAGCACTGTCCTGGGCCACCCCAACGCCGGAGGAAGGCCGCCGCGAGGTTTTAGTGGGTAACCCTAGAATCGGATTGCAGTTTACTGTTTTGGGAGTCATCACCGCACCACCCCCTGCCGTTCGCAGGCGGGGGATGTGCATAAAGCATTTCCTCACGTAAAAAAAAAGGTACTGAAGTGTAAGCAGTACGGTCTACGTACCTTAGTGTAATATCTATCTAATGTGTATATATCTAGGCAATGGGAATAGGTAAAGCGCTCATGTTTAAGGATTTTATTTTAAATAATAAGTTAAATTTTGTAGATTGACTATTTTTAAGTGTGTGTGTGTGTGTGTGTGTAGATCTATGAAGATAAAGTTCCTTCTTTGACTTTGAATTTGATAATACTTATAATAAAATTGTAAAAAGACGGGACACTGGACATACTGGAGAGAAAAAAATAACCGGCCATTATTGGAGTTATTGAAAAAAAAGAAAACTATATTCATGAATTATCTTTTGTCTATCAGAGTGTCTATCTGCACGTTACTATGCGCTTCATGCAAAACAATATAATATTCATGCAAATACAAATAATTTATTACATAAAAAACAGATTTTATAGATAATCAACTTTTATTGTCAATTTTTATTGCACCACACATTTGGCTAGATATAGTTAAAGAGCTTTCTTAAAAATTACAATCAGTCTCAACATTACGAGATATTTTATAAACTAAGTCAAAAGTGCCCAATGCTCCCTATGGTAGGAAAGCTTGGGCACGGCCTATAAATCAGTTTATATCCATAATGGAATTCAAAAATTAGCTATCTAATAGACAGTAAAATTATTAAATTATAACTGTTGTTTTTATTTTTGACCTTTTTTATACCTCTTCTATGGCTCGTAATATTAAATCTTTAGGAATTTCCCGTCGCAAAACCTGTATTTTTGAATTTAAACGACATCTTTCTGAAATAAAACCCTTAGTTAAAAATCTTCCTATGCAGAATATAGGGCATTGGGCATTCCCATACCACCCCATCACCCAAATGCCCATTGCTCCCTCTGTATACATTTTTGACAAAGGTTACCGGTATTTATTGACTCTTCGTATTTTGGCTTGGATTTCAGTTTAATTTATCAGAATAAAAGGGGGTGCCCATGTCTCCCAAATGCCCTTCCCTCCCCTACCTCCCATATGTTTGGTAAGAAATTTAGCACAAAATATAGGCATAATTTTAGTTATACGGAAATAAAAACCTTAAGTTCCCGAAACTACTTCACAGATTATGAAGATTTATTTTTATGAAATTATATGTTGACAATAAATTGTCAATAAAACTAGTTATGATAATTTAATTGATTCAAAATTAAAGGGATTTAATGCTAAAAATGATATCATCATCAGCATGTTGCAGTCCACTGCTGGACATAGGCCTCTCCCAATGTGCGCCACAACATCCGATTCTCTGCCTTCCGCATCCAGTCTTTTCCAGTAGCCTTTCTCAGGTCGTCTGACCATCGGGCGTCCTATATCTTAAATGTATCAAAAACTATTTATAATATAGATATTCTTACTATTTACCTCTTTAAATTAACTCTTCATATAAAAGTAATTTCTAATTCGCACGAAAGAATTTCCAGCACATTTTTATTCCGTTAGAACTTTTATAAAAATATTTTCACTCCGAGCGTTATAAAAATACGCGTACAAATACATAATTTTGTAAAGAACTCCCTAAGAGGCGTAATTGTAATGAACTTTCTCCACAATCTTTTGCGTTGCTCATTCTTAAGACAAAAAATCTTACTTAATTTTACTTACTTATCTTTATTAAGGGGAGGAATTTTGGTGCGCTTCAATATTTTGAATTACAAAAAAAAATACCATTATACAAAATTTCAAAACGTCAAACATACTGCGTACCTAAATTTCTCTCAGTCAGTCGGGAGCGAAAGAACAACATATGGCTGACAAGCTCACACAGCACTACACCGAAGAATGGCGGGATAACCATTCCAAAATATAGGTGAACCTAAATGTTCTGGTAGAGGCGGGCAGCAGCGTCCCTATTTTTAAAAGGTTCACCCCTGCGGTCTCCAACACGTTTGCCCAGCGTGGAGACTATGGGCATAAACCTCCCGATGAAAAGAGCACGAATACAACGGCCCCCAGTTCCCGGTGGTCCCGCTATTCCCGGCCAAGGCAGCGGTCGTGGTAACGGTGGGACAGGGGGTGCTAAGAATCTCCGGGTTACGGCAGGCTGTCAAAAACAACTACGCGTGGCCACGTATAACGGACGCAGTCTTCGGCTGGACCAACACCTCACCGAACTCGAGGTAGAGCTGAGTTGCTTGAACTGACATATTCTGGGGCTATCTGAAGTCCGGCGAGTGGGGGAGGACACGATAACCCTACAGTCAGGCAACTTATTCTATTTTCGGGAAGGTGACCAGCTCTCCCAGGGGGGTGTCGGTTTCCTCGTTCACAAGGACTTCGTTAGCAGCGTTGTGGAGATCAGTAGTGTGTCGACCAGGGTAGCGTACCTTGTACTAAAACTCACCAACAGGTACACCCTGAAGATAATACAGGTGTATGCGCCGACCTCGACATACTCTGACGAAATAGCCGAGGCGATGTACGAGGATATTGCAAAAGCAATACATGGTACCGCCAAGGCTCACTACAACGTTGTTATGGGGGACTTCAATGCCAAAGTGGGAGTACAAGAACGCGGCGAAACGAAAATCGGTCCATATGGCTTGGGGTGCCGAAATCACAGGGGCCAGATGCTGGTCAACTTCCTGGAGTCTGAAGGGCTCTTCTTGATGAACTCATTCTTCAAGAAGGGTCTCCACAGGAGGTGGACTTGGCGAAGCCCGGATTCTGTGACAAGGAACGAGATAGATTTTATCATTACGGATAGTAAGCATATATTTAGAGATGTCTCTGTGATCAACAGGTTCAATACTGGAAGTGATCACCGACTTCTTCGAGGCTCTCTAAATATTAACCTGAAAGCTGAAAGGACCCGGAAGATGAGGTCTATTCTCCGACCTACGCCACTCCAAATAGCCGAAACCGAAAAGTTCCAAATGGAACTTCAAAATCGGTTCGACCTGCTGGAAACCACAGGCAACGTGGACGAAAAGACCGCCACTGTGGTCAACACGCTGAGGAAAGTGTCTCAAAGGCTGTTCCCGAGATCGCAGAAAAAGGAGTCCAAGCTCTCTGCTGAGACACTCGAGCTGATGAGGCAAAGGCGAGAAACTCCATCCGATCAGCTGTCTTCGTCAGAATGGAAAAGCCTAAACCAGCGTATTAGAAAGCTAATGCGGCGCGACCTTCGTCGATCGAATACTCGAGCAATCGAGGACGCGATCGACCGCAACAAAGGGTCGAAAGTGTTCGCTCAGCAGCTTGGAAGGCCCCATCTGACGAAGCTGAAAACTGCGGATGGACGTGTCGTCACCTCTAAGCCCGAGATTCTCGCAGAGATTGAATCTTTTTATGGACTCCTTTATTCCACACGGATGACCAAGCCGACGGGACACAGCGATGATGACCACAGAGCCCCGCTAACGCGTCACTATAGTGAGGACATCCCCGAAATTGCAGAAAGCGAGATTAGGGCGGCTCTCGGGCAACTTCAGAACAACAAGGCACCCGGTGATGACGGAATTACTACAGAACTTCTAAAATCCGGCGGAACACCGGTACTAAAGGAATTAGCAAGTCTTTTTAATTCCGTCATACACCAGGGCATAACACCACAGGCTTGGAGCAGGAGTGCGGTGGTGCTGTTCTTCAAAAAAGGTGATAAGACCTTACTGAAGAATTACAGACCCATTTCACTCCTGAGCCATATCTACAAGTTGTTCTCGAGGGTCGTCACGAATCGTCTCGCTGCAAGACTCGACGAATTCCAGCCTCCGGAGCAGGCCGGGTTTCGAAAAGGCTTTAGCACCGTGGACCACATCCATACTGTTCGGCAGATTGTACAGAAAACCGAGGAGTACAATCAGCCGCTGTGTATGGCATTCGTGGACTACGAAAAAGCCTTCGACTCCATCGAAACTTGGGCAGTTCTGGATGCATTGCAGCGATGTCGGATCGACTGGCGCTATATCGAGGTGTTGAGATGCTTGTATGACACCGCCACGATGGCTGTCCAGATCCAGGATCAAGTGACGAACTCCATCGAGCTGAATCGAGGTGTAAGACAGGGAGATGTCATCTCTCCCAAACTCTTCACCAATGCTCTGGAGGACGTCTTTAAGACCTTGGACTGGACTGGACAGGGTATCAACGTGAATGGTGAGTACATCTCGCATCTTCGGTTCGCCGACGACATCGTTGTAATGGCAGAGTCGCTGGAACAGTTAAGCGGAATGCTGCGCAGCCTAGACGAATCCTCTCGACGTGTCGGTCTGGGCATGAACTTGGACAAGACCAAGGTCATGTTCAACGAACATGTCGTGCCCGGACCGATAAATGTCGATGGGTCAATTCTCGAAGTCGTAAACAAATACGTCTACCTAGGCCAAACAATCCAGTTAGGTAGACGAAACTTCGAGAAGGAAGCCGACAGGAGGATTCAGCTGGGTTGGGCCGCATTCGGCAAACTGCGTCGAGTTTTCGACTCGCCTATACCGCAATGCCTGAAGACCAAAGTCTTTGACCAGTGCGTCCTACCAGTAATGACCTACGGTGCCGAAACGTGGACACTTACGGTGGGGCTAGTCCACAAATTTAAAGTCGCTCAGCGAGCTATGGAGCGAGCTATGCTCGGAGTATCTCTGAAAGATAGACTCAGGAATGAGTATATCCGACAGAGAACCGGAGTCACCGACATAGCTCGCAGAATAAGTTCGCTGAAGTGGCAATGGGCTGGTCACATCTGTCGAAGGACCGATGGTAGATGGAGCAAGAAGGTCATGGTGTGGAGACCGCGACTTGGTAAGCGTAGTGTAGGACGCCCACCAGCCCGATGGTCAGACGACCTCAGAAGGGCTGCTGGTAAAGACTGGATGCGGAAGGCAGAGAATCGGATGTTGTGGCGCACATTGGGAGAGGCCTATGTCCAGCAGTAGACTGCAACAGGCTAATGATGATGAAATAGCGTCTCAAGCGTTTTCGTTTTCAAAATAATCTTAAACTGATTTTGATTACTTACTCCGTTATTTTTTGATAATATTTATTATGTTTTTTTGATAATTTGGCATATAATAATTTAGCTCATTTTTGTAGTAGGTATGTATAGAATAAAAAAATATATAAATTATACGACAAATTGTATTCGACTGGAGATGGGGTCCATCGAGCTCCGCGTAGCACGTAGCATGTATCGCTAACAGCTACGCAGAGTGACGTTCAACTTTACTGTATGTTACGACGTAACTCTGTCACAATTTAAATTATTTATATAGTAAATATTGATTCCCCAATAAATTCTGTTCTTAGCTTCACCAACGTTAAAATAAAAAAATAAAACTATATTTTCTCTACACATTGAAATGTAACTTTTTCATGATCAAATAGCCAATATAATTGGTTCAACATAAAAAAAAAGTATTTGTTTTCTCATTAACGACCAAATAAACAAATCATTCCAAAATAGGTATGATAATATCAATTATTATTCCAGAGATATGCTGATCTTCTGCGCCACCGGCACATTATACTTTTTATGTTTATGTTTTTTTCATATTGCCTATTATCTTTTAGTTACAGATTATCAAAATAAAATCAAGAGGAAAATGAATTCTTTGAACTCTTATCACAGGTTCTAATAAATTCATGTTTTCTTATTTGTTTCTAAGATTTTCGCGAATCTCACTCATTGATTAAAACAACTTTTAGGATTGTATCGCGTTTATTTATTATTTATTTATATTGTTCATACTTGTTCATACTCGTGAAAATGATCTCTGTAAAGAGTTCGAAACGTCGGGAAATAAATATAAATAAATAATAAATAAACGCGATACAATCCTAAAAGTTGTTTTAATCAAATCATGTTTTCTTTTCAGCTAATGACACGTTTAATAACAGCGGAGTTAGTTTAAAGGCTGTTAGGCTTCGATAACTGATCTCAAAGGCAAATTGTACAAGATTACAATAATAAATAATACCGTCGTAACAAACAATTTTATTAAACAGTGTTTGACTTACTAGTTATATACTATTATTTATTACGAAATATATTAATTACGAGGCCATTTATTTTATCAGATAACACACGTTTTTTTCTTTACCAAACTGTCGAAAGAGAAATATTTGTGTACAGCAATATCAACAAATTAAACTATAAAAGCCTTAAATAATACCAAGCTTAGACTCGATACTGTATTTTTCCGAATAAGTAAATATATATTTATTTCTCAGATTTTCGCGAATGATACTCACAAAATTAAAACCACTTTTTAGAATAATAAAGCGTTTATTTATTACTTATTTTTAATTATTTCCCGACGTTTCGAACTCTTTACCGAGATGAAAATGATCTCTGTAAAGAGTTCGAAACGTCGGAAAATAAATAAAAATAAGTAATAAACAAACGCGATATAATCCTAAAAAGTTGTTTTAATGTTATATGTAAATATATATTTTAAATTTATTTTGAATTAATTAAACACTAAACTGTAATTTTCATAAAATAATGATTTTATTTTCTTGTTAATATGTACGTAATGTAAAAATTTAATGTGTAAAAAAGTACGTAATGACGTACTTTTACATTTTTAATTACAAAAAGCCAGCCGCAAATGTGCCTCGATACTCCTGTTGAATCATTTATTCCCATATAATTGATTACAGATAGTTGTCATTAATTTATTAAAAAAAAAACTTTATAATACACTAGCTGACCCGGCGAACTTAATTCCGCGTATAAAGTATTTTTATAGCGTTTACAAATAAAGTGCTAATTCTTGAAACTTATAAAAAATTTTTACAACATTATACATGAATTAGATAACCACCCCATTGACACCTATATATTAAAAAAACTGCATCAATCCGTTTTGTAGTATCAAAGATCTCAGCATTTGGGGACAGAGAGGAGACAGCGACTTCGTTTTATACCTACTGTGTAATGAAGTCAAGGTTGTAAAGATCCACGTGAGAGAAGACGTCAGCATACGCCACTCAATCATTTAAGTATTTTTCAGGAGGGAGATAACTTAATTTTTCACTATCAAATGGATAGTGTATGATTATTTAAAATGATTCTGATTACTAAATGAAATTCCAGCTGGATCTTTTCTAACATAATTGGGTCAACCTCTTAGTTATTCTGTGTAGATCGGTTAGTTTACAGTTTTATTCATATAGATTTTTTACTGATTTAATGCTCTTCTTATTTACGAAAAAAAGCCGTATTGTTTTGGTTTTCATTTTGAGTTAGGTTAGCCTTATCACATCTCGATCTGAAGGCTAACTAGAGTCAAACAGTATTGTAATGTCCTTGGGTCGACTAATTACAATTTATTTCATTAGATATCATTACCATATTTAATTAGGTTATTCTCTTGGCATCGAGACTAATGAATATACAATTGTTTCTATTCATGAAAAACAAGCATGTACCGGCATGTTTTAAAACAAATCATCAAACAATATGTTATTAGTAACGAATTCTCTTAGATACGAAGAAAAAAATAAAAAAGAACGAGAACCAGCTACTAATTATTATGTTAAAACCTTATTATTATTATTATTTTATTATCAAAGTCCTACTTACCGATTGAGATTAAATAAATTATATATATATCACACCCCAATACACATTTAATTCTTTCTTATTACAAACACTATCTATGAAATTAATAATTCACAAAAAAAAAATTTATACGATACGTAAACGTATTGATTCTCTGAATTGTTACGCGACCGCCTTCTTTGAGAGTTACCTATCGACTGTCAGTACTGAGAACTGGTCAACACAGCATGGGAGACCTAGCTGCAATGTTTACTGCGCATGCGTGCTGCAGCTAACTCTTCTCTTGAACATCTTCATAATAAACAAATCCTTTCTGCGTTCAGTGAAATTTATTCTCGACTTTATTACCATCATATAAAGATGTTTTTAAATGCATAGATAAAGTGTGCAGGCATGCAAAAGGCGTGAAGTATTTAAAGAAAGTTTAAAGCCACATGTCGGTACAAACTAAGTTGGAATGAAGTTGTTTCCGCTTTAATGAATGGAATCTGCTCTTAGACATGATTCGCTAAATCTTTGAAATTGCTTTAATTCTGTAGTCATATGAGAACATTTTGAATGCCTCAAATAAGAAAGTTAAATTTTCGTGTATTTATTTAGGTTACTCATATTGTTTTTAATCTTTTTTTATGGGATGTACGGCAAGTGAACAGGCGTATCACCTGACGGTAAGCAACCAACGCCACCCATCCAACCAACGACCCCAGCAGGACATATAGTGTTACTGTTGCGTTGCCGACGTTCTAGGGGATAGGAAAAGATGGGGAAGGGGGTGGGACTCCGCGTACCTCTCTCACCGAACGAAACGCGGCATGAGCCACTTTACGTCGGTCTTCTGAGGGTTCGTGGTATTTCACCGGTCGATCCGGCCCATTCATGTAGCGAACTGCTTGACTCTACCACTGTTAAATCCATAATCCAATCTAGTATAATATCGAGATTTGGGTGTTGAACCTTTTTGCCACCGTAGGTTTATTGTTTTTTTTTTATAATTAGGTATTAAAATAATAAATACTACCTATAAACATTCTTGGAGTAATAAATTTTGCAGTGGTAGAGTCTTGCAGTTCGCTGCATGAATGGGCCGGCTGGACTGGTGAAATACAACGACCCCTAAAAATAGCGGCGTTTTGTGGCCGGTACTGCGTTTCCTTCGGTGAGAGAGGTATCCGAAGGCCCAATCCCCTGTCCCATCCTCCTCCCTTAAAGAACGGCAACACGCTACGGTGTTTGGACGGTGAGTAGTTGCTTACCATCAAGTGACCCACATGCTCGTTTGCCCTCCAATAACGTCTAACACTGCAGCTTTTCAAGTGGTGAGTAAAGTTCGCCTTATCTACCCATAAGTAAAATAGTTTAATTAAATTTTTTAAAGACTGCTAATCACAAAATAAAGCCACAGAAACATGTCGATTCGTCGTTTGCGACTGATACCTTTCATGACTCTATTCATGCACGCATGCATTTTTGAGACTTCTTACATCACCTTCCTGAGTGACACATCCTTATGGATGTGTCACTCAGGAAGGTGCCCCAGCCGCCCGCGCCAGACTAGCGGCCCGCCGCGGCGCTGGTCTCTCAAGCGGCTCGACCGTGACATGGTCGTGGCCGCCGCCAGCGTTGTGGACTGGACGGAGGGAGCAGTGTCGCCCGATCCCGAAGCGCAAGCGGCCTGGCTGCGCGGCACGATGACGTCGATCTGCGACGCATCGATGCCCCGAGTCGGGCCGCCCCGGCGGGGCTTTGTGTACTGGTGGAGCGAGAGGATAGAGCGGCTTAGGAAGGCAGCCTTCGTCGCGTGACGCCGGTACCAAAAGGCCCGCAAAAGAAGGCGTACCACGGTTGAGGAGGCTCTCAGAGCCAGACGGGAATACGGGGCCGCCGCGCACGCCGTATGCGTAGCCATCGCTGAGGCTCGCGAGCGGTCCTGGAACGAGCTCGTCGAGAGACTGGACAGGGACCCATGGGGGCGCCCATATCGAATGGTGCTGGGCAAGCTGATCCCATAGGTCCCTCCATTGACGGAATCCCTGGACCCAGAAGTCGTGGAAAGAGTAGTCGATACGCTCTTCCCAAGGGTCCAGGGCGGTTCCTCAGATCCTCCGTCTCAGTCGGACCGTACGCCGTGGTCCAACGAGCTGGAGGTGACGAGCTCGGGCGAGTCGTGGCGCGGCTATTTATCACACATAACTTCCGAAAATAATTTCGGAAAATAATGACTTTCGTCGCAGTTTCGAATCACACCAAAAAGTGTGAGCTAGGATTCGAAACCGCGACTTCTTGATTCAGAAGCGGGGTGCTCGACCACTGGACCACCGAGACATAAATGTAGCTTCAAATAATACGGTATAATCTAATTTAATCTCACGCAACAGGGAATCGAGAACTCTTTTAAAATTGCGAGATTGTGTCTAGGGTTCGAACGACACCCCTGCATTCATGATATATAGATAGGGTCACGATTTCATTATAGCCCTCTTTTATGTACCAACTCTGCTCGCCACCTCATTAGCTAAGCGTGGGGTGATGATATGAATTTTTATCATTGAATTAAATATGGATCAGTTTTCTCGTGAAATAAGTTTTTATGATAGGGGTGGCTTATCCGCGAAATCCGTACTAAGTTACTGTGAAATTTGGGGATAACAAATATTAAAACGCACCTTTAGACTACAGTAGTTGCCGTATTAAACTCTACT
The DNA here is from genome assembly GCA_905147225.2 of Euproctis similis. Lineage (NCBI taxonomy): Eukaryota > Metazoa > Arthropoda > Insecta > Lepidoptera > Erebidae > Euproctis > Euproctis similis. The sequence continues at coordinate 3,050,538 of LR990113.1, read as the reverse complement.
CGATATATTTTAGTGTTATATTTGCTTAAAAAATGCTGTTGTTTACTTTCGAAGATTTTAATTGCAAATAAAATACGTTTGAATGCGATAATTATAATGATTCAATACCACACCGAAATTTCAACGGCATTCCCAATTTTTCATCAAATACAAAATAAATTCAATCAAAATCGTCAAATAAAAATATACTTCAAATATTTAAGAAATCAAAATATTAGGATACACGAAACAGAATGCCGTTGCCATTATTAATAAATACGGAAATCGTATCTATAAATAAAAAAATAAACACACCGGATGTTATCCAGTTTCCGGTACAAAACGACATGTTTTTGCATCTGATACCGACTTTTTATTTATAGCAAAAGTTTCTAAAAAAAAATATTTGTATCGAGAGATTTAATGATAAATTAATATAAAATATTATCCTCCTTCCGGCTTAGTAGGGCTTTTTATTTGACTATAAATAATAACAAGACGGTAGTATTTACATACATTACATAACTTCACGCCTTTTGTTACCCGAAGGTGTAGACAGCGGCTGTTAAGCCTCGTCTCGCCGTTATGTTTACGTCCCAAATGGAATAAGTGGCGAACCTATTGCCATACCGGGTACAAAGTTTTCAGTCATCGATATTTGTCACGCATAACTTCCAAAAACAATTTCGAAAAGTCATTGTTGTGCTGAGATACTATTACTGCGCTATCATGACAAGAACCGACAAAAAACTCATGTGTAGTAGAATACTCTTTTTAAAATGTCATACACACTTGTCGGTTTCAAAGTCTCCTGGCAGAGTAAACTAAAACACGTGGAAATTCCGACGTTCAACTCCAATGTACCATCGCTAAATGTCAATCTTCTTTTTAAACAAGGTTTTCCCTCATAACCCGATTGTCTTTGGGAACTAATTCCGCGAACACTAGCTACACAGTTCCTTTTACTGCCTATCGGGTTTCCACTCCATAAACGTCCCGCGGGTCCCATTGTTTGTCGACGCAGATTTTCTACAATTTGCATTTTATAATTAAAGAATTAGATGTCGCTTAGTGAAGCTTCAGTATCATTGTAAAATGAACTTGTCTTGATTAAAAATAAAAAAAGGGAATAAAAATATTGTTACTGATATTATATTTCTATCTTCATACGATGTACATGTACAAAAGACAAGAATTAATTAATTATTTTTAATTATAAATTTTACAATTTGTAATTGCACGGACCTAAAGTTGTAATAAAATAATCACACTTATTCATTACACACAATTATTCATTAAGATAGGCATGTCAAAATATTTTTCTCCATTTAATTGAAGCAGAAATTGGTTAGGAAACACCATCATCAAAATTATCATCACCAAATGATTCTGCTGATATGCCGAAAGATAAAACCTTCTAAGCTGAAGAGATGGTTTTTATTTGCAGCAACTATGATAAACTTTCATTCCGCTCATTCCTCGCTCATCTTCAGGTCACACCTAGACTTACCTTCGGGTCGAAGACAGTTTATTTGTATTGCCGCGTCGACTTTTACATTTTAATGACACGTTTTCGTTGGCACGCCCACCCGTCTCCCAACAGTACCGCCCTGATGATTTCAGTACAGATCTACGGCATGTTTTGTAAAGGTTTCGCAGTTCAAAGTCTTGTATATTTATTTTTAGTGCTTACGTGAGGAGAGGACTCGACGAGATGGACTTTCTTGAAGTTCTAAATACATACTTTTTTTTTTATTCATCGTACATAATTTAGTTCTTCGACTATATTTATATTAGAATTTGGAACCTGTGAACTTTAAGTGTAAGAAAGGAGCTACTAAAACATCGCGACTTGTGACAGGAGAAATGATGGGTATCATATCCTATCATTTAGATACAAATAAGCATACTGTTCGATTTGATATACTTAATTGTTGTATGCACAAATAACTCTTTCTCTATATCTAAAAATATATATTTTGGCATCTGCGATAGGCCGCCGTATTGGATTTAGAACGATGTAACACACTATATTATTATCGTGCATTTTCATACAAACTAAACATAATTAAAAAATTTTAGCGCAATCTTCAATCGTTGAAGATATCGACTTCAAAATGAATTTCAAAGATTCTACGCGAACATACAGTGCAAGTAAAATAATATCTTTTAAAAAGAAAAAACTGTAATATTAATATAAATAAAATCTAATATATAAAATTCTCGTGTCACAATGTTCGTTCCCATACTCCTCCGAAACGGCTTGACCTATTCACATGAAATTTTGTGTGCATATCGAGTAAGTCTGAGAATAGAATAACATTCGTTTTTCATCCCCCTAAATGTTAAGGTAGCCCCTTAAATATTTTTTTTTTGAAGTTATACTTCTTTAGGCGCGTTATGAAAAAATGATGAGAGTAAAATTTTAAGATGCGCGCGCATCTGTGACACAAAATTAACAGAATGAAGTTTTAGTTTCATACAAGTGCGAATTATATATGTGCTAATAAATTATATTCAGTAGTGATTTAAATTTAATATTTTGATTGATATTACTTACTATTTGTGAATATTAGTGAAAACAATTGTGCTTATATACTTTTTCAAGTGCTCCAATATAATTGAGGTTAACTATCCGTATGTATTATTTATTGATATAAATTAAAATACTTTTATTTAATATAATTAACACTAAATATTATTAAATTATTAATGTTAAATACTTATTATTGGTTATTTAATATTTACAAAATAATGTCTTATATATTTATTATTCTCTAAATTTTGTTTTTAATAATTATATATATATATATATTTTAATGATGCCAAAGAAGTATAACTTAAGAAGTATAACTTCTCACGCACCCATTTTTTTAAATTTTTCGATATATTTCTGTTTTTATTTTTTTAATAAAACAAAAATACATACAACCCTAAATTTTCAACCCCCCACGATCAACCCCCTTTTTTTAAATTTATTTTTTGGCAAGACAACGTTTGCCGGATCAGCTAGTTATAATATAAATAATATACAAGACAGTCAAATTTCAATCAACCAAGTCGCTATCTAACTCTCAACGAATACGATAACTCTACGAGAACATACGAACAAAGAAAGCTACAATGTTGTACAAGCCGAGCGACAACTAGACGTCTTGTCGCTGAAATGTTTATTACACGAGAGTTTCACCAAGTCGCTCCACAGATGTCGCTTTAATAAAACCGTATTCTCGCTCGTCTATATATCTACAACGGAGTGAGAGTGATCAGATGCGGCATTGTGTGCTTACCTTTTTTATATAAAGTTTACCTCTAATTGTCTTTAATGACAACGGTGCATGAATGCGCCGGTTTGAACGGTGAAATAGCGCGACCGCTCAAAATATCGAAGTAAAGTGGCTCATGCCGCATTTCGCTCGGTGAGAGAGGTATCCGAGCCGGCCCATACATGCAGCGATCTGTAAGACTCTACTTCTGTCAGAAAATTTCCTAATATAATGTAGGTAAATGTATGAATTAGAAATTACACATCACTTACCAAATATCTTCTAACAAGCTAAGATTCCAACTCAATCAATTCTACGGCACTCGACCACTGGACCACCGAGGATCCTTATAAATATATGTTTTAAAAGAAACACAATCAATTTTTGTAGCTTGGGGTCAACATAGATCTATCATTCCAACGTTTCATCAATTCCGGAAAAGAGTCCGGAGATCCATATCAAGTATAACAGAACTGTTACTTTGCTATCAATTATCAAACATTCTAATTTAGAAGGAGCATTTTCAGATCCAGTTATTTTGAATTGATTTATAAACTCAATTTTGATTTTTGAATAAACTAAACGATTTATAATAGAAAAACTAATATCGCCCTTCACCCCATGTCTTAACAGAGCAGATAAAATGATACGAGATACGTTTTTTAACAGTGGCAGAGTCGCTGCACGAATTAGTGGCTCTACTGATGAAGTGCTTATTTTTTTTATGTGATAGGAGGGCAAACGAGCAGGCGTGTCACCTGATGGTAAGCAACCAACGCCGCCCATGGACACCAGCAACACATATAGTGTTACTGTTGCGTTGCCGACCTTTTAGGGATAGGGGATAGGGAAGGATGGGGAAGGGGGGTGAGCCTCCGGGTACCTCTCTCACCGAGCGAAACGCGGCATGAGCCACTTTACGTCGACCTTCTGAGAGGTTGTGGTATTTCTCCGGTCGAGCCGGCCCATTCATGCAGCGAACTGCTTGGCTCTACCACTGTTAAATTAGTACAAATGATAATAATGAATAAATAGTAATCATTGAATTTATTTTCAAATAGAAAACGCTGCTGCAATCACCAGGATCAACTGAATTATCTACTAACTATTTTGTATGAATTTATATAAAGGTATTAATATTGTGGGTATTATAGTATTATTTAGTGGTTGGTTTAATAAAATCGATCTGGCCACGATATGACCACAGTGTGGCCATACAGTTTCACTTAATCTGATATGAATTACTTTATTTTAAATACTACCAATGACTATGTGTATTACATTACGTTACGCACACCTTTTCTATTTGTGATGTAAAAATTCGATCAGTCGAAGCGTAACACTTGTCTACACTAAAAAATGTTTCCGTTCCTAATGTGTTACTTAATTTATTAATTATTAGCTGACCCGGCGAACTTTGTTCCGCGTTAAAAGTAATTTTCACTGCGTTTACAATCGAAAATCTCGAAAATTATCAGTTTTTATTTGCAATATCACACAGTAATTATATAAAGCGCTATCTATTAAAAAACACATCAAAATCCATTGCGTAGTTTTTAAGATCTAAGTATATACGGGGACATACAGCAGAAAGAGACTTTGTTTTATAATATGTAATGATAATAAATAGATAATGATAATTATATTCAACGTCTGAAATTGAATGTCTTAAAGAACACGGCTTCTGATCTAGAGGTCCGGGTTCGATTCCAGATACTGGCAATGACTTTTCGAAATTGTTTTCGGAAGTTTTGTGTGATAAATATCGATGACTGAAAACTTTGTGTCCGGTATGGCAATAGGTTCTCGCCACCTATTCCATTTGGGACGTAAACATAACGGCGAGATGAGGCTTAACAGCCGCTGCCTACACCTTCGGATAACAAAGGCGTGAAGTTATGTTAACGAATAATAAAAAATACCTTGAAATATGGACACTCTTTTTGTACATTCATATACTTCCGGCGTTGAGTTATATAAAAAAATGTATTATCAACATGTAACCGTTATCGTTAAGTATCGATGGGTGAGCCTTCGAAAGCCTTCACTTTAAACTGGAGCGGTCGGCGCGACAGCTTGTTCTGTCACAGCTCCACCACATGATAAATTATTGTGCATGACAAATGACAATGATGTCACCATTTTTATCGCACAATGTAAAAATGCTGATGTTCAGCCAGTGTAGAGAGTAATAGTCACTAAAGATTATATAAGACAACTAGGTGACCCGGCGAACTTGGTTCCGCATCAAAAGTAATACATAAGTAAATTTTGGATATCATGAGGTTTAATTTGTGATATTTATCGGCTTTAACTGCTGTCCCGCTATTGGTTCAAATTGTATGCTGTAAAGCGCCAGGATCATTTATATTACATGCAAAATCTATTTAAGACAGATAATTGGATGAAAATTAATGCTGTAATGTTTAAAATCACTTCGCATATAAGCCATTATATCTCCTAAAAAGTAAAAAAATAAAAATAGTCATGGTGGGCTATCCCTAAGAGATAGACATAGGAACTCGCAGATTTTTTGTAGACCTTCTGAAGGTGTTAAATAATGTAGAACGTTGTTTTGATCTATCACTTAGAGTTTAGTCAGCGTTTGCAAATAAACTGCTAAATCTTGAAAATAATCATTTACATATATTATTTACATAAGAATTATAGATCAAAACCACCCCGTTGACACCCTCTAACTATTAAAAAAGCCGCATCAAAATCCGTTGCGTAGTCTTAAAGATATACGCATATAAGGGGACAGACAGCGGAAAGTGACTTTGTTTTATACTATGTAATGATGATATATAGGTTACACATTGTGGAAACCTTTAAGTACACATAGGTTATATATTTCGAGTTGTTCGTTAATAGATACTGCTTATATGTTCAGGACTTTAATACAAGCAAGTGTAGGCAGCGTTGTTAGGTGACCATAATAAGTTATCAGATATTTATCACAAATATGTTTAGAAGTTATTGGGTCCCAGCAATTGAACCTATAACTGGCAAAAGATGTATCCATGATAAACTACTATTAAAGTAATAATGTTTTCAGACATAGTCTTTTACTTCATGCCAAGACTAAAAGTAATCATTGAGAGGAGAGCGCCATTAGGCAGATTTCATAAAAACCTTACTCGCTTCTTTGACTATCTATCAACAGACGTGGCGCATATAAAATATACGTACATATTAATTTATCGTTTGAATATTCAAGTTCATAGAACATCCCTTAGGGTTTCAAAATTACTTTAAATAAAAAATTACGCGGAGTCCCTACGCGCTACTGAAGTGGAACTTTTTAACAGACGAACATTTATAACACGCTTAACTTATAAAGAGCACAACTTACATTCCACAGTCGGTAGTTTTACCAATACACGGTAAAACTACTGACTGTGGAATGGAGATTGGCGGGTTCGATCCCCACTCGAGTATCCCCATCTTAAGGTCTGGGTAGAATTTGGTGACTATTTTATTTAGGAGGATGTGCCATATTCGACGTCGCATTGTTCTTTGATTTAGGTACTCCCCCAAGCTCAAGCCCATTCGATACCCATATTGTAAAATGCATTAAAATACTTATAGCATTGGATTTAGAATGACGTCACATTTTCAAGTTACTATCGAAAAGCCCTTTAATTTGATACCCATATTGCAAAAAAAGCATTAAAACTATATTTGAATGAGTGGCGGTGGAGTTTCACCGGTCGAGCCAGCCCATTCATGCAGCGAACTGCTTGGATCTACGACTGTTAATAATATTATCCAAACTTAGCGTGTATAAAAACTTTAAAATTGAGTTCTAAGATTCAATACATTATAAATATTTATAACATACTTATTATATACATACTTAGATACTTACATACATTGCAAAATAACAAATATCGATTTAATTATCCTTATAATAACAAATATACGTCTGGCATGTTCGGTAGCCGCTTCCTACCTACTTGTTGTGTTACAAAAAAAAATAGAGATTTACAAAAAAAAATACTAGTACAGATAGCACAAAAAGAATTAATTAGAAAGAAATTGCAATAAGGTAAAAATATGTAATTAAGACAAATCAAAATTTAGTTTATGTAAAATAAATAAAAAGATGTAAATTAAATACAAAGAAATTAAAAAGCCCTTATTTTACTAGCTACATATTGCATTTTAATAACTATACTAGTTGTTGCTCGCTACTTCATCTGCGTGGACGCCAAAAAAGCAGGAAGAATACTGTGCCTGTGCCATTATACGGGTTCATCGCTCACACCCAGTTAGTGATAGGGTGATAATATTTAGCCTGTGTTGACCCGATCCTCTTGGCTATATTTAAGCAAAATTCGACGTAAAAGCATGCAGTACTTTTACAGTTTATCCGTAACAAACATACAGACAAACAGACAAAAATTCTAAAAACTATATTTTGAGGTTCGGTATCGATTGTAGATCATATCCCAAAAATTATGCAAATGAAATATTCAATGAAACTCAATGAAATATTCAACTTTCCTACAATTTTATTACATGTATAGATTATTTGGCGGCACATTAGAAAGAAATTATTTATTTTACCAATTTTGTTTTTCATACTTCTTAAACGTATTTGTAATCTAATTGTACTTTTGTACATGTACACTAATGGTTGCAATAAGGTAAAAATAATTAAGACAAATTAAAATTTAGTTTATATAATGAAATTAAATACAGAAATAAATACAGAAGTAAAAAAAGCCATTATTTTACCTGCGACCTATTGCATTTTAATAACTATATTATTTATTGACTAATTACTTAATGTTTTACAATTCTAATACTGAACTAGTTGTGTTACTCCTGTGTTTGTATGGATACTTTTTATTAAGGTTCCCAAGGTTGGTTTTTCAGTTATAGTGACGTCAAACTAATTATTATTTGTTATTATTATATAGCATTAAAAAATGCCTTGTTTGTATATTCCTACTAATATTTGAATTTTTGGTTTTGTTCTTTTTTTTAAGTAGCATATAAATTTAAAAATTGAAAACAATATTTTTTATGCAGTTGGTACTTTTGAGACATGGTGCGATAAAAACAGTGCCGCTACTAGCTACTAGATGTCTATGTACAGTTTTTAATCACGCTATGGAAATTCTCTTCCTTGGTTTATATAAGCCGATTTATGTTTTAGTGTTTTATATTACATATAATACCCGTGAGGGGGCGTTAAAAGCGTTAAACGCTTTTGCACGAGACATTAGAAGTTCCACTTCAACATTAGAAGTTCCACTTCAAAAACGTTAAGATCAATACTTGAAATGTAAGTGCAGATCGTAATAATAGCTTATTTCTATCCACTATTTTATATATTTCTTTAAGGCTTGGCAAAAATATACAAAGAGACAAAAATATATCATAAAAACATATTGAAATATCAAGAACTATTTACAGCACTATTAGTAGGTACTTTTTAAAAGCTTTGATCGCCCTAAGATCCTCTCCAGGGCCTCTCCAGGGCAAAATACAATTTGTCACTAACACAATAGTTTAAATGTGTTTGTACCGCGCATGCATTAACATGATTAAATATGGCGTTAAGTAATTTATATACGTACAGATGCACTCGCCAGGAATGTTGTGAGTATTTTAATTCATTTAAAACTCATTCTAACAAAGAGGACAATGTTGTTACACAGCCATCAGATTTAAATTAAATTATACATAACACAACATAACATAACACAACTTCACGTCTTTTTCTACCCGAAGGTGTAGGCAGTGGCTGTTAAGCCTCGGCTCGCCGTTATGTTTACGTCCCAAATGGGACCCAATGACTTTTCGAAATTACTTTCGAAAAGTCATTGGTGTGAGCCAGAATTCGAACTCACGACCTCTAGATTCAGAATCCGTGTACTCGACCACTGAACTACCGAGACTTTTAATTAAATTATACCTAAATCAAATTTAAAGAACAAAAATATTATTTACATATTTTAAAAGTACAATCGAATTCTCTTTTTATACTCTTTACTTCACCCGAAGTGGTGTAACCGCAGCTGATACGAGTATGACTCAACTCGGGAATGTTCACCCGCCAAATGAAATAGATGGCGGAACCAATTGCCATACCATTGTCAGTTATGATAAAAAATATGACATTTTTCGCGCATACTTCCGGAAAATATTCTGAAAAGTCATGAAAGGATTGGATTGGATTGGAACCCGAATATTTATACTAGAAGTGAGGTGCTCGACTCTGGACCACCGGAGACAATTATAATCTATACTCAAGTGTTTATAATAATATGAATTTAAATAATACAGTAACCACTTGATTATTTTGACTATAAGATTGACAACTCAGTTTGGAGAGTAAGATTACTAAGAAGATCCGTATATCCACACAGTTCGCTGCATGAATGGGCCGGCTCAATCGGTGAAATACAATTCTTCAAACTTTGGATCGTGCCTAAAGTCGTATATCGACATAAAGTGGCTCAAGCTCAACTTGCTCGGTGAAAGTATCCGAAGGACCCAACTCCTTCCCCTCCCCCTTCCCCACCCTATTTTGGCCACTACCATATGCAATTTTAGGGGCCGGCAACGCGACTGTGACACTATCTATGTTGTAGGTGTCTATGTGTGGCGTTAGTTGCTTACCATCAGGTAACACGCCTACGAGTTTGCCACCGTGTTATATAAAAATAAATACCATTATATAATCGTACTTATAATTATTTTGTGGGCGTTCGTATATGATCATAAAATATCCTTCTGTATATGATACCCTTTGGTGATTAGGAAAGTGTTTTTTAAAGTTAAGGTGGAGACAGCAGACTCAAAAAAGATCCAAATAAAGTAACATAACATAACTTCACGCCTTTGTTACCCGAATGTGTAGACAGCGGCTGTTAAGTGTCGTCTTGCCGTTATGTTTACCTCCCAAATGGAATAGGTGGCGAATCTATTGCCATACCGGGCACAAAGTTTTCAGTCATCGTTATTTATCACATATAACTTCCAAAAACAATTTGAAAAAGTCATTGGTGTGAGCCAGTGTCAGAATTCAAACCCGCGACCTCTGGATAAGAAGCCGTGTGCTCGACCACTGGACCACCGAGACTAAAATAAAGTAAAGTAGGTAATCCAAATAAAGTAGTTATAGATTTATATATGCCTACTATAATCCAGATCTAACGGCCATCCTAAAAATACAACTTCTAACGACCCACAATAGATAAAGCTCATCCATGGTCTTACATTAACGATCAGGTTTAAACAATTTGCTGACCATTCCCTTTTACTGTGCTCCTATAATATCTAATTACATACCTCTATGGATATCATTTATATAACGCCGTCTAGTTTTAATTTAAACAAACAGCAAGCCTCGGTTTTAGAGCTAGATTATTATACATAATATATAACTTCACGCCAAATCTCTTGCAGAGTAGGTAGAGAGAACAGCGCACCATAAGCACGATTCTTTCACACTTCACTCGCTTCATTCACTATCATAACTCTTTCCATGCGCGCGCGTCAATTTTTGCGGCTCCTAGCATCACTTTCCTCAAGAATTCGTACTATTTGGTCGTGGAATGTGCGTCTTGGCTGTCCTCAACTCCTACATCCATCCGCTTTTGCATTGTATATCTGCTTAGTGAATCTTGCAGCATCCATTATTTTTAGATTATTATTTATTAAATATTTTTTCCTTAAGTTTACTATTAAACTAAGACGCCAATATTCTTGCTCATCATTATTGATTGAGGTAATATAATATAGTTGCAACGCATTCAGCGTTTTAAGAGTCAATCAGATTAATGAAAGCATTTCCCCGAAGTTATTTTATTCATATCTATATTTTATAAATAAAAGCTGGGGAAACCACAAAGGGATTCATTAGAGTCGATTTCAAATTTAAATCTTTATTTCATATAAAACACTTAGTTTAATCGAATTGAACACAATGGTAACATTAAGGTCAATTATTATTATAAAACTACTTTATTCATTTGGGAACACAAAAGACTGAACTGGAACTACACAGGTAGTTGTTCCAGCTGATAAATAGAGGGAGAAAGAAAGTTCAATCTCTACTCAAGTACAAATATTTATGTGATGAATTTGCATGTTTGGATGCGGTCTAGTAAATTATCATATGGTACTAAATCCTAAATCAGTTGTACTTAACCGTACAGCTTATAAAAAAGAAACTTTAATAAAATCAAGTTAGATCAGCTTACTAACAAAAGGGATAAAAATATATCAAGATTACATCCTAATTTACTACTGAGAAATATTGAGCTTAAACCTTTTTATCACACGCAACGATAAAGTGTCATATTATCCAGCTCTAAAATCACTGTGACTATATTTACGTAGTGTTTGAGGTCTATAATTTGAAGGATATCTGATATCTTTGGGTACAAAACTGGCAAATATTTCAATAAACACATTTCATGTGATATAATCACTACAGTTTAAGGAAAAATTTTAAATTGAGTAAAATATTTCATTTAATCTTAGTAGGCAACATTGTATTCAGTTTAACTTATTAAAGGCGTGAATGTATGAATAGTTATAGAGCCATGGTATTCACTATACGAATGAACCGGCACGACAAAGAAGAGACGAGCTCGAAAAGTATCATGACCCTTCAGAATGTCGACGAAAAGTGGCCCGTGCCGCCTTTCGTTCGATGATAGAGGTATCCAGAGGACCACCCAGTTAAAGACGGATTTATCTTTTTTGCCATATACACACCCTAGACCTAGACACCCTATGTGGGGCGCTAATTACTTACCACCACGCGACTCGCCTGCTCCTTTGCCACTAACGCATACAAAAATATAATTATATTTAACTATACAAGCTGCTACATCAGTAGTACAATAAGCAACTGTTACAAGCCATAACATTATATGCGCTGAACAAAAAGATCCACTTTTATAAAACATTCAAAGTTATTCGCAGTAAAACTGTGTACACAAACAAATTAGCCATTTGTACGTGTCTTATCTCGCGCTGGATGTTTAGCCCGGATACATAACCGGGTATGTTTCCCAACAATCGGTAGGTAGTCGGTCGTGTACAATTCATGCGAATTGGCACGCATATCCCAGACGCAGCGGTGCTCGAGTGCCTTTATAACAACCAGCATTATCTGGAAGTTATTAAATGTTTTTTTTTAAACTTACTCATTATGTCTCATTATTATCTATAGAGAAATTTTAGGTATGGAGCCTTGAAAATTTATAAAAAAGTGCTTAGGGGCCGTCCATTAATAACGTGAGGTTAGAAAGGAGGGGGGAGGGGGTGTAGTAAGATATCACGTGTATTTATTTTTTCCAACTTATTATTAGAATAAAATAGATTGGTATGAGCCCAAAATCGATCCCACGGCTTTCTGATTCAGAAGCAGGCCGCTCGAGTACTCGACCAGCGAGACTGATGATGAATTAAAAATAATACTCTAAAAACTAAGATTCTTTGTATGTAGTAAAAATACACGTGATGTTAGATGGTGTGGGGGTTAGATTTAAATGTCACCACGTATCACCAAAAACTGATGTCAAAATATGATGAAAAAACATCACGTGATTAATGGACGGCCCCTTACATGCTTATGCATGCTTATGCCCTTATAATTATCTTACCGCAGCAACAGCAGCAACTAATAATTTTCAAAGATTCACTAAAAATTTCGTCTCTTCTTATTCTTTCTCGTGTCGATTAGTCCAAGGGCGTTCTCTAGACTATCTTCTCTATATTGGACAATAGACCTCTCTTAGTTTATGGAAATCATAATTATTATCATTTGGATAGCTTTTGCTTGTTGTACAATACAATTTTCCATCTCAATGGACGTATTATAAAGGCTTCGGAACCATTGCACAAAAAACTAATAAAACTCAACTAATAAAATTCCAAGAATAATTTATTCTTACTTTTATTAGTTACAAGTGTGCTATTGCTGAATTCAATTTAAATTTAAATATATATATCTATTCAGTTATAATATCATAACACTGCAATGAAAATAACTTTATATCGTAACGTATAAAAGCACTCTCTTACACTCCTGTAGCACTCGCTGTTAATATTTCAAACTTCATTTTGTTTTATGAGTTGAATTGTATGAAAAAAGGTCAAGTGCGAACAATTCGTACAACTCGTTTTTACACAAAACAGGACAATAAAAACACGGCTACCGTTATAAACTTTAAAATAACTCATTTACCTTTCGGTAATATATAGACTTAATTTTGATGTAAGAATTTTTATGACTAACAAAACAATTTGTTAATATGATTTGTTTTGAGACTTTGTTTAACTACTGGAATGGTATATCAGCACGCGGTTCACCTCAAAGGCGACCTTTGAAAAAATAAAACACATATTTCTTTTTTCTTTCTTTGAAAAGGAAGCATAATTAGTATATTTCAAAACTCCAATCTGTGCAGATGCTGATGATAAATTAGCAATAGCGTAATAATAACTTCAAGAAAGACACGCGGTACTTGGTTATCTGATAGTGAAATCAACTTCACATTACGGTTTGGATGATAATCCCCGATAAATAAACAGAGAAACGGACCATTTTGAAAAGCGCTTATTTAATATCTCTCCACTTAAATAATGAACTCGTTATCATCAATCACCGACGAAATTAAAATCGATACGTAACATTTTTACCAAATCTGATTCTGATTAAATTTCTGTTGATTCTGGTTAAATTTCTGTTGCTTTTATGTGAAGCTCATAAAAAAGAACACAGCGCTGGCCGACGCTCCGGGCTTCTATTAAAATTTCAGAGCATGATTTCATAGAAAGCCTGTTCATTAGGCTTATAGCGATTAAATGTTGCCCCGAACTGATGAAATATTTACCATCTTCATAACAGTACACATTTGCTGCCAGCTATTATAGCGGTTTGTTTATTTACTTTGATTATAATGAAAGTACTTTCGTACCTATATATAATGAATGCTCCAATAACACTTGTAACATGAATAGTAGATATCACTACAAAATATGAGTTAGGCATTATATCACTAAATGTATACGAACTATTACAGTTGTCTTTTAGTTGACAGCATAGTGGATCAACATAGAGATTTTTGTTTTGACATAAAAATATATAAATAAACTATCTGACCCAGCAAACGTTGATGGTGGAGGGTTAAAAATTGAGGGCTGTGTGTAGAATAAACCAAAAACATACACAAAACTTCATGAGAATCGATCAAACAGCTAGCCAATAGAATTTTTTATACTAAATACATACATAAAATAACATTTTAAGTAAACTAACTTGAATTTTCTATTAATTAACTTAATAAAACAAAATGTCTGCAACAGAATTACAAGACTTATGAAAACATAATTAATTTTAATGAAACAATTTTAAAATACGATTTGAGAAGGTATGTTAAGGAGCATTGGAAAAAGAAATTTGATAGTTATTAGACTATATTGAGATGTTTAAAAATTTCCTCTAATCATTAGAATGAGATCATGAGGGATGACTTATATAGTTTTCTAAGCAGAGGTGTAGACAGCGGCAGTTAAACCTCAACTTGACGATTTTTTACGTCACAAATTGTCGCGAAACTTATTACCATACACCGGGACAATGTTCTTTGTAAATACATAGCCTTCACAACTTCACGCCAAACCGTGCGTAGTAGGCAGAGACAACAGTGCACCATAAGACACGATGGTTACACGACTCACGCCTCATTTCTTTGACTTTCATAACTCTTTTCATAAACGCGCGTTGATTTTTAAGGCTCTTAACATTACCTTTCTCCAGAACCTACTCCATTTGGTCATGGAAGGTTTGTCGTAGCCACTTCTACATCTTCTACGTCCACTTCTACATCTACTCGCTTTGGCATTTTACATCTGCTTGGTCAATCCTAAATCTTCCATTCTTTCTAGATATCCGAATAATCAGAGCATGCCCTTTCTTACTTTTACACCGACACTCTCTTTCAATCCGACTTCCTTACTTACAACCTTGTTTTCGACGCGGTCAACGAGGGTCACTCCGCAGATTTTGTGCAGTGCCCTTATTTCGACCGCCTTTATCCTATTTTCGTGCGCACTCTGCCATATCCAACACCCGCTGATATAGGTTGGAACCAGGACCGCATTATGAAAGCTGGGCTTGCTGGGCTTTCTTGCTAACATTCTTTGCGCCCAGGAATCTACCCCATGCTTCATTTACGCTGATTCCTAATTCCACTCTTCTTTCGACATCCACGGTGTACCTACCCATTTCTGTCAAAAGCGCATCCAAGATAAACAATATTATTCACCTGCTCCATCACTACATCATCAACCATTATCAACAATTATTTTTCGATCTTGACGGGCCTCGTGGCGCATTGGTAAAACTACCGGCTGCAGCAATGAGGTCAGGGGTTCAATTCCCACCCTAGCCCAAATATTTGTAACAAACATGAATATTTGTGTGGCGTTTGGGTGTTTTTCTATGTATTATAAGTATGTTTTTACAAAAGAAAAGTATATATGTATTGATATCCGTTATCTAGTATCCATAACACAAGCATTTAGTTGCTTAGCTTGGAACTAAAGGGCGCTGTGGGTATTGTGTCCAAGTTATTATTATTATTATTCTAGCCTTTCAAACACTGTAACATTCGCTTTCATCACATTCAATGGTAAGCATTAATCGTTCATAATAGTGACTAGTGTTTGCAGGTCTGTCGGCAGTTTGGTTAAAAGAACGCCATCATCTGCGTTAAGCGGGCATTTCACACCTAAGGGTGACTTCGCATCCCTTCATTCTTCAATCTCACTCTCTGGCGACAACTGTCCAGCTGCAGGATAAACAGGCGAGCGTACAGCGCGCAACCCTGTCTGACGCCGATATTGATGTCAAACCAGGGGTCGAGCCGCCGTTAACACGCACACACGCTGTGCAGCCCCGAGCGAACAGCACTTAACCCTTTCTGACGCCGATATCGACTATTATTAACGTCAAACCAACAGTGCGCCGTCCACCCCGTAGCACAGGAGTATGTTCCACAGATGATTTCATAACACCCTGTAAACCTTCCAGCTCAAAGCCGCTTTCCTCTGTACGATCTTGAGGAGTGAAAAAATCAATGCAACCTCTTCTGCTACCAGAACCACCCTGAGCCTCGCACAATACTCTGTCAGATATCCCCCTTAAACTCCTTTCAATATTTTTTCCATACACTTTCTCTGCTAAACTGATAAAATTGATGAATCGAGATTCCTTACCTTTATAAAAGGGCACGATGACATCACGACTTTCGTCTGCGAGAACCTTACCCGACCTCCAGCATTGATTGTTCAACGTCAGGAATGCGTCCAGGCCACGTCTTCTACCGTTATGATCATTTCAGCATACGACATATATACTGGCTGTGATCCAGATGACTTGACTAAAACAGTCATTGGGCCCTTGCATAAGGAGAAACGGTCCCGACAGGATTGCAAAAACTACCGAGTCATTAGTCTTTCCAGTATTGTAGGTAAATTGTATGCGAAGATTCTTATTGCAAAAGTAACGAATGTAACTGATGAGAAATTGTGGGATGTACAAGCGGGACTTAGGAGAGGTCAGGGGTGCATCGATCAGATCTTCTCTTTGAAAACCATATCTGAGAACTATCTAGCTAAGTCTAAAAGTAGTCTGTGCTTTTATAGATATAGAGAAGGCTTACGATCGTGTACCCAGGAATGAATTATGGTCAACACTATCGAGTACATATGAGGTTGATGAGCGCCTTGTGTGGACTTTGAATTTCCTATACGAGAATTCTAGAGCCTGTATCAGGGTAAATGGGGCGCACTCAGACTGATTTAACATCTATAAATGTGTTCAACAGGGATGTGTTGCGTCAACATGGCTTTTCAATCTCTATATGGACAGTTGTTTGACAAATCTGAAAGAGACTGAATGCGGTTTATGGATGGAAGAGTTGCGTGTTAAGTGGCTACTGTACGCCGATGACAAGGTGTTACTTGCTCCGTCAGCGTCAGAGTTCAATGACATGCTAATCTTGGTGAATGCAGCGTTTAGAGAAAAAGGTATGAAAATAAATGTAACTAAGACGAAAGTTATGGTTGTGGAGAGAGAGGAAGAGGTAACAGTGTGTGATATGGTTTTGGATGGCGAAAAATTAGAGCAAGTGAATAATTTTGTATATTTGGGAAGTATGCTGCTGGTAATAGAGTCAATGGTACACTACATGCCCTGTTGCATAGTCAGGCTGTGTCTGGAAAGGCACGCTTGACCATTCACCGTGGTGTGTTGGAACCAACTCTAACATACGGGAGTGAGTGTTAGGTGTGGCAGGCGAAGCATGAAAGTAAGGTAGGTGAATGCAGTAGAAATGCGTTCTCTGAGAAGTATGTGTAGAGTCACCCTTGCAGATTCAATGAAAAATAGCTTGATAAGGGAGAAATGCAAGCTGAAGGATGATGTGGTGACCAATGGTGTTAATGATGGTTTGGTGATGTTGCAAAAATGAATGAAAGCCGACTGACCAAAAGAGTATACGAAGTGAATGTGAGTGGCAGGGTCGGGATCGGAAGAGCAAGACGGAGCTACCACGACCAAATAAATGGTCTGTTTAAAAAAGGCAACATGCGTAGCACACAAAACCAACGTGAATGCATGACGAGATGTATGACTGTGGATGAGGCGCAAGATCAGGTGTCAAGTTCGTAGCTTGTGGAAAGCCAAAGTCACTGCCTACCCCCATGGGATATAGGCGTGAGCTTATGTACGTATATACGTACATAAAAAATCCTGCTCCTTAATATTTTTCATATTTTGTATCGAATTCAATCACTTTCATAAGAAAATCCCAGTCAGAAATATTTCCGAGATGTCATTGGTGTGACCCCAGATCGCGGAATCGAACTCGAACTCGAAACCACCAAGACGTCTTAAAGAAATATTATTATAAAACCTATTATTATTACAGTTCCCATGTCGTATTTTTTGCGATACTGCCTGCAATACTGAGTTCGGTGAATTACTTACTTAATTACTAAGTTCTACTACCAGCATGAACATTCAGTTCAGCTCTAATTTAAGAAAGCCATGTCATCAAACGGCCGAGTCATTAGTCTTTCCAGTATTGTAGGTAAATTGTATGCGAAGATTCTTATTGCAAAAGTAACGAATTAACTGATGAGAAATTGTGGGATGTACAAGCGGGACTTAGGAGAGGTCAGGGGTGCATCGATCAGATCTTCTCTTTGAAAACCATATCTGAGAACTATCTAGCTAAGTCTAAAAGTAGTCTGTGCTTTTATAGATATAGAGAAGGCTTACGATCGTGTACCCAGGAATGAATTATGGTCAACACTATCGAGTACATATGAGGTTGATGAGCGCCTTGTGTGGACTTTGAATTTCCTATACGAGAATTCTAGAGCCTGTATCAGGGTAAATGGGGCGCACTCAGACTGATTTAACATCTATAAATGTGTTCAACAGGGATGTGTTGCGTCAAGATGGCTTTTCAATCTCTATATGGACAGTTGTTTGACAAATCTGAAAGAGACTGAATGCGGTTTATGGATGGAAGAGTTGCGTGTCAAGTGCCTACTGTACGCCGATGACAAGGTGTTACTTGCTCCGTCGGCGTCAGAGTTCAATGACATGTTAATCTTGGTGAATGCAGCGTTTAGAGAAAAAGGTATGAAAATAAATGTAGGTAAGACGAAAGTTATGGTTGTGGAGAGAGAGAAAGATTTAACAGTGTGTGATATGGTTTTGGATGGCGAGAAATTAGAGCAAGTGAATAATTTTGTATATTTGGGAAGTATGCTGCTGGTAATAGAGTCAATGGTACACTACATGCCCTGTTGCTTAGTCAGGCTGTGTCTGGAAAGGCACGCTTGACCATTCACCGTGGTGTGTTGGAACCAACTCTAACATACGGGAGTGAGTGTTAGGTGTGGCAGGCGAAGCATGAAAGTAAGGTGAATGCAGTAGAAATGCGTTCTCTAAGAAGTATGAGTAGAGTCACCCTTGCAGATTCAATGAAAAATAGCTTGATAAGGGAGAAATGCAAGCTGAAGGATGATGTGGTGACCAAGGTGGAGAGAAGTATGTTAATGATGGTTTGGTGATGTTGCAAAAATGAATGAAAGCCGACTGACCAAAAGAGTATACGAAGTGAATGTAAGTGGCAGGGTCGGGATCGGAAGAGCAAGACGGAGCTACCACGACCAAATAAATGGTCTGTTTAAAAAAGGCAACATGCGTAGCACACAAAACCAACGTGAATGCATGACGAGATGTATGACTGTGGATGAGGCGCAAGATCAGGTGTCAGGTTCGTAGCTTGTGGAAAGCCAAAGTCACTGCCTACCCCCATGGGATATAGGCGTGAGCTTATGTACGTATATACGTACATAAAAAATCCTGCTCCTTAATATTTTTCATATTTTGTATCGAATTCAATCACTTTCATAAGAAAATCCCAGTCAGAAGTATTTCCGAGATGTCATTGGTGTGACCCCAGATCGCGGAATCGAACTCGAACTCGAAACCACCAAGACGTCTTAAAGAAATATTATTATAAAACCTATTATTATTACAGTTCCCATGTCGTATTTTTTGCGATACTGTCTGCAATACTGAGTTCGGTGAATGCTGAACGGCACTAAGTTTTACTACCAGATTGAACATTCAGTTCAGCTCTAATTTAAGAAAGCCATGTCATCAAACGGCGTTAGACGTCTTTAAGATATAAATAATAGTAATGTTAAGTTATATGTTTTATTTGGCGATCATGGCGCTATGTCTACCTAGTTATGTCAAATAAAAAAGTAATATGTTCACAAGTACAATCAACTACCAATCTATTTTTATTTCGAAACCTGAAAATACCACACGAGCACAACTTGACTACGAGCTAGAATGAATTCACAAAGTATATTCGCATTCATGACTCGCGATCCTGGGGGAATTAGCGAGAGCCGAGGCCTAATCATGAAAACGCTGACCGGCCAAACAGCCTCCATTACTGCCGACCTTGTCTCGACGCAAAAGTAGTATGCTTTGTGTGTGAATGTTTCCAACTCTCTATCTCTAATAATGTTGTAAAAAACAATAATACGAGCATACTTTTAAACTTTTATTAATTTGAGTTAATTAGAAGTAAATAAAGGTATTTTTACAATGGACGATATGACTTTTATAAGCAATTCTAATTAAAATTCTGGTGGAATCTTGGTAAAATCTTTCGCTGAACGATGAAAAGAACGAACGGTTGTGGTATTTAACAAATAGAGCCAGCCTATTCATGTAATGAAGTGTGGGACTCTGTCATTTTTAACGAGATATGAAAAAAAAATTGCATCAATTAGACATAAATACTCCTGCTTATACCATCATGACTAGAGGCGTAAAAGTATATAAACTCTATAATAATAATGTATATATAATATATTAACTATACCGATATGAAGTAGTGAATATATTTCGTGGCAAACGTCAAACTTGATTAAAATTACGTTTTGAAACAAGTTTGTGTTATGATATTAATAATATTAGAAATTATGGCGTGATTGATTAGCTTCGCGTACAATTTAATAATTAGTTATGTAATTTTAGATATTAATAATTTTATTAAAACTCACTAATTAAGTTTATTAGTCATTTTCAATAAAAACTAATTAAAATAAAAAAAACACTAATTACATTACACTTTCGATTAAAAATTACCTCTGAATATTTATAGCCATTTACCAAAATAAAAGTTTGTAGAAGTCTCCAATTCTAAACCCAGTAGACGTGAATAATTATTCTGAAGTTGTATCTGCCATTGATCAATGAATGAAAAAACTATTGTTGCAGTAATATAACATAACTTCACACTTTTTTCTGTACAAAACCGCAAGCCTCTCTCACCCGACAATACGCATGACAATAGGCATGAGCCACTTTACGACGATATTCTGAGAGGTCGTGGTAGTTCACCAGTCAAGCCCATTAAAGCAGCAAACTGCATGACTCTGCCCGTTCTTCTGCCTGTACCTGCTTGTATTGAAGGCACAAGTAAAAGGTACAAAAAAAAAACAGAAAAGCAAGAGAGAGACAAATGAAAAGGGACTTCTCAAAGAATTAGTAAATTGAAGGAAAACGCTATTAGGATGCGACAGTTTAAGCAAATGTAAAGGAACGATTAGCATATTGAGGGAATGAACACATTACCCACTTGAAGGAATTATGTAACTTTCTAATGAGTCAAGTGTACCGTCTTACATCAACATTTAAAGACACACGGCAGTGAGAAATGCTGACGCCAAAGCTGGAAAATTCGTCACATAAATGCGTTCAAAAACACGTATTAACTAATAAACAAATCTAAATTATATGAACTTAAAAAATCTAAATATCTTTATTTTTATATCTCTTTACAGACACTTAAAATAGTCTATAGTTTATTGAAATTTTCCATATGATTGATTTATTTAAATATTGGTCGATTAATACATAAAAATTTGTTGATATGGAATTAAATATTTTAAATACATTTTTTTTTTAATAATGAGAGAAATTATACATTACAAAGGTATAGTTTTTATTCGTCAAAGCCAATTTTTTATCGGATCCACCATTATAAGTTATTTTTTCGATATTAAACAATTATATTTTTATTCAGTGTAAACTTTAAGTAATTCTATGTGGCGCAAATGAAATACTAGCTTTGTGTTGAGCTCACAAGATGGGGGTTTGATTTCTAATCAGTCCACCAACTACACTCACTAGCCCAGTTATAATTAATATCAGTAAAATAAATTTTATTTATGTTCCACATAATGTATATAAAAGGTCCAACTAGTTTAAACTAATTCAGACTTTAATTGTATGTTCGACAGCGCCTATAACTCAACTGATCTTGAACATCTATTAACATTTACGTTTTACGGGATAGTCAAAGTAATTTTGGATTAGCATATATGCGTCATTGAAATGTTTTTGTGTTTTAAAACAATTTAAGGAACACCGTCTGTTCCTTATGATTAAGAGACATTAAATTAACATTCACTGAAAAGTTCTTTACTAGTATAATATTTGAGCCTGAATTTCCATAATTGCTAAGCATCAAACTTAGAAAATAATTATTTAAATGGTATTTTCTAACTGAAGAATCGTTTAAAACATTCTTACTCTTTCACATATACGTGTGTTAGCATACGAATGAAGACTTTGTAAACAAAAATTCCTATGCTATAAATTACTAAACAAATCGTCCTTTACTTTTAAGTTTACCCTATAATGCTTATTCAATTAAGAGAAGCTATATTCTTTTGGCACACCATTAGCTTGAAAAGTTTGGATTAAATGTATTTTTTAAAAGTTGAGTCTCGGTGGTCCAGTGGTCAAATTCTGAATCCAGAAGTCGCTGGTTTGAAATCTGGCTCCTGGCACTTCAATGACTTTTCGAAATAGTTATTTCGAAAGGTGGACTATGACTTTTCGAAATAGTTATTAGTTACACCTATTACATTTATGACGAGAACATAACGGTGAGTCGATGTTGAACAGCCACTGCCTACATCTTCGGGTAGAACAAGGCGTGAAGTTAGATATGTTAAGTTATGTAAATTAAATCTATATATAAAAGAAAGTCGTGTTAGTAACACTATTTATAACTCAAGAATGTGTTAAAAAGTTCTAATGGATGGTAAACAAAATGATCTTAGCTATATTTGTTTATATTTCTATAATCTGTTATTTTTAAAGTGAAACTTTTATTACATGCATGTCGCGTGACGGTCGGCCGCGGAGTAGAGATAAAGTGAAAGGCGCTCGTCAGAGCGCCTTTCACGTCTATTATCGTTTGTTTATTTATTTATTATTAATTAATTACCCAAATATACACTTTATTTTTGTAAATAAATACCGTAAAAACATGTAGAAAAACACCCCCAGACGAGGGATCGAACCCGCCCCGACCTTGTGTTATCGGTAGTGTGAAAAAAAGTTTCACTTTTACGGTGGTTTCATAAAACCACACAATTTTTTTTTTGTTTTATAGTTCTCAAATCATAAAAGAGACACGATTTTTATGTTAAAATTAAACATTTTGGAAATAACCGAAATCAAATTTTCTTCCCCTTCCCTCTTATTTGTCTCTTCTAGCTGGTACAAACGCGGTAATTAATGCAAGCAAACAAACTACTACTGGAAACTTACTGCTAATTAGAACAGAAATTATATGGCGCCGGTTTTACTGAAAGATTGTTGAGAATGTTTTAAAGTCAATTGGACTCAGTATAAATCAGACAGAATGGAGGAAACATTTGGCAATGATCCTAATCACTGGACCTGATTCAGATGTACCAAAAACAACTGTTGGATTCAAATTTAAATGTTTTATTTGACGTAAACATTTGGACTTTGGAGTGTAGTAAGTTAATGAAACTATTTTAGTGAACATCGTAAGTAAATATTTAATATGTTATAACTACTTCGTAATCATTTTTCTATCGCAATTTTTGCTGTCGTGAATATTGGAAAATAATGTTACCTAAACCATCATCTCTCTTACTTTTAAGCTGTTTAGACTTTAGTGCATGCAAAATAAACATATTAAAACATAACCATCATTCTTTCGTCGTCTGGGAGGGGTATACTTGAGTTCAATTAACTACTCAATTAATATTTTTGGGTTTTTTTACAGTATACTTTCCCGTAGTTCCATTTGATATTCATGATTTTGAAACTTTTTATATTATATATCTGTCAATAATTTATAACCTTAATTAGGTTGGAGCCGATTTAGTTCATCTTGTAAATATATTTTTTGGCCTCATAACACATTATTTGATGCTAAAAGTTTTCTAAATCGTTAAATCTTATAATGAAAGAAAATTTTGCTGTGAATCCTTTTGTTTCGTATCAGTGGCAAATGGGCGCAAGTTTCGCTTGACTGACTAATTCTCAACAATAAGGTTATTGTTTATTATACCCTCGTAAAAAGATAATACTCATTACGTGAGTATTATCTTTAAAAATGCTTTGAAAAAGTCCACATGATTAATAGACGTCCCCTAACGTCTTGTGTCATATACTACAAAATCCAAGTAAAATAGAAAACACTTCTTCAATAAAGAAAATTTAATACAACATTCTTCCATGATTCTCTCAGAATAGGAGGATAATTATCAATTTGTATCGTGGGATAACTGGAAGGGGAGGAATCGTTCGTGTTCAAATTGCAAGCACGTACTATGTGCTTAGCTAGGGGATGCAATTGCCTTTGTCGAATCACTGATTTTTGATAACGAACGAGGGTCCAGTTTCAGACGATTCATTTAATATAGACATTATCAATTTATAATGTCTATATTATAAATAAAAATAATAAGTCTATATTATAAATAAGTGTCTAAATAAATAAATAAAAATAAATAAATTAAATAACGTAATTTACTTTTGATGATGTTCTTTGAAATGGGTCATCAACATTTGTTTCCTTTTGGGGAACACCACCTTCGTACTCTATTTCCCAAGCTAAGCACCAAAACTTAGGTTTTTTTTTAATACACAGAAACAATATCAGTTATCACAAATGTATGTACTAGGAATGGGTATCGCGCCTAAATAATTCAAAGCTACTAAATATTTCAGTGTTAAGCGTAGCTACTTACGAAGATTTCATGAATGCAGAATGCTATTTTTTTCTCACTACTCGCTTTCATTTACATCTCCTTAATCTAACATCTGCTTGGGTACTGTTTAAATTTTAAATTATACAGCGCTACCCTGCTGTTACCTTGTTAGTCGACTGACACAGAAGAGGGATTATGTTATTTGAATGTAAGAGCCGATTGCAAGGTTGCCAAGAAAGAAAATGGGCTAAAAATTTTAGAATTGCATTTACTCAGTAGTAGTTGTAGAGCTACGCAGTTCGCTGTATGAATGGGTCGGCTCGGCCGGTGCAGTACCACGACCCCTCAGATTACCAACGTAAAGTGGCTTCTGCTGCATTTTGCTTAGTCTGAGAGGTATCCGGAGGAGATATATGATCTGATGATGATTGACTGAGATGATGAGAAGAATTATATAGTAACCAAATTGTAAAAAAGTATTTTAAAATGATTACCTAAACTGAAGTATAGCCTAGTGACAAAAAAGTGTCTATCATCCGCATTCATAGCATTAATGTGAAAGAAGTGAAAGAGTTATATTAGGATAGTAGCTTGTATAGAGATAGAGATAGTCTCAGCGTACCTGCATGTGCACGTTTATTTCTTTAGCTAAGCACTATCGTGAGCGAATTGATTTTTTATCTCAATTTATATCAATCATTCATTCACTTTAGCTTAACTGCGTGATTCAAACAATCTACGTCCACTAAACTCCCAGGCTTACCATTTTTCTTCTTTATTCTTAAAATAGAATACTAGATCTCGTGGTATATTGGCGAGACTCTCGATTACGGAGTTAAGATTCGCTAGTTAGATTCCCACTCCAGTACAAATATTTATGTTAGCATGTTTGTAGGACGTCTGGGTGTTTTTTTATGTTTCATAAATATGTATTTACGGTAAAAAAGGGTATAATTTATCCAGAACAAAAGTGTATTTCGGCTAAAAATATCATATTTTTCTAATTGGACCTTGATATCCCTAAAATATTCACAATGGTGGCGTATAAATTCCTATTACTATTTAGAGTGATTACGAGCATCGTTAATAATGATATATCGCTTATAATGTATTTTATAAATCTTTATAAAAAATATTTAAATCCAAATCCTGAATCAAAACTATTTCATAGTTTTTTTTAATCCATCCAGCTTTATTCAGTTTTATTTAATCGAAATCAATAATATCTGCCAGTAAATTATTATTATCATTAGTAACACAATAATTCGTATCTTAGACATGATAAACAATAATAATATTACCCGCAGGCACCTATATAACGAGTAAACAAGATACGTCTTGATAATAATAAGCTAATGTATAAGTGAGAAAATAATTAGCGCGTCCGGTCTCGTCTCACGCACCTAATCAAGGAACTTTCCACCAACTTAGATGGAGTTGCCGTACGCGCGCGCGCTTTATTACTTTGATAACACAACGTGACTGGACTGAGGTGTGAACCTACCCTCAATCACCCTGAGTGGCTCCATCTCACTCACTAGGACTGAGTTATGAACGGATCTAGTTTGTAATCAAATCGATAATTGTAATATTGCTCCCCCAATCTCAAAAGCTCTGCGCTGCGGCATATATGTCCAGAATATATATAATTATATATTTTTTGTCTGAGATTTTTTTACTATCTGAAGAAGTAGGTAGCGGTTGTTACTCCTCGCCGTTTTTTTATTTTTAGACTTTGTTTTATGTCCCCAATGGAAAACGTGCCGGTACCTATTGTTGCATCGATGGGGCACAATGATAATAGCCATAGTCACACCTAATTTCCAAAAGATTGTAGGTGTAATTTAAACAGAGAGTTCTTGAATCAGAAGTGTAGTGGGCCTAGACAATATACTATACAATATACTATCATGTTAGGTATTCAAGTTCAGTATTAAGTTAATAACGTGATCTCAGAAATGTATTCTATATACCATGAGGTAAAGTGGTCGTCCATTTTTCTATTCACGTTTATTATATTTTATTATATTCTTGTTCATAATATTCTCAGCGCTGAGTGAACTATGGGAGGGAACATCGCAGCGAAGATGATCGCTTTTCCAATTTAACTTATCTACGCTTACTGTACACTATCGCAGTTAGTACATACCGCAATATAGAAATATTAAAGTAGGTTAATTCTGTAAAGTTCCTCACTATAAAACATCGAAATTTATTTATTAAGTGTTTTGTTGCATATCATTACATAGTATAAAAAAAAGTCACTTTCCGCTGTCTGTCCTCTTATAAGCTTATATCTTTAAAACGGATTTTGATGCGGTTTTTTTTAATTGTTAGAGGGTGTCAACGGGGTGGTTTTGATCTATAATTCATATATGATGTTGTAAAGAAAAAATATAATTTTTAAGATTTAGCACTTTAATTGCAAATGCTGGCTGAACCCTAAGTGATAGATCAAAACAATGCTCTACACTATTAAACGCCTTCAGAAGGTCTACAAAAAAATCTGCAAGAGCATTTGTCTATCTTTTATGGAGAACCCACAACGACCATTTTTTTTACTTTTTACGAGAAATAATGGCTTATTTACGAAGCGATTTTAAACATTACAGCAATAATCTTCATATCAATCATACATGTAATATAGATGATTCTGGCCCTTTACAGCATGGAATTTAAGCAAATATTTTCGAAGATATTGCAGTATTAACATAGCATAGCATAACATACTTTTGATGCGGAACAAAGTTCGCTGGATCAGTTAGTTTATTATAAATACTAATTATTTAGTTTCGGTGAATAATGAAATTATAAACAATTAAATGATAAGTGAGACATGTATATTATTATGTATATTATTATGTATTTTCTCAACATAGAATATATAGTATCGATCCCATTTAAATTTAAATCATAAACAGAATTTGAATGGCTATTCTAAGCATTTATATAGAAAACTTAACTATATTAAAAATGTATTCATAAGAATCATGAATTTTTTTTTTTTTTTAAAAAAAACAGTATACATTTAGTAATAGTAAATTAATTCATAAAACAATAATTTTAATGTATCGTCTAAAGTAAGAATAATGAAAAAAAATAGTAAATTGATAGTAATGACGAATTTTCTAACGTTGCGTAATCTTAAATTAAGCTTAAAGCTTACATATAGACTACAAGAATATTGTAATATAATAACAATAACGAGAAAAATATGAGAAGAAGAACTTCCATAAATTTTAAATTGGCCCACTGTGGTTGCTTTTCGTTGTGGCAGTGCAATGTCGGAGTAGACAGGGGTGAAATCACACTGATAAGATTGACAACTTAAAAATTATTTTTGTCATGCAATTTTGCAGCAGCGAGCAATCGAGGACGCGATCGACCGCAACAAAGGGTCGCGAGTGTTCGCTCAGCAGCTTGGAAGGTCCCATCTGACGAAGCTGAAAACTGCGGATGGACGTGTCGTCACCTGTAAGCCTGAGATTCTAGCAGAGATCGAATCTTTTTATGGGCTCCTTTATTCCACACGGCAAGCATGACCAAGCCAACGGGACACAACGATGATGACCACAGAGCACCGCTAACGCGTCACTACAGGGAGTACATCCCCGACTTTGCAGAAAACGAGATTAGTCAGCTTTCGGGCAACTCCAGAACAACAAGGCACCCGGTGATGACGGAATTACTACAGAACTTCTAAAATCCGGCGGGACTCTTGTCCTAAAGGAATTAGCAAGTCTTTTTAATTCCGTCATACACCAGGGCATAACACCACAGGCTTGGAGCAGGAGTGCGGTGGTGCTGTTTGTCAAAAAAGGTGATAAAACCTTACTGAAGAATTACAGACCCGTCTCACTCCTGAGCCATATCTACAAGTTGTTCTCGAGGGTTGTCACGAATCGTCTCGCTGCAAGACTCGACGAGTTCCAGCCTCCGGAGCAGGCCGGGTTTCGAAAAGGCTTTAGCACCGTGGACCTCATCTATACTGTTCGGCAGATTGTACAGAAGACCAAAGAGTACAATCAGCCGCTGTGTATGGCATTCGTGGATTACCAAAAAGCCTTCAACTCCATCGAAACTTGGGCAGTTCTGGATGCATTGCAGCAATGTCGGATTGACTGGCGTTATATCGAGGTGTTGAGATGCTTGTATGACACCGCCACGATGGCTGTCCAGATACAGGAAGAAATAACATTTGACATCACTGTAATCAGGGGTGAAACATAACCTTAAACTTTGATTTAAAGTCATTGGAGCTAGTATAGTGTGAAACTCGAATAAACATCGTCGCCATTGAACAAACAGGTCAATATAATAATAAACTATTTTATTATTATATTTTCAGTACAATAAAGTGAGTATATTCAGGGTTGGGACGTGATCCGCGACTCGTGCAAGCCCTCGGGATCCTGCACGTTTCGCGAAGCGGAAGCAATAAAATGCTACTACATACATTCAATTCGGTCACGACAATCTATGTCTACACATATAAATAAAATTGAGGTGTATGTTTATAATATTTAAATATCTGCTTTCTACTACATTCATATAAAAATTTAAACGGAACATACACCCATTTTCTTTTTTATATTTTTGTCTGTCTGTTTGTTCCGGCCAATCTCTGAAACGGCTGGACTAATTTTGAGGGCCTGTTGTTGACAGCTAGGTGATGTAATAAGGAGTAACTTAGCTACTTTATTGTAGATTTATTAATTTATTGCTTTCATGGCGAAACATAGTTCGACGGACAAGCTGGTAATAAATAAATCAAATATCTGAAATTTGAATGTCTACCTTTAATTTTATAATATATTAATATATGACGTTTGAGTATCTTTTTTACCTGCTGGTAAGCGACTAACGCTGCACACGGACATCCGCAACACCTTACAGGGATGTTCGCACACGTGGACTGCTTCTATGCGTAAGAGGTGTGCTTCCCTGGTGCGCAGGGTGCGGGGCAGCGCTAACAGCATCCTGAGCATGATTGCAAGCCGCCTGGACGGCACATACGTGGCAATATCTCACATGCGTGCGGAAATATGTCGGCTGAATAATTTAATTATTATGTATTGTATTTATATCTATATGTATATTGAAATTATGTATTGTAATTATGTATTGTATTGTTTTGTAACTTTATATGTATTTATGGGCCATGTTGCCTGAAATAAATTATTATTATTATTACCGTACGAAACGCGGTATAATCCACTTTATATCCATGTTCTAAGAGGTCGGTGGTTTTAACTGTTCGAGCCAGCCCATACATACAACAAAGCGCTCCGTTCTCTCTGCCTACCCCGCAAGGAATTTGGTGTGAAATTATGTATGTATATATGTACATCAGCTAAATCCAAAATTCAATATCTCTTTATTAAATCGAAGCAATGCATAGAAGTAGCATTTTAGTCAAAGGCAAACTCTCGTATATAGTGTCAGTAACAGCTGAACAAGTCGCGGGAGGTTACGTGACGCGAACAAATAAAAACTGCGAGTTGGAACTTTGATAAGAGAAAATTGTTTTAAGGAATGTTCAAGAGGAGATTCAATTGTTGGACTGTCCCGTATGTCCCGTATGTGGGACGCCTGGCATGCTCCCTTCTAGCGGATGGAAGAGGAAATAAACACTCCTGTGTACACTCGCTTCAGGCATTTAGGTTGTTTACTTGAAAGTTTTTATACAGTTCTTTGGAGCCTTTTAGCTAGAGGAGTCTTTATAAATAAAAGTCATTGTGAAGCAACGGTACGTAGATTTGGGAGTTTATTTAATTCATTTCTAAATAAACCTCATTATCTATTATTATACTTACATCATAAAAAATAATAACAACTTAAAAAAGAATTTGGTTATATTTTTGTAACACCAGCTTGGACTTTTTTCCACCAGTAGTTGCATGAGACGACGACGGGTTTACTTGAAGCGGACTTAATTTAGCGTTTTTATAATTCACATCATCATTCTTAACCTAAAATAACCTTAACCTAACCTAACCTAAAGCTTAACCTAACCTAAAGCTTAACCTAACCTAACCAAATCATCCATAAAGTCACTAAGTGGCATTTTATATATGATGTTCCAAAAGACTTTTGACGGCAATGTAGAAGATCACGCTACACACCATATTTACACCATTTTCCACAATTGTACACATATGCGGATGGATGTAGGAGTCGAGGCCGTCCTCGACTCCTACATCCATCCGCATATGGTTCTATGCACACGTTCTATTTGGTCATGAAATGTGTGTCTAGGCCGTCCTAGACACACATTTCATGACCAAATAGAACGTGTTCTGGAGGAAGGTGATGTTAGGAGCCTCAAAAATCGACGCGCGTGCATGAAAAGAGTTATGAAAGTCAACGAAGCGAGTGAGGTGTGTAAGAATCGTGCCTCATGGCGCTCCGTTCTCTCTGCCTAGAAGGGGATTTCAATTCAAGGGATTTGGCGTGAAGTTATGTATCTATGTACACATATACGAACACTTATTAAATAAAACGTCACTATTTTTTATTTTCAATAATATCTATTGTATCACAAATTTTAGAACATAGTGCAAAGAACAGACGAGTAGAAGCTTTATTTTCATAGGTTTTCACAGACACTTTAATAATAGTCAAAAGTGCAGATTAAACATATTATTTAAAATGAAATATTAAACATAACCTAAACAAAGTACTTTGATGCAGAAAGTGGTCTCTAATGACACGGGCCTTTGATGAAAGTGCATGATATATATATTTATATGTCTCTCCCTCTAGGGAGCAGTCTGTTTTAACGCTCCTGGGGGAAGAGATCCATGTTCACTAATTGTTGAACGAGTTGATGTTTGTGTTTACTGTTATTGAAAGAGCTTTAATTGGGTAAAATAATCGAGTAATATTAAAGATAAGGTATATAATCCAATAAGCGTAATGTATTACATGACAAAACTACGATAGTAATATTATAGACGCATTAAAAAAAAACTATTAAAGTTCTTTGGCAAATTTAGAAATCGTTAAATAACAGTCTTGGTGGTCCATTGGTCGAGCACCGGCTTTTGTATGGAGAAGTCGTGGGTTCAAACCACCACTTCACCACTCCATTCATATCAGTTACTTTTCGAAACTCTTTTCGGAAGATATATTATGTGAAATAAATTTCGATGATTGAAAACTTTGTGTGAAATAATTTCGCCGCCTGTTACATTTGGGACGTAAACAGTCGCTTTAATTTTTTTAAATTTAATTTAAATAACATAACATAACTTCACGCCTTTTTCTACACAAAGGTGTAGGCAGTGGCTGTTAAGCCCCGATTCGCCGTATTGTTACATTCGCACATTGTTATTGTAATAGATGTAGAATAAGTGTCATAAGTTGTAGGGCTACGCAGTTTGCTGCAAGGATGGGCCGACTCAACCGCTGAAATACCACGGCCTCTCATTCTGAGAGGTCGTGGTATTTCGACGTATCGACGTAAAGTAGGTCATGCCGCGTTTCTATGGATGAGGGAGGTATCCGGACGACCAATCTTCCCCTTTGCCCTTTCCACTGTGGCGTTTGTTGCTGGCCACAAGGTGCCATGCCCGCTCGTTTGCCCCCCAATCCCATAAAAAGGTGTGGCCGATCCAATTGCCTCACACCGGGCACAAAATTCTCAGTCATCGAAATTTGATATATTTCTGACATAACTTCCGAAACCCTCAAGAACAAGTAGCCAATTACAAAATATGATAGAAACTTTACACTTGCTAGCATATAAGTAGGTTTGCAAATTAATGTAACAAAATTCATGAAACAATTACATAAGATCAACAATAAAAATTTGAAATGTAGAGTTAGAAAATGCCGATAAGTATATTTATTTGAGTAAACAAATTGGATTCAACAGAGACAGAAATGTTTAAAAAATAAAGAGAAGAATTAAAAGTAGGTGGAAAAATTGTTGGAGTTCCAAAGAAATGTTTAAGAGCGACATGCTTATATAATGCCCTATTCCATTCCTGACATATACATGCATGCCGCATACATATACATGCCAGACATGGAAATTAACGACCGCATTTAGAAAAATATCGGACATCATATCGTGTATACAAAATTTCTGCCCAATCTTTTTTTTTTATGGGATAGGAGGGCAAACGAGCAGGCGTGTCACCTGATGGTAAGCAACCAAGGCCGCCCATGGACACCAGCAACACATATAGTGTTACTGTTGCGTTGCCGACCTTTAAGGGATAGGGGATAGGAAAGGATGGGGAAGGGGGGTGGGCCTCCGGGTACCTCTCTCACCGAACGAAACGCGGCATGAGCCACTTTACGTCGATCTTCTGAGAGGTCGTGGTATTTCACCGGTCGAGCCGGCCCATTCATGCAACGAACTGCTTGGCTCTACCACCAGAAAATCTCTTCTACTCTCCTCTCCTCTTGTTGACATGAGCTAAACATTAAAAAGATACATAAGATTAAACACACAAATAAGAGATCAGGGACTGTACTCAATGCACTAAGCTACACCCTAAAACTGAATTAGAAATGGGCAGTGATATAGCTCGTCTCTCAGATTACAGGTGAACTAAAACAGTAACTCATGCGTGGGCCTCCGCCAACCAGGCAAATGCTACAGAAGCAGACCCTACGCTAGATGGGATGATGACATCAGAAAATTCGTGGGTCCACAGTGGATCCAAACAGCTCGGTATAGAGAAGGATGGAAAACAGTGGAGGAGGCCGAGAGAAATTCACCGGAGAGGGTTTCTGATGCATACTAATGGCAAACAGAGTTTAAATATATAAGTAAGATTAGGATAACTTAATATGTATCAAAATTTAGACGAAATGTATACCTAGCTTTATGAATGTATCAGAAAATAAACAAGGCTTAAATAAAATAATGACATAGAGTTGATCGATCTCTTAAAGTACTACTCGTAGCCCGTTCATAAGTACAGTGATAAAGTTCTCCTGGGGTCTCCAATGTAATTTAATACAAGTGTAATGCCACCGATATTATTCCATGGAAGATTTACTGCAAGCTTATAGTATCCTTAAATTGTTGTCAATGTGTGATGAATTGTAAGACTTGGGTGTCAAGGGTTTATAGGATATATCTATTATTATCTTGAAAAATTATATTTACAAAAATACATCAGCTTTTTCATGGTTCTAGTATCTGTATGTCAGTATTGCTGAGACACCATTCTCTATAACTACATTTGCAAATATACGCTTCGTTCGAAAACACAATTTCCTAGAGAGAACGTGAATATTTTCCCTTAGAGTGAAACATCAATATTATTGTCAACGCCTGTCTGCTATATTTATCACTCACGTATCATACAAGTAAAGTATCAATATTGTTTGCTGAAGATTAAAATTGTATTATATTTTATTTAATACCAAACCTAGTGGCCAACAAGATGGCCTAGTGACAATCAATAATAATTACACAAATGCCCCAAGTTTACTACAAATAAGACTAAAAAAAATCATGTGGTTTTGTGCGACTATGTTAACTAAAATATGTAAAACAATAAATTTAATAATAAAATATATATACTATAAATTTAAAATTTTATAATTTTTTCGACTTTCAAAAGCCCTCCTTTAAAAATGTACTAGAGTGTCTGGTGATGGCAAACGCCATTAAAAGTTGGCACGTATAATGAGAAATCTAATATGTACAATACTTGTTAGTTTCATACTAATAACAAGCAAGTAAAAATAAACCTCTACTTACCTGATCTTCGCTGACCATTTTAACTCAGTTTTAAATGTTTTTGAATCACAGAATTTCTTGGTATATTCTTAATTTTACGGCAAAATGATGAGAAAGGAGGATACTGGACGTGTTTGCAATGAGTAAGAAAGACAGATACAGTGATACCACTTTTACCAAAGTCAACAAAAGTAAGTAAATCATCATTTGAGGTTCCTGATTCAATGCGCACTTTTGATGGCACTTGTCAAGGCGAGGGATGAGGGACTTTCAAAGCCGACAATTCATATATATATTCAAAATAGACTTACAGACAAATTAGACTTAATTCTAGGAAACTTGGGGCAATGGTGTCATTATTTTTGACATTGATTCAGTTACGTTATAAACAAAACTAAAAAAAACGCCACAATAACCGAAAATGGGGACAGTTTGACCAAATTTAAAGATTTTTCTTAAAATTCTCATAATTTTCAAAGTGCATGGAATATTTTTTTTTATCGAGATAGGAGGGCAAACAAGCAAATAGTTACCTGATGGTGGGCAACTTCTCACTGACCGTCCTTTAAGTGAGTAGGAGGGGACAGGAGGGGGAACGGGGATCTGGCCTCCCTCGCCGAACGAAACGCGCCATGAGCTACTTCACGCCGATATTCCAAGAGGTCGTGGTATTTCACCGTTCGAGCCGGCCCATTCATGCAGCGAGCTGAATAATACTTAATGACTCAATAATTTTAACAGTGGTATTAAAATTATTGAGTCATTGAGTATTACTTAAGTTTACATACGTTTGCTAATCTTCTTGCTCGGCTCACTGTCGGATGTGCTAGAATTACTGGATCACTCACTGCTACTCTTATTTCTCGTGCTCTTCTTCTTTTTATCTTTCTTGGATGGTTACGATTAATCCTGTCTCGGCTTGACGTTGAGTTCTAGGAAACCTATATCTTGCAATGGAATTCTGATGATTTAAATGAAATACGCAAATGGCTAAAAAATGTTTAATTTTTAAAATCTTTTGATTAATATTTTTTCCTCTTGAATCGCCTATGCCAACGGGAATTGGCCGATAAAGCACGACCCTTAGCGGCTCGATAGTCACAGAAAGCACCAGGTACTTGTAGAGACAAGATGTTTCTCGACGTGATTGCTTCAAGCATCAAGAAAATATACATTTAATATGTATTGTAGAAACTTCTCCATGTAGTGCAGATTGCTTTTTTCCTTTTTTTACCTCTAGTTTCAAATAAAGAAACCAATTGGATGTGTTATGGAAACTAGAAATCTGTTATTAATACAAATATACCTTTTTGCTATCTTAACGTTTCTACCATAGATATAAGAATAATATATCGGCAATAGTCACCCAAACAACGAGACCAAAAATGGATTGTTGATGTGGGAGTGACTTATCAATGTATAGAAACCATAGATTTAAAACTATGGTTTCTACACATTTAGACTTTAGGTTATAGATTGGATTACAAATTTTAAAGATACAAATGGATTTCATGGCTAAAAAGAAATCACTCAAATCTTCAATGAAACGGTACTTGCAAATATCTTTTTAATTCTCTATAAATTGGTTCATAACAACTTTAAGTTTTAACGCAAAATGCTGGCACAAATATAGAAGCGTAAAGCAAAAGTGTGACATGACTTTGCGAAGTCTTTTACGGTGTAGCTAGTTAATTTTTGCGACACTTAAACCATTTACACAGCTGACACAACCAAAAGTATTGAAGGAGTTAATTTTTCCATAAAAAAATAATGTTTGCTTCACTTCTACTGATCGCAACATCGCATTATACAGACTGGTTGCGTAAATACGACATATATTGTAAACTACAGCATTAGATGATGTACTGTACCTGTATACAAAATATCAATCAGATATATGCACTGGTTTAGCTGCTAGACCTCAATTTACATTTCTTAACTTTACAACATGATGTATCAGTTGTTATGACTACTTATGACCAAATAGATAGGTTAATGACCATCTGCAATAATCCTGTTGACATGTTGCCAGCTCGCTTTTTCTTTATTTCATAAAAGTAGAAATTGTTCCTAGTTACTCTCTCGCTCATTGCAATATAAAACAATAAGTGTGAAAGAGACAAATACTTTTCTTTTTGTCAAAATTTGTTCATTACGACTGCGACGCGGGTGAAGGGGGCACCTCTTACGTCGCATATGCCTACTTATTTTGAATTAGTGCTGTACCAGTACACATCGTACGAATTTGTCGATTTTAATCTCGCTGAATTCCGGTTTCTTTATCGTCACGTATTAAAGTAACATAAAGAACAATTTGTTTCTCTTCTACAAAACTGAAATAAAATATTATTTTGATAGACTTTTTTTTATTTAGCAAGTAATGTAATAGTTATTTATTATTCTAAAAGTTAGTAAACCGAATTATTGAGCAAACACTGGCGCGAATCCATACAATTAATCTGTTGACTTGCTACATTTTAGGTACAATTTTATTACATAATTTATTATTATTATGAGGTAGATTAAAAGAATATTAACATGGCGGCTTGTATCCCAGCCATTGTATTAAAGTAAAAATTTTGTCTTTGAATAATGCCGAGTGTTCATTTCCTAAAAAGAGTCATAGATGATAATAATCGGGATTGTATGACTATAGAAAATTCCAAAAAGTTTGAAAGTGCAAATTATAATATGAGTAAAATGTCGATATCGAATACCTACTGGGAGTTCGGACCTTATGAGAAATCACTAGAGAATTGTCACCGAACTTGCAAAAAACTTCACTAGGTACTTAACTATTTATTTAGGTTAGTGTGTGTAAGTGTGTCTGCCCTTGAACTAGTGACGTCGGTCACGTCGGTGATCTACGGTCGGTAATGTCATTGCGCAAAGTTTGGTGATTGTGCACTTTATTAATTGTGATTGATTTATGTATTTATGTTTATTGACAATCAAGAATAGTAATACTATTAAGTGTTAAGTGTGTATGAACAATAGAAATGCCCCGGTATCAATTTACAGCACCGGAATATGCCGACATGATTATGATTTACGGGGAATGTCACGGTAATGCTGCTTTAGCTATACGTACATATCGGGAAAGGTATGCGCACACCCGTGTTTGTCCCAGTAACAGTCGTACTATAGTGCAAGCTTTGCAGAGGATTCGGGAAAATAAATCATTGGTTCCGCGTTTGGATAGTGCTCCCTCCAGTAGTAATGAGGCACGTGATGAACAGATTTTAAATTATTTTTCACGCAATCCAACTTCTAGTTTACGTAGAGCAGCTCGACATTTTCGTGTAAATCACCAAACAATTTTGAAAGTTTTGAAGCGCGACAAACGGAAGCCTTTTAAGTATCGGAAAGTACAAGCGTTGATGCCCAGAGACGAGCCTGTCAGAGCAGCCTTTTGTACCTGGTTTACACGAGAAAATGAAGTAAACTCGGACTTCTTGTACAACGTCATGTGGACTGATGAAAGCACATTCACAAGAAACGGCTTATGGAACCGTCAAAATATTCGATACTGGAGCCATGTGAATCCACATCTAACAAGAGACACTTCCCATCAATACAGATTTTCTGTGAATGTATGGGCTGGTATACACAGAAATGTTATCATCGGTCCAGTTTTTATTGATGGCAACTTAAACGCTGAAAAGTTTTTAGAACTTCTCAATGGACTCGTTGCCGATTACATGGATGAGCTGCCACTGGCCGCGAACAGACAAATGTGGTACCAACTTGACGGAGCCCCACCTCACTCAGTGGTGTCTTCCAGAGAGAGGTTGACTGAAATGTTCGGACAGCAGTGGATTGGTCGTTATGGTCCATCGAGGTGGCCACCCAGATCACCGGACCTCACCCCAATGGATTTTTTTCTATGGGGATATGTAAAAAATGAAGTTTATTCTTCAGACGTGGACACTGTGGATGAATTAAAAAATCGAATAATCACGGCGTTTAATAAATTAAAAAATATGGCCGCCAATAGTGACTTATTAACGCGAGTAAGAAATAATATTCTAAGACGATATAACTTATGTATTCAAGAAAACGGCGGACATATCGAAAATTTAAAAATTTAGTAATTGTAATTCAGTGATAAAACTATGTAACTGTGTGTAGTTAATAATTTGTGCGTAGGTATTAAGTAGTGATTGTTTATGTTATGCCGACGTGTGATCAGAGCGGCAACGTCAAACGTATTCATTTACTAAGGTCAGTGAACCAATATTGACAGAATGTTCTGTTTTATTTTCATTTTTATCGTAATTAATTTGTTAGGAATTTTTTTTTTTTTAATTTTGACCTTAGAACTGTTTTGATACTATCAAACAATTTGTATGGGGGACCACTACTGAACCTCCAAATTAATGTTATTAGAGGTTTACCACTCTGTATAACCTCAGTGGGATATATCTATCAGTTTTAGATAGAGCGATACAAAGTCCGCGGGTAGCTAGTTAATTTAATGTACACAGCTTAAACAACCAAAAGTACATGTGTATATTAATATTTATAAGTGTAGGTACCCCGCGAACTTTCTACTCTTCTACCTTAAACTGAAATAATTTTTCAAATAGGATGTGTATTTACTGAGATTTATGTGCTTAAGAAAATATTTTTTTCCTAATACTCTTGAGCTGTCAATATAACAAAGAAAATGATCTCTGTAAAGAGTTCCAAACGTCAGTAAATAAATAAAAAATAAGTTCTAAATAAACGCGATATAATCCGTAAAAAGTTGTTTCAATGTTATGAATGTGATTCGCGAAAATCTAAGAAATAAATCTGTCAATATAACGTACTTTGTCCACTCAAAACCTCTTTGTAATGTGTGTATCAATATGACCCTTAATCTTATAGTATGTGCTGCAGTTACGACCTTTTATCGTAGTTTCGACACGTTTTTTTGGTTAAACATTTTTTCCCCGTTCTTTTAATCTGCATTCAGTTGCAACTTTTAGCATGTGATGTTTTATGAGTATGTCATTGCCAGGAGAAGTGTGGCTCCAACGTGCTATTTACTTCAATATTCATATGTTTTTATTATATGATGTCATTCCGTTTAAGCCTCTTTGAATAGCTTTTTATTCGAAGAGCAGCAGCCAGAGCAGGTTTCAAGATTGCCTTGTTTAATAAGAGTCTGTTGTCAAGACTTAGTCTGCTTTTCCTTCCTAAAATCCAATGTAGGTTTTAATATAGCATGTTAATATCACATCTTTTTCTTTTTATATGTCGTTGCCAAGTCAACCAATAGTCCAGGAGCAGTCCAATATACCTGACATTATCCTTATGTCGGAGGATGATGTTTACGAGATTAACTGGAGGACCTTTTCGGAGGGTGAAAGTAATCTGTACTGATGTCTTCGCATTCAGTTTTATACGCCATTTTGGTAGTCATGTTGTAACTTTGTCCGGACTCTCTTGCAAGATGGTGGATGCTACATAGGTATCTTAATGTCTTGCTAGCACAGCTGTGTCATCTGCAAATATAAATGTAGTAACTCCTTCTGGTTGTGGTAGGTCTACTGTAAACAAAGTATACAGGATGGGCCCTAGCACTGACCGCTGCGGTACTCCAGCCCTTATATCACAGAATTCTGATTTAATTTTTGCTTCATTAACTTGGAATATTCTCCCTGTGAGGTACGATTTGAGAGACATTAAAATAAAATAGGTAAGTGGAACTCAATTTTATAGCCCTTATGCCAAACCCTATCGAAAGCCATAAGCTATTTTCTACATCATCACTCTACTACTAATATAAGCAGAACACTAGCGTTTTATTAATAAACAATGAACATATAGAAGAAAACGGAACGAAGTGCGCGGGTTCGGCTAGTTATATATAAATATAGTTTATCTGATAACATTTCTAAAATAATATTATTAAAAAACATACATGATTTGAGGGCTCGGTTAATTTATGTTAAAACTTATATTCGGCACAAGTTCCATTCGTCTTTTCGTAATTTTGTATATTACTCATTAATTTCTAAGACAAGATTAATTCGCTAACAGTAAAATTAACCCGCGTTCACTCGTGCGGTTTATAGTTTAGCCTCCTGAGCACTCGCGGGGTGTAGTGGGTACCCCACTTAATCAAAGTGGATTTACATATATTTAACATCGGTTAGTGAAGTTGTACTAGTTTTACATTATTTTGTGTCATACGTCGTATGCAAATTTTCAGCAATTTTCATTTAAATTACTCTTTTTACACACAAATTTTCTTATTAGAAATTAACTTAAGTACAAATCAACAAAATTAGATAAAAAAAATCTTATTTTTATGACAATTACTACAAATTGACTTAAGTTACTTAATTTGAAGTAATTGTCAAAAAAAATCTTGTGTTAAATAAATTAATTAACTTTATGTTGTTTTTTTTTCCAAATGTTTGTGTATTGTCGTTAGAAGATGAAAACAATAATAAAAGCAACGCTGTTTGCGCTGCTTTTTTGACGGTGACATTCCTTCGGCGCCAGATTCAGGACCATTCAACACCTTCTTGAGTGCTTTCGGTATCCTTTAGCCATACCTTCATGCCAGGAGCTTCAGTAATTATATAGTAACTAAATGATACAAGGTTAAGAGTTTCTATCATTTAGTTACTTTGTTTATTCCTATATAATCACTTTAAAACCCGGTTTCTTCAGACTCTTCGCTCTTTAAAATATATTCATACAGTTCTCTGCTTCAGTATCCACTGCAACTTTGTCTTTGTTATCCGATATTATATCTTTTAGAAAAGCAATAAAAGTATGCGAAAACAAAAACCGTAAAATATCTTGTAAATACATCAATATACTTTAAATACTTACAAGTTACTCTGTATAGTAAAAACGACACAATAACATAATTTTGCTGTTACCAAATAATTTAAATTACGTACCTTGCCGATAAAGTAACCTTCGCAAAAGTATAGCGCTAGGCGGGTGCCGTGAGCAACTCACAGAAACTTTGACACATCGTAATGCAGAAATCACTCGCGCCATACTGCTCATTGCTGCGTGATCGACGCGATTTAATGTCACTTGAGTACCTCCGAGAGCGAATGCGTAAGAAGATAATTTTTTTTTTTTCTTTCAAACATGCCTAGGGTGCACAGCACACCACACGTCTGAAGGCGGGTTAGTAAATGATGAACTGGATCGGGTCAACTCGCTATCTCTTATACCCTGTCGCTGTCTCTAACTCTACCTATATAAGCCATAAATATACTTAAATTGTTCCTTTCTTGTCCCCATCTTGTCTATATGGCGACAAAATGCTGGATATGCTGGACAGGCCATGTGGTGTATTTGTTGTTTGGCTAGAAAGTCAAACAAAAAAACTGTTGGCCATTATGAAGGTGCCCATATGATCACTCCATTTATATTCTTCTCAATTACCGAGAGCTTTAAGTCAACGGGCAAATAAGTATACCGAGCCATTTTATTTTTTTTTACTTGCTACTTTACTTTACTTGCTTTATGCACACCCCCGCCTAGGTACGGCAGGGGGTAGAGTGGGACTCCCAAAACAGTAAACTGCAATCTGATCCCACTAAAACCTCGCGGCGGCGTTCCTCCGGCGTTAGGGTGGCCGCCGCCGCCCTCTCCCCGGCCGAGATCGTACGCGGCTGCGTACATCTCCGTCAGGCTGATGAAGGAAGGGGAACGCGCGAGGACCGTCGCCGCCTCGTAGGATATTGTACGGTAGCCCCGTACGATCTGGATGGCCATGATCCGCTCCAGGTTCCTCAGCAGAGCCCTGGAGCGGGAGGCCCCCGCGAGGTCTCGCGACCAAACGGGGGCCCCCTTACAAGGCCACGAACCGCACCACCGTAGAGGCGGCGAACTCCCTCCCCCGGTCCCCCGAGGTTGGGCAGCAGGCGATGAAGCGCGCCCGCCACCCGTCGCGCTCGGGGGACCATCCGTACGAAGTGCTCCTCGAAGCTCCAGCGGCTGTCCAGGGTAAAGCCGAGGTACTTCATGTACTGCCCCACCGGGACAGCCGTGTCACCCACCTGGATCCGCGAGGCTGGGGGCTCCCCGCCTCTGGTGAGGCGGTGGAACTACAGCGCCTCACTTTTGTGAAGAGCCACCTCCAGGCCCAGCCCGTGGATCCGTCTGACGACGATAGCCACCCCCAGCTCGGCGAACCTGACCGCACGTCACTTCCTTCCTCTGCTCCGTTCCGTTCCGGTCGACATAGTCCACCCGTCTCTCCTGCAGGTAGGCCCCGATGACCGACCTTAGGTAGGGAGGCACCTCGTGATTTACGAGGGCCTCCCTGATGGCCGGCCAGGGGAGGGTCCCGAAGGCGTTGACGATGTCAAGCGACACCGCCAGCGCGACTATGGCTTTTGGTTTAGATCAATAGTATTTGTGAAAAATGTCAAACATACTGGTTTACGAACTTCACCTTCATTAAAAGTTGCAGCACGTCTGCTAAGTTCCGATGTTCTCTTCTTTACGCCTAAAATATTTTAAAATTTGTTGCCATTGATCTTCACTTAGTTTGTAACTGTGTACGATTCCCAAGTATCTAGACAATAACGAATATCTATGTGGGCCTATATTTTATATCCATATATCCATTGATTTTAGTAGCTATTTACAAATATTTAATAATGATTGAGTATATTTGTAATAATCTCGGTGGTCCAGTGGTCAAGCTCCTCGCTTCTGATTTTCGAAATTAATTTCGAAAGTTATGTGTGATAAATATGACTAAAAAATCGAATCGATCGAAAATCGATGACTAAAAAACTTAGTGCCGGATATGGCTATAGATTCGCCACCTATTCCATTTGGGATGTAAACATAACGGCAAGTCGAGGCTTAACAGCCACTGTCTACACCTTCGCGTAGAAAAGGCGTGAATTTATGTTATGTTATTAAGTTTGTCTTTAAGACAAAAAAGTCGAATGTAGTTTTAGGTTTATTAGCATATCAACCGAAGAAATCTTGAGGAAACAATGTTAATATAGATTACTATCGGCTATTACTGATAATAGCTGCTATTATTAGTTATTAGCAATAATAATTAGATTTTCCCTCACATTATA
Source organism: Euproctis similis (assembly GCA_905147225.2). Taxonomy (NCBI): domain Eukaryota; kingdom Metazoa; phylum Arthropoda; class Insecta; order Lepidoptera; family Erebidae; genus Euproctis; species Euproctis similis. The sequence goes on along the minus strand of LR990113.1, from coordinate 3,006,901 downwards.
CGAATGTTAAGCATTAGAGTGCCGTTCAAACAAATATATAATGCCCATTAATGGCACACCGGGGTAGAAAGCAGATGAATCTATAACTCACAGTTAAGCAGACCATAGTGCGTTGTTCCAATCTTATCTTGGACAAGATGTATGTACGAGTAACATATAAATTAGCAGACTTCTAAACAGAATCGAGTTAAAATTGTAATATGAAGTGATATAATAAAGTCGAACTTACGAATTTTTAGTATGGCTTTTAAATATAAAATGGAATTTAAACCACAAGCAGTTGTGTTTCGTATTTACTTAACTGGAGTGCAATCCGATTAACAGTTTGAATATGTCGTTATAAAGTGCTGTAAATATTGCCACTGTGTTGGTACAGAGTTTCCTTTAGCAATGTTTTCTTTTTGCGTTTTATATGAATACGTTTATATAATAAAAATACATTTATTTGCCTTATACCTATTACACTAAACTTTATGTAAATTTGATTATACAAAAAAAAAAGTTTTATAAGATAGACATTCGTAATAACATTAGAAGCGTGAAAGTTTTATGTAATAGGTTGGGGAAAAAGTATTTTCGTATTTTTGTATGAAAAGTCAAGACATTTTTTTCAAAGTTTATTTACATTTATTTACAATATATATGTACCGTTTTGTTGAATAACTTTCTGCCATTTTGTGGGCAGAGACATTATCCCGTTACTGTAGAAACTTTGGGACTTCTGATCAAAAAAACGGGACAAATAGTTTTGGCAGTCCTCTCTTGAGGTCAACCTTACAGAACCTAAAGAATTCTGAAGAGACCGAAACAGGTGAAAATCTGAAGGCGCAAGGTCAGGGCTATATGGTGGATGCACTAGGACCTCCCAGTCGAACTCTCTTAATTTTTGCTGAGTGGCTAAAGATGTGTGTGGTCTAGCGTTATCGTGATGAAAGACCACACCCTTCCTGTTGATCAATTCCGGCCGTTTTCTCTCGACTGCTTCCTTTAATCTCATCAGTTGCTGGCAGTAAAGATCAGAATCGATGGTTTTGCCGGACGGTAAAAGCTCATAATGAACAATGCCCTTCCAATCCCACCATACACACAGCATCACCTTATTTCGTGTTAGGCCAGGTTTGGCCACAGTCTGTGAAGCCTGGCCAACTTTCGACCACGACCTTTTTCGCACGTTCTTGTCGTACGTGATCCACTTTTCATCGCCAGTTATCAATCTCTTCAAAAACGGCTCGGTTTCATTACGTCTCAATAATGAATCGCAAATGAGTACACGGTTCATTAAGTTTCTTTGAGTGAGCTCGTGTGGCACCCAAATATCGAGCTTTTTTGTATAACCAGCTTTCTTCAAATGGGTCAAAACTGTTTTGTGGTCAATTCCCAGTTCTTCAGCTACATCGTAACTACTAATATGCCGATCTTGCTCCACTCTTTCAAAAATGGCGTCCATTTTATTCGTAACAGGGCGACCAGAGCGAGGTGCATCTTTAACATCAAAATTTCCGGACTGAAAACGTTTGAACCAAATTTGTGCTACTCTTACTGACACTGCATCAGGTCCATTAACATCACAAATTTTTTTCACTGCTTGAGTTGCATTTTTGCCTTTTTTATAATAAAATTTTAAAATGTATCGAATTTCTTCATTAGATTCACTCATTTTTACGGAGAGAAAAACAAATGAAAAATAGCGGGAAACAACTTTTTTTTATTTTTTTCTTTTCTTTATAATGTAACCTTTTTAATGTTACCAAAACCAGCCAGACACAAATAGTATAGTCAAAGAAATTTTATAATAAGTTTATACCTACGTTATGCGAAAAGATTTTTTCCCCGACCTAATATTATGTCAAAATTGCTGATTAGATTTTAATTAAATTTTATAATAATACACATCAGAATAACATATACGCTACAATTTATAAAGATATTAGCACACCGCGCGATCTTCTTACCGCTATATTTACTAATACACAATATACATTTACTCATATTAATCACAGCGTGATGATATATAACCTAAAGCCTCCCTCAATAAATGGACTACCTGTAATTTTTTTTTCAATGCAAGTCAGTTGTTTACGAGGTTAGCGTGTTGAAACAAACAACCAAGATAATATTAACAACTTAAATTAACTCTTTATAATATTAATAGCAATGCCTAACAATTACATATACCGAAATGGAATATTAATAACTAATTACAAAGATACAAAAGATCACGCTAAATCCCTTATAGGGTAGGCAGAGAGAACAGAGCGCCATAAATCACAATTATACACGCCAGACTCGCGTCGTTGACTTTGATAACTCATTTCATACACGCGCGTCGATTTCTGAGGCTCCTAACATCACCTTCCCACAGAACACGTTCTATTTTTTTATGGGATAGGAGGGCAAACAAGTAGACGTGTCACCTGATGGTAAGCAACCAACGCCGCCCATGGACACCAGCAACACATATAGTGTTACTGTTGCGTTGCCGACCTTTAAGGGATAGGAGATAGGGAAGGATGGAGAAGTGGATGGGCCTCCGGTTACCTCTCTCACCGAACGAAAAGCGGCATGACCCACTTAACGTCGATCTTCTGAGAGGTCGTGGTATTTCACCGGTCGAGCTGGCCCATTCATTCATTTGGTCATAGAATGTGTGTCTAGGCCGTTCTCGAGTCCTACATCCATCCGCTTTTGCATTGTATATCTGCTTAGTCAATCTTGCATCATCCATTCTTTCTATATGTCCGAACCATCGGAGCATGCCCTTTCTTACTTTTACACCGTCACTCTGTTTCAATCCAACTTTCTTGTAAAATTTCTTTCATTACTATTAGCGTATTCATGCCAAATATTCTTGGCATAATTGCCAATGAAAATCTACGTCTCCGATGTAGATATTGATACAATTTGAATGAAAGCAATATCAAAATGTGAGTGTACTCCATATCCACTACATATGAATTGATAGCAACAGCACTTCCAATACATCGAGTCTAATAGAAATTGACATCGATATCATGTGCATATTGCTTCATACATCATAACGGAAACTATCATTATATTAGCTTACACCACTTTGTCAAGACTGACACGACAATATGTTAGAGAATTTCTTGAATATGGCCGCAATTTATACCGATTTTCTAGATATTTTGTATACATATCACGGGATATGAATACATTACAGTTCTATAGTATTATAAATATATATTTCCGACCAAAAATGTTTTGGTTCCATAACACAAGCATTTAGTTGCTTACCTTGAACACCTAAAGTGTGTTTTGTGAATTAAATCGATTCGATCGATTAAATTGAAATGATTAGAATTAACTGTTAGCCGAATATTGCTACGTTCGGCAACGTTGAAAAGTTCAGCTCACGGCTCATCGGCTCGCCTGTATACTAATTACTGTGTAGAGTAGTATTATAATGAGTTTTAAAACTTAAAATAGTTCGGGTATACTCCAAAGATAGCCATTTATGTTCGGACATACATATATAAATATGAATACAGATTCATAAAATAGGTAATGTCGTCCATGTGTAAGATCGTCACTATCACCGTTCTAAGCAAAAACGTTTTGTTAAATCCTTTTTTTCTCAAGTATTAAATATATTAAGGTCTCTAATGACTCTGTAGCAATATGAAACGAAAATGGGCCACTGTGACCCATTCTGGAACAGACAACCGAGTTACCTCTCTGTGGACACAATAACTTTATATACCAACAGGTAACAAACAATATTAGTGAACTTACTAACTGAATAAAACTAAAAGCTGTACATAACTGTATAATACACTATGAGTGCACTGTGTGCGTTGGTCCATTTCAATTAGTTATTACTATTTGTGACATAACTTCACGCCTGTGCTACCCGAAGGTGTAGGCAGCGGCTGTTAAGCCTCATCTCGTCGTTATGTTTACGTCTTAAATGGAATAAGTGGCGAACCTATTGTCATACCGGGCACGAAGTTTTCAGGCATCGATATTTACCTCATATAACTTACAAAAACCTCTGTATCAGAAGCCGTGTGCTCGACCACTGGACCACCGACACTTCAAATTTGTGACTTGAGCAATAATTCTTGACATGGTGATTTTGGTGGTGATGAGCTTGATAGTCACTCATTTTTGACTTTTTTACTGAATTTCTAGTGCTATACAAAACAATTGAATATTTTATTGTACGATATAATGAAATGAAAGAAATTATTTTCGAGAGTACAAAGTGTAATTAAATAAAACAGGTATCCATCTTCGTATCTCCGAACTGCATTTACACTAAAAGCAGTTCCGTAAACTTGTTTTGTTTTCCGTACGTAAGTAATTTGCAATAAATGAGTTAGGGTCGGTCGACTTGTTGGCGAGTTCTACTAGTATTTTATGGTCAGTTGCACCGCGGGCGAATAGTTAGTTAACCACAGATTATAATTCCTTAGTTAACTAGTAGATAAATCATGAAGTCTTTAACAACATCGTCGTACTTGCCATAACAACAACAGAACTTCACTGCAAATCTCTTGCTCCCGCAAGACAGAAAGCAAGGAGCGTCTTACAGAATATTTACATACCTTACTCACATTTGAAAAGTTCGAGATGAACTCAAAAAAATCTCTAAATTCAATAATGTGACAAAAAAAATATTTTAATACTTTAACGTCGTAAAATAAGACTAATAAAATAGTGAAAACATTTTTATGCAATTAAAAGCAAATATGCAAACGGGCCACTTAGTGGTAAGTTACTAGCGCGGCCCGTGGATATCTGCAACACCGGTAATGTAACAGTTGTAGTATCTATAAGATCAACAAGACATCACGACAAGGGTACGTGGCTGGGAATCCAGATACCTCTGTCACCAAAGGAAATGTGGCATAATTCAACTTACATCGATGGTCTCAGTGGTATTTCACTGATTCAGGGGCGGTCGCATTCATACAGTGAACCCTACCAGTAAATATAAAATACTTTTTCTATACGTCAAGTAATATCTTCGCTTTATCAATAAAAGTCACAATAAAAGCCACGTTTTTTTATGGGATAGATCGGGCAAACAAGCAGACATGTCATCTGATGTGAAGTGACCGCGCCGCCCATAGACACCTGGAACACATATAGTGTTACAGTTGTGTTGCCGATCTTTATGGGAGTAGGATAGGAACGCATGGGGAAGGGGGGCGGGCTTCCTCCGTATGAGAGTGCATATTTTCTCCAGCTAACCATTGTTTAACCAAATTCACTGTACAGTACAACCTCCACGAATTCCTTAACTAATTTATCTGAAAGTTAGTCGGTGGTCAGATGGTACACAACGAGTTTACATTGTTTTATTGCAACTTACATACACGCGTTAGGAAGTTCGCCTTCACCTACAACTTCCTTATTGTAATGGAATTTCTCGTATACGAAAAAAAAATAACTCGTGTCGTGTAGTTTTCGATCAAATGGTTTTTTTATCACAATATTTTATGTCTATGTCGGAGAGTGAACACAGTGGCGCCATCTTAGGAGTATTCGTCAACTACGTTTGATTTCATAGCTTACTATAATACGGTAAATACCCAAACAGACCGAAGTTCCTTTCTTTCGACGTGTATTGGTAGTAAAGTATTATCGTTGAGACATGACTTGTATGGGTCAAAATAACATAACTGTAACTCCTTAACTCACAGTCCTATATTTTTTCAATTATAGTCATATGTACTTACGACGAAATCATTACAATACACCGGGCAAAATTATGTAACTTATCGATATTTAACATACATATTTACCGACAATTATAGGATAAATTCGTCTATATTTGTCTATGTCCGCTCGGGTCAGGGTCGTTCTCTGCATTAGTGGTTAATAGTATCAGTATTTAAGCAATAAGGTGAGTAATGCCGTGAGGTAAGTTTACAATAATATTCGCCACAAACTACTCAGTGTTCGTACAACAGCCAATTCACTATGTACATAAATCCAATAAATTAGTTTGTCTGTAACAGTTGAATGATATTAAATCTAAAATGCAAATGTTACTGGTTCAATACTCAGCCATTGCTTTGTGAGTAACACATGGATTTGCACTGATATAACACGAACTAGAAGAGACTATTGAAATTTAATTACAATGAAGTAAGAAAGGGCATGCTCCGATAGTTCGGACATGTAGAAAGAATGGATGATGCAAGATATACAATACAAAAGCGGATTGATGTAGGATTCGAGGACAGCCAAGACACACATTCCATGACCAAATAGAACGTGTTCTGGAGGAAGGTGGTGTTAGGATCCATAAAAATCGACGAGCGTGCATGAAGGGAGCTATGAAACGAGTGAGGCGTGTAAGAATCGTGCCTTATGGCGTTTTGTTCTCTCTGCCTACCCCGTAAGGGATTTGTCGTGAATTTATGTATATATCAATTAAGCTAACGATTTTGCTGAAAGGCTCTATATGTCTTTCTTTATAGAAATATATAATAATTTTATTCTTCTTATCACCGGTTCACAAATATATATTTATATGATTTAGCAGTTTAATTGCAAACGCTGGCTGAACCCAAAGTGATAAATCAAAACTATGTGTTATATTAATATACACCTTCAAGAGTTCTACAAGTAAATTCACAATGGTGTACATCTAGCTTTTATAGATAACCCCCAATGATCATTTTTACTTCTTGTATTGCTTCTGAGGCGACACAAAATTCGCTGAGTTTACTATAAATTACACAAGTTATTTAAATTAAACATAGACACTTCCAATTTCTTTAAACATTTTAAAACTACATTCGTTCGTTGTGCACAGGGTAGAATTAATCTGCTAATGCATCTATACTTACTTTACACATTGGAACGATCTATTTCTAGAAATTCGGGAGCCATTTCAAAGTGGTAGACTTTGTATTTAAATGAGTTCGGAACAGGTTCGTTTGACTATCGAATAAATGTTCAAAACAGATATCATTCAAATTATTCTAAGAAATTTTAATAACAAATTAAATGCTTCTCAGTAATTCTATGGGAGTATCCCCTAGACGAGCAAGCGGATCACCTACCAGTAAGTAAATAAAGCTAGCACCGCCAATGGATAAGTTATGAAACGACTGGTTCTCATGATATTACTGTACGTGCTTATGTGGCGATCTTGAGATGAGTCAAGGCTTGTATTATATAAAACCTGACCTGACCTGGCACTATATTACTCTTACCCAGCTAAATCAGCATGAGTACTTTACATCAATTTTCTCAGAAATTATTTCATTTATGTAGCCGCTGATCTAATGCAGCGGGATGCATGACTCTATCGTATCGTAATTACGTATTTGAAATTATAATAATATGTACTAATTCAGACTTTTCAGATTCGTTTAATTTGAAATATTTGATATCGAACAACTACTTACTGAATTGTTTACCGTTACGACACTTTACAAGGCAAATATTTTTAATTTAACATATAAGAGAAAATCTGGGCTGACAAAATCAGAGAAGAGAGAGGTTTATACCTGTTAAAAACATTCATTTAATAATTACCTCATCTGTAAAAGGATGAGGTATTTATTAAATGAACACACACATAGAAAAATATATTATTAAATTTTAATACTGTACAAATGTACAGTCACTCAGAGCGATTGAGTCTATTTCGATCTCTAGAATCCACGCAATATCGTTACTTAATGGAACTAATGTAGTGTTAATCTGCTGTGAGCATTTGGTCACGAAGATTTTTTTTAAAGTGAAACTTTTATTACATCGTCTATTATCGTTTATTTATTATTAATTAATTACCCAAATATACACTTTATTTTTGTAAATAAATACCGTAAAAACATGTAGAAAAACACCCCCAGACGAGGGATCGAACCAGCCCCGACCTTGTGTTATCGGTAGTGCGGTTTACCGATGCACCACGAGGGCCGTACTATAATCGTCTAATTACCGTCCTCTTTACCAATTTCGACACATTTTCTAGGATCGGGTTTGTTTGTTTGTTTGTTTTTTTTTTATAAATTGTGTTTTTTGAAAATTATATTTAAGTACGAATTACATACTAATAAAATAATGAAATATCAATAATATTTTTCGATCTTACCGACAGAATAATAAATATATACTAATATATACTATGTACTAACATATTATATTAGAAACATATACTTAATTTTTTGCAGTGATAAACTGTAATAAAAGCAAAGCAAACACACATTGACTTCGTGTTAGTTAACAACGCCATCTGCTGGAATAGAAATTTCATGAAAATCGTTGGAGCCGATTCCGAGATTCCAATTTTATAATATATATATATACAAGAATTGCTCGTTTAAAGATATAAGATAAGATAGTGCTCTTTATATATGTATTTGTCACATTTTCATAATAAATCGAAATATCATATTTACTGGAGGAAAAAATATCGTTTTGTTTTGTAAAGATCCTTTGTTGTAATGTTGTTAACGTTTAATAGGTGTCGCGTTATCCCTAGTGCCGTAGCTGGAATACTTGTCGATTCGGGCGACATCTATCGATATAATACGATATTACGGCAGAATCATCAATAGTAGCAACCTAGTAGCGCCATCTAGGAATTATTGTCGTGACCACGTAAAATAAAAAACATTTATTAAACCCTATTAACAAATACAAGATGGCAAGTAAATTAAAATAGCCCTTATCGCACAATCCCCTGAAAGCCGGTGACGTCCGGTTCGATTTCAAATTAAACTAGTTTTCTCTCTCTTTGCAAAACTGCCACTGACTTGTAAGTTTAATAGGTGTCGCGTTATCCCTAGTGCCGAAGCTGGAATACTTGTCGATTCAGGCGACATCTATCGATTTTTTTTGTATTATAAATACATATCATCAAGTTAAAACCTCTTGAGGCAAGGCAAAATCCTTAATATTACAATGAAAATTCGCTGGTGAAAATGGGAAAAAATGGTAGAAGAAATCGTCGCTACGGATTGTGAGTGGACGGTGGACGGACGGAGAGGCAACATGTTCCTGTGAAACAACTCTTCCAAAAAATTACTTTAAAAAGAAAGTTAAACCGACTTCTAGAAACCACACAATCTATAAATATATGAAAACAGTACCTCTATAACTAAAAAGCGATAAATAACGTAACTTACTCATTTGTACTATGTATTGTATATGTATACATAATACAATATACAAAACGTAATACTTTAATAAATTCAGCTTTAACTATTATAATATTTACAAATGTTACTCATTATTGAAGTCGGTGCAACACAATAGAGTACGTTACCTAGGCTGGCACCGTCTTCAAAAATAAGTAACATTTGTAAATATTTATATACAGACGAATTGAGAACCTCCTCCTTTTTCGAAGTTGGTTAAAAAAGAGAAGTACAGGGCAAGTGCAGTAAAGGAGAGTTGACGTGGCCGTCAAGGTGACCTTCAGCAATGAAGAGGCACCTGAAGTAGAGGAATCCAAAGTTTTAAATGATATTTGTTATATTTATTTCTAAGACTTTCGCGAATCTCACTCATTAAAACAACTTTTTAGGATTATATCGCGTTTATTTCTTATTTATTTATATTTATTTCCCGACGTTTCGAACTCTTTACAGAGATCATTTTCACGAGTGAAAATGATCTCTGTAAAGATAAATAAGAAATAAACGCGATATAATCCTAAAAAGTTGTTTTAATGATAATTGTTAGTTAGGCGTGTCCCAATCATGTATGCCCATGCCCAATTATCATGGCAAAATCCATTGCTCACCCTATCTAGTATACAGATAGGGAGAGCAATTTTGCAACTTCCGCAAGATTTGAAAAAAAGGTGTTTATAACGTCTGTATCTAAAAAAGGAGATAAAAACCAAATTTTTAACTGCAAGCCAATTTCTAAAACTATTGCATGTTGTGGATGTTGTATATACTGACAGTAGCAAGGCTTTTGATAGATATAAAGTTGATGTTGTTTCCATTCAACTGGAAAGGTAGCAGCTGATGACCACAGCCTGAGTATTTTTATATTATAAAAATACTCAGGCTGTGGTCATCAGCAGCTACCTTATTTACCTTTATAACCAGTGGTGTCCCCCAGGGTTCACTCTCGGGGCCTCTTCTGTATCTTATTTTCATCAACTTTATTTTGAAACGCTGCGCTTGTTCAAATATGTTATGTTTTGCTGATGACATGAAAATTTCTAAAGCCACGAAATTAACTTAAGATACCTTCGATTTACAGGCACTTGCTAATAACAGTAGCACGTAATGAGCTGGACTTGAATCCATTGAAGTGCTCTGTATCTTTTACATGTATCTATATCATCCCAACATGTTCTCAAAACTAAAATTTTACATAAAGTAAAAACGCTGAGAGATCTTGGTGTGCTACATGACTCAAAGCTTCTATTTGATAAATACATTGAATCAATTATGAGTAAGGCTGCACGAGCATTAGGCTTTATTTTGCGTAATTCAAAAGATTTAAAATCTTTTACTGCTTTTATGCATATTTAGAACCCCCGTTACAGCAAGTATTGTAGGAACGTATTGAAAACATCTCAAATTTTTTTATTAAATACTCTTGCTGCCGATTAGGTTCAGTACAGATCGGAAGACTATTTACAACTCTTCAAGCGCTTTCACTTTCTTCCTTTATCCTCTCGACGTGGAAAAGCTAATGTCTCGTTCCTACATAAGATCACCTCTAATCGCATTAATAGTCCAGATTTTATTGGCAAAATAAAACTAAATGTTTCCAAAAAACGCTTAAGATACAACCCACATATCTATACTCCTCCAACACATGCATACTACCGGCAAAACAGAATTTTCTGGTGACCAGACAGCAATTTCAATGACTTATGCAGACATCACGATTTCGACTTATTTTGTACCAGTGAGACAACAATAAGGCGGCAGTTGAGTGCGGAATTTTTCACGTGACTGTAACTTTCTACATTTAGATCGTCTGTATTTTTAATCTTAAATTACTTCACATTCACTTGTGTTACGACTATAGTTTAATCAAATTTTGTGTTTGCATAAGCTGTTGATTCATCAGCAATAAATAAAATAAATACTATGCCTTAGATGTGACCCTATCTAGTGTTAGATATGAATAAAAGAGTTTTACAGTGGTAGAGTTCACTATATGAATGGGCCGGCACGACTGGTGAAATACCTCAAACTATCAGAATATCGGGGTCCAGTGGCTTATGCCGTTTTGCTCTATAAGAGAGGTGTCCCCTGAAGGAGCCCACAATCCCTTTCACTTTACCCTCCCCATCCTACTTCTGACCCCTTCTCTATTCCATTTTAAAAGCCGACAACACTATTGTTGTATACTGTGTTGCAGATGTCCATAGTCCGCGTTAGTTACTTATGATCAGGTGCTCGTTTACCCACTTATCACATTAAAAATAAAGGGTAGAATAAAAATAATGTTAAGGACATTATTTTTGTTCTACCGTTTATTTTTAAGCAAAAAGTATATTTTTTATTATTAACAATAAACTTGCGATTACATACATACATAACTGCACGCCAAATCCCTTGCGGGGTAGGCAGAGAGAACTAAGCGCCATAAGGCACGATTCTTACACACCTCACTCGCTTCGTTGACTTTCATAACTCTTTTCATGAACGCGCGTCGAATTTTGAAGCTCTTAACATCACCTTCCTGCAGAACACGTTCTATTTGGTCATGGAATATGTGTCTTAGCCGTCCTCCACTCCTACATCCATCCGCTTTTGCATTGTATATCGTATTGCTTAGTCAATCTTGCAACATTCATCCTTTTTACATGTCCAAACCATCAGAGAATGCCCTTTCTTACTTTTACACCGACACTCTCTTTCAATCCGACTTCTTACCTTATAACCTTGTTTCCGACTCGGTCAGCGGGGGTCACTCCGCAGATTTTGCGCAATGGCCTCATTTCGACCGTGTTTATCCTACTTTCATGCAGACTCTGCCATACCTAACTCTCGCTTCCATAAGTTTGCGTTGGGATCAGTATTGCATTGTGGATTGCTAGCTGGGCTTTTCTGCTAATATTTTTTGCGCCCAGGAATCTGCCCAATACTCCATTTACGCTATTTCCTAACGCCACTCTTCTTTCTACATCCGCGGTGTAACTTGCATCCCTGCTAAAAACGCATCAAAGATATACAATTTTATTAACCTGTTCCAGCACTACATCAAACATTACCCCTGCATCCGTTCTGGATTCCTCGCTTTCAAACACCGTAACTTTAGTTTTCATCACATTCAGTTGTATTGAAGATTGAACTAGCATTTCATAAATTAATTTCATTATTTACAATATATACAAGTACAAGACTGGCTAAAATCATTTTTTTCCGCATCGCTGTCTACTGGCAGCATTCCCAGAACACTGGCCACATTATCATGCTGAATGAAAACGCCATACCTCTGTGAGAAAAATAAACCTGCCCTCTGGTCTTCAGAGGCCTCGATCAGTCTCTTTGTAATTTCTTTATAAAGTGCACGAGTATTCGCAATCCCGTATCCCTAGAGTCAATCTCAACCCAAAACGGCTAAAACCTTAATCACCTACAGGTTTTCTATATTTGTGCCGTTTGACATTTTCCGCTGAAAACTTGCATTTTATTAATAGCTCTTGAAATCTTTTAATCAGTACAAAACCTCTTCCAAAACTTTGGCTCCAAAACTCCAATTTATATACATTTTAAGACGAAACTGCGCAGAACTTGATCCGTATCCTATTCCTTAGAGCCTCGGGCGTCAATTAAGAGCATTAGAGTGCCTCTTTGATGAACCTCTTGTTTTTTTAAAGTATTTTACATAAATATAGTATTCGACAAATGGCTGCAACTGTATAAATTATTTTTTAGTAAAAATCGACACTAAAATGGGCATATTCCAATGAACAGAGAATATTAACAAGTGTACTCATTTCAATCGTACTTTTAAAAACATAATAAAAAAGCCACAAAGTTAACCTTTGAGTTTTTATTTAATGAACGAATTAATATTACAATATCTGCTTTCGTATTAAATCTAGTAGATATGTAATACGTGTCACGCTGTTTGTGTTTGTCCGGACTCCCATATTATTGAACCGATTTTAATCAGATTTGCACTCCGACCACCCTGGGATCTAACCTTTGAAATAACGCAACAGATTTAGATGCGGTCAACGGAGTGGGTAGTATCTAAAATTCATATTTGATAAAATAAATATATATATATTTGTTTCTGAGGTTTTCGCGAATCTCACTCATTAAAACAACTTTTTAGGATTGTATCGCGTTTATTTCCTATTTATTTATATTTATTTCCCGACGTTTCGAACTCTTTACAGAGATCATTTTCACGAGTGACGAACAAAAAGATGGTAGTTGTTCAAAAGCTATCTTCATTGATACAGAGAGCACCCACTTTTTGGAAATAAAAATCTAAAAGTTGATGTCAAAAATATGATTTTTACTATTGGTAACCCACATCAGACCATGAGAACAAGTATTTAACTTATTTAAAGTTGTTTTAATAAATATATTAGGTCGGGGAAAAAGTCTTTTCGCATAACGTAGGTATAAACTTATTATAAAATTTCTTTGACTGTACTATTTGTGTCTGGCTGGTTTTGGTAACATTAAAAAGGTTACATTATAAAGAAAAGAAAAAAATAAAAAAAAGTTGTTTCCCGCTATTTTTCATTTGTTTTTCTCTCCGTAAAAATGAGTGAATCTAATGAAGAATTTCGATACATTTTAAAATTTTATTATAAAAAAGGCAAAAATGCAACTCAAGCAGTGAAAAAAATTTGTGATGTTTATGGACCTGATGCAGTGTCAGTAAGAGTAGCACAAATTTGGTTCAAACGTTTTCAGTCCGGAAATTTTGATGTTAAAGATGCACCTCGCTCTGGTCGCCCTGTTACGAATAAAATGGACGCCATTTTTGAAAGAGTGGAGCAAGATCGGCATATTAGTAGTTACGATGTAGCTGAAGAACTGGGAATTGACCACAAAACAGTTTTGACCCATTTGAAGAAAGCTGGTTATACAAAAAAGCTCGATATTTGGGTGCCACACGAGCTCACTCAAAGAAACTTAATGAACCGTGTACTCATTTGCGATTCATTATTGAGACGTAATGAAACCGAGCCGTTTTTGAAGAGATTGATAACTGGCGATGAAAAGTGGATCACGTACGACAAGAACGTGCGAAAAAGGTCGTGGTCGAAAGGTGGCCAGGCTTCACAGACTGTGGCCAAACCTGGCCTAACACGAAATAAGGTGATGCTGTGTGTATGGTGGGATTGGAAGGGCATTGTTCATTATGAGCTTTTACCGTCCGGCAAAACCATCGATTCTGATCTTTACTGCCAGCAACTGATGAGATTAAAGGAAGCAGTCGAGAGAAAACGGCCGGAATTGATCAACAGGAAGGGTGTGGTCTTTCATCACGATAACGCTAGACCACACACATCTTTAGCCACTCAGCAAAAATTAAGAGAGTTCGACTGGGAGGTCCTAGTGCATCCACCATATAGCCCTGACCTTGCGCCTTCAGATTTTCACCTGTTTCGGTCTCTTCAGAATTCTTTAGGTTCTGTAAGGTTGACCTCAAGAGAGGACTGCCAAAACTATTTGTCCCGTTTTTTTGATCAGAAGTCCCAAAGTTTCTACAGTAACGGGATAATGTCTCTGCCCACAAAATGGCAGAAAGTTATTCAACAAAACGGTACATATATATTGTAAATAAATGTAAATAAACTATGAAAAAAATGTCTTGACTTTTCATACAAAAATACGAAAATACTTTTTCCCCAACCTATTATATATTTTAAAAAAGTGATTATTTTCGAGATTCAGGACTTTAATTGCAAACGCTGACTGAACCCTAAATGATATATCAAAATAATGTATTACATTATTATACATCTAAAGAAGTCCTACAAAAAAGTCCCGGATGGTAAAAGTCTATCTCTCCGGGATAAGCCACAATGTGCATATTTATTTCTTTACTTTTTACGTGAAACAAAGTTTATGGGGTCAACTAGTCTTCTCGTAAATAAATAAAAATCTGGCTTCATTTTTTTTAAATGAATTCACAATAGTAAGAATAAATAAATTATCGTAAAAAGACATTAGTCTGAGCCCGGAATTGATCCCAACTTCTTTATTCAATAGTCGACTTTAAACTCCTTTAACGACTCCTTAAACGACTTTTAACTCCTAACTGTTGAGGGTTTTGTGGCTTCTTCATCAGCACAGCATCATCAAATGTTGACACCATAAAAAATATACCGAAGACATCACTATTACGTAACAAAAACACCATACTCGCATACAATTTTTGGTGGATGCCTTCGATTTCTCCTGGTTTCCATGATCAGATCCTGATTTAATTAAAATGGGACCATCTTGGAAGTAAACACTATACAACAAAAAATAAAATTTTGATATCCGTCCATAATTGGCGACAATATCGGCTAACAAACATAAAAAAAAATATTATACGAGTACATACAGACAAATTGAGAACATCCTCCCTTTTTCGAAGTCGGTTAAAAATAAATTAACTTAGTGATGACGAAATATATGTACCTTACATATTTATCTTAAAGAAATCTGTATCAGAATTTTGTTCAGTATTCAATGTTGGAACAACAATAGACGTTAGAGAGACTTTCTAAGGAGTGTTTGTGCGCTCTGTGTACTTATTGTGTTTGAATCACTCAATTTACAATGTAAAGCGAAGCGTGGTAAAAAAGTAGCCAAGTGCGAGTGTTATTGTAATATATTATGAAAATGTAGGTATGTAGATAATCATATGTAAAATATTGTGCCGACAAGTCAGTCGCTAATAAACGTTATAACTTATAACAGACTGTTGATTTCATTTGTACTGCTGCCCTTAAATATCACAGTGGCGACGAGGATTAAAAATTATCGTGAAAAATGTCTATTGGCAAGATATCAGAGTTCAGTGTGAGCACCGACGACTGGGGATTGTACGTGGAGCGCTTGGAGCAGTATTTCGTGGTGAACAAAATACCGAGTGAGCTACACGTGCCCACCTTAATAACCGTCATGGGGGCTGAAAGTAACGAACTTTTAGTCAATTTATGTACTCCGCACAAACCTAGAACGAAATCATTTTCGGAAATAACTGATATTATGGAAAAGCATTTACAACCCAAGCCGAGTGAGTTAGCCGAGCGGTATAAATTCAGACATAGAAAACAAAATGAAGGTGAATCAATAATGGAATATACCGCGGTTTTGAAAAAAATGTCTAAGACCTGTGGGTTTGGGACATGGCTAGAAGAAATTAGAATTATTTGTTGTAGAAAATGGGAAAACAATTTTATTGGGGCGTCAATGGATGGCAGAATTAAAAATACAGTTACCTACGGTTACTTTTGACTGTAATAATATGTCTAAAGGGGAGGTATTTAATGAGGCTGCATTCAGTTCCAGATACTGTGAGGTGTTTGCGAATAGCTTGGGCCGGTTCACTGGTGGCGCAGTGAGCATACATGTGCGAGAGGGTGCAAGGCCGGTGTTCATGCGCGCGCGACCCCTGGCGTACGCGCTGCGCGAGCCTGTCGAGCGCGCGCTACAACAACTGGTAGACGATGGCATTCTCTCACCCGTCGAGCGTTCCGACTGGGCCACCCCTATTGTGCCGGTCGTTAAAAAAGACGGTAATATTAGAATTTGTGCTGATTATAAATTAACCTTGAATAAGGTAGTTGAGGTTGACCGTTATCCTTTACCTAGAGTTGAGGAATTATTGTTGCGTTTAAAAGGGGGTGTTCGTTTCAGTAAAATAGATTTATCACAGGCGTACGCACAATTTGAATTGGATGACACCAAGAAATATACTGTAATTAATACCCATAAAGGATTATTTATGTATAATAGATTAGTTTACGGGTTGTCTTCAAGTCCTGGGATATTTCAAAGACATTTGGAACAAATATTTTCCGGAATACCTCAGGTTGGAGTTTTCTTGGACGATATTATTATTACTGGGAGTACAGACCGGGACCATTTAAGGAATTTATGCAAAGTATTTGATTGTTTACGTAAATACGGCCTAAAAGTAAAAAAAGAGAAATGTGAATTTTTCAAAGAGTCCATTAATTATTTAGGTCATACGATTAACAAGGAAGGAGTTCGTCCATGTCCAGACAAAGTTAAAGCTATTGTCGAGACACCAGCACCCACGAATATTTCTGAGTTAAGGGCGTTTATCGGAATGGTTATGTTCTACGGTAAATTTATAAAAAATATTAGTACAATTTTAGCGCCATTCTATAATTTGCTCAAGTCAGGGGTTAAATACGTGTGGAGCGCACAGTGTGAACGCGTATTTCATAAAATAAAAGGACTTTTGGTAAGCAGTAAGGTATTGATACATTATGCACCCGAATTACCGTTAGTTTTAACAACCGATGCGAGTAGCGTAGGTATAGGCGCAGTTATATCGCACGTGACGCCGGACGGCGAGCGGCCGGTCGCGTACGCCTCCCGATCATTAACAAACGCCGAGCGCGGGTATTCACAAATAGATCGAGAAGCTCTCGCTATTGTTTACGCGGTGCGTAAATTTCATCAATACCTGTACGGCCGTAAATTCACTCTAAGAACGGATCACAAACCATTAACCTTTATATTTAGTGATAAAATTGGCATACCGGTGATGGCGGCGTCGAGGTTGCAGCGCTGGGCAGTTTTGTTATCGGGATACGATTATAAAATAGAATATGTACCTTCCAAGAAAAACTGTGCAGATGCATTGTCACGGTTGCCACACGACGCCGGTAGGGCGGTTAATGTTAGTGAAAAAACTTACGTGCACTTTGTAGAAAATTTCTTGCCTATAACAAGTATAGAAATAAAAAGGGCAACTATAGCGGATAAGGTACTTTGTAAGGTCTTAGGGTATATTCAGTCTGGGTGGCCAGCGACTTGTCCTGACGATGAAATCAAACCTTATTTCAACAGACGTTATGAACTGTACACAGAATATGGGTGTATAATGTGGGGTTATCGTATGGTTATACCGTCGGCGTTACAAAAGAATGTTTTGAAACAATTACACATCAGTCACACGGGAATAGTAAAAACTAAGGGATTAGCCAGAAGTTACGTGTGGTGGCCTAATGTAGATAGTGACGTCGAATTAATGTGTAAGCAGTGTGAAACTTGCGCAGCGGAGGCTCAGGCACCGCCGCGGTCCCGAATACAACCGTGGCCATATATTTCTCGCCCATGGAGCCGGCTCCATATTGATTTTTTAGGCCCTTATAAGGGACACACATTTCTCGTTTTAATCGATTCAGCATCTAAGTGGATCGAAGTTTATGAAATGTCTCGCACAAATGCTACCAATATAATTAAAGTGTTAAGGTCTACTTTCGCACGATTTGGGTTACCCGAGGAAGTAGTTTCAGACCAGGGCCCCCCGTTTACAAGCTTAGAGTTTAAGAATTTTTTAATAAATAACGGTATTATGCAAACCTTTTCGCCAGTCTACCACCCAGCTTCTAATGGCGCTGCTGAAAATGCCGTTAAACTGTGCAAGCGAGCGATTAAAAAAGCGTATAGGGACAAAATGGACATAGACGCAGCCTTGCAAACCTTCCTCCTCGCTTATCGTAACACTGTTCATAGCACAACCGGTGAAACTCCCGCCATGCTGTTACAAAAACGGCCTCTCCGTTCCAGATTAGACTTGCTACGTTCTGAAGGCGTATTAAAGGATAAGGTTCGGAACAGTCAACAAAAACAGGTAGGTAACGCAGGCGGAGCCTTTCGTAAATTCTTAGAAGGTGACCCAGTATGGGCGCGAGCATATGCGGGCCCAGATAAATGGGTCAAGGGTGTCGTAGGAAGCGTGGATAGTTCACGGAGATACTCTGTAGTGGGGGATAATGGTCAACTACTTAAAAGGCACGTAGATCAAATTCGCCGTAGATCCGGATTCTCTGGTATTACGGTAGCAGACCCAGAGAGCAGTAGTGATACCTTGGCGGATGAGAGAAGTGTCGTTAGGGAGCAAGGTGAAGGGGTGACAGGAGAAGGGAGTGAGAGTAACGCGGATGAGGGCAACGTAGGACAGGCGGTCGATGAGAAGGAGAGAGAGCCTGAAAGTGCCTTAGCTAAAGCGGGTCCCTCACCTAGCCCCACACCTAGTCCCACTAGTCCCCCACCCTTGAAACGAACACGGAAACCAGTTGTTAGATTTACCTAAATATATAAGATTATTGTTTATAATGATTGTATTGTTAAGCTAGTTTGTAAGTATATTTAAAGATTGTTTTAATAGTTGTTTTTGTAGTGGAGGTGTAATATATTATGAAAATGTAGGTATGTAGATAATCATATGTAAAATATTGTGCCGACAAGTCAGTCGCTAATAAACGTTATAACAGACTGTTGATTTCATTTGTACTGCTGCCCTTAAATATCACAGTTATATATGTTTGGATTTGATTCTCTGTAAATAAGTTTCATTCATTATAATAGTTCAGTATGCTGTAACGGCTTAACGGTAAAAGTTAGGTCAGCTAATGTATGGTCCAGAAAGGGGTTAGTAGAGTATTTTGGTTATTTTTGTGACTACGTGGACCTTTGAGGTTACGACTAGTAAAAGGCGAAACCTATTGCCATAAGTTTATACAGACATACATAACTTCACGCCAAATCCCTTGCGGGTTAGGCAGAGAGAACAGAGCGCCATAAGACACGATTCTTACACGCCTTACTGGCTTCGTTGACTTTCATAACTCTTTTCATGCACACGCGTCGACTTTTAAGGCTCCTAACATCTCCTTCCTCCAGAACACGTTTTATGTGGTCATGGAATGTGTGTCTTGGCCGTCCTCGACTCCTACATCTATCCGCTTTTGTTTTGTATATCTGCTTTGTCAGTCTTGCATCATCCAATCTTTCTACATGTCCATAAGTTTATCCGGTACATTTTAGTCTCGGATATTATCCACATATAACATCCGAAAAGATTTTCCGAAAACTCATCGGTGTGTACCTGGATAGATACTCAGGATATCTGATTCACAAACAGACTGAACCACTGGTACACCTAGGAGGAACGAAGTTCCAGAATTAATTACCTGCCATGTTTCAAAACCTCCATTCTTGAAGTCGTCAGTCTAAAAATTGAAACACAGACAACCTTACAACTAAGTTTTAATTGCGTTTTTAAGTAATGTTTTTTGTTGGTAAAGTTATTACAAATAAACTTCACGGAACATTATTATATTTCTATAAATATTAGTAGTAATTTATTTCCTTTCCATGAGTTTGCTGGTGCCCTTTTTATTTGGAAGGGGGCAACCGAGCTTGCGGGTCTCCTTATGGAAAGCGACTACCGCCGCCCATGGACATTTTTTTTTTATGGAACAGGAGGGCAAACGAGCTGGCGTGTCACGTGATGGTAAGCAACCAACGCCGCCCATGGACACCAGCAAGACATTTAGTGTTACTGTTGCGTTGCCGACCTTTACTGACATCTGCAATACCAGGGGCATCACATCAGCTTTGCCGGTTAGCTCGCATATAAGTTTTTTATTTCAATTCTTTGGTGACTAAGTCGTATCGGAAGTCTCAATGGCCTGATGCTTCAGTACCTTGACTTCAGTGGTCTCTACTTCATATTGTGGTAAACACCAGTAACATAAATAGGTATAGCTAATAGAATCCTGCCAGATATCCGGCAATAGGATTCCATTCTTGTTATATTAGATAATTGCAAATTGAGCTTATCGAGGCATAATGAAAGATACCGCTACCTGAAAATTGTACTTATAATATGTTCACGCTTGTTCATACATATTTGCATAATAATAGCATAAGCATAGTTTTTTTTATGGGATAGGAGGGCAAACGAGCAAGCGTGTCACCTGATGATAAGCAACCAACGCCGCCCATGGACACCAGCAACACATATAGTGTTACTGTTGCGTTGCCAACCTTTGAGGGATAGGGGATAGGAAAGGATGGGGAACGGGGTGGGCCTCCGGGCACCTCTCTCACCGAACGAAACGCGGCATGAGCCACTTTACGTGGGTCTTCTGAGAGGTCGTGGTATTTCACCGGTCGAGCCGGCCCATTCATGCAGCGAACAAAGTTTATTAATAGTAGTAAGAAGATAGTAATACTAAAAAAACTAATTTCTCCACATCTCGGTCTACTAAGACTGGCCACATTGCCACGTTAAATGGTAATGCTAATCCTCTGTGCGAAGAATAGACCAGCCCTTTAGTCACGAAAGGCCTCAACCAGTATCTTTGCAAGATCTTTATAAAATGCACGAGCATTTGGACCCCATGTCTTTAGAATCTTTACCCCTCAAAAACATGATCACCTGCAAGGTTTCTAGAGATTTTCTACTGAATGTGATGTTTAAAAAAATATTATGTGAAAATTTTAGCACAAACAAACAATAGCGTATAATGGTGAAAGCCGAATACATATTAATTGATGGTAAGCGGTTCGAATCTTCCAAAAAATTAAATTTTGACAAAGCCTATATTTTATCTATTTTATCATAAAATAGATTTCACATTTCGATGTATTTAACTTCAAGACATAAATTCATTTTTTAAGGTTACCAAATTTTGGATAACTCGATCTATTGGACCTCCAAGATTAATGTCTGGTACAAATTTAATGTCTGGTATACATAAATATACATAAATTAGAAATTTAGCTCTTTTATGATCGGATATGGTTTAGCAAAACTGAAAATTACTGGTCCAAGAAGGTCACCCTGCTAGCTTATCTACCACACGTAACTTTTAAAATATTCCTAAAAAGTCATTAGGGAGCCGATGTGACTCTATTTACATATTAGATACATCCATAACTTCATGCCAAATCCCTTGCAGGGTAGGCAGAGAGAACGGAGCGCCATAAGCCACGATTCTTACACGCCTCACTCGCTTCGTTGACTTTCATAACTCTTTTCATGCACGCGCGTCGATTTTTGAGGCTCCTAATATCACCTTCCTCCAGAACACGTTCTATTTGGTCATGAAATGTGTGGCCGTCTGCGACTCCTGCATCCATCCGTGTTTGCATTGTATATTTGCGTAGTCAATCTTGCATCATCTTCGGGTATTAAAATACATACCTGAAGAAACAAAATGAAAAAATAAGAACAATATTTCCAAGTCGCGTCGTTTCTAAAACTCTGTCCATCCCAGAAATAAATAAATAAATCCCAATAAATAATTAAATTACATATCAGTTGGGAATCTTTTTCACTCAAATATTGAAGCACTTAAAGAAGTTGCCCAAGTGTCCCAAGACAAACACAATTATGTGAAACCAACAAAATTCACCTGAAAAAAACACTATAACAAGAAACGCCATCAAAAAATCACGGCTATGGGATGTTGGTTGTGAATAAGACATGAGCAGGCGGGCAGAATTATCGCTGTTCAATTTATTTTTCATGTTAAAATACACAGACAGGCTGTGTAGGAAATGTTTGAGAATACCTTTACTTCGCACATATTATAAAACACCATGAACTGTATCACGAATGGATTTGAATTTTCAGTAACCTTTTATTTTACGTGCAAATATTGACGGATAAAAAACTTTATGTACAATAATAAGAAGAAATAAAATAATTACATTATTTACAATATATACAATTAAAAAACTACTTGAAATCAAATTTCTCCGCAAAAGGTCCTTTTTTTTGACGGATTATATTTATAATAATAATTCATTCATCATTTGCCTTTTGAGGTCCTCTGCTGGACATAGACCTCCCCCATAGAGCGCCACAACTGCCGGTCCGCTTAATCATGGGGGGTTTTTGCCATAATCGCCACGCTTGGCAGGCGGGTTGGCGATCGCAGTAGGTTGTACCTTCTTGAGAGAGAATGCTGCTGCCCATTCTTCTAGCTTTTCCCTTAGTCGCCTTTTACGACACCCACCGGAAGAGATGGGGTGGCGGTATTCTAAGCCGGCGCCACACAGCAATATATAGCAAAATATATTAATAAAATATTTAAAAATATATATAAAATATATTAATAAGTAGCAAAATATATTAATAATAAGTAGATTTTAATACAGAATTGCATCTAGAGCATTATAAAGGGATGACTATAAATAAAAAAAGTATTACGATGATATATATAGAGTAGACACTTACGAGAAATTTTTATATTCTTTCCATCTATACTGAGTATATCAATATCATTAAAATCTATTACAGCTATTTATCAATAGGTAAACCAATTTGCACAAGATCAAACGGCGGGTGAGCACAGTAATGAAACGAATTGGAAAATTAATTAGCTTTGAAGGAAACCTGTGTTTACAATAATACCTACATTAGATATAAAGACCGATAATTGCCCTAAACACAAAAGTTTCATGAAATAAATACAACATATTGAATCTTCTTTCTTTAACAGAAGCTTAATACTTACTCTATTTACTTCTCGACTTATTATATATTGGAATCGTGTCTTAACTATACGTAGATATATGCATAGCACTTCGTAGCCCTACTTAGAACTACGTATGTGGATAAGTCATTATTACGTCCTAGTTAAATATCTTACTATGGGATTGGAGGCAAACGAGCAAGCGGATCACCTGATGGTAAGCTTAGAGTCACAGTTGCGTCGCTATCAAGGAGAAGGGGTTGGAAACAAGATGAAGAGACTCAACCATCCCTCTGGAAGCGGTTGGACCTGTGAATATGTCCTTCACCGAATGACACCCTACATGAGCCACTCTATGTCGATACTTTGAAAGTATACTACTGTAAAAAGATTTAAATAATTTTATTTATGCAGGCATTAATAGATGGCATCCCTCCACCAGAATACTTTTTTAAAAGGTATTGTAGACATTTTTATATAAATAATACTAGCTTTTACCCGCGGCTTCGCTCGCATTGAAGCCAATAAATAAGTATCAAAATCATTACCATAGAATTGAATCAATATAATAACTCTATTTTCTTACTTAGCTGGGATTATCAATTTTCAAAATTACAACATTAGGTATGACGTTTAAAAATCTCACAATATGCTTTATTAAAATGCAACAACAAACGGTAAAATATATTTCTCTGTAACAAAAATAAATAATTTTGGACTTTAACAATTTTATATGATATAAATGCAGAGTATTAATGTAGGATATTTTTGTAGACTATATTATAAGTTTCTCCTTAGGGTGCAAATATATGTTAATTAAAGAGAGAAATAAGAAAAAAGAAAGTATCCTATATTACTTCTAATAGCCCCAAGAATATGTGTACAAAGATTCATGATGATCTGTTGAGTAGTTATCCCGTGAAAGCGTAACAAACAAACTTACATTCAAATTTATATATTAAAAAAAAATAGAAAATAGATTTAAAACATATACAAGAGCTATTGCTATTTAAGTCCCCGGAACCGACCAAAACAAAAATATTATTTAAAAAGTATTTACCATGACTGAAAATAGAACTCTTGGGCTATAGAATCCTGTCTGTTTTATCCGGCTGTCAATTATTTTAATTTTGCGGCGCGAATCAATAATCGCATATCATTATCACAATGGATTTAACCCGATAAAACTTTCGTGTGAGGATTTACTACGACTATCGACGTGGTTCAACTCAGCAACAAGGCATTTTTTTTTCACTAGTAAAAAATGCGTTCTGCATATGCCTCCCCCCGAGGTATGAAAGGGTTATGTGGGGCTCCCGAAAGATGGTAGATCGATGTACCCTCTAAAAGCATCCAGCGCCGTTCCGTTCGTTACGTTAGGGACACGGCCGAGTCTTTCAGCCAGTTCCCCCCTGACGATTTGTCCGCCCTTAAGGCAGGCTCGATGGTGAGGGGCTCGGTAACGGCCAGAGATCGCCGGCTGTCGCTATTCTTCGACGGTGTTGGTAAATTCAATGCGGGTAAGGGCGCCCTCGCGCCAAACACCTGCCCGACACCAGAAAGAAATTGATGTCAACGATCGAACCGTCGCTTCCTTACATCCTTTATCGACCAACTCAGTTCAACTTTTGGTGATAAAGCACCTTCAAAGACCACTGTGTATCATTGGTTTAGTGAGTTTAATCATGGATGTCATTGCTCACAGGCGAAATTAAAGATGGTTGACCTAAATCAGTTATTAAGTAATATCGACGCAGTTTGAGAACTAATAATGCAAGAAGAATGTTACATATCGAGTGACAGGAAGAGTCTTTTAATGACGTGTATTGAGCAATTGTATCACTAGAAAATAGTATATCTGTAAATTCCGAGAGTTTCACGACTATTTATTTGCCAGAATTCATTGCACAAATCAAGAAGAATATCCAACGACGCAGGATCATTCTTCACCGTAACAATACCAGCTGGTATTGTTACGTATTGTCACACTTCGAGTGAAATTACTCAACAAAATATTTGCAACATGAAACGGAAAAATTAAAGAGGCATCCTCCGCATAGCCCTGATTTGGTATCCAATGACTTCTTTTTATCTCCAACTGTGAAGAACAAATTACGTGGTCACCGATTTTCAACACGAGAAGAAGACGTTGATACATTAAAAAATCCTATTTCGGAGATACCGCCTTCGAAATGGAACAAATACTTCGAAAACTGACGCCTAATGTAAAAATGCATTAATTTTATCAAGAAGAATACAATATTTCGATAAGCAATAAAACCATATTTCATAATCAATGATAGCTATTTTAGTTTATTTTAGCAGCCTTCGTAATATTTGAATAGCCTATTTTATTATTATGAGGAAGTAGTCTTCTGTTTTAATATTCAGTTCCTGAGAACTATAAAAACTCTTACCTCTGATTACTTTACTTTGCTTCCTCTTTGTACAGGCAGTATCAACAATGAGTGAGTGAGTGACCCCTTTGTATGTAATTCCTTGTATTTTAATATTATTCAAAGTTAAATCTCGCTTTTGTCCATGCCTTTTCTATGGCAATATTCTTATTATATGCTTTGAAAGTACGGATTGGTTTTTCGTTACCATTAGAAGCTACAAAAGTTTTTTTTAAAGGAAGTATAAAATTGTAGTTTTAATTTTCACAGCATTTATTGTTCCCTTTTCTTTTCTTTAAACTAAGCGCTGTTTATAATTAAAGTTATGGTAGCGTTTCCTAGCAATATACCAAAACAAAACTTCACGCCTTTTTCTACCCGAAGGTGTAGACAGTGGCTGTTAAGCCTCGACTCGCCGTTATGTTTACGTCCCAAATGGAATAGATGGCGAACCTATTGCTATACCGGGCACAAAGTTTTTGGTCATCAATAATTATCACACATAACTTTCTAAATAGATTTCGAAAAGTCATTGGTGTGAGCCAGAATTCGAATCTGCGGTCTCTGCATTCAGATGCAGTGTGCCACTGGACCACCCAGACTTAAAGTAAACAGCGTTTTATTATTGTCCACAAAGTATTGAACAACTACAAATATTGAAGCCAATTTATATTAAAGAGTCATTCCATCTAATATATAAAATTCTTGTGTCGCGGTGTTTGTGGTTGAACTCCTCCAAAACGGCTCGACCGATTCTCATGAAATTTTGTAGGCATATCGGGTAGATCTGGGAATCGGACAACATCTATTTTTCATGCTCCTAAATGTTAAGGTTAGCCCCACCATAAAATATTCTTTTATATTTTATTTTTATGAATCACCTCTCTAATTTTTTTTTATGAAATTTTCACCTCTCTACGATTATTGTTTTTTTTTTTGGCAAAACAACATTTGCCAAGTCAGCTATTCTAATATTTAGAATTTCCATGTCTCAATTTTAAAATACTTACCGTACTACTCCGAAACGGCTTTACCGATTTTACCAAATTTTACATGCGTATACTATCCATTTTTCATCCCCTAAATGTTAAGGGTAAAAATAACCTCCCCTAAATATTTTTTTTAATTTTTTGATATATAGTAGTCTCGGTGGTCCAGTGGTCGAGCACGAGGCTTTTGATCCAGAGGTCCAGGTTCGAATTCTGACACTGGCTCACACCAATGACTTTTCGAAATTGTTTTCGGAAGTTAAGTGTGATAAATATCGATGACTAAAAACTGTGTGCCCGGTATGGCAATAGGTTCGCCACCTATTCCATTTCGGACGTAAACATTACGGCTAGACGAGGATTAACAGCCGCTGCGTACACCTTCGAGTAACAAGGGCGTGAAGTTATGTTATGTTATGTGTTATGTTTCGATATATTTCTGTTTTTTTATTTTTTTATAAAACAGGATACAAAAATACATACAACCCTAAATTTTTCATCCCCTACGATCAGCCCCTATTTTTTAAATTTTATTTTTTGGCAAGACTACATTTGCTGAAATCTCATAACAGAATGTAGACAAAATACCATTAAATGTCATTCCCGTGAGGTAGTGTATTTATTTAAATGTAAAAACCAACGTGTTTGTCACAGGAAAGTCTAGTGGTGTTTTTATTAAGATTCTATTAGAATCTTAAGGCGCTTTAAATTATTGCTACTTATTGATTGGTGATAATTAAAACTTTTCACTTCACCCTACATTCTTACTACTTTCAAATATGTCGGTGAAAGATGTGGCTATGTACATTTTCCGTTTTTTTATTAATGCACATCCAACTATCGTATGAAAAGAAAAGTATTTACAACACTTAAAAAAAATTCAAAAGCTTCATAAACTTATCATGTAATAGTATCGTTATCTAATATATAAAATTCTCGTGTCACAGTGTTAGTTGCTATACTCCTGCGCAATGCCTAGACCAATTCTCATGAAATTGTGTGTGCATATCGGTTAGGTTTGAGAATGCGAAATTATAAATTTTTCAGCCCCCAAATATTAAAGGTCACCCCTATTTTACACCCATTTTTTAACTTCATTAATATTTTCAATTATTTTGCATACAATAATATTGCAGCATAGAATAATACATATAATCCTAAATGTTCACTTCACTACGATCAACCTCCATTTCTTATTTGTTGAGTATTTTTTTATTAAAAAAAAATGTTGAGTCAGCTAGTACCTATACGTATTTATAGTCGTGTCAATTTATTAGGCAACATTTGGTAGTATTTTCCGTCTGGCAGTTTTATCTTTTATAGTGAGAGGAGCTGCTTATAATCATCGATTAAAGTGAACAAATCGATACACACTTGATTTTATTTAAATCGTTAGGTGAATCCCTGTCCCGTTATTAGTATTTCTTTCATTTTTTAACGATTAGGAATAATTAAATGAATAATGCCCAACACTGATAACTAATGATAAATCAGAAATTGTTTGTTATGTTTAGAAACGTTTATAAGTGAAAACAAATCGTGGAACTTCTTGTATCGGACATTACTACAAGTAATCGTAATTGAAAAAAAAAAGTAAAGCAAAAAATATTATTTGATGCCCCCGTTACAAGGTTACGTTGTTGAATTTTGATGAACCGTCAAATGTTGGCTAATTGTTTATTACAGGTTTGGTGAGAATGGTGCGATTTCTGTTTAAAAGGACAGTGAATTTC
The DNA here is from genome assembly GCA_905147225.2 of Euproctis similis. NCBI lineage: Eukaryota > Metazoa > Arthropoda > Insecta > Lepidoptera > Erebidae > Euproctis > Euproctis similis. The sequence continues at coordinate 2,978,382 of LR990113.1, read as the reverse complement.
CGTGAAACGTTCGGATCGTACATCGCTTGTTTTGACTGTGAAACATGAGAGCTGAACATGTCTTTGTCCAGTGCGACTCTTTGTGGTATCCTATATTGTATTCACAAAGGTCTCTCTGTTCACATTCAATTAGGACAGAATAAATAATCTTTGTCCTTGGTAGGTAATTGATAGTGCATTCAATGTACCTACTTCATTGTAGTTTAATCGCACTAACATTATAACATATCATAACTTCACGCCATTGTTACCCGAAGGTGTAGGTAGCGGCTCGCCGTTATGTTTACGTCCCAAATGGAATAGGTTGCGAACCGCTTAATATCCGAAAACAATTTCAAAAAGTTATTGGTGTGAGACAGTGTCAGGATTCGAACCCGGACATCTGGATCAGAAGCCGTGTGCTCGACCACTGGACCACCGAGCCCAATAAAAACAAATAACATTATAAATGAGTTTAAAGTCGTTTGTTACTCAAGCATGAGGCAAACAACAACTAGATGAAAATGACATCTTTATTATTAGTCTTTCTTTGTGCACTGCTGGACGCAGTGATAATATAAGCCAAGATAATTTTCAAGATTTAGCACTTTTTTTGCAAATGCTGGCTGAACCCTAAGTGATAGATCAAAACAATTTTCTACGTTATTAAACACTACGGTCTACAAAAAAGTCCGCGAGGGTATATGACCATATTTATTTATTTACTTTTTTCGAGAAATAATCGCATATTTACGAAGCGATTTTAAACATTACGGCATTAATTTTAATCCTATTAAGTGTCTTAAATAGATTGTTCATGTAATATAGATAATGGCCCTTTACAGGATGCAATTTGAACGAATATTTTCGAAGATATTGCAGTATTAACATAGCGGGACAGCAGTTAAAGCCGATAAATAGCACAAATTATATCCAAAATTTACTCATTTATTACTTTTGATGCGGAACAAAGTTCGCCGGGTCATCTAGTGTTTTATAAAAACGCGAAAAATTAAAAAAAAAATTAGGGGAGGTCTACCCGTAACATTTAGGAGAATGAAAAATAGATAGTAGCCGATTCTCAGACCTAATGAAAACGCATATAACGTTTCGGAGGATGAACGTTTCCTTACGGTAACTAACATTGTCACATGAAATTTTATATATTAGATAATCTTGTACTAAAATTCTGCCTAATAAATGTGAATTATTTTACTCTTTTCAACAAATTTAAGCATTACAATAACTTGAGACTGGAGCCATGTTCTAGCTATCTCATTCGCCATCTTAAAAATTGAAAAAAGTCTTAGAACAATCGTATGGCTGGCAGCCAACAGTATGTAACCGTGGTCCACTATCGCTTCTTAGAGAATACCATACATTATTACCATGCACCAAGCTGGCTGATATATAGGATTCGAAGACAACTGTGGCGTCTAATGTCTAGTTGTTAAGATATATAACATGAGTTTAAGTTTTTTTCTTTATGCATCGATGCTTAAGAATAGTTACTTTTAAATCGTCATTAGTGTATGCTAAGATTTGAGCCCAGCACCTCATAAGCAGAAGTCGACATCGTAAACGAACAGGTTACCGTGATGACCAGTGAAAATTTATCTAGGTTCAAAGCCACTTTTTCTCATCGTTTTTTGCGTGTAATAATTTTACAACACAGTATCCCTGTTCAGACACGAAACTGATCCTCAGAGATAACAGAATAATATGCACTAAATCTGTCTATATGTGGTTTTAGCTTAAATTAGTGCTAGACACAATATTCCCCCGTGGCTAGTGAATTGTTGTCGTGGACCTTAACGGTCACTTTGAGGTCAGTTAATTTAGATACATAATTGGGACGAATCGAAGTCTGTTGAAATGTGAAACTGGGATCAGACCAGTGTTATAAGATATTAATGCAATCAGTAATTTTTATATCAATAATTTATAATGATAAGTGTGTAATCGAAATTTGACAGTTTTATAGTAGTATCTACAGTATTAAACTTTCAGCGCCCAGTAAAGCATCTTCGCCGCAATTGGCCCAAAACATTTTTGGTATTAATCAATTGATATTCCTATTTAGCATACGTTATATGTTTGTTATATACCTTAATTCTAGGTTAAAACAACTTTTAGGATTATATCGCGTTTATTTATTACTAATATTTATTTATTCTTCATCAAAATCTTTAAACAACTACCATCTTTTTGTTCATCACTCGTGAAAATGATCTCTGTAAAGAGTTCGAAACGTCGGGAAATAAATAAAAATAAGTAATAAATAAACGCGATATAATCCTAAAAGTTGTTTTAATCTATGAGTGAGATTCGCGAAAGTCTGAGAAATAAATATGTACCTTAATTCTTTTACATATTCACGCCTGTAATAGCCCAGTATGGACAGCGTTGTTAGCTAGTGTCACTGTATAAAAGTACACAGTACAGTAAAATAATAAAAAAGTTAAAATACAGTCAATTTCACCATGGATATGATATTGTTAACCTTCCTCGATTAAATTTCAGGAATAATACCATTATATCAAAATATCATTTTTTACAATTTCTGATTGTCTGTCTGTTTGTAGCTGGAAAGATAAAGAGTAACTTAGGTTTTTTTTTTCGGAAATAACCTAAGTTACTGTTTTATTTATTTATTGCTTCCGAGGCGAAACAAAGTTAAGAGAGATTCACTAACAGTCTATTTGTCAACCAATTCTAATGATCTAAATTATTGTTTGAAATAACTAAATCATTTTTGAACGTACACATTCAAATGATCGATAGTTTTCAGTTTTCCATTAGTTTTGAACAATTTGTAACATGTCATCGTCGTGTGTAAATTGGAAAGCAGGCAACGGCATGCATTTAATAAATCATGAAAATCGTCCGTCGGTCTGTCATCGCATACGTTTGACAAATTGCGAAACTAGCCGACACCACCACGGCCCCCCATCCCAGCGTTGCCCCCCACTCCGATGAATGGTGATATTCAATATCACTCTCCTAATATTCAAGTCGATGTCTACATACAAGTGGCTCGATGTGGTAGGATCGACGAAAACAAATTTGTTGTTTGTTTCTCTTTAACACTCGAAGGTGTGAGCAGGGTAATGTGATGGGAGCCAGAATTCGAACTCAGACCAACCACCACCACCAACCATGCCGCGTTTCGGTCGGTGAGAGTACCCGGACCCCCCCCCCGGACCCCACTTGCCTTCCCCATCCTTTCCTATCCTACTTACTTAAAGGTCGGCAATGCAACTGTAACATTATGTGTGTTGCTGGTGTCCATGGGCGGCGCTTGTTACTTACCATCAGGTGACACGCCTGCTCGTTTGCCCTCCTATCCCATAAAAAGGAACTAGTACTCGGCCAACATGGTGCTAGCTATTAGCACAAGCTAATTTAGTACTATAGCGAAGTCATCCCGGGCGTCAGTCTGTGCGAGATCAGAATGGCTTTCAAGGAGGTAAAGAACGGTTAGGCACCGGGTGCAATAGAATTTTTTAGGGGCAAACGAGCTTGCGGGTCACTTGATGGAAAGTGACCACCGCGGCCCATAGACATCTGCAACACCAGGGGCGTCGCATCAGCGTTTCCGGTCTTTTAGTATGCTCGTTTCTTGAAGGTCCCTAATCGGCGAAAATCAGAGGGTGATATTGATCCAAACAATTCCTGTAAATACCTCGTGCAGGACACACAAAGAGGCAATATCTCTTCGCAGTCCCAAGGAATCAAGCCTATCAGAAATTGCCTGGTTGTAGACGAGCCGAACCGCCCGTTGTTGGATGCTAATGGAGCAAACTGGTACTGGGGTAATCCCGCCCAGGGAGAAAAGTATGCACCGCACTGTATTTTGCCGGAAGTGAATGTCCGGAATTACTATCAAGATTCTGAAAGCGGGTGGCACGCCGGTCCTTAAGGCCCTTCAGAGGCTTTTTAATATCGCATGCTACGAGCTTTTCCAGACAACCTTTGGATGGACATGTTGAACAGCAAAGAGTAATACGCGGTGTACAGTTGCTTTTCAGAAATATATTTACATCAATTCTACATAAATAGAGACTTAAACATACATACATAAACATATATACATACACATACCCACATAAATATATATACATACACATACCTACATTACCTACATACTTATACAACATAATATATACACATACATACATAACTTCACGCCAAATCCCTTGAGGGGTAGGCAGAGAGAACAGAGCGCCATAGGGCACGATTCTTACACGCCTCACTCGCTTCGTTGACATTCATGACTCTTTTCATGCACGCGCGTCGGTTTTTGAGGCTCTTAACATCACCTTCCTCCAGAACACGTTCTATTTGGTCATGGAATGTGTGTCTTGGCCATCCTCGACTCCTAAATCCATCCGCTTTTGCATTGTATATCTGCTTAGTCAGTCTTGCATCAGCCATTCTTTCTACATGTCCGAACCATCGGAGCATGCCCTTTCTTATTTTTACACCGACACTCTCTTTCAAACCAACTTCCTTCCGTACAACCTTGTTATCTACGCGGTCAGCGAGAGTCACTCCGCAGATTTTGCGTAGAGCCCTCATTTACACCGCGTTTATTCTACTTTCATGCACACTCTGCTATACCCAGCTCTCGCTTCCATAAGTTAGCGTTGGGATCAGGACTGCATTGTGGATTGCTAGCTGGGCTTTTCTGCTAATGTTTTTTGCGCCCAGGAATCTGTCCAACGCTCCATTTACGCTATTTCCTATCGCCACTCGTCTTTCTACATCCGCGGTGTACCTTCCATCACTGCTAAAAGCGCATCCAAGATATACAATTTCATTCACCTGTTCCAGCACTACATCATCAACCATTATCCTTGCATCAGTTCTGGTTACTTATATATTACATATAAATGCTACATAAATGATATATATATAATTATAAACGCCTACAAGAAGGTGGAATCGTTGACATGTGAAGTTATTTAATGTGACAAATAGTGCTCTCTAAGATATTTTTTTAAAGTAGACAATGATTGTGCTTGTGCCACAACGTGCTGCCTGGACTGTACAAGGATTGTCAAGGAAATTTGTGGAGTGTGCTGGTATTTCTAGAGTCAAGCCTGCCGATGATCTCATTTGCATTTTCATTTGCATTTCCCATTTGCATTTCCCATTTAGGGTGTGTTAAGAAAAGGAGGGAAAAGGAGGTGGTCTTTTGGATAATTCTCACCGAACAAAAAGCGACAAAAAGCTACTTTACGTCGATATTCTGAGAGATTGTGGTATTAGCGGTCGAGCTGGCCCATTCATGCAGTGACCTGCGTGGCTCTACCACTGAGATAATCTGAGTGCGAGTGTTTTTAAATAAGCATAAATTACATAACTTCACGCCTTTGTTGCCCGAAGGCGTCGGCAGCGGTTGTTAAGCCTCGTCTCGCCGTTACGTTAACGTCCCAAATGGAATAGGTGTCATCGATATATATCACACTTAACTTCCGAAATAAATATCCAATAGTCAGTGTCAGGATTCGAACCCGGACCTCTGGATCAGAAACCGTGTGCTCGACCACTGGACCACCGAGACTGATTAAAAGCATTAAGCAGTTTGTTTTATCTACCAAACAATGACCAAAAACAAAATACGCACAACAATATACAGAAATATCATCATCACATTTTATGAGTCACCAAAAATAAAATTACACAAAGCGTCAATGAGATGAACCGATTTCGGAAAATGTTTTCATCATTCACATTTTATTTACGTATTAAACTGATGACGCTTTCATGATAATGGAATTAACGATTGGATTCATACAATAATGAAAAAATACTTACAAATGAATTATTTATTGAGTAGGTACCAACGAGAATTGAGGAGTTAGGTAGGTACCTACTCTGTAACAAACTGATACTACTTCAGGCGATTTAGTGAATTGAAAGCAATTTATATAATAAATAGGAGAGGCGGCACTTTTCTGCTAATAGATTAGTTGCTATACATTGCTATATATATGCGTGAAAATTTAATGTATCGGAATCTGTTTGTCTTGCCTTATTTTTTTATGGAATAAGAGGTCAAAAGAGCATAAGAGTCTCTGGATTTATACAACTACCGCCGTCCATTGACATCTGCATGCAACGCAGAGAGTGTTGCAGTTGCGTTGCCGCGCTTTAAGGAAAAAGCAGAAAAGGAGGGGAAAATGCGGTGGGCCTCCGAATACCTCTCTCACGTTACAGCTTATGTTGCTTTTTATTTTGCTACCTTATTTAATATACATACTTTATCTTTAGGCAGTTTGCATAACTATTTAATATTCCTTAACAATTATTATTATAATTATTTCCTATACAAACTCGTAACCTCATTTTCACGCCAATAATAGAAAGAGTTCATCTTTACTAGTTCTGCGGTTTATGGCAACACAGAAACATATAATAAACAATATGGATATTTATTCCTTAAATTTTCGCGAATCACATTCATAACATTGAAACAACTTTTTATGGATTATATCGCGTTTATTTAGAACTTATTTTTTATTTATTTCCCGACTCGTGAAAATTATCTCTGTAATGAGTTCGAAACGCCGGGAAATAAACGCGATATAATCTATAAAAAGTTGTTTCAATGATAAGCATGGATTTCATTTCTTGATCTATGTTATATGTCTACGTATGAAATAATTCTACTCAAAATTGTTCTTTAATTTAAAAATTATTTTATTCTATTTTTTTTTATTAGTAACGCACAGTTCGATTCATGTCACACAAAAAATAGTGTAGCCATCTTGGTAGTTACCACTGCCTTAAACACATATCTTCACGCCTTTTTCTACCCGGTGTAGTCAGCGGCTGTTAAGCCTCGTTTTGCCGTTATGTTTACGTCCCAAATGGGAAAGGTGGCGTACCTTTTATTTACACGAGGATATGCTTTATGCGCACCCCCCGTCTAGGGACGGCTGGGGGTAGTGTGGGACTCCCAAAACCGTAAACTGCAATCCGATCCAGCTCGAAGACGGCGGCGGACGGCGGCCTCCTTCTGGAGCATTACAGCTTCGCAGAAGGAGACCACGATCCTCCACTCCTCCTCTCCCGCTAGCATTGCCGCGATCAATGCCGGCGGGGACAAGTCTTGCCCGATCCCGTCGACCAGGACTCGACGCTCGGCCGCCCATGCCGGGCAGACCTCCAGCATGTGCTGGGCCGAGTCAAGGTCGGATGCGCAATGGTGGCATCTCACCGTCTCTTCTCGTTTTATTCGACTCAGATACTCACTGAAGCACCTGTGCCCGGTGAGTATCTGATTTAACCTGTAGGTGACAGTGAGGTGGCGAACCTATTGCCATACCGGGCACAAAGTTTTCAGCCATCGATATTTATCACACATAACTTTCAAAAAGAATTCCGAAAAATCATTGGTGTGAGCCAAACCCGCGAACCTCTTGATTCAGAAGAACATTCCTATTGATGATTTTATATAGAGGAAAATTTAACAAGATCACCGTTGAGGATAATAAAATAAGCTTTCCAGTAAAAATCTCATTACTCATTGATTTATATCTCAACGAAAGATATATTTCAGAGCTGTATCTCGTAGGTGGATTTCACTCAAGTTACTTACAGCCAATTTCATTAATTTGTCGCATCTTGTATCAATACTATAGAGTATTTCAAATAGCAGTATTATGAAGACCAATATGTATCTATATTATTTGAAGTTATCATAAACATATTGTCACCAATTTAGCTACGAAAGAAATTATAAAGGTGAGGATTTATAAAGAAAAATATTAGTATTTTTCTATGTATTCACAGAAGTACCTTACCAGAATCATACACATATTTGAGTTTAGGAAAAAAATTAATAGAGACGCAGAATTATCCAAACTAGATTTGAAAATTCACGTTTTTCATTTATCGCAGTTCACATAATAAGTAGATTTCAACTTGATACTTCCACATAGAGTCTTAAACTTAAACCACTGTACTATGTAGACAACTACTCGTTTAAAGATAAAACAAAAGATATTTTAAAAGTTTTATCTGTAAACTATAAAATAAATGGCGTCACTTCATATAATTATCTGAGTGCGTTAAGAAACCGTTTGTAATAAGTAATGAACTATTAGTGTTATCTTAATGTACAAACTTGTGATGCGACCTATGTGTGTAAAGTTATATAGGATTAGTGCTCATCTACAGATATACTAGGTCTTGCTATGTCCATCAGGATATCCGGGCGAGGCCTTCGCCCAACTGAAGTATAGGTTCCGATGTGATCGAGTGCCTTAAGTGGAGTTTGTAGGACCTAGTAATTGCCTCCTGAGGAGGTTCGTAACGGTATCGAGGAACACCTCAGTAGTTTTAGCCGGTATAAATTCATCAGCTTACCCCTTACATGTGAGAACTTACCACTAGATTGAAAATAGGTGGAGCTATATCAACATAGCCCGCGTGTCATAAACAGATTAGACTCCAGATTGCACGAAACCCAGCATAAGCCACTCTACGTCAATTTTCTGAGAGATAATGGTATTTCACTAGTCGGGCCGACCCATACATGCAGCAAATTAGGTAACTTCGATATCCGCGTGGCTGTGCGTGTTTTAACAGAGTTTACAGTATAAGAATATATCTTTCAGTATCACATGGACCTAACCATCGGGAGTTTACGTTAATGGTTAGCGATGTTTTTTTCTTAGTATAATTTACTTATTTTTATTTCAACATCCTTTTGTTCAAACTATATACATATATTTTAAATAACATTTCTCTACCGCAGTTGTTTACCAACTCAGGAATGAATAGTTTTGCCTTAGTCTGGCTTAGTTTAAATAACGAATTACATTAAATAGCTATGAGGATTGTGAAAATCGTGCCTTATATCGCTCCATTCCACCCCACAAGGGATTAGGCGTGAAGTTATGTATGTGTGTACAGGTAAATTAGCTTGGAGAAATTTTTGCATATGTAGTAGTGTATGGTCACGTGGCACCTGCGGACAGCGTAAACTGGTTTATTCTGCTTTGTGCGTGTTTCCACTTTCCACTATCAAGTGACGATTTATTTGTTTGTTTTGTTTCGTAATTATTATGGTCAAAACTTTTTACCTTATGCAAAAATTTCTCGAGACTAATTTACCTGTAATATAATATTAGCAATAGAATCAAATAGTAACTGTAACAGGCCACTATGCCCACAAAAATGTAAAAAGAATTAATGCAATTATTGATATTAGCCATCAGGCTAGCACCAGCATCAGAATATAATATACTACGTACGTCCGGCAAACGTTGTCTTGCCAAAAAAAACAATGATCGTGGACAGGTGAAAATTTGGGGTTACAATATGTATTTTTGCATGTAGTTTTATAACTACACTAACTAACTAACTATATTATAACCTTTTCCTTCGGGTAAAGTAAGTACAAAATAAGTATCCTATGTTACTTCTAATACGTTACAAAAATATGTTTACAAAGTTGCATGATGATCGGTTGAGTTGTTTTCGCGTGAAAGCGTAACAAACAAACTTACATTCACATTTATATATTAAAAAGTATAAAGTATAAGTATAAAGTATAAGTATAGAAGTATAGAAGCATAGAAGCATAGAAGCATAGAAGCATTGAAGCATAGAAGCATAGAAGCATAGAAGCATAGAAGCATAGAAGCACAGAAGCACAGAAGCACAGAAGCACAGAAGCACAGAAGCACAGAAGCACAGAAGCACAGAAGCACAGAAGCACAGAAGCACAGAAGCACAGAAGCACAGAAGCACAGAAGCACAGAAGCACAGAAGCACAGAAGCACAGAAGCATAGAAGCATAGAAGCATAGAAGCATTATATACATATATTTTTATTTTATTTTTTTATTTTACATTATATACACTATATATACATATATATATACAGATATCAAAATATTTTTGATAAATTACATTCTGATCATTCTGGGCAAATGATTAGTACTTTATACATGTTATACCATAAAAGACAATTCAGTAGCAGTGAAGAGTTTACAAATTATGTAAAATTATACTTAAAGATTTTCAAACGAGTTTGTCAAGTGGTGAAATCTCTTTTTATTAAATCTAAAATTAGAAACAGTAGTAATAAAATCAAATCCACTTGAACATTCATCAATGAAGAGACTGGTAACAGCCGAGCTAAGGACTTAACTTAAATTTTGAATCCTGCTTGCGCTATCTATATAATGAGTCCCTAGGATTCACTAAGAAATAAATTTACAAAGAGACGAATTATGACATTATATACGCAATATATAGGGATGATTGGCCCCTTGTATCGGTCTGTCTTCTTGTAAAAGGTTTTAAAATAGATGTCTAGTGGACATATATAAAAATGGAGTATCAGCATTTACGTGAAATTAAGTAATTATTTTCGGAGCTTTAAAGCGTCTGCAAAGCAATACGGCTGACGGAAAGTGTCTGGGAGTATTGGCGACTTAATTTAAAGGAGATTGCCGAGAATATACGTAAAAATCAGCTTGGAGAATTTATGTAAGGTAAGTAATGTTTTTACGTACTGTAAACTCTTTGGTATTTTTAGATGTAAACTCTTTGATATTTTTAATACGTGTGTTTCGAAATTTGTATTTGAATTTTTAAAAAACATTTTTGATTTAAAAAGATTCGAATGTCAATGAATAAAAAAGATGACTTAGATGATGACTTTAATGCCGAGAGGTTGTGTAAAATACCAAAAGAGAATAACAAGATTATCATGCGTATCATTGAGAATTAAAATATGAACAGAAGTCTGATGTGGAGCAATGGATAATGGAATTGAAGAATGAATAGAAACAAAAGGTCATGTATAAATTAATTAACTAATATATTCTTTATTTAATCTGTTGGCATTATTATTTGATACACATGCACTGAGCTCCTAAATACCCTAGGAATGAATAACTGAGCTGAGTCATTTTATATAGTGGTTCTCACGTTGGTTCTACCAATATCATAAAGATTGGGAAGACGAGAGAACGAAGTCGTTACAGTACCCTAATTACCTGATACCTGAAAATTGGCCATCTAAGCAAGCTAGCAGGTAGGCATGCATTCTCAGTACATACTAACACTACTTAGTCGTCCACATTTCCTTCGTCAGAAATACGTGACGTCTGGTGGCCCTGGGATCTTACTCTACAAGTATTTTCGATATCATCATTCATCATTTGCCTATTGCAGTACACTGCTGGACATAGGCCTCTCCCAATGTGCGCCACAACATCCGATTCTCTGCCTTCCGCATCCAGTCCTTACCAGCAGCCTTTCTGAGGTCGTCTGACCATCGGGCTGGTGGGCGTCCTACGCTACGTTTACCAAGACGCGGTCTCCACTCTATGACCTTATTACTCCATCTACCGTCGGTCCTTCGGCAGATATGACCAGACCATTGCCACTTCAGTAAGCTTATTCTACGAGCTATGTCGGTTACCCCAGTTCTCTGGTGGATATACTCATTCCTGAGTTTACCTTTCAGAGATACCCCGAGCATAGCCCGTTCCATAGCTCGCCGAGCGACTTTAAATTTGTGGACTAGCCCCTCTGTGAGTGTCCACGTTTCGGCAGCGTAGGTCACCACCGGTAAGACGCACTGGTCAAAGACTTTAGTCTTCAGACATTGCGGTATAGGCGAGCTGAAGACTCGAAGCAGTTTGCCGAATGCAGCCCAACCCAGCTGAATCCTCCTTTCGGCCTCCTTCTCGAAGTTTCGTCTACCTATCTGGATAATTTGGCCTAGGTATTTGTTTACGACTTCGAGAACTGACCCTTCGACGGTTATCGGTCCGGACACGACATGTTCATTGAACATGACCTTGGTCTTGTCCAAGTTCATGCCCAAACCGACACGCCCAGAGGACTCGTCTAGGCTGCGCAGCATTCCGCTTAACTGTTCCAGCGACTCTGCTATTACAACGATGTCGTGGAAGATGTAAGATGTACTCACCATTCACGTTGATACCCTGTCAAGTCCAATCCAGGGTCTTGAAGACGTCCTCCAGAGCGTTCGTGAAGAGTTTGAGAGATATGACATCTCCCTGTCTAACACCTCGATTCAGCTCGATAGAGTTCGTCACCTGGTCTTGTATCTGGACAGCCATCGTGGCGGTGTCATACAAGCATCTCAACACCTCGATATAACGCCAGTCAGTCCGACATCGCTGCAATGCATCCAGAACTGCCCAAGTTTCGATGGAGTCGAAGGCTTTTTCGTAATCCACGAATGCCATACACAGCGGCTGATTGTACTCTTCGGTCTTCGGTACAATCTGCCGAACAGTATGGATGTGGTCCACCGTACTAAAGCCTTTTCGAAGGAGTGAGATGGGTCTGTAATTCTTCAGGAAGGTTTTATCACCTTTTTTGAAGAACAGCACCACCGCACTCCTGCTCTATGCCTGTGGTGTTATACCCTGGTGTATGACGGAATTAAAAAGACTTGCTAATTCCTTTAGGATAGGAGTCCCGCCGGATTTTCGAAGTTCTGTAGTAATTCCGTCATCACCGGGTGCCTTATTATTCTGAAGTTGCCCGAGAGCCGCCCTAATCTCGCTTTCTGCAAAGTCGGGGATGTCCTCACTGTATTGACGCGTTAGCGGGGCTCTGTGGTCATCATCGCTGTGTCCCGTCGGCTTGGTCATCCGTATGGAATAAAGGAGCCCATAAAAAGATTCTATCTCTGCGAGAATCTCAGGCTTAGAGGTAACGACACGTCCATCCGCAGTTTTCAACTTCGTCAGATGGGGCCTTCCAAGCTGCTGAGCAAACACTTTCGACCCTTTGTTGCGGTCGATCGCGTCCTCGATTTGTCGAGTATTCGATCGACGAAGGTCGCGTCGCATCAGCTTTCTAATACGCTGGTTTAGGCTTTTCCATTCTGACGAAAACAGCTGGTCGGATGGAGTTTCTCGCCTTTGCCTCATCAGCTCGATTGTCTCAGCAGAGAGCTTGGACTCCTTTTTCTGCGATCTCGGGAACAGCCTTTGAGACACTTTCCTCAGCGTGTTGACCACAGTGTCGGCTTTTTCGTCCACGTTGCCTATGGTTTCCAGCAGGTCGAATCGATTTTTAAGTTCCATTTGGAACTTTTCGGTTTCGGCTATTTGGCGTGGCGTAGGTCAGAGAATAGACCTTATCTTCCAGGCCCTTTTAGCTTTCCAGTTACAAATTAATATTTAGAGAGCCTCGAAGAAGTCGGTGATCACTTCCAGTATTGAACCTGTTGATCACAGAGACATCTCTAAATATATGCTTACTATCCATTATGATAAAATCTATCTCGTTCCTTGTCACAGAATCGGGGCTTCGCCAAGTCCACCTCCTGTGGAGACTCTTCTTGAAGAATGAATTCATCAAGAAAAGCCCTTCAGACTCCAGGAAGTTGACCAGCATCTGGCCCCTGTGATTTCGACACCCCAAGCCATATGGACCGATTTTCGTTTCGCCGCGTTCTTGTACTCCCACTTTGGCATTGAAGTCCCCCTTAACAACGTTGTAGTGAGCCTTGGCGGTACCATGTATTGCTTTTGCAATATCCTCGTACATCGCCACGGCTATCTCGTCAGAGTATGTCGAGGTCGGTGCATATTACCTTCAGGGTGTACCTGTTTGTGAGTTTCAGTACAAGGTATGCTACTCTGGTCGACACACTACTGCTCTCCACAATGGTGCTAACGAGGTCCTTGTGAACGAGGAAACCGACACCCCCCTGGGAGAGCTGGTCACCTTCCCGAAAGAAGAGTAAGTTGCCTGACTGTAGGGTTATCGTGTCCTCCCCCTCTCGCCGGACTTCAGATAGCCCTAGAATATGCCAGTTCGAGCAACCCAGATCTACCTCGAGTTCGGTGAGGTGTTGGTCCAGCCGAAGACTGCGTCCATTATAAGTGGCCACTACTAGTTGTTTTTGGCAGCCTGCCGTAACCCGGAGATTCTTAGCACCTCCTGTCCCACCGTTACCACGACCGCTGCCTTGGCCGGGAATAGTGGGACCACCGGGAACTGGGGGCCGTTGCATTGGTGCTTTTTTCATTAGGAGGTTTTTGCCCATAGTCCCCACACTGGGCAAACGGGTTGGAGACCGCAGGGGTAAACCTTTTTTAGATAGGGACGCTGCTGCCCGCCCCTACCAAGCACATTTAGGTTGACCCATATTTTATGAATGGTTATACCGCCATTCTTCGGTGTTGTGCTGTGTAAGCTTGTGAGCCATATGTATTTCTTTCGCTCCCGGCTGTCTGAGAGAGAGATTTTCGATAGATTTATGTATTTTATATAGATATAAGTACTTTAGTTGTATAACGATTCGAAGTGCTTCGAAGTCTAATGATTAAGGATATTTTATATTTGAAGTAACAAAAAAAGAATATTTTTATCATTTTTAAATTATTTATGTGAAGGCAACTCGAGCTTTCGACTTTACAAGTTCTAACTACTGTACTATCAAGGGTCCAACGTCCTGTATCAATTTTGAATAATTACCCTAATATTATATTGAAAGTTGTCTCTCCGTTATGTACTCCTAAACTACTGAAGCAATTTTAATAAAATCCGCTAGACTGTGGCGGCATCCATCTTAAAAGATATTTTGACAAAACAAAGTTGGCCAGACAGGTAATTTATAAATAAAATTGTTGCACGGCCACGATCTACTTATAAGATCGTTAGTTCGAATCCGTTAATACTGACCGTAAATCATTGTTGAAGTTACATCTGCTAAATATTATATCGGAGACAAAATAAATAACCTATGCATGGCTCACTATGAGGAACTAGCTAGTTCTAGAAGGCAAAACACATTCAATAAAAACACTCTTACTATTAAATAAATACAATAAATTGATTAATAATAAATAATTTTCATGATTTACCATAAGTCAAAGATCTATTATTGCTGAATACAAAATTGGTTAAAGGGCAGACTAAATATAATAATAATCATTTATTCCAGGCAACATGGCCCAAAAATACATAATGATAAATTACGAAACATAAACATAACTTCAGGCCTTTGTTACCCGAAGGTGTAGCAGCGGCTATTAAGCCTCGTCTCGCCGTCATGTTTACGTCCCAAATGAAATAGGTGGCGAACCTATTGCCATACCGGGCACAACGTTTTCAGTCATCGATGTTTATCACACTTAAATTCCGAAAACAATTTCGAGTAGTTATTGGTGTGAACCAGTGTCAAGATTCGAACCCGGACCTCTGCATCAGAAGCCGTGTGCTCTAACTACTGGACCACAACACATAAATACAATATATACAACACATAATAGTTAAATTATTCAGGCGACCTATTTCCGCACATAATTTTTATTTTCTAAAGCGATATTTCAAAAAAATGAAAAATCCACTTTTTAGCGTATCAAAAGTAGGTAGGTTAACTTACCTTTCCCATTTTAACTCCCTCTTAACTTTCCCATTACATGGGATAATTGTGTGATTAGTAAACGCTTATTAAAGAAATATAAATAAGATCATCACAGAGGGGTAGATGCAGACGGGCAACCCTCATTTAGAACTGGAGCGGTAATCACAAAATATCTAATTAACATTACTCTGACTCAAAGCCTTTATAATTGTTAATAACAAGAGTATTTAATGTGGACCCGACGTTACTAATTCCATTATGGAGGCCGGCAGAGTTATTTCCTGACTCACGAATAACTCTTTAAATAACAATATCTAATTCATTAAAACGTGTCCTCGTGAATATTTTAATAGTATTTGCCAAAAGTACCTCTCTGTATTCAGAATGGTTACTTTTTTAATGACTCGAGTTTCTATTTTATTTTAACAGTGGTAGAGCCAAGCAGTTCGCTGCATGAATGGGCCGGCTCGACCGGTGAAATACCACGACCTCTCAGAAGACCGACGTAAAGTGGCTCATGCCGCGTTCCGTCCTTTCCTATCCCCTATTCCTTAAAGGTCGGCAACGCTACAGTAACACTATATGTGTTGCTGGTGTCCATGGGCGGCGTTGATTGCTTATCATCAGGTGACACGCCTGCTCGTTTGCCCTCCTATCCCATAAAAAAAAAATGAGATTTATTTCATATTCATTTTTATGATGACCTTATATCCTAGCACTATTGTAATACTTATATTTATTTAACTTACATGTATTATTTAATCATCAATTTTTTGAATGCAATTAGAAAAAGTCAATTCATAGACATTTAATCGACTTACAAAATAAGTTGCTATTGGCCGCGTAAAAAATAAAAATATGACATGTTCATCGACGTATATTCAGATGATTGAGGTACAGATATTATTGGGTCTTATTTTTTAAAGGATATATATTTTAAATATACATGACTTTTTATGAGATAGGTTGGAGGAGGAGGAGGAGGAGAGGAGGCGTATCACCTAGTGGTAAGCACGTGTAACACAGATAATGTTAAAGTTGTGTTGCCGGCATTGTTGGAATTCCGGATACCTCTCTCACGCAGGCGAAACGCGGCATGAACCAATTTACACCGATATTCTAAGAAAGTTCGTGGTATTTTACCGGTCGAGCCGGTCCATTCATGCAGCGAACTGCGTGGCCCTACCACTGTGACATAACTTGTAAATAAAGTGGTTTTCTGTTCGTGAAATTACCGAATTTATCAATGACACACAAACAAATACATCCTCTTAAAATAACAGTACCTAGTTATAATAATGATATTTACTTAAGACCCAGAGGAAAATAAAAGAGAACAAATTAAACATATCTTATTAATATATCTCATATCGCTTATTGAATTGGCGTTTTTTTACTTATTCAACAAAAGCATTAGGAGTGATACCTCAGTGTGTTTTCCTTCAATACTTTGATACGTTATGATGTCTCAACGATAAATATATCAGACAAGCCTTGACAATGATATTGATGTTTCACTTTAAGGCTGCTTGTACACCAAACGTCGTCACCGTTACGAGATTAAGATGACGGTGCCATTTTTTAAGAGCAAAAGGAGCAATCCGGAAAGGGAATTAAATACGTGATAGTAAGTGACCAGCTCCTTACCTATGGATTTCTGCCACATTGAAAGGTTAAATTGCTTTACTGGCCTTTAAGATAGAATTGAGAGCAACGCGAAGAGAAAGTGTAAGGAATCGCGTGTCCGCTTACCTCTCACTCAACAATTGTCAGAGATTTTCATTTTACCGGTTAAGATGCAAGAAGCGAATTGCGTGGCTCGACTACTTTTAAAAGGTAGCGACATATTTTTCCATCACTTGTGCGTCTTTATCTAAATTGCCGATATTTTCAGAAAATCAACATTGCCTTTAAAACTCCACACGAGATTATGACGGCTCAATGTACCAGCAATACAAAACACTTTCGTACTTGTTCGCTTTGTCAGCACCGTAGTTGCAGCGCGATGGTTTGTTTATTTTAGTTGAACCGACTAAATCATCAAGATTTTCGATGTATATGTCTCGGTGGTCCCGTGATCTAAGGACCATGCTTCTGAATCAAGAAGTCGTGGGTTCGAATCCTAGCTCACACCAATAACTTTTTGAGAGTTATGTACGATATCGATGACTGAAAACTTTGTGCCCGGCACGGCAATAGGTTCGCCACGTATTCCATTTGGGACGTAAACATAACTGTGAGACAAGGCTTAAAAGCCGCTGCCTACACCTTCGGGTAGAAAAAGGCGTGAAATTATGTGTATGTATGTATCTTTGATTTGGGCAAATGACTACCGTCACGACATATTGATCTCGCCGAGTTAACAATAAGCTTGTGAGCTTGTAAACTCGTGACGGTGACGACGCTGGTGGACAAACAGCCTTAAGGAAAATATTCCCGTTTTCTTTAGGAAATTGTGTTTTCGAACGAAGCGTATGTTTGGAAATGTAGTTATGGAGACTGTCGTGTCAGTAATACTGATACTGACATACAGATGCTAGAACGGTAAATATCTTTAAGTATTCTTTGTAACCTCACCTTTTGTCCCACCCGAAGGTGGCAGGCAGCACATTTAGGCCACTGAGACTGCTAGTAATGGAAATAACGGAATCTTGAACTATCTAAAATTAAATTATAATTCTGTAAAAAATAAAATAATAAAGAATGGTTTATGTCTTTTTATTTATTATATTGGTCAATCGACAAAAAGTGTCTATGAATATGTTTATGATAACTAATCATGATTCAGTAAATGATCATTGCAACATTTCCACCTAATATTAGTGGTAGTCCCAAGTATACATAAAGAAGTTTTATCACAGTCAGAAATGAAAAGTTTTTAGTTCAGTACTGACTAAAAATATTGCCCAAAAACGAATATTCGAAATAAAAATGTAACATAACATAACTTAACGCCTTTTGTTACCCGAAGGTGTGGCAGCGGCTGTTAAGCCTCGTCTCGCCGTTATGTTTACGTCCCAAATGGAATAGGTGGCGAACCTATTGCCATACCGGGCACAAAGTTTTTCAGTCATCGATATTTATCACACATAACTTCCGAAAACAATTTCGAAAAGTCATTGGTGTGCGCCAGTATCAGAAATCGAACCCGGACCTCTGGATCAGAAGCCGTGTGCTCGACCACTGCGCCACCGAGACTGTTAATGTACTTACGAAATTTTCATTCATTTCCATTATAAATCATTTGTAAAAGTTATACTATACCGTATACACAACGCTTAGACGTTTTTTGTCATATGCATCCACTAGCCCCGGTAATACTGTTGGAAAAATATTTTTTTTTTATGGGACCGGGGGCAAACGTCAAGCGGGTCACCAGATGATAAGCAACTAGCCTCTGGATATCGTGCTTCAATTGCGTTGCCGGGCTGTAAGGAACTGGGTTGTGAAGGGATGAGGTAAGGAGGGGGGGCCTCCGGATACCTCTCTCACCGAACGAAACGCGACATATGCCACTTTACGTCGACATTCTGGGAGATCGTGATACTTCACCGGTCGAGGCCCATTCATGCTGCAAGGAGCTGCCACTCTACCACTCTCAAATGTTTAATTGTTTTATATAATGTTAATACTGTTTTGTTAAAACTTCTTACCTGGAACTAGACAGAATTTTTTAAGGTAATAAAACCTTTAAAGATAAATGGCCCCTAAATGGGACATACTATAATCGGCAGATACGGTCATAAGAAACAGTCCAACAACTGAATCGCCTCTTGAACATTTTTTAAACTCTTCACTTCCTTTTTAATGATCAACACATAGCCAATAAGTAAGATAGCTTATTAACTGACTAGCCAATGTAAACGATAAAGCCAACTTCATAATAATAACAACCAATTTAATAGATCTGATGCGATTTAAATCTGGACAAATTTCCAAAATAGTTCTCGGTACAGAATGTTTCTTTTTTGATGTCACTAATTTTCATATTCTGCCGTTAACTGGAATGTTACTTTTGTTATACCCACACTCCCACACGCTTCGTTCCAAGCTAATTGATTGCCCAATTTGTTTGATTACTGTGTTCACCCGCCGTTTGATCTCCTGCCAAATGGTTCACCTTTCGTTATTGTATAGCAATAATTAAATTTAATAATATTGATATTAAAGGAATACCGTGTAGATGTGAATGTATATAATTTGACGGAATTTCACGTGAATATTCGTTGATTTATGAAATGACTTTGCGTACATTATTTTTATCGTGACATAAAATTCTTTTTTGTTCAACCTCTTCCTATCAAAAATATCAAAAGCAATGATTTATATAATATATAGAAGTTTCATTAAATATAGTCTATCTATAGTCTCGGTGGTCCCGTGGTTGCTTCTGAATTGGTTCGAATCCTGGCGCACATCAATGACTTTTCGAAATAGTTTTCGGAAGTTATGTGTAATAATATCGATGGCTGAAAACTTTGTGCACGGAATGGTAATAGGTTCGCCACCTATTCCATTTGGGATGTAAACATAACGGCGAGACGAGGCTTAACAGCCACTGCCTACACCTTCGGTTAGAAAAAGTTATGTTATGTGTTCATTATGAAAGGTCGAACTTCTAAAATTTGTCCCTTATAAAACTCAGTCCACCGCATATAACAAATTACATATCTGTGTCGAAACTTTTCACTCAAATATTGAAGCGCTTATAGAAGTTGCCCAAGTGTTCCAACACAAACACAATTATGTGTATTTACCAAACAAAATTCAACTGAAAAAGCATATTCGAAACCAAGCGAGAGCAAATAACTGAATGCTTACGTTACAAGGGAACGCCATCAAAAAATCACAGCTATGGGAAGTTGGTCGTGAATAAAATATAGGGAGCCGGGTAAGGAAGTTACGAAATAAAATGTTTATATCATTATCCGTTCATATTATTTTAAGTTTACATATAAAAAAATGTGTGTGTACGTAAGTAAACGCGTTAGAAGTTAAACTACTTTGGCGCCATCTTTCGCATTATTTCCTTTGTAGAAACGACACTAACAATAGAAAAAAAATATATAATACATTGAAAGTTTTATTATAACGCATTATCTTGTTATATATCACAAACCTATAGCTAACTTCAGTGACTAACTGACTATAGCTAACTTCAGGGTGACGTTTTTTATTACTATGTGCGCGGGCATGGTAAAAATTTACTCTGATATTTTTTCCCTGAATCCATAAAAGAAGTATAATTTAAAATCTTGTCTAAAGCTTAACATAATAAAATTCTTTGCGAATCATATTTGAAGTAAACCATTACAAGAAGAATTTACTTAAAAACGCAATTAAAACTTAGTTGTAATGTTGTTTGTGTCGCAATAACGTTACGCCACGCTTTTGTTGGCGCTTCAATTTTAACACTGGAGATTTTGGGGATGAGCTTTTTAAAAACTACAGGCAAATAAATTACAGAGCCATTATTAACCTACTGAAAATTAAGATGCAATAGGTACAGTAATTGAGATTAGACATTATAATATGATATTATTAATATAATCCGATAACAGAGATCGGAAAATAATTAACAAATTCATTAATTTGACTGCGATGAGTCATGATAGATACCTAGTTTGTAAATCATTGATTACTAGCGCCATCTGTTGAAAGTTCATTGTAGCACTTGATTCTATTCGTGATTTGGCATTAGATTGTTTTGCCATTGAAGTAAATATTAATTGAGATTTTTTTTATGGGATAGGAGGGCAAACGAGCAGGCGTGTCACCTGATGTTAAGTGACCAACACCGCCCATGGACACCTGCAATACATATAGTGTTACAGTTGCGTTTCCAACCTTTAAAGGAGTAGGATAGGAAGGGATGGGGAAGGGGGATGGGCCTCCGGGTACCTCTCTCACCGAACGAAACGCGGCATGAGCCACTTTACGTCGATCTTCTGAGAGGTGGTGGTATTTCACCGGTCGAGCCGGCCCATTCATGCAGCGAACTACTTGGCTCTACCATTGGCCATCGGCATTACGAGGATAGCACATTTATTTGACTTATTCTGTAAATGTGAGTAATACTACCAAGGCTTGTTGTTGCTTGTTCTTAGTTTTAAACGAGTCTCGCTTACCATCAGGACTATAAATATATTTCGATGTAATGTTGCGGTCTCCAGCCCGTCTGTCCAGCGTCCCCCAATGGGCACAAACCTCCCTATGAGAAAAGAACGAATCCAACGGCCCCCCGTTCCCGGTGGTCCCGCTATTCCCGGCCAAGGCAGCGGTCGTGGTAACGGTGGGACTGGGAGTGCTAAGAATCTCTGGGTTACGTCAGGCTGTCAAAAACAACTACGCATGGCTACTTACAACGGACGCAGTCTTCGGCTGGACCGGCTCATCGAACTCGAGGTGGAGCTGAGTTGCTTGAACTGGCATAATGAGGCTATCTGAAGTCCGGCGAGAGGGGGAGGACATAATAGCCCTACAGTCAGGTAACTTACTTTACTTTCGGGAAGGTGATCAGATCTCCCAGGGGGGTATCGGTTTCCTCGTTCACAAGGACCCGGAAGATAAGGTCTATTCTTCGACCTGCGCCGCTCTGAATAGCCGAAACCGAAAAAATCCAAATGGAACTTAAAATCGTTTGGCCCTGGGGGAAACCATAGGCGATGTGGACGAAAAGACCAACACTATGGTTAACACGCTGAGGAAAGTGTCTCAAAGTTGTTCCCGAGTTCGCAGAAAAAGGTGTCCAAACTCTCTGCCGATACGCTCGAACTGATGAGGCAAAGGCGAGAAACTCCATCCGATCAGCTGTCTTCGTTAGAATGGAGAAGCCTAAACCAGCATATTAGAAAGCTGAGGCGGCGCGACCTTCGTCGATCGAATACTCGAGTAATCGAGAACGCGATCGCCCGAAACAAAGGGTCGAAAATGTTTGCTCAGCAGCTTGGAAGGCCCCATCTGACGCAGCTGAAAACTGCGGATGGACTTGTCGTGTCACCTCGGAGCCTGAGATTCTCGCAGAGATCGAATCTTTTTAATGGACTCCTTTATTCCACACGGATGACCAAGCCGACGGGACGCAGCGATGATGGCCATAAAGCCCCGCTAACGCGTCACTATAGTGAGGACATCCCCGACATTGCAGAAAGCGAGATTAGGGTGGCTCTCGGGCAACTTCAGAACAACAAAGCACCCGGTATGAAAGCAAGATTAGGGCGGATCTCGGGCAACTTCAGAACAACAAAGCACCCGGTGATGACGAAATTAAAACAGAACTTCTGAAATCCACCGGGACTCCTGTCCTAAATTTTTTTAATTCCATCATACACCATTTGGGGGTCATGTCAAGAGCGTGCACGTCGCGATCCCTGCCGTCCCAGTGGGACGCAATCTTGACCAAAGCAAACTCAGCCGGACGGGCTGCTAGGGCGTGCCCCGTAGGCGACGGGCACCGATTAGCCCCCGTCGGTGCGGCTGCATGCGCATGCGGCGAAGGGGGCCGCCACCCTTCACGCAGCGCCAATCCTGGCGGGACGAGGAGAGGGGAGTGCCGTATAGGCACGTGGAATGTTAGAGGTAGCATGGAAAGAAAGATGAATGAGATGATGGATGTATTAAATGAGAGATGCCTGGATGCCTTATGTTTGACGGAGACAAAGCGGAGGGGGAGGGAGACCGAGGACCTCCCCGGTGGCATGGTAGCCCTATGGTCCGGAGTGGACCCGGACGTCCGTGCCAGTGGGGGTGTTGGAGTCGTTCTCTCCTCCCGCTTTGCTTCCGGAGTGAAAGATTATGAGTTAGTAAGCCCAAGACATCTTTGGGTTCGAATAAAACTGGGGATCACGCGAGTTTTCCTGGTCGCAGCTTATGCTCCCGTTAGCTCCGCGGATCCCCGCGAACTCGAGGAGTTTTGGGAAACTGTTAGGGATATTCTGGATCTAGCTGAGGGAAATGAAAGGATAATTCTGTGTGGTGATCTTAATGGGTGGGTCGGAACCAAGCGAGACGGCCTGGAGGCTGTCCTTGGTCCGAATGGTGACAAGAGAGTGAATGACGCTGGTAAGCCGATATTGGACGTATGCCTGGAACGGAACCTCCTGGTGTCTAACACATTATTCCGTCATAAAGATATTCACACGTATACGTGGAGACGGAATGAGCAAAAGAGTATGATAGATTTGATTTTGATAGATAGTCGTCTCCGAAATACTCTAAGGGATACAAGAGCCTACAGAGGCCCCACTCTTGATACGGACCACTACCTGGTGGTAAGCCGATTCGTGGGTCTTTTCAAGAAGTGGAGACACTGGCGAGTGCGTACCCATTTCGGAGAGCTTGAAAGGATAAAATGTGAGAAATTAGAAGATGAAAGTGTACGGAGTATGTATGTAGGCCTAGTCAGTAAAAGACTCAATGAGACGAGTCTTTCTGACCTAGGTGTCGAAGAATGCTGGGAAAGAATGAAAGAAAGTATAGTGAATAGTGCAAAAGAAGTATGTGGTAGTGCAAAGAGGCATAAGATTCTGAGAGGTGACGCCTGGTGGGACGCGGATGTGAAATCCAGCGTCGAAAGAAAGAAAAAAGCATGGTTGGATTATGTCTCAAGTGTGAACCAGAATGATAATATGACAGAGAAAAAGTATGAGAGCTACCGCCGCTGCAGGAATGTTACCAAAGCCTTAGTGAAAGAGAAGCGTGAAAGACTTGTTGCGAATGAGGAAGTGAGGTTGACGGAGAACTTCGAGGCGAATAACAAACTCTTTTGGAGGGAAGTTAGAAAGTCTCGGGGTTCTTCGTCAACATCCAGAATGGACAAAATTATGTCTAAGTTTGGTGACATTCTTGCAAACCCAAGCGATGTATTGGGCAGGTGGAGTGAGTATTTTGGGGAAATGTACGAGTATGTTCCGGATGTGGGCGCCGCGAGTGAGCCTACGGCTGACACCGCTGCGCCAACATCTGATGAGGACATTACTATGGAAGAGATTGAATGGTCGATACGAAGTATGAAAAATGGTAAGGCAGCTGGAATTGATATGATGTCTGCTGAAATGATCAAACACGGTGGAACCTGTGTCCGGGACGCTTTCCTGACCTTGAGCAATCAGTGCTGGAGGTCGGGTAAGGTTCCCATGGACTGGAGGCGCGCTGTCATCGTGCCCTTGTATAAAGGTAAGGGATCACGTATGCAGTGCGCCAGTTACAGGGCCATCAGTTTGATCAGTTTAGCAGCAAAAGTGTATGGGAAAATTATTGAAAGGAGAATGAGGGTGATATCTGATGGAGTGTTGTGGGAGGCTCAGGGTGGTTTCAGAAGCGGACGAGGGTGCATGGATCAGATTTTTTCTCTCCGCAACATCGTGGAGAAACAACTGGCTGTTAACCGGAAGGTTTTCTGCGGTTTTGTGGATCTGGAAAAAGCGTTTGACAGAGTGTTACGAAAGGATCTGTGGGATATACTCCCAGGCTACGGGGTGAGCGGAGCACTGCTGCGCGCTGTGCAGTCCACTTATGAGGGCTGCACAGCGTGTGTGCGTGTTGACGGCGGCTTGTCCCCCTGGTTTGACGTCAATATCGGCGTCAGACAGGGTTGCGTGCTGTCCGCTCGACTGTTCATCCTGTACCTGGACAGTTGTCTCCAGAGAATGAGATCGATGGATGTAGGGATGCGAATGGGTGAACTAGTCGTGAGCTGCCTGCTTTACGCAGATGACGCCGTGCTTCTAGCCGAATCGCCGTCGGACCTGCAAACACTAGTCACTACTATGAAAGATGATTGCATGATTAAAGGCTTGCAGTTGAATGCGACGAAAACGAAAGTTATGGTGTTTGAAAGGGAGGAATCCAGAACAGATGCAAGGATAATGGTTGATGATGTAGTGCTGGAACAGGTGAATGAAATTGTATATCTTGGATGCGCTTTTAGCAGAGATGGAAGGTACACCGCGGATGTAGAAAGACGAGTGGCGATAGGAAATAGCGTAAACGGAGTGTTGGGCAGATTCCTGGGCGCAAAAAATATTAGCAGAAAGGCCCAGTTAGCAATCCACAATGCAGTCCTGATCCCAACACTAACTTATGGAATCGAGAGCTGGGTATGGCAGAGTGTGCATGAAAGTAGAATAAACGCGGTAGAAATGAGGGCTCTACGCAAAATCTGCGGAGTGACTCTCGCTGACCGCGTAGAAAACAAGGTTGTAAGGAAGGAAGTTGGTTTGAAAGAGAGTGTCGGTGTAAAAGTAAGAAAGGGCATGCTCCGATGGTTCGGACATGTAGAAAGAATGGTTGACGCAAGACTGACTAAGCAGATATACAATGCAAAAGCGGACGGATGTAGGAGTCGAGGACGGCCAAGACACACATTCCAAGACCAAATAGAACGTGTTCTGGAGGAAGGTGATGTTAAGAGCCTCAAAAACCGACGCGCGTGCATGAAAAGAGTTATGAAAGTCAACGAAGCGAGTGAGGCGTGTAAGAATCGTGCCCTATGGCGCTCTGTTCTCTCTGCCTACCGCGCAAGGGATTTGGCGTGAAGTTATGTATGTATGTGTATCATACACCAAGGTATAACACCACAGGCTTGGAGTAGGAGTGGGGTGGTGCTGTTGTTCAAAAAAGATGATAAGACCTTACTAAAGAATTGCAGACCCATCTCACTTCTGGGTCATATCTAGAAGTTCTTCCCGAGGGTCGTCACGAATCGTCTCGCCGCAAGACTCAGCGAATCCCAGCCTCCAGAGCAGGTCGGTTCTCGAAAAGGCTTTTAGTACCGTGGACCACATCCATACTGTTCGGCCGATTATACAGAAGACCGAAGTGTATAATCAGCCGCTATGTATGGCTTTCGTGGACTACGAAAAAGCCTTCCACTCTATCGAAACTTGGGCAGTTCTAGATGCATTGCAGCGATGTCGGATTGACTGGCGTTATATCGAGGTGTTAAGATGCTTGTATGACACCGCCACGATGGCTGTATATATCCAGTACCAAGTGACGAACTCAATCGAGGTGTAAGACAGGGAGATTTCATATCTCCCAAACTCTTTACCAACGCTCTGGAGGACGTCTTCAAGACCTTGCACTGGACTGGACAGGGTATCAACGTGAATGGTGAGTATATCTCGCATCTTCGATTCGCCGACGACATCGTTGTACTGGCAGAGTCGCTGGAACAGTTAAGCGGAATGATGTGGAGCCTAGACGAATTCTCTCGACGTATCAGTTTGGGCATGAACTTGGAGAAGACCAAGGTCATGTTCATTGAACATGTCGTGCATAGACCGATAAGTGTCGAAGGATCGGTACTCGAAGTCGTAAATAAATACTTTTACCTAGGCCAAACTGTCCAGTTAGGTGGACGAAACTTCGAGAAGGTAGCCGACAGGAGGATTCAACTGTTCAACTGTGGTTGGGTCGCATTCGCCAAACTGCGTCGAGTTTTCAACTTGCATTTACCGCAATGCCTGAAGACAACCAGTTATGACCTACGGTGCCGAAATGTGGACACTTACGGTGGGGCTAGTCCACAAATTTAAAGTCGCTCAGCGAGCAATGGAGCGAGATATGCTCGGGGTATCTCTGAAAGATAAATTCAGGAAGAGTATATTCGACAGCGAACTGGAATAACCGACATAGCTCGTAGAATAAGCTCGCTGAGGTGGAAATAGTCTGGTCACATCTGCCGAAGGACCGATGATAGATGCAGCAAGAAGGTCATAGAGTGGAGACCGCGACTTGGTAAACGTAGTGTAGGACGCCCACCAGCCCGATGATCAGACGACCTCAGAAAGGCTGCTGGTATAGGCTGTATGCGGAAGGCAGAGAATCGGATGTTGTTGCGCAAATTGGGAGAGGCCTATGTCCAGCAGTGGACTGCAATAGGCTGATGAAGATGATGATGTAATGTTTATATATAAGGAATCAATGCTCATTATAACACTCGCGCTTGGCTACTTTTTTGTTTACAACGCTTCGCTTTACATTGTAAATTGAGTGATTCAAACACAATAAGTACACAAAGCACACAAATACGTCTTAGAAAGTATCTCCAACGTCT
Source organism: Euproctis similis (assembly GCA_905147225.2). Classification (NCBI taxonomy): domain Eukaryota; kingdom Metazoa; phylum Arthropoda; class Insecta; order Lepidoptera; family Erebidae; genus Euproctis; species Euproctis similis. The sequence goes on along the minus strand of LR990113.1, from coordinate 2,950,958 downwards.
ATTGTTGTTCCAACATTGAATACTGAACAACATACCGGCCTGGATAAAATCTGACTAAATATATGCCTTCTTTATCTTTATTTATTTATTAATTGATTATATTTTTTAATACGTAATATGTATTGACCTGCGACTAATGTCATTTAGATACGAAACGAGAAGCAAAGATATTCATTTAAGGGATAGAGAGGCAAACGAGCCGGCTGGATTCAACGGCAAGCAACTCACGCCATTCATGGACACCCAAACACAAATAGTGATACAGGGGCGTAGCCGGCACTTACAATGGGATACGGAAGGGGTTGGAAGTGGAATGAGAAGGGTAAAATGGAAGAGCTAGCCTCTTCCTAGCCTACTGATAACTCTCTTACCAAGCGAAACGCAGCATGAGCCACTTTACGTTGATATTCTGAAAGGTCGTGGCTTACCACTTTATCAAATAATTCCCTATTTTTTTCTTTCGAAAATAAATCCTTCAATTCCTCATTCGCTTCACTAAATATAAAAAACCTAATCATGCTCTATTGAATTAGGTACGTCACTTCTAGATTTCTAAAACACATTCGGAAATAAAAACATAACTTCACGCCTTTCTCTACCTCAAGATGTAAGCATCGGCTATTAAGCCTCGTCTCGCCGTTATGTTTAGGACCCAAATCGAATAGGTGGCGAAAATGTTGGCAAACCTGGCACAAAGTGTTTAGTCATTGATATTTATCACACATAACTTTCGAAAATTATTTTAAAAAGTCAGTGGTGTGCGCCAGGATTAGAACCCGCGACTTCTTAATTCAGAATTGAAGGCTCGACCACTGGACCACCGAGACCTTTAATGTTAATAATAATATGATAAATGTTTATAATAATATGATATAATATTTTAGAAGTCTCGGTGACCCAGTGGTTGAGCATACGGCTTCTGATCTAGAGATTCACTTTCGAATCCTGACGCTGGCTCACACCAATGAGTTTTTGAAATGGTTTTCGGAAGTTAAGTGTGATAAATATCCATGACTGAAAATTTTGTGCCCAGTATGGCAATAGGTTCGCCACGTATTAAATTTGGGACGTAGAAATAACGGCAAGACGAGGCTTAACAGCCGCTGCTTACACCTTCGGGTAACAAAGACGTGAAGTTATGTTATGTTGTATAATATTTTCGGACATTATACACACAGTGCTCTATTGTTTTCCAAGCTAAGCTACTAAACAAAAGCTAAATATAACGGCGGCCCTTTCGGTAGAAAAAGGCATGAAGTTTTCTTGTTATCTTAGTAAAAATTACTGTGAGTTTTGTTCTTGTTCTGATGTCTACATTTCTGACTCTATCTTGAATTTTTAAACCTAACAGGCTCCATTACATGGCCCATTGGTATTTTGCTAACCTTTCTAGAGGTTACCCATTATCTAAAACTTCAACATAGATGTTGAAGTGGAAATGGAATGAATGGTGGAATGGAATGGAATGGATATTAATACATATATATACCCTCACATCAAAAACACATGTTCATTATATAACATTATACTTGGATGGGAATCGAATCCACAGACCTATAATCGAACAAGATTTAAAAACGAGTTGTTCCTCAAAAGCGCCTTGAATGCTCTTAATTGACGCCTGAAGCTTTAGGCAATATGATACGGATCAAGTTCTGCACAAATCCGACTTAAAACGTTTAGAAATTAGAGTTTTGAAGCTACAGTTTCAGAAGGAGTCTTGTTCTAAATGAAAGATTTTAATGGCCCCGAGAATGATTGAAGCCGGCAATATATTTTTTTGTAATCTTCACACCTTTAATACCCTTAATCGTCAGCAGCGACGAGCTATACCTCAAAGAAATTTATAATGATATATCAAAGACATGTACAAACATTTATTTGTATATCGGCACATTTTATATCTTAATAATTCAAACAACAATATTATGACATATATGGCCCTATATTATGACAGGAGTCACTGGATAAGTCTTATGTAATAATTTAAAGAAAAAAACTTTTTTAAAGAAGCTTTTATTTAAACGCTCTAAAAAGAATAAAATAATTTTAACCTTATACATTTTAACTATCAACTTATAACCTTATTATATACAATTTATGTGATAATAAAAGCTTGTCGCTATGTTTAATTACCTATCAGTGGCTGTGCCATCTGGAAATATTTTTTCAGATTTAATGATTACTGTGACGGATCGCATTATCCAAATATATTTTTTTGGTTTATAACATATATATGGACACCCATATAGTGGTACAGTTCCGTTGCCGGCCCTTTCCATGGGAAATGGAAGGGGTTGGAATTGGGATGGGAAGAGGAGGGGGGAAGGGTTGGGTTGAACATAGCGACAAGCTTTTATTATCACATAAATTGTATATAATAAGGTTATAAGTTGATAGTTAAAATGTATAAGGTTAAAATTATTTTATTCTTTTTAGAGCGTTTAAATAAAAGCTTCTTTAAAAAAGTTTTTTTCTTTAAATTATTTTCAAGTTTTTAGTTATCGATGGGTAAGTTTCTCAGTCTCTTCATCTCATTCAAAGCATCATTATTACAAGGTCATTTGCCAGTTAATTTCGAACAGTCCAACTCTTCAATGAGGAGACCTCCTAAAGTCTTTTCTCTACTTAAGGCCGCGTATGCTTGACCAGCAGCAAAGAGTTTCGAGCCTAAGTAAACAAATTTTTTTGTTACTTATTTGTTGATTTTGCAACTTAATTTTGTTATGTGGGACTGTTGTTTAATAACAAAATATGTTTAACTACTTGTGATGTGTAACGCCATCTGTTGTTTTAATCAGTACTTTATACTTGCTGACCTGAGTGTAACATAGGAGTGAGTTGTAATAAAAGTTATAGTTCGTTCCCACCATCCACTGTGTTTAATTCTAATAATACCTATATAGAATCCGTTAGTGTATCAATTTACGTCGGTATCCTGAAAGGGCATGGCATTACACCGGTCGAACCGGCTCATTCATGCAGCAGATTGCGTGGCTGACCACAATTAAAACACTGTTAACTATTAAAACATAGGTCAACGGAAAGCCGTCGACTGTGATGGACTACCGCCTCAGCCGTAAAGTGGTCGTAAGGTTCTCAATGTTAGCACTAACTCATTTTGATTCTAAATTTGGACGCGCCGCTTAACCCTGTATCTTGACATGGTGATTTGGCATCAGTGACTGAATAGTAAACAACAGATTGACTGACACTGCCCAAACAAGCAGGCCACTAGTATCTAGCCGCTCATATTGAAAACCCTATGATATATATAATATTTATACACAATCTAATTTGTTTATAACATTAATTAATAACATAACATAGCTCGACTCCTTTTTCTACCCGAAGGTGTAGGCAGCATCTATTAAGCCTCGACTCGCCGCTATGTTTACGTCTTATCTTATCGTATTATCTTATCTTTAAGGGAGTAGGATATAGGAGTAGGAAGGGATGGGAAAGGGGAGTAGGCCTCCGGGTACCTCTCTCACCTAAAGAAACACGCCGTGAGCTGGTTGTGGTATTTCACCGGTCGAGCCATCCCATTCATACAGTGAATTGCTGGGCTCTACCACTGTTGCCATACAGCGAGCACAAAGTGGTCAGTCAAAAAGATTTATCACAGATGACTTTCGAGAGAAATTTCGAAAGACATTGGTGTGAGGCCAAATTCGAACCCAAGACTTCCTGATTCAGAAGCGGGCTAGTTTACTGAACCACCGAGACATAGTTTTTGAAGTTCTCATATAACTCTTTAATGAAAGGGCCATTTGATACGCATATAGTAGAAACGCATATATTTATTCCACTATATTGGATTTAGAATGACGTCACATTATTTTTCGAGCTACTATTAACAAGCCCTTTCATTTGATACCCATATTGTAGAAATGCATTAAAAAAAACTGTTCCTCTATCTTGGATTATCCGCCATATTGGATTTAGAATGACGTCACATTATTTTTTTAGTTTTCCCAATGAGCCCTTTCATTTGATACCCATATTGTACGAAAGCTTAAAATATATATTCCTTCATCTTGGATATTCCACCATATTGGATTTAGAATGACGTCATATTATATTTTGAATTACACTCAACAAACCCTTTCATTTGATACCCATATTGCAGAAATGCATTAAAAATATCCATTCCGCCATCTTGGGTCGTCCGCCATATTGGATATAGAATAATGTCATACATTATATCATGCATTGTCATCCAAAGTAAACGTGTATACAAAATTTCAGCTCAATCAGTTGAAGGTATCTACTTCAAAATTGAGTTACAAGATTCCACCGAACATACATACTTACATACATACATACATACATACATACATACAGTGCAAGGTAAATAAAAGCTTATAATAAAATAGTGCTAAATGCTTCAGTACTACAACAACCGAGATTCCATTCACAGTTTTTAACAGGGTGGCCAGAAAGAACTATACACATTGAATGCCACAAGGCAAGATTGTTACACGCCTCACTCACTTCGTTGACTTTCATAACGCTTTTCATGCACGCGCGTCGAGTTTTGAGGCTCGAAACATCACCTTCCATCAGAACACGATCTATTTGGTGATGGAATGCGTGTCTTGGCCGTCCTTGTCTCCCACATCCATCCGCTCTTGCATTGTATATTTGCTTAGTTTATTTAGCTTTTACATCGACTCTCTTTCAATCCAACTTCCTTCCTTACAGCCTTGTTTTCTACGCGGTCAGCGAGAGTCACTCCTCAGAAATTAGTCATAAAACACTATTCTTAGGATACTTGCGATGCTTACTTCCTTGACTTTCATTACCCTTATCATTTTTAGGGCATCAGACATCACATTCTGATAAATAATAGTCTATTAACTCATGAAAAGTTTATGTACAATAAGCTTTCGCGATTCCTGTATCCTTCAACTTTTTTGTGGGATAGCAGAGTAAACAAGCAAGCACCTGGTAAAAAAATCTATTTTCATTTTATCTACACATTGAATACAACACCAAGTACCTACTTATAATCCGTGTGGCAACAGTGGCATCGGAGGCAAATATTATTGGCTTGTATCAACACACTCAGCACACGAATCCGTAGAACAATTCACGCGAAACCTTTGTGCACCCTCACGGACAGATGTTTGCATTCAATTAGACAGCGGGATGCTGCTAACATCTCATGCTACACCACCTACCCCTTCATGTATAATACTAGCTCACAACTCGTGCGGACTTCACAAAGATAAATCCATGTACAAAGACATTTAATAATCGTCTTTGTGGTCTAGAGGAATGAATGAAGAAGCTGTAGGAACAAATCTTAAAATATATCGGTAACCAATACATAATTGTTTCTCAGCATTCGTCTCTCTTGTAGGAGTATGGGATGTCGAACTAAGAACAAAACGGCCATTAGGCCGAGGAGAGAGGATCTAATCGTACTAAGTATCTGTGAGACAGTATATGTAAATAACACCATTTATAAGGCTTCAATTTGATTAAACTACTTAGAAGATTTATATGATAGTAATTTAAATTACTTATTGAGGAAAGTTACGTAACTTAAGTACACGCTTAGAGGAGATTTTGGGGGTCAATATTAAAATTAAATTACATTACATTACATGCGGCTTTGGATGCTTGGTACTTTTATATATCATTATCATTACATAGTATAAAACAAAGTCACTTTCCGCTGTCTGTCCCCTTGTATGATTATATCTCTAGAACTACGCAAAGGATTTTGATGCGGTTTACTTTATTAGTTAGAGGATGTGAACGGGGTAGTTTAGATCTATAAATCATATATAATGTTATATAGAAAAAATGATAATTTTCGTGATTTAGCACTTTAATTGCAAACGCTGGCTTAACCCTAAGTGATAGATCAAAATAATGTTCTACATTATTAAACACATTCAGAAGGTCTACAAAAAAGTCCGCGAGGGCATATGTCTATCATTTAGAGATAACCCACAATAACCTTTTCTAAGTTTTTATTTTTTACGAGAAATAAGGCCTTTTTTAAGAAGCGATTTTAAACATTATAGAATTAATTTTCATCCAATTACGTGTCTTAAATAGATTGTGCATGTAATATAGATGATCCTGGCCCTTCACAGCATGCAATTTAAAGGAATATTTTCGCAGATAATGCAGTATTAACATAGCGGGACAGCAGTTAAAGCCGATAAATAGCACAAATTGAACCTCATGATATCCAAAATTTACTCATTTATTACTTTTGATGCGGAACAAAGTTCGCCGGGTCAGCTAGTATATATATATATATAATATTAATAACCATCATTCTCTTGGCAATAAGTGGGATCATCATAGTATGAGCATCCACATCCATTCTCATCAGATCATCGCAATATTAATAAAATATCAAACAAATATATTGCGTCCGAAAATAGAATAGGTGGCCAACCTATTGCCATACACCGGGCACAAAGTTGTCAGTAATCGATATTCATCCACAACTTCTGAAAATCAGAAGTGTGGAGTTCGATCACTGGACTACCAAGACCTACACCTATGCCATTTTGGGACGTATTATGATGATTGGGCGCGATATCGCGATTGTAAATTAATTACATTATTTACAATATATATAATTAAAAAACTTGCTAAAATCAAATTTCACCGCATCTCGATCTACTTGCAGCGTGCCCAGAAGACTGGCCACATTGCCACGCTGAATGACAATGCTAATCCTCTGTGCGAAGAATAGACCAGCCCTCTGGTCACGAGACTCTCCCAGGTCTCTCACCAGACCCTCGATCAGTGAAATGATAATTAATTTTAATACCACATGTAGTATAATTAAATAGATCTTGCATTATGGAATTACATTGTGGATAAATGATATAGTCATAAACTTTTGCCATATTAGATTTTCGTGAGTTTCTGTAAAATACTAGACACATAACTTCATGCCATTGTTACCCGAAGGTGTAGGTAGCGGCTGTTAAGCCTCGTCTCGCCGTTATGTTTACGTCCCAAATGGAATAGGTGGCGAACCTATTGCCATACCGGGCACAAAGTTTTCAGTCACTGATATTTGTCACACATAACTTCCGAAAACAATTTCGAAGAGTCATTGGTGTGAGCCAGTGTCAGGAAGCGAACCCGGACCTCTGGATCAAAAGCCGTTTGCTCGGCCACCGAGACTGTTATTCTATCTGAAAATACTAGAATTCTTCAATATTCCGTTGGAAACTTTTCAAAGCTATTAAACACGACATTTATGACTTTGGAAATGCAATTAAGTTCACAATGCTAATTTCACAGTTACTTCGCTGCAACTTGAGCATCTGTCCGTGGAGAGAGAATACTTGATATTAACGCTGAGAGAATCAAAAAGTATTTAATTAAACTTTAATTAGTTTCTGTCTTCGAGTTTTATACAGCGGAAAAAAACTATTTTCACTACTTTGTCTTCTTCATAGCTACCCCTTCTCGAATAGTCAGCTATTTGAGGCTAACTAATACCATACATATACAATACTAGTTGACCCAGGGGCAAAATTCGCATCAAAAGCAATAAGATATAAAAATGGTGATTGTAGGTTATCCCTGACATACACCGTCGCGCACTTTTTTGTAGATGCATAATAATATAGTACATAGATGTGATTTTTTAAAACAGGGTTCAGCCAACATTTACAAGTAACGTGCTAAATCTCGAAAATTATCACTTTTTTTACTACATACGAAAATTTAAACTTTTGGATATGAGAATCTCTAATATTTCAATAAACCTGAAGGAAACATTAAGTATTACTAGAATTATCAGGGCTAGAGGAGGCTGCCATAAATGCTTTGACCACATAGTTGGATTCTGGTGAAGGTGAGAATAATATAAAAAATGCTTTTAACTCGGTGCACAGGGATGCTCTGCTGAGTCGAAACAATTTCAATCCATTCAATTTTCAAATTCCTTTGGCAGTGCCATAGAAATCCTTCAATATTATTATATAAAGAAAACCTTTTGAGTCAGCTGTCGGTTGCACAACAGGGTAACTCACTTGGACCGGTTACTTAACTAATTTAGCGATACATACTATCAACAGCTAAACTACAAATATAATCTGGTATCTAGATGATGGAAATGATGATGGTGAAATCTACTTTCAGGATATAGAATAGGAATAGATAAAATTGCACTTTCTTGCACATTGAAACAAAATAGCAGAAATTCTTTAATAATCATAGGGTCTCCAATCTGCCAAGATATCTACAACTCTTTCATAGAAGAAAACACAAAAGTTACGGACTCCTTACTTAAAATTAGCATGCTTTCACCATTATTGTTATGGTTTGCTTGTACCAAAAATTACACATGCGATTAGATCATCACAGTTTTTTATACATCCGGCACTTTTAGGAAAAATAAATGGAATTGCAAAAACCAAGCTTAATAAAATTCTTAACATATCGCTAAACGACCGGGCATGCCTACAGGCATCTCTACCAGTTCGTTTGAATAGTGTAAGTATTCGCAAAATATCTGATGTAAGCCTACCGGTTTTTGTGTCTTCTTCTTAATACTACTTTCTGTATCACAACTTGCCTTCGTTTAGGTTCTCCCTGAGTTTCCACGCATCTATGTCACTGTGGAGAGGTAATCAATGGCAAGGGAGATCATGGCCTCTCATGCGCCAGGAGCGCCGGCCGCATTTCCCATCACACCAATTATACGCTGTGCTCTTGTCACCGCCGGTGTACTAGCCGTTCTAAAATCAAACGGTTTGGTGCGCGATGATGTCAAAAGACCGGATGGTATGTTTCTTTTGCTTTAGAAGATGTCTTCTGGGCACGCTGCCGGTAAACCGAGATGTGGATAAATTTGATTTCAGCTAGTCTTTTAATTATATAAATAACTAGCTGACCCGGCGAACTTTGTTCAAAAGTATCAAAAGTAATAAATGAGTAAATTTTGGATATCATGAGGTTCAATTTGTGCTATTTATCGGCTTTAACCGCTGTCCCACTATACTATACTGCAATATCTTCGAAAATATTCCTTTAAATTGCATGCTGTAAAGGGCCAGGATAATCTATATTACATGCACAATCTATTTAAGATACTTAATTGGATAAAAATTAATGCTGTAATGTTTAAAATGGCTTCGTAAATAAGCCATTATTTCTCATAAAAAGTAAAAAATAAAAATGGTCATTGTGGGTTATCCCTAAGACTTCGCGGACTTTTTTGTAGACCTTCGGAAGGTGTTTAATAATGTAGCACATTGTTTTGATCTATCACTTCGGGTTCAGCCAGCGCAGAGAGAGTTGCAATTAAAGTGCTAAATCTCGAAAATTATCATTTTGTCTTTACAACATCATATATGAATAATAGATCAAAACCACCCCGTTGACACACTCTAACTATTAAAAAAAAACGCATAAAAATCCGTTGCGTAGTTTTAAAGATATAGGCATATAAGCGGACAGACAGCGGAAAGTGACTTGTACTATGTAATGAAAATAACGTAATTAATTTATTTCCTCTTAATATTAACTATTACATAGGAAGAATTTTATACTACAGTAAATATTACAAAGTAAAGGAAAACTGTATGTGCTTATGTTGAAATAATATAATGAACAGTCGGCATCTGCCGTTTGCCTACCACTAACTCTAAATAAATTTGTTAAGAAGTTTATAGCAGTTGCACTGTTTGATTATTTTAACCGACGGTCAAATTCTCTTCCATTGTTATTCATGTTTGTTGTTTATTTTTATACAATTTTCTTTGTCTTCTTCGAGAACATCTTACATGGTTCTCGACATATCTTCGTGGTCCCATAAGTTGTCGAGTCAGCTAGCAGTCTTCTGACAAGCGTTCCTTTGCCACTGGTGTGCTACAAGGTGGTATACTTTCCCCATTATTATTTTCATTATTTATACATTTAATGACAAGTGTTATCACATGTTCTTACGATTTGTATGCAGATAACCTACAATTGTACGCTGAAGCGGAAGTCATATACTATTGATGGCACGTACATGTACGTGCTGTTATATCCCTAGCCTATAATGCCATCCCTAAGACCTTTTTGGCCTACTCAGCATTTTCGACCTTTTGCTCTCTTACATTCAAACACAGTTAAGTCAGTCTGTCTTCATACTCCTTTCAGTGCGGTTGCCAAGGGATAGTTAGTTACGTGTTAATTAATAATCCTGTTAATATACATATAATAATTATAATAATAAATATTCCTTTTTTAAAAAGTGATTTCATTAAAGTCTTATAACAGTGCCATGAGGTGTAATATCCCTTACACTCTATTAGAGCACTTGAAGGATTTAGGTCTGTACATTGATGATAGTCTTTATTGGAGAAAACAAATTTGCCACACTAGCCTGAAAGTTACATCAATTCAGTTCTCTCTACACTTTCAGCTAGAAAAAGGCATGTAGTTGTGTATGTACAAATTTAACAACTGTTCCGGATTTTATCATATTTATTTATTTCATTTATCACTAAGATGTGTTAATATATAATTATTATGCTGATTGGTATCTTAATCGTGGACGAATTAAAACACAATATTTTATTTATTATTTAAAAAAACTGGTCTGAGAAAAAATTGAAAAACCCGCCAGTCAAAGGGCATTCGAATTTAATCTGCGGTTAATAACAAACTATTCGTTGGCGGTACAACTGGCCTTATATTGTTAGTGAAACTTGCCAACAAGTCAGCCAGCTCGAACTCAGTTACCAAGAATTACTTACAAACGGAAAATAAGTTTACGGAAATACTTTTAGTGTCAATTCATTTCGGGGACATGAAAATGGATACCTGATTTATTTGATTACGTATTTTATATCTATCTTTTTCTGTGTAATTTTATTTATTATATAGAAACAAATTTTACAAAAAAATAAGACCAGCTCTTGCCCACAGCTTGGTCTTCGTATTAGTTGAAGGAGAATCTTTTATCTTAAGACGTCGAATTATAAGAAGAACTGCGAAAAAACTATTTTTTATGGATAGTGAGAAGATTTAAAAAAAATGGTCTAATAAAAAATAAAAAGAGACCGAAGTATATAAAAAACGTGTCCTCATACCGAACTAGAAAACTTATTGAGGCATTACCTTTGTCTTTATGTAACGTCATGATTCTATCCAATATATAGGGCAGTTCTTACCAACTATTCTATTACTGACCGACAAATTTGTATTTAAAAGTTATTAATCCATGGCAATACTGATTTAACAACATTTAATATGCAGATTTTGCCTTGATTTTAGCCGAATCGCCGTCGCACCTGACCGTCGCACCGACTTATAATTGAATGTCATAAGAATGAAAGTTATGGTGTTTGAAAGGTAAGAAAATAGAACGGATGCAAGGATAATGGTTGATGATGTAGTGCCGGAGTAGGAGGATGAACTTGTAGATCTTTGATACGCTTTCAGCAGGGATGGTAGGGACAATGACAAAAGAAAAGTAGCGTTAGGAAACAACGTAAATGGAGTGCTGTGTATGTGATTCCTGGGTACAAAGAATATTAGCAGAAACACTGACCTAGCTATCCACCATGCGGTACTGATCCCAACTCTAACTTATGAAAACGAGAGTTTGATAAAGCAGAGTGTGCATAAAAGTGGGATCTACGCCGCCGAAATGAGGGCATGGTGCATTACTTTATTAAAACAAAGTTGTAAGAAATTAAATTGGATTAAAAGAGAGTGTGTGAGTAAAATTACCAAAGAGCATGTTCCAATGGATCGGACATGTGAAAAGAATGGGGCATGCACGATTGACTGAGCAGATATACAATGCAAAAGCGGATGGATGTAGGAGTCGAAAACGGCTACGACGCTCTCTTTCCATGACCAAATAGGGCGAGTGGTGGTGATCTCAGAAGCCTTAAAAATTTACGAGGATGTATGACAAAAGTCAAAGAAGCGAAAGAGGCTTTTAAAATCGTGACTTATGGCGGTATATTCTCTCTGCCTACTCCGCAAGGAACTTAGCGTGAAGTTACGTATATATGTATTTATCAACTGGTCAAATCCCAAAACATATATATATACAGGGTGCTTCACAGACCCTATTCTAACCACTTATATCTAGAATCTAGACATGCTTTGAAATCTAGATATCCTATAGAAAGTAAAAAAAGGCAAAAAAAATTTTTTTTTACTTTTTTTACAAAAATTATCCCGCAGAAATATGAACCATGATCACCCTACTTATGACCTACGACAACTGAGTTCATTGTGACTACTCGCCTAAAGTATTTCATTCATTTTTCCATTTCGATTATCAATAGGGTTGTCATCTCTAATTTTTAATAATTATGTGAAGTTACAAAAAAAAATTAAGCTGACAACATTCTGATCTTCTTTCTAATCATTCTTTAAGAAACCACATGGAATTACCATAAAACATAATCAGTAAATAGTTTTCCCGGTCTACACTCTCATGTATTTGAGGCGTGAAGTTACACAAAAAAGCTATCTGTATTCGGTTCGCATTAAGAAATCTTATAAAATTACTATGAAACATAATCAATAAGTAATTTTCGCTGCCTACACCCGCATGTATTTGGGGCGTGAAGTTACAAAAAAATTTAAGCTGACTACATTCTGATCTGTTTAAGAAATCATATGGAATTACCATGAAACATAATCAGTAAATAGTTTTCCCTGCCTACACTCTCATGTATTTGAGGCGTGAAGTTACACAAAAAAAGGCTATCTGTATTCGGTTCGCAATAAGAAATCATATAAAATTACCATGAAACATAATCAATAAGTAATTTTCGCTGCCTACACCCGCATGTATTTGGGGCGTGAAGTTACAAAAAAATATTAAGCTGAATACATTCTGATCTGTTTAAGAAACCACATGGAATTACCATGAAACATAATCAGTAAATAGTTTTCACCGCTTACACTCTCATGTATGTATTTGAGGCGTGAAGTTACACAAAAAAAGCTATCTGTATTCGGTTCGCAATAAGAAATCATATAAAATTACCATGAAACATAATCAATAAGTAATTTTCGCTGCCTACACCCGCATGTATTTGGGGCGTGAAGCTACAAAAAAATATTAAGCTGACTACATTCTGATCTGTTTAAGAAACCACATGGAATTACCATGAAACATAATCAGTAAATAGTTTTCACTGCTTACACTCTCATGTATTTGAGGCGTGAAGTTCCACAAAAAAGCTATCTGTATTCGGTTCGCAATAAGAAATCATATAAAATTACCATGAAACATAATCAATAAGTAATTTTCGCTGCCTACACCCGCATGTATTTGGGGCGTGAAGTTACAAAAAAATATTAAGCTGACTACATTCTGATCTGTTTAAGAAACCACATGGAATTACCATGAAACATAATCAGTAAATAGTATTCACTGCTTACACTCTCATGTATTTGAGGCGTGAAGTTACACAAAAAAAGCTATCTGTATTCGGTTCGCAATAAGAAATCATATAAAATTACCATGAAACATAATCAATAAGTAATTTTCGCTGCCTACACCCGCATGTATTTGGGGCGTGAAGTTACAAAAAAATATTAAGCTGACTACATTCTGATCTGTTTAAGAAACCACATGGAATTACCATGAAACATAATCAGTAAATAGTTTTCACTGCTTACACTCTCATGTATTTGAGGCGTGAAGTTACACAAAAAAAGCTATCTGTATTCGGTTCGCAATAAGAAATCATATAAAATTACCATGAAACATAATCAGTAAATAGTATTCGCTGCCTACACTCTCATGTATTTGAGGCGTGAAGTTACACAAAAAACTGTGAACCCTACTTAATGATTCATTTGTAGGTCATATGTATATGTGCTGTGTATATGTGTGCACCTCTTACACGTGCTGTGACCTGATACACGCGCCCGAAACTTCCTTTGAGAATTGCCGCCTGCCTTTCGGCTCGCACAAGGTAACCTTGAACTCATCAGGCGGCATTTATAAAAAGAATTTGTCGGCATTTCTAAATTTACAGTGAAATATTTTGAAATATTAATATTATTTATTATGGGTCCGTGTAATTTTAATGTACCAACGCAAATTGCCAATCGCGTCTTTTCATAGTTGTAGTTATTTTGTTTCTTGTATTTGTGTTGTATTCAAGAATTGTAATGTCTTTTCTTTAGTATTGTCAGTGCTGTTGTTTAATTTTCATGTTTGTATTTTAGTTAAGTTTTACTTTCGTGTTGTTGCTTCCTTACGTGTAATTTGTTATTTCTCTGGTGTCATTGTGGGTGTAGATTGTACACTCAGCCGTGTATTGTTTGGCGGATCGTTATGGAACGTTTTAGCAGTATTAATTAATATTTTGTGTAATTGTATTGTAATGTTTTATGTACACTTTATTTATGCACTGTCCACTCAGTACACTCACTGTGCTTGTATACAACTTTTCGCTTGTTATTTTCGTTTCGTACACTTTTATTATTGTTATGCATCGTTCTAAAAATTTCAAAGTTGGTTTGTTTAATGCTGGATCCCTCGGTACTAGGCACGATGAGTTGATTTCGACTATAACGGAGACTGACGTAGACGTAGTATGCATCAACGAGACTTGGCTTCGCGCCGGACAGGAAGGACGTGCCCCCACTGTCCCAGGCTATAGATTGAGACACGTGCCACGGCCGGCTGACGTTCGAGCTCGAGGCGGCGGAGTGGGGTTTTATTTGCGCCGAGGCATGAACGCGCGTACACTGTCGCACCCTCCTGCCGAGGTCGTCGAGCAAATGTGGCTTAAAATCACAATTAATTGTAAGAAATTAATAGTGGGCACAGCATACCGACCTCCATGGCTATCTGTTGACACATTTTTTGATGCTATTACTGACTCAATTACTTCGTTTACGAACTATGACCGCTTGATTTTACTTGGTGACTTTAACATAAATTATTCCGACCAAAATGACAATAAATTTAAACAGTTGACGCAGTTTTTGACTACAACTAACTTGACCCAGTACGTAAAAGAATCAACTCACTTTACTAGCCATAGTGAAACGACCATAGACCTAATATGTACTGACGCTCGCGTTGAAAGTGTGGATGTGATGCATGTCCCGGAACTCGGTGCTCATGCCTTTATTACAACTGAGTTAAGCATTAAAAAACGAAAACCGACACCAACCATGGTTACCTATAGACCCTTGAAAGACATTAACTTTATTGATTTTTATCGTGACCTTGACGAAATAGACTGGAACCAGATAACTCGCCTTGAAGACGTTGATGAAATGGTAAGACGTTTTAATGACCTTCTAATTAGACTTTTTGACAGACATGCACCGGAGAAGACCGTTGTAATGAGGGAGGCACCAAAACCATGGCTCACCAGTAATGTTAGGCTTATGATGAGACTACGAAACGAAGCACACTCAAGATTTAAGCGAACAAGGTTGGACTCGCATAAGCAGTACTACTTGGATCTCAAGCATCTCGTTATTGAAGCAATTCACAACGAGAAGCGTGCCTTTTTCGAACAACACATTAACCACACAACTGACAGTAAGACTCTCTGGAAAAATTTGAAACGCACAGTTCTTCCAGAGCCACAAAATGACCTGCCTACTCACTTTAATGACCCCGACTTAATAAATCGCCATTTTCTTGACGTTCCAGGCAAGTCAGAAGTGCCTTTATCAGACTTGTCTTTTTACGAATTTCACAGACATGGAGACTCAACTTTTGAACTCAAAACAACGACGTCGACGAATGTTACCAAAATAATGACTATGATAAAATCGACAGCAAAGGGATTGGACTCGATATCTGTTAATATGCTTCACTTGACACTTTCAAAGACTGCTGACGTTCTGACATGTATTATTAATAAAAGTATTACGACTGCTACCTTCCCGAAAGACTGGAAAAGCGCTCGAGTGACTCCGTTGCCGAAGAAATCGAATCCAGCCAACCTATCCGACCTCCGTCCTGTAAGTATCCTTCCTTGTACGTCAAAGATACTGGAAAGGGTAGTTTGTGATCAGCTTTCGGAATACCTAGAGAAAAACAGAATCCTGCCTGAACTACAGTCGGGTTTTCGCAAGGGTCGATCGACTGCTACTGCGTTACTCGATGTAGTCGATAACATCTTACAGGCGAGGGATACTGGTAGAAGTACCATTTTGGTTCTTTTGGATTTCTCTAGGGCTTTTGACTGCATCAACTTGCCCTTGTTATTATCTAAGATGTCATATTACGGGTTTGATGGAATGGTTATTAGGTGGTTCGATAGTTACTTGTCCGGTCGGGCGCAAGCGGTTGAGTTGCGCGGGATGCATGGTGGTGCTTTGCGGTCCTCCCTCAGTTCTGTGAATAGGGGAGTGCCCCAAGGTTCGATCTTGGGCCCACTGCTCTTTGTACTTTATAGCGCTGATATCGTTTCTTGTATCGAGAACAGTGGATATCATCTTTATGCCGATGATTTGCAGCTGTATGCATCCAGTGTGCCTTCAGATGCAGTCAACGTCGTGAAGAGCATAAACGCGGACCTTGATCGTGTTTCCGCTTGGTCGGGGAGGAGCTGCCTGGCTCTGAATCCCAAAAAATCCAAGTTTCTTATATTTGGATCTGAGCATCAAATCAGTAATACTCTGGAAAATCTGGCTACCGAAGGTGTTGCTATCATGGGCGAACCAATAGAGAGGGTAGAAGTAGCAAGAAATCTTGGGCTAACTATGGACGGGGAGTTACGCTTCGAGAGCCATGTAGCTCAGTTGGTTAGCAGCTGCTTTTATCGCCTTCGGATTCTGTACAATATTCGTGATTACCTCAGTGTGGATTTGCGTGTCCGACTGTGTGAATCGCTAGTATTGTCTAGATTAAATTATTGTGATGTCGTTTATGATGGTTGCATACTTGGTCGTTCCAGACGGTTGCTCCAACGAGTTCAAAACGCATGTGCTCGTTTTTGCTTCAGAGTCCCGCCTCGATCCCATATCACGCCGTACTTGAACGATGCTGATCTGCTTAAAATGCACTATCGCAGACGCCTGCATCTTGCAACCCTGTTGTTTGGTGTAGTGCGGCACAAGACGCCTTCGTACCTTTTTGAAAAGATGGGATGGTTAAAAAGTGTTCGCAGACTTAAGGCTAGTGTGCCGCCGCATCGGTCGGTGGCATTTCGAGGTAGTTTTAGGTTTGCGGCGTCTAAGTGCTGGAATGATATTCCCCCTCCCATCCTAGGAGTGACTAGCAGGTACACCTTTGGGCGAAAGCTTAAAGGTTATTTGTTGTCACTTCAGAAAACCTAATTCTTCGCCTTTCCAGCACTTTTTCACAAGACTATTTTTGATTTTTTTACTCACAGTTATTTCACTTATGGTTTTAGTCCGCGCAGTGTTGTATACTTGGCTAGTAGGTTATGTTATATTTATTTATATTTAATTATGTGTTGGTCATTTTGCTGAAGATACTTGATGTTATATGTACATAATTTACTTGATGTAGCTTATCATTTTTATATTATACAGTTACGTGTACAGTTTATCTATCTGTGTGGCGTTTCGGGTATTATCTACCAACGGTGCTGGCTGAAAATCAGCGCTGGGGTGTATAACATACATCTCAGCATTATGCTGAGCTGGTGTCCAATTTGCAACCACAATGACACACACTATTGTGAACTTTTGTATTGTCCCATTTTTTGTAAAACATTTGTGTGTCTTGTGTTGTGTAAATAAATTTATTTTCTTTCTTTTCTTTCTTTCTTTCAAATTAATAAAGTATATTATTATTATCATTATGTTGCATAACACGTGAAAGCTTAAAAAGTATTACGTAGGTAAATCCTATGACTCTCGGTGGTCCAATAGGAGAGCACAAGGCTTCTGATCCAGAGGTCTGGGTTCGAATCCTGACACTGGCTCACACCAATGACTTTTCAAAATCGTTTGCGGAAGTTAAGTGTGATAAATATCGATGTCTGAAGACTTTGTGCCCGGTATGGCAATAGGTTCGCCACCTATTCCATTTGGGACGTAAACATAAGGGCGAGACAGGGCTTAACGGCCGCTGCCTACACCTTCGGGTAAGGCGTGAAGTTATGTTATGTTAAATCCGGTATTCGGTATTGTGCGTATTATTACTTAAAATTTAGAGATTTTCTAAAATACTATTCCAATTTGCTTTGGATGAGATTTGAGTGAAATTAAAATATCTAGTAGACTCTGTAGTACAGCGACTAGTATTTTTAAAGTTATTATAAAAAAATAAGTTATCGTATAAAGGTTCCGTATTTTGGTATAACGGTACCCTAAGAAATTAAAAATGGCAGAGACACTAGTATTTAGGAATGTGACATTAAACATAAGAAAACGATTTTTGATTAAACGATTAATTTATTACAATGAAAAAATCGATAATTAATAATCGTATTTATTTAAGAAAATAATCGATTTATTTAAATTAATGGATTTTTTAATTTTTGGGCAATATGTACAATTAGTTTTAGGGGGTCATGTCAAGAGCGTGCACGTCGCGACCCCTGCCGTCCCAGTGGGACGCAATCTTGACCGAAGCAAACTGAGCCGGACGGGCTGCTCCGGCGTGCCCCAGAAGCGACGGGCACCGATTAGCCCCCGTCGGTGCGGCTGCATGCGCATGCGGCGAAGGGGGACGCCACCCTTCACGCAGCGCCAATCCTGGTGGGACGAGGAGAGGGGAGTGCCGTATAGGCACGTGGAATGTTAGAGGTAGTATGATCAGAAAGATGAATGAGATGATGAATGTAATAAATGAGAGATGCCTGGATGCCTTATGTTTGACGGAGACAAAGCGGAGGGGGAGTGAGACCGAGGACCTCCCCGGTGGCATGGTAGCCCTATGGTCCGGAGTGGACCAGGACGTCCGTCCTAGTGGGGGTGTTGGAGTCGTTCTCTCCTCCCACTTTGCTTCCGGAGTGAAAGATTATGAGTTGGTAGGCCCAAGACATCTTTGGGGTCGAATAAAACTGGGGATCACGCGAGTTTTCCTGGTCGCAGCTTATGCTCCCGTAAGCTCCGCGGATCCCCGCGAACTCGAGGAGTCTTGGGAATCTGTTAGGGATATTCTGAATCTGGCTGAGGGACATGAAAGGATAATTCTGTGTGGTGATCTTAATGGATGGGTCGGAACCAAGAGAGATGGCCTGGAGGCTGTACTTGGTCCGAATGGTGACAAGAGAGTCAATGATGCTGGTAAGCCCATCTTGGACGTATGCCTGGAACGGAACCTCGATGTGTCTAACACATTATTCCGTCATAAAGATATTCACACGTATACGTGGAGACGGAATGAACAAAAGAGTATGATTGATTTGATTTTGGTAGATAGTCGTCTCCGAAATACTCTAAAGGGATACACGAGCCTACAGAGGCCCCACTCTTGATACGGACCACTAGCTGGTAGTAAGCCGTTTCGTGGGCCTTTCAAGAAGTGGAGACACTGGCGAGTGCGTACCCATTGAAAAGATAAAATGTGAGAAATTAGAAGGTGAAAGTGTACGGAGTATGTATGTAGACCTAGTCAGTAAAAGACTCAATGAGACGAGTCTTTCTGACTTAGGTGTTGAAGAATGCTGAGAAAGAATGAAAGAAAGTATAGTGGATATTGCAAAAGAAGTATGTGGTAGTGCAAAGAGGCATAGGCATAGGATTCTGAGAGGTGATGCCTGGTGGGACGAGGATGTGAAATCCAGCGTCGAAAGAAAGAAAAAAGCATGGTTGGATTATGTCTCAAGTTTGAATCAGAATGTTAGTATGACAGAGAAAAAGTATGAGAGCTACCGCCGCTGCAGGAATGTTACCAAAGCCTTAGTGAAAGCGAAGCGTGAAAGACTAGTTGCGAATGAGGAAGTGAGGTTGACGGAGAACTTCGAGGCGAATAACAAACTCTTCTGGAGGGAAGTTAGAAAGTCTCGGGGTTCTTCGTCAACATCCAGAATGGACAAAATTATGTCTAAGGCTGGTGACATTCTTGCAAACCCAAGCGATGTATTAGGCAGGTGGAGCGAGTATTTTGGGGAAATGTACGAGTATGTTCCTGGTATGTTTCTATGTTTCTGGCAAGGTAGCTGGAATTGATATGATGTCTGCTTAATGATCAAATACGGTGGAACCTGTGCCCGGGACTCTTTCCTGACTTTGAGCAATCTGTGCTGGAGGTCAGGTAAGGTTCCCACGGACTGGAGGCGCACTGCATACGTGCCGGGATCACGTATGCAGTGCGCCAGTTACAGGGCCATCAGTTTGATCAGTTTAGCAGCAAAAGTGTATGGGAAAATTATTGAATAGAGAATGAGGGTGATATCTGATGGAGTGTTGTGGGAGGCTCAGGGTGGTTTTAGAAGCGGACGAGGGTGCATGGATCAGATTTTTTCTCTCCGCGACATCGTGGAGAAACAACTGGCTGTTAACCGGAAGGTTTTCTGCGGTTTTGTGTATCTGGAAAAAGCGTTTGACAGAGTGTTACGAAAGGATCTGTGGGATATACTCCCGGGCTACGGGGTGAGCGGAGCACTGCTGCGCGCTGTGCAGTCCACTTACGAGGACTGCACAGCGTGTGTGCGTGCTGACGGCGGCTTGTCCCCCTGGTTTGACGTCAATATCGGCGTCAAACAGGGTTGCGTGCTGTCCGCTCGACTGTTCATCCTATACCTGGACAGTTGTCTCCAGAGAGTGAGATCGATGGATGTAGTGATGCAAATGGGTGACCTAGTTGTGAGCTGCCTGCTTTACGCACATGACGCCGTGCTTCTGGCCGAATTGCCGTCGGACCTGCAAATACTAGTCACTACTATGAAAGATGATTGCATGATTAAAGGCTTGCAGTTGAATGCGACGAAAACGAAAGTTATGGTGTTTGAAAGGGAGGAATCCAGAACAGATGCAAGGATAATGGTTGATGATGTAGTGCTGGAACAGGTGAATGAAATAGTATATCTTGGATGCGCTTTTAGCAGGGATGGAAGGTACACCACGGATGAGACGAGTGGCGATAGGAAATAGCGTAAATGGAGCGTTGGCCAGATTCCTGGGCGCAAAAAACGTCAGCAGAAAGCCCAGCTAGCAATACACAATGCAGTCCTGATCCCAACGCTAACTTATGGAAACGAGAGCTGGGTATGGTAGAGTGTGCATGAAAGTAGAATAAACGCGGTAGAAATGAGGTCACTGCGCAAAATCTGCGGAGTGACTCTCGCTGACCGCGTAGGAAACAAGGTTGTAAGGAAGGAAGTTGGTTTGAAAGAGAGTGTCGGTGTAAAAGTAAGAAAGGGCATGGTTGGTTCGATGGTTCGGACATGTAGAAAGGATGGATGATGCAAGACTGACCGAGCATTTGACACGATTGACCAGATATACAATGCAAAAGCGGATGTATGTAGGAGTCGAGGACGGCCAAGACACACATTACATGACCAAATAGAAACCGACGCGCGTGCATGAAAAGAGTTATGAAAGTCAACGAAGCGCGTGAGTATCCATGTAACATAACATAACATAACTTCACGCCTTTTGTACCCGAAGGTGTAAGCAGCGGCTGTTAAGCCTCGTCTCGCCGTTATGTACGTCCCAAATGGAATAGGTGGCGAACCTATTGCCATACCGGGCACAAAGTTTGTCAGTCATCGGTATTTATCACACATAACTTCCGAAAACAATTTCGAAAAGTCATTGGTGTGAGCCAGTGTCTGGAATCGAACCCCGGACCTCTGGATCAGAGGCCGTGCGCTCGCCCACTGCGCCACCGAGACATTTAAAAAGTATCCATGTAATATTTAGTAATTTGGAAATATACAATAAAAGAGAACATATCAACCAAATGTCGGCTGATAAAATTGAATTATTCATCGACTCCATCTAGTGAATATTGGAATAAATAAATAACTAAACTGTTTCAAAGGTATAGAAGGAATGCGGTCATTGATGGCGTTAAAAATAACATTATGGAAAAGTATTCTTTAGTAGTTTTCGTTCCGGGCCAAACTTAATATCGGGGCGTTGCAGATGAAATAAAGTCGGTAATATGTAATTGAATGATTAATAAAATAATCGGTTATTAATCGATTAGTCATATAAAAATAATTACTAAATTTAATAGATTTTTTTACTTTTAGATGTTGATTTTTAATCGATTATTTCAATAATCAATTATTTTTTCACATCCTTACTAATGTTCGTTAGTCATTATTTTTTTAGACGCTCTTCATTATTGTTCGCTTGTTCTATCAGTCAGTATCATATATCGGTGTCAAGTTAGTGAAAGTGCTTTCGTTATTTCGTAATTTTATAATGGCGGAGTATTCAAATGCAGAGTACTATGATATGATTATGTGTGTGGGTGCATCGGAGGGAATCCTTACTGCAGCGCGCGAACTTTATCGACAACGTCACATTGATGGAAGAGAGCTGGAGAATCAGCGAAGACTTCCTTCTTATGCATGCTTCAGGAGGCTGGTCAACCGTTTGCACTCAAACGGTTCTTTCCACAGTCCAAACTCTGAAGGACGATCGAGTGACCGTGCGGATGCTCGTGTGGAACAGAATATTTTGGATCACTTTGCTGAAGATCCAACTAGAAGTACTAGAAAAGCCTCTGTCGTATTAGGTGTGTCTAGAATGAAAGTATGGAGAACTTTAAAAAAAGATAATCAGCATGCTTACCATTACCAGCGCACACAACAGCTGACAGAAGCAGATTTTTTATTGAGACTGCGATTCTGTGAGTGGTATCGTAGTCAGGTTACTGCTGACCCTATGTTTTCGTCTCGGGTTCTATGGTCTGATGAGGCTACCTTTACTCGTTTTGGACTATCCAATAGCCACAACGAGCACTACTGGTCCCATGAAAATCCACATGCTTTTCGTCAAAGCCATTTTCAGCACAGGTGGAAAATTAATGTGTGGGCCGGTATCATCGGTGACAAATTGATAGGCCCTGTATTTTTGCCGGACCGGTTGAACGGTGAAATCTACTTGGAAATGTTGAGGACCACCTTGGAGGAAGAACTTGAAGGCCTTCCTTTGTTAGTTTACCGCGACATGATTTTCCAGCAAGACGGCGCGCCAGCGCATTACACTCGTTCTGTACGCGAATATCTGGACGATCGCTTTCATGCGTGGATTGGACGTTCTGGAACTGTTCCATGGCCACCACGGTCGCCCGATTTAACGCCAATGGACTTTTTTTTGTGGGGATATTTGAAAAGTGTGGTATATGCTACGCAGTGTGAAACTGTGAATGATATGCGTCAAAAAATTGTGGAAGCTTGTGGTACTCTAACACCGGAGTATCTGAGCCGCGCCACACAATCTGTATCGCGGCGTGTAAACCTATGTGTTACGAGAGGAGGACAGCACATTGAACCTTTTTTGTAGTCACACTGAGAAATGGTAAGTGTTCACCATAAATCTTAAACGAAAAATCTGGTTAGATATGTATTAAACTATGAATGAATTTTATTTAATCAGAATGAAATACAAAATTTTTATTTTATATCTCACCATAACTTAGCAATATCGGCTCTACTACTACAGAATAAGGTCTAAATTTTTATATCCGTGTTGTAGGTACACAAGAAATTGTACCATATGTTACGATTTCTTGTGTATGTGTGTATGTGATATCAATGAAAGTCTTTATAGTAGGGTGACCATGTCAAATATTATTATTTGCGGACTCAGTAGGAATTATTTTTTTTTTTTCAGATCTAAAATTTCGACTTATCACATTTTAAATATAGCCATCCGATAGGCAATTCCATCCTGTATCCACCCATCGCGGCTTGATATACCCATTGTGGGACACGCTGTATATATAAGATACATAACACCTTTTTCTACCGGAAGGCTTAGGCAGCGGCTGTTATACCTCGACTCGTATGATCATGTCTCTACTTAAAGTTCCCAATTAAAATGGTTGCCTATTCGTCATTGCCGAAGTTTGAGCACTCTCACCACACTCTATTCTGTCCTCCGTCCTCCGTCAGCCCCAGTATACTTGTCTTCCTGCTTCAAATTTTATTTATGAATCACTCTCGAAATCTTCGGTCTGTTGCTAACCCAATTCTTTTTTGCCCCTCTCTCACATCTAATTGTGTGAACTGTTTGGCTTCTAGAACGGTTCGTACACCGACGGGGACTAAATGGACACTACGTCAATTTTCATAAATACTTCTACACCTGAGAGACCACCACGCCAGATTTATTTTCATGGCATTCAAAAAGAGTATCAAGGTGAAAGGAGAGACTGCGCCTAATTCACGAATAGACAACCGAGTTACCTATATAAGGACACAATAACTTCTTATATAACAGTTAACAATGAATTGTAAAAACCACGTCAATTTAAAGTGGAAAAGATCATTAATCTGTCGATGTCCAGTCTGTATAAAAATATAAAGGAATGTAATATGACTCTTATCAGGTATGAGATATATAATATATACCCTGGTAAGCATGATCATGACATAAGCCCAAGCCGGAACAAGGAAGAGGCGGGTCTTGAGGTGATGTTGCTGAATGTTACATCCTACTTGTGAGCACAATTACTTGCTCAAACAAGCTAAATGTGCAACGTAGAACCTGATTTATTACCGCCTTTAAATCCAATAAAAATACTAATGATATAAATATTTTATATATTTAAACAGTTCCGTTTATAGCTGTCACGGTTTATCGTGCGAACTGCTGTTTGAAAGGTTCCTAGTTATAACCTAACTAATAAAAATTAAGAATAATTTAAAGTTTGTCAATAAAATTTGTTCACTTTTAGTTATAATATAAATATAAGTTTATACAAGTATATGGCTCGGCATCACTTGATTAATATAGAAGCTTATATTAGGAATTTCAATATTAACTGACATAGACGTATTGTTTAATTAGAAACTAACAATTATAAACATGGAGCTCGTTAACAAAACAACAGCATCAACAATGATGATAAGGAAGTACAAGGATCACAATTGTGGCGATGATAACCACTAATCCGGGAGTCTAACTCCAGGGAGTCCGCCATCAATCTGAGGATGTCAACAATGTCATAACTACTGTCCACTGTTTGATTAATTTCACAACATTCAAACCGAACTAACATTAGGATCATTGTTTAGTACTAGCGATAGTATATCTCTATTTCTTCGCTCTAATAAGCTGTTCGATGTATCAAGAAATGTGTCTAATATTATAAACATTTTATTATAGATTCAGGACTTATATATCAATTAAAACTAATCAAAAATAGCGATAAATAATTTACTAACACAGTCAGTCGAGAGAAACTAAAACTCAAAAAATTACTAAAACTTTAAAGTATTAAAAATATACTACATTATTAGTAATATTATTGGTGTTATCCCAAAAATACATTATTTGAAGTTTTCGATAAAATATGACAAGTTTTATGTAATCATAAGTGAATGTGGTGGAACTTGAGATTGAATAACTAACATCGAAACGCGTCTGCAAACATTCTCATTTATTATGAAGATAATAATCGATACAATCATTCTCGATTAATTATTAGTCTTAATCTTAATCAAATCACAAGATTATCACCTATATTAAAGTTGTGTGACAAATATCGATGACTGAAAACTTTGTGCCCGGTATGGCAATAGGTTCGCCACCTATTCCATTTAGGACGTAAACATAACGGCGAGACGAGGCTTAACAGCCGCTCCCTACACCTTCGGGTAACAAAAGGCGTGAAGTTATGTTATGTTATTAAAACATTAAAAAAGACTTCACACGAAGTCCAGGCTTCAGGCTTAATTATCTGAGTAACTGCAGCTAGAAATAGTATTTGAAAGCAGCAACTCTGAGTATACATCATACCTTAAAGCGGACAAAGCAATTTTCGTTATTGCCCTAATAGTAGATTTATCATTTATAGTTGTTAACAAGAGGCGGTTCTCACTCGATCTGATCCAGTTCACCATTTATTAACTTGGCTGTTCGCGCATTAATCTTGTCTTAGAAATTAACGAGTAATTTACAAAATTACGCCGTTCCCGTTAATACGATAACTTTATCTGCTGTTGAGTTTGTTCGTGAAATAATCAAGGGAATAAATAGGACTTATGCGGAATATAAGTTTGAAGATAATTTAATATACCGCCGTCAAACATGCCCATAACATGTATGTGTTTTATTTAGATTATTTTAGCGAAAGAAAGGGAATATGTTTTATCATACCTGGTGGAATATAAATTAATTTACCTCCATGTATCAACTTGTCATTAAACTTTTTGTTAAAATTGTAATAGTTCAAAATCTTGGTAGTCCAGTGGTCGAGTATCCCGCTTATGAATCTAGAAGTCGCGGGTTCGAATCCTGGCTCTAACTAATGATTTTTCGAAAGCTAGGTATGAAAAATATCGATGACTGAAAAGTTTGTACCTGGTATGGCAATAGGTTCGCCACCTATTCCATTTGGGACGTAAACATAATGGCGAGTCGAGGCCTTACAGCCAGAAAGGCGTGAGCCATTTATTTCTTAGAATTAAAGAAATGAGAACAACTTAGTGATTACTTATTCTAGTCTCGGTGGCCCAGTGGTCGAGCACACAGCTTCTGATCCAGAGGTCCGGGTTCGATTCCTGACACTGGCTCACACCAATAACTTTACGAAATTGTAAACATAACGGCGAGACGAGGCTTAACAGCCACTGCCCACACCTTCGGGTAACAAAAGGCGTGAAGTTATGTTATGTTATGTTTAGTGCTTACAGAATAATTATATTAGATTACGCCGCTTAACGGTAGTAGAGCCGTGCATCCCGCTCGACGGGCCGGCTCGACCGGTAAAAATACCGCGACCTCTCAGAAAATCGACGGAAATTAGCACAAGTCGTAGTTTCGTTCCGTGGGAGAGGTAGACTTTCCCCTCCATTTCCATCCCACTCCCTTAAAGTCCGGTAATGCACCTGTGACACTATCTATCTTACAGGGGCCTATAAGCAGCACTGGTTGCTTACCATCAGATGATCAGCTTACTCATTTTGCCCCTATTCCATAAAAATAATATATCTGCAATTTTTCATACTGCTCGCAAGTAAATGTACTTATTTTACTTTAAGAGTGGTAGAGCCAAACAGTTCGCTGCATGAATGGGCCGGCTCGACCGGTGAAATACCACCACCTCTCAGAAGATCGACGTAAAGTGGCTCATGCCGCGTTTCGTTCGGTAAGAGAGGTACCCGGAGGCCCATCCCCCTTCCCCATCCCTTCCTATCCTACTCCTTTAAAGGTTGGCAACGCACTGTAACACTATATGTGTTGCAGGTGTCCATGGGCGGCGTTGGTCACTTAACATCAGGTGACACGCCTGCCCGTTTGCCCTCCTATCCCATAAAAAAAAAAAAAAAAAAAAAAAAAAAAAAAAAAAAAAAATTTTGAATTATTATCTTTACCAATTTCTCGCAGTCCGTCTGATCAAGTCTGCATCAAGTCCACCTTATGTACCAAATATTGTACATAAAGATTTAATATATAAATGAATAAATTTGAGTTTAAAAAATATGATATTTAACAAATTAATAATAATATTACTTAACGACTGGAACAATCAAACCACAAACTTTGAAAGTCTTTGTTGTGTTGTGTTGTTGAGTCGTATCCTTAACCGCAACAATCTGATACAGACCATCAATAGAATGAATGAAAATGGTCCCCCTTTCCATTAATATTACTTCTGCCACTTAAGGCTTTTAACAACAATACCGGACCCACAAATTTGTTCAAGTTAAATGGATATTTGTCGTTTGTATGTACATTTAACTTTATTAACTCAATAATGCTACGTTACATTTTGTTATAAAACTTATATTTCTATAATTGCATAGTACTAAAATAAATTACATAGTATAAAACAAAATACAATCTCGGTAGTCAAGTGGTCGAGCACCGCGCTTCTAAATCAAAAGGTCATAACATAACTTCACGCCTTTGTTACCCGAAGGTCTAGGCAGCGGCTGTTAAACCTCGTCTCGCCGTTATGTTTACGTCCCAAATGGAATAGGTGGCGAACCTATTGCCATACCGGGCACAAAGTTTTCAGTCATCGATATTTATCACACTTAACTTCCGAAAACAATTTCGAAAAGTCATTGGTGTGATGAGCCAGAGTCAGGATTCGAACCCGTGAATTCTTTTCCAAAGTTATGTGTGATAAATATTAATGACTGAAAAATTTATCACACTTATCTTTGAAAAAGATGTGTGATAAATATTGATGACTGAAAAATTTGTGCCCGGTATGGCAATAGGTTCGCCGCCTATTCCATTCGGGAAACAAATATAATGGCGACTCGAGGCTTAACAGCCACTGTCTACACCATCGAGTAGAAAAAGGCGTGACGTTATGTTATGTTATAAAACAAAGTCGCTTTCCTCTCTCTGCCCCTTATAGGTTTTGATCTTTGAAACTACTCCACGGATTTTCATGTATAGTCCAAACTGGTGAACGCTGTAAAAAATAATACTTTTGATGCGGAATAATGTTAGCCGGGTCAGTTAGTTAAAAATAAATTATTCCACTAGAATTTGTTGCCAAAAATGTATTAAGTTTGTTCTGTTCTACTAAGAGAGCTTTTATGGTGTCCCTCAATAAATTTCATTGTTCCGAGGTACGCATAGCGGAGTGGCTGAATTGAATATTTATAGGAGCTACCATCTCGGCAGTACAGGTGTTTCGATATTGTTCCGGGAATATTGAATAAAGCGAAACTTATTTTACATCTAGAATTAGATGCGTGAACGGTAACTGCTGTTGAATGTATAATGTAATAGGGAACCTTTACTATAGGTGTTTTGACGTACGTACCTTTCTGAAATGGCGAGGAAATGAGTTAAGGTCTACTGCTACTGGTATACTTGTCCTAGAAATTTCTATTTTTCAACTCGAGACATGAAAATAATGCAAAATGAAGGGCAAACGATCAGGCGTGTCACCTGATGGTTAGTAACTATGGCAGCCCATGGAACATATGGACATAGTGTTACTGTTGCATTGCCGACCTTTAAGGAAGTGGGATAGTAAAGGATGAAGAAGGATATGGATAATCCGGATACGTCTGTCACAGTACTTGAGAGAGATATCCGCAGGCCCACCGCGTCACGAGCGACTTTACGTCGATTTTCTTAGAGGTCGTGGTATTTCACCAGTCGAGCCATGCAGTTTACTGCTTGGCTCTATCACTCGTATAATATAATATTAAACCATTAGTTTAAAAACCTTAATTTTATAGCAATTTAAAATGTGTAGGAAATAAAAAAATAGTTTATATACCTTACACGCGTAGAGAGCAGTGACCTAACAATAGGAAAAATAAATCTAAATTTATTTTTATTCTTTTGTACTCTCAGTCATCCCCTTAAAGAATTTACGAGCCCTGGAAAAAAAAATATGCGCAAATCGAAAACCTGTTTAGCCACTTGTGTGTGTACAGATACAGGACTCTTACAGCACTTTATTTTTACAAAAGACACAATAAGAAACATCTCTAGTAAAAACAGACTGTTACTACTTTATTTTCTACTGTAATATCCTGTGTTAGAAAATTAATTAAGGAAGGTAGTTTGTGGGGGCAAAGGGTTGGCATAACGGAATATGGACAGATCGCCTGCATCTGAGACCAGCTGACAATGATTTATTATATAGTTTGTTTAAAAAAAGTCTTACTACCATGAAAAATAGAAATAAGTACCTTGATTCTCGAAAATTAAATTGTCCTGAGATCGTCCCGTACTGTGGCAGATTTTTTATGAAGTCAAAGTCAAAATAACTTTATTTTTATAGGCCTTCACAGACACTTAAAAATAGTCAACAAGTACAGATAACATTATGATTTAAAATTAAATAAAAAAAACAAACACGAGCGCTTGTGGAAAGTGCCTCCGTGGAACAATAAAAGACACGGACGCAATCGCCACGAGAGGCCCGATTCCGAGTGTAGGGGCTATCATGAGAAGAATCGGGCAAAAAAACTCATGTAATCGGGCAAGAAACTCATGCTACATGCTACTCATGCAACTATGAGATAGGGGCGACCATAGATGCCTGTAACAAAGTGGTGTTACAGTTGGGTTGACTGTTAAGACGTATCGGCAGTAGGAGAGAAAGCAGGTGGACACGCGAATAGCTCTGTCATCGAAAGAAAAACGGCATCACACTAGTTAACGTCGATATTCAGACTCTGTCCTGAGACGTCACAGCTAAACTGGGTAACTGGGATATTTCATTATTTTAATATCTTAATTACATATGGTGCTACACTAGATACATACATACATAAGCCCACGCCTGTATCCTATAGAGTACTATAGACAGAGATTTTGGCTTTTCACATTCGCTTCGTATACTCTTTTAGTCAGACGGCTTTCATTCAATCTTGCAACATGACCAAACCATCTTAACATTCTTCTCTCATGGCGACAAAGGGGTCACGACATCATTTTTCAACTTGCATTTCTCCCTTATCGCTATTTTTCATTCGATTCGCACACACTTCTGAGAGAACGTATTTCCACTGCATTCACACTACTTTCATGCTTCGCCTGCCATACCCAACACTCACTCCCGTATGTCGGAGTTGGTACCAACACACCTTTGTAAATTGCCGGCGAAGACAGACCTTGACCTTGACGCTTGCCCGCCCAGGAAAGTCAGGCTTCCAGCGTGTGCTGGGTGGAGTTCCAGTCTAAGGCGCGATATTGGTATCTAGTCGTCTGTACTCGATCTATTCGGCTCAGATACTCACTGAAACACCCGTGCCTGCTGCGTATCTGAGTCAGCCTCTAGGTGACAGTGTCCCATTTTCAGAGCACCTTGTGGTCAGACAGGATGGCACCTACGGAGTGCTGACCAGCGCAGCTCTGAAGGATCAGCTTGTCGCGCCAGTCCCCCAGTGCCCAGTGCCTTGACACCTAGACACCTAGAACACATATAGTATTATAGATGCGTTGCCGGCCATTAAGGAAGTTCGATGGGACAGGGGGAATAGATAGAAATGCCCATCCGGCCTCCGGATACCACTCTCTTCGAAAATAACAGGGCATGAGCCACTTTACGTCGATATTCTGAGAGGCTGTGGTATTTCACTGATCGGGCCAGACCATTCCTGCAACGAACTGCGTGGCTCTACCATTGCTGTCTTAATACCAGTTATTCTATATAACTTCAAGGATTTCTAGGAGGAGAGAAAAGAATTTATTTCAAGGACTCTCTAATGCGTGATAACTTTTTTAACTTATTATAAGTTTCCGGCCTTTAACGTGGAATAGATTAGGGGTCGGAGGTGGAATAGGGAGGGAAGGAGAGACGGGGTCGAACCTTCAGATACGGATATCACCGAAAAAAATGATTCATCAGTCACTTTGCGTCAATATTCTGACAGGTGGTGGTATTTGACCGATCAAGCGGGCCCATTCATGCAGCAAACTGCGTAGCTCTACCACTTGTAATATAAAACTTCTTACAAACTTATCGAATCTTTTTTTTTTTTTTTTATGGGATAAGGGGCAAACGAGCTTGCGGGTCACCTGATGGAAAGCAATCACCGCCGCCCATGGCGTCTGCAATACCAGGGGCATCACATCAGCGTTGCCGCCCTTTCAGATGGGAATAGGCTCGTTTCTTGAAGGTTCCTAGGTCGTAGCGGTCCGGAAATACCGTCGCCGGCAACTGGTTCCATGAAGGAACAGTGCGTGGCAAGAAGTGCCTGTTAAAACGCACTGTTGTCGACCGCCAACCATTCAGCCAATGCGGGTGGTAGCGTTGGCGCGTCGAACGGTGGCGGAAATCAGCTGGCGGTATTAATCCGAACAATTCCTCAGAGCACTCCCCGTGGTATATGCGGTAGAGGATACATAGAGATGCCACCTCTCTCCGCAACGCCAGAGGATCAAGCCGATCAGTAAGAGCTTGGTTGTCGACAAGCCTAACCGCGCGTCGTTGGATGCGGTCAAATGGAGTAAGCTGGTACTGGGGTGCCCCCGCCCAAAGATGTGAACAGTATTCCACGTGAGGACGGACCTGCGCCTTGTAAAGTTGCAGGCGATGACCTGACGTGAAATACTGTCCCGCTCTATTGAGCACACCAAGCTTTTTGGAAGCCAATTTGGCCTTGCCCTCCAGATGACCGCGGAACTGGACGTCACTCGACAAGTCGACACCAAGAATTCCGATAGCGGCTGAGGCGGGTAAGGGAGTGCTCTCAAAACAGGGAGCTACGACAAAGGGTGTCTTTTTAGCGGTAAATGCGCAAACCTGTGTCTTCTTAGGGTTGAATTGGACTAAGTTTAGTCGGCCCCATTCCGAAACCTGACTAAGCAGAGTTTCGATTTCAGACACAAGTTTATTCCGGTGCTCGTCGACGTTTTCCCGAGAAATACGCGGGTGGCCGGTATATAAGGCATCCCCGGTACTGTCATCCGCATAACAATGAAGATTGCTGCTAAGCAGCATGTCATTGATATGCAGAAGAAACAGCGTAGGGGATAGCACACAGCCCTGGGGGACTCCAGCATTCACAGGTTTTAAGTCGGAGCATGACCCGTCGACAACAACTTTAATGCTCCGAGCCGTGAGAAAGCTGGAAACCCAATCGCATAATTTCTCGGGAAGCCCATAACATGGAAGCTTCGAAAGAAGTGCTTTGTGCCAAACCCGATCAAAGGCCTTCGCTACGTCCAAACTAACGGCCAGCGCCTCTCCTTTACTCTCAACCGCTTCCGCCCACCGATGGGTTAAGTACGCTAAAAGATCACCAGCTGAGCGACCTTGACGGAATCCGTACTGACGGTCACTTATCAACTGGTGCTCTTCTAGATACTTAAGGAGCTGGCGGTTGATGAGTGTTTCCATTATTTTGGAGAATAGGGAGGTGATGGCGATAGGTCTGTAGTTGGACGGATCTGAGCGGTCACCTTTTTTAGGGATCGGATGGACTAAAGCAACCTTCCATGATGCTGGCACAGCGCCGAGAGAGTAGGAGTACCGGAAAAGACGCGTTAGAACCGGTGCCAACTCTGGAGCACACGTCTTCAGCACAATTGCTGGGATTCCGTCAGGCCCACTCGACTTGT
This sequence comes from Euproctis similis, assembly GCA_905147225.2. Taxonomy (NCBI): domain Eukaryota; kingdom Metazoa; phylum Arthropoda; class Insecta; order Lepidoptera; family Erebidae; genus Euproctis; species Euproctis similis. Next base: position 2,917,874 of record LR990113.1, on the reverse strand, counting down.
GGACATCCAGGGATAGAAGTATGCGTCGCACAGTACTTTGCCGGAAACGAACCTCCGGCATGGCGTGACCGCAATGTGGAATAGTCGGTGCGATGTTACCCATATCGTCCAAAGTCGAGTTGGACGCAAAAAGAGTGCCAAGAAGGTCGGCTTTCTCTTTTGCGTCGTGGGCTAGTGACTGGTCCTCCCAGTGCAACGGTGGAAGAGACGGCTTACAAAAATTCCCAAGAACAGCCTTGGCGAGCGACCAGAACGCACGGGTTCCCGAGGGAAGGCGAACTAGTTTCTCGCCAATTTTGCCTATGTACTGAGACTTTGCTACGGCTATAACTCTTTTGAAGGACCTGGAGGCAAGGTTGTACTTCTTCTTAAGAGGGCCGGTGTCAGAGTCCTGGGACGCCACTGCTTTTGCCCAGGCTTGATAACACTCATGCTTAAAACGTAATGCCGTTTTGCATGAGCGATCAAACCAGGGCTGGGATCTGCCGCCGATTGGCACCACTGAGGATGGAACAAAGAGCTCCATTCCCTGCAGTACCACGTCAGCAACAGAGTCGGCAACGACGTCAGGATCATCCGGCGAGAAGCAAACTTGCCCCCATGGGTAAGATGCGAAGAAATTTCGCATCCCATCCCAGTCCGCTGACCTATAGTGCCACACACGGCGGCGACTCGCAATGTGCGGTCGAAGTGGGCACGTGAGTGGCACCGTACTCCTTATCAGACAGTGGTCCGAAGAACCCAAAGGGGCGTCTACAGAAACCACATATCTGTCCGGATGGGAGGTCAGCAGAAGATCCAACAGGGAAGGTATATGATTATCAACATCTGGGATTCGCGTGGGTGCGGTAACCAGTTGTGTTAGATCATATGCTAGAGCAAAGTCATGAACAGATCTACCCGCGTGGTCGGTGGTGCGAGATCCAAGCCAATCGACGTGGTGGGCATTGAAATCGCCCAGAATAACGATTTCCGCGGATGGGACCTGTTGAAGTACGGAATCTGCAGCCGTTTGAACGTGGTCCATGAGTCGGTCTGTTTCGGTATTACCGCTATGGGACCTATAAAGACATGCGTAGATGCGGGGGTGGTCGTCGCTATCAACACGCAGCCAGAGGGTCGATAGGTCCCTTCCTTCAAGGCTGCCGAGGCGTCGAGCACAGATATCCTCCCGGACAAACACACACACTCCGGCCCGCGGTACAAAGCTGTATTCCAGTTTGTATCCGGGGTATAGGAGATATGAGGTGTCTGCCGGAGAAGATATCTGTGTCTCTGTAAGGAATAGCAAGGCAGGCTTTGCCGTTTCCAGGTGGTGGTGAATGGCAAGCAGATTTGAGTGGATGCCCCTGATATTGCAAAAGTCCACGTTTAGCGTGGCAGGGGGAGTCGCAATGCCCTTACGTTTGCCCCGGACAGTTTTTAGTGACGAGCGAGATTTTGCCCTCCCCAGACTACGAGGGGCAGCTTGAGCGTCCACGCCTTGGTGAATACCAAACCGTGGACGCTCAAGGGGGGATTCTCCAGTGCTGTGGCAGCTGGTACCCCCCTGGGGTAAATGATCTTTTAATGTCGCTGCCATTAAGGGGAGGGTGAAGGGGATGGGCCTCCGGATACCTCTCTCACCGAACGAAACGCGGCACAAGCCACTTCACGTCGAAATTCTGAGAGGCCGTGGTATTTCACCGGTCGAGCCGGCCCATTCATGCAGCGAACTGCTTGGCTCTACCACTGTTATAGTTGTACCTATACTGAAATTTAGCAACAACAGAGAACTTTAATTTGTTTAAATAATCTCAGCTAATCTCAGCAACTACTTATCAGATTGGAATATTTTTTATGCTTTATATAGCCTGTTTATCAAAAACGGTCTAGGCTATGTTATCCTGTATGAAGTTGTGTGTATGTACTCCGCCATCTACTGAAGCTTTTTTAAGTGACACCGAACCGTTCAGGATCGTGCTTTATCTGTCCACAGCCTCCATAATAACAAGAGTAGGTAAAATAATTGAAGTGGCTTTAGGTAGTTGATACAATCTCTTAACTCATGATGCGTAAGCAAAAATTTTGCTTATTTGCTTGAGTATTAAAAAAATAATTAATTAAGGACAATAATAATAATAATAGCCACTTGTATATTTACAAAAAATCGCTCAGAATATTCAGCTTAGAAATCATATTTCTCAGACTAATTCGAAAAACGTTTCGAGTAAAAATGAAGCATAGACATGTTTAATACCATAGATTTAGCATCGACTGCAGTAGATGGCACAATTTATCAGTAAAAATGTACTACTAATCATCAATGACAGCGCGACCGCGAGTAAGCGATTCTCAGGATGTTTATAATTTAACACATGAACATTAATTATGTAAAAGTTGACATTTGGAAGCACTTTTTACGCACACATTGATAAGTCACTCACACATCAACAACCCATTTTTGGTCTCGTTGTTTGGGTGACTATTGCTGATTCATTATTCTTATATCTATGAATATCTATGGTTAGTATCATGCAGCATTATCTTAACTAAAATAAGTAAGTATTTCTTCGTGATATTCTAAAACCGTGGATAACACAATATTAAATATTAGTCTGGAGTAGTAAACGAAATTCTAAACTCTACCATATTACTAGCCATCTTAATAATATTTAGTATGGATACTATTGGATACAACAACACACCAGCTTAGTTAGTGGCAACTGTAACAGGCTTCTGAGACAAAACTTATCATCCGCACTCTTCCCAACAAAAAACTACATTTTTAATTTCATTGACGAACTTTTTACATAACTCTTAAAAAAAATCCGGCCTCTTCGTCCCATCTTTTTTATGTTAATTACATTCGCCTGTAATAATAACATTGTTTACTTCCATCGCGCGGTGTGAATTCAAAATGGACTGCAAATCTTTAACAGCGAAGCATTGTGCATTTGAACCATTTTGATAACATCTTTAGTTTCACTATACATTGCTGGCCTTATTCGCTTGTGAAAATGTCTTTGTAAAACAAAAGGAGGAATAGACTGTGTGCTGTTACGAAGGTGTAAGTCTAAGAGGTGTTTATGGGTAGTATAGCGCTGCTTGCAATATAGCATTAGGTACATTTGCTGGTTATTTTGTATTCAAGTCAAGGAATGCTCTAGGCTTTGGTAGTGACAGTGCATACTATTACAAAGTTTCTTCAGCAGCTGGTTGGTTGTTGCTTTTTATTATGCTTGTAAGTTATACGTTCTTTTTATTTTATAAAAATGAAATTAAGAAAATCGCGATCAATATCAATTATTATATCAACGAAACACTGCATGTAGACGTGGTAAGTTCAATAAAAAAATATAACAATTTTAATACATAAATAGAGAGAAATATCTTGAAATTTTAATTAATAGCAATAAAATCTTTCGTATAGTTTTTATATTTACAATGAATTTTGTATTTCATTACGTAAATAAACAAATATTATAACAAGCTTGATTTTCTGTCATTCTGGTTGTTTTTCTGTATATACAAAAGAAAAGCATATTATATGTATTATCATCCGCGATGTAATTTCCATAACACAAGCATTTAGTTGGTTAGATTGGAACTAGAGGGCGCAAGATATTGCATTATATACTAGTTGTCGCCTGCGACGGCGTCTGCGTAGAAGTCATAAAGCAGCAAAAATACTATGTCTGTGCCATTATAAGGGCTCATTGCTCACCCCCGATTAGTGATAGCGTGATGATATTTAGCCGACCCGATTTTTAATGTGTTGACCCGACCTCTTGGCAATATTCATGTAAAATTGGATAAAAATGCATTTTTTAAATGGGATATGAGGGCAAACGAGCAGGCGTGTCATATAATGTTATGTGACCAGCGCTGCCTATGGACACCTGCAACATATACAGTGTTACGGTTGCGTTACCGACCTTTAAGAGAGTAGGATACAGTACTTTTAGAGTTTATCCATATCAAACATACAGACAAAAACACTATAAAAAAAAAACATATTTTTAGGTTCGGTATAAATTATTGATCATATCCCAAGTATTCTAAAAAGATAATATCCAATGTACAGTGTTAACTGTCTTCGGAAGTTAAGTGTGATAAATATCGATGACTGAAAACTTTGTGCCCTGTATGGCAGTAGGTTCGCCACCTATTCCATTTGGGACGTATACATAACGGCGAGACGAGGCTTAATAGCCGCTGCCTACACCTTCGGGTAACAAAAGGCGTGAACTTATGTTATGTTATGTTACAGTGTTGACCCTCTTACGATTTTATTATATGTATAGATTAATGCATTTGAAAGTTATAGTAGATACAAACGCTCCTTTATATGTAACAGTCGAGTAGAAGTGAGCGTGTTTTAAATATCGTAGCTAATGTCGTAGACTACTGCGTAGCGTACTAAATGCTACGAAGTACCACTACGCACAATATTATTGCGATGTGAAATAAAACATACATTAATTTCCTCCATTCAATACATATTTTATATATATAATATAAAATATGTATTGAATGGATGTTAAAAATGGTAATATTACCATTTTTATGGTATAGAGGGGGGGATAAACGAGCGGGCCTGTTACCTGATGGTGAGCAACAAACACCGCACAACACATATAACTTTTTTTACATTTTTTTAGTTACGACTACCGCCGCCCGTTGACAACTACAACACGTATAGTGTTACAGTTGAGTAGCCGGCCTCTAATGGAGTGGGATTTAATGGGAGAGGAAAGCCTATTTCTCTGTCATCTAACGAAAAGCAACATGTGCCACTTGACGTCGATATTCTGCGAGGTCGTGGTATTTCACGGGTCGAGCGGGTCCATTCATGCAGCGAACTGCGTCTATTACTGCTGTCTTGAGTACAAGTTTGATGTACATACTTTATTTAATCTCAAACTTTAAATAATACGGCAGGAAGCGAAGCCTGAGCGTAGGGACACAGTTGCCACTAAATACTGATGAATAGTAGCAGCCTCACGTAACAAAGTATACTCCTTGGAGGACATTTACAAATTGCAGCATCAGATCACCAACTGGTACACAATATTTTAGTATTCTTGACGACTATATTATTAGGTATTTAATAAAAAAAAAGAGAAATATAATTTTATGGATAACATGAATCAAAAACAAGATTCTAATGAGGTTGTCAGTGTTAAGTAAGGCAGGGTATGCTTCATGATAAAAGAATAGATGATGCAAGATTGACGAAGAGCGAAAAAGCGGATGGATATAGAAGTCGAGGACGGCCACGACACATTATCCATGATCAAATTGGACGAGTCTTAAAAATCGACTAGCGCGAACAACAAGTGTTTTGACAGTGAAATAAAGAAGTGAGGCGTGGAAGAGTCGTGCCTTATGGCGGTCTGTTCCCTGTACATCGCTGCAAGAGACTTGGTTTGAAGTTATGTATGTATGTACGTCACTACATAGAACAAAACAAAGTTGCCATCCGATGTCTGTCCCGTTATATGCTTAGATCTTTGAAACTACGCTACGGATTTTGATGCGGTTTTTTTATAGATAGAGGGATTATATTAATGGGGTTGTTATTATGTATAATGGATGTCTAATATAGTAAAGAAAACGTGATAATTATCGCTAATTACCAATTTAATGTTTGCCGCAACAATGTTTGCCGGGTCAGCTAGTAAATATAAATTTTCCTCAGCCTCAGCTTTTTTTCTTTCAGCTTTTTTCCCTCAGCTTCGGTAGAAGAGTGTTCAGCAAATAGGCTACTGAGACTGTTCATATACATTTACTAAATTATATATTTTTTTATTTATTATACATCTCGTATGTCCCGTTTTATATCATTGGAAAATAATTAATATATTTATTTCTAAGACTTTCGCGAATCTCACTCATCGATTAAAACAGAGTTCGAAACGTCGGGAAATAAATATTAAGAAATAAACGCGATATAATCCTAAAAGTTGTTTTAATCTATAAATAATTAATATTTAATGATATGTCAAAATCATAGTATATGGCGTTTAATGAATAATTATTTGTCCTTGAAATTCTGAGGCTTCAATAGGCCTTTGATTTTCACACCTTTGTGTCAAATCTTGTGATGGCTTAGAATCATCACAAGATTTGACACAAAGGTGCGAATGATTAGTATAGAACATAATTGGAATATTTATGTAGGTACTAATATTATTTGTCCTTTTATATTAAATAATTTTGTAATAAGTAGGTATGTGAATGAATGAGAAATATACGTCGAATGAATGTCCTAATTAACAAAGGTAGAGCCAAAGCATTTCGCTGCATGAATGTGCCGGCTCGACCGGTGAAATACCACGTCCTCTTAGAAGATCGAAGTAAAGTGGCTCGTGCCGCGTTTGGTTCGGTGAGAGAGATGCCCGGAGGCCAATCGCCCTTTCCATCCCTTCCAATCCTATTCCCTTAAAGGTTGGCAACGCAACTGTAACACCATATGTGTTGTAGGTGTCCATGGGCGGCGCTGGTCACTTACCATCAAGTGACAAGACAGCTCGTTCGTCCTCCAATCCCATAAAAAAAATTGGATCAGCGAGTGAACAAATACCATCAGATGTTAATCCATCTAACACTTGACCATGTCATAAATTATTAATTGTGATTTTACTTTAAAAGAAATCGCTTCGAACAGATGAACTCTTTAATCTCTAAGAAAATAAATTAATCTTAATAACAGCAATCTAATTGAGCATAAATCACCTAAGCTTTTCTTCTGCTTCCTGCCTTTGTTCCCATTTTGTGAGGTCAGGAGAACAAGTGTCTTTTTTCACACTACGATTCGATTCTTCCACGTTCAATCCTCTTCTTCACAAACTCTTAGCTCTTAAGCCACCCAGCCACCTAATAACCACCTCCATAACAAAAACATCTGCCAGGTGGGGATAACAGACCCTCCACTTTTACACAGCATCTAATAAGTCGAGCCTCATGGTGCATTGATCACGCTACGGATTGCAGAATCGAGGTTGGCGGGTTCGATTCCCACCCGCGTACAAATATTTGTGACAAGCATGAATGTTTGTATTGCGTCTGGGTGTTTTTCGATGTATTATAAGTATGTATTTACAAAAGAAAAGTATATATGTATTATTATCCGTTATCTAGTATCCATAGCACAAGCATTTAGTTGCTTAGTTTGGAACTAGAGGGCGCTGTGTGACTTTTTCCAATGTATATTATTATAATAATATTAAGCCACTAAACAAACTGAATGCTCGTCAATTTACTAGAATATAATCAACTAATGATTATCTGTAAAGCTATATATTATATACGATATAAACAATGTGCCGGGATCATTACTCATTGAGGAGTGATCGTTTATCACTGACCACAGATCATTGAGTTTCGAAGACGCATGACCCTTGATAGATGCATGAATTTGTATTGAATATCTGGCAACTGTAACCACATAGGTGATTGGGCGTTTTTTAGTAGTAATATATGAACGTATGAATCATTACATAGTATAACATTAAATCGCTTTCCACTGTCTATCCCCTTATATGCTTAGATCTTTAAAACAGATTATGATGTGGTTTCAACTGGGTGGTTTGTAGCTATGTACTCGTATAATCCACGCATAGTATAGTAGAGGAACGGTGAATATTTGACGAGGTTCGGAGCTTTAATAGCAAACTCTGGCTGAACCTTAAGCGGTAAATAAAATAATATACTATTACTACTTTAAGTAGGTCTATAAAAAAGTTCACAATGGTATGTCTATCTCTTAAGATTAATCCACAATGAGCATTTTAACTTCTATAAAGATTAATTTATTACTTCTGAGGCGAAACTCAGTTTGCCGGTGTTTGTATGAAAGTATTACTTCTGTGTAAAGTCAGTATTTTGTAAAAGTCCAAGAACCTGAGAACGTCTAGCCGTCTAGAGAAGTCAAGCGAACCTACTAAGCTGTCCGGATGACAAAAATGATAAATGAATTTCATCGAATATGTATAGAAAAAGTATTTTTTATTTATTATGGACCTAATAATAATTTAAACTGTTACCTCTTATTCTAATATATATAGTTAAACATCTTGCGAAAATGTCTGACTATTTTCTGCATACATAAATATGTAACTTCGCGCCAAATCCTTTGCGGGGTGAGCAGAGAGAACGGAGCGCCACAAGGCACGATTCATAACTCTTTTCGTGCACGCGCATCGAATTTTGAGGCTCGTAACATCACCGTCCTCCAAAACACTTTCTATTTGGTTATGGAGTGTGTGTCTTGGCCGTCCGCGACTCCGACATCCATCCGCTTTTGCATTGTAGGTATATCTGCTTAGTCAATCTTACATCGTCCATTATTTCTACATGTCCGAACCATCGGAGCATGCCCTTTTACACCGATACTCTCTTTCAGTTCGACTTCTTTCCTCACAAACTTGTTTTCGACGCGGTCAGCGAGGATCACTCCGCAGATTTTGCGCAGTGCCCATTTCGACCGCATTTATCTTACTTTCGTACACACTCTGCCATACCCAGCTCTCGCTTCCATAATGTTAGCGTTGGGATTAGTATTGCATTGTGGATTGCTATCTGCAATTGTAGTATTTCTAACAATATCCATAAAAATACAGCATTTTAATTTTTTATATGTAAATTGTCTATATAACAGATTACCACATTTTGATTAAGCTTTTCCTGGATGTTTTTTAATCAACTTTTATACAATAAAATCTAAAACACGTAAGGAACTTAAGGCAATAATTTGGTCTTAAATACAGAAAAAATACTGGATCCCGCTTTAGATAGCCTTTTTTATATAGCGAGGCTAATTTGGGCCTTATAAAATCGTGCATTTGAATTTTAACTCTGGGCGAAACTTTATTCGTTCTGATTTATTGCAAACACCTAACATGTTTATAATAAAATGGTGCAACTGAAAAATAAATCTATAGCACAATAGCGACATCTATATTTATCGAGTTGTCTAAATAAATGTAAACAAATTTATTAGATATCCCCGAAGCATTAATGTTCCAATTCCTAGCAAGGCGTCGCTTTGGCGCGTATTCCAATCTGGGGCGCACTTAAGCCGTCAAATAAGATGAAACCAAGTGTAACATTGGATGTGACGTGCCCCCAAAACACAACGCTTGCTGTCGAGCACACTTCATTTGTTAAAATTCCGTTCCACTCCGTTGAACGATTTAATGGAGATCAGTGAGTATGACGTATTTTAAATGTAAACATTAAACAAAATCTTTTGCGTTGTGGGTACGTGTATCTATATTCGATGAAATGAAACACAAAAAGTCGCTTTGAACTTTATTAGATGTACGGTTTTTTGTAACCAGAGGAAATCTTTTGCACAGCACCAAATTAGGTAGAGGGTGCGATGGGATATGTAGGTCCAGGACCTGCACTAGACAGCATAGCAACCCAAACCACCTCGGTTCTTCTGCCGTCCACATGCGACGAGGTCGTGTAAAGTATTTACACGTACCTCTTCAGGGTATAGCATTAGTACCTACAGCATTTCTCAAAGGCTCGGCTTCGGCGAACACTTCGGTGAATACAGAGTAATTCGCTTCGGCTTCGGCCAGAATTTCACTTTCGGTCGGACACCAGAAATCATCATTCCTGTCCTTATTCCACTTTAAGTGGCCGTTGTCAAAGATCTCTGCCTGACATCAAAACTTTATGGGAATGTTTTCGTGTATAGTTTCTCCCTCACCAGAGATTGGCACAACACAAAAAAACGAGTACGAAATGAGGTAATAAAAAATTAAAAGATGTTGTGTCGTGGGACACCAGGTAGGAACAAAGTTCCTCGGCTAATGTAGAATCGACACAATCCCAAAAAAAAAGTAAGAAAGAAAGGTATTACACTACTCGCTTGTGGTCGCGCAGCAAAATCCCTATCTCCTCTAGCCTGCCATAAAGAACTTCGTTCCAAAAATAAATTACTTTGACATAATCTATACTTATAATAGGTTGGGGAAAAAGTATTTTCGTATTTTTGTATGAAAAGTCAAGACATTTTTTTCAAAGTTTATTTACATTTATTTACAATATATATATGTACCGTTTTGTTGAAGAACTTTCTGCCATTTTGTGGGCAGAGACATTATCCCGTTACTGTAGAAACTTTGGGACTTCTGATCAAAAAAACGGGACAAATAGTTTTGGCAGTCCTCTCTTGAGGTCAACCTTACAGAACCTAAAGAATTCTGAAGAGACCGAAACAGGTGAAAATCTGAAGGCGCAAGGTCAGGGCTATATGGTGGATGCACTAGGACCTCCCAGTCGAACTCTCTTAATTTTTGCTGAGTGGCTAAAGATGTGTGTGGTCTAGCGTTATCGTGATGAAAGACCACACCCTTCCTGTTGATCAATTCCGGCCGTTTTCTCTCGACTGCTTCCTTTAATCTCATCAGTTGCTGGCAGTAAAGATCAGAATCGATGGTTTTGCCGGACGGTAAAAGCTCATAATGAACAATGCCCTTCCAATCCCACCATACACACAGCATCACCTTATTTCGTGTTAGGCCAGGTTTGGCCACAGTCTGTGAAGCCTGGCCAACTTTCGACCACGACCTTTTTCGCACGTTGTTGTCGTACGTGATCCACTTTTCATCGCCAGTTATCAATCTCTTCAAAAACGGCTCGGTTTCATTACGTCTCAATAATGAATCGCAAATGAGTACACGGTTCATTAAGTTTCTTTGAGTGAGCTCGTGTGGCACCCAAATATCGAGCTTTTTTGTATAACCAGCTTTCTTCAAATGGGTCAAAACTGTTTTGTGGTCAATTCCCAGTTCTTCAGCTACATCGTAACTACTAATATGCCGATCTTGCTCCACTCTTTCAAAAATGGCGTCCATTTTATTCGTAACAGGGCGACCAGAGCGAGGTGCATCTTTAACATCAAAATTTCCGGACTGAAAACGTTTGAACCAAATTTGTGCTACTCTTACTGACACTGCATCAGGTCCATAAACATCACAAATTTTTTTCACTGCTTGAGTTGCATTTTTGCCTTTTTTATAATAAAATTTTAAAATGTATCGAATTTCTTCATTAGATTCACTCATTTTTACGGAGAGAAAAACAAATGAAAAATAGCGGGAAACAACTTTTTTTTATTTTTTTCTTTTCTTTATAATGTAACCTTTTTAATGTTACCAAAACCAGCCAGACACAAATAGTCAAAGAAATTTTATAATAAGTTTATACCTACGTTATGCGAAAAGACTTTTTCCCCGACCTAATATTATAAAGCGGAAGAGTTTGTTTGTTTGTTTGTTTGTTTGAGCGCGCTAATCTCAGAAACCACCAGTCCGATTTTAAAAATTCTTTCAGCGGTATATAGTCCATTTATCGAGGAAGGCTTTAGGCTATATTATATTTTCAAATTAATTAGGGATCCTTACTATAAGTCAAATAATGTAACCCAAGGTGTAAGAAAATGACTCGAAAATAATTCTTACATCGTGAACGCTGCGAAAACTATTGATTCTAGAACAAAACAATGTACTACACTTTTACAGAACATAAATGTGTCTATAAAAAAGTCCGCCACGCCATATGTCTAACTATTGTAGTTATCTCACAATAATTGTTTTTTAAATTTTTTAAAATAATTAAATCGATGTCGTTATAAAAATGCTTTATTTTGTACTTTATATTAATTCTCCTTAAAATAAATTACTTCAATAAAAAGATAGATTCAATAACTTTCTAGAACTTTTTGAATAATTTAATTCGGACATTTAATTCAAAAGTTATCGCAAAATACAAAATGTAAGTATTCATTTCATAGGGAAATATTTAGTTACACTACGGATGATGTATCCGACTCGCACAGCTTGGACCGCGACAGCTAGCAGGTACTTAGATTTTTTTACGTTTGTTTCTTGCTAAAAGGTATCGATGGTCCAGTTGTCGAGAACCCCACTTCTGAATAAAGTAGTCGCGGGTTCGAATTCTGGCTCACACCAATGACTTTTTGAAATTGTTTTCGGAAGTTATGTGTATTTAGATACCGATAACTATATTTCTAAAACTTACTAGCTTTTACCCGCGGCTTCGCTCGCATTAAATCCATTAAATAGGGATCAAAGATCATTACTATAGAAGTTAATCGATATGATAACTCTGTTTTATTGCTTAGCTGGAATTATTAATTTTTAAAATTACTACATACAATGACGTTTAAAAAACTAACAACATTTTTTTAAGATAAAATATATTTCTCTGTAACAAAAATAAATAATTTTGGACTGTAATAATTTTATAAGAGTATGTAGGATACTGTTGTAGACTATTTTATAAGTTTTTCCTTCGGGTTCAAATACAGTCGACTCTTGTTAATTCAAACCTGCGATAATTCAAACCTCTCGATAATTCAAAGATATCACGAGTTCCCTACAAAATCTCTTTATATTTCGAACTAAATCAATACATTTTTAAACTCTTGGTAATTCGTACGAAAATATCATTGCTATATAACAAAACGACGCGTTAATTCGAACTTATCGGCGTCCAACACTCGACAATTCAAAGTTGCAGAGAGAAAGATTGTAAGTATGTACATACATTTTGCGACAAGATCAAACTTGTTTGTTATTTGAGCCTTTGTTTAGGCTATGATTACAGTGTTTGACTAATGGTACTGTTACACATGCTTTTTATTAGTACGAAAGCATGCCATTACCAAGCAAGTGCTTAATAGTAGCATGTGTGTTGATACATTGCTAATAATGAGCATGTTAATGTGAAAATCGACAGCCATGCTAATATCGACCATGTATATGCTAATTCAAGAAGTAGTGGGTTCAAAACCTGACACTGGCACATACCAATGACTTTTCGAAATTCTTTTCGGAAGTTATGGTATTTTCGGAAGGTAAACCAGTATTACAGAGTTTTTTCAAAATAATAATTAATTAACATTATGAATACGTAAGTGTATGTACACGAATGTACCTACCTCTAAAGTTCTGTCATTGTTATAGAATAGCAGTTAATAAATAAGAATTGATCAACACTTAATAATTCGAAGTTTTCTTTAATTTCTCTCACAAATTTCGAACTATTTAATATTTCGAACACTCGATAATTCGTAATATTTTAAGAGTCCCTCGAGTTTCGAATTAACGAGAGTCGACTGTATATGTAAATTACCTCAAAGAATATGTGTACAAAGTTTCATGATGATCGATTGAGTAGTTATCGCGTGAAAGCATAACACACAAACAAACTTACATTCACATTTATATATTACTAGCTGACCCGGAAAACGTTGTCTTGCCAAAAAATAAAATTTAAAAAATAGGGGTTGATCGTAGTGTTGAAAATTCTCAGACTTACCCGATATGCATACAAAATTTCATGAGAATCGGTCAAGCCGTTTCGAAGGAGTATGGGAACGAAAATTGTGACACGAGAATTTTATATATTAGAAGTAGGATAGGATAAGAATTAGGTTACATTTTTATTGTATAAGGCGCAAACGAGCAGGCTTATGATAGTTACAAACGCCGCCCATGGCCACCTCACCACATGCAGTGTTACTGTTGCGTTGCCGGCCCTTACAATGGGATATGACTGGGGTCGGGAGTGGGTTTCGGAAGGGGAGGGGGAAAGGGATTGGGCCTCCGAATACCTATCTCAGCGAGTGAAACGCGGCTAAGGCCACTTTTCAGCGATAATCTGAGAGGTCGTGGTATTCCACGGGTCGAGCCGGCCCATTCATGCAGCGAACTGCGTGACTTTACCACTGACAAGGTGTGACTGATGTGACTGATTTTTAATACATTCTAGATTTATGTAAAGTTTTAAAATATAGTAAATTTATTTCGATAAGCTTAATCGCAAAACCAACATCATTTGACTTATAAAAAAAAACACTCACTGTGACTTAGCTACCCCGGTTTGAACATATTATTATGGTGTCCCGTTTTTTTCGTTGAAGTCAACAATAGTGACCAAATAAAAAAAAGTTGTTTAAGTAGTATTAAAAAAAAGTTAAGGTTGACAAAAAACTTGGGACAAGTTCATTGCTATATTCATTGTTCATAAGTGGCATTGCTAATAAAGCTTTCTTTGAAGTTGTAAATATTATCTATGTGTGAGTGAGTGAGGCGTGTAATAATCGTGCCTTATGGCACTTTATTCTCTCTGCCTACCCCGTAAGGAATTTGGCGAGAATTTATGTATGTATGTATCAGGAACTACTGGTTTGGATTGAAAAAAATATTAGTTTTAGAGAGTTCATTTATTGAGGTAAGTTTAAGTTATTAATAAGAGTGGGACAATAAATTTTAGTTATAAATGTATATAATACGGCGGTGCATAGTTCGTACAGTCTGCTAAATTATGATGATTTCCGAGTCTAATAAGACATGTAAATTACATTTTTATAATATATTTTTAGATTATTTGTTTACCTATACGTGTGGCGTTATTTCCCGTTAATTATATTTATGTAATATGCAACGCGAAACCCTAAAAGTTGTATTTTTTTATGGGATAGGAGGGCAAACGAGCAGGCGTGTCACCTGATGGTAAGCAATCAACGCCGCCCATGGACACCAGCAACACATATAATGTTACTGTTCCGTTGCCCACCTTTAAGGGATAGGGGAAAGGAAAGGATGGGGAAAGGGGGGTGGGCCTCCGGGTACCTCTCTCACCGAACGAAACGCGGCATGAGCCACTTTACGTCGATTTTCTGAGAGGTCGTGGTATTTCACCGGTCGAGCCGGCCCCATACATGCACCGAACTGCTTGGTTCTACCACTGTCTATTTAAGAGTACCTACGTCCCTCGTCCCGACGAAGCGCAAGATATACTCACGCACCTCGACTTGGCGTATTTTGCTAAAATATAAAGACTTTACGGTCTTCATCATACCACATAGAGTTGCCAATCTATTAAGATTTTTAATATCGTGATCTCTTTTAAAATGTAGTGAATTTATTTTGATAAGAGTAATACCAAGGTGCCAAATCGACACCATTTAAATTATAAAAAACACATGCTGGTTAAGACATGTGGTGACCCGGTCTTTTTTTGTAGAAAAACAATGACCAAATAAAAAAAAGGTTTAAGTAGTATTAAAAAAAAAACTAAAAGTTGACAAAAAGCTTCGGACTAAGTCCCTGACATTCTATTATTATTACTTATAAAGTGTTGATTGAAATTGATAATATTATCACCATAATATATCTTGGTTGTTAGTCGCTAATATCAACAGCTAAGCAAGTGAGGTGTGTAATAATCGTACCTTATGGCCCTTTGTTCTCTCTACCTACCCCGCAAGGGATCTGGCCTGAACTTATATATGTATGTATCAAGAACTTGATATTAAAGAAATAAATATTAGTGTTAGATAGTCCATTTATGAGGAAAGCTTTGGTGTATTAATATGATTGCGGCAATAATCTTTTTAGTGGAAAATGTATAAAATATGGCGGTACGAAGTTCCCGCGGTCTGCTAGTTATTAATATGAGGTTTCGAGGCCCTCTGAAAAGTCTTCTCCTTTCATATCGTTTCACTTCATGAGACTAGCGCGTCCCCAGAGGAAATCATAATGACTCCTCGACACTTTGCGTTATAAAACATGTAACATGTGCTGAGAGGCTTGATCAAACAAAACAATGAACTATTCTAACTATAGAAATAAGAAAAGACAAAATAATACAGAAAAGGCAGTATGACTTTTTAGCTTTAGCCTGTCCAAATTGGGCGAATAAGAATGTTGGCATTGTCGGTCAACGCGTAGAAAAGTAAAGGTTTTGTTTGGATAAATAAAAATAAGCTGAAACCTAAACTACAGGAATGTCTCGTGACCATAGAAAAGGATACTATCACCGAGATTGGGATAGGGATAGGATCCCTCGTGAACGTATTCGTGGTCGTTCCCATGAACGATCAGAATACAGAGTGCGTCCTTCAATACGAAAACGGAGTCGTTCACCCCCAATTCGTCGAGAAGACTGCAAACGGAGCCGGTCTCCTCGGAAAAGTGATAAGGATGCTTTAGACGAGAATATTTTGAACGAAATTTCAAAACTTCCAGAACCTAGCGAGCTATGGGATAACCAATTCCAAGATGGTGGATTCGGTGCTCCGCCACCGCCGACGTTTTCACAGCACGCCCCAGATGTGTGTATATTTTTTTAGTGTTATTTATGAAAAATAATTTTATTACTCTTGTATTATGAAAGGTATTATTATTAACACTAACATGATTTTATTTGGTTTGAAGGGCATGCCAAATCCAAGTTATTCTGCTAATTATCAGCCATCATACTCTGGTATATATGATGACTTCCCATCAGTGGGGCCTCCTCAAGTACCTCACCCTCCTGATATTTCAAGTTGGAATCAAATGTCTCTGCCACCACCACCTACCAGCCAGCCACTTGCTCCTCCGGCACCACTTCTTAACAATGTTGAAGATCAAATTAAGAAAGAAGGTATGGTGTGTTAATCATTCTTAAATAAATAAATTTATATTTTGTTAGGGTTGTCTTTTAAAAAATATAAAAATAATTGTCATGAAAATATGAAGAAAGAAAACTATTTTTTTAGTACAAGACACAATCAAATTTGAAAAATAATCTGGTAAGTACTTAATCAATATAACAAACACCTCAACAGTATTATATTGTGATTGTCATCGGACATTGACATAAAATAAGTAATACATTTGTTTATATATGTATAATCTAAACCATGGGCTTACAAATCAGAATCTCAACGACTAAGCTAAATAAACAGACTGCATATATGTATAGAATAATATTTAAGATAATAGTTATATTTAATATTTTTGTTTAATAATGTTACCATAATATTAACCATGTTAAACTTGCTTTAGTTACAACCAGATATGTTATCTCCAATAACTTATATTTGATTAATATCTCCTTATTTTTTCAGGATTTGTTAGATATCTACACTAAAGTTTTCAAAGTTTATGCTATACTATCCAACACATTTGTAAAGTACTTGAGAAAAGCTGAAGAACCAGCATGCTATAAACTGATATAATTTACCTATTCTGGCTAATTGCAATGAAAAGTCACTCCCTGCTTTATATAGGATAAAAGGTGTTCCTAAGAGATAGTGAAGAGCTTATTTTAATTCTTATTCTTAGGCTAAGAAAAGGAAGTTAATATTTTGCTGTTATAGTGTTTAGTACTAGATTGTGTAATGTTTATTCGTAATTTTTATTGGATGAACAAATATTAATTGATAAAGGATAGATTATGAATCAATACAATATTTTACAGCTGCTATCGAGTCTGAAATGCGTCATCAAAAAGCTGCATTGTCCAAACAAAGGGAGGACTATGTGAAAAAAGCTAATATACTGAAGAAAGAACTGGACACACTGAAAGATCAACGTAATGAACTCCGTGGTGATGTGAAACGCTCCCCGAGTCCGGACACCAAGAGGTTTTTAAAGGAAAATACAAAGTTACAGGTTTGACTTACACAAATATGTTTTACAATTATTGTTTTTTTTTTGTATATTTATTTGCCTAACCCGCAAGGGACTTTGAGTGAAACTATGTATGATAATATTAATTTCTGGCTTACATGTTGAATTGCTAAATATTGAATACCTGTAATTGTGCACTTTTATAGTTGGAGATACAGAACAAGCTGAAGACTATATACAATGTTGTGGACATGTTGAATGGCATCATAGGTGAAGATGCGCCTGATCTTCGTGACTCTGATGATTCCACAGAACGCACTTCTAAACGTAAATCTAGGTGTGTGAATTGTTTTTTTTTATTTAATTTTGATACATTAAGTTATATGTATAGTCTGGAAGTTAATTTCTTTTGACATATCCCTAAATTAATATTCAATATAGTTATCACACAATAATGTTCTCCATGTAATAGGCAGAGTAAACTGTTCAGTCCATTACACACATCTCCCATTTCTTTGATAATTAGTACTCTTCACATCTATATTTATCATTCAATAGGACCTATGATAAAATCTTTTAGTAGTGTCAGTAAGAGGTTACTGTTTTATTAATTAATCCAACTTCAGCGTCACTTTATCTTATTTTTGTTGGATTATTCTTTTCCTTCTATGTAAATGCTTTTTCTTCCATAGCATGGTGTTTACGTTGTCTTAGCACCAAAACTGTTTTACATTTTATTTAGAACTTTTTATGTAAAATATTTTCATAATATTAATATACCCCTACCTCAATTATGTTTCATGTTCTCTCTGTTAACCTTCAGCTCCGTTTTTAATTATTTAGTAATATATATATGTTGAATGAAGAAATTAACTTTCATATATTTTTTTATAAGAAATAGTGTGTCACATATTAAAATGAGATGAAATAATATTATTAATTAAATTGTAAATAAAACATTATCCAAAAAAGCAGGATTGCATAGCTTAATTGCGTTGAGAAGAGCTATTGTCGCTTTGATAGTTTTTTGTGACCTGGCAGCATTGAAGACTTCACTAATCGTGACATGGACAGAATATCTACCTCTTCTATGCATCTTCTGAAATCACAACGTGTCAAGGACCTGGAAAACTTTTAACTGTGCTATCCATATTTTGCATTGTAAGCTTTCCTATCAAATTGCTTTAATGAATTATTATACTTATATTTTTTATAATGATTTTATTGTTTAGCTGTTTAACTATTAGTAATATTATTTAAAGGATTACAGAAGGAAACCAGAACAAATCAAACGCTTTCGCTGTTATTAAATATTCCAAAAACATCATTCTAATTACATAGTTATAAAATAGTTTCTCTACTTATGATTGTCAGAATATTGCAATTAATCTGCAATACAATATAGTGAAGTATGGTATATTGCAAATTAAATAAATAATGGTGTAATAATTTGATTATTATGTAAACAGAATTGTATATTGTTGTAATATTATAATAATTTTTAGTGATAAAACAAATTACTTTATATTTCTTGTATTTTTGTGTGTGGCTAATTAAATATTATTTATATTATAGTATTTTATTGTACCAATATTATTTATATTGGTACTAGGCACTTTGCAGAAACGATTTGTCGCTTTGCTATTGTAAAAAAAAAATACCAGGATGTGATTTTAGCTATTCAAATCAACTTTTTTAACAGATTTTTCTTAACTTATGGTATGTAATAATTACAACAAAATCGTACAATTAAAAGGAGTTTTTGATTCATGGTTATTATTAAAAATGAAAGTATACAGTAGAAATTCATTTTAAAGTTATATTTTATTGAACTTAATTGATTCCAGATCTCCATCGTGTAGCAAGAAGTTCAACTATATATACTATGATCCCGAGATGCACTGGTGTCGTGTTTGCAATGAATTCCCGCCAACTGCAAAGGATTATTTAAATCATTTGCATTCGATGGCGCATCATAAGTAAGTTGTTTTTTTCTTTTGTTTAAACATCACAGCGCCTTCTGTAAAACTAAATGTCCTAAAAGCAATTCACGTTATAAAATGCTCATTTGGGGGTATTTGCTTTGCTTATTTTGGATGGCATGGGGGATAGGGTTTTAGATGATGATTACGTCATTTAATTTTTTACTCACATGGCAATAAAAGTGTTTCAAATTAAACAACATAAATAGTTGAAAAATGTTTACGTAATTATGGGGGAAAGCAAAGCTCTTACCCCCGTAACAGCTTTGCTTACTTTGCCTGACAAGGTGGGGTAAATAATTGTAATAAATCCGCTTACGTAATACTTGAATGGCCCCCATGGTGTATTGGTTAATTACCTGACTGCAGAGTAGAGGTTTGGGGGTTCAATTCCTATATGTAAATATTTATGATGCGCATGGATGATCTATGAATTATAAGTATGCATTTACAATAAGTACACATGTATGCAATCGATAAGTCTACATTAGGTTCTTCATAGATATCTTTTTTATTCCATAGAATGGCAGCAGCCCATTTGGAAGCACCATGGCATTCTGTGTCTAATACCAACGAAGGATTCCCAAACTATCCTTCGGCACAAACTAAAAGAACTCCCATTAAAGGTAAATATAGTTATTTATATATATGTACATATATATATATATATATATGTATTATTGATAAACACTTCTCTCTCAATTCTCAATTGACAAAGTAAAAAAGAAATTGACAAATGGGTGCCCCACGAACTTCATTTGCAAATGTATACACATGGTTAAAAAGTTTTTTTTTATTATAACTAAATTTATAACTGCCTTTTCCTCATGTAGGTCTGCAGTTCTTTGTGCCATCTACGGCCTGGTACTGCAAACTGTGCGACCAGTTCATTGGGGATCTCCACTGCGCATCTGCCCACTTGAAATCTATTACTCATGCCAAGAATTACACTGTGAGTACTTTGGTGCCTTTTAATATATAGGTGCTTTTCGTTTAGACTTTCGTTCACAATGCGGTACTGATCCCTACGCTAACTTATATAAACGAGAGTTGGGTATAGCAGAGTGTGCATTAAAATAGGATAAACGTGGTCGAGATGCAGGCACTGCACAAAATTTGCGGAGTGACTCTCGCTGACCACGTCAAAAATAAGGTTGTGAGGATTTTAATGTTGTTATCAAGTTATTGTTTTTCTTGTCAATCGTCAAAGGCAATAAACGTTCCGTCTCCAATTCTCCGACAGCAATAGACAAATTGTACGCACGGAATTTTTACAA
Organism: Euproctis similis; assembly: GCA_905147225.2. Taxonomy (NCBI): domain Eukaryota; kingdom Metazoa; phylum Arthropoda; class Insecta; order Lepidoptera; family Erebidae; genus Euproctis; species Euproctis similis. The sequence continues at coordinate 2,897,186 of LR990113.1, read as the reverse complement.
TTTCTTTCAAAGTCAAAGTCAAAATAAGTTTTATTTTCATAGGTCTTCACAGACACTTAAAAATAGTCAACAAGTACAATTTAAATTTATTATTTTAAATTAACTTCTTAACACGAGCGCTTGAGGAAAGTGCGTCCGTGGAACAAGAAAACACGGACGCAATCGCCACGAGCGGCCCGATTCCGAGTGTAGGGGCTATCATGAGAAGAATCGGGCAAGAAACTCATGTGCAGCTTTTGCTCGGACATTCACAATTTTCTTGTTTTCGTAAGAGGTTTTTTGCACAGTATATACAGAACTTCAGGCCAAGTCCCTTGCGGGGTACTCAGAGAGAAAAGAGTATGATTCTTACATGTCTCACTCGCTTCTTTCACTTCATGACTCTTTTCAAAGACGCTCGTCGATTTATAAAGCTCCTGACATCACCTTCTTCAGGGACTCGTTCTTTTTGGTCATGGAAAGTGTGTCATGACCGTTCTCGACGCCGAATAGTCATCTTCATGCTCTTTCAATAAGAAAAGGCGTGGTAGAAAGAATAAGGCGAAGCGAATAAGGTGTGTAAAAATGATGTTTTATGGCTTTCTGCTGTCTTTGCCTTCTCTGCGAGTGACACACATACAATTCATAACTAACTTCACTCCATGTCCCTCTATTTGAATTATCTTTCAGAACTTTGTCGAACAAAATCCCCACTGGGAAACGGATTGGATGTCCGACCGTCAAAAGGCTTTTGAGAAATCTCGATCAAGCAAGAGCAAGGATATTGAGAAACCGCAGCAGTACTCGGCACATACAATTACTTTCAATAAGGACGGCTCTCACACCAAACGGAAAAACAGCCCGTCGAGTTCATTAGAGAAGAAGAAGAAAGATAAAAAGAAGAAGAGCAAAAGAAGTAAGAGTACCAGTAGCAGTTCGTCCAGTGATTCGAGTACGTCCGACGGTGAGCCGAGCAAGAAGATTAGCAAACGTATGTAAACTTAAATAATACTAAATTATTTTAACATTGGTAGAGCATGAAGTCTTGACCGGTGAAATTCCAAGACCTATTAAAATATCTACGTACAGTGGCACATGTCGGGTTTCTTTCGGTGAGAGAGGTATCCGGAGGCCGGCAAAGCAACTGTAAAAGTATCTATGTTGCAGCTGTCTATGAGGGGCGGTAGTTGCTTACTATCAGCTGACCCGCTTACTTAAGGTTAGGAAAGCATTGAAACCGTACACAGTTTCCACCGTGTTTGATCATTTCCGCACACATCATATCAATTCCAGCTGCCTTACCATTTTTCACTGTGTATCAACCATTCAATCTCTTCCATTGTAATATCCTCATCAGAATGTAAAAATGGAGTCTCAGACTTCTAAACCTAATATAATCAAATTTGCACACCGTATGCATTTATTTCCAGCTTAAAAAATAGTATAGTTTTTCTTTTTTTTATATAAAACTACAACCAAAAGATTGAACACGAGTGCGTTACATCAGCAAAAAGACACGTTTTTAAGTATGAAATTTGGTCAAAATATTCTTCTTGGCATAATATTGATCTTTAAAAAACTGCACCGAAATGGCTTGAATGATTTTGATAAAGGTTTGTGTGCATTGTAGATATGAGAATCGTTGGAACGCGTTCGCGAAGACTTTTAAGCAATATTCGCATTCGCGAATGTTTTAAAGAAATATTTGCATTCGTTAATGTCCAAAGTCTATTTTTATATTATTATTTGTATTCGACTCGTTAGTGATCAAACCCGCTGACCTCGATTCCGTGTTTTTTATGGTGTCCCCGAGCGAAACGTGGCAAGAGCCACTTAACGTTGATATTCTGAGAGGTCGTGGTATTTCACCGATCGAGCCTGCCCATTCATACAGCGATTCATGGCTCTGCCACTGTGAGAATTTTATTAACGCACCACGACGCCCGTGATTATGTGTTATTCGTCGTTATAATGTACACTATGCTATAGATACGAAACAGAAGATGCGTCGGGTGGAGTCCCGCGACGACAAGACGCTGTCGGAGTGGGTCTCCAACATACAGGTGGAGCGCCTCAACGACAGCGACAGGAAACTTCTTGATACGCTCAAGAGCAGGTGAGATCCGCGAGGTTACTTATCGCAATATGTATATTAAACTCTAACCTTAAGGGGGGCTGTGGGGCTTTACCTTCAGAAAAATACACGTTTTATAAGTATGGAACTTGTTCAAAATAGTCTTGTGAATTTACTTTGTTCGTTTTCAATCGTTATGCATACCTCTCTACAATTGTGGAATGTAGTTCCAAATAATCATAGGTTAAGGTTAAGGATTTCACAAATCTCGTGCTGTTAATGTTCTATCTATTTTAATGCAATGTTCCTGTTTGCAGAATAAGAAAAGACGAAGATAAACAACGGCGGTCGCCGGCTCGCGATCGGGACCACAGGAAGCTCCGGTGAGCTCCATATTCTCTGTTCACTTCTTTACCGATTTTTTACTTAAAACAAAGGTTAAAAATTGTTGTTATATGTAGTCATATAGAAATTAACCTAATGTGATCAGTAATAACTACAACTAAATGTTGTCGAAGTAATGTCGCATGCCACCAGTAAATGTCTAGTTGTCATCAGGGACAATGACCGGCGCGACGAGCGCAAGTCCCGGTCTCGGTCTCGCTCCCCGTCGCGGCCCCGCTCGCAGTCCCGGGCCCGGGGCCGCCGATTCGGGCCCGAGGCCCCGAGCGCGCGTGACCCCAAACCGACCGACGCTAAGAAGATGCCCTTCATAGGTCCGTACTTTTAACAAAAAATATTCCCAGGTAACGAATTATATTTTAATATCATGGGACACTACACACAGCGCCCTCTAACGTTCCAAGCTAAGTTTGAGTTATTGAAACTATACAGCGTGTCCCACATCGGGTATATCAAGCCGCGATGAGTGGATACAGGTTGGAATTGCCTATCGGATGGCTATATTTAAAATGTGATAAGTCGAAATTTTAGATCTGAAAAAAAATTAATAATTCCTACTGAGTCCGCAAATAATAATATTTGACATGGTCACCCTACTATAAAGACTTTCATTGATATCACATACACACATACACAAGAAATCGTAACATATGGTACGATTTCTTGTGTACCTTGTTCCTTGTGACCTTATTCTGTAGTAGTAGAGCCGATATTGCTAAGTTATGGTGAGATATAAAATAAAAATTTTGTATTTCATTCTGATTAAATAAAATTCATTCATAGTTTAATACATATCTAATCAGATTTTTCGTTTAAGGTTTATGGTGAACACTTACCATTTCTCAGTGTGACTACAAAAAAGGTTCAATGTGCTGTCCTCCTCTCGTAACACATAGGTTTACACGCCGCGATACAGATTGTGTGGCGCCTCAAATACATGAGAGTGTAGGCAGGGAAAACTATTTACTGATTATGTTTCATGGTAATTCCATGTGGTTTCTTAAAGAATGATCAGAAAGCAGATCAGAATGTAGTCAGCTTACATTTTTTTTGTAACTTCACATAATTATTAAAAATTAGAGATGACAACCCTATTGATGATCGAAATGGAAAAATGAATGAAATACTTTAGGCGAGAAGTCACAATGAACTCAGTTGTCGTAGGTCATAAGTAGGGTGATCATGGTTCATATTTCTGAGGGATAATTTATGTAAAAAAAGTAAAAAAAAAATTTTTTTGCCTTTTTTTACTTTCTATAGGATATCTAGATTTCAAAGCGTGTCTAGATTCTAGATATAAGCGGTTAGAATAGGGTCTATGAAGCACCCTGTATAACGGATCTTAACACATATTCATACATATATAATTAGTTAATAGTTATGCGTAGATCTAGGTATACGTATACATTTAAAATAATACCTACAAATACCCGTTTCTTTCTATTTGAACCGTTGCCTGGAAGAAAATGCTTTTAGCGATAATGAGATCCTTATACTCTTACCGAAAATTTCGCTTGATGGTACCTAATTATTTTTATATCAATGATCTGTAGGTACTACTACTTTCGAGGGTACCGAGATAATGTACCACGCGATTTGGAGGATAATATAACAGTTAAGTTTTCTTCCAGTAATTATAACATGGCGTATTATAATTACGTGCGTATATATCACGTCGCGCGTCCATCACATACACGCGTCGGCTATCGGCATCATAAAGCGACTAAAGTACCTCGCGATGATGTAGAGAGCGCTCTTCGAACTTCGCCGAAGTTGGGCGAGGAACCTCGCCGAGGACTTTGCCATAATTTGGACGGGGTGGGTATCGAACCCGCCGGTCCTGATACCACATCGTTCGGTTCCAGTAGGTTCATTTACCTATGCATTAGTTTTCTAATTCCATAATAAGTTTGTGTAATATTAATTAATTACTAAGGAGACTTGTTTGTTTATACTATAACTTGTTACTTATTTGTATAACTGTGACCCTAATGTAACTATTAGTAAGGTGAAATAAACTATTATTATTATTTATTTAATTTGCTTTACAGGAAAAATGCCAGTGTACAAGAATCTAACAAAAAACACAAAGACTGAAGAGAAGAAAGAAGATTCGAAAAAGAAAGAGGAAGACGAAGTCACAAAGAAAAGAAGAGAAGAAATGGATGCTGAGATACAAAAAAAGGTAAAATTACACCACAAAAAAACTGATCAGTTTGAACGATAATAAACGATATCGTATGTAATTAAGGCATTGTGATCTGGGAACTTGTACAGAAGGGCCTCCCCAATACTATTATAACGTCGTACAGGTGGCAGAGTTTAAAGAGAAGATAGCGCGCGCGCAACTTGAGCGCGAGCAGACTCAAGCTGAACAGCAAGGGGCCCTGGGCCTGCTGGGGCCCGCGCCCAGCCCGGGGCCCGGCCTGGCGCCCAACCCTGGGCCCGGCCTGCTGCCCAACCCGTTCCTGCCGCCGCCCACCATTGTGGCCCCCTCAGCGCTGTCGCAGCCGCCGCCCCGCCCCCAGCACGCACAGTAACTATCTATACTTAAAATATTACAGGACTATTTCCAATTATTTATTTTAATAAATAGAGGCTCTTCTCTTAAACTGTAGAGAAAACTCGTATTATTTATGTAAATGTATTTTTGCAATTTAGAACCTTCACGCCAAGTCCCTGTGAGGTAGGCAGAGAGAACAGAGCCCCATATAACACGATTTTTACACACCTCACTCGCTTCTTTGTCTTTCTTTTCACTTATTATACACGATTTGATATTTGTTATCAAATGTCTAAATACAGATGTTAGTAAGTGATATTGTTCAAAAGTAATAGTAACCACGAACGGAATAATGTAAAGTGGACCTGTGAATCTGGAGAATTGATTCAAAGAAAAGGACCAACATTTTTGGTCCGTCTATTAATTGTGATTTTTTATTCTTTCAGACCCCAGCCTAACCAAACTCAACAGCAAAGTGCTCCACAGCCATCTCTCCCTAAAGACTTTCAAGATGCCCTAGACATTATATTCCCATCTGAAATCAAAAACCCGGACACGAAACAACCAGATTTATTCTCTATACCGCCCGGTTTTATACCTGGACTACCAGGAGTTATGCCCACTTTCCCACCAATACCGATGATGAACCCACAGATGTTTGGTTTTGATATGAATAACCCATTATTCCAACCCAGACCTCAGCTGTATGATTCGCATGTACCATTAGTACCTAGTCCGAAGCCCAGGCAACAGTTTAAAAGACAGCCGAATCTGAAGAATGACGTTACAAAAGATAATGATATTTCTAAGAAGAAATCCGCCAAAACAATAGATGCCAGTAACGGAGACATGAGGAAGATGGAGGAAATGGATGATTTGGCTATGCTGGGGATAGACGCGTCTGATGTTGGTGCGGGAATTTAAAACTGTCGACTGTTCTTCTCAAGTCTTCCCCTGAGAGCTCTCTTCTTTGCTGTCAAGTTATATAAAACTAGGGTTGTCTCCAACACTGGAAAGACATTTTGCCTCTGACAGCTACATTAGACAGCCCTGCATTCAAAAAATAATCAGTGCCACTCAGTAAAGTGTTTAGTCTAGATTAGTTTTTCAACAATTCATAGTGAGTATTAAAAATATTCGTGGATTAATTTAGCCATCGAGTATAATTGAGAAATTCTTGGAGATCCGAAAATGTTATCAAAGTGACGCTACAGAGAAAGTATACCTACTTATATGTATAGGTAAGTGATTCTGATCAAGGTTAGCTGTATATAATGATATCAATAAACTTATATTTCTTTATAATAAAAAATTTGAAAATATATATTTTTTTTTTAATTACCTATTATGACTAAAAACTATATGTTTATATCGATGACTAAAAACTTTGTGCCCGGTATGGCAATAGGTTCGCCACCATTTGGGACGCAAACATAACGGCGAGTCGTGGCTTACCAGCCACTGTCTACACCTTCGGGTAGAAGAAGGCGTGAAGTTATGCTATGTTACCTACTATGGCAATGGCTTTTGAACTCGTTCCCGATACATGTAAATAGGTTTTACCGTCATATTATATTTGGAATCTACGAGTCCTAAGTGTAACTGACTCTGCCTACATAAGCCTTCGGGTTTAAAGTCTTGAAATTACAAAGGTATATAATATAGACATTGTCAGGAGCCATGAAAACCAATGGGCGTCCAATACAAATATGGCACTTAGAATCATGTCAATCCCGTAAAGAACTTCTCGCGAAATATAAAAAAAATATTTGGGATAAGAGGGCAAACGAGCATGCGTGTCACCCGATGGCAAGTGACCAGCCCCGCCCATGGACGTTGCGTTGCCGACCTTAAAGGGAGTAGGATGGAGAAGGGAGGTCGGCCTCCGAGTAACTCTCTCACCGAACGAAACGCAGCATGAGCCACTTTCTTCTGAGAGATCGGGGTATTTTACCGGCCCATTCATGCAGCGAACTGCTTGGCTCCATTGACATAAATGTTCTATACTTGTAGTAACCTTCTCAAAGCGTGACCACTGGCCATAAGCCTACAGGCTTATGCGAAGCTTATGTCAATTCAGTCATCTGTCAGACGCGAACCGAATAACAGTAGGTACAAAATGGGTAAATGCGTAGTAAAAGAGTGCGATTCAAGATCGGAAACCCATAAGAAATTAACCGGAATTACTTTCCACACGTAATATTAATGTTTACATTAATATTAAAATACAGTAAAATAGATAAAATGTTGAATTTTCATAATTAGCTTCAGTGATACCACTAAAAACTTAGTTTTAGTTTCCCACATTTGTGGGAGAGTTATTAATTTATGGAAAAGGAGATCTTAAATATATTTTGTTATAATAATAACGTTGCAGGGTGCCTAAAGATGCAGCACGCCGTGACAAGTGGGTGAAAATTATCCGATTGAAACTGACTGGCTACCTGCACCCGGGAGATCATTTATCGTCAATTCAAGTTGATCATTCGCTTTCACCCATCCACGGACCGACCGCGCCAAGCGTTGCTTAACTTTATGATCGATCGACCCGTGCGGCTGTTAGGCCCTGTCCACGTTAAATAAAATAATTCCCTTTCAATATAATGAATGTAAGTACATTATTTTACTACTCAGCGTTTTCACTATTTTGTGTATCTGTACCTAATTGTGTACACCCTACCTACAGCGATTTAAATCGCTGCTCTAAGGCAGGTGTACACAATTAGGTACAGATGAGTGTGATCCAATTTTTTTCGGAACAGCCGATCTAGTACGGAGTACACAGAGATCGTTGATCCATTCATTATTTCAGTTATCTTCTAATACATCTGATAAGAAATTAATAAGTAATAGTAAAATATTGAATTTATATTTATTAAATATTTTTACAAGTACATGGCTTGAAAAATTTGGGTAAAATTTCGCATGGGCAAGCCACCCCACACCGCCATTGCAAATTTATATTGCCATCTTTGTCTAATCAAAGTGACGGCAATGTATTTGCGATTTGTGTGACTGAGATAGATATATGTTTCATTTTAAATGTCTAGTGGTTTCAAAGCTACGTCATTGCATCTAAAAAGTGGACACACATTTTGTGACGCATTTGAATGAGGTTTGCTCCTCTTGTATATTGAACTCAGTGCTTGGCTCTAACACTTACTAACATTTTTATTTCTTCTAGGTCAACTAGTATTGAATATAAAAAAATACCATGTTCTCGACGAGCAGTGGTTAGTAGTATCAAGTATTAATTATAATGTTGTTTTGATTACTGCCAAAAATTGCGACATTTGAAGATAACATTTGAACTTAAATAAAACTGAGTTCATAAACTATTGAATTCAAGCATATGTAAATTATAATGATTTGTATCTATAAAACGCGAGTAGCATCTTTATTATTCACGATGTATGGAGCAAATGAGTAACCCAGCGACCTGATGGTAAGCAGCTAGCACCGCCCGTGGACACCTACAACACAGTGTAACAGTTGCGTTGCCGGTTTTTAAGGGAACGGAACTTGTAACCCGAATTGTTGGCGTGGCGACGCTTGCCGTGGCGACGGGTCGCCAAGCTATACTGAGGTATACATATTATGTATACCTCAGTATAGCTTGGCGACCCGTATATATTATATATTATTATATAATATATATATATATATATATATATAATATATGTAGTAGAGTGTACGGTGTGGCTTCTCACTCAGTTCGACGTAGGGACACGGTATCGAATAGAAAGTAAAGATAAATAGAAAGAAAAGAATCGATACTTCAAAGCATCGAGTACTTTTCATAAGGTCAGTCGAGGTCTAATGAACATTTCGGGATCTAATAGAAAGTATCGATACTTTATTCATAAGTAGTATCGAGTACTTTTCATAAGGTCAGTCGAGGTCTAATGAACATTTCGGGATCTAATAGAAAGTATCGATACTTTATTCATAAGTAGTATCGATGACAAAACATAGTACCTACTTGTATGATTGTTGTATACATTTCACCTATTAACAAAATGGATCATACAAATTCATTTTTACAAATTTCTTTATAGTCAAAGAGGTTCAATAATTTTTAAAACGAATAAACATAAACTACCATTAATTTTAGCTGGAGATTTTAATGTAAATTTTGCAAGAACTGAATCAATGCCATTAATGACATTTCTTCAAAAAGAATTTCAATTGCAAATCAACAACAATCCAAGAGAATCTACTACCAAATACATAACATAACTTCACGCCTTTTATTACCCGAAGGTGTAGGCAGCGGCTGTTAAGCCTCGTCTCGCCGTTATGTTTACGTCCCAAATGGAATAGGTGGCGAACCCATTGCCATACCGGGCACAAAGTTTGTCAGTCATCGGTATTTATTACACATAACTTCCGAAAACAATTTCGAAAAGTCATTGGTGTGAGCCAGTGTCTGGAATCGAACCCCGGATCTCTGGATCAGAGGCCGTGCGCTCGCCCACTGCGCCACCGAGACTACCAAATATGGAACAACAATAGATGCTGTATTTGTGAGATATCTTGATAATGTTTCATCCAATACTTTTGTAACGTACTTTAGTTATCATCGACCAATCGTCTCAGTAATACCGGCAATGGAAACATCGAATATAACTATTACTGAAGTCACAGATGAAAATATTTAAATTGTGGCCACTTGATATTAGTATCGAATTTTTATATCACATGTAAATAAATGTTTATTAAATAAAGTTACCATTTTCTGTAAGAAATTCGTAATACTTCATTTTTTCATTAGGCTATATTTAATTCCTGTAATAATAATAATATTATCTTTGAAGCTTAATACTTGTACACACACGATTTTCACATCTGTCAGGCGTCCCATGACAGCTCACATTTTTTTTTAACTAAGGGGCCATTTAAGTATTATGTAAGCATATTTATTACAATTATTTACCCCCACTCCCATCCCCCTTGTCCGCAAAAGTAAGCAAAGCCCCCATTCTCCCAATATTACTTCAACCTTCAACTAATAGGTATCTTATTTTTTTATTGCCATGTGTATAAAAAAATAAATAACTACCGATGACGTAATCATCATCTCGACCCCCCACCCCCCATGTCACCAAAAATAAGCACAGCATACACCCCGCGCCCCCCTATAGTGCTTACGTAGTACTTGAACGGACCCTAAATCTCTACTTTTTCTACACCTTCTGTCTACCACTTTTTATCTCTGCACCATTCTGGTTGACTAAGTAGACTAGATAATGCCTTAGGCATTGAGTCCTCCATGCGCCAGGTTTGTGCAAATATTGTAAATAAATAAATAAATATGAAAATGTGATTTTTATGACGTATTTATTCACTAATAAGAGAATAGGTAATTGCATTAAATAATTGCTAGTTGACCATTCACCCAGCGTCCTGAATTGCAATATTTAAAAAATAAAGAATCGACTAATAACCTATACGAAGTTTGCAAGTCAGGCATATATCACACATTTGTGAATGAACTCATGAAGAAATCTCAGAAAGTAGAAGGCCGACTGGCATGAAATTTGGTAGGCGTATTCCTTACGCGGTGTAGCGGTTAGCTGAGATCGAACTTCATGAAACATTAATCACTGACAACGGGGATCAAAGAGGTGATAAAAAACACGTTATTCAAGTATTACTAAACAAATTTTTTGGTAAACAAACTTTTTGGCGTGATACTAAACCCTAGCAAACCCCTCGGATATGGCTTGACCCAGATTTTGATGAAATGCATTTCGGGTAGGTCACAATTGCTAAACATCTATTTTTATACTCTTCGATGTTAATACTGGTTCACCGCCTATTTTGAAGGCAAAACAACATTTGCCGGGTCAGCTAGTGTTAAGTATATATTATGTGACCAGTTATTTTTTGACTCAAAACGGGACATCGGTTTAGTTAGATGAAATAACATGTTGTCAGTGAAAAAGAAACATTTTTAAAGTTATTGAATAAATAGTACCCAAAAAGCCTAATTAAATTTATCAGAGGAAAAATTATGTTTACATATAGTTGGTCATATAGGTAACGATTTCATTTCAACTTAATTATCAACATCGCATTTAGAAAATTTAGAAATTTGTAATAGGGTTTTTCAGATGTCCACAGTTTTTTCATAATCGAAATTACGATATGATCAGCAACCAGTAAAGCTTGAATATATTTTCCGATGCAGCGGTGAACAGCTTCGGAGAGATTACGTCCCCTTGTCGGACACCTTTCTACAATGGAATTGGATTCGTACTCTCAGGTGGATTGAGATCGACATGGTGCGTTTCTGTAGAAACACTTCCACGCTTTGATATACTGATAGTCAATTTTGCATTTCTGGATTGCAATACTGCAGTACAACCCAAGTTTTAGCAAAATCAAAAGTATAGCCCACAAAGGTCAGGTTGTGTGTGTTCTAAAGCCTTAATGAAAACCAGCTTGTTCTGGAGGCTTTGCAAAAACCCTCCAAAACAGCTAATAAACATGGCTTAGAAGTGAGATGGGTCTATAACTTTTTAAGCGTATTTTGTCACCCTTCTAAAAAAAAACACGACCACACTTGGTCTTGGTCTTGGTCCAAGCCCCGAAATAATTAAAAAATCTCTGGAGGGCCTCAAGGATCAGTTTACCACCCGCCATCAGAAGTTCAGTAGTAATTACTTCGTCACCCGGTGGGCTAACCCACGTTAATTTGCTTTGGAGTGGTTTTCTGAAGAAGGAGTTCATCATATAGAGACCCTCTTTTTCTAGATATCAGCCAGTTCCTGACTCCTCTGGTTTCCCTACTCAATACCGAATGGTCCCACACTCAGCTCATCGTCTTTCCTAGTGCCTAGTTTTGCGTTAAAGTCTCCCATAGTCATAGTGAAGTATGTTTTAAGCGAGTGGATGGCGTTCTAATATCCTCGATAAGGCCTCCACTTCGTCATCGGATTATCAGCCTATCGAGGTCGTGTGAACCTGTACGACCTTCAGCGAATATCCCGTGGATATTTTGAGAATCGATCCTCTCCACGTTGGTTACCAGCGACCTGTGAACGATAAATCCGACACCACTTTCTGGGTGCACCTTGCACCACCATGTTATCGCCTTCCCGGGAAGAGAGTTAGTTTTCAGACCGCAGGGTTATCATATCCTCTCCCGAAGATTGGGATAGGATATGACAATCCTGCAGCCTTCTGATAATCTCACAATGCCCCATCATATAGTACTCAGCTCGTCTTCCAGCTCGGTGATCGGTGATCCTCTCGTCAGTCCTAAGCGTGCGTTTTATCACGGTAACACACAATATCCGCACTATTCCCGTCGCATCCAGACGACGTCGGGCGTCTAGATGTCGTCTGGATACCTGCTGCTGAAGCTGCTGATTAATCTCCCAATTTTCCCTCGGTCGTGTCTTACGACACCCATGAAAAGAGCCGGAGTGCGATTCGAAGCCTATTTATAGACAATTTATTGTTTATTTATTGTTTTTCAATTAATACGTTTCAGAGATTTTGTAATGTCTACCTATGTGGGGACCTTTTTTAAATCTACCCAAAATAATATTGCCAAGTATTTTTAAGAAAGCTAGTCCAGGTCCAGATATTGACAGATTGTTTTATAAAATTATTTAGCCGTCCTCTTCACAAATTCTTCATGGATATCAGTACCATTATCCAAATTTTCGCGCGTCTTCTGAAAACGGGACAATTTGGCGTCCCACAGCTCATTTCGGGGACACCGGGACTCGTAATCGTAAAACGGGACAATCCCGTTCAAAACGGGACGTCTGGTCACTTTAAAAGAAATAAGTTAATTGGGTCCGCCCACAGAAATAGATCAAGATAGAACGGCGAATAGGCGTGGCAAGCGTGCCAAAACCATGCACTATATTGCATGCTTTTCGAAACTCGCTCTCATTACGCAACGAGCGTTCCTGCCATGCGTTCAGGACGTAAAAAAATAGATAAAACGTCACATATACGCCTTATTATGCTGTGGCAAATTGTAAAAACAAAAGTAGTGAATCAAATATGAAAAAAGGAAATATTTCGTATGATCAGTAAGTACAGAAAATCAGTAGAAAGTATTTTTTTGAGATTATAAATTATTGTTTTACTTTTACTATGTTCAATAATTACGATCACAAGTTGTATATTTTTTCGTTATGATAAATATCCATTGCTGTCCGCATTCAACGCTCGTATACAAAAACCATTGCGCGCATTAATTATACGCGTAATGTACGTCGAATCGAACGAAATACACAATACACCTGCCAGTTGATCGCTGTGTCTGTTAATCGCTGTGATTGGTCTTCGAATGTTAGAGATGGGCACTCCATGTATCGTTGAGACTTAGGACTTATCGATAAATTAATTCAATAATAATTTGAGTATCAGCTCATGTCTTGCTTTGTCCCTACTTTATTCTAACACCACAAATTTCAACCAAAGTGTTTCGTAATTACATTGGCAGCAGTTTATTTGACAGTATAAGTTTTCACCAATTTGACCAATCGCCGATAGAAAATCATCTCGTTGTTCTCAAACGGGCAGTAATCGAGGTATATGTAGACGTTCGGCTTCGTTATTTAACCAGGACTGTGAGGCCAACCCTTACAAAAAGGCAAATATTTAATAAATATGTATAGTTTCAAGGACAGTAAAATATTTATAATTAAATTTTATATACTGTTGGAAAAATATGTTTTAGGTTTTAATATGTCGGATTAAAGTATTTAACATGTTTTACTTTCTCTAATTATCGTTACACAAAATCAATAAAGTTGGTAAAATATAAAAATAATAAAATTAACACACGTTGCCGATATTAACATCGATAATCTAATGTGTGTGTCTCCTAACTAGTCGCCCCGCTCACAATGAAAATGACGTCACGCTGTGGGCGTGGTTTTTCAAAAAAGTGACACGCTCGAAATGTATGGAAATATGACATCGCGGCCGTTCTATCTTGATCTATTTCTGTGGTACAAATTACAAATACGTTTTCGTTTACCTAAACTGGTATGTTTTTTAAATAAGAATTTAATAATGAGACACAGTGATGTTCTGCCTATAGTTATTATTAGCTTTTATCGGACAGCTATTTGGCGCTGAATTTTAAAATTAATGATTAAAATGAAGTTCGATTCAATGACGTAGCAAACAAAAGCTGTTAATATGGTTCCAGAAAACGAATAGGAAAATCTAATACAAAACACTCCAGTTCAGATAGTACTGGAGCAAACTATCTACTCGATTAGGTTTTTGGATATATATTTATTTCTATTCTTATTCAGATATATATTTATTTCCGGACCTTTCCGACATGGTAATTTTTATGATTTTGCTTTTATCATTACATAGTATAAAACAAAGTCGCTTTACGCTGTCTGTCCCCTTATATGGAATAGAATAGAATAGAATATCTTGTTATTGTACACAGTTTATAAAATACATTATAGTGATTTAGTACATGGTAGATCAAATACAATCGGCGGTCTTATCGCATTCTGCGATCTCCTCCAGACAACCTTAGCATGGACAAATAAATTCGGAGAATAAATATGCGGTAATATACATACGCGGAATAAATATACATACACATACTTAAAGTTGACATACATATACATTAATACCCACATAAATACATACATACACATATATATATAATAATATATATATATATATATATATATACATATATACACAAATACAATAAATATCTATATGTAGAGTCAATTACAATGATAAGAAGTTGTTTGTATCAGAAGCATTCACGAGCATAAAGTGCCTATTCAAAAGGGAGCCGCAACCCGTGCGATTGATGTTTGCATATTACCTATTTATTTTTTATGTTTCTGTCAATATTGGAGGGTATTAATACATTGTTCGGTGGAAGCTTAGGTCTTGCACGAATTACACATATTAGTTTTTTTGTCGAAAGAAGTTTTATCATTTATCGCCTAATAATCCCCAACATGGTCCGATCCGAGCCGGATGAAGTCAGTAATTAAAGCAGCGTATGGAAATACAGTGGATTTGTACTGGAACACATTATTGAACGTTGGACAATCTGCGGGTGCCAGGTACAAAGGTCATCTTGAACATCTACGTGGAAATCAAGACTGAATCGAGAAGTTGGATAGCAGGATAAGCAGTGTTCAGTATATAAAACATATTTATGATACCCAGTACTCTCAATTAGGTGTATATTCAGGTAAAATTTCGTATTTGTCGACAATTGCTAAGGTTGGTACATACGTATTCACCTACTTTATTTTGTTAATTGTTTAAAACTGAATAAATTTATTATAATATTGCACTGCTGTTAAATTCATAAATTGTAATTATTAAGTCAATGCTAGTAGGTATTTGATAGAATAAGCAGCTGTAGTTGTAATACGTAGGTATTTAGTATACTTTTTGTTGGAAAACAAGAAATACAATTATTTAGGTATTGAATTAACATTATTTAGTGTATTTCAGAGCAGCGAGATCTATTTATTATTGTTTTTTCGTGTTATTGATTTGTTATCTCGGTGATTTCTAGTTAATACCGGTTTGCCAGAATGGCCGCTAAAGAGGAAAAGGACAAAATGGTAAAGAGCAGGTCCAGTTATAAAGGACGATTAACTGCGTTCGGTAATTATCTTGCTGATTTAGAAGACTCGTTAAATCCTTCTCAGATTGGCGAGTTGCAGTTGCGATTGCGTAAGTTAGAAAACGTATTTGCTCAGTATGACGAGGTGCAGTTGCGAATAGAGTGTTTATCCGACGAGATGGACAGTCAGATATCAGAACGAAATGAGTTTGAATCTACATATTATAGCCTCGTTTCGACAGCTCAAGTCTTACTTAATCGGAACTGTAAATCGGAGACGAATGAACCCTCCGGTAGTGAAAAACGCTCACCTCAAATTAACAATCATAGGCTTGTTAAATTGCCTACCATACAGCTGCCAACATTTAATTGAAATTTTGAGGGCTGGCTTGAGTTCAGAGACACATTTTGTAGTCTAATTCATGCCGATGATGACATAGATGATATTAAAAAATTTCACTATCTTCGAGGTAGTCTTACGGATTCGGCCGCTGTGGTGATTCAGTCAATAAAATTTTCTGCATCAAATTATCAGATTGCATGGCAATTATTATGTGACAGATTTAATAACAAACGTCTTTTAATTCACAATCACGTGACCGCATTATTTAACATTGAGCCATTTAAAAAGGAATCGTCTACTATTTTAAATCAAGTCATTGATACCGTAAACAAAAATTTGCGAGCCTTAGAAATATTAGGGGAGCCCACGGAATACTGGGATACGCTTTTAATTTATATAATCTCAAGTAAATTTGATTACAGGACTCATCGCGAGTGGGAAGAATTTAAAGGTGGTCTTAATAAAGATAACCCAATAAAATTAGAGAAGTTTATAGGCTTTATACGTAATCGTGCCGACTTTTTAGAAACTTTAGAAACGTCACACAATAATAATATAATACTCACTCATTCTAAAGGCAATAATAAAATTAAAAGTATGGTTTCTGTTAAGAGTGTGTCAGGTACTCGACTTCCTAGTGGTAATAATACTGTACCCAAATCATGTCCCAACTGTCAAGGAGAACATAATCTCAGTAATTGTGCAAAATTTGTATCACTTAGCAATGAAGAACGATTAGCGTTATTGCCACAATATAAGGTTTGTTTTAACTGCTTCCGACCTGGTCACTTTGCAAACCGCTGCAAATCTAGTGGATGCAAAGTGTGCAAACGAAGGCATCATACGTTAGTACATATTACAAATGCCAAGTCGGTTAGCAATGAACAAAACGCAGTCAGTGTGCCTAATCCTTCTAGTAATATTACTTTATCTGCGAAATTAACGACATACGCTCACAACAAGGGACAAGTAGTATTAGCCACTTCAATGTTAAAATTATATGGTAAAAATAATACTGAATATATTTGCCGAGCTATTCTAGATAGTGGTAGCACATCATGCCTAATGACAGAAAACCTATGCAATTTATTAGATTTGACAATTGTTAAGGTTAATGAGTCAGTGATGGGTATAAATAATTCTAAGTCGCCCATAAGTAAAATGTGTAGTGTGCCCATAAAATCATTAAATGAAAACTTTTCTACTAATATTTACTGTTTTATCTTGCCTTCTATTACTGATGAAGTGCCAGGTCGACAGCTAGATATTAAAAACTTGAATATTCCTAGTAATCTTCGTCTAGCTGATCCTAACTTTTATATACCTTCGCATGTGGATTTAGTTATAGGTGCAGATATTTTCTGGGACCTCCTTGGAACACAGAAAATTAACCTCGGTCACGGAATGCCAGTGCTATTTGAAACTAGACTTGGTTGGATAGTTTCAGGTCCAATGTTATTAAGCGACCAAGCACAGCATCCCTTTCCTATTTTATGTAATTTAGGTACTGCGACTAATAATTCTGTTGTTTCAAATAATCCGAGTAGTGATGACATTCAAAACCTTTTAATGCGTTTTTGGCAACTTGAAGAAGTCAGCCATCAGTCATCAGTCTACTCATCTGAAGAAAAAATGTGTGAAGACCATTTTATTAAAAATACTACGCGCCTAAAAGATGGCCGATTTTGTGTTAGATTACCTCTAAAACAATCATATAGTTGTTTAGGTGACTCTCAGCAAAGAGCGAAACATTGTTTGGTCTCTTTAGAGCGCAGATTCAAGAGTCAACCTATATTTAAAAAACGGTACTGTGATTTTATAACAGAGTACATTAATTTAAAGCATATGTCTGCATATGTACCTGATCCTCAAAAGGTGAATTATTTTATACCTCACCATGGTATTGTACGAGAAACCAGTACAACTACCAAACTGAGAGTTGTTTTTAATGCTAGTAGTTGTACCACTTCCGGGGTATCTTTTAATAATCTACAAATGATAGGGCCGACTGTAAAAGATGATTTGATATCTATTTTACTTCGATTTAGAAAATATAAATATGTTATTTCGGCAGATGTAGAAAAAATGTACCGTCAGATTATTGTACATCCCGATGACAGGCATCTACAGCAGATACTCTGGCGCGACAACCCTACGCAACCTATGGTTGCTTATCAGTTAAACACTGTCACGTATGGCACCGCGAGTGCCCCATACCTAGCTACTAGGTGTCTTCGACAGATAGGTACTGATTGCGTCGATAAAAAGATTGCTACAATTATAAAACACGACTTCTACGTCGACGATTTGCTCTCAGGTGGAGACAGCGTTGAGGAAATAATGAGCATCCGACAGAAGGTAACCAAAGAATTAGCTTCTGCTGGAATGCCGCTGCGTAAGTGGAAATCTAATAGCGCCCTAGTTACATCTGACTGCGCTGAACCTACATCAGTTAATTTAAACATAGGTTCAATAGAACCAAGTAAAACTTTAGGTCTTCGTTGGCACACTGACTCAGACGTACTATGTTTTTCAATTAATCAGGACCTTTCGAATTGCTTAACTAAACGCAGTATTCTTTCTACAATTTCACAAATTTTTGACCCATTAGGTCTTTTAGCCCCTTGTATTATTGCCATGAAGATGATAATACAAAAGTTATGGATATATAAATCGGGGTGGGATGATCCATTGCCACCTGACATTTTAAAATTATGGTCAAATATTTTACACGATTTGCCACTTATTAATAAAATACGTGTTCCTCGTTGTATCCTTTGTGATATGTATGAGTTTATAGACTTGCATTTATTTAATGATGCTTCTGAGCTAGCCTATGGATCGTGTGTGTATGTTCGAAGCTCAAATTCTACAAATGTACATGTACGGTTACTTACGGCTAAAAGCAGAGTATCGCCTATTAAGCCTCTAACAATACCAAAGAGTGAACTATCCGCGGCATTACTTGGCGTTCGACTTTATGAAAAGGTAATTAATTCACTCAGAGCTCAGATAAGAAGCGTCACATTTTGGACTGACTCAACGGTAGTCCTGTGGTGGCTCAAAATGTTACCCAATAAATTACAACCCTTTGTGCGTAATCGTGTCTCTGAAATTCTGGACAAGACTGGAAACTGTTCTTGGAGACACGTTCCAACTCATTTAAACCCAGGGGATCACGTATCACGGGGGGTTAATATTAATCTATTGCAAAGTCTAGAGATTTGGTGGTCAGGCCCTGAGTTTTTGAGACATGATTCCACAAAGTGGCCGGTCAATCCAGTAGTTACAAATGAAAAATTACCGGAGGTGCGATCAGAGGTCTCTTTACTCGCTTTATCTTCTTCTAAGCCACAATTTATAGACTTTTGTAGGTTTTCAAATTTTTCAAGACTTAAACGTAGTATAGCGTATGTATTAAGATTTATAAATATTTGCAGAAAACAACCACCTAAACATCAATATCTTAGTGTTGATGAATTAAACAGTTCATTAAATTTAATTATAAAACTTTCACAAATGGATGCCTTTCCTGAATATACAATTTTATTGAATAATGACAAGATACCAAAAAGGAGTCCATTATTAAAATTTAATATATTTTTAGATGAGAATAAACCAATGCGGGTCGGTGGTCGTCTCGCAAACTCACAGTTTTCCTATGATAAAAAGCATCCGTTATTATTACAGTCCACTCATGTTATCACTAAATTGTTATTTGAATTTATGCATAGGAAACATATGCATGCCGGACCACAATTATTATTGGCATCTATCAAAGAAAACTATTGGCCTATCGGTGGTACAAAATTAGCAAAATCAGTATATCGTAAGTGTGTATTGTGTTGTCGTATGAGAGGACAAGTCGTGTCACCTCTCATGGGTAATTTACCACAGCAGCGACTGAATCCGGGGGGCTACGTGTTTGAGTCCGTAGGTATCGACTATGCCGGTCCTATGTTATCAGTTAGTAGACAAGGACGTGGTTGTCGCCTTATTAAAGTTTACATTGCTTTGTTCATTTGTTTTACAACTAAAGCAGTGCATATTGAGTTGGTAGGTGATTTAACGAGCAACAATTTTTTATCAGCTCTTCGTAGATTCGTGTCCCGTAGGGGTAAGCCTAAACACATTTATTCGGACAACGGTACGTCGTTCGTTGGAGCATATAACGAAATTGGTAAATTTCTTAAAAACAGCTGCAATTCGTTAACTGATGATTTAGCCGAGGACGAAATTAACTTTCATTTTATCCCTCCTTACGCGGCTCACTTTGGCGGACTTTGGGAAGCCGGTATTAAATCAATAAAATATCATTTGAAAAGAGTACTGGGCAATTGTCATTTAACTTTTGAAGAGCTGAACACTGTGCTTGTACAAATAGAGGCATTGTTGAACTCGCGTCCACTTACACCAATGTCATCGGACCCCAGTGATCTTCTGCCACTCACTCCAGGACATTTCCTGATCGGGCCACCCCTTACTTCATTGCCAGCGCTGAATTACGAAGATTTCTCTACGAATCGTTTAACCAGGTACCAAAGAATTGAACAATTGCGTCAACATTTCTGGTCTCGTTGGAGCAAAGAGTACGTCGCAGAGCTTCAGCAGAGAGTAAAATGGCGTTCTGGTACTACACCGCTAAAAACAGATGCTCTCGTACTCGTTAAAGATGAGAATCTTCCACCGCTAAAATGGCGATTGGGCCGCATCACAGCCGTATACCCTGGACCAGATGGGGTCAGCCGTGTCGCTGACATAAAAACCACGGCTGGAATTATTCGTGGGGCGTTCAGCCGAATTTGTCCCCTACCGGAGCCACAGGATTCCTGAATTTTTATGTTTGAGAGACGAGCTCTCAACGCCCGGGGGGATGTTTGTATCAGAAGCATTCACGAGCATAAAGTGCCTATTCAAAAGGGAGCCGCAACCCGTGCGATTGATGTTTGCATATTACCTATTTATTTTTTATGTTTCTGTCAATATTGGAGGGTATTAATACATTGTTCGGTGGAAGCTTAGGTCTTGCACGAATTACACATATTAGTTTTTTGTCGAAAGAAGTTTTATCATTTATCGCCTAATAATCCCCAACAGAAGTGCTCTTTAAGATGTAATCTTGAAAGTTGCCAGTGTCTTTGCGTGTCGAATTGTCAATGGCAATTCATTCCATAAGCGCGCCGCTTTGACGGAGAAAGACTTGTCGAGGAAATTTGTTGAGTGCGCTGGAACTTCCAGAGTCAAGCTTACCGATGATCTCAAGTTTCTTGTATGTGTGATTGAGATAGTGAGGAGTAGCAGGATTGAAGAGAATGTTGTACAGAAGACAAAGAATATGAGTATTCCTTCGAAGGCGAATGGGCAACCACTTGAGCTTAGTACGGAATTCTGTGATGTGGTCATATTTGCGTAAACCAAATATAAACCTAATACAAATATTCTGGAGACGCTCAAGTTTATCAAGTTGGTTTTCATTTAGATCAAGATAGCTGATATCAGCAAGTAGTCAAGAATAGGAAGAAGAAGAGATTGTGCAAGCGCGGTCTTGGTGGTAACTGGTAGAAGGTGCTTAGATCTTTAAAACTACGCAACAGATTTTGAAGCCGTCTTTTTTAATAGATTGTTGTATGTATAATTCATGTGTAATATAGTAAAGTGAAAAGCGATAATTTTGGACATTTAGCACTTTAATTGCAAACGCTGTAAAAATTCTTATGATGCGGATCAAAGTACGCCGGGTCAGTAAGTTAGAATTAAAGCCGCGAATCACTGAGACACTCGTGCAGGTAAACTGTCTGAATTATGTATCAGCAAATAGTATAGTGTTACACATCAAGTTCTGTACATCATCATAATCATCAATAGCCCATTGCAGTCCACTGCTGGACATAGGCCTCTCCCAGTGTGCGCCACAACGTCCGATTCTCTGCCTTTTGCATCCAGTCTTTTCCAGCATCCTTGCTGAGGTCATCGTACCATCGGGATGGTGGGCGTCATGCGCTACGTTTACCAAGACGCGGTCTCCACTCTATGACCTTACTCCATCTACTATCATACCATTGGCATTTCAGCGAGCTTATTCTACGAGCTATGTCGGTTACTCCCGTTCTCTGGCGGATATACTCATTCCTGAGTTTATCTTTCAAAGATACCCCGAGCACAACACGCTCGATAGCTCGCTAAGCGACTTTAAATTTGTGGACTAGCCCTACCGTGAGTTTCCACGTTTCGGCACCGTAGGTCATTATATTATATGGCGGTATAGGCGAGCTTAAGATTCGACGCAGTTTGCCGTTGCAGCCCAACCTAGCTGAATCCTGTCGGCCTCCTTCTCGAAGTTTCGTCTACCTACCTAACTGGATAATTTGGCCTAGGTAGAAGTATTTGTTTACGACTTCGATAAGTGACCCTTCGACGCTTATCGGTCCGGGCACGACATGTTCATTGAAAATGACCTTGGTCTTGTCCAAGTTCGTGCCCAAACCGACACGCCGGGAGGACTCGTCTAGGCTGCGCAACATTAGTTCCGTACGCAAAGAGTAAATCATTAATATGGATAACAAGCAACAAAGGACCGAGAATGGAGCCTAGAGAATATTTCAACTTCAAGATAGAGCAAGCATCTAAATCTAACCCTGATGAAAAGCTGTGAACACTCTTCACAATATTTGAATAGGTAATATACTATTTTCTAAATTTTAGTAAATCATGTCTGCAGACCAGGTATTTCACTCAAGATCTGACAGTATCTCCTTAAACGCAGTAAAAGATCAGTATGCTGATGGTAAAGCAGCCCGGACTTACAAGTTCATTGGCGATAGCAACGAACGGACACAAAACTACAAAGACGTCTTAATCGGATTACTACGTAAGCATAACTGTAAGAAGATTCTTGATGCAGCTTGTGGCACAGGGTGAGTACATTTTTTTTACATTCCCTCTTTTCATGTATGTACCAAGATATAAGCAAAGATAATTATGTTTCGAATTTTCAAAATTCCAAGTCTTGTTATAATAATGTGCCAGAAGGCCCATCAACAGTGTACCCTGCTGTGGACTCTCCAACTCCCAGGAAGTTTAATAAAGTTTCACCTCTCAAACATTTTTTCATAAATCTCCTTCAAGGTACAGATAATTGATAGGTATTTATGAGTAGGGAATTTCTTAATAAATATTCAATCATGTTTCAGAATTGACTCTATGATGTTTCTGGATGAAGGTTTCGACATGGTCTCCACCGACGCGTCAGATAAGATGTTGAAGCACGCGCTCAAAGCGAGGTGGGAGAAGAGGAAACATCCTATGTATGATGAATGGAGTAAGTGGCTGTTCATAATTGCTTGACGTATTATAATGCGAATCTAAGGACAAAACAGCTATCATTATCAGCTATCATCCTGATTCGCCTGTGCTGATTCTACGCTAGATTTCGTCGGCACAGCATGTCTTCGTTTTCCTTTATACTTTCATTCATCACTTTTATGGCATTGAGCCACATCTTATATGTGTTGTTCCAGTAATAGAAGAAGCTAGCTGGGAGACACTTCCTCGTGACATAGAAGGCTTCCTGCCTGGTACTCAGTTCGACGCGGTCATCTGTCTTGGGAACTCGTTCGCTCACTTGTTAGATGAATACGGAGACCAGAGAGTACAAAAGATGTGTCTCAGAAACTTCGCGGCGTGTCTTAAACCTGGCGGCTTACTCTTCATTGATCATAGGAATTATGATTCTATGATTGACAGCGGAACCACACCTAATTCTTCTATTTATCACAATGTAAGTAAATATACAATTTATAATTAAAATACCTAACTACATACTTTTTGAGAGCCTCTGACACTGAGTACCAATTAATGCCGTGTCATGATATAGAACCTATTTCAAAATCAAACTTAAGATTATGTTATAAAGGCTTAAACTATTTAATAATCAACAAGTAAACAACAAATGCAACGTATATATCAATATATCTTTGACCTACTAGTAATGGGAAAACAGATTTGAATGGCAATGCTCCTGACTTCGGGTAATGCTGCTCAGGACTAGGGGTAATGACGCCCATGTTTTTTTAGAATATAACGAGTAACATTACTTTACTTTACAACAAAAGAAATGTTGTGAACATTACTTTTTTGTATAATTTGATCACGAATCAGCATCAATTATTTGTATTTAAGATTGGCCTGTCTTAACTTAACAAATGTCTATAATAAAGTGTTTCATGTCCAATCAACTAAAATTATTATAACCAAAGATCAGGCAAATGAAAAGTATCATATATTATTATTGAACTCGTAAATTTCAAGTGTATGCGTCCTCACCTTCATTCTCTGAAGAATTCTCGCTACGGGGTAATGGCGTTCAACTAAGCGGTATAAACCCCAAACGCCCGCTTTGTAAATAATTTTAATTTTAATACTTACCGAAAATGATTCTATTACCACAAAATTGAACAGTTTTCCTGTAGAACGCAAAAATAAAAACTGAATAATAATAACATAACTTCACGCCTTCACGCTTCGTTCCCCTACCTACAACTTATTACTGAACTTATCTTATGGATCATGTACCAGGTAATATAAAACTGAGTTTTTGATGTAAGAAGATGGTTTTATCTTCTTTTATATGAGAAACATACTTTATGTATTTATGTCTCTCATGTATAACCGTGAGGCGCTGCCTAGCTATATTCATTGTTATTTTTTCACAGTCCAAATACTCAGTAGACATCAGGACTTCAGTGCTGGTCGTCGATGGGAAAGCTCAACTAATAACGCTGGACTACTGCCCCACAAATGATAAGGAAAATAACGAAATAAAGTAAGATTAATTAATTCGTATCGTGTTAAAATGTACATACATACATAACTTCACGCCAAATCCCCTGTGGGGTAGGCAGAGAGAACAGAGCGATAAAACACGATTCTTACACTCTTTTACTTTTCATACTCGCGCGTAAATTTTTAAGACTACTAACTTCCTCCAGAACTCCTTCTATTTGGTCGTGGAAGGTGTGTCGTGGCCGTCCTCGACTCATATATCCATTCGCTTTTGCATCGTATATCTGCTTAGTCAATCTTGCATCATCCATTCTTTCTACATGTCCGAACCATCGGAGCATACCATTTCTTATTTTTACACTTCCTTGCTTGTTTTCGACGCGGTCAGCGAGAGTCACTCCGTAGATTTTGCGCAGTGCCATCGTTTCGACCACGTTTATCCTACTTTCGTGAACACTCTGCCATATTCAACTCTCGATTCCACGAGTTAGCGTTTGGATCAGCTGGCGTATTATGAACTCTTAATTTGACAGTAACTAGGTCATGTCAAGAGCGTGCGCGATCCCTAACGTTCCAGTGCGACGGCAGTGCCAAACGTTAACGTGAACGAGGAGAGGGGAGTGCCGTATAGGCACATGGAATGTTATCAGAATACCGCGTGCAAATACTGTTAAATATCTGGTTAGTTAGGTACATATTTGTTTTATTATAGGATAGGGAGGCATACGACCAATCGTGGTGAGGCAATTAACGCCGCCTTTGGACATCTCCAGCACAGATGCGTTGTAGGTCTTCAAAATGGTATGGTATAGGGGATGTCGGAAGCGGGATGGCAGAGGGGAAGTCTTCCCAGACCATGGTCTAAACCGCTCTCACCAAGCGAAACGCGGCATGAGTCACTTTACGTCTATATTCTGCTGCTATATCAAGCTGACCCATTCATCAGCGAAATGTGTGGCTCTACCACTATCAAAAGTTTCAAGACATAACTTTGCATTGTCTTCTAATCAATAATACTTAGACACATATATAACTTAATGCCAAGTCGCCAATTGACTTGAAAATATGTCAAGTCAAATGTCGACAAGTGTGTGTAGTCATATATTTTTTGCTAAAGTATGCTTTTCGAGTGCAGCATTATAAGTTTATTGAAAGCCCATGCTTGTTATGTTGTTATGAGGACGCAATAATGAACGGTATTCATATAATTTAGTTCTATGGTTTAGGGTAAGTGTACGCGGAAGCCTGTCGTGTCAGTATCTGCATGCGAAAACTTGCCCCCTTACATTTATTTGTACATGTGTTGCTATTTTTTGTTTAAGCGTATTTCATATTTGATAGAAACACTTAAAACTAAAAAACACGAGTACAAAATCATCCCAGACTGCGAAAAAAAGAATGATAAAAATGAGACTCTTATGAAACCAAGGGTTTCTAAGTTTAGTTGATATTAGATATTGATTTAAAACGATTTTGTTGATAACTGTGATAAAAAGTTGTATAATTATAAAATAATCATGTTATGTCAAGTCAAGTCAAGTCAAAATAACTTTATTTTTATAGGTCTTCACAGACACTTAAAAATAGTCAACAAGTACAGATAACATTATGATTTAAAATTAAATAAAAAAAACAAACACGAGCGCTTGTGGAAAGTGCCTCCGTGGAACAAAAAAAGACACGGACGCAATCGCCACGAGCGGCCCGATTCCGAGTGTAGGGGCTATCATGAGAAGAATCGGGCAAGAAACTCATGTGCCAAATACTCTTTTCAAACCATTTGAAATAAATAACAATATTATTATCACTACTGAAAACAAATCAGTAGGTTGGTGAATAAAAGGTGTAGCAAACTGAATACTCGACAATCACAATTAAGATCCAACCAAATTAAAATCAACGTCCTACAAGTTAACTAAGAAATTCTATGCGATCACAGCAGTCGAGCACAACTGACGCGACGCCTTTTAATTAGAGTGGTAACGTTGTGCAAAAATTGTGACGAATAATAATAAAAAAAATTAAGTTTCTATTATATATGTGAACACCATATCAAGGCAAATTTACAATTAAAAAGCTATCAAAAATTATTGCAGAATGCCTCCACTCCAAAAAAGTGAACAAATTCCAATACACAAACTACAAAATCCGCGTTGAGCAAGCAATTTGACGGTCGCACTCCGACTTGTCAGTCATGAAGTCGTTGATGGTGTAGTATGCACTACCAATGAGACGACCCTTCACAGCCCGCCTAAAGCGATCATAAGACAAATCCAGAATATGCGCAGGTATCCTATTATAAAACTGTACACCCATTCCCAAAAAAGACTTGTGTACCTTGTGCAGGGGATGATACGGTAATTCAAGCTTATGCTTGCCTCTAGTATTAAAATTGTGTACATCGTTATGTTTTGTATATTTATCTAAGTTTCTCCTCACAAACATGATGTTATCATATATAAACTGGGAGACAACCGTTAAAATGCCAATTTCCTTAAAACGTTCTCTGAGGGAGACCCTAGCACCCAAATTACAAATTGCCCGTATTGCTCGTTTCTGAATAACAAAAATGGACTGAATCTCAGCTGCTCTGCCCCATAGCAATATACCATATGACATAACGCTATGAAAAGAACTAAAATAAACTATTCTGGCGGTTACAATATCTGTAAGCTGTCGAACTTTTCGAACCGCGTAAGCAGCAGAGCTAAGTTTTCCCGCTAAAGACTTTATTTGTGGGCCCCACTGTAGCGTATTATCTAAGGTAATACCCAAGAATACAGTAGACTTCACTGGGTTCTAAAAGTTAATTTATTTTATTTCTGCGTACTGTTACCTCTATATTGGGGTAAGTGTGCGCATATGAAAAGGTTTTTGTTTCTTTTAGTTTCTTAAAGTATGTATAAGCTACTTATAATACTATTGTTGTGGCTAAGTTGATTACAAATTAGACTTACTAATTTACACCGTTTTTCTTAATTCTATTAATACTATTAGAGTTTATGAAGAATCAAAGTTTAAATGCGCACACTTGTCCCACATGTACTATTATTTCGACGTAGTGACCAATAGGTACACTTCTTTTTTAAAGGACCCCGTATGATCTAATCTCCAATATCTGCAATTTATAGACCTGATCATGTTACAATTTTATCGTTGATGACAATTTATATGAATATACCCACATACATACATACCTTCACGCCAAATCCCTTGCGGGGTAGGCAGAGCGAACGGAGCGCCATAAGGCACTCACGATTCTTACACACCTCACTCGCTTCTTTGACTTCCATATATATATATGATTATACCTAATTGTATTTATTTCGTTTCAGTGACTTCCGACTCTGCTATTACCCACACAAGCTGGCGAAGTTCACAGAGATGTTAGATGAAGCGTTCAACCACAATGCCAAGCATCACATCTATGCTGACTACAGGCCAATGGACCAAGTTCTCAGGCCAGGATTTTATATTCACGTACTAGAGAAATCAAAAATGTAATGGACGCTACCTATATTTAGTGTTCCAATTATAGCACTAGAGGGCACAATGCGGCAGAATGCTTATCGTTGAATGTTTCAACTACAGCAACCCTTCGGACAATCAAGCGCTTTCTAAAGCAGTGCTTTCGCTTGATGCGTACAATGGATATGATCATTACCAAGTCATTGACAGAAAATTTTATGAAAATCATCAAGTGCTTTTTGTTTATGGCATTGCTGGAAATGTTTTTTTATATTAACTTTAGGAATAGATATTAATTATTGTTGAAAAAATGTTTAAAGCTTTCTTTTCGTTGTTGTTTTTTTGGAAATTATCAAATTTATTCAACCTGTGCTAAAAAAATGAACTACAAATATGGATGAAGCTACATGCATTGACTTTTTTATATTCCACATTTAAAATGTGAACACTAAACTTAGCGCCTTCTTCACGTTCCAATAAAAGCTTCATCATAGTACGGCATTGTGCGCCACTGACTCGCAATATGCTCTGTAATTGATAAATCATCTTAGTACATTGTCATCATCAACTAACCATTCGTCCACGGCTGGATATAATTTTATGTTATCACAATGTGCAGCCAATAATAAAATATGCTAAATTACATAAACTATTTAAGCCATGGAGTTTTTTATTGAAGTTCAAATTCCCTAACACGCCAAAAGACCGTTGATATTGAAATAACTATAGCTAACTATAACTATAGCTAACTTCACTGTAGTCAGTGAAGTTAGTTATAGTTGGTATTAACACCGTAGACTTGCAGTGGGATAATGGCAATCGAGATGGGATTAAATTCAAATTCAAAATATCTTTATTCCATAGAAAGTCTATGGAATAAAGATATTTTGAATTTTAATTACAACACAACAAAAGAAAACAAAGTACTTAGAATCGTCACATAAAAAAACATTCACGGAGCTTAGATTCCCTTTCATCACACTGTCTTGAATGTGAAAGCGAATCTAAGTGCCAGTTCCGGCGTCAAGGCTTCTTGAGAAGAACTGGCAAGAAACTCAAGGCCGACTCTTTTAAAATATCCAGTTTAACAAATAGTGATAAGTACAATCAATACAACACAAAAGGAGCAGTTCAATTCCAAACTTTTTTATCGTTTATATAGTCTGCGATACAATAATAAGCCCTTTGATATAATCTACTTTTAATATAATTTTTAAATTTCCCCATGGATAATTCAATCGCGTCGTTTGGAAGTTTATTGTAAAAGCGTATACATTGACCTGGGAACGAGTTAGAGATTTTATGGAGCCTAGTAGTGGGCACAGCGAGTTTGTTTTTATTTCTTAAATTTAGTTTATGAACATCACAGTTTTTCTTAAATTTCGTTTTATATTTATGAACATAAATAAGATTTTCATAAATATATTGTGAATAAAATGTCATGAAATCACGATCACGCGGTTAAGGGACCCCCAATGACAGGGGACATGTGCTAGTGCTTTTCTGCTAGGCGTTGAACAAATTGAAAAATAATTTAACAAAATTTCACTTCGCTAAAGTGAAATTTTGTTAAATTATTTTTCACTCATTTTAATTTTTGCGATATTACTCGGAACTTCTAATCTCTCTTGCAATCTTTTAACCCCATGCGGTCTAAAAATTTGTTCAACGCCTAGCAGAAAAGCACTAGCATATGTCCCCTGTCATTGGGGTCCCATATCCGTGTGATCCCATATCGATTGCCATTATCCCACTGCAAGTCTACTCTGCTGTCTGTACTGTACTCTAACATTAAAGACTCCCATGACTATGTTGTAGTGAACCCTTGAAGTAGTATGCAAGGTTTTAGACATGTCTTCATACATAGTCTTCATTACAATCTCGGTGTCGCAGTGGCTAGCATCCCGCTTCTGATTCAAGAAGTAGTGGGTTCAAATCCTGGCACACACCAATGACTTTTCGAAATTTTCGGAAGTTACGTGTGATAAATATCAATGAAGTCTGACAACTTTGTGCCCGGTATGGCAATAGGTTCGCCACCTATTCCATTTGGGTCGTAAACATAACGGCTAGACGAGGCTTAACAGCCGCTGCCTACACCTTCGGGTAGAAAAAGGCGTGAAGTTATGTTATGTTTCATACATAGACATACCTCTTCATCCAAATGTGTTGAACTCGGTGCGTATACTTGAATAACCTTGAGACTATATATGAGATATCCAACCCTAAAGGACTCACCAGAAATTTGTACAACTCTGTCACATCCTTGTTGACCAAAAACCCGACGCCCCTTCAGATGGCTCTTCTTTGTAGTAAACTAGCTGGCCTGAGTCTAAAGTTACGGTGTACTCTCACTGTCTTCGGACCTCACATAACCCCAAAATTTGCCAGCTTATATGTTTGACCTACATTCATAATATAACTTCACGCCATTGTTGACCTAACTGCGCAAGATATACGTCCAGCCGAATCGTTCGTCCAATAAACATAGCTATGGTCAGTTTATTTTGGTTTACCTTATTATGAGAGTTTGCCTTAATCGCCAAGCTGTGCAATTGCATATTGGCGACGGCAGAGCGTAACTTCTCGTACTAATGGCGCCTATCATATTTAGCTATGCAGTTAGCTTAAAATGGATACCGCAATTTTTTAGGTCGCCAGAACCTCGTTCGTTGCTCGCAGGATGTACCACGAGCAGGTGGAGCACTATGATGACCTTTAGACTTCCTTACTAACATTTCTAATCCAATATTAGTGTCATGTCAAATGAAAAGGCTTTAATATGCTAGTAGCTCGAAAAATAATGCGCTGTCATTCTACATCCAATATCGCAAAATATTTTTTTTTAATGCATTTCTACAATATGGGTATCAAAGAAAGGGCTTATTAAGGTAATAGGTAACTCAAAGAATAATGCAACATCATTCTAATTCCAATATGGCAGATCATCCAAAATAGATTCTATTAGAGTCTACTCAGACCCAGATGACGGTTTATACTCGGCTGGGGATCGAACCCGCCAATCTCGATTCCACAGTCGGTAGTTTTACCAATGCACTACGAGGCCCGTCGTAATACAAATACAAAGAAACTTTATTGTACACAAGAAACATTACATTATACTATTCACAAATTATTACATGTACATTTGGCGACCTTATCGCTACAAGCGATCTCTTCCAGGCAACCTAAATGGAGACCTGGAAAAGGATAGTATCACATCTTCTGTAATGTACGGAAGATGTGCTCTTTTTACATTTAGTGTGTTATAAATGTATGCTTGTTACAAAGTTTCACTTCTTTAACGCGATGGGACTCCAGGTACAATTTTTTTTTGTAATAATTGTTTTGATCACGTAATAATCTTTAAAGATATCAATCTATAAACAAAATCGTTATTGCAGGGATAAGAGTCACCTACCGGAGTTTATTCGCTTTCGTCATTTTCCCTCGTTGAACTTGCGACGCGACATTCAACATCAGATATTGATAACATTTGACTTTAGACCTTTTGTAAATCATGATAATGTTGTAAGAAAATATTTACTACAAATAAAGAAATTCGTCTTACTGGTTTAAAGGGTTTAATTAATATTATTAAAAGCATATAGCAATACCTTACATACTTAAAAAACTTAGAAAAACTTAAAGTGATAATTTGTAGTGATTTTTAGCATTTTAATTACAAACGCTGGCCGAACCCAAGTGATAGGTAAATAAGAACAATGTACCTACTACATCATTATACACCTCCAAAAAAGATCTACAAAAAAGTCCGCGATGGTGTATAATATACTCTTAGGGATAACCCACAATGACCATTTTTATTTCTTCTTAATATTTCTGAGATGAAACAAAGTTCGCTGGGTTAACTAGTTATATATGTACAATACGTACAATATATATGACGGGCCTCGTGGTGCATTAGTAAAACTACTGACTGCAGCAACGAGATCGGGGGTTCGATTCCCACCCAAACTCAAATATTTGTGAAAAGCATGAATGTTTGTATGGCGTCTGGTTGTTTTTCTATGTATTTACAAAAGAAAAGTATATATGTATTAATATCCGTTATCTAGTATCCATAAAACAAGCATTTAGTTGCTTTGCTTCGAACTAGAGGGCGCTGTGTGTATTGTGGCCAAGGCCAATTATTATTATTATTTCATTATTGAAATATAAAACAACATTAATGCACGTTTAAAACGACATTGATAGTTAATTCCAATAACAACAGATGCATTTTTAGTACTTTAAGAAAAAAAATGATTAAATTTTTAACTTCACTTGAATTTTTAATGTCTTTATAATATCGATTATTTAATATACAAGTGGTGCATACAATTTGTTACGTATAGTTGTTTATTTTAATAGGTTAGTACTAAACCTAGTAGTGCCTAACATATTATTAAATCAGTCAATATTTTGACGTCGTGTAAAATCTCTCACTTGCCTTTCTAGGCATGAGCGTAGTCTACTTCTAACAGCAGCATTGGTATTAGCAAATTTTGCTGTATATTGCTAAATTGCATTGAGTTATATTACTAAAGTTACTTTAGTAATATAACTCAATGCTAAATTGTTTTTTTTTTTAACATTGTGACTTATAGCGGCGAAGTGAATGTTTTAACAGTTATAATTCATGTCAAATGTAAATCAGAATCAGTATGGAATAGAATCTGTTGTCGGACGGTTCTTGTTTTCTAAATAACATTTTGTGACAAGTGTGTCAATCGTAGAATTGCGTTTGAGTGTGATAGCGAAACTAACAAACTTAAATACATTTTCTTATTTACACTGGTATGTTATTTTTTATTTTATTTTATAACATACTAGCTGAGCCGGCGAAGTTTGTTCCTCAACAAAAGTATTTTTACACCGTTTACATTTAAAGTGTTAAATCTAGAAAATCATCACTTTTTCTTTACTCCATTATACATGAATTAAATATAAAAACTAACCCGTTAACACCTTTTATATATTGAAAAAAAAAACTCTTCAAAATCCGTTGCGTAGTTTCAAAGATCTAAGCATATAAGGGGACAGACAGCGGAAAGTACCTTGTTTTATACTAACGGGCACAGACATTATCCTGCATGCATTAGGATATCAAACATGGTAAGAAGTAAAAGACAAGTAATATAAGTTTGTTATACTTTATTTTTAAATAACTTATATCAATTTTTATAAAAACAATTCGTTGTGATCAATAAATGTTTTGTTCATCAATTGTTTGTCAATTTCGATCCAGTACTTTTTGAGTTTATTGGTTACATACAAAAATACAAATCTCTCCTCTTCATAATATTATAGATAAAAATAATGCAACGATAATAAATTTAGTAATGATTCTATGTTGTACGTTGTATAGATATACCGCGTTTATTATCATTCCTAACGATAACTTAGTATTATAAGGTTCCATTATGAAACCGGAAGTGGCTCGAGTCGCGTTTTTCTCCGTGATAGAGGTACCCAGAGGCCCAACCCATCCATTTCACTTCCGACCTCTTCCATATACAATTGCAAGGGCCGGAGACGCAACTGTAACACTGTCTGTTCAGGTGCAAGCAGTTCGAGGGTCGTGAATTCCACTTCCCAGAAGCCTTTCGCTAAGATCGCGATGTGCGGTACGGAGTCTTGAAGTGACCTTGAGCTACTGGAGCACATATACCTTGATCTGATGGTCAGTACCTTCAGGTCGACAGAGGAAGATAGATGATGTTAACAACGGCCCCCCATCTTAGTTTTCAAAATTAAGGCCACTGATCCGCAAAATATTACGGAGCTGTCATCATGATTTTGGTCTTAAATCTGTCAATGGATGATATGTTATTTTTTTAATTTCCCATTGGTTCAGAATGTTGTTTCTGCTGCACATTTATTTATCTAGTATTAGTCATTACATAGTATAAAACAAAGTCGCTTTTCGTTGTCTGTACCCAATGCTAAGATTTTACAACGGATTTTGATGAGATTTAACACTTTAATTGTAAACGCTGTAATAATTAATTTTGATGCGAAACAAAGTTCGCCGTGTCAGCTAGTATTAGGTATATGTAAATTAAGTATGTTATTTATTCCAAACGACATTCTTTTTGTAAAATGTTAGCTAAAAAGTTTCACTATTACCGTGGCTTCATAAAACCACACATTCATTTTTTTAAGACCCATAACAGGAAACTTCTTCAAATTAATTACTCAGCAAAAAAGCTTGAGGAAAACCCTGCAGTACCTTATTACCGTTTAGGTATTAATCGTTCAGCAGATTAAATTCCCACCAATAGGTAAGGTTAGGTTAGGTTTCAGGCGAAAATAAAAGTTTTTTTTTTCTTTTTTTTCGTATGGCGAACGTGATTTGCATATAAGCTAAAGACAAACTGATCGTTAAGCAAATATATGAAAGCATAATATGAAATGCCCATGTTTCCGCTAGCTAGTAAACAATTTTTGTTCGAAACGACTAAACGTAGGTGG
Source organism: Euproctis similis (assembly GCA_905147225.2). Lineage (NCBI taxonomy): Eukaryota > Metazoa > Arthropoda > Insecta > Lepidoptera > Erebidae > Euproctis > Euproctis similis. The sequence continues at coordinate 2,862,562 of LR990113.1, read as the reverse complement.
GATAGGTCGTATAATACAATGAAATATTATCATCTTACTCCGTTATTAGTCCAATAGTTTTAGATGCTTTTCCATGTCGCCCATTAAAATATTTTGCGCCATAAAAAAGGCAATAGGCAAAATCATATCGGTCATACTTAGATAACCTTCCAAAATATAACTAAAATTTCCAAAATAAAACTGCTTGGTATACAAATGACAAATCTATAAGTAAGTAAATTTTGTTTGGTATTTATGTATCGATTTCAGTGAATCATGTCAGCGGACCAAGTATTCCACTCAAGATCAGAGGGTATCCCCTCGGAGGGAGTTAAGGATCAGTATGCTGACGGCAAGGCGGCCAGAGCGTGGAACAAGTTCATCGGCGACAGCAACCAACGTACACAAAACTATAAGGATTTCTTGATCGGACTCCTCAAGAAGAATGGTTGTAAGAAGATTCTCGATATTGCTTGCGGTACTGGGTGAGTGCACTAAGATATTATGTTTTAATGAAATTGTTTTGTAATAAGCCACAACCCAACGTTTTTCTTAACATTTGAGATTCAATACATTTTTTTGCAATTTGGAATATGAGTAGGTACTTAGCAGTAGTGAGATGAAACCTTTACCTACATCTTTTATCAATTTATAATAATAAATCAGCTGACCAGGGGAACCTTGTTTCGCCTCGGAAGCAACACCAAAAACCCAAGTTACATCTTATTACACCAGCTACCTGCCAAGTTCCCGTCAAAATCGGTCGAGCCATTTCAGCGATTACCCGGAACAAACAGACAGAAAGATTGACACTTAAATTGAAAAAAAATGTTATTTTGGTGTATGTAGGTACCATATATACATTCATATTAATGTAGTAGAAAGCAGTTATTACAAACAGACACTTCAAATTTTTTTTGCCTACACGGAATCGGAATATTTTTTTTATTAAAGCCAAATGTGTGTTTTTGAATCGATTCATCAAAAAAACAAACCCACCAATATCATTCTGATAAGTATTTATGTAATACATATGTATATCTGTATAACGTAACAATATATTGATTTCACACGTCTTAACCTTACAACTCGTAATACATATTACACAGTATTACACAGTGAATGTTATCTGTATGTTCAATTTATTATTCATTGTATCATACATATGACCTTTTAATGATAACTTATTTTACTGGAAAATACCAGATTCTAGTGACCATCCTATGAAATATCCTATCTCTTTCTTGCTTATGATAATACAAGTTATCATACCTGAATTCAAGCCAAGTCCCTCGTGGAGTAAGCAGAGAGAACTGAGCGCCATGAGGCACGATTCTTACATATAGGTATCACTCGCTTCTTTTACTTTCATAACTCTTGGAGACTTTTTAGGGCTCCTAACATAATCCTCCTCAAAGACTCGATCAATTTGGTCATGAAAAGTTGGTCGTGGCGTCGACTCCTGCATACTTCCGGTTTTTAATATTTATATAAGTCTATCATCCATCATTATCCATCCATAGGGACGTACTAACGTCTTGATATACAGTAGTCGAGCTCCCCGCTTCGGAATTAAAAAGTCCTGGGATAAAATCCGGGCTCACACCGATGACTTCTCGGAATTCTTTTCGAATGTGATGTGAGAGAAATCTCGATGATTAACAACACTGCGCCTGGTGTATGGCAATAGGTTCCGCTACCTATTTTACCGCTAGCTGCCTATTCTTATTTGGTCCACAACTTAAGGTAGAACTCATTAGGTAAGGTAGAGCTCATTAGTGAATGATAAAAAAAATGTAACTGATATTAAAATACGTAAGTATTCAATACCTACAGAAGAAAAAAATACCACAGACAGGTACTTCTTTTAATATCGCGGTGCGATATGGAATACCACCACCACGTGAATAACATTCTTTTAGTGTCCGACCGAAGCTGCGGCTTCGGCCAAAATCCATCTTCGGGATCGGCCGGATTCTGGGCCAAAGCCGAAGGTCCCGCCGAAGGTCCAAGAACAGTCGGAATTAAACAAAGTGTTACGAAATAGTGAGTGACTGACGGACCGGACTGCACTTAGTTCAGTCCGGATACCTCTACCACTGAGAGAAAAGCGGCATGAGCCACTTTACGCCGATATTCTTATTTAGTCGTGGATAATATTGAAGAAAATTATTAAATTACTAAGAATTTATAAACCTTCGGCTTCGGCTTTGGCTTCGGCCGAAAATAGACTTTCGGTCGGACACTGCATTCTGTTGATCAAGTAATTTAATTATTCATATAGCTCACCCATGTCACGTGATTTGTGGTTCATCTTTGCCTATTTATATCTCTCTATATGCTCGAGTTCTTGCTAAATACTTTTCCAATCATGTGCCTTAAGCCCAAGGAAAGTCACACAACTGAAACGATTATTTTATGAAAATTATTTAAATAGTTTCTTTCTTTTATGGCATACAAGGGCAAACGAGCAGGTGTGTCACCTGGTGGTAAGCGAGCGACAGTTGCGTTGCCGACCTTTGGGGGAGTATGATAGAAAAGGAGGGTGAAGGGGGTGGGCCTTCGGGTACCTCTCTCACTGAACGAAACGAAGCATGACCCGCTTTAAGTCGATCTTCTGAGAGGTGGTATTTCACCGGTCGAGCCGGCCCGTTTATGCAGCGAACTGCGTGGCTCTACCACTATTCAAAATGCATCCAATTCTTTTTTAGTAATCGGATAGAGATTATTAATCTATGCAAAGAAGGAAGTGAAAAATATGTTCATCTAATAAACCAATATATTGAATTGTCTTCCAGTGTGGACTCTATGATGCTTCTGGATGAAGGTTTCGACATGGTCTCCACCGACGCGTCAGATAAGATGTTGAAGCACGCGCTCAAAGCGAGGTGGGAGAAGAGGAAAGAACGCAAATACGATGAATGGAGTAAGTGGATATTTTGTAGTTGTAGTTAGTGGACTTAGTAGATCGTTTTGAATGAGTTCAATCAAGAAACTATGTCAAATTGAAGTCACTCTTGGCGAAGGTAGAGAAAGGCCTAGAGTAAGGTCATAGCCCTAGCCAGGCGTACGTTCGAATTTGGAATTCGAACGTACGCCTGAAAAAATAAAAATAATAAAACACCACGCCATGCCACGCCAATAAACGCCACGAAAAAATAATAACTATTCGTAAACAATATTTAATATTAATATAACCTAATGACTCCACTTTTTCACTAAAATGTTATTTTTATATCTACCAATTGAAACTAGATATTGCCTAGTTTCTGGCGCTATATAAATTTAATTTTTACGTTTGCAAATGAGGGTATCGATTTAAGAAATTCTTCTCTACGTGTGTTGGCAGTGAACTCCTCATAAGCGGCTGGACCGAATTGTTTTTTTTTTCTGTGTTTATGTAGATTGCATCGTTTAGAATCCTCGGTCCAGTAATATTGATTTTTGTTGTTTGGTGATTGAGGTTTGAAGAAAAAAGTTATTTCAAAATAAAGAATCACAAAATTATTATAGGTAGTAGTCTGTTGGTACTACTTATTAGTTATAGATATATGTTTAATATTAAAATTTTTAAATGTATTATGTAATGTTTCAGTAATCGAGGAAGCTAGCTGGGAGACACTTCCACGTGACATAGAAGGCTTCCTGCCTGGTACTCAGTTCGACGCGGTCATCTGTCTCGGAAACTCGTTCGCTCACTTGTTAGATGAATACGGAGACCAGAGAGTGCAAAAGATGTGTCTCAGAAACTTCGCGGCGTGTCTTAAACCTGGCGGATTACTCTTCATTGATCATAGGAATTATGATTCCATGATTGACAGCGGAGCTACACCTGGCCATTCTATTTATTACAATGTAAGTAAATATGCCTTTATCCTAAGTAAATTACACACACACACACACAGATGGAGAAAAAAATATGTTAATATTTGTGTTAACACGCTAAATTTAAGAAACCTAAATAAAAATAATTAAATCTAAATAAAAAGGGGAGGGTCCCAAAAGCAACCCTGCTAAAGTCCAGTCACATTATTAACTTTTCACAGTGCAAATACCCAGTAGACATCAGGACATCAGTGCTGGTCGTTGCTGGAAAAGCCCAACTAGTTGCTCTGGATTACTGCATCACAACCGATAAGGAAATTAACGAGAAAAGGTGATTTCAGTTTATTTTTATCCTAATAAAATCAACTACCAGAATGAAATATTTATTAGACACATAATTTCTTTTGACGGAGCCAAAACATGTGCCTCAGTTACTCAATGAGTAAATACTCAGTACCAGGGTAAATAATACACAAAATGTCATTTTTTTTAAAGAATTAATATCATGGAAACTTTACTGCTGCAATGGATGACTAAAAACTCTGTGCACGGTATGGCAATAAGTTCGCCATTTGGGAGGTAAACATAACGGCGAGTCGAGGCTTAACAGCCACTAAGTTCACGCCTTTTTTCTACCCGAAGGTGTACTTCGGGTAGAAAAAAGGCGTGAACTTATGTTTTACTGCTGCAGATATCGATTATGAGAAAATTTCATTTTTAAATATTTACGTAGAAAATATCGAGGAATAGGGTCGAAAAACGTATCTTCTTCATTATACTTTATGGTGGTAATTTTCGATTTATCTATTTCAGTGAATTCCGACTCTGCTATTACCCACACAAACTGGCGAGGTTCACAGAGATGTTAGATGAAGCATTCAACCACAGTGCCAAGCATCACATCTACGCTGACTTTAAGCCAATGGACCAAGTTTCCGTGCCAGCATTTTATATCCACGTGCTAGAGAAATCAAAAAAATAGTACCTAATCGTTTTACACCACGGTCATAATAATAATAATTAATAATATGAATTTATTATTTTATACTAAGAAATGATTTGTCGTTCATGTGGACTAGTCAAATTTTAACATATTTCTGCTCCAGAAAAGTTTGTATACATTTTTCAACTGGCCTACTTTAGTTCCAACTACTACTGTACCTATATAAAGATACCTGAAATTTATTTAAACATTGTTTATTTTGGATAGATCATATTGTTATGATCATGTATGTATATGTATATTGTTATTTTATTTTAGAATTTTAAGATGTTGCAATGATTTATCATTTAACTTTTTATAGAAATGTGTTGTTTACCTGCTTAGTTTTTTTTTTTAATAACGATATTTCGTCCTTTAACTACTACATACATTCATCTAATTTTTTTGAATATTAGAATATTCACATCCTTAGATGAATTGGGACCCAGTACTGCCTCTCGAATCTGACTTGGCAAACTAGGTTCTGAACAACCAAAAATCTAATACCTAGGTACTTATTAAAAAAAAATGTTGTTCATAGCGCCATCTATGGATAAATTTTTAAAAATCTACAATTTTTGTAGACTCTAGATGGTTTTTCTTCGGGTGCAAATATATGTACATTAATGAAAAAAAGAAGAAAAAAATAAATATCCTGTTATTTCTAATGCCTCCAAGATTAAGTGTAGAAAGTTTCATATGGTTTCGTAAGAGGAGGTTGAGTAGTTATCGCATGAAAGCGTAACAAACAAACTTACATTCACATTTACATACTTATTACTACGGATTGTGTAGGTAACCAAATATGGTGCAAATAACAATACTTCTTCCCGTACAAGTCATTTGGCCTGTGAAAACCTATTTAGTTATGCATCCAGGGAAAGATTGGCCAATTGGCAATTGATCTGAAATATTTAAACTTTAAAGGCACTATCACTTTTAAGAAATGAACGTTTTTAATTTACTAATTATTTAGAAATTGTATTGTGTGCCAGGGGTACCCCCTATGTAACATAGCATAACTTCACGGCTTTTTCTACCCGACGGTGGGGCAGTGGCTTATAAACCTCGTTTCGCCGTTATGTTTACTCTCAAAACATACCTATGTGACATTATAAAACCAGAAATACATCAGGATGATTTCCTCAAGAGTACCAGTCTATTGCAGATTACTAAACTTGGTTGTCCACAGGAGGGTTTTATAAAATAACTAGCTGACCCAGCGAACTCTGTTTCGCATCAAAAGTAATAACTGCTGCCCCGCTATGTTAATACTGCAATATCTTCGACAAATTTGAAGTCGATAGCAGCTATAGGTTAAAAATGGGAATTTTCCATTGTTAACACCCCCGCAACCCCCCTTGTGGGTGGAATTTCGTAAAATCCGTTCTTAGCTGACCTCTACTCGGCGAAAGGAATAATCCTACCAAATTTCAAGTCGCTACGCCTTATGGTTCCAGAGATATCGTGATGAGTCAGGTGGAAATCTCTTATATATATATTAGGTCGGGGAAAAAGTCTTTTCGCATAACGTAGGTATAAACTTATTATAAAATTTCTTTGACTGTACTATTTGTGTCTGGCTGGTTTTGGTAACATTAAAAAGGTTACATTATAAAGAAAAGAAAAAAATAAAAAAAAGTTGTTTCCCGCTATTTTTCATTTGTTTTTCTCTCCGTAAAAATGAGTGAATCTAATGAAGAATTTCGATACATTTTAAAATTTTATTATAAAAAAGGCAAAAATGCAACTCAAGCAGTGAAAAAAATTTGTGATGTTTATGGACCTGATGCAGTGTCAGTAAGAGTAGCACAAATTTGGTTCAAACGTTTTCAGTCCGGAAATTTTGATGTTAAAGATGCACCTCGCTCTGGTCGCCCTGTTACGAATAAAATGGACGCCATTTTTGAAAGAGTGGAGCAAGATCGGCATATTATTAGTTACGATGTAGCTGAAGAACTGGGAATTGACCACAAAACAGTTTTGACCCATTTGAAGAAAGCTGGTTATACAAAAAAGCTCGATATTTGGGTGCCACACGAGCTCACTCAAAGAAACTTAATGAACCGTGTACTCATTTGCGATTCATTATTGAGACGTAATGAAACCGAGCCGTTTTTGAAGAGATTGATAACTGGCGATGAAAAGTGGATCACGTACGACAAGAACGTGCGAAAAAGGTTGTGGTCGAAAGTTGGCCAGGCTTCACAGACTGTGGCCAAACCTGGCCTAACACGAAATAAGGTGATGCTGTGTGTATGGTGGGATTGTAAGGGCATTGTTCATTATGAGCTTTTACCGTCCGGCAAAACCATCGATTCTGATCTTTACTGCCAGCAACTGATGAGATTAAAGGAAGCAGTCGCGAGAAAACGGCCGGAATTGATCAACAGGAAGGGTGTGGTCTTTCATCACGATAACGCTAGACCACACACATCTTTAGCCACTCAGCAAAAATTAAGAGAGTTCGACTGGGAGGTCCTAGTGCATCCACACTATAGCCCTGACCTTGCGCCTTCAGATTTTCACCTGTTTCGGTCTCTTCAGAATTCTTTAGGTTCTGTAAGGTTGACCTCAAGAGAGGACTGCCAAAACTATTTGTCCCGTTTTTTTGATCAGAAGTCCCAAAGTTTCTACAGTAACGGGATAATGTCTCTGCCCACAAAATGGCAGAAAGTTATTCAACAAAACGGTACATATATATTGTAAATAAATGTAAATAAACTTTGAAAAAAATGTCTTGACTTTTGATACAAAAATACGAAAATACTTTTTCCCCAACCTATTATATATATAGATAATGTATATTACAGCATATCACAGGGTTAGATACAAAATAAAACAAAGATATGATTGAATAATTTAGTTTTTTTTAAGAAACAGTATTGTAAATGAAATGTAGAGTGTGGGGTACCTTAAACATAATAAATATATCTATGTAATTACACTATTTCACATCTTATGAGCCGACAATAATGTTATTTATGGGGATATGTATCAGTTTAACAAAGAAGCCGATAAAACCCATGATACAGAAGCCGATGGCAGTGGCGATAGCGATCTTCTGGAACTCTGGAACAGAATTAATCATTTTTATAAATTTATACATTAATTGGCACATTTATCACAAGGAAAGTTAAAGGTAATTTGTATGATGATGACCTCTCTCACCGAACGAAACGCGGCATGAGCCACTTTACGTCGGTCTTCTGAGAGGTCGTGGTATTTCACCGGTCGAGCCGGCCCATTCATGCAGCGAACTGCTTGGCTCTACCACTGTTAAATACAACAATTACAACACCAATATTTTAACAACTCTATTTCTATACGAACTCTGTGTTTATTTACTACTAGCTGACCCAGCGAACTTTGATTTGCATGGAAGCAATAAATAAAAGGCTTTTTAGAATAAAGTAGCTTTGCAATTGGTCCACCCATTTTAGAAATATGTAGAAAGTTTATTTAGGTGTATATGTACGGTACACTAACATTTATTACTAGCTTTTAACCGCGTCTACGCTCGCATTGACGCCATTAAATAAGTATCAAAGATCATTAGTCATTACCACAGAAATGAATAAATATGAGAACTCTAGTTTATAGGTAATATTTCAATATTACAAACAGAAATTTCAATTTCATTAAAATGTATAGATGTGGAAATAACAACAATAAGATAGCACAAAAATAAAAAATAAAACTAATTTGTGTCCACTAGAACTGAAAATTAAATTATATATTTGTAAGATTTGGATCCACTCAAATACGATTTATGTGATTAACCGTTTGACACTCAGTCTAAAGGAGTAGCTAGCTTAAAATCAGATGTGAATGTTCCGAAATTCTCCCTCCAAAAAAGTAATAAAGGTGGGCAAAGTTTATATGAGTAAACATAATTTCTTTGTTCAAATGTCTTCATTTTTTTTACACACAAAGACCTTATGCAATTTTATATATCATCACGCTGATGCTAATATGAATAGAATACTAGCCTTTTTGAAAAGATGTATAAATAAGGTGGTACAAAGTATGCAGGGTCTGCTTTCACTATATAAAATTGATACTTATATGGATATAACTTAAATATTGAAAGGTATAATTGATTGTAATAAAATATATATTATTATGGTGAATAAGATATGGAAATGGTCTGGCAGTGGACCAATAGTATACAGAACTGAAATTTTCACTGTTCAATTTAAAGTCTACTTAACTTTGAAGTAGATTACAAAAGAAAACATGGCATTATCTGTATGATTTACATTAATAATTAAATAGGATGCTAGGTAAAAATATGAAGTATGAAAGAAAAATTAATGGTATTGATAAATTAAGTTCAATTACCAAGGGGGTAAGTTTTGACTTCATCGTCTTTAATTTCATAACATAGCTGTAGATTAATTTATGTCTAAACTAGCTGACCCGGCGAACTTTGTTCCGCATCAAAAGTAATAACTGCTGTCCCGCTATGTTAATACTGCAATATCTTCGAAAATATTTGTTTAAATTGCATACTGTTAAGGGCCAAGATCATCTATATTACATGTACACTCTATTTAAGACACTTAATTGGATGAAAATTAATGCTGTAATGTTTAAAATCACTTCGTAAATAGGCCATTATTTCTTGTAAAAAGTAAAAAAATTAAAATGGTCATTGTGGGTTATCCCTAAGAGATAGACATATGCCCTCGCGGACTTTTTTGTAGACCTTTTAAAGGAGTGTAATAATGTAGTAAGTTATTTTGATTTATCACTTAGGGTTCAGGCAGCGTTAGCGATTAAAGTTCTATATCTTGAAAATTTTCACTTTTTTTTTACTACACTATACATGAATTATAGATCAAAACCACCCCGTTAACACCCTCTAACTATTAAAAAAAACGCATCAAAATCCGTTGCGTAGTTTTAAAGATTTGCGCATAGAAGGGGACAGACAGCGGAAAGTCACTTTGTTTTATACTATGTAATGATTTCAATACACCTAAAATATTAGTATGAGTATACTGTGAAATTTAACAAGTTAGTGAAAGTGTCTCTTTAAATCGATTCCACACCGTGTTCTAGCACATATCAAGTAATAATATAAGAGATCAGTTCCATACCTTTTCTGTCAGGTTTTGTGCATCTCCGTACCAATCTGATCGAATCCTTGGCGAACTGCTTGCCAGGTTCGACGAATTTCGCGATTTGATCCATTTATCTAAGAACAGGACACAGGAATTATTGGAATGATTTTAATATTAATAATGTGATAATAATTTTTACCGTTACTTACAAGAATACACTGAGCTACGGTAAAAATAATAATACGTTGTACTTTTACAGCCACCGTATTGACCGAAATATAGACAAATTGTCACAAACGTCAGCCACGTCTCGAGATTCATGGCACGTCACCAAGTTGACCAAGTCCAAATACTTCATAACCATAGATGGACAGTCCTTTTGGAATGTATTTATGTACTGATTGAAATAACCTATTATAACTTCAAGCCTTTTTTACGTTTACGTCCCAAATGGTGGCAAACCTATTCTCATACCGGTTACAAAGTTTTCAGCTATCGATAATCGAACTTTCGAAACAAATTTCAAAAAGTCATTGGTTAGAGGCAGGACCCCCAACCTCTCGATTTATAAGCGTCTTGCTTGACCACTGGACTACCGAGACTTACATGATTGAAATATTTTTTGGAACGAAGTTCCTTATCGCGCGTTGTGAAAAGGAGCTAGACGGAAAAAATTGTCACGACACTTTTTCCATCCCAAACTACACTTTCAGGTATTGTACCGGCTTATTTAGAAAAATGTATAACTACCCAAATGGTCTAGTGGCTGGGATACCTTGCTCTCATACATGGGGGCTCGGGTTCGAATCCCGGTATCGGAACTCTTTTTGAACTTTCATTTTCCATGTTTTCATATTTTATATATGTTTAGGGCACTTTCAAGTATCGGCTTATTTAGAAAATTGTATAACTACCCAAATGGTGGATACGTGGGCCCAAGTGGCTAGGATACCTTGCTCTCATACAGGGGGCTCGGGTTCGAATCCCGGTATCGGAACTCTTTTTGAAGTTTTATTTTCCATGTTTTCATATTATTATGTTATATATGTTTTTTTAGTTTTAAAATTTTATTACAATTCCTTCACTAATTAATCGAAAAGAACTTCGTTCCATCCGGGTGTACCTTGACACCTCTCAAGTTTTTTTTTATGGGATAGGAGGGCAAACGAGCATGCGTGTCACCTGATAGTCAGTGACCAGCGCCGCCCATGGAAACCTGTGGTAGAGCCAAGCAGTTCGCTGCATGAATGGGCCGGCTCGTACGGTGGAATACCACGACCTCTCAGAAGACCGACGTATAGTGGCGCATGGCGCGTTTCGTTCGGTGAGTGAGGTAGCCGGAGGCCCACCCCCTTCCCCATCCTTTCCTATCCCGTATCCCATAAAGGTAGGCAACGCAACAGTAATACTATATGTGTTGCTGGTGTCCATGGGCGGCGTTGGTTGCTGCAGGTGCATCAGGTGACACGCCTGCTCGTTTCCCCTCCTATCCCATAAAAAAAACATAGAGTATTACAGTTGCTTTGTCGACCTTTAAGGGAGTAGGATGGGGAAAGGAGGTGCTGCTTGACTCTACCACCACTTTCATAAAAACTTATTAGATTGCATTTATATGTATATTTGTTTTGCACTATGAAATGTTAAATGTTAATTAGGTTATTTTATGTTAGTTTAGTTTAGATTATGTTAGCCCATGTTTGGTACTTCGAAAAAAATTAATACGATGGACAAGGTAGTATGGCCTCAAAGCTCTAGTTTGTCCAAAACTGGACGAATAAAAAAAAAATACGTTGACATTTCTTGACAATGTTGACATATGTCATTTCCTTAGGGATTATCAATGAAATAAACATAAACCAAGTCAATTGGGATTATGTTTTCTATTCATTGGTTTTTTATAATTTATATGTATTCAGCATTTCTATAAGTACCCGAGTTCCTTTGAATAGCACCAGAAGAATAAGTTTATACATTTATTCTAGCACCTAAAGATTATCATTATTAATTAAGCCTAAGCCCTGTAACAAGTGATTACTGAAGGAAGAATGTACGCGGTGGAGAAAAAGTTCGAAATTGAAATGAAATTACGAAAGGTAAATTTATGTAGAATAACGATTTAAGCATATTTTTTGAATCTTTTAATCCATTATCTAGCACCAAAGTAAACTACATGCAGAGAGAAGTACGAACTAGCTCTAAGTTTAGTTTGTTATTATTTGGGGGAGTGTACACTAATATTTACAGATCAGTACCTATTCAAATTGTGCCAGTATGTCTTTATAAACGTAGAGCCACGCAGTTTTCTGCATGAATGGGTCGGCTCGACCGGTGAAATGCCACAACTCTCAGAATAACGACGTCGAAATTTATTCAATACTCTTATTTATTTCATAGGAAATTACCAACATTCAAGAATTGAAATCTGCAGCTAAACGCAGCTCATCTCTTGCTAATGATGTGTGCAATGTGCTTGGAGCTTGTGAACAGAGACTACAACAATTAGAGACAGCTGTTTTGCCATTGTATGGTGATACAGACAAGTTGCAGCATATACATCAAAGTAAGTTAATGAAAAAATCAAATGAAATACTAAGTTGTAAAGTGAAACTCTAGTCTTATCTAAATATTGTAACAATGAGAAAACACATACATTTTGTTTTAGATATGGAGCGCACAGTAAGATCCCTGGATCATGTGATAAATTATTATATGGTAACCAGGGAGCTTGCAGATCTTATACAAGCTGGCCCTCACACCGCCACTACAGAGTCACTCAACATTTATCTTGAAGTAAGAGAATTGCATATTATTATTTAACCTGTCCTAGGTCCAATGTCCGCTCTGCGGACATCGTATCTTTCGTCCATACTGTCGCAAGTCCGCTCAGCGGACAAAATTGAAAAATTGCAAACCTCTGCCGCTCAGGGGTATTTTCGATTTTAAAAGGCTTCGATGTACAAAACATAAATTTCAATCGCTTTAATATGAACAGGGCCGCCCTACCACATACACATATAAGTGTCTGTGGTACAATTTTGTTTACAAAAATTAATTGAAAGTGCGGGAACTTTTGTACCGGTCCCGCACCAGTCTGCGCGTGTTTCTTGGTGTCTTTCTTTCAGTTATTAAGCTCCAACTGCCTTTTAACACCAGAAAATCATGCATGAGTAAACAATAATTACTTATATACACAAATGAGGGAATATTCTTTGCATTTAAATAAAAAAAAACACATGAGATCCTCGACCCGGTCATTTTACGGTGTTGCGTTCGATTCCTATTTTTCTGTCCTAGAAAGTTTATTAAAACTAAGCAATCCTTATGTTTTATAATATCATTATATATTGAACTTTAATGTAAAATAACTAAATAGTAGTGGGTTAACCGAAAATACGAAAATTTCGACCATCAAAATACGTTAACAATCGGGCAATTGTTCTAATAAGTTCAAGAATAAGATTTTCTTGATTTACCTTCTAAACATGTGTCTTTTTTCATTTAAACGAATAGCTACACTAATGTAAATAATAAATAATGACTGAATATACTACTCATAAGCACACTTTTCGTAAAATCTTAATTCTAAGGATACCCTATTTTTTGTTTGATTTGTTTTGGTGCCAATTTTGAGAAATTTATATTCAAAATCGGTTATCTAAACCCAATAAATCAATAAATTAACTACATAGCCCACATGCTTAAGTTTTTATAAACAAAACACGACCCGGTTCCGATATAAAGATGTTTATATAAACAATTTAATTTGAGCCGCGCGCGGCCGACATCTCAAGTGGCCGTTACCTTCTTATCGTAATGTAAACAAACTTAAGTGGTATAAACAAATGTTCCTGCGAGTGTGCTGTTTTGTTTTTATATTGTAATAGAACCATAAATAAATGATTCTAAATCTTGTAAGGGCTTAATTTTATTTATAATTAGAAAATAAGAGTCGTTTTTGGACATTTTTTTTGATGACTCATTTTAAAACGTAAATAAATACATGTCTATATATATTGTTCTAGTTGAATTTATTATATCGCAATAAGTTATTTAATTGGGAATATAATTCTACTAACAGTATTATATAATCCCCTTTAGATTCTTTAAAATCTAAAATTTTTGTAAATCTATACTCAAACTCAGATCCGGATGTCCAAAGTCCGCTCGGCGGACTAACATTGTGTCCACAATGGACATTTTGACATGTACTCAGGAAGGGTTAAATAGTTTCTAAATACAATTTACATATTGTTACAAACAGATCATAATATATATTTTGAATTTACAGGAATCAGCTACAATTATTACATGTATTACTATTGGTGATTATTATTTTTCCAGGCATTGGATAAGCTGGCAGATGCACAGGGATATTTCAACAAAAACAATCCTCAGAGTGTAGAATTGGAAAATATTGTAAGTTATATACTAAAAACATTTAATATTAAAATTAACATTAATATCAATGTCCCTTATGTTAATTGATACTTCTGGTGTATGAATATTTATAATTTATATGAATAAAACAGGGCGCTGACATAATGTCACACCTTGAGTCTCGCAGTTGGCTGTTCTATTATTCACCAAATTGGAAAGCCCCGGCATCCGATAACTTATGGTAATCTCGTTTACAGAACCAACTGTACAACACAGGTGTATCCAAACTGGAGAGTACATTTGAAGAGCTGTTGAGCAGAAACACGCGACCGTTATCACCAACTACTCTCATGGATATGATCGCTCTCGAAGAAGGTGGGATTTATTGTCCATCTTTTGACTTATAATTATATCTGATTAAAAATACTGTACAGTTGCGTTGCTGACCTTTAAGGGAGTAGGATAGGAAGTAAGAGGGATGGGCCTCCGGATACCTCCATCAAACAAAACTTGGCTTTAGTCACTTTACTTTTGATCTTCTGAGAGGTCGTAGTATTTCACCGGTCGCGCCGGCCCGGGCTGGGCCGTCTACCATTGCAGAGAGGGACCTTGCACCTTTGGAGATAGCTGTTACACTTTTGGAGATACCTGGAGACGGTTATGTCACAGACGCATTCTTTTACTGTGCACGAAAAATATCACAAGTATCCACCCATCGCTGCTATTTTTTTTATGTAGCGATTGTTGTAGTCTTAACAACTTATTTTTTAGCCTAAAACATTAAAATATTTTGACGCCTTGATAGTAAAAAGAGGGCGTGCCGTACGGGAGTCGCTGGCGCAGGCTTGCATTCCAGGCAAATCAAAGAGTGTCAAATAATCGCGCACGAGTAGTACAAATCTGAATGAATGTTTCTGAAGGTGTATAAAATTCAGACTCTAGTGTGGAGAGTGTGAGTGTGAGCGGCAGCGGCAGTACTTGTGTGACGACGCTGGAGACCATGAGGGCGGCCGCCGCCTGGCTCAGCGCAGCAGGCTCCCCGCCCTTCTCACAGCTGCAGGCTATCAGGGCGCCCGCAGCGAAGAGCTCGCTAATCGCCTTCAAAGACTACCTTCGCTCGCGATCCATGGCTTCCTCATCACCGCCCATGGTAAGTATCTTCAAGAATATGGAGTTCTCCAATTTATACTATAAGGATGCCAGAATGTATTGCTTCATGCACTTAAATGTTCTCAAAACATTTGAGATTTTGATTTTTATTATTGTTTATGAAGTTTAATAAACTTCATAAACAACAAACTTTTTTCTTTACTGTCCCAGAGAGGAAAACAACCGCATCGTACGGACAGCGCCCAAAGAAGAACTAGTAAATTACAGAAAGTGTAAGTTTGACATTTTAATGTGACCAAAATCATTCATTACATGTTGTACAAATAAAGTTTACGAGGGATGGTATGTATGAATGTGATATTAAAAACGGGTTTTGACTGGAAATTAAGTGAATAGGGCCCTGAACTACTTTGTAAATAGCTAGAAAGTTTCCAATAAGGCACAACTAGCTTTAAGCAGAGAAGTTTTGGTTCCTACAGTTATGCATGGTAGTAAATGTTAGGTATGGCAGGAGAAGCACAGAAGTAAGCTTAATGCTGTGGAGATGAGAAGTTTGAGAAACACAGCTGGAGTAAGTCTGGTGGAGAAAACGAGAAATAGTATAATTTAATTACGTTGCGGTATAAGTGAAGATGCAGTGACAAGCTGGTAAAGTTCGACCTAGGCAAACCTGCTAACATTAAATCTATGATGAGTAAAAGGCGTGATTGTATGTATGTATGAATATGAACGTTATAATAATAATATTTACTATATGAACAGTATCACTAAAAACTACGTGAACTAAGTGAATGTTTTAAATGCTCATAATTTAATTATGTAAAAAAGTCAATCTGAAAAATTTAGTGACGACGTTCTTTGTGTTTTAGTATCGAGAAACGCGCGAACAAAATAATGATGAAAGCATCTCAAACATTTGAGCAGTCCACGGGGCTTGCTATCGGACCGAGGAAGTCAATTTCCGAAACCTGTGAGTAAATTTGTTTTAAAATAAATATTTTCTAATTCACCTGGAGAATTTTGTTGCACCTCAGAAGCAATAAATAGGTACATTTTGGCAAATTGGCACGCGACTGCTGGTAACGCCATCTGCCGCAATATGTCCCAGTATTTTAAATTTGAAATATCTTCGAAAATATTCATATTATTATATTACATGCTGTAAAGGGACCAATGCACTTGGATAAGAGTTAAAGCTGTAATGTTTAAAATCCCTTCGTAACTAAGCCATTGTTCCAAGTAAAATGTAAAGAAATAAAAATGGTCATTGTGGGTTAACCTTGAAATATTTTGAAGACTTTTTTGTAGAAAAAGATTCGACTGCTGAATCAGTGCACTCATCGGTATTTGCTAAAAATCAAATTTTTAGGCATATTTATGATTAGGAGAAAGTATATCTACCAAGTTGCTTATCAAAATGTGGCCGCTAATATTTTTAATTAGATTATTGCAAATAAATTTTTCGGAAAAAAAAAAATGTTTATTGTGATATACGGTTGCTTAATTAAAACTACCCGCAAATAAGGGTTACTGCCTATTTAAGATGGTAAATATTTAAGATAAGAGTAAAAGAGAGATAGCGCGTAACATCATTAGTCAGGCGAAGATAACGATTGTACGACGATTAAAAGCCATTGCGCATGCGTCTAATGCTATTGTTCTCAACTGAACTACTTTCAACTAACTTTTCATTCAAACATAAAAACCACGCTGTTTTTGAGTTCGTAATACAAAACGTTATATCTATTGTTTAATTTTTGCATCTAAAAATTATCAATTTAATTAACATAAAATAAAATTGATAAAGATGAGGGCTGGTGTGTGACAAAAAATTCAATGTACTTGACTTTAATTCACTAATGTTATTATTGTAAGGGAAAGTTGGGCCCTTGAACGTTTTTATTAAGCACCCATAAGTTTAACGTAACAGAGACGTGGCCAAAGGCGCTGTTCTGATATAAGCCGTGGTGTGAGCAGACTGCGAGGAGAGCGGCGAGCACCTGGAGGAGTGGGAGGGCGAGCTGGCCGGCAACGTGGCGGCGGGCGTGGGGCGCCTGGCGCGCCACGAGCAGCGCACGCTGCTGGGGCTGGTGCCGCTGCCGCGCCTGCCCGCGCTGCTGGCCGCCGTGCTGGCGCCGTGCCTGGAGCTGCTGGCCGCCGACGTGGAGGTGCGTGCTCAGCTGCGGGCCGCGCGCGTGGCCCCGCGGTCCGCTACATGTGCCGTGTGTGCAGCGCGCGGGGCCCCGCGCGTGGCCCCGCGGTCCGCTACATGTGCCGTGTGTGCAGCGCGCGTGGCCCCGCGGCCCGCTACATGTGCCGTGTGTGCAGCGCGCGTGCTCGCGGGCGCGGCGGGCGGCGGCGCGCTGCGCGGGCGGCGCGTGGTGCTGGGCGCTGCTGGCGCGCCTGCAGCGGCTGCAGCCCGAGCTGGAGCGCGCGCTGGCCCCGGCGCCCCCGCAGCCCTACGCCAACATCATCAGCGCCTGTCAGCACCACGTATGAGATCATCTACTACATTTACTTGTTTGATACTCTTGCGAGTCGCTTGCTAAGTGATTATCAATACAGAAGTTAATTTTATTGACTCTAATGAACGTGTAATTGTGTGCGTCCGCTTGCTGGAGGAGTGGCTGGAGGGCGTGCGGGCGGACCGTGTGTATGTGTAGTTGTGTGCGCAGTGCGTCCGCTCGCTGGAGGAGTGGCTGGAGGGCGTGCGGGCGGACCGTGTGTATGTGTAGTTGTGTGCGCAGTGCGTCCGCTCGCTGGAGGAGTGGCTGGAGGGCGTGCGGGCGGACCGTGTGTATGTGTAGTTGTGTGCGCAGTGCGTCCGCTCGCTGGAGGAGTGGCTGGAGGGCGTGCGGGCGGACCGTGTGTATGTGTAGTTGTGTGCGCAGTGCGTCCGCTCGCTGGAGGAGTGGCTGGAGGGCGTGCGGGCGGACCGTGTGTATGTGTAGTTGTGTGCGCAGTGCGTCCGCTCGCTGGAGGAGTGGCTGGAGGGCGTGCGGGCGGACCGTGTGTATGTGTAGTTGTGTGCGCAGTGCGTCCGCTCGCTGGAGGAGTGGCTGGAGGGCGTGCGGGCGGACCGTGTGTATGTGTAGTTGTGTGCGCAGTGCGTCCGCTCGCTGGAGGAGTGGCTGGAGGGCGTGCGGGCGGACCGTGTGTATGTGTAGTTGTGTGCGCAGTGCGTCCGCTCGCTGGAGGAGTGGCTGGAGGGCGTGCGGGCGGACCGTGTGTATGTGTAGTTGTGTGCGCAGTGCGTCCGCTCGCTGGAGGAGTGGCTGGAGGGCGTGCGGGCGGACCGTGTGTATGTGTAGTTGTGTGCGCAGTGCGTCCGCTCGCTGGAGGAGTGGCTGGAGGGCGTGCGGGCGGACCGTGTGTATGTGTAGTTGTGTGCGCAGTGCGTCCGCTCGCTGGAGGAGTGGCTGGAGGGCGTGCGGGCGGACCGTGTGTATGTGTAGTTGTGTGCGCAGTGCGTCCGCTCGCTGGAGGAGTGGCTGGAGGGCGTGCGGGCGGACCGTGTGTATGTGTAGTTGTGTGCGCAGTGCGTCCGCTCGCTGGAGGAGTGGCTGGAGGGCGTGCGGGCGGACCGTGTGTATGTGTAGTTGTGTGCGCAGTGCGTCCGCTCGCTGGAGGAGTGGCTGGAGGGCGTGCGGGCGGACCGTGTGTATGTGTAGTTGTGTGCGCAGTGCGTCCGCTCGCTGGAGGAGTGGCTGGAGGGCGTGCGGGCGGACCGTGTGTATGTGTAGTTGTGTGCGCAGTGCGTCCTGTTATAACCTACCCTTGTACCCCATAATGCCCACTTACCGTAATCCCATGCACAGTCAGCATTTATGATTGTTCATAGCATCTTTGAATTAGTTCCACAGTCAGTTCATATCCGACATCCGCGCGCGTGACACTTGCCTAATTTCTAATAAATATTAATATCTTCTTCTGTGTGTATTAATTGTTTCAGTGTAATTAAAGTTTATTTTTTAAAAAGTAATTTCTATTAATCCTCATAACAATTTGGTGGCAGCGGTGGGATACCGATGGTGAAGGTATCCTTGGGACGTCTCCGTTCAGTTGTAAATAAGTATACAAGTGAATAACTATATCGAATTCCTATATTGTGTGACTTTTTTCAATATTCGCAAGTGTCCAAAGTGCAATTAATGAACTCATATTTAAATTCACATTAACTACTATATCCGCGACGAATTTGTGTCAAAAAAGAAATATTCGCCGTAGTAACCTGGTGAATTAATCCTGTCTCTATCGAAAAGAAAATCGTCGTTACTCATCATCAATCCTGCAAATTCTGTGACTCATTCCTGCGAAATACCGAAATCTATTATCTACAACTACGTTGAAAACAAAGATATTCATTCTCCGCGTCTTGGATATTCGCCTACAGCATCTGTACCTGTACTCGTTTACCTGTGGGCCTGTTCTTCGAAAGGTGATCATGTTCCAGTATATTTTCTGCGTGTTCCTGTAAGTTCTTTTGTTTTATAACTACTGTGAAAGTGAAAATTATTTTGATAATTTAAATATCAAGTGTGTGTGTGTGTTAAAAAACCATTGGAAAACCAGAAGATTATTTACTATCCTTAATTAAGTAGATAATAATTTAAATCATATTTTTTAAAATTATCATAATATTAGTATTTGATTTAACATTGTAACATTCTCACACATATTACAATAACAATTCTTAGTAATCAACTTGCAACTTTGTAACGTTCATATTATCTTACATTGAACAACATTAGTGGCCGTCTATTACACCGAACCGTATTCATCAGTCAAATTAATTCTATTTTAATTTCAACATGTCTTTAAAGGATTCTCAAGTTAAATCAGAATATGCTATTCCTATTGGGACATTACTCAAGTTCATAAAACCTTTCGATGGTACCCGAGAAAAATTAAATTCATTTATAACAAATTGTGATAACGCGTTTGAATTAGCATCCGAAAACCAAAAATTAATACTTTTTAAGTACATTATCTCACAGCTTGAAGGTAAGGCCGAAATAGCATGTTCTATAAAAGAGTTTGACTCTTGGGAACAATTAAGTGGGTTTTTACAGACCCAATTCGGCGAGAGAAAGCATTATGCTCATCTTTTAACTGATCTGCAGGAATGTAAGCAAACTAATAACGAACAAGTTAGCCAATTCGCGCTGCGCTTAGAAACTTGTTTATCTAAGTTGTTGACGGAGGTAACCATTTCCAATAAAAAGAAGTCTGAGTTGTCTGGCCGTATCGCGGCCATGGAAGACTTGACTCTCCATACATTTTTACTTGGCCTTAAACCAGAAATTTCTAATTTAGTTCGAGGTAAATGCCCAGCCAATCTTAACGAAGCAATTAACCTAGCAATTTCCGAAGAGAAAATTTTGAACCTTTTCGCTAAGCGTAACCATCCTATTCCGTCACAACGTCAACCACATAAAATTCAATACTCTTTTAAACCTCCTGTTTCGAACATAACTCAAAAGTTTCAGGTGCCACGTCAACCGGAGCCAAATATCCAAAATCTATTTTGTCGCTATTGTAAAACTCCAGGTCATACCATTGATAAGTGCAGAAAACGTGAATATAATAATAATAAATTCAGAGCACCTCAGTCACCGCAGCTTAAACAACGCCCTTACCGAGATTATCAAAAGCAAAATTATGGTCGGGTAAATTTTGCCGTTAATGAAGACAATGGCTATTACGAAAATCCACAGCCAACGACCTCTAATTATCAAGAACATTATTCAGAATCTCAGCCTATTAAGGGAGATTCCCAGTCTTATAACGATGACCAACATTTAAACCAATAATGGGCTCACGGAGGTGTCTCGTGAGACCCAAGCTACAATTTCCTGCAATATCCTTAAATGACAATGGCACCCATATTACTAAATCCAAGGACCACACGGGTAACCAGCCCCAAGCAAGTGTCCATATTACTAAATCCATGGACCACACGGGTAACCAGCCCCAAGCAAGTGTCCATATTTCTAAATCCAAGGACCACACGGGTAACGAGCCCCAAGCAAGTGTCCATATTTCTAAATCCAAGGACCACACGGGTAACCAGCCCCAAGCAAGTGTCCATACTTCTAAATCCAAGGACCACACGGGTAACCAGCCCCAAACAAGTGTCCATATTTCTAAATCCAAGGACCACACGGGTAACCAGCCCCAAGCAAGTGTCCATACTTCTAAATCCAAGGACCACACGGGTAACCAGCCCCAAACAAGTGTCCATATTTCTAAACCCGAAATAAAAGTCCAAACTACTAACTCGAACATTATAACCAATAGAATATTTGAACTTTCTTCTATGGCTAACAAAATATCATTACCTTATATACTCGTTAAAACTTCAATGTCTGACAAACCATTAACATTCCTCGTAGATACCGGATCCTCTGTATGCCTTCTAAAACAAACTTCTATTTGTAAATTTTCACATTTAAAACTCAGAAACGATATAATTAAGTTAAAAGGTATAGATAGTAACGAAGACCCAGTATCCACTCTAGGAAACCTAGACGTAAATTTAATATTAGGGAAAGAATCCATTATTTACACATTTCACATCATAGGCCAAATTGACTTCCCATATGACGGAATAATAGGCAATGATTTACTTAATCATTTTCAGTGTTTTATAGATTATAATAGACAAATTCTTCATTTAGATAAAAATAAAATTAAACTTAATTTTAAAAGTCCAACTTATCAAGTTCCAGCACGTTCTGAAATTACCTTAGAGTGTTCAGTCATTAACCCAGAAGTTAAAGAAGGTCTTATTCTAGACCAACGCGTTAATGACACTTTGTTTATAGCCAATTGTCTAGTAAAAGTGAAGAATAATAATAGAGTTAATCTTACAGTTTTAAACACTTCCGAAAATCCTACTACTATAAAATCCGATCTTCAACTCACCCTACATCCTGTCGATTACGAATCTTGTCAACCTCATACTGTTAAGAAATCATGTTTCCGTAGGACTGAAGACGTCTTAAAACTACTCCGTGTCTCGCACTTAAACGATGAGGAAAGCAGAGCCCTTTATGATATATGCTCTAATTATTCGGATATATTTCATCTGCCTGACGATTTACTAACATCCACTGACGCTATCCAACATGAAATTCGCACCTCAAACGATCAACCGATAAATGTTAAATCCTATAGGTTTCCCGAAATCCACAAACAAGAAGTACATTCACAAATTACAAAAATGTTAGACCAAAAGATTATCCGTCCTTCATTATCCCCTTGGTCCTCTCCCATATGGATAGTTCCAAAAAAAGTTGATGCCTCTGGCCAAAAGAAATGGCGTATTGTAATCGACTACAGAAAGTTGAATGATATCACCATTGGTGAGACATATCCTATCCCAAACATTAACGAAATACTTGACCAACTAGGCAAGTCCAAATACTTCTCTACCCTAGATTTAGCCTCTGGATTTCATCAAATAAAAATGGCCGCTGACGACTCCTGTAAAACTGCCTTTAGTGTTCCACAAGGCCATTTCGAATTCACTAGAATGCCATTCGGACTTAAAAATGCGCCATCTACCTTTCAACGATTAATGAACAATGTGCTCACTGGGCTACAAGGAGAGCGTTGTTTTGTTTATTTGGATGATATAGTTTGCTATTCATTTGACCTACCCTCTCATATCCAAAATCTCACAGCCATTTTCCAAAAAATCCGTTCCTTCAACTTAAAATTACAACCTGATAAGTGTGAGTTCTTAAGAAAAGAAGTAGGTTACTTAGGTCATATTATTACAGAAAACGGTGTTAAACCAGATCCTAATAAAATTAAATCCGTTAAAGAATTTCCAACCCCTAAATGTCCAAAAGATATTAAATCCTTTTTGGGACTGATATCTTATTATAGACGTTTCATCCCCGAGTTTTCTAAAGTATCAAAACCACTCACATCCCTTCTAAAAAAGGATGTCCCTTTTGTTTGGTCTAACGAACAACAATTAGCTTTTGAAATCCTTAAAAACAAACTTATCACTGCTCCAGTCTTAATATATCCTGATTTTTCTAAACCTTTTAACCTAACTTGTGACGCATCAAACTATGCGATATCCGCTATCCTTTCTCAAGGTCCAATAGGTAAGGACCATCCTGTAGCCTATGCTTCTAGAACATTAAACAAGTGCGAAACAAATTATAGCACTACCGAAAAAGAGTTACTAGCTATAGTTTGGGGGTGTAAATCATTCAGACCATACTTATTTGGCCGCAAATTTCTAATAGTAAGTGACCACCGCCCGCTTAAATGGCTATTTAATCATACCGACCCTAGTAGTAAGTTACAAAGATGGCGTCTTCAGCTCGAAGAGTATGAATACGAAATCATGTATAGAAAAGGAAAACTAAATTCAGCAGCTGATGCACTTTCGCGCTATCCTATTAATCCTGTAAACCCTTTATATCCCGAAAACATTGAAAATCCTGATAATCTTCAACTCTTACCTGATGATGAATTGATCGACCTCGGTCCTTTAGATTTTAGCCCTTTTAACGACGGAGTAGGCGACTTTAGCCCTTTATCTTTACCAAGTACTAACAATTCGTCTGATCTTCCAAATCAGCCAATTATAAGTGAAAATACTAATGAAACTCCAATTATACGTTATCCAAGTCCCAGTATAAAGATTCCAAATCCAGATAATGTCCTTCCATATCCTGAAAACAATTCATCAATGCCTCAACCATTACCTCACCTCGCCGATACATATTCTAAGTTTTTGAAAATTCATCCAACTATTAAATATGATACCAAAATCATCGAATGTAATGACAGCATTCTAAAAAGTCAGAGTAAAGTTATCATAATTCCAACATCCCTCGACCTTGATGAATCCGTACCCTATGTCGAAGAAATCCTATCCAACTCTTCGGACTCCGAACAATTTATTAATTCCGAAAAAAACATTACACTCATATAAATTATTAACACTTAACGATAAAAAATATTATTTCTTATTCATTAAAGTACATCATTTTGATAACTGCGTATATGATGACATCTTCACATCACTGAAAAATCTCAGAAATCACTTATTATCCGAAAATAAAACCATTGACATGATTAGTATCACTGATTTCAAGAATCCATTTGACAAACACGCTTATATTAAGATCTACAACATGTTAGCACATATTTTTCATAACACCAATATCCAAGTAAATATATACCGCAACAGAGTTTATTATCCTAGTCCTTCTGAAATACAAAAAATACTGCGAGAAAATCACGATAGTCCTATCGCTGGACATTTAGGCTCCAGTCGAATGTTTAATAAAATCCGTGAACAATACTATTGGAAAAATATGAGAAGTGAAATAGAAAACTATGTAAAGAATTGTTCATCTTGTCAAACAAATAAAGCTCTTAGAAAAGTCAATCGATCCCCAATGCAAATCACCACAACCTCTACAGCTCCATTTGAAAGGTTATCTCTGGACATAGTGGGTCCACTCCCAGAATCCGGTACAGCAAAAATTAAGTACATACTGACACTTCAAGATGATTTAACTAAATATTCTATAGCATATCCTATTAGAAGCACTACAGCAGAAGAAACCAGTGACTGTTTAATCCACTTTATATCCTTATTTGGTATCCCAAAATATATCCTCACAGACCAAGGTACTAACTTTACTTCAGACATGTTCAAAGAAACCTGTAAGTTTCTAAAAATAAAACAACTTTGGTCTTCACCTTATCATCCTCAGACTCAAGGAGCACTCGAGCGGAGTCACTCAACTTTAAAAGAATACCTAAAATCATATGTTTCCGAAAATCAAGATAATTGGCCGCGTTTTGTATACACAGCTATGTTAGCGTATAACACAGCAATTCACTCAACAACAAATTACTCCCCGTATGAATTAATCTTCGGGCACAAACCTTTTCTTCCAAATTCCATCTATGAAGCAACCTCTGACGCTACTTACCCTGAATATTTAAAAATGTTACAACATAGATTAAAAACCACTCGAGATAAAGCTATTGAACATATAAAAAGATCCAAAGAATCTTCAAAAGCATATTACGATACCCACACTCGTCCTGTAACCTATAATGCTGGTGACTATGTTTATCTGAAAAACCACCTCCGTATGCGTAAAGCATTATCCCCAATTTGGAAGGGCCCTTATAAAGTAATAAAAATAAACGGCAGAAATAGTTTAACGTTATTAATAAATAGACGACACGTTACTCATCACTTTGACGAAGTAAAATTAGCTCGTCGTCATATTCCTAGTTAAGATATTAAGATATTTACTTAGAATAAGATAAATAAAATACATATACTCGTAGGTAATATTCAATTTAACTGTAGAGAATCCAAAATACATTAGTCAGTTAGTATATAAATTAATAAATAAAATATTAAAGTTTTATAACTTGTTCATTTGCAGTTCCTTGTCTTCAACTCACGGAACCTTCATAGAACCTACTGTAAATGCATCTGGCATATACTTTGACCCTATTGGATCATTAAAAATAATAGACGGACACCTTAGCATTGTTATTCCAATAGATATTTCTTATATACAGCCACATATTAAAAATCTGAACGGTGTAATAGGCAGCTCTAAGTTTTTATGCAAGCAAAGTGCTCTCTACACTGATATAGAATGTTTAAACCTACACCAACCTCTGTCAATTAGATATAACGATATTGTTCGCGATTTTGACTCAATATCACATTTAATTGAATTAAGGTCAAAAAGATCGGCCTGGATTGGTGGAGTCGGTTCATTGTTCAAACATTTATTTGGTACAATGGACGAAGAGGATGCAATCCGTTACAGTAATGCCATTCAATTAGTGCAAACCGATCAAATTAACTTATCAAAATTAGTTAAACAAAATATTCTCGTCACTACTTCAACTTTCTCATCTTTGCGAGATACCCTAAATAAAATTAGTATTAACGAACAACAATTAAATAATGTAATAGATACCTTAATGCTTGATCATCAAAATTTGTCATCACTGTATGATAACTTACTTTTAAAAACAAAATTAAACACAATACTCAATATGTTAGAGAGCAGTTTGTTAACACTATCATTTAAAATTGAAGATGTAATCAATGGAATTATGTTTAGCAAATCTAATGTTTTGTATCCATCCATAATAACCCCTAAGCAGTTATTCACAGAACTTGTTGAAAATTATAGATTCCTATCAGAGTATCACCAGCTTCCTATAACTTTATCCATAGATAATATTTATACACTGATGAATATATCTGAAATCGCTACCTACTATAACGACAATAAAATAGTATTTGTTTTGAAAGTACCACTTGTTAACCCACAAAACTACTATGTATACCATAGTATTCCTTACCCAGTCACAGTTGTTCCCAAAACATATACTACCATAATCCCATCCACTAAATATATCGCTATCAATAAAGATAAGAATTATTACTGTAAGTTGAATAGTTTAATTAGTTGTAAGATTGTTTATAATTTCAATTACATTTGTTACGATTTAAATACCTATTCAAGTTCCGTAACTCCGATCTGCGAATCGGAAATAATTTCAAAGGCATTGTATACTTTACCTAATATTTGTAAAACAAGAACTCTTCAAGGTCATCTCGATATTTGGCAACCACTATCAAACAATAGATGGATATATGTTATCACTAATCCATACAAATTATCTATTGACTGTCGAGAGTTCAACAATACAGAAATTATAATATCCGGTACAGGGATATTAAATTTGCCTAAACATTGCATAGCCTTCTATAAAGATACAAGGTTAATACCAAAATATTCGAAAATAATTAAAATTCAACCTGTACATACTAACTTCAATATTATTAACGATTCCTGTTGTAATTCTGCATCTTTGTTAAAATCTAAAAGAATTCTATCAACTTTAAATTTGACTAATATAAACTTAGATTCTATTACATCATTACAGTATACAGATTCAAATCAGATTGTAAAAGATTTAGACAAAATTATCGAAAAACCGCACATTGTCTTGTACGGAGAATATTATTCATACACTACCATTGTAATAGTAATATTAATTATAATCTGTATTTGTGTCTCAATATATAAGGGAATTAAATCAGGTAAATGTCACCGTCTTATATTAAATAATAGTAAAGTCAAATTTGAAACAGCAAGTGCTGATGAACTATCAGAAATTGCTACAAATTCCAATAAACAAAATATGCCAAAAATCCGTACATCCTTGCCGTAAAACTTAACCCATTTGGGGTAAGTTTACTCTAACCCTGGGGGCTGTTATAACCTACCCTTGTACCCCATAATGCCCACTTACCGTAATCCCATGCACAGTCAGCATTTATGATTGTTCATAGCATCTTTGAATTAGTTCCACAGTCAGTTCATATCCGACATCCGCGCGCGTGACACTTGCCTAATTTCTAATAAATATTAATATCTTCTTCTGTGTGTATTAATTGTTTCAGTGTAATTAAAGTTTATTTTTTAAAAAGTAATTTCTATTAATCCTCATAACAGTCCGCTCGCTGGAGGAGTGGCTGGAGGGCGTGCGGGCGGACCGTGTGTATGTGTAGTTGTGTGCGCAGTGCGTCCGCTCGCTGGAGGAGTGGCTGGAGGGCGTGCGGGCGGACCGTGTGTATGTGTAGTTGTGTGCGCAGTGCGTCCGCTCGCTGGAGGAGTGGCTGGAGGGCGTGCGGGCGGACCGTGTGTATGTGTAGTTGTGTGCGCAGTGCGTCCGCTCGCTGGAGGAGTGGCTGGAGGGCGTGCGGGCGGACCGTGTGTATGTGTAGTTGTGTGCGCAGTGCGTCCGCTCGCTGGAGGAGTGGCTGGAGGGCGTGCGGGCGGACCGTGTGTATGTGTAGTTGTGTGCGCAGTGCGTCCGCTCGCTGGAGGAGTGGCTGGAGGGCGTGCGGGCGGACCGTGTGTATGTGTAGTTGTGTGCGCAGTGCGTCCGCTCGCTGGAGGAGTGGCTGGAGGGCGTGCGGGCGGACCGTGTGTATGTGTAGTTGTGTGCGCAGTGCGTCCGCTCGCTGGAGGAGTGGCTGGAGGGCGTGCGGGCGGACCGTGTGTATGTGTAGTTGTGTGCGCAGTGCGTCCGCTCGCTGGAGGAGTGGCTGGAGGGCGTGCGGGCGGACCGTGTGTATGTGTAGTTGTGTGCGCAGTGCGTCCGCTCGCTGGAGGAGTGGCTGGAGGGCGTGCGGGCGGACCGTGTGTATGTGTAGTTGTGTGCGCAGTGCGTCCGCTCGCTGGAGGAGTGGCTGGAGGGCGTGCGGGCGGACCGTGTGTATGTGTAGTTGTGTGCGCAGTGCGTCCGCTCGCTGGAGGAGTGGCTGGAGGGCGTGCGGGCGGACCGTGTGTATGTGTAGTTGTGTGCGCAGTGCGTCCGCTCGCTGGAGGAGTGGCTGGAGGGCGTGCGGGCGGACCGTGTGTATGTGTAGTTGTGTGCGCAGTGCGTCCGCTCGCTGGAGGAGTGGCTGGAGGGCGTGCGGGCGGACCGTGTGTATGTGTAGTTGTGTGCGCAGTGCGTCCGCTCGCTGGAGGAGTGGCTGGAGGGCGTGCGGGCGGACCGTGTGTATGTGTAGTTGTGTGCGCAGTGCGTCCGCTCGCTGGAGGAGTGGCTGGAGGGCGTGCGGGCGGACCGTGTGTATGTGTAGTTGTGTGCGCAGTGCGTCCGCTCGCTGGAGGAGTGGCTGGAGGGCGTGCGGGCGGACGGCGCGCCCGGGCCCGTGGACGGGACCGTGCACCAGCTGGCCGCCGCCACGCTCGCGCACTGCCACGCGCTCGCCGCGCACATACATACCATCGGTACGTATTGACACCCCATCCTATCAGCGTATAATATAACAACGAACGCTTATCTCTCAGGTTTTAAAGCTTTCAAAAACCTTTCGCTAAGACACACGGTAAGTGATCTCAAAAAGTGCTTTGGCTCGGTAAGAGAGGTATCCGGAGGCCCGACCCCTTCCACTCGTCCCACTTCCCTATCTCATTTCTATTTCATAAAATAAGATTTGGCCTTGTTTTAAATATATAATAAAATTAAAAATAGAGGGGATCGTATTGAGGGATCATAAGGGGGATATTAGATCATGTTAGGAGCGTGCACGAAGGACGCAATCTTGACCGAAACTAATACAGCCGCGCTGGCTGCTAGGGCGTGCCCCGGAGGCGACAGGCACCGATTAGCCCCCGTCGTTGCGGATGCATGCGTATACGGCGAAGGGGGCTGCCACCCTTCACACACCGCCAAACCTGGCGGTACTAGGAGAGAGGGAGTGCGAGTACGTGGAATGTTAGAGGTAGCATGACAAGAAAGGTGAATGAGATTATGGACGTAGTAAATGTGAGATGCCTGGATGCCTTATGTTTTAGGGAAACAAAGCGCAAGGGGAGTGAGGCCGAGGACCTCCCAGGGGGCATGGTAGTCCTATGGCCCGGAGTGGAGCTAGACGTCCGTGCCAGTAGGGGTGTGGGAGTCGTTCTCTCCTCCCGCTTTGCTTCCGGGGTGAAAGACTATAAGTAGGTAGGCCCAAGACAACTCTGGGTTCGTATAAGACTGGAGATCACACGAATCTTCCTGGTCGCAGCTTATGCTCCCGTCAGCTCCGCTGATCTCCATGAACTCGACAACCCTCCGTTTGAGATATTCTGGATTTGGTTGAAGGAAATAAAAAGATAATTCTGTGTGGTGATCTTAATGGATGGGTCGGAACCAAGAGAGATGGCCTGGTGGTTGTCCTTGGTCCGAATGGTGACAAGAGAGTGAATGATGCTGGTAAACCGATGTTGGACGTATGCTTGAAACGGAACCTCCTTGTGTCTGAAACATTAATCCACCATAAAGATATTCACACGTATACGTGGAGACGGAATGAACAAAAGAGTATGATTGATCTGATTCTGGTTGATAGTCGTCTCCGAAAGCCCCCTAAGGGATACAAGAGCCTACGGAGGCCTCACTCTTGATACGAACCACTACCTGGTCGTAAGCCGCTTTGTAGGCCTATTCAAGAAGTTGAGCCACTGCCGAGTGCCTACTCATTTCGGAGAGCTTGAAAGGATTAAGTGTGAGAAATTAGAAGATGAAAGTTTACGGAGTATGTATGTAGACCTAGTCAGCAAAAAACTCAATGACACGAGTCTTTCTGATTTAGGTGTTGAAGAATGCTGGGAATGAATGAAAGAAAGTATATGTAATGGATAGTGCAATAGAAGTATGTGGTTGTGAAAAGAGGTATAAGATTCTGAGAGGTGGTGCCGGGTGGGACGCGGATGTAAAATCCAGCGTCGAAAGAAAGCCTGGTTGGATTACGTCTCAATTTTTAATCAGAATGACAGAGAAAAGACGACAGACGAAGAGAAAAAGTATGAGTGGCCCCGCCGCTGCAGGAATGTCACCAAATCCTTTGTGAAAGAGAAGTGTGAAAAATTTGTTGCGACTGAGAGAATGAGATTGACGGCGAACTTCGAGACACTCGCTGACCGCGTCCAAAACAAGGTAATAAGGAAGGAAGTTGGATTGAAAGAGAGTGTCGGTGTAAAAGTAAGAAAGGGCATGATCCGAGGTTCGGACATGTAGAAAGGATGGATGATGCAAGATTGACTAAGCAGATATACAATACAAAAGCGGATAGATGTAGGAGTCGAGAACGGCCAGGACACACACATTCCATAGGAGCCTCAAAAATCGACGAGCGTGCTTGAAAAGAGTAAAGAAAGTCAACGAAACGAATGCGGTGTGTAAGAATCGTGCCATATGGCACTCCGTTCTCTTTGCCTACCCCGCAAGGCATTTGGCGTGAAGTTATGTATGTATGTAAATATATTTATAAAATAAGGTTTGTTGACTCTTGAAAAATTTACACATTGATATGTACAGGGCCGGCACTCGCCACTGAACAGTCGTACGTGCGCGCCGTCGGCCATCTGCCCGGAGTTAACGACAGAAACGCTGCTATGCTCGCTATATACATGAGTAAGATGATAAGATAATATATAAGACTTCGCAGACACTTAAAAATAGTCAACAAATGCAAAGATTAAGCTTATTGAGGACAGTGCTTCTGTTAAACCAGAGAACACGGACAAATTCGCCACGAGCGGCTCGATTCCGAGTGTCGAGGCTATTATGAGGTGAACCGGGCAAGAAACTCTTGTGCCAAATACTCTTCTCAAACCATGTTTATTAAAATAATATCAATATCGCTACTGAAAACATAGCATAGCATAGAATTATTGTGTTGGTATAATTAAAATTATATTATACTTAGTCATGCCATAAATATTGTAAAAGAAAAAAAAAATTTTAAATAGCAAATAACATTTATTACTTTTACAGTGTGTTACTTTAATACATAAATATAAAACAATATAAAATATATAAAGCTTATTCGAAGTGGTCTCCATTGGCTGCAATACAGGCCTTTAAACGTTGAGGTCAGTTATCAATAGAAACACGCACTCTTTTCATGGGAAAATTCTTCACTGCCAATCGTATGGATTGTCACACACACAAAAATACACAAATCATAATCCAGTGAATTAAGATCGGGACTAGACGACGGCCAGTCTTCAGCTCTAATGAAGTCCGAAACGTTCGCTTCCAACCAAGATTGCGTGGACCGAGCTTTATGACCCGGTGCCGAGTCTTGCTGGAAGGACTCGTTATTGAACATGGTGTTGTTAAGGGGCTTGACTACCTTTTCAAGAATGGTATCTTGATACACTTGTGTCGATGTTTTGATACCTTTTTCACAAAAATATGGCTCAGTCACTCCTTCGTAGCTAACACCCCACCAAACCATCTGTTCTGAAGTCGGATAATGCCCACGTTGCACTCTGTCAACTAATTGGGAAGCTTCCTTAGAGCTTTGAGCATAAATACGGTCATTTTGTTTGTTAAAATGTTGCTCAATTGTAAAAACTTTTTCGTCCGTAAACAATATTTTTCTGTGACCTCCCTGTGCGTACCGCTTCAGTAGTTGTTTAGATTTTAACACCCTATTCTTTTTTAAATTATCAGTTAATAAATGACCAGTGCGCCTCTTATAGGCTACAAGTCCTAAGTCATCTTTTAAAATACGCGACATTGTTCTAGGTGCTATCTTCATCTCCCGAGATAAAATCTTTTGCTTGCGGACAGGATTTCTTCGAATACTTTCCCTTACTGCTTTCGACACCTTTCTCGTACGAACACTACGTGAACGGCCAGGTCTTTTTCTGTCACAAACAGAGGAGGTCTCATTGTACCTATTAATAGCCCGGTACACAAACATTTGACTAATACCAAGTGTATGGAGAGTTTTAAAAATTGCATTTGGCTCCATACCTACTTTGTGTAATGCAATCACAGCGATTCGGTTCTCTTTATCACCCCACTCCATTTTAATATCGCAAAATATTGTACAAGGTATTGGCGCCAAAACGAGAAAACACAATGAACAATCGTATAAAAATGACAGATTCCAAATTCAAATGTAATATTTTTTTATTTTTAGTTGTAACAGTATTTATGGCCAAGTATATAACTTTAGTTATATGTGTATAATAAAATTTATACGAGCCCACTCTAAGTGGGGTCTGCACATTTATTTTTCATATGTATAAATCATGGGTAATTATAATTCTGCTGAAGATTATGTAACTGATTATCGAAAATTATTATTTTATTTGTTCCTTAAGAAGCTCTTCTTAGGAGTTATTTCACGTTTTAGGAAAATTATTGGCTCAGTTGAACTTCACATTGAGGAACAAGAGTGAGCAGTACCCGGACGCTTTGAAAGCAATATTTCTGCTTAACAACACTTTATATTTATTACAGGTAAGAAGTATCTTCAGTTCTGTTATATTTGAAAAAAGAAATTCATTCAATATTTTTTTACTCTAAGCTTATTCATGAAAAATTTGTAAAATGTATCTTCGATTACTCCCTACAAGCGCTTTCATTTGATACCGATATTGTAGAAACTAGGGAGAGAGAGAGAGAGAGAAGAAGAAGAAGAAAAAAAAAATGGGTGCGTGTACTTATGTATGCGCGTGAGAAGTTATACTTCTTTGGCATCATTAAAATATATATATATAATTATTAAAAACAAAATTTAGAGAATAATAAATATATAAGACATAATTTGTACTATATATTATAAGATTCTTAATTTTAAATGTTTATTATTGATTATTTAATATTTTAAAAATAAATTTAATAATAAATTCAAAAATTGAATTTAAGGTTGGTCATTTTTTATATATTTTTATTGATTTCTTAATTTAATATTCACTTTTCATTTTTATCAAAAAATCTTCATTAAGTTTATTTAGTTATTTTTATAAATATTTATTATTTATTCAATTTAATAGCAAATATTAAAAATTAATATTATAATTTGATGTTCAATTTTAATTTTTATCACAAACTTTTTATTAAATGTTTTATTAAATTTATTTCTTTATTTTGTAAATATTAAATAACCAATAATAAGTATTTAACATTAATAATTTAATAATATTTAGTGTTAACATAACTTCACACCTTTTGTTACCCGAAGGTGTAGGCAGCGGCTGTTAAGCCTCGTCTCGCCGTTATGTTTACGTCCCAAATGGAATAGGTGGCGAACCTATTGCCATACCGGGCACAAAGTTTGTCAGTCATCGATATTTATCACACATAACTTCCGAAAACAATTTCGAAAAGTCATTGGTGTGAGCCAATGTCTGGAATCGAACCTCGGACCTCTGGATCAGAGGCCGTGCGCTCGCCCACTGCGCCACCGAGACTAATATTAAATTAATATATTAAAATAAATAATTATATTAAATAAAAGTATTTTAATTTATATCAATAAATAATACATACGAATAGTTAACCTCAATTATATTGGAGCACTTGAAAAAGTATATAAGCACAATTTTTTTCACTAATATTCACAAATAGTAAGTAATGTCAATCAAAATATTCAATTTAAATCACTACTGAATATAATTAATTAGCACTTCATACTGTTAATTTTGTGTCACAGATGCGCGCGCATCTTAAAATTTCACTCTCAACATTTTTTCATAACGCGCCTAAAGAAGTATAACTTCAAAAGGATTTCTAGCTAAAAGCATTAAAACTATCTGTGTTTGAGAGGTAGTGGTATTTCACCGGTCTAGCCGGCCGCGTGGACAGCGTGGCTCTATCACTGTTAATATTATTTATCATCCAAACATAGCGCGTAAAAAAATCAGCTCAAGCGGTTGAAGATATCTATTTCAATAACTACTAATTTTAAAAACATATACATACATATATTTCAAAATAAAATAACGAGTTTATTATCTTTCTGTAATATCAATTATATGATAATCGTAATTATAGATCGTCTACGATAACAACGCACGTCCCTCC
The DNA here is from genome assembly GCA_905147225.2 of Euproctis similis. Taxonomy (NCBI): domain Eukaryota; kingdom Metazoa; phylum Arthropoda; class Insecta; order Lepidoptera; family Erebidae; genus Euproctis; species Euproctis similis. Next base: position 2,827,810 of record LR990113.1, on the reverse strand, counting down.
ACGTTAAAACAAAGAGTTATTGTGACGTGGCTTACGTGCGGCATGTACAGCAGTCGCAGTATAATTAATATACATTTGGCCAATAGATTTACAAAAACAGGATTTTTCTAGTACAGTTAGCATTTTGCAGTTTAATAACTATAATTATTTATCTACTAATTACTAAATGTGTTTTACTAACCATATTTTATAATACTGAATAAGTTAAACTATTTTCATAAAATTAATATGCTTTCATATATTTCGTTTACATTCAAAAATGGTCAAACAAATGCTTTATTAAACGCTTTTGAAAGAGACATTAGAAGTTCCACTTCAATAAAACATAAGTGTTTACAATAAAAAAAACAAAGCTAACTAGCTTTTGCTCGTTAGCTGACTGCCTAATGCGGCTAAGTAATAGAGCGATGTAACAGCGTTTCACTTGAAAAAACTTAGAAGATATGTGGAGTGTGCGCGCAGGATGTCGGGTTAACGACGCGTGGGTATCTGGGCGCAGGGACTCCAGCGCAGCGGGCTGCTGGACGTGCTGAGCCTGGCGGAGCCCGAGTGCGAGGCCAACTACCGCGCGCTGGGCGCCGAGCACCGCGCCGCCTACCTGGCGAGCTGGGCGCGCCTGCTGGCCGCGCTCGAGGACGCGCCCGCGCCCGCGCCGCGCCTGCGCGACCGGGACCGCCAGCTGCTCAAGGACAAGTTCTCGGTACGACTGAAAGGTCTTATTCGAGATCCGATTGCAGAATTAGTGCACTCATTGGGTGTTTGCTAAAAATCAATTTTTCAGGCATATTTATGATTAGAAAAATATATATCTACCAAGTTGCCTATCAAAATATGGCCGCTAATATTTTTAATTAAATTATTGCAAATCGATTTTTCGGAAAAAATTCATTCTCTGGTTTTTAATTAAAATATCGTCCACTTTACGGCAAAATACAGGAAAACTGAAAAATCACGGTTGCCGTTCCGCACCTTGCCGCACTTCTTCGCAGCCAGGTGTAAACAGGTATGATTTGGATACGTTTATACGTGCATAACGTACATTTAATTATATATCAAATTAAAGCTTTTTTTCTGAATATTATGATATACGGTTGCTTAATTAAATCTGGTCGCAAATAAGGGTTGCTGCCAATTAAAGATGGTAAATATTTAAGATAGAGTGAAAGAGAGCTAGCGCGTAATATCATTAGTCAGACGAGGATAGCATTTGTCGCCACGATTAAAAGCCATCGCGCCTGCGTCGAATTCGAACAGCAGTACTTAATAAATACTCCAAAAGAAATATTTATAATAATATAAACACCTGGCTGCGAAGAGGCGTGGCCAAGTGCGCAACGGCAACCGTGAGTTTTCACAGTTTTTAGGTATATTGCCGTAAAGTGGACGATATTTTATTTAAAAAACCAATGAATGATTTTTTTTCCGAAAAATCGATTTGCAATAATTTAATTAAAATATTATAACAATCGATGAGTGATCTAATTCTGCAGTCGGATCTTAGACTATTAGTACTAGTGGTAAATAAAAGTTCAGTCCCGGGTGACATATACAAATTTAATTACTCTCCTTATACCAATGAATATACAGGGCGAGAAATAATAATAAAATATAAATTTAGATTTAGTTTTGTCTCACGATGATGTCTTAGTTTTTGAAGAGTCAAAATACATCGCCTTTTTTTTACGCGAGGAAATGTTTTATGCACACCCCCCGCCTGGGAACGGCAGGGGGTAGTGTGGGACTCCCAAAACAGAAAACTGCATTCCGATGCTAGGGTTACCACTAAAACCTCGCGGCGGCCTTCCTCCGGCGTTGGAGTGACCCAGGACAGTGCGTCAGCCCTCTGGTCCATCCCGCCTTTGCCCCCCCCTCTGTCGCGAGGGAGTGCTCATCCTCGGGGAGCCTCGGGAGGCCCCCTGGGCGGGGCAGCTCCGACCGCGCGCTGTATAGAGGCGCGCGGCCGGCGGCGCCCCTGACGACCCTCCCCGGCCGCACCGGGGGGTCATCCCTCCCGAGCCGCGACCCGGCGCCTCAGCAGAGCCTTGGAGCGGGAGGCCCCTGCGAGGACTCGCGACCAAACGGGGGCCCCGTACAAGGCCACGGACCGCACGACGCCACCGTAGAGGCGGCGAACTACCTCTCCCGGTCCCCCGAGGTTGGGCACCCGTCTCTCCTGCAGGTAGGCCCCGATGACCGACCTTAGGTAGGGAGGCACCTCGTGGTATGCGAGGGCCTCCCTGATGGCCGGCCAGGGGAGGGTCCCGAAGGCGTTGACGATGTCTAGTGACACCGCCAGCATGACCCCCCGATCGAACTGCCGGTTTCGACAGGGCCCGCACCCGACGCAGCGCGTCGATGGTCGAGCGCTCCTGCCGGAACCCGAACTGGCAGTCCGATATGGCCGGGCCCACCTGCGACAGGTGGCTGCTGATACGGGCGGAGATAACCCTTTCAAAGAGCTTCCCCGCCTCGTTCAGTAGGCATATCGGCCGGAACGACGACGGAGCGTCTCCGGTCCTGTCGTCTATGGTACCAATTGACTTATACCATAACTAAAAAAATCTTTAAGGAGTTTTTGAAAGGGGTTTAGGGAGATACATTTTTGGTGGTGGTTGACAGCTCTGTTTAATACCAAACGCGATGTAGGTACGTCATCGTCGGTGTGTATGAAATTGCAGCCAGTAGCAGAAAAGAGAAGTTTAATTTCTTCTCTTGGAGAAGAGAAGATTTACTAAGTTTATGTTAAGAAGTTTTAAAAAAAACTAATAATGAGCCTGTGTTCCGGTGTTTTTATTAGCAAAAGAAAGCACTATACTGTTATTGCTTGAATCAGCCACGCTAAGATGATATTGCCGGACAGGTTGACGCAATGTTATGTGGCCAGGAAAACCACTGCGACCGCGATAGTACGACGAATTACCTACTGAAGTTCTGATTTACACTCGAACTCCAGTTATTACCACGACCAGTATTTTTGGGAATTAGAAAATACTCTAAACGCTACTGCCAATTCAGCTTGTTAAGTCCATAGGCTGTGTCGGTCGATCACCTTAATTCAGCATTCCTTGAAGATCCTACAGGTATTCAGCTATAAAATTATAAAATAAATTGGCAGGCGTTCAATCGCGAATGGGAGGAAATAAGCCGTGCACAGCGCACGTACAGTGTCCCCGACCCGGAGGTGCGCGAGGCCCTCAAGCGCGACAACAAGCAGGCGCTCCTGCCGCAGTACACCGCCTTCTACGAGAAGTACGCCGCGCTGCCCTTCTCCAAGAACCCCGACAAGTACGTCAAGTACAGCCCCGTGCAGGTAAGCTAATACTTACTTCACTCATTCCGCTCTCTCTAACTTTATTAGTATATCCAGGAATAGATACATACACATACATAACTTCTCGCCAAATCCCTTGCGGGGTAGGCAGAGAGAGCGGAGCGCCATAAGGCACGATTCTTACACACCTCACTCGCTTCGTTGACTTTCATAACTATTTTCATGCACGCGCTTTTATTTTAGAGGCTCCTAACATCACCTTCCTCCAGAACTCGTTCTATTTGGTCATGGAATATGTGTCTTGGCCGTCCTCGACTTCTACATCCATCCGGTTTTGCATTGTATATCTGCTTAGTCAATCTTGCATCATCCATCCTTTCTACATGTACAAACCACCGGAGCATGCCCTTTCCTACTTATACACCGACACTCTATCAACCGAATATTTTTTGTGGCCAGGAAGATTCCGTTGGGCACATGCCTAACGCTCCGTTTACGCTATTTCCTAACGTCACTCTTCTTTCTACATCCGCAGTGTACCTTTCCATCCCTGCTAAAAGCGCATCTATGATATACAATTTCATTCACCTGTTCCAGCACTACATCGTCAACCATTATCCTTGCATCCGTTCTGGATTCAAATTGTTTATGTTATATAAATATTTTTTAACAGTGGTAGAACCAACCATTTCGCTAACCTAACAATCCTCCTGTCCGGTCCTGGGTTCGAATTTCAGTGGAGACCGTGGAGAGGTCGATATCTTTTAAAGTATTTTTACACGGTATTCAGGGTCCGCTAGTTAGGAAGGCGTGGCCACTTTTTCTGTCATTCTGATTCAAACTTGAGACATAATCCAACCAGGCTTTTTTCTTTCTTTCGACACCGGATTTTACATCCGAGTCCCATCAGGCATCGCCTCTCAGAATCTTATCCCTCTTTGCACACACATACTTCTTTTGCGCTATCCACTATACTTTCTTTATTTGTTTCATTCTTTCCCAGCATTCTTCAACAACTAAGCCAGAAAGACTCGTGTCGTTAAGTCTTTTGCTGACTGACTTTTGCATATATACTCCGTACACTTTCATCTAATTTCTCACACTTAATCTTTTCAAGCTCTCCGAAATGGGTACGCACCCGCCAGTGCCCCCACTTCTTGAATAGGTCACAAAGCGGCTTACCACTAGATAGTGGTCCGTATCAAAAGTAGGGCCTCTGTAGGCTCTTAGTGTTTCGGAGACGACTATCTACCAGAATCAGATCAATCATACCCTTTTGTTCATTCCGTCTCCACGTATACGTGTGAATATCTTTATGACGGAATAATGTTTTAGACATAAGGAGGTTCCGTTCCATCCGCACACGTCCAAGATCGGTTTACCAGTATCATTCACTCTCGTGTCACTATTCGGACCAAGAACAGCCTCCAGACAATCTCTCTTGGTTCCGACCCATCCATTAAAATCACTACCCAGAATTATCTTTTTATTTCCTTCAACCAAATCCAGAATATCTCTAACAGTTTCCTAAAACTCCCCGAGTTCATAGGTATCAGCAGACCTGACGGGAGCATAAGCTGCGACCAGAAAGACTCGTGTGATCCCCAGTTTTATACGAACCCAGAGATGTCCTAGCCCTACCTGCTTGAGGCACATTCAGTAGACAAACCTGGTCTGTATCCGAACTGTCATGTAATTTAATGTGCTTTGACAGTTGCTGATCAAGCAGACTGTCCAGCACCTTGGCAAAGACAGTTGCCAGAGATATAGGCCTGTAATTTAAATATCAGAAGCATCGCCAGTTTTATTTTTATTTATAAACATTAGGTCAGCCGGTGGTAGAGCGAAGCAGTTCGCTGCATGAATGGGCCAACTCGACCGGTGAAATACCACGACCTCTCAGATGACCGACGTAAAGTGGCTCATGCCGCGTTTCGTTCGGTGAGAGAGGTACCCGGAGGCCCACCCTCCTTCTCCATCCTTTCCTATCCCCTATCCCTTAAAGGTCGGCAACGCAACAGTAACACTATATGTGTTGCTGGTGTCCATGGGCGGCGTTGGTTGCTTACCATCAAGTGACACTGCTCGTTACCCTGCTCGTTTACCCTCCTATCCCATAAAAAAGAGGCAAGTAACTGTAATAAGGTATAAGGTGACTTGCCTCTTTTCATGTCTTTCATTACCGATATAACCTAATTTGCTCTGAATTTAACGGCAACATTATTGACATTAGCTTAAAAATTAGTTTATTAACATCTCCGATACTTGAGATATTTCAAGGCATATTTATAAGTATCCCACTTCTGATGTTAGTTAAGAATGATATTTCATGCAGTTTTTATTTGCATTATTTTGATATAAAAAAAATCCCATAAACGCATAGTTAATTAGTAACAATTAACAACAAATTCTTTGCATTACAGATAGCTACACAGCTGGACGGGTATTTTGATGAGGCTGCTTAAATTATTTTGACAATTATTATTGTCCCCATCAAATCGAAACCTTTATTGAAATCACGTATGCATTTTACCAGAACACAAATTATCGTGAACATGTAATTTATCCCATTTTTCTTTATATCAATCTAAACTTAATAAATTTAACTTTTATAATTTTAATTTTATTTTAAACTAATTTAATTGTTTTATTGTATAATACATAAGAGATATGTTATAAAAAAATATATTTTTATAAACCTACGTTATTTACTTTTTGTGTATTATTTAGAACTAGCTGACCCGGCGAACTTTGTTCCACATCAAAAGTTATAACTGCTGTTCGACTATGTTAATACTGCAATATCTTCGAAAATATTTCTTTAAATTGCATACTGTAAATCATCATCATCATAAAGGGCCAGGATCATCTATATTACATGCACAATCTATTTAAGACACTTAATTGGATAAAAATTAATGCTGTAATATTTAAAATAGCTTCGTAAATAGACCATAATTTTTTAAAAAAGTAAAAAAAAAAAATGGTCATTGTGGGTTATCCCTAAGAGATAAACATATGCCCTCGCGGACTTTTTTGTAGACCTTTTAAAGGTGTATAATAATGCAGTACATTGTTTTGATTTCCCACTTAGGGTTCAGGCAGCGTTTGCGATTAAAGTTCTAAATCTTGCAAATTATCACTTTTTTTACTACACTATACATGAATTATAGATCAAAATCACCCCGTTGACACCCTCTAACTATTAAAAAACCGCATCAAAAGTTGCGTAGTTTTAAAGATTGCGCATATAAGAGGACAGACAGCGGAAAGTGACTTTGTTTTATACTATGTAATGACTAGCTGATCTGGCGAACTTTGTTCCGCATCAAAAATAATAAACATAACATAACTTCACGCCTTTTATACCCGAATGTGTAGGCAGCGGCTGTTAAGCCTCGTCTCGCCGTTATGTTTACATCCCAAATGGATGCACTGTCCTGGGCCACCCCAACGCCGGAGGAAGGCCGCCGCGAGGTTTTAGTGGGTAACTCTAGGATCGGATTGCAGTTTACTGTTTTGGGAGTCCCACACTACCCCCTGCCGTCCTAAGGCGGGGGGTGTGCTTAAAGCATATCACCCATTCGCATCACTACATTCGTCGATCTCACTCTCTAGAGACAACTGTCCAGTTACAGAATTAACAGCCCGCAGCCGCAACACCGACAAGCCGCCGTCTCGATAAGTATTATCTATGGTCTCGACGCTCCACTTTTTTACCGGCTGAACTGACACTACTGACAGTACAACTGTTCAGCCGGTAAAAAAAGGGTTGGGAAAAATTTTACCGACAAAATTATTCTGTGGAATTATTTAAATAAAATAGTTTTATTCCGAAACGAGTAAAAAGACTAATTTGCTAAATTTGGAGGGTGTTTGGTTTCTTTTATCACTTGTCCCTTAACAAGTTTAAAATTTGAATCATTCTCATTTACTGTGCGGCGCACCTATCTTGAGGTATATTGCTGTAGTATGTTACTTAATTCAGAGTCAGCAACTTAATTAAAATAGTTTATAATATAGAGGCTAGTAGTCTAAGAAAAACATACTCTTATTTTGATATCCAAAACAATATAGCTAGCATAACTATATACTTACTTCCTATTAAAATATTAATTCTACAAATAATTAATACTCAATAATATTTCAATTAAATCTAGCCAGGAACCTTTAACGATAATTAAAAAATATGAATTATTATCGCCTAATGAATCGTTAACTGAAATAAATGAATAATAATAATAAGAAAATCTTGTGAGCAGCACTAAAACCGCCATTTTATGCGCCTAGATGACGTCACAGTGGCTGCAAATAAATGTTGTCATGTCATAGGTTTCCTACTTCATTAGGCGCGTACTGACTGAACGAGCCGCCTCGCCAGGCAGCCTCGCGAGGCAAATCCTCGGTCGGTCAAGACGTGCCTCGCCCGAGGCGAACGCACGCGCTGCCTCGCCCGAGCGTGCCGCGGCCCGAGCCGAGCGTTGTCGGTTTTTGTCGATGCTCAAAGGCGCCTCAGTACGTTTGCCGCGCTCACTCAAGACGGTAGTGTTTTGCCTCGCTTATTCGTTGCGTGCTAGTTGTGTGTCATGGATAAAGAACAGTGTCTTAAATTAATACAACTATATGGTGAATATAGACGACTTTGGGATGCGCAATGTCCTGATTACACAAATAGAGGATTAAGGGAAGATGCATGGAGAAAAATAAGCCAGGAAATGAACCTTCCAATAGCCGAGTTAAAGAAAAAAATGGACTCTTTACTTGGGTCTTACAGGAGGGAAAAGTCGAGAGAGAAAAAAAGCCGAATCACAGGATCAGGTATTTATTATATAATGTTTATGATTAGGGTCAACAACATTTATTTTATTATATCCATAGTTACACCGGTTTTTATATAATTGCTAATATTTTTTTTTATTTTATATTGCAGGTCGTGGTGATATATATGTTTCAAATTGGTATGCCTATGGAGCCTTCAGTTTTGTGGGAGAAAGAAATCAACCAGGAAATACACAAGATACTTTAGGTGAAGAAGTGAAGTACCTATTATTTACTGATAATTATTTTGCCAAGAAATTGCTCCGTTTGTTACGAAATGTCTCCCTAAATGTGAACGTATTTCTTTTATATTTGTTGATCCTCGCCGTGGTATGGCTTGCATAGATAGCATTGATGACATTTCTGTATCCTGTCGCCATCGGCCGGGTATTACTGTCCCTTCAACTTCAGTATCGAATGATCCTGGGGGTGTGAAACTTTGTGAGGAAGCTTGATCTCGCAAGAAGTTATATAAGTATATGGTAGTCAATACGACTTTTGTAGCCTTTTCTGGTTCTAATAGTAGTGGCTTTCTCAGTACTCTAAAAACGGAGCTCAAAATTCCAAAGGCATTTTCCACAACTCTTCTTGCTCTGGACAGCCTGTAATTGAAAATCCTTTCCATTGAACCTCTTTCTGGAGTACCTTCATAAGGTTTCAATGTGTAATCATTGAGAGCAAAAGCTTTATCGCCTAGAATAAAATAGGGCACTGCAATTTTATATGGTATTTGTAATATTTCTGGTGGAGGAATGTTCAATTCCTTCTTTTCGATCTTTTTATATAAATTGGTGTTTTTAAACACACCGCCATCTGATATACGTCCCTTGCTACCAACGTCTACGTACAGAAATTTATAGTTAGCGTCAACTAAAGCAAACAGCACTATACTTGGAAACATTTTGTAACAGTCATAATCATTGCCACTATTTATCGGTGACTGTAATACAACATGCTTCCCATCCATTGCTCCTATGACATGTGGGAAATTCCATTTGCTCTCAAACTCGTTCGCTATAGTAAGCCACTCTTCTTCGGATGATGGTATCTGTGAATAAAATTAAGTAATAATTTCTATCTTTACAGCATGCAAGTTTGGATAGTACTCGAAATGATGACGTTCATAACGAAGAAAGAAATGAAACTACAAACTCGACGTTAACGGAAGGACCTAAACAAAAGTCAACTAGACCTAAAAAGAGATCCAAAATGAACGAAAGTGATGACCTTACTGATAACGCCATATCTGAAGCATTAACACTGTTACAACAGTGTGCAAGCGATAATATATCGGAAAACAATGATCCCTATAATGTGTATGGCCAATATATAGGAAATGAGTTGCGAAAATATGATAAAATTACATTAGCATACGTAAAAAATGCAATAAATAAAATCACACAATTCTAATCATCATCAATTCAAAAATCTGTTCCCAGCCTGTAATCTATTTTTGTATAAGAGTTTAATCCAAAAACGTTTAGTTTTCTGTTTTCTTTTTTTTGCAAGCCTTAGAACTATTAAAAAGGCAGTGGTAGCGACAGCTTTCCGAATGTGCGGCCTCATGGTGGTCTAGGCTAAACTATACACACGCGCGGTCTCTATTCGACTTCAAGTTAAACTGAGCGTCGATGCTCACGGTGGCTCGGCCTTGCCGCGCGAGGCATCATTGGATTAGAAAACTTACAGACCGAAGCCAACTCGCGCGGCACGCGTACCGCGGCAAACGTCCGAGGCTGCCTCGCGTAGGCGTGAGCGTTATTTATCGTAAGCGGTTTCAGTAACCTATTACGCGGCTTATAACCGTATACGTAGTTTCGTAGACACGAATGTAACGCTTATTTTAAATACGCGGTTCCACAGTCCACTCACACAGTACACACAACGGCCGGTGCACGCGTAAGCGCTTACTATGTTATGTAACGCTTATTTTAAATACGCGGTTCCACTCACACAGTACACACAACGGCCGATGTACGCGTAAGCGCTTACTGTGTAAGCGAATCGTGTAAGTGTTTCGTTCAACCAAGATTATTATTATAATAATATTAGTTATTCTTAGACGACTCGCGTAACATTAAAGTATGATAATTGTTACGTTTGTTTTAATTTCTAATGCCCATGTAAATTTGTAAGCAATTGGAAAGAGAATAAATTCTAAAATGTTAAGTTGCTTTTATTTTATAAATATAATTTAATACAATAAATTTAATATATATTCAAAGTGTAAATATTTTAACAAAACTGCAAAAATATATGTATTTTTTTATGGGATAGGAGGGCAAACGAGCAGGCGTCACACCTGACGGTAAGCAACCAACGCCACCCATGGACACTAGCAACACATATAGTGTTACTGTTGCGTTGCCAACCTTTAAGGAATAGGGGATAGGGAAGGGGGGTGAGCCTCCGGGTACCTCTCTCACCGAATTAAACGTGACATGAGCCACTTTACGTCGATCGCCTGAGATGTCTTAGTATTTCGCCGGTCGAGCCGGCCCATTGCAATAAATTTAAATATTGTCAATTGCATTATCATTTCACTTATTTCTTTAAAGGTGTAAAAAAAACTACAAAAAATAAAAAATACCCAATTACTTTTTTGTTGTTGTTAAAAACATTCGCAATATTTCTTATGAATGCGAACATCAAAAAACATGCGAAGGAAATTTAACTAATAAAATTATGTAGGTATTCAAACTAAACGACAATGTATGCACGTTGCAAAACCGTATAAAATACGTTCAATATTGAATATTCGTAAACATAACATCAGTCTGTATAAAGAAATAAGCGGTTACAAAAATAAGCGGTTATGAAACTGCTTACTCATATATACGAAACTGCGTATAACGATTACGCGTAAAAGACGTTACGACCCACGCAGAGGGGGGACAGTGGCATAGAATCACAAAAGTACAAAGATGATTCTCCATCTAAATGTTGTTTCCGGAACTTTAGTTTTTAATTATTTAGCTAAATTTCAACAGATGGCGCAAACTTTAAATACAAAAACAACAGACAGATTTGATTTGAAAAAACAAAATGGAAGAATAATCTAAGTTGCGACGTTTGAGCATTTGGAGATTTTTTCCGTTTTATTGGTTGTGAAATCTGTCAGGAGAGGCGTAGAGTTGAGTTTTTAGTTTCTGCGCCTTACTGTTGTGAATTTGCCTCGAAAAACGTTTTAGTTAGTGTGTATAAGAGATTTTGTATTATTGATACAGTGCCTAAGTTGTGCGCATTTGGATGTGTTCCCAGTGGTAAGTTCACATTATCATCTTCCTGCTACCCCTATTACATACTTCTACGTGCAAACCCAAAAGCATCATATGGTGATCATGTGTGAGAAGCAAGGCTTCTCAATAAAATTATTGGCCACTGCCAGCCACCGGTACCATCTAACTTAACATAAACTTACTTAATGACCTTGTCGTGTTCTAATTGATATTGTTTACATAAAAAACTTAGTTATGAAAGCAAGCAGTTGAGTGCAAATAATCACTACTTAGAGTAAATTTATGCGTGAACCATTACATAACTTCTGGTATCTTCTAATTTTAGGTGTTCCAATGCTTCGTTTTCCAAAGGCTGATAAGTTTCCTGAGCGTTTTAAATGTTGGGTTGACCTTATTGGCGGAAAACTAGACACAGTCGATGATTTCAAATTTTACCAACAGAAATTGGTATGTGATAAACATTTCACTGCTGCAGATAGAAACCGTAATAACGGGTTAAATGTATTAGCAGTCCCATCACTTTATTTACATGGTAAGTATTTTTTTCATTTGTACAGTGCCCAATGTATGGTAATAGGTTCCACCACATAATAGGTTAAAATGTTTGGCAATTTTATTATTAAGTGGCAAATATTATTAGGTGGTGGAAACTATTGCCATACATTTGGTGATTTGTGGTGATTATTGCCATTGTCCACACCTTCGGGTATAATCGGAGTGAAGTTATGTTTTCATTTACATTTGCACAATACTGTGGTACATTAATTTTATCTATCTTGTTGGGTTCAGTAAGGGTTTGCAATGTAAGCAAAAAAAATAAAACCTAAAAGAATCACTGTTTCTCCATTAAATTATTTGTGTATTATACTTACAAACCTTCCTCTGAAATCACTTTATCTGATAAAAAAAAACCCCTCCAAAATCAAGATTTAAGTGCATATAAGTATTAAATTATTGAGTGACTTTGAGATTTATAATTTGCCTATTAATGTTTATCACACATCACAGGTAATTCTGAAGGTATTATGCTGGCCTCTAGTTTGAGTGATGCTGAAATGAACCTCAGTCAACCTTCTTCTTCACATGATGACACTCTCAGTGTGTCTACAGTAATGAAGGACCATAACTACACCGTGGTCAGCAGGTCTATTACAACGAGGGCATAAAAGCCAAAGAATATAATAAAACGCCGTGGTTGTGTTATCCGAATGTGCACTTGCAAAATTGTTTTCATGACCTGCAAAACTTAACACAATCGTTTCTAAAAAAAACGACTCAAAAGCATAATATAAGAAAATCTATTAATTTGTTTGCAGATGTTTTAATTGATTACCCCTTTAACTGTAGTCTGCACCAACAAAAATTAAAGGAATATTTCTTGAATGTGACTTTAAATATAATACTACATAGTTGGTGCAGATCTATAAATCGCATTTTATCAGGAAAAATTAGTTATAATGGAGAAGATGAAATGAAAATTAAAGCTCAAATGTATCACAATAAGCACAAGCATTATAAAAATAAGAAATAAAAATAATTAAATTATAAGTACTTGTTTTATTATTTCCATTGTATCAAATTAATCATATTATTATATTTGCTGAAACTGAAGACAAATTTGTCACTCATATTCTCATCTCATATTACAGGTACACACGGTATTTGTTGGATCACTCTCAATGATATTATTTTAAGACAGTTAAACCAAGTTTAATATTACTTGGTTTAACTGTCTTAAAATAATATCATTGAGAGTGATCAAACAAATACCGTGTGTATATATAGGTATATATACGATACGCATAAATATAGGTAAAGGTATCCGATATGTATATATATATATATATAGTTACCTATATATATATATATAACCAATTAGTTCCGGATTCAATTAAAAGGAGCGCTAGTGGACATGTTTGCACAAAAATGCCGTGAGAGCGCACTCTTTTTCATATGTATTATTATACTCTGTGGACCCACGACTAGCCTCGCGAGGCGGCTCGCTCAGTCAGTACGCGCCTATTGAGTCTGTGGTAAAAACCACTGTTGCCATTGTTGCCAACCCTACAGTTTTAACAGTAGATTTACTGTTTTTCAATTGATGTCCCTGTTTTTTGTTTTATCCATTAATTTTACTGTTTTTTTTTCAATTAGTATAGAGAGACCTGTTACCTCAGGACAATATTTTACTTCATTATTTCTGTGCAGGACGGGCTTGTATATATGCACTAAAAGTGCAAAACCTGACGTTCTGTTAGGTCGCTGGTTAACTGTAAAACTGATCGATGAAAGTTACGGGGTGTATTGAATAATAGAAGACTTCCTGTGTTACTATATCGTGTCGATCTATGGAGGTTTGTCCGTATTTTAGTTGTTCTTTGATCTCTGGCCATGATGAATTGCATGTAAATGTTATAAAGAGATCAGGTCGTCCATATTTTCTTACGTAGGTCATGGCATCTTGTGTATATTCGTGCATATGTCTTGGACTTCCTATGTATGATGAGGGTAAGATTACCATTGTTCCAATATCGTCAATATTGCCGTCATTCATGATCGCGTCTCGAAGGTGGATGTATTCCTCTGTGCGTAGTTTTTTCTGATTCAATCTTATGTAAAGCATCCGTTCTGCTTCTATTTTTGCGTACATATCTACCAGAAATTGTTGGAATAAACGGCGAGTGTTGAGTATGTGATTATATGTTTCATTGTCTCTGATCATTAAGCGGTAAGCATAGAACTCCTTAGAAGTGACTTTTTTGTTTGTTTCTATGCCTGTTTCAGGATGAATTTGTTTTATATTGAAATGGTATCCGTCCTCTCCGTGCAGAAATATTAACGGATATTGAAGAGCATCATATGAACGGTGTGTCTCTGCAATGCGTTGTAGTCCTTTTCTTCTTCGATGTACAATTATGTCATGGCTTGTATTTTCATTATCCACAACTACAATGGCGACTTCATCTACCTGAGGTGCATTAAATCTGCGTTCGTGTTCTCCACGTGGTCTTTTATCGGCTCGAATTACAATTTTATAGTCATCAGAAATTATGCGGTCTAATGTTGTTTTGAATATATAAATCAGTTGATTATACTTGTGTAAGATCCTCTGTACATCTTGGATTATTTCGCGTCTCAGTCCATTAAAATTTGTGCATCGTTGATCAATTTCTTGTTCTTCATTTCCGATGAAATATACTTGTAGAAATTTATGGTCTTCGTTAGGCATTGGCAGTAACGATCCTATTTTGTGATAAATTTGCCCTTGAATTGAAAATACATATTCAAATTCATTTCTATTAGTGTTAGTCGAAGTAGCACCGAAAGAAGTCATTTGAAAGCAGGAGTTATATGATCTTATATTTTGAAGAAAGTGTTTTGATTCTAGTGTTTCCCCGAGCATGTAATGCAGAAATTCCTGCGGAGGTGCTTCAATTGGTGGTAATCGAATTTTTCCATTCATGCAACAGAGACCTGGTGTTTCTTTACTGAATTTTTTTGCGTGGCAAAAGTTGTTCATTTTTCCAATAACAACGTATTTATGATTGTAATATTTTTTTCGTCGGTTCGTAGTGGAATGCTTCCTTTGTTAGATTATCTTTTAAAATTCTCGACTCTTCAGTACTTTTATTTGCTGTTCTTTCTTCGCTTCTTCTGCTTCTCAGGTTACTCATTCTGGTCCGTTGATTCTGTAAACGTGCTTCGTGCTCTTCTTCCGTTTCATTTCTTCGAGATTCTTTTTGTTTCCGCCGTTTCGCTGCAGAACTGGCCAAATCTCCTCCTCTCTTACGTCTGGGCATTGTATTCTATCAAATATAAATTAAATAAACATTTTATAGATAATTATTTTGTAACGTAAACGTGGGGTATGTTGAGACAAAAAAAAATATATTTAACCTTCAAGCGGTCGAGCGATATTTTGTTTACGGCCAAAAGTATATAGAAGGCATCAATTCAACGCCGCGCGACTTTTTGAAGGTTAAGAAAATTACAATTTAAAGAAAAAAAACCATTAGAATTAATTAAACACTATTAAAAATACTCACATTTGAAATTTCACGATAAAAACCCACAAATAACTTTTTTCTATTTCGTTTCAAAATCGAGAGTTAATTAAACACACTATTGAAAATACTCACACGCGATACTTCTAAATAAAGGCTCACAGATAACTTCTCTTCTTTTCGTTTTGAAATCGCTCGTTTCGCTGTTCAAATTAAACTAACTCTGGTGAGCGACACCGGGCTCTTATATATTCAGAGAGCTAGGCTTTAGAATATTCGAGAAAATTTGAAAATATTTTCTCTCTCACACCTAGAGTATTCTGGTCATTATCGTCCGCCATAATAAAAGGTTCTATAGCGGTAGCGTTTGTAGTAAAAGCGCGAAATTTAAAAACCTAAATTTTTTAATGTTTTGAGAACTAATTTGGATAACTAAAATTATGTCGCTTTAACTCCAAAATATAAGTTAGCTAATGACGTATAAATACACAAAATTTAATAACTTTATTATAGCAACAAATTAAATTTAAGACTTTATTGAAATTGGAATTTTAAATTTCGCGCCACTACTACACATGCTACAATTGCTCGCAACGCTTTTGGAAATGCAACCCAAACAATCGTTGTCCTGAATGAAGTTCAAATATTCGATAACAGATGGCGCCACTATACTTAATTTCCAAGATGTAGGGTTGGAAAGTTCCTTATATCTTAAAGGCGCGAAATTTAAAAACCTAAATTTTTAAATATTTTGAGAACTAATTTGGATAACTAAAATTATGTCGCTTTAACTCCAAAATATACGTTAAATAAAGACGTATAAATACACAAAATTTAACAACTTTATTATAGTAACAAATGAAATTTAAGATTTTATTGAAATTGGAATTTTAAATTTCGCGCCACTACTACACATGCTGCAATGGCTCACAACTATGGAGACTATACACTATGACTATTGGAGTGTATAGTCTCCATAGTTGTCTTGAACGAAGTTCAAATCTTCGATAACAGATGGCGCCACTGGACTTAATTTCCAAGTTGAAGGGTCGGAAAGTCCCTTAAATCTTTAAAAACATGCCCTTTAGATTAAAACGGGAACTTTCTTGTTCGAGGAGGGATAAAGGGCTATCACACCACATAAGTCCCTTTATCGTGTCGGGACTCCTTTTTAAGTTTTATCGGCACACACATTTTATCGACTTAGTTTTATTATATAATATATAGATATACTTTTTAGTATATCACGGATTGTCACTATTATCACTAATCTATTTACTTATGACGAACACGAAATAGGTTTTATTGGTTCGTCGCGAACAATTTCTATAATAAAAAACGTTATGTAACTGGATAGTTTAATACACCATAGCCCTTAAGCTAGTGACAACTACAATTGAAACTTAAAATTTCTCAAATACGTGTGATACCTGCCTACCTTTATAATAGTAAAAAAAATACTCTCTTGTTTCTGTCATAGTTTATTCTAGAGTAGTTTTTTATTACATATGTTGTGATTAAATAAATATATTAATGTGAATGTGTCCTAGTAACTGAAATAATTGAGTATTTTCATTGACATTGGTTATTGTTTTTTTTTTATGGGATAGGAAGGCAAACGAGCACACGTGTCACCTGAGGGTAAGCAACCAACGCCACCCATGGACACCAGCAACACATATAGTGTTACTGTTGCGTTGCCGACCCTTAAGGGATAGGGTATAGGGAAAGATGGGGGAGGGGGGAGGCTCCGGTTACCCCTCTCACCGAACGAAATGCGCAATGAGCCACTTTACGTCGATCTTCTGAGAGATCGTGGTAGTTCACTGGTCGGGCCGGCCCATTCATGCAGCGAACAGCTTGGTCTACCACTGTTTAAATTATAATACATGAGAAAAGTATGAAACCTGCCTTTTAAACCCATCTACAGTTTTCTACTGTTTTTCAATGAGAGGACTGTTGTTTTTTTATTTGTTGGGGTTGGAAACACTGGTACAAACTACTATTTTTTTGTTTCTATGCTTATGCTTCAATGAATAAAAAAAAAACATTTTTTGTTTATTGATTTTGATTCAAACTGTGGCATCGTCACTCGGCAGTCGTCAGTCTGGTCGTCAGTCACAGTAATAATTTAGGCGATTTTTTTCCAATACTGTTTCAGGACGACCAAAATATAACAGTTTTTCAAAAATATTATTATGACTAATATATTCAAGCTCAAACTAAGTGCTCTCGGGCATCCTAACCCCGGGAACTTTAATAGCGATGGTAAGAAATTAAGATTGATTGTGGTTATTTTATTTGGCGTCCGAGAACTTTTATGTATCTAACCAGAATAGTTTATTTTTAGATGAAAAAGAATACAGAAGTGTAATTTTGTGGCTTGAAGATCAAAAAATTAGACATTACAAGATTGAAGAACGTGAAGGTCTAAGAAATATCGATAATGATGATTGGAATACAGCTTACAGGACTTATCAAAATGATTTAGTAAGCCCGGCATCTGAAGGATCACTAAACGAACAGTTGAATTGGTTACTGTCGTATGCTGTAAGATTAGAATACGCTGATAACGGTAGTATTTCCTGTAATTACCTATATAGAAAGAAGTTTTAAGTTTTACTAGGTGGAAATTAGGGTTCATGATTTCTTGACTTTTTAAATTTCTTGGGTGACGAATTCTCATAGCTATTTCTTGGGTTGTCTAGAAATTTACATATAAGAATGTTTCCTCATATTACTTAGTTCCAATAACTTCAATAATTGAGTGGTTCCTCTCTAATTAAAGGATCAAATTGTTAACATCAAAAACATTAATTTTATGAATAAGCTAACTAACATTTATTTATACATATAAATAAAATTAGGGACTGTTAGTAATATTGAAATAACTACTTTCTATATTTATTTCTAAGGCTTTCGCGAATCTCACTCATAGATTAAAACAACTTTTAGGATTATATTGCGTTTATTTATTACTTATTTATATTTATTTCCCGACGTTTCGAACTCTACAGAGATTATTTTCACGAGTGATGAACAAAAAGATGGTAGTTGTTCAGAAGCTATTTTCATTGATATAGAGAGCACCCACTTTTTGGAAATAAAAATCAAAAAGTTGATGTTAAAAAATATGATTTTATAAGTTGGTTGAAATCAAAGTTTATATACTTTGATTTCAACCAACTTAGAAAAATAAGATAATTTTCTAATAATTAAATAATAACAACTTTTACTTATTAAATCATACAACAAAGGATCCTTACAAACAAAAAAAAAACCTTTTCTCTGGTGAATACATCTTATAATTATATAAGTATTTAACTTTTGTTTTCATGGTCTGATGTGGGTTACCAATAGTAAAAATCATATTTTTTAACATCAACTTTTTGATTTTTATTTCCAAAAAGTGGGTGCTCTCTGTATCAATGAAAATAGCTTTTGAACAACTACCATCTTTTTGTTCATCACTCGTGAAAATGATCTCTGTAAAGAGTTCGAAACGTCAGGAAATAAATATAAATAAGTAATAAATAAACGCGATATAATCCTAAAAGTTGTTTTAAACTATTTCTACTACATTCATATGAGTGAGTATATGAGATATACAGGACACACTAAAATATCATTTTTCAAAATTTTTGTCTATCTTTTTGTTCTGGGTAATCTCTGAAAAGGCTGGACCTATTTTGCCGGCACTTTTATTGGCAGGTAGTTGGTGTAATAAGGAGTAACTCAGGTTACTTCTCGTTTAGAAAAATCCTTTATTTATTGATTTATTGCATATGAGGCTAAACAAAGTTTGCCGGGTCAGCTAGTATTGAAGTAGTATTATTCAGACTACTAGTGTTATATAGAACTCATAAACAAAAGTAGCTTCTTTTAATGTAACCAAATTTCAATGTGAAAGTTAATATTGTAATATAATTAAATACAATCACAGAACCATTTTTGCTGGTTGTATAGAAATAAATAAACTTAAAACTTGTAAATATAAAGCTTCTGAGAAACAAGAAAAAATAACATAAAAAATAAAACGTTAATATATCAAATTATTTGTTAAAAAATAATAATATGAGTAATATCATCATAATCATCACTGTGATCTGAACTTTTCAACAAATGAACCCTAGTGGAAATTAAAGTTTTCTTGTAAAATATTTAATTACACATTATTATTTGAAAATAATATCTTTCTTTTTTCATTATAGTTATCAAATTAGGTTGCCAATAATTATGTCACACCTTTATTGCAGTCGACAAATATAAGAATGCTAAAGTGGAAGAAAGAAAACAAGCTGCTCCTAATGTTGTATCATCTAATCCTCTGGATAACCTTGATTGTGAGTATATATCACAAATGTAAAGTCTCCTCCTCTTAGTGGCTTGATGATACAGCCTACAGATTTTAATGTTTTAAGTTAGCTATAGACCAATTCATTTCAGAACACATTTTTAATAAATATTATTGACGAACAAAATTATGCCCCATCCCTGTGTGTGTAACCCATGTTAAAATGTTAACCAAATTTGCTTTACAGTTACAAGTGCAGCTTTTAAGGCAGGTGTGGATAGGATATCAACTTTAGCTGGAGTGGGTCCACATCCTGATCCTAAATTTAGGCTTGCAGCTTTTGCAAAGATCCTGAAGACAAATCCTCACCCTGATCCACCAAAAACTGAAGTGAACCTAATTCAGCAGCCAGCTGATGTGCTGAAACTATTATTTGTACAAGATCTCAGACATTTGCAAACTAGTATAAATGAAGCATTAGTTGCTGTGCAAACTGTGACAGCCGATCCGCGTACTGACACAACTCTTGGACGTGTCGGTAGATAAATATTTAAGCTGAAAATCTGTTTATTACTTAGTACAATATATATATATAGAATATAACACTTTCTTATTGGAAATGTTCAGAACTGAAATAATAATATAACATTAACATCTAACCTACAAAATTTAAAGCCTACTTCTTAATTATGGAAGTGAAACATTTTTGTATATTACGAACCCATTTCATTGCAACTATCAACTAATATAAATAAAACAATACACTTAATTTAGTTTTTTATTATTAACAATTTAGTTTACACATGTACATCTAAGTACCTATAAAAGTAAACTGAGATTGATCTTGCAAGATGATTAATAGACATTGCATCATTAAATTTGTGTTGTCAAATCAGTCCTAAAGTTAATTACAATTAATAACACTTTAAATGTTAAGATGCCTATGATAAAAGTGGCTGATTCAATGCATTCCACCGCCCTTCTCAAGCATTTGTGCAAATCTGTTGGTAATCAATAATGATACATCTATGAATCTTTCTACACAATTTGTGATGCATGTTTCTGTGCGTGAATCCAGTTTAGAACTAGGCTTGTCAACGCATTTGTCCCAGCAAAAGTCATTGAATTCATGGATCTAAAAAAGAATATTATTACAAATTATGTACTGAATGTCTGTTTGGATTATTAGAAGATAATACTGTGATATTACTTTTAATGAACATTAAGATATATTAACAGATTCTATCAAAGTATTTTTAATACATCTCTTAAAAACATCTATAAATTTACTGTACATATATTAGCTATTCTATTAGTATAGGTAGATTCATTAAAGAGTTCTAGTTAAAACAATGAGACCACCAAAATACCTGGTGCTAAGTAAGTCTGCGAAAAATATTATTCCACACGTAAAATTTATTCATCATAAAAAATCAATTAAAAATTATAGTCAGCAAAATTGTGCTCTGTAAGATATTATGTACTTAGTCTATATTTCATGTGAAAATAATATACCTGGGCATGAAATTGGGCTTTCTGTTTTTCTACAACAAGAAATTCTTGCAATTCCGAGTCACCAGCTTTTGGGCTAGCAAAATCTGATAGGTCACTCATTTTATGGCACAAATATAGTTCTTGGTGTGATGTGGTGAAAATTATTACGACTCCGTTATTTCACGCAATCTTTTAGTAGATCTAGTGTAATCTAATTAAATTATTGGCAATTCCGTATTTCAGTGAAATTTCGAGGTTATTTATGTTTTTTTTATATATAATTTAACGACCTGGTTGCTAGGACCTTTAAGTCGAGTCTTATTTTATAATTAACATCATCATTCCTAACCTAAACTAATCATAACCTAACCCTAAAGCTTAACCTAATCATCCATAAAGTCGTGGCACATTATGCATGATGTTTTGAGGGACTCCCTCGGAGGGACGCCTGACGACAATGTAGAAGAGCACACTAAACACGATACTTACACCATTTCCCACATTTGCACTCATATACGAACACTTATTAAACAAAACGCCACGAATTTTATTCAATAATATCCATTGAAACACAAATCTGAGAAAATAATGCAAATAGCGGACATGTCTCTTCCACAGTCCCACCAAAACTCCGGTTTTATTTTATTAAATAATTTAACGACCTGGTTGCTAGGACCTTTAAGTCGAGTCTTATTATTTTATAATTAACATCATCATTCTTAACCTAAACTAATCTTAACCTAACCTAGCCTAACCCTAAAGCTTAACCTAACCTAATCTAATCATCCATAAAGTCGTGGCACTTTATGCATGATGTTCCGAGGGACTCCCTCGGAGGGAGTTCTGACGACAATGTAGAAGAACACACTAAACACGATACCTACACCATATCCCACATTTGCACTCATATACGAACACTTATTAAATAAAACGCCACGAATTTTATTCAATAATATCCATTGAAACACAAATCTGAGAAAATAATGCAAATAGCGGACATGTCTCCTCCACAGTCCCGCCAAAACTCTCTCAAAACTCCGGTTATTTATGTGTACCACAGACTATCTGCCAGAATTCTGACTGTGTATTTAGGACTATGTCAGTGGGTCGACACTAGTATCCGACCGAAGCTTCGGCTTCGGCCACCTTCGGCCAGAAAACCATCTTGGGCGAAGCGCCGAATTCTGAGCCGAAGCCGAAGGGCTGAGAATCGTCTGGATCAAACTAACTATTACGAAACGAAAGACTGAGTGACTGACGGGCCGGATTGCGTTTAGATCAGTGTTTTGTGTTGAATTTGTGTTTATCAAATAAATTGTGATACATAGTGTTCTAATTTATACATACATAACTTCACGCCGAATCCCTTGCGAGCTAGGCAAAAAGAACAGAGCGCCATAGGGCACGATCCTTACACACCTCACTCGATTCTTTGACTTTCATAACTGTTTTCATGCACGTGCGTCAAATTTTGAGGTTTTTAACATTACTTTCCTCCAGAACACGTTTTGTTTGATATATTTTGTTAGTGTGTAACATTTTTAACATACTTTGAGGTTAAGATTATTATTTTTCGTTTGGTGGGATAGGGAAGGGGTTGTAAATGGGATGGCGAGGGGAGAGGGGGAGGGTTGTTCCAGCGACCTTTCTCATCGAGCGAAAAGCGGCATGAGCCACTTTACGCCGATATTCTTCTTTAGGCGTAGATAATTTTGAACAAAATTATTAAATTACTAAGAGTTTATAAACCTTCGGCTTCGGCTTCGGCCGAAGGTTGTGGAGATGGCCGATTAATTCGGTCGAACACCAGTCGACACTCGTAAAGAAAAAAAATACGCGGAGTGCCTACGCGCTACTGAAGTGGAACTTTTTAACAGACGAACATTTATAACAAGCTTAATTTATAAAGAGCACAACTTACATTCCACAGTCGGTAGTTTTACCAATACACGGTAAAACTACTGACTGTGGAATGGAGATTGGCGGGTTCGATCCCCACTCGAGTATCCCCATCTTAAGGTCTGGGTAGAATTTGGTGACTATTTTATTTAGGAGGATGTGCCATATTCGACGTCGCATTGTTCTTTGATTTAGGTACTCCCCCAAGCTCAAGCCCATTCGATACCCATATTGTAAAATGCATTAAAATACTTATAGCATTTGATTTAGAATGACGTAACATTTTCAAGTTACTATCGAAAAGCCCTTTCATTTGATACCCATATTGTAAAAAAGCATTAAAACTATATTTGAATGAGTGGCGGCGGAGTTTAACCGGTCGAGCCAGCCCATTCATGCAGCGAACTGCTTGGCTCTACGACTGTTAATAATATTATCCAAACTTAGCGTGTATAAAAACTTTAAAATTGAGTTCTAAGATTCAATACATTATAAATATTTATTACATACTTATTATATACATACTTAGATACTTACATACATTGCAAAATAACAAATATCGATTTAATTATCCTTATAATAACAAATATACGTCTGGCATGTTCGGTAGCCGCTTTGTACTTACTTGTTGTGTTACAAAAAAAAATAGATTTACAAAAAAAAATACTAGTACAGATAGCACAAAAAGAATTAATTAGAAACAAATTGCAATAAGGTAAAAATAATTAAGACAAATCAAAATTTAGTTTATGTAATGAAATTAAATACAAAGAAATTAAAAAGCCCTTATTTTACTAGCTACATATTGCATTTTAATAACTATACTAGTTGTTGCTCGCTACTTCATCTGCGTGGACGCCAAAAAAGCAGGAAGAATACTGTGCCTGTGCCATTATACGGGTTCATCGCTCACCCCCAGTTAGTGATAGCGTGATAATATTTAGCATGTGTTGATCCGACCCTCTTGGCTATATTTAAGCAAAAGTCGACGTAAACGCATGCAGTACTTTTACAGTTTATCTGTAACAAACAGACAAAAATTCTAAAAACTATATTTTGAGGTTCGGTATCGATTGTAGATCATATCCCAAGAATTATGCAAATGAAATATTCAATAAAACTCAATGAAATATTCAACTTTCCTACAATTTTATTACATGTATAGATTATTTGGCGGCACATTAGAAAGAAATTATTTATTTTACCCATTTTGTTTTTCATACTTCTTAAACGTATTTGTAATCTAATTGTACTTTTGTACATGTTTGTACATGTACATGAAATTAAATACAGTAATAAATACAGAAGTAAAAAAGCCATTATTTTACCTGCGACCTTTTGCATTTTAATAACTATATTATTTATTGACTAATTACTAAATGTTTTACAATTCTAATACTGAACTAGTTGTGTTACTCCTGTGTCTGTATGGATACTTTTTATTAAGGTTCCCAAGGTTGGTTTTTCAGTTATAGCGACGTCAAACTAATTATTATTTGTTATTATTATTATTATATAGCATTAAAAATGCCTTGTTTGTATATTCCTACTAATATTTGAATTTTTTGTTTTGTTCTTTTTTTTAAGTAGCATATAAATTTAAAAATTAAAAACAATATTTTTTATGCAGTTAGTACTTTTGAGACACGGTGCGATAAAAACAGTGCCGCTACTAGCTACTAGATGTCTATGTACAGTTTTTAATCACGCTATGGAAATTCTCTTCCTTGGTTTATATAAGCCGATTTATGTTTTAGTGTTTTATATTACCTATAATACCCGCGAGGGGGCGTTAAAAGCGTTAAACGCTTTTGCACGAGACATTAGAAGTTCCACTTCAAAAAAATAATTTAATAATTTATATCCTCTTTGGACCATGTTTGTTAATTAAGTACCTAGTCTGTGTTTACGCGTAATAAACGCACGTAATCATCGTTGCGTCTAAAACTCTAGCGCAGCCAGTAGCAGAAAAGAGAACTAAGATCTCCTGTGTATCTATACTTCGTGCTCTCTCTGACTGTCCCTGATCAACCAAAGGCAAAAGGATTGTAGGTGATGTGACGAATATACGTATTCGCATTCGTGAATATTTGCTTAATTTTTGATATACACATTCACATTATCACAACAAAAAAAGATAAATTGTGTATAGAACGAAGAATAAGATTTATATTTTTGTTATATTTATATTATTTTACCCACTTACATTTGGACAGAAAAGTATTTTATATTATGAATCAGGCTTAAAATAAGTAATTAGATCAGAAATACATACCTTACTGCCTTCTTTCATAGTTCTTGCCATACACGCTCGTCGACTTTTAAGACTCCTGACAAGCCTGTGAAGCCTGATATTACCATCCTCGGAGACGGTTTTACTTTGGCAGCCGCGGAAGCTACTGAAGCATTATATATTCAATCTCGCATTATCCATTATTTCTACGTAGTCTGAACCATCGGAGCATGCCTTCCTTACATTTACACTGACACTCTCTTTCAATGCAACTTCGTTCTTACAACCTTGTTTTAAATTGGAAATATTGTCTCTTTAATCTTATTAGTCTCATGAAAGTATTAACGAAATCACAAATAAACTAAAAATAAAATAAGTATTTTCACAAATAGAATAAAAAGTACTGTAGAGCTCTTATTAAATTAATAAATATTCAATTCACAACAATTCATACAAAATACACAAAACCTTAAATTTTTACCACTCTACTATCAATCCCTATTTTTATTTGTTGATCAAAAATAGTAGTTTTTTGGCAAGACAACGTTTGCTGGGTCAGCTAGTATATTTAAAGAACGCGTCACGTCGCGTTGTTTATCCGCAACGGACTCCGTTTGGGAGTATAGTTGCGTGTTGCGCCCCACTTCTGTTCCGCACGTCTTTTTGCACTTCCACAAATTTCTGTTAGTGAGCCTTTTACAGTGTTCTTCTAGTCTTTCACACTTTATCTCTTCAAGCTTTCCGAAATGGGGTCGCAATTGCCAGTGCCTCCACTTCTTAAAAACCCCTACAAACCGGCTTATCACCACGTTTCAAGAGTGGGACTTGGTATCACTTAGAGCGGCTTAGGTGGCTACTACTGGATTCAGATCAATATTTTTTTGTTAATTCCGTCTCCAGAGGTTCCGAATTGAACTTACCTTATGTCATGGAAATACAATTTCGCCCAAAATAAGATACCTAGACATATTTTAGTAATTTATTTAATTCGTGTTATATTGATAACATAAACTATCTCAATACAGGGGTATTGAGATAGTTTTTAACAAAAATAATTATTACAAAGCGTTTTTGTTAATGAAATTCAATATTTTATCATTTAACGTTTTGCGAACATCATCACAAAATATATATTGGCATGCATTTAAAGCAAGCCTAGATAGCTTCGATGCCGTCAAATTAAATGTTTCACCACATATCCTATATTCTTGAGATAAAGATGTAGCAAAAACTCCTTTGTCATCAGTCTGAAAAAATAAAACCTTATAATTTAAACCTACCTAAAATATAGTACCTACCACTAACTAATTTTATAAAAACCTGAATCCGTTAACAGGGATCAGTTAGGTCAGCCACTTGTACCCACTATATGCTTTAAATAGTTTTTTTAACATTAAATATATCATATCTAAAAAACATTTTTTTTTAATCTGCAGATTTGGAGAAACAAACCAATTTTTTTAGCTATATTTTTTCTGACTTTGAAACACAGCACAGTATTTTGAAGCTAATAATCATTACATAGTATAAAATAAAGTCGCGTTCCGCTGTCGGTTTCCTTTTATGATGCGGTTTTTTTAATAGATAGAGGATATAAACGGAGTGTTTTGTATTTATAATTCATGTCATGTCATACAGAAAAAGTGATAATTTTCGAGACTTTAACTGTAAACGCTGTGAAAATTGCTTTTGATGCGGAACAAAAGCTCGCCGGGTCAGCTATATATTATTAAATACGATACCTGTACCTAAGCGCGCGCTAAAATATTTTTTAAAGCTAAAACGAAGTAAAATGTTAACAAACTTACACATATTATTATTGGTATATCAGCTTCATATAGTGGCTTGAAATGGTGCGAATCATAATCAACGGTCGATTTAGTATTTACATTACTTGTAAGACATATCTCTGGAAATAACAAACGTAAAACTTATTTGAACAACTGCACCACGAGACGCAATACTTGTTCTTAATTAGGTATATTATTTAACAAGCTATTATCCACGACTTCGTTCGACAGTCTAGCTAATGGTTTAGTAGCTATTATGGCTTTTGTGAAAGTAACTGATTAGTGGCACCCAATTTCATCCAATACGGCGATGAGTTGATGATCTTACAAATGATCTTAAATCTTGTAATATGATTCAGAGTGACAACGGTGAGCTTGGTCTGTCATCATATATATAAGAATAATAGATCGGCAATAGTCACACAAACAACGAGGGAGGGACTGTGTGAGGGACTTATCAATGTGTGCGTAAAAAGCGCTTCAAAGTGTCAACTTTTACATAGTTAATGTTCATCTGCAGAAATGTAAATATCCTGAAATCTAATAAACGGGGTTGCGCTGTCAGTGATGAATATTAGTACATTTTTGCTGACATGTGCCATCTATTATAGTCTATGCTAAATCTATCTATGTCTGTCATGGTCATTATTTTTCTCTTTCTGTAATTTTTGTTTCAAGTTGTGAAAATGTAGATTTTACACTCACCTACGGGTGTTTTTAATTCACACAATTTCGCCCACGTTGCGTCACTGCCTCCATAGTTAGGGTGTATGCATGTGCCATGCCCAATTCTATCAGGTCTGAATTTGAGCATCTCTAATACCTCCTGCGGGTTGCATACTTCACCGCAATGCAACGACACCTAAATCACAGGTAAAGTAGGCACTTACTATAAAATTCGAATCCGAAATCCGAATTCCTGCCTCTCTTTCAATAGGACTTCTTTCTTTACAATCTTGTTTCCGACGCGATCGGCGATCTGCACTCCGCAAGTTTTGCTCTCACTTCGACCGCGTTTATCCTACTTTCTTATCCCATGTCTACTTGTATTTATTTATTATTTTTATTATACCAAATAAATTAGCATGTTTGGAAACCAAATTTGGAAAAATTTAGCGCATGTAGGACCCGAAGACGGCCACGACAAACCTTCCATAACGAAATTTAACGAGTCCTTAAGGGAGGTAATATGAGGAGCCTGTTTAAACGACCAATGAGCGTGTGAGGTATGAAAATCAAAGAATCGAGAGAAGTGTTTAAGAATCGTGCCGTAAGGAGCTCTGTTCTCTCTGCCTACTCCGCATGGGACTTGGCTGTATTATATGAACAAGTTTTAAACCCAGCATGTTTTGAGATGTAAACATTAATATGACATGATGTGATTCAAATTATTCTCACCTTCAAACCGGCCTGTCTTGCTTTATTTAGTGCAGGAATGAAGTTGACAAAATCACCTACAATCGGATTACCGCTAAGTTCTATTCCCACAACAATATCTGGGAACTTTTTGTGATATGTTATTGCCAAATCAGTTATCTCTTCAGCTTCCACGTTTGAAGAATTTCTGTTTATTGATATAATTAATCGAGTTATCATAGAGAGGTGTCTTGAAGATTTCCTGAAATATATATTCTTAATACACATCTAGACAAATTCGTTACAGAAAACCGCAAGCAAATTATGCTGTTAGGTCCCAGGGTTCCATGAGGATTCGGATTGTTGTATCAGGTACCAGCGTACAAGAAGCGGCTAATATGGCGATTTGCAAATGTATCAGTGGCCTAGTGGTTAAGCACACTGCTTCCGGTAAGATCCTGAGTTTGGATACCCTGGTGTATTTAACAGTAGGCTAAGTTGGCTGAAGCCTAATGAAGCAGATTTAGAGGGGCGGAAAATTTAGCCCATTTTTTTCTTAAATAAATATAAAACCACTTGCAATTGTATGTTAACACATTACGTCCGTAATCCGTATACAAACGATTACTAAACGTACTGAAAAATATAGTTGCAATTTCAGAATAAATGTAATTAATATTAGGTCTTTACGTAGGTATGCAATTGCCGTTTTAGCTGAACAAAATGTATACTATTTCTTTTCATGTATTTTCAATCATAATCACCCACCAAACAATAAACATTTTAAGCAAGTTTTCGTTTAGGGCATTGTTTAGGTGCTAAACCAGGATGCAGCTAACTTGTTGAGCGCTTGCGGTTATCAAACAGAATCCATTTTTCATTGCAGGTAACAATAGTGCAAGACACTTCTCGAAGTACTTTACGCTGGCAATCATTCGAGTTCGTGGGGCACCCATTTGTCAAGCTTTTTTACCTTGCCAATTTGACGCAAATGGACCAATATTGTTTAGGAAGCTGCTGTTAATTCAGCCGTAGATAGTGTATCATCAGCTTCCACAATCGCCTTTAATTCCCCAGTGTCGACTAAAGTCTTTGGACGTTCAGAAAATGATGGTTGAATTGCACTGTCAAAGATCGCCAACCATTAAGTTTGTGAGCGTGGTAATATTGGCGAGACAGAAGGAAAACAGTGGCGGAAAATAGAAGGAGGCATTAGTCCGAACAATGGTAGAGCTTCGCAAGGTGTCGGAAGTGGGATGGGAAAGGGAACAGGAAATGGGCCTCCGGATTCCTCTCTTACTGAACGAAACGCGGCATGACCCACTCTTTACGTCGATATTCTGAGGGACCGTATTTCACCTCACCCGCCGAGCCCGCTTATTCATGCAGCAAACTGCATGGTTACCACTCTTTTTTTTTAATAGGTAGATTCATTTAAACGGATAGTGTGTATGTATTACATGCTTATTAAGTTTAAGAAATATTGTAAGTAAAGGAGCTTTGAAGCTTTAATTTCAAATGCTGACTGAACCTTACGAGATAGATCAAACTTATGTAAAACAGTATTATTCATACACAAAAACAAAGAAGAGTGGGTAAAATATAGTTAACTGGTGAACAGAGATGTACAAAATGGTTTTAAAAAAGCATTTAAATACAAAATACTTTTCAGATTTACTATTTCAAATGCAAAATTCTAAATAGTTTTTCGTTTTGTATTTCAAATGGAAAATAGGTATTTTCAAAATAAAATACTTTTTGACGAAATCTTCAATGAGTCTCAGTGGTCCAGTGGTTGAGCGTTTGGGGTTGAGAGTCTAGGAAAATGGGGTCCGAGTGCTCGTGCACACTATAAAGATCTTGCAAAGAAACTGATCGAGGGCTCTCTCGACCAGGGGGCTGGTATTAGTATTCTTCGCACAGGGGATTAGCATTGCCATTTGACGTGGCAATGAGGTCAGTCTTCTGGGCACTTTGCCAGTAGCTCGAGAAGCGTATTTGAAATTATGCGATTGGGTCTCCAGTTTTCTCGCGGCTCGGCGCATTAAGGTCGTTGTTGACGGGCCATGCCCCGACTTAAAATCCGTGAGTGCTGGAGTTCCCCAGGGCTGTGTGCTATCCCCTACGCTGTTTCTTCTGCATATCAATGACATGCTGCATTACAGCAATCTTCATTGTTATGCGGATACGGTACGGGGCTATGCGGTACGGCGGATGCCATATACCGGTATATATCCACCCGCGGATTTCTCGGGAGAACGTCGATTCGTACCGGAATAAACTGTGTCTACAATCGAAACTCTGCCTAGTCAGATTTCGGACTGAGGCCGACTCAACTTAGGCGGCGGTAGTCGCTTTCCATCAGGTGACCCGCAAGCTCTTTTGCCTCCTTATATCATAAAAAAAACTATTAAAATTAAATAAGCGAGTGAGGCGTGCAAGACTCGTGCCTTATGTGCTCTGTTCTCTCTGCCTACTTCGCAAGGAATTTGGCGTGAAGTTATGTGTGTATCTATAACTTTCAAAAATCATTTCGAAGTCATTAGTGTGAGCCAGGATTTGAACCCACAACAACTTCTTGATTCAAAAGCGGGGTGCTCGACCACTGGACCACCTATTAAATTTTACCTATAAAATTATAATGACCTATAAAAACTTTAAAATTTTAATACATACGATAAATAACAAACTATACTAAAATTGTACTTACAAAAAGAAATTGCATCTTATGAATGAATTTGGCTAAAATTAATCACAGTGTATTTTGTATTTTGAAATGACTTTTAAAAATACAAAATGCTTTCAACAAAAAGGTATTTAAATACAAAATAGGTATTTTGCATTTTGTATTTGTATTTTAAATAGAAGTATTTCAAATAAGTCACATCTTTGCTGGTGAATGGATATGAAGTGTGAAAAATGGCTTTAAAATGAATATATACCTGTGGAAATAATTAGAAATAGCACTGTAGCCTATTATTTTTGGATGATGATAATGGCTCTCACCTTATAGTCTGAAGAATAGTTTCTATATAGCACACCTTATTCATGTGTGGTGTATCTCGTGGGGTACTTCTAAGCTCAAGATAACAGCACCCATCCTCTTGAAATTCTTGAAGGGTCAAAGTAGTAGCCAGAGCAAGAGTTTCAGGTGTATTTGTTAAGTTGTGTGCTACACTGAAGACTTGGAAACAACTGGATCAAAAGCACATAGCTTAAATTAAAAAATATATGTAGCTAAAGCTACTTCTAATAATGCCTTAAAAAATTAGTACGAGGAGGTATGCAAGAAACTTATGTATTATTTCTGTGTTATATGCTAGCTATTATAAAATAAATAATTCATTTCAAAATTAATTTTAAACAGCAAAATATTTTATTTTTATGTCAAATGCCTCACAAATATAATTTGTGAGATTAGCTTATGAAAATGAGTCATGGCTTCTTCCTAAATTTAAAATCATTTAAAAGTGATTTTTAAAAAGCAATAAATTCTCAGCTTACTCAGCTAAGTTCCTTGTGTCCCCAGCAGCAACTTGAAACTCATCGAAAAATGTATTTGTGATATCTTTATGACCTGAATCCGCATGAAACCTTTTTAATTGTAGCATTGTAGCATGACTTAAAGATCCGTTGAGATGGGCATGTAACTCCTAAAATTAATCAGTGCAATAGATAAAATTGGGATATGGATATCTGAAGCCCACATTTCTAAACAAATAATTATGAAACATAACTACTTAAACGTAAGAATTCATAAAATAAGCTACCATGTTACAGATTCAACAAGTTTTTTATAATAAAAAAACCATCGTAAACAACTTACAACTTTAGGTAATTCACGGCAAAATAGTTCTAAAGCCATAATAAAATTCGTGCCGTTAATTTAACTAAAGATTCAAATATAGTCACATAACACAAAAAAATATTAGAGCAGATTTATTAAGGTATTAAATAAGATTGAAAAATTCGTGTTTAACGGCTTTAACATATTCTTAGTTTTCTCAATCGCATGAATGCCAATGAATGGCATTAGGGATATTCGATATACATCGATGCATCGAAAAAATCGATGTTTACAATGCATTACATCGAATCCATCCGATGTTTTGAAAAGCCGTCGATATACTCGATGTATCGATATTTTTTTATAAAACATCGAATCAATCACTTCTTCTAGAAACTTCTTGAAGTATCAAATGAAACAGCATATTTCATCAAAATCATCAATTAGTACGACTACGTAATATACCTGTGTATTATTTTACAATAATTAAATTTTACAATAATATACATGTATATTATGTAGTCGTACTAATTGATGATTTTGCTTGAGGAGGAAGCTGAATCTTGAGTATATTATTTATTTTATAATAATAAATTCTCATGATAGCCCCCACACTCGGAATCGGGCCGCTCGAGGCGATTGCGTCCGTGTCCTTTTTTGTTCCACGTAGGCACTTTCCACAAGCGCTCGTGTTTGTATTTAATTTTAAATAACATGATAACTGTACTTAATGACTATTTTTAAGTGTCTGTGAAGACCTATAAAAATAAAGTTATTTTGACTTTGACTATACCTAATTATTTTTGTTGCTACAATCGACTGGACAATCTGCCACCATCGACAAGTTATAATAAAGATTTTTCTCATATATGGCTTTTATTATTTTATTATGTTTATTAAAAAAATAAAAGCCATATATGAGAAAAATCTTGTTTTGAATTAATAACGGAAATTGTGTAGAATTAGTTTAACTCATCTGTGTCCTGTAAAAAGTCATATATACGATGGCGGGCTTTTTTAGAAAAAGTACTCGATGTTTACAAAACATCGACTTTTTAACCGATACATCAAATGACATCGATGTACTGTTACGATGTATCGATTCGATAAAAACATCGATGTTTTTTCAAAATGGACACCACTAAATGGCATTAATGAATGCAGTGTTGCCAAGCCAAGTGCCAATCCCAGCATAACGATAAATTGTAGATTAGAGTGGATATTCCGGAAAAAAAGTAAAGTTTATTGCTAAATATATACCAAATATTTGATATAAATATCGAATTGATTTAAATATCATCATCATCATATAAATTCAATTTGATATTAATATCATATCAAAATCAGCGGATTGGTGCTTTGAAGAATATTTGTGTCCCATCGCTTCTCCCATCCCATTTGTGATCATAATCACATGAAAAGCAGTACTTCACCACTACTACACATATTCGTAACTTTTTTATCAACTCAAAACGCTAACCGAACAAAAAATAATGCGATCAGGCGAATAATGGATTGCACTGTCAAATACTTAAATCAGGATTGTAAAAGTACTAAGGGAAATTCCCCAATAAACAACGTGTGTCGGTAAAACAGACTATAACGATCCTAGTTTAGTACCTAGTTAAACTACTAACGTTATGTACAAAAAATTGTCATGTTCAAATTACTTCTGGTTTGATGGTAGCTTTTAAGAAAGACGACCTAGTGCACGGAATAAATAGACGGCCCAGAGCTCTAGCATAAAAAACTGTTGATTTCCAGACCTTAACTAAAAACTGAGACAATTTCCTAAAAACTGTAGATCTACAGTTAAAACTATATTGTTGGCTACACTGCATGATTTTTTGACTGCAGGATAGCTTTCTAAGCTATTTTTTTTTTTTTTAATTTATTTTACGGCAGTGGATACAAGTCCTTAAGCCTATCTTAATTATAATACAAATGAGATATTAGTATACATAAGTAATAATCTTAAATATTAAATTTTTCCAATAGTATTTACAATAAATTTATATAAGGGCTTATAAAATAAAATGTTTGATAATATTTGTTGTACACTATTGGGAATGTTTACACTATTGCTTGATTCTAAATTGGATACTAAAATTAACCGTTGGAGTTTAAATTTTTGGCATTTCATAATGAGATGGTCTATGTCATTGATTTCGTTACAAGTATTGCATATTCCTTCGGATTGTGGTATTATTTTGAGTTTCGCTAGATGTGCTGGTATTCTGCAGTGTCCAAATCTGAGTCTATTTATGGTGGATGTGAAATTTCTGTGATCTATTTGTGAATCTTGAGTTTTATTGTACCAAGGTTTAAGCGGCGGGGATTCTTGGAGTTTTGAATACCATTTTCCTTTCTCTGCGCTAACACGAGACCAGTAATTGTGCCAAAGCAATCTTAGCTCACCAGAGATATTTATATGGTAATCGGTGTAGGGAACCTTAACTATGTTGGTGTGATCTTCAAAAGCTCCTCTAGTCGCTCTGTCTGCTATTTCATTTCCTGTAATACCGCTGTGAGAGGGTACCCATTTAAAACCAACAACTTTGCCTTGTTTATTTAAATTATATACAACTAGCTTAATATTAAATAGAATATAATTTAAATTGAACCTAATATTAGGACTCTCTAATGCTAACAAAACACTTAGACTATCAGTAATAATTAAAAATTTTGAGTGATTTACAGTTTCTATATACAATAAGGCTTTATAAATTGCATAACATTCTGCTGTGAATATACTGCATGTAGTGTCTATTTTGAAACATTTTGTGTCTTTTATTTGTGGATCATAAAATGCTGAAGTTACTTTATTAATGGCTTTAGATCCATCAGTATATAGTATATAGGTATTACATTGGCTATTTACAAAATTGAGATATTCATATTCATTCATAACCTTATTTGTGTCTATTGACAAGTTGTTAATTATAATATTAAAATCTAAAGTATACAAAGGTAACTTGGATATATAGATATTTTTACATAAACATTCCATATTTAGCATTAAGGATAATAGTTCAGGGACTTGCCCGGATAGCAACTGTGATGTAATATTAATATTACTTAATAAATCGCGTGGAAGATCCCGAGTGGGCAAGATGTTATTCATGACAAATTCATTTTGTAGAGCTATTAGCTTAAGACTAAAATTGTTGGCAATTTGTACACGTCTAAATTTTAGAGGCATTATACCAGCTTCTGCTTCCATTACATGAATTGGTGTGGAACACATAGCCCCTGTTATAATTCTAAGTGCTTTATTTTGAATAATGTCTAATTTTTTAAGTTGACTCAAATTCGCATTCATATATGCTAATGAGCTGTAATCAAAATGACTTCTAACAATACTTTTATATAACATTGATAATATTTTGGGATCAGATCCCCAATGTACTCTTGTTAAAGAACGTAATATATTCAATCCTTTAGAAGCACTTTTAATTATGTAATTAATATGAGTCTCAAATTTCAATTTTGTGTCTAGCCATATCCCTAAAAATTTTTTTTCACTTAGCCAACTTAGTGGAGTATTATTAAATAATATTGGGTGTTTCTCTATAGATGGTATTGTTCTTTTGCTAAAGATCATGGATCCACTTTTACTTACATTTATGTTTAGTTTCAGATAATCATAGAATTTGTGTATTTGTTTGAGACCATTATTTAGGGTTTGTACAGCAATGATAACATCTTTATTCACAGTGTATACAACTATATCATCCGCAAATAATAAATACTTAACAGATGGCTCTGTTATATACTTGTTAATTTGTGAAGTGTACAAATTATACAGTAAAGGGGAGATTGTTGCTCCCTGCATTGTCCCTTTATATACTAGTCTAGGTCCATGAAGTATGTTATTAAATTTAATAAACATTGTTCTTTTAAATAAGAAGTTAAATATCCATTTGCAGATTTTTCCTGGTACACCAAGATCACTGAGTATTTCAATTAGTATAGAAGGGTTTACATTGTCAAAAGCACCACTCACATCAAGGAAGGCGCATACAGTATTTGAATGGCCATGGTAAGAATTTTTTATATCTGCAATAAGGGATGTAAAGCTTTCAGAGGCACTTTTGCCTCTTCGGAAACCAAATTGTTGAATGGGTAATATGTTGTATTTCTCACAAAAGTATTCTAATCTGAATTTTAGCATGCATTCAAATATTTTTCCTACACATGATGAGAGTGATATTGGCCTATATGAACTACTATCATTTGTTGGTTTATCAGGTTTAAGAATTGGGATAACACATTGTGTTTTCCAACTTTCTGGAATATTATCAGTTGACCATAATATATTGAAAATATTTAGAAGAGTAGTTTGAGCCGTGGGGTGTAGGTTGGAAATTAATTTGTAAGGTATGTCATCAAGCCCTGGAGTTGAATCTTTTCTTGATTTTAGTGCTATTTTAAATTCTTGCATAGTAAAAGGGACAGATAGGAAGTAGCTATTAGTGTTTCCTGGTATTTGAAACAGTCGATTTAATTCTTTCTCATCTACATTTTTTTCAGCTGGAGTGACTGGTGCATATTTATCGAAGAATGAAGGTATCCACTCATCATTTTTCGGAACTTTTTGCGATCCTGCTCTCTTAAATCTACGAATGTAGTTCCAGATCCTACTAACAGGTGTGTATCTATTAAATGATTTACATA
The DNA here is from genome assembly GCA_905147225.2 of Euproctis similis. Lineage (NCBI taxonomy): Eukaryota > Metazoa > Arthropoda > Insecta > Lepidoptera > Erebidae > Euproctis > Euproctis similis. The sequence goes on along the minus strand of LR990113.1, from coordinate 2,790,948 downwards.
ATAATTGCCAACTTAATCTTTTTTTCTCAGAAATTAGTTTCTTTTTAATTGCATCAATTTTCTTGTACTGAATATAATTTTCAATTGTGGGAAAGACCCTGTAATTTTTTAATGCTCTTTTACTATTATTAACTGCTATTAAGCATTCTTCATCCCACCAAGGAACAGGTTTTTTAATTTTATAAGATGTTGAATTAATTTTTTTAGGTATACAATCTACTTTAAGTTTATTTAGAATATTGCAGAAAGTGTTGTATAAATGAATAGGATGATCTGTTTTAAAATTCATATTAATAAATGCCTTTTCACTTTCAGATTGGTATTTTGTCCAGTTTGCCTGGCTGTAAATGAATCGTTCTGAAGGAGGGCCTTGAATATATTTCTCTATAGCACATTGAATGTTAATTATAATTGGAAAATGATAGCTGCCCATGTTATCATCATGAACATGCCATGTGCACAAGGGTGCTATTGTTGGACTTACACATGATATATCTATTGCAGAAGGATTGTGACTAATTGAACCTAAGGTGGTGGTTGTTCCTGAATTTAAGATACATAGATCACATTCATCTAAAAGGTTATATACATCATTACCTCTAGCGTTTGTGGATCTACACCCAAATGCCACATGATGTGCATTTAAGTCACCTAAGACCATAATTGGAAGGGGCAAATGATCAATAATTTGTTTTAATTTTCTAAATTTAAATCTGCCCCTAGGAGGGCTGTAGGCACATAGTATAGATAAGTTACCTGCATCAGTTTTAATAGTAATTGCGCTAGTTTGTAAGTTTTCATAGTAAGGAGTGTTACATGTCTCATACTTAATTGTATTTTTAACTATAATTGCTACTCCACCATGACCATTAGGGCCATGTTGTGCTATGATATCAAATCCTGGAACACTAAAACTACTTCCTTCTTTTAGCCAGGTTTCATTTATTAAACATATATCTATATCTTGATCATATAGAAAGTTAATTAGTAAGGGTTTTTTGTTGTTGACACTCTGAATGTTAAACTGAGCTATTGTTAAATAGGGCTTAATGGCAAAACTATTGTGATTGTTGTTATTATCCATATTAAAATAATTTAGAAAGGAAAACTTCTTTTATTTTATTCATAGTTATGGCTTCATTGCCAGAGTTAGCTAGATGAACTAAAGATTTTACTATGGCATTTAATATAATTTCATTATTAGCTATTTGTTCTAAATCTATTTTTTTATCTTGGATAATTGTAGTGACAGATTTATCCACAACTGGCTTGGTCTGTGACTTATTGACTATATTTAAATTATTATTAATGTTGGATATATTTTTATATGAATATGTGTCTTTTCTAGGTATTAAATGTGGGAATTCCTTTTCAGTAATTACTGATTTAGTTACATCAACATAAGTAATTTTATTCCTCTTTTCAGTAATCTTCTTAATCTTAATAGGACATGAACGTGAGATAGCAAGGTGAGAACCACCACAATTTATACAATTTATTGCACTAGTATTCTGACAATCTTTATATAAGTGATCTCCTGAACAAATAGAGCATTTTTGTGTTCCATTACATATCTTGGCTGAATGGTTAAATTTAAAGCACTTAAAGCATTGTAATAGAGGTGGTATGTATTCAAAGACCCTGTATGAAAATAAATCATATTGTACTGATTCTGGCAAAGTGTTGGATAGGAAGGTGATACTAACCGTCTGTAGGGGTACCCTCTCTAGTCCAACTTTCTTTGTGAATCTTCTTATAGATATAATATCAAACTTTGATGACAACTTGCTGTACAGCTCTGTATTTGATATATTTGTGGGGACGTGTCTTATTATACCTATTTTTTCTATTTCCTTAGCAGGAATGTAAGCTTTCAAATTATATTTTTCTAGAAAATTGGTGTTTAGTAAGAAATTGTTGGCGTAGTTATATTGCTTGAAAATTATTGCTATCTTCGTAGCGTTGACTCTATGCATTTTTTGAATTCCTTTGATGTCTACTGAGAAAATGTGATTCAAGTAAATAGGGCTTTTGTTCCCTATTTTCTCTTTTGCATTGGCGTTTTCTACAAACACTTGAAACACTTGGGTGTTTGTATTTTCAGGATAAATTCTTTTATATCCCTCTTTAATGAATGGTTTGTAGGGATCATTGCTCCCAACATCATTGTCTTGTGGAAGATTTGTTTTAGAAAATTTTCTTTTACCTGGAGGTGGCCCGACCCCTGTTGGGCCAGGGTCTTCGTCCCCGTCCATGTTTTATAAAAAATTACTATTGTTTATTGGAGATTTATAACTTTTTCCGAATTACAAATAAAAATACGACTGCTTCTTTTGAAAATTCCCGCCAGAATCTTTCTAAGCTATCCTGCAGCAGTGCTGCCAACTCTACCAACTTTTCGGTAGATCTACCAACTTTTAGTGTCGTAGTCAAACCTACCACCTTGTACCAAAAATCTACCAACTTTTAAAGTTTTCAAAAATCCCAAATCAAACCTCCATGAAAATAATATTGAAACTATAATTTTTTTTTCATTTTTCGTAATCTTTCTCTTGCTTTTTTACCCTTTGATGGATCCATCGAATTTACTCGAAAATAGAGGGCGTTACAGGTTGATGTACAGGTCATATCATGGCGGCTTAATAAAAAAAAAAACAAAACAAACATCATGGCGGCGTTAGATGATCTAACGCCGCCATGATGTTTGTTTTGTTTTTTAGAGAGTTTTAAGATCTAACTTAGATCTTAAAACTCTTTCTACGTATCTGTGCTTACACTCTATATCTAACGCGATTCAATCAATAAATAACTGATTGTAATTTTTGAAACGTTTCAATTGAACACTATCAAAATGAGTGAAAGTGAAAGTGAAAACGAAGAAAATTCTCCTCCTCGAAAATTAAAAAAGATGCATTACAATCAAAAATATTCTCAACTATTATCATTAGATTTCTAATAAAAATAGTTCAAATATGTCTCATCCAATCGAAAAGTAAATTAAGGATGCCAGATTCTTATTGGAGGGTCTCTAAAAGACTTGAAAAGTATGGGTGGTAGATCTACCAACTTTTCATAGTAGGGTTTGTTGGAAACTACCAACTTGTAGAACCCTATCTCCCACCTTGACGAATTTTGAGTTGGTAACGCTGTCCTGCAGTCAAAAAATCATGCAGTGCCAGCCTTGTTTGTAGTATAAATTCTTCAGAAGTATTAAACGCAAGAAGTATTAAAAGTAATTAAATCTAACTTAAAATAAGCTTAAAGTCGTGGCACTTCATGCATGACGTTCCAAGGTAGTTTTGTCGACAATGTAGAAGAGCACACTATACTCGATATCTACACCAACGCCTGTCCAAATTGGAGTAAAACAATAAAAAAATAGCTATTTTTACTATCTGATCTGCCTACCCCGCAAGGGATTTTGCGTGAAGATTGTAAGTACGATGTTGAGGTTGTTGTTTTTACTTTTTCTTCCAAGTTTTAGTTATACTCTGCAAAATAGTAATCCGAATGTACCTATTGTAATTACAACCTGGCAGTTCTACAATGCTACAGTTAAAGGTTTGTTCTTTACATTTAGCTTTTAATAATTCGATAGATACTACCCTTGGATTTTAGTGTTAGACATTGTATCTACAATAATAAGTTAAACCATGCAGGGCTGGCTTGCAATAATATTACAATTTATAATTTTTGTGCGAAATAGTGCTCATACATTTAAATGCCAATAAAAATCCCGCCAACATTCACTTATCATAATATCGATAAACTTTGTCAGGCTACTAATTTCTTCTAATAACTAAATGTGTTTTTTGTTAATATTTTATTAAAACATTGATAAAAACAGTATTTTTTTTAACATTACTCTATAATCATTATTTTTAAATTCATATTTTTAATTACCTTGACATCAAAAACAAACACCTAATAGTAATCAGTTGATTTTATGAAATTTTCTGAGTATATTGTAGAACTATCTGAATAATAACATAACACAAAAACAACAAAACAGATATTCTTGTGCAGGATATGTGTTTTGTCCCTACTAATAACTGATTGCATGGCAATGATATTAAAAGTCTTAAGAATATTTGTATGAAAATACAAGTAACAAAAATCATTAATGCTAAAATTACTAATAAAATCCTGGAAGTTCCTTTTTTATCAATCTTATTTTATTCCGGTTGTTTATCATATTTATTATTTTGCAGCATGGGAAGTATTAAAAAATGACGGCACAGCATTAGATGCTATTGAACAAGGTGCTTCAGAGTGTGAGGCTTTACAATGTGATGGAACGGTTGGCTATGGCGGGAGTCCGGACGAAAATAGTGAAACCACATTGGATGCTCTCATCATGGATGGGTATTTACTGGTTTTTTATGTAATCATTTTTCTATCTACTCTATTAGAACCATGGGCTGGCATTTTAGAATTTTATTCTTTCTCTATAATCCAGTAATCAAAGTATCCTGTTAATGTGGCTCTGTTTAATCTAAATTAAATCTAAATTTTAATCTAGATATTACACTAATTATCATAACATATATTTTCCAGAAAAACAATGAATGTTGGTGCAGTGGGTTCGCTACGTAGAATAAAGAGTGCAATTTCAGTTGCACGCCATGTGCTGGACCGCACAAAGCATTCATTTTTAGTAGGTGAGCTGGCAACACAGTTTGCTGTTCAAATGGGCTTTCAAGAAGAATCTCTGACTACATCAGAATCTAAGAAATTGTGGAAACATTGGCATGATAATAATAACTGCCAGCCTAATTTTTGGATGGTGAGACCAAAATCTTTAAAAATTAATATTTTATTGTGACACATTCATATTTTTAAATATGTAGTCTCGGTGGCGCACTGGCAGTGGTTCTGAGTCAAGAAGTAGTGGGTTCAAATCCTGGCACACACCAATGACTTTTCGAAATTTTCGAAAGTTATGTATGATAAATATCAATGACTGACAACTTTGTGCCCGATATGGCAATAGGTTCGTCACCATTTGGGACGTAAACATAACGGCGAGACGAGGCTTAACAGCCGCTGCCTACACCTTCGGGAAGACAAAGGCTTGAAATTATGTTATGTTGGTCTCACAGTTAATTTTTGTAGCGACTCTAGGCCAAGATTCTCCTAGGATTGGCCACGAAGTATAGATCCACAGGAGTCCGAACGTAATTTTGAACGAATGGTCTCCATTCAGGCGAAAGTACCCTGAAGAAGAAGAAAGTAGAGAGCGCCATGTTTCGCCACTCGCCACTTCTAGCACTTGACTTTTCAACGCGTGTTTTCGTGTAATACTGATAAACGTACGTATGTACTTAGTCATCCGTACGTCCGAAATTCTAGCGCAGCCAGTAGCAGAAAGGGGAACTAAGATCTCAGATTATTACTGTGCACATTAATATTATGGAAAAGCCTCTATAGTTTGAACTCTTGCTGGACTTTGTCGGACTTACACTCCTCAGTGCTCAAGTCCTTTATGAACTCCTGCAGAGTTTTCTTGTCGTAAATGATTTCGTGAAGATTATGAAAATCGGAAGTATCAAGTGCACAGCATATCAGGGCAGAGCATGTTTGTGTGATGGTGGCAAGTCCATTTTGTGTGACGTCATCTATTGAAAAAAAAAAACATCAATTTATTTATTTGTTATATGTAATCTCATGTGGTTTTTAGATAATGTCTGTTGCTAATAATAACATGTTATTGATTATAGGATGTCACGCCAGATCCGACAAAATACTGTGGCCCCTATCACCCATCTGAGATGTCCACTAGAAGTATGGAGCCTGAAGTGCGTATGATAAACAAAGATAATCACGACACTATCGGCATGGTGGCTATCGATGTAAATCAGGATGTGGCTGCCGGCACATCGACCAATGGAGCTAAATACAAAGTACCTGGGTAATCTATACATATAAATAAAATTGAAGTGTCTGTTTGTATTTTTGTAATAGTAAAATAATTGTTTCTACTACATTCATATGAATATATGTATGTATACATCAAAGTAACCTTTTTTGATGAATTTTATCTGTCTGTCTTTTTGTCTGTTCGTTCCGAGGAATCATCAACCAAATCCAGAATATCCCTTACTAACAGTTTCCCAAATAACTTCTCGAGTTCATGGGAATCAGTGGAGCTACCGGGAGCATAAGCTGTGACCAGAAAGACTCGCGATCCCCAGCCCAGCTTCTTTCACTCCGGAAAGTGGGAGAAAAGAACGACTCCTACAACCCTACTGGCACGGACGTGCAGGTCCACTCCAAACCATGGGGGGGATACTATGCTACCGGGGAGCTCTTCGGCCTCACTACCCTTCTGCTTTGTTTCTCTCAATTATAAGGCATTCAGGCATCTCTCATTTATCACATCCATCATCTCATTCATCTTTCTTGTCATACTACCTCTGACATTCCACGTTCCTATAGGGCACTCCCCTCTTTTCGTTATTTCGGTCAAGATTGCGTCCCACTGGGACGGCAGGTATCCCGACGTGCCCACTCTTGACATGACTCCCAAATTTGAATTGTATCATATTAAGTTAATGCTAATAATATCCAAGATATTTGAAATGAATAATAAAATCTATACTTATATTATAAAGCGGAAGAGTTTGTTTGTTTGTTTGTTTGAACGCGCTAATCTCAGAAACCACCGGTCCGATTTCAAAAATTCTTTCACTGGTGTATAGTCCATTTATCGAGGAAGGCTTTAGGCTATATTTTATTTTCAAATAAATTAGGGGTCTTTACTATAACTCCAATAATGTAACCCAAGGTGTAAGAAAAAGACCCGAAAAAAATCTTACATCGCGAACGCTGCAAAAACTATTGATTATAGAACAAAACAATTTACTACACTTTTACAGAACATATAATTGTCGACTAAAAAGTCCGCGACACTATATGTCTAACTATTGTAGTTATCGCACAATAAGTGTTTTTTGAATTAATAAAAATAATTATAATTAGGTCGTTTTAAAAGTTCTTTATTGTGTAACTTGGTATTAATTCTACTCAAAATAAATTACTTCAATATAAAGATAGATTCAATACCTTTCTAGAACTTTTTGAATTATTCAGATCGGACATTTAATTCAAAAGATATCGCAAAATACAAAATGTAAGTATCCGTTTCTTAGGCAAATATTCCGCGCACATATATAATCGGGAGTCCCGCCCGACTCGGTCATGAGCGCCGCTCATAGCTGCCAGGTAAATTTTTTCTTAGCCATTTTTTTTGTTTCTTTTTGTCCTAATGAGTTTGTAGTATTTAATCGTCTTTTGGGGTATTTAATATATATTTTTATTTTGTAATAATTAATAGGTGATGTGAACATGTAACATCTGTGACCCCGTGTCTATTCAGACACATAGATTAGAATTTGATCTATTTAAGAGTATAATAAACGGGAAATAACGCGACACGTTTAGGTAAATAAATACTTACTTTTATTATTAGCTTGACGTTTCAGCATGGTTGCACTGGCCGTAGTCACAAGCAGACAGATAATTTGTTTACCTAAATGTGTCGCGTTATTTTCGGTTCATTATATTTATGTAATATGCAACGCGAATATTCAAATAAAAAATTTTTTCATACTAAGTAACCAAAGCCATGGGTCAAAGCTAGAGTTGTTTACAGTTAGTTCTTCACGAAGATATTATAATATTATCTATTGCAACTTCATATAAATGGACGAAGCGCAAGATATGCCTACGCACCTCGATTTTGGGGTCTTTTGCAAAATATAAAGACTTTGCGGGTTTGTTACACGACTGCATACCACATAGAGATGCCCATCTATAATTACATTTTTAATATCGTGATCTCTTTTAAAATTTAGTGAATTTATTTTGATAAGAGGTGCCAAATCGACATCATTTAAATTATAAAAAAAATACTCTCTGTGAGTTTGACATACTGTTAAGAACATGTGGTGACCAGGTTTTTTTATCGACGACAATGACCAATTAAAAAAAAAGGTTCAAGTAGTATTAAAAAAAACTAAAGGTTGACAAAAAACTTCTGACAAAGTCCCTGGTTTTGCTGTTGATTGAAGTAGATAATTTTTTTTTATGGGATAAGAGGGCAAAGGAGCAAGCGTGTCACCTGATGGTAAGCAACCTGCCCCGCCCATGGACACCGGCAACACTTATAGTGCTACCGTTGCGTTGCTGACCTTTAAGGGAGAAAGATGGAGAAGGGAGGTGGACCTCCGGGTACCTCTCTCACCGAACGAAACGCGGCATGAGCCACTTTACGTCGATCTTCTGAGACGTGGTGGTATTTCACCGGTTGAGCCGGCCCATTCATGCAGCTAACTGCTTATTATTTTCCTCATATCTAGGTTGTTAGTCGCTAATATCAAGCTAAGCAAGTAAGGTGTGTAATAATCGTGCCTTATGTGCTCTTACTCTCTACCTACCCCGCAAGGGATCTGGCGTGACATGAATTGAAAAAAATATTAGTGTTAGATATTCCATTTATGAGGAAAGCTTTGGTGTATTAATATGATCGCGGCAATAATCTTTTTAGTAGAAAATGTATAAAATATAGCGGTACGAAGTTCGCGCGGTCTGCTAGTCCAACAATTAACTAAATTCACTAATAGTTTGCAGTCAATGTTTTCAGGAGAATTGGCGATTCTCCAATACCGGGAGCAGGCGCTTACGCCGATAACGATGTAGGGGGCGCTGCTGCTACCGGCGATGGTGATATTATGCTTAGATTTCTTCCCAGGTACATTATAATTATTAGTAGCCATTTCATTAAATGTATCATGCTTGACTTGCACAGATCTGTGGTATGGGTATGTATGTAATTATGTACTTTATGTTCAAAATGTACCAGCGACAATGATAGACTGGTTATTCTCAATTGTTGTTGAATACTTTATTAAATCTTTGTATTTCTGTTTATGACCCTACATAACTTCACGCATTTTGCTACCCGAAGGTGTCAAAGGTGTTAGCAGTGTCTGTTAAGCCTCCACTGAACGAATCGTTATGTGCGTCTAGATGTCGCACCTATTGCCATACACAAAAGGCACAAAGTTGTCAGTCATTGATTATTATTATTACACAAAACTTCTGGAAATAATTCTGAGAAAAAAATTATGTGAACCCAGAATCAATCCCAAAACTAGACTTAAAATGTGACGTGATATTTTTAATTAGCTTTTTAGCTGTTGAAGAGATGCGTAGAGGTGCCTCGCCCGCTGATGCAGCGAGTGCTGCAGTCAAAAGAATAGCAGACCACTATCCAAGTTTTATGGGCGCTGTAATAGCATTAGCCAAGAATGGTGAATATGGTGCTGCCTGTCACGGTATAATGACATTCCCATTTGTGGTACAAGATATGACTAAATATGTATTTCAAGAAAGAACTGTTAAATGTACATGATTAACTGGAATATTACACATAGCTAATATAAATAAAAATAATAATAAAATCTTATCATTATTTATGCCTTTTTGTTCGAAAAGAAATCAAAATAAACTCTATTTCGTTCTCACAGATGCTCAATTTTACATACAGAACAAAGTGAAATTAAATTTCATGACATCATAACTTCACGCCATTTCCTGCCCAACATATGGGCATCGGCTATTAAACTTTGACACACAGACTCGTTACATCCCGAATGGAATAGGTGCCGGAACCTATTGCCATTACACCGGCCATAAAGTTGTCGGTCATCAATATTTATCTTACGTAACTTCCTTATTAGGCTCCGAACGCGACGGCGGCGTGCGCACTTATCGTACAAAAGAAATATATTCCGTTTGAAAATTAATCGAACGTGTGTGCCAGCTACACTCCGTCTATTATATTATTGTATTTTAGATAGCTCACGAATACTAGTTGCTATAACTTTGTTCGAGCATCGTAACCTAAAATTCCGATCAAAAATAAGCCGCCAATACGTGAGTTATAGTTGTGAGCTGCCTGCTTTACGCAGATACCACCGTGCTCTTAGCCGAATCGCCGTCTGACCTGCAAACTCTAGTAACTATTATGAATTTGACTGTCTGATAAAAGACTTACAATTGAATGTGATGAAAACGAATGTTATGGTGTTTGAAATGGAGGAAACCAGGACGGATGCAAGGATAATGGGTGACGATGTAGTTCTGGAACAGGTGAATGAAATTGTATATCTTGGATGCGCTTTGAGCAGAGACGGAATGGCTGTGAAAGAAGAGTAGCGTTAGGAAGTAGCGTAAATGGAACGTTGGGCATAAAACATTAGTAGAAAAGCCTAGCTAGCAATCTACAATGCGGTACTGATCCCATTGCTGACTTATGGAAGCGAGAGTTGGGTATGGCAGAGTGTGCATGAAACTAGGATAAACGCTGTAGAAATGAGGGCAAATCTGCGGAGTGACTCTCTGACCGCGTCGAAAACAAGGTTGTAAGGAAGAAAGTTGATTAAAAGAGAGTGTCGGTGTAAAAGTAAGAAAAGGTACGAAAAGGATCCGACGATTCAGACATGTACAAAGATGGAATGATGATGATGCAAGATTGAGATTGTTAGGTGCCTTAAAAATCGACGCGCGTGCATAAACAGAGTTATGAAAGTCAACGAAGCGAGTGTGGCGCGTAATAATTGTGCCTTAGGGCGCTCTGTTCTCTCTGCCTGTCCCTGTGAGTTACACATGTGGTTGGTGAACTCACAGAGCATATAAATGGGTGAACTTTTTGAAGTGTAACTTCTATTACTTCTAATTAGATATGGGTGATACAAATCGTACATAGATACGAAATCCGATTTCGTAGCAATACTAGCAATATCTAAAAATCTGTTACTGGCTCGCACGAAATCTATATATTGCAAAAATCTGTTACTTACATTAGTTACATTAACTAAGATTTTTACCGTACCGTCAGTACCGTGCCGCATCCAATATATAGTTGAGCAAGTGAGCGCGAGCTATATATATTAGAGTGGTACAGCAATATATGCACGATACCTGTATCAGACAGATTTGAACCTAATTGCTACTACTGTAAAGCTTATTTTAGATTTTTAATGTTGAAAGTAAAAGGTTGGTTGGAGTGAAATAGCAGTATATAGACGGTTTAACCTATTTAATATTGTAAATTGAATCTTATCAGCATAGAAATAAAGATGATTTCTGAAAATTGGGATCATTGAAATATATAGTTGGTTAGAGCGGAAAGGGAATATTGGGTATTTGACTAACAGAATCAAAATGCTGGTATTCTTAGATTCAGATTTTTGAATATCTCCTAGATATTTGATTGAATATCTATGTATTTTAATATATAGTTTCGATATCGGATATTGAAAATCTAAATCTATTATAGATACGGTACTCCAAAAAGGCGATACGTCATACGAGTGATACGACCCATGGGCCATGTCTACTTCCTTCTAATGGCTCGTGCAACCATGAACCATTTAAGTTTTAACACTTTACAGCTTTACACTTTTAACAGTTTTAACGCCCCCTTGCGGCCGCTAGATATATTATATATTTATATAAAAGACGAAACTGAACCGGTCTATATATAAATCCACGAAGCAAATTGCTTAAGCCTGATTTTTCGCAGTATATAGACATCTAGTAGCGCATAGTGGTACTATTAGCGCATAATTGATAGGTATAAATTATTAGTAGAATAGTACCACCAGCCGCTGCTAGATGCTGCCACAGCCGCAGCTCCAACCATTAAGATGATAAAAGTTATTATATTGTGAAAATATTTATGATTACATTATAGCTAAAGTCATTAAAAAACAAAAAATCCTTTCGATTTTAAATCGGCGAATAGTTTATATTCGCCGAATTAAGAATGAACATTATTTTGTACAATAATAGACATGTAGTAGAGGGTGGTGTTAATTATATTGCAAATATAATTAACTCAGTTATGTTTGATCCTAGTAACTCACGGGGTTCGTACAGTTGCCTTATTGTTGGTACTATCCGTTTCCATAGTAATATTAAAGATAAAAATTAATTTAAAATGTGTTAAAATATAATAATATCTGTTTTCAAAGACATCGTTCAAAACATACCTTGCAATGAGAAAAGCTTAAGTAGTCAATATTTTTTATATTGTGATATTTCTAGAAGCTGCATGTTGCCACGCCCGCTGCTACCACGATTAAGATAAAGTAAAAGTTATTATATTGTGAAAATATGTATGATTACATTATAAATCATATTACAAAAGTCACCGAAATTAAACTCAGCAGTTTTATACAATAAAGTTTCAAATATTGACGCAGGGCGCTATCTAGCGACAACTGTAGTCAACTATAGCCGTTTATCATTTTAGGTAATTGATTTATTATACATAATTACATGTTGATATTTATGTGAATATATTACTAAAATCTATTATGAACATCGGTGAAATACACTACATTTATAATTATGAGGTTAAAGTAATTTTCAAGTTATATAGTCACTGTTTTGATGATAATTCCACAGCACACGGTTTTTTTTTAATAGATACTTCACTCGCTTCGATGTAGTGCCACTGGTTTCCAGTAGATGTCCTTGCTATTAATACATTTTATCTAATTTTCTTTTCTAAAAATATACATAAAACACATAGAAAAGCACCTAGACACCATACAAACAATAATGATTATCATAAATATTTGTTTGATAGAACTGACCTCAATTTCGCAGACGGTTTTTTTTATCAATGCGCGTCGTAATGTAAGTCAGATATATTCTTTTTAATAGTTATTAAAAAAATGAGTTTAATGTACATTTATTTGTGGAGATTGTAAAAAAATAATAAAAAATATAGGCACATAGGCATTTTTGCCTGTTTCCAAATATGTATGTAATTCAATTTGTAAAAAAAATGTTAGTCGTTTCTTTTTACGGCAGAACATTACAAAACGAGAGGAAAAGAGAAAGAATGATAAAGGTTAGGGAAGAGGAAAGAGAGAGAGAGAGAGAGTCAATATCACTCAAAAAATATTGTTTTTAGTGATTTTTCGCGAAGCGTGTGTAATTAGTTTATTTACGTATTTATAATATTTATATCATCGCATAATTGTTTTTTTTTTTAATTTAATTTAACACTTATAATTTAATAGTGCAGTGATTTGATTTTCGAATTTAGTGGATAAGATTTATAAATAATTATTGATAACAATCCAAGCGATAATGCGACGGATATAAAGTTACAATGCCAAGGTACGTGTCTTGAAGATTTATTTGATTGTTTTTAATTTTAAAATATATATTGACGCATTTACATACATCTACAATGTACAAATAAGCAGAGATGTGACTTATTTGAAATACTTCAATTTAAAATACAAATACAAAATACCCATTTTGTATTTTGTATTTAAATACCTTTTTGTTGAAGGCATTTTGTATTTTATTTGAAATACCTCTCGAGAGGTATTTTGTATTTTGAATAGTCATTTCAAAATACAAAATACTTTGTGATTAATTTTAGCCAAATTCATTCATAAGATGCCATTTCTTTTTGTAAGTACAATTTTAGTATAGTTTGTTATTTATCGTATGTATCAAAATTTTAAAGTTTTTATAGGTTATTATAATTTTATAGGTAAAATTTAATAGGTGGTCCAGTGGTCGAGCACCCCGCTTTTGAATCAAGAAGTTGTTGTGGGTTTAAATCCTGGCTCACACTAATGACTTTTCGAAATGATTTTTGAAAGTTATACATACATACATAACCTCATGCCAAATCGATTGCGAAGTAGGCAGAGAGAACAGAGCACATAAGGCACGACTCTTGCACACCTCACTCGCTTATTTGATCTTAATTGTTTTTTTTAATGATATAGCTGAATGATTTTGAATGAGCTTGCGGGTCACCTGATGAAAAGCGACGACCTACTAGCGACTACTACTACGCTCATGGACATCTGCAACACCAGGGTTATCACATCAGCGTTGCCGGCCTTTAAGGTGGGAATAGGCTCGTTTCTTGGAGGTGCCTAGGTCGTAGCGGTCCGGAAATACCGTTGCCGGCAACTCGTTCCACAACGGAACAATGCGTGGCGAGAAGTGCCAAGGGGCTAAGCCGATCTGACAGAGTTTGGTTGACGGCAAGCCGAACCGCGCGTCGTTGGATGCGTTAAAATGGGGTAAGCTGGTACTCATCTTTTGGCAGAGGCACCCCGCCCAAAGATGAGAACAGTATTCCATGTGAGGTCGGAAATGCGCTTTATATAGCTGCAAGCGATTATCTGACGTGTAATACCGTCCTTTTTCTAAGCCTATTTTGCCTTGCCCTCCAGATAACCGCGAAACTGAACAAGTCGACTCCAAGAATTCCGATATCGGTTAAGGCGGGTAACCGAGTGCCCTCAAAAAAGGGAGGCAACAAAATGTGCCTTTTCAGCGGGAAACGCGCAGACCTGTGTCTTCTTAGGGTGGAATTAGCTAAGTTGAGTCGGCGTTAGTCCGAAATCTGACTAGCCAGAGTTTCGATTGTAGACACAGTTTATTCCGGTACGAATCGACGTTTTCCCGAGAAATCCGCGGGTGGCCAGTATATATGGCATCCGCCGTACCGCATAGTCCCGTACCGTATCCGCATAACAATAAAAATTGCTGTAATGCAGCATGTCATTGATATGCAGAAGAAACAGCGTAGGAGATAGCACACAGCCCTGGGGGACTCCAGCACTCACGGATTTTAAGTCGGAGCATGACCCGTCGACAACGACCTTAATGCGCTGAGCCGTATGAAAACTGGAGACCCAATCGCATGATTTCGAATCCGCTTCTCGATCTACTGGCAGAGTGCCCAGATAATGCCCAATAAATACATTTTTAAGGGCGAGACGATGAGGTAAGCATTTCCACTGGTTTAAGAGGTCCCAGGATTAAATGCAATTTTTTTTACAATACGAAGTTACACTTCTTTCGCGCGGAGGGACTCACGTACGTTTTTTTGTAGATATTATTATCATTACATAGTATAAAACAAAGTTGCTTTCTGCTGCCTCTCCTCTTATTGCTTAGACCTTTGAAACTACGCGATGGATTTTGATGCGGTTTTTTTAATAGGTAGATACAGAGTGGTTCTTACCTATAATTCATGACTAATATGTAGTAAAGAAAAAGTGATAAATCTAAAATTGACTCATTTATTGCTTTGCGGAACAAAGTTCGCCGGGTCATCTAGTGATATATATTATGTATTGTAAAATATTATTTGTTCCGATGAAACAGTTTTATAAAGAATTTACTGTAAAGTGAGATGGGGTTTTAAAGGGTGTTATATATTTTTAGGATTATTTTTGAGGGTTTTATGGCTTGTAATTGTTTATTTTTTGCATATTCAGTTGAAGAAAATGATCTGCTACTTAAAGTTTTTTTACGCTGTTTAAAAGGAATTTAAAAATTGTTGCAGAGTGAAGTTATGATTCTTTGAAATTTATTTTTTGTGTCCTGATCATTTATAACTTTAACAATTTTTATTATAATATATTATTTGCAGGTAGCTGATGTAATATGGCGTAACTTAAGCTACTTTTCTTTCAGGAAAATTAATTTATTAATTGCTTCTGAGGTGATTGCGATTGCCAAATCAATTTGTATACCAATATATTGATAGAACTAACTACAGTAAATATTTGTAATTGCATAGCGTTTAGTATTCTTTATGTACTATAGTTATAATGCTTGGTATATCTTCTTTATATTAAATATGTAAATATATGATATGTGCGCGTAGCGTTTAAGACGGGTTTCCGGCTGAAAGACTTCGTATCCATGTTCATTAAATAATTGAATCCGTTTTCGACGGATCTCGCTTGGCTGCTGCCATTTTGTGTTTGACTCTCATTGCGCTCACAGTTCAACGTAAGTTTATTTAAATTTGCTAATACATTTAGTTGAATGTAGATTTATAGTAGTTCTTGTAATCAATGTACAAATTATGTAATTTATTTATGTTTCTTATTATTACTAGTTAATTATTTTAAAGATATTTAGTTGTTCAACTTCTAATCACCACGTGGTGAGAACATGATGACAAATTATACATTATTTCATTCGTGGTATCTACCATAGTTTTATACAGTGATGGCCTTAACGCGTCTGACTATTAACGGCCAAACGAGTATTCGTCTTGTCCACGCCAAAATGAAGCTAATTTCCAGGATTTTACTATTTTCAGAATGGCGGACGCTGCTCCAGCCGGTGGACGTGGCGGTTTTCGTGGAGGCTTTGGATCCCGTGGAGGCGATAGAGGCCGTGGTGGCCCACGTGGGCGTGGACGTGGTCGCGGTCGCGGCCGTGGTCGTGGAAAGGAAGATCCGAAAGACTGGGTTCCTGTAACTAAACTTGGTCGCTTGGTCCGCGAGGGAAAAATCGATAAACTTGAAAGCATCTACCTATTCTCTCTGCCTATCAAAGAGTTCGAGATCATCGACTTCTTCCTCGGCCCATCACTAAATGATGAGGTCCTCAAGATTATGCCTGTCCAGAAGCAGACTCGTGCCGGTCAACGTACACGTTTCAAGGCTTTCGTCGCCATTGGTGACAACAATGGCCACATTGGTCTGGGTGTCAAGTGCAGCAAAGAAGTCGCCACAGCTATCCGTGGTGCTATCATCTTAGCCAAGCTTTCTGTATTGCCTGTCCGTAGAGGTTATTGGGGCAACAAGATCGGAAAGCCTCACACTGTTCCTTGCAAGGTAATGAAATACAAATACTTTTTTCTCTCAATAATATATCAATTTTTATGATGAAAACTGATAATCATTTCATTCGTGGTATCCTCTGAGATTTCCAGTGAAGTTTGTTAACGCGTCTGATCATATCAATGCAAATTTTTAAGGATATAGACGTTCATAGGTATGCATTAACTTTGTAATATTTCATTTCAGGTCACCGGCAAGTGTGGTTCGGTCACAGTAAGATTGATCCCAGCCCCACGTGGTACAGGAATTGTATCTGCCCCTGTCCCTAAGAAACTGCTTCAGATGGCAGGTGTTCAGGACTGTTACACTTCGGCCCGTGGTTCCACTGGTACTCTTGGCAACTTTGCTAAAGCCACATATGCAGCCATCGCTAAGACATATGCTTACCTCACTCCTGATTTATGGAGAGATATTCCATTGACTAAATCTCCTTATTCAGAATTCAAAGCCTGAAATGATGTTCAAATGAAAGAATAAAAGTTTTTGACTTGTAATACTGTTTATTTTTATCCATCAGCTTAGTGAACCCTTACTTTTTAATTCCTTGTAAAGTTACATTAAAATCTATTTACTAAAGGTATTTAAGTCTAGAACATCTAAAACTTAGTATTTATAGCGTCGAGAATGGCCTAGGCCATCATAACAGTTCTAATTATAGAACAATTGGCCCAGATCAGAAAACTGCCATATTAGGTCTTCACTGACTATGCTCAATTTGAGTTTTTTAACATCTAAATCCTTTTATAGGTAGTGCCAATGAAGCTACTTTTATATGACAAGTTATTCCTTACATGATCAGTTAGTAAATGTGAGTTTGGAGAGACTAATGCAATCACCTAGGTAATTAACCAACGTTGATTCCTGTATTGAGTAGGTTAGGTAGGTATTTTGGTTCCGGTTCTACACATACCACTTCCCTCTTATAAGATAAGTTAGGGTTTAGTTAGTAGTCATAATCTTGTTTTCTGTATGGCCTAGTAGCTATTGATATTATTTGGTTATAGGTTGTCTATACAACATATCATTGACTTGTTTAGAGGTTTCCTTCTTCATTGCATTACCTACATAGTATAAAACAAGTCGCTTTCCGTGTCAGTTCTTAAAATGATAGATGATCTTTCAAACTACCCAACGGATTTTGATGTTTATTTTTTTTTAATTAATGCGAGGGTCCAATGGGGTGGTTTGTATCAAATATAATTAATTATATGAAGCAGAGCAGATTTTTAGATCTTTCCAACTTCCGGGGTCTTGAGAATTGTCGAGGTTGGAATTTCTCGAGTTGTCGAGAAATTACCTTAATTTCTTTCTTTAAATATACCAGGCATTGACCTATATGATATAGACTTGTAGTAACCTTCTCAAAGTGTGACCACTGGCCATAAGCCTACAGGCTTATGCGAAGCTTATGTCAATTCAGTCATCTGTCAGACGCGAACCGAATAACAATAGGTACAAAATGGGTAAATGCGTAGTAAAAGAGTGCGATTCAGGATCGGAAACCCATAAGAAATTAACCGGAATTACTTTCCACACGTAACATTAATGTTTACATTAATATTAAAATACAGTAAAATAGATAAAACGTTGAATTTTCATAATTAGCTTCAGTGTTACCACTAAAAACTTAGTTTTAGTTTCTCACATTTGTGGGAGAGTTATTAATTTATGGAAAAGGAGATTTTAAATATTTTTATAATAATAACGCTGCAGGGTGCCTAAAGATGCAGCACGCCGTGACAAGTGGGTGAAAATTATCCGATTGCTGAGAAAAGAAACTGACTGGCTACGTCATCATTCGCTTTTATTAATAAATGCCATAATTAATAAATACTTAAAAACAAGATTGTATCACGAAAGCAAATTATTCACTCAGACTTATAAAAAAGAGACTAAAAGGCAATTTTATACAAAACTTATGTTACACAGCGGTGATCAATAATTCATCTGCCTAGCTTTTTCCCAATTATGTTGGGGTCGGCTTCCAGTCTAACCGGGTGCAGCCGAGTACTAGTGTTTTACATGGAGCGACTGCCTATCTGACCTCCACAACCCAATTGCGTGGGCAACACAATCCCCCTTGGTAAGTCTGGTTGTTAGACTTTCTGGCTTCTAACTACCCGTAACGACTACCAAAGATGTCCAAATGACAGCCGGGACCCACCAATTTAACGTGCCTTCCGAAACACGGCGGAACTCGTCATGATAAGATGGTCACCCATCCACGGACCGACCGCGCGTTGCTTAACTTTAGGGACCGTACCCATACTACGTGACCCGTTTAGGGGGGGGGGGGGAGCAGAGTCTTTAAAATACTACGGTTAGTCACAGGAGCGGGGGGGTGGCTCAGGTTTTTGTCACGTAGTCGATTTTAATGAAAGAAGTCTCGTATTTTTTCGACCTAGATGAATATTAATGTGATTAAACAGAAAATAATTGTTGTGTTCGTAAATTAAGTTACTGTAAGTTACATACTGTACAGCAATATGTTTTCACAATTAAAGTTGTTCTTTTTCATAATACATAATTCACTAGTAATTTAAGTATGCATGCAGTCTTATCCAATAAAGACGAGTATGAGCCAAATTTTTATTTTTTTTTATTTTTGCCTGAAATGATTAAAAATCATAATTATGAATTACTACGTGAAAACTAAAGCGGGAGGGGGGGGCGTCTTGGCATATACTACGAGTGGTCACCGATGGGAGGGAGGGGTCGAAAAATCTTAAAAAATAGGTCACGTAGTATGGGTATGTTCCCTTATAATCGATCGACCCATGCGGCTGTTAGGCCCTGTCCACGTTAAATACAATAATTCCCTTTCAATATAGTGAATGTAAGTACATTATTTTACAACTCAAGCGTTTTCACTATTTTGTGTATCTGTACCTAATTGTGTACACCTTACCTACAGCGCTTTAAATCGCTGCTCTAAGGCAGGTGTACACAATTAGGTACAGATGAGTGTGATCCAATTTTTTTCGGAACAGCCGTTCTAGTACGGAGTACACAGACATCGTTGATCCATTCATTATTTCAGTTATCTTGTAATACATCTGATAAGAAATTAATAAGTAATAGTAAAATATTGAATTTATATTTATTAAATATTTTTACGAGTACATGGCTTGAAAAAGTTGGGTAAAATTTCCCATGGGCTGGCCACCCCACACCGTCATTGCAAATTTATATTGACATCTTTGTCTAATCAAAGTGACGGCAATGTATTTGCGATTTGTGTGACTGAGATAGATATATGTTTAATTTTAAATGTCTAGTGGTTTCAAAGCTACGTCATTGCATCTAAAAAGTGGACACACATTTTTTGACGCATTTGTATGAGGTTTGCTCCTCTTGTATATTGAACTCAGTGATACCAGGTGTACCGGTATGAAATGACCGTTGAGATACCTACAAATGTGTTGGTAGGGGTTATTTGTTGTGAATAACCCTTAATTTTTTTTCTGTTTGGTTGCCATGACAACTGTCAAATATTCAATTATCTGAATTAACTTAACAGTAAACAAACATCATATTTTTTTATTATAGTGCCTAAAGATGCAGCACGCCGTGACAAGTGGATGAAAATTATCCGATTGCTGAGAAAAGAAACTGACTGGCTACCTGCACCCGGGAGATCATTTATCGTCAATTCAAGTTGATCATTCGCTTTTATTAATAAATACTTAAAAATAAATAATAGTTTAAAAAAACTAAAAAACACGCTTTTTATAGAAAACCGAACTAAAAAACAGAAAAATAAAAAAATATATTTTATTTTAAAAAAAGCGTGGGGTGCTTTTTAAGATATTATCGAAATGATAATCACTCTACTCATATCTGTCAATAAAATATTTATAACTATTGACACCATGCACCCCACGCTTTTTTTAAAATAAAATATTTTTTTTTATTTTTCTGTTTTTTAGTTCGGTTTTCTATAAAAAGCGTGTTTTTTAGTTTTTTTAAACTATTATTTATTTTATATTTTTTAGTTCGGGTTTCTAAAACAAGCGCGTTTCTTAGTTTCGAATTTGAGGAATAGCGCCATCTGTGACTTTTATAAGGAACTCGTTTCAAGTTGATAACGTAAACTTTCCGCTGATTGCCACTAGATGGTGCGATTTATGAACTTTCATAGTTCACAAATCGCACCATCTATCGTTCAAAAAAGCGTGGGGTGCATGGTGTCAATAGTTATAAATATTTTATTGACAGATATGAGTAGAGTGATTATCATTTCGATAATATCCTAAAAGTTAGAAGTAGATATAATCCTAAAGTTGTTTTAATCAATGAGTGAGATTCGCGAAAATCTTAGAAACAACTATTTTCTTAATTTAAATTCATTAAAATTTATTTTCTATTTTTCGTTCGGTTTTCTATAAAAAGCGTGTTTTTTAGTTTTTTTAAACTATTATTTACATAGTTCACAAATCGCACCATCTAGTGGCAATCAGCGGAAACTAAAAAAGAAGTCGGTTACAAACAAACCTACAAATATACATACAGGTGAAGCTAATAAAAAGACAAACATACAAACATACATACAGGTGAAGCTAATAAAAAGCTAATAATAAGATTGTATCACGAAAGCAAATTATTCACTCAGACTTATAAAAAAGAGACTAAAAGGCAATTTTATACAAAACTTATGTTACACAGCGGTGTATGATCAATAATTCATCTGCCTAGCTTTTTCCCAATTATGTTGGGGTCGGCTTCCAGTCTAACCGGGTGCAGCCGAGTACTAGTGTTTTACATGGAGCGACTGCCTATCTGACCTCCACAACCCAGTTGCGTGGGCAACACAATCCCCCTTGGTAAGTCTGGTTGTTAGACTTTCTGACTTCTGACTACCCGTAACGACTGCTAAAGATGTTCAAATGACAGCCGGGACCCACCAATTTAACGTGCCTTCCGAAACACGGAGGAACTCGTCATGGTCATGGATGGTCACCCATCCACGGATCGACCGCGCCAAGCGTTGCTTAACTTTATGATCGATCGACCCGTGCGGCTGTTAGGCCCTGTCTACGTTAAATAAAATAATTCCCTTTCAATATAATGAATGTAAGTACAGTGGACCCCCGGTAATCCGGCAAACATTATGCAGGGCAGTGTCGGACTATCGAATTTGTCGGATTATAGAGCACTAGCCTAAGACCCCTATAGTCCGGATTTTTTTACGAAAGAGTACCTTGTAATCCGACAAATTACATATCTAATGACAAGAATCTATATATGTACATTATTTTACTACTCAAGCGTTTTCACTATTTTGTGTATCTGTACCCAATTGTGTACACCTTACCTACAGCGATTTAAATCGCTGCTCTAAGGCAGGTGTACACAATTAGGTACAGATGAGTGTGATCCAATTTTTTTCGGAACAGCCCATCTAGTACGGAGTACACAGAGATCGTTGATCCATTCATTATTTCAGTTATCTTCTAATACATCTGATAAGAAATTAATAAGTAATAGTAAAATATTGAATTTATATTTATTAAATATTTTGACGAGTACATGGCTTGAAAAAGTTGGGTAAAATTTCGTATGGGCAGGCCACCCCACACCGCCATTGCAAATTTATATTACATATATGTATTTGCGATTTGTGTGACTGAGATAAATATATGTTTCATTTTAAATGTCTAGTGGTTTCAAAGCTACGTCATTGCATCTAAAAAGTGGACACACATTTTGTGACGCATTTGAATGAGGTTTGCTCCTCTTGTATATTGAACTCAGTGGAGAAATGAAGAACGTGGAAGACCACCAAAAAAATTCGAAGACGCCAAATTGCAAGCCATATTGGATGAAGATGATACTTTGAGTCAGAAACAAATGGCAGCTATGTTAAATGTTGCACAACAAACAATTTCAGACCTTCAAACGGTCTGAAATTGTTTGTTGCTATGGGAAAATTTCAAAATTGTGGAAAATGTGTGCCACATGAATTGAATGACAGACAACAGGAAAACCGGAAAAACACTTGTGAAATTTTGTTTTTCAGTTTTGCATCGAATTGTCACTGGTGATGAAAAATGGATTTATTTTAAGAATCTTAAACGGAGAAAATCATGGGTTAATCCGGGACAACCATCAGCATCGACTGCAAAACCAGATCGTTTCGGGAAGAAGGCAATGCTCTGTGTTTGGTGGGATCAGAAGGGTGTGGTGTATTATGAACTCCTAAAACCTGGTGAAACTGTTAATAATAGTCGCTACAAACAACAGATGATCGATTTGAACAATGCATTGATCGAAAAACGACCAGAATGGGCCAGAAAACTCGGCAAAGTAATTTTGTTACACGACAATGCACCTGCACACAAAGCAAAATCGGTTGAGGATACAATCGAAGTACTTGGCTAGGAGTTGCTACCCCACCCGCCGTATTCACCAGACTTGGCTCCAGCGTTACCAACTCAAAATTCGTCAAGGTGGGAGATAGGGTTCTACAAGTTGGTAGTTTCCAACAAACCCTACTATGAAAAGTTGGTAGATCTACCACCCATACTTTTCAAGTCTTTTAGAGACCCTCCAATAAGAATCTGGCATCCTTAATTTACTTTTCGATTGGATGAGACATATTTGAACTATTTTTATTAGAAATCTAATGATAATAGTTGAGAATATTTTTGATTGTAATGCATCTTTTTTAATTTTCGAGGAGGAGAATTTTCTTCGTTTTCACTTTCACTTTCACTCATTTTGATAGTGTTCAATTGAAACGTTTCAAAAATTACAATCAGTTATTTATTGATTGAATCGCGTTAGATATAGAGTGTAAGCACAGATACGTAGAAAGAGTTTTAAGATCTAAGTTAGATCTTAAAACTCTCTAAAAAACAAAACAAACATCATGGCGGCGTTAGATCATCTAACGCCGCCATGATGTTTGTTTTGTTTTTTTTTTTATTAAGCCGCCATGATATGACCTGTACATCAACCTGTAACGCCCTCTATTTTCGAGTAAATTCGATGGATCCATCAAAGGGTAAAAAAGCAAGAGAAAGATTACGAAAAATGAAAAAAAAATTATAGTTTCAATATTATTTTCATGGAGGTTTGATTTGGGATTTTTGAAAACTTTAAAAGTTGGTAGATTTTTGGTACAAGGTGGTAGGTTTGACTACGACACTAAAAGTTGGTAGATCTACCGAAAAGTTGGTAGAGTTGGCAGCACTGCTTGGCTCCTTGCGATTACCATTTATTTTCATCGATGGGACACGCATTGGCTGAGCAGTGGTTCGATTCCTACGCGGAAGTGGAAAATTGGGTGTCTGATTGGTTTGCTTCAAAAGAAGAACATTTCTATTGGCATGGTATCCACAAATTACCAAAAAGGTGGACAAAATGTGTAGAAAGTGATTGACAATATTTTGAATATTTTTTTTTGTTATCTAATCTGAATTAATATTTTATTTTCACAAAAAAACACTCATTTCATACCGGTACACCTATGTAAACAGAAAATCAACACGATAGAAAACGATAATATCTTAAATACAATCACAGCACATTTTGACTGGTTATTTAGAAAGAAATCAACTTAAAGCTTGTAAACAAAAATTGCTTCTAATAATCTTTTTCGACCCGAAGATATAGGCAGTAGCTGTTAAGCCTCGACTCGCTGGTATGTTTTACGTCCCAAATGGAATAGGTGGCGAACCTATTGCCATACTGGGCACGGTTTTTAGTCATCGATATTTTTCACACATAACTTTCGAATTAATTTCGAAAAGTCATTGGTGTGTGCCAGGATCCGAACCCTTGACCTCTAAACTCAGTAGCCGTGTGCTCGACTGCTGGACCACCGACAATCCCGAAAAAAAAAGTGAAATAAAACGTGATTAACTCAGTTATTTATTGAGAAATAATAATTTGAAGTATATCATTATAATTTCTAGAGTTCTCGAGCTTGATTTCCTGGGACCAAAGCTCGGGCATCTGTGGGTACCCTAAGCAGGACACATTGTGTACAATATAACCAGAATAAATGGTGTAGTTCGTTGTGGAAAAACAAAACAATTAAGAATGTTTACTAAATTCTTTAACTTCTGTCTCAAATAGATTAATGGTATGATCACACACTTTTTCTAGGTCACTTAATCCTCTTTTCAATACTTCTAAAGCCGGAGTTTCTCTGGACTGTATCCGGAAATGCATTTTGGCTTCAGCTGGATGAGGTACAGTGTAACCACAGAAGTCCACATCCTTGCTGTAAAAAATAAATATTGGAATATTATAATTTTTATGTATTTTAAACAATATTTTATCTGTACTATAGTATTTTAATTTTATTTTACACTGTCCATTATGTTACTGTGTTTTAGACAGATTGTAATAGTGATTGGAAGAGAATTCAAAATATCACTATAAACTTTGATTTAAAAAGTGATAAGCGATAAATGAAAATAGTGATGTGTGTATTGAATTATCTACCTAAAAGTACATAATAATAGATCTATAAATCTGTAGGTATTTTGTGTTGTTTTAGAGATGTAACATAAAATGCTTGTGAGCCACACACATAATTATATAAAATTGAACAGTGAATTTGGCTGAAATTTGCAATGGAAATATATATTTCATACTGATATACTCAGGATTGGGATGTAAACGCTAGAGACTGGTGGGGCGGAATTTCTGGCATATTATTTTTAATGTCGAAAATTGTATAACCACATAAATATATAAATGTTTACTGTTGCAATAATTATTCACTTATGAATTTCTGGCATATTATTTTTAATGTTGAAAATTGTATAACCACATAAATATATAAATGTTTACTGTTGCAATAATTATTCACTTATTATTAATTGTTTGTAGACCTCTATTCACCCCATAAAGAATCTACACTGACAACAATCTATACTGACAACATCTACAATGAAGATTTTTTCTACCATATTAACAAAAGCCCATAACAGTCAATCGACTAACCACATCCCTAATATTCCCTAAGCATTGCAGTAACCTTGCCAATTAAATATAACATATTGGCGCCTTATTTATGTGCGAAGTTTTAGGGATAACATGTTAGAACAAAGGACCTAATATAATGGATGGAGTAGTCATGTACCAACTGCACCAATCTCATCTAGGAATATAACCACCATATAGGTATATAGAATACTATAGCCCGAATACTGAACTGCCACTCAAATATCTGAGCGCCATGATAGCGCACATTTATGTAGCTGTCACATTAGACAGAATACATGAAATTTGAGCAGTAAGTAGCACTTTATTGATTGTCAGATTTGAGTGGCGGTTCATAATTCGGGCATATATCATGTCGTCCTAGCCGTATCCGGCGACGGCGACCCCTGCTAGTCAACCCGGGTCATTTCTGTAATGCGCTCTGATGTGGCTAGCAAAACCAAACTTCGATTTGAAAGTTCGATTACACGGCACACATAAAAGGTCACCAGATGAATTGTAGGTATAATTGTAGGTGGGCTTCGGTCGAGTCTTCCGTTTGTGACGCCTTAAGTCAAGATCTTTCAAACGTTTCGTCTCATATAGGTTCACTTTATTGTGAACGGTATGGCGCCATTCGAGACCAATACGAGCTCGCTTCTCCCAACAATCAGTCGGAATGTTACATGCGACAAGGTGTCGCTTGAGCACATCTTTGTAGCGCAAGTATTGCCCCCCTTGAGTTCTTTTTCCGTTCGAGAGTTCGGAATAGAACACAGCCTTGGGTAACCTGTCGTTGTCCATTCGCAAGACATGTCCGCACCATCTTAGTTGGTGTTTCATGATGAGTGCACCTATCCCGAGCAGACCGGTACGTCGCAATACTTCTGTGTTTGGTACACGGTCTTGCCATTTAATGCGCAGGATGGATCTAAGACATCGAAGATGAAAGGTGTCTAGTTGTTTGATGTCTGCTTTATAACAGCACCAAGTCTCTGCAGCATATAGTAACGTCGGCAAGACAACTGCTTTGTAAACTAATATTTTAGTTTGCAACTTTAGGTCGTGTGAGTCCCAAACACGTGGCTTTAGTTTCCGTTTCCGTTTCCGGGCATATATACCATTTAAGTAGACAGAATAATGTTGTGTTCTGCACATAGTGGCGATGACAATTTCATTATTAAAAAGAATATTCTGGAGTTGATAGTAACAATTACTGGTCCTTAATTATGAATAAATTGTACTTACTATCTAATTATAATATATCTTAATGCATTGCCTAATGTGTGACTTTCATTTTGGAAGACATATGTTCTGCAGGTAGGTCCAGAGTCCTCCTCACCAGGCAACTGAAATGCAAAATACTAGATATTAAAAAAGGGCTGAATTCATCTTAAAATAGGAGGCAGTATTTTAAGTAAACCTTACATTTATTTCAAATGCCTATACTTGTGAACACAAGTGAAAAAAACAAAGACGCTAATTATGAAATAAAATTATATACCACTGGTTTAATACTATTTATCCTGTAATAAAAACTGAAACTAAATTTGAAAATTATTATTACTTACTTCGGATATCTTCATTATATTTATAGGATTTAATCGATCTCGTTTTCTTGAATATTGGCGCAATATTGAGGATTTGTCAATATATCTGAAACTCTGGTCTAAAAGTCCAAAACCAAATAATAAATAAACAACGAAACGAAATCACGCACGTGTAGTTTACAGCTGTCAAACCGCAAACGTCAATTTACGTCAAAGTCAAGTGTGTAATTTTTGTTTTTTTTCATTCCTCCCAAATTGGACAGGCTAAAGTTTAGAACTGATACTGACGTTCCTGTAGTATAAATTTGCTTTTTCTTTGGCTAGATAAGAGACCACTACTGGCCCGGAAGACTTATTTACACTTAGTGATGAAATGTTCATTTATTATAGAGGATAGGACGGCAAACAAGCATGCTTCTCATCTGATGCTTGCTCGCTTGGTGAGTGTCAAACACTGCCCATGGTCACCTGTAACATTTAGTATTACCATTGGGTCGCCGACATTTAAGGGAGTAGAATAGGAAAGGATGGGAAAGGGTGATCTGACTTTTGGGTCAACCTCTCGCCGAAATAAACACGGCATGAGCCACGTCGATCTTCTTAAAGTTCGTGGTAATTCACCGGTCGACCCGGCCCATTCATGCAGCGAACTGCTTAGCTCTTTCACTATAAAAGTTCATGGAGTGCTGTTTTAACCACAATTTCATCGATACGTACTACTGTAACTTCATGCTTTGTCATATCCGAAGGAATAGGCAGAAATTTAAAGGTCCTATACTAAAGATTTTGCATAGATGCCAAGCATTATAAAACACAAAATTCCCAGAAAAGACTTATGTACTTTGAGCAGGCGATGAAACGGCAACACAAGTTTATGTTTCCTTTTGGGAGGGACATGAGGGACCGTCTACAAAGATATAACTGAGGATCGTGATTAGCATCTTGATGGCATCTAGCGTGGATAATCAGCCTCCACCGGTTTCTGTCCAGCGCGTCACTCACAGTCAAGCAAAACCTGGAGGACGATGAAACCATCACTTGATCGGTCCATCTTGTAGGCGAACGACTCCGCGATTTCTTGCCTTGTCTTTCTAGGTTGTCGTCGCCTCTGCGACGTATGGTCGACAAGCGGATTTTTATTTGCAGTTGGTTTAGGATTGATGTATTTGTGCGTTTCGCAGTCCAAGATATTTTCAACATACGTCTCCAGCACCACATTTCGAATGCAGCAATCCTTTGCCTTTCTCCGGCCAGAATTGTCCATGTTTCGACTCCGTCGAGGAACATAGGGAATACTAAGGCGCTGGCTAATTTCATCTTTGTTTAGATACCAATAGTACGTTATAAATGTATGTTACAATGTTTCACTTCTTTAGCTTTTAAGCACTAGTTTTTAAAAAAATATAAATATGCGTGTACAATATGCCCACACGTAAGCAATTTAAAGCACCCATGTTATCGAAACTTACTGCAATAGAATTTTTTAATTTTGTATCCATACACACACATAACATACACATACAGACACATAACTTTTGAAACGATTTCGAGAAAGCCATTGCTGGGAATGTAAGATTGTAGGAAACGGAAGGAGTGTTGAATCATTACTAGAGTGCTGAATAAATACATCGCTTACACAAACTATTAAATTAACGACAGATCTTTCAATTTGGACGTTTTTATTTCTGTCTTGCTTATGAAGTTTACTTTCCCTTACCATTAATGTGCCCAATAATAAACAGAGATCTTCATTCTTTTTTCTGCCACTGGCTGCCCTAAAATTTCATACACACCGTTGATTGCGTATGTATATACGTACGTCACGTTACGTATTAAAACAGAGGTGTCATTATACGGCGACAAAACTTCCCGCGTAAAGATTTCAACGAGTACTTCTCGAAGGATGACGCCCTCTACCGGCGAAAATTCTTGCCCCTAAATAGAGACCATTAAGAACGAAGTATTATTATACGTTCGGACTTCTATACCTCCTGTATTTCGGTACTCTACGGTAGTGTGTCTCCATTTTAATAAAGGTGACACAATGTAATGACGATGTCGTCAACCGCACCCTAACGTTGGGTCTAATGAGGTGTTTATAACATTCAAAGCAATATACCTTTATTACTGTTGCCATCCAGACTTTATGAAATTTATCTCATCATTTATTCTTGAGAAGACGTGGCCGTATACCCAAGGATAAATATAACTTTGCGCGGTGGTGGGATTCTATAACGAATGATATGCTCTTTGATTAAAATTAAATCTAAACGCAGAGTAGAATGTTCGCCAAGTTTGTACCGTTCATATAAAATAAACATATGGAATAATTGTTGGAAATAAATAATAGTTAATGGCACAAGTTCAGGGTCCAAATTGGGGTGGTGGCGAACTAATGATTTTTCGGAAGTTATGAATGATTACTTTACTACCTATACAATCACACATAGCTACCGAGAAATCGTTCGTAATAAAAATGTTCTAGGTCTAAAAGAAAGTCAGCCATGACTATCATCTACACATAGGTATCTATCAAGTGTCCGTTTGTAATATTAAATTAACCACATAACATATATTACATATTATAAATTGTACGTAAATACGTAAATGTACCAATATAACGCATTTTTTCCAATTTCTTTCTTCGTTTTCCATTAGTTGATAGTGTCCAGCAAACACTATCAGCTAATGGAAAACGAAGTATGGGTTAACTTCACATTATATTTTATCTTTATGAAATCCCCTACTAGACTCTCTGCTACTATGTTTAACATAAATTCTAAGATTCAATTCATTATAAATATTTATTACATACTTATTATATACATACTTAGATACTTACATACATTGCAAAATAACAAATATCGGTTTAATTATCCTTATAATAACAAATATACGTCTGGCATGTTCGGTAGCCCTTCGTAACGTAATTTATATCCTCTGTGTTCGTAACTACTTGCTGTGTTACAAAAAAATTTAGAGATTTACAAAAAAAAATACTAGTACAGATAGCACAAAAAGAATTAATTAGAAAGAAATTGCAATAAGGTAAAAATAATTAAGACAAATAAAAATTTAGTTTATGTAATCAAATTTAATACAAAGAAATTAAAAAGCCCTTATTTTAATAGCTACATATTGCATTTTAATAACTATACTAGTTGTTGCTCGCTACTTCATCTGCGTGGACGCCAAAAAAGCAGGAAGAATACTGTGCCTGTGCCATTATACGGGTTCATCACTCACCCCCAGTTAGTGATAGCGTGATAATATTTAGCCTGTGTTGACCCGACCCTCTTGGCTATATTTAAGCAAAATTCGACGTAAAAGCATGCAGTACTTTTACAGTTTATCCGTAATAAACATACAGACAAACAGACAAAAATTCTAAAAACTATATTTTGAGGTTCGGTATCGATTGTAGATCATATCCCAAGAATTATGCAAATGAAATATTCAATGAAACTCAATGAAATATTTAACTTTCCTACAATTTTATTAAATGTATAGATTATTTGGCGGAACATTAGAAAGAAATTATTGATTTTACCCATTTTGTTTTTTAAACTTCTTAAACGTATTTGTAATCTAATTGTACTTTTGTAATATAAACACTAATGGTTGCAATAAGGTAAAAATAATTAAGACAAATTAAAATTTAGTTTATATAATGAAATTAAATACAGTAATAAATACAGAAATAAAAAAAAGCCATTATTTTACCTGCGACCTATTGCATTTTAATAATATATTATTTATTGACTAATTACTAAATGTTTTACAATTCTAATACTGAACTAGTTGTGTTACTCCTGTGTCTGTATGGATACTTTTTATTAAGGTTCCCAAGGTTGGTTTTTCAGTTATAGCGACGTCAAACTAATTATTATTTGTTATTATTATTATTATATAGCATTAAAAAATGCCTTGTTTGTATATTCCTACTAATATTTGAATTTTTTGTTTTGTTCTTTTTTTTAAGTAGCATATAAATTTAAAAATTAAAAACAATATTTTTATGCAGTTAGTACTTATGAGACACGGTGCGATAAAAACAGTGCCGCTACTAGCTACTAGATGTCTATGTACAGTTTTTAATCACGCTATGGAAATTCTCTTCCTTGGTTTATATAAGCCGATTTATGTTTTAGTGTTATATATTACCTATAATACCCGCGAGGGGGCGTTAAAAGCGTTAAACGCTTTTGCACGAGACAGAAGTTCCACTTCAAAAAATAAAGAAATATCTATATTATATAAGTAATAATAAGTATATATATTACATAATTTAAAACACGCTTTTCGCTGCCGGTCCCCTTTTATGCTTAGATCTTTGAAACTTTTTTTGCTTTTTTGCAGTTTTTTCCAATAGATAGAAGATGTGAACGAGGTGGTTTGTGTATAATACATAAAAAACGGGATAGTTTTCGAGATTTAGCACGTTAATTTCAAACGCTTGCTTTAAGTGATAAATCCCATATAAAGATAGCCCACAATGACCTTTTATTTATTTTGTGAGGCGAAACAAAGTTCATAGGATCACTAGTAGGGTATCAAATAAAATATATCAGCTATATTAATATAGTGAGATCTCGGTGGTCCAGTGGTCGAGCACCCTGCTTCTTAATCAAGAAGTCGCGGGTTCGCATCCTGGATCACACCAATGACAGCGATGACTGAAAATGTTGTGCCGGGTATGACAACAGGTTCCCCACCTAATCCATTTGGGACTAAACATAACGGCGCGACGAGGCTTAACAGCAGCTACCTACACCTTAGGGTGGAAAAGGCGTGAAATTGTGTTATGTTAAGTTATCTGAATTATGCTATGTACCTATATTATGTAGGTATGTTTGAACAATATAACAACATTTCGTTTTATATAATCTTCAAACGTGTCGTCAATTTAAATAGTCTAATGACTTCATTCTGAACAATCCTCATTAATATTGATATTATAAATTAATTAATGCTCGCCGCTCTATTTTTAAATAGGGGCAAACGAGCGTGCCTATGTCGCCTGATGGAAAGTAACCACTGCCGCCAATAGACACCCGCAACACCAGGGATGACGTATCAGTGTTGTCGGCGGATCCGTTCAAAAAACAATCAGCTGTTTGAACTGTATGAATAAAAATAAATGATTCTCCTAACTCAAGTTTAAGGAATTACTAATTAAGTGTTGATTCCAGTGATAACAATTCTTTTTGCCCTAGGAATTAAAAACTAGTTCCGCGACAAATTTTGTCATATTCCGTTTGGCGATTTCAAGAGTGAAGAGGTAACAAACACACTGACTGAGAGCAGAGACAAGAAAGAACTGGTTTTTGCGCATATATATATACAAACAATGGTATTATTATTTGTAGGGAATGAATGATTTGCGCATAAGCTTCGTTTCAATCTTCAGTCCCTACTCCGTACAAAACCGCGCACATAATAATATATTACGTATTATCTATACTATGACTACGTATTTCAATCAGAATTCTCGCCAAGAACGCACAGCTTGAAAACAAGTTTAAATACAATAATAGTAAAAAAATGATAATAATATATTATTTGTTAATACTTGTTGTGGTACTGTTGTCAGTACATTGGTACCGGTTAATAAGTGAATGCAAAAGATTTAACGTATTGGGACCGCTTCCAATACCTATATTGGGAAATGCCCACTTGTTCATTGTGAAAAGTTCAGGTATGTAATGTTTTAAATGTATTTTTTTTATTTATTTCTTAGATTTTGGCGAATCACATTCATAATATTAAAACATTTTTTTATGGATTATATCGCGTTTATTTAGAACTTATTTTTATTTATTTCCCGACGTTTCGAACTCTTTACAGAGATCATTTTCACTCGTCTCACTTTCAGTTTTATACAAGTTAGATAAGTTGTAAATAAACGCGATACAATCCATAAAAAGTTGTTTTAATGTTGTTTTTTTTTAAATTTGGCATTTGATTTTTTTATTCATATTAGATATTAAAAAGATGTTTACTAACTTATCACTCGAACGATGAGACATGGATACGACAAATGAATTTACAAATGGTCGTTTATTAAATACCTACCAGTGATATATTATTAAGCGCCTCTGTGGTTACTCCCTTGATTATTGTTATCTGCGCCCTTATTGATAAATAGTATATTACTTACATATCCGCTTCATAGAAATATAAAAGCTTCCATTTAACATACAAATTAAAACATTGAAACAACTTTTATGGATTATATCGCGTTTATAAACGCGACATAATCCATAAACTTTTATTCTTATTTTAACTTTTATAATCCATATACTTTTTTTTTACTATAATTTGTATATTTATACAAATTATAGTACAAAAGGATCTCATTATAATTGTACGGAACCCCTTAAACAAAGCTATCATACTCGCATTTGTTTAAGTTTTTTAAATCCATCGTTAAAACTAAATCTATTCGCAATATTTGATTATCATGTTGATATACGTAAGTCTTATTGTTAATATTACATACATATTTAAGTTTTTTAAATCCATCATTAAAATTAAATCTCTTCGCAATATCCATCCCTTAAAGTTCCACAATGCAACTGTAACACTATACTAGTGTTGCAGGTGCCCATGGGCGGCGCTGGTCACTTACCATCAGGAGACACGCATACTCGTTTGCACTTCTACCCCATAGAAAATGTCGCATTTCACACAACCCATTTATATTTTCTTAGGTCTTCCTCTTCTCTTATTTCCTTCCACATTCAGGTTATCATTCTTCTCACAACACACAGGCTCATACCGCCCAAAGCGATTTCCTTTTATCATTTTTGTCAACCTACAACATTACATATACCTACTAATTGGTGTCTGACCGAAGGTCTATTTTTGGCCGAAGCCGAAGCCGATTAATCGGCAATCTCCACAACCTTCGGCCGAAGCCGAAGCCAAAGCCGAAGGTTTAAAAATCTTAGTAAATTAATAATTTTCTTCGATACATATATATTTTTTTATGGGAGAAGGGGCAAACGAGCTTGCGGGTCACCTGATGGAAAGCAATCACCGCCGCCCATGGCGTCCGCAATACCAGGGGCATCACATCAGCGTTGCCGGCCTTTCAGATGAGAATAGGCTCGTTTCTTGAAGGTTCCTAGGTCGTAGCGGTCCAGATAAAGAAGAATATCGGCGTAAAGTGGCTCATGTCAATTTCCCCTCTGTGATAGAGGTATCCGCACTAAACTAAGCGCAGTCCGGTCCGTCAGCCACTCACTCTTTCGTAACAGTTCGTTTAATTTTTGACTGTTCTCGGACCTTCGGCCCAAAAAAAGGCCGAAGCCAAATATCTCGCCGAAGATGGATTTTTGGCCGAAGTCGAAGCCGAAGCCGAAGCTTCGGTCGGACACTACTACTAATTGACCTGACGCACCTTGTTTCGCCTCAAAAGTAATAAATACATTTTGGATTTAATTAAGTTCATGTCCTTTCATTGTTCTAAGTAATTGCATTTTAAAATCTGTAACATCGTCGAAAATATTCATATCATTTACATGCTGTAAAGGGCCATATTGATCTGTATTAAATGCAAAATGTATTTAATTTGATAATAATAATTGATGCTGTACTTCACGATTCTTACATACCTTACTCGCTTCGTTGACTTTTATAACAATTTTCATGCACGCGCGTCGATTTTTGAGACTTGTAACATCACCTTCCCCCAGAACACGTTCTATTTGGTCATGAAATGTGTGTCTTGGCCGTACTTGACTCCCACATCCATCCGCTTTTGCCTTGTATATCTGCTTAGTCAATCTTGCATCATCCATCCTTTCTACATGTCCGAACCATAAACATAACTTCACGCCTTTTGTTACCGCCGTTAGTGTTAAGGTGTTGGCAGCGGCTGTTAAGCCTCGTCTCGCCGTTATGTTTACGTCACAAATGGAATAGGTGGCGAACCTATTGTCATACCAGGCACAAAGTTTTCAGTCATCGGTATTTATAACACTTAACTTCCGTGTGAGCCAGTGTCAGGTTTCGAACCCGGACCTCTGTATCAGCAGCCGTGTGCTCGACCACTAGACCACCGAGATTTAAACTAACTGACTGACTTTAGACTGTACATACATAAAATTATACAAATAAAGATTCACAGACAGACGCAATTAATACACATCATTATAAATCAAGCCATCAAGCCTAAATAATTATTTGTTATTTTAATATCAATCATGTCGATTCACACGTCTTATCCTTTACACAATAACCGGATTAAGATGTAAGTAGGTAAATTAATAAGTTGTAGTTAAGTATTATGTAATATACAATGACGAAGTCCAAATATCTTAAGATACACTCGTTCATATCATTCCATATTAATCAATGACTTACACAAATGACTTTTCGAAAGACATTTGCGATAAATATTGACCACTGATAAAAATCATGCCGGACGTAAGGCAATAGGTTCCGCCTCACGTTACTTTTATCGATAGAAATAATTCGTGAAATTGTGGCATAATTCAGCTACAGTTCATGGTGGGTATAAATTAAGTGAGGTTACATTTATAAAAAAGAAAACGTTAAAAATTACTAAGAAATAAAAAAAAACTAAACTGAAATAGGCTGAGCACAAATAAATAAATTTCGTATCGCCTCATTATACATTTTTACTACGAAAAAGGCAGAGTTCTACACATAATAATTAGTAGTAGCGTGATCACTCTATAGTATAAAACTGGTCAATCAACAATCGCTTTCCGCTGTCTGTCCCCTTATATGCTTAAATCAAAAGAAAACGTAATAATTTTCGAGATTTAGGACTTTAATTGCA
Source organism: Euproctis similis (assembly GCA_905147225.2). Classification (NCBI taxonomy): domain Eukaryota; kingdom Metazoa; phylum Arthropoda; class Insecta; order Lepidoptera; family Erebidae; genus Euproctis; species Euproctis similis. The sequence continues at coordinate 2,754,952 of LR990113.1, read as the reverse complement.
AACGCTGGCTGAAGCCAGAAGTGAAATATCAAAATAATGTACTATATTATGGATTTATAAACGTATTATTAAAAATTTCTTTTGAAAAATGAAACCATTCCATCAGTATTCTCTTCTTAACATTGTCACGTTCAACTAACGTCAGTAAACCGACTTTACAGACAACCGATTCATAGCTAAATTAATTTAGTATTAATTGGTTATCTTTGCCGTGCTCTTACACTATCTTATCGATTCTGGTTGCCAGGTTGATTGGTTCAATGCCAGCACATTGGTAAATCTAAAGGAGTCCGTTCCTTTTTTTTTCAACCTAGAAGAAGTGCTTTATGCACATCCCTTCATAGCCGCGCGACAGCTTGCCTGAACTCGTCCTCCGTCACCTCCAGCTCGTCAGACTCTCGACAAGCTCGTTCCAGGGCAGATAGGCGTACCAAAACAGAATAGTAACGTGACCGGTTCAAATTGATAAATTTGTGCGAAATGTGTGTATTCGTAATTTATTGACCTGCTCTTGAATTTCACGATGAGGAAACTCTACTGATCAGAGAGACGGCTGACCAGATCTTTTTCATCTATCTTTGCCATATATATATTTTTCTACTCGATACACAGTGTACGTATGTCACCATCTGTGGGGTATGTAGTAAACATTAACAAAACGGGTTTAGAACTGGAATTTGCACAATATTTTTTGCCCTTCTTAGTTAATTTACCTTGACCAAGGCTGTAAAAGTTAACAGTTTCGGCGCCGGCGGGTACATAATTTTAAATGATAGACTGTGACGTACCTCATTTTTTTTTTAATTTAAAACCTTATCGTTTTTGAATCACTTAAAACGCGATATGATTTCAAGGAGTATGTATAGTCGTTGGGGATTTCACGATGCTAAATGATGATGCGAGCGTCGTATAGAACTTTTAGGTTGCAAAACTAAAACTTAAATAATACGGAGATAAAATGACATATAATCCATACCTTCTCATCGGTGAGGTGATCAATTATAGCTTTATAAATATCTAAAAAACCGTTGCGTAGACTGGACAAACTGGAGCGCTGCAAATTTTTCAATTGAGTGTTAAGTGCACCTAAATGAATCATTTATCTAATAGTCTGACGATTTCGATATGACGTAGCCGTTATTATAATATGTACTAAATACTTTCAAATACTAAATCGCGTCAGATTAAGATATATATGATTCATCTCTATATTCTAAACTTGCTGTTTGTGCGATCTGACGATCTTGAGGGATTCGCCTAATCTGACATTTTTTTAATAATCTGATCCTTTATACTTCACGGGCGTCCTTATACAGGCTGAGACTCATATTTGGTAGGGGTACTTAGCCAGGTACACGCTATCTTTCTGTATATTAATGCGCCTCGCTGTAGGAACTCCCGAAATAATGGGTACAATAGGGGTAAAGGTATATAATTATGGGTATTGATTGCAAAAGAAATGAATGCGTTAGATTTAGATTATGATGTGGAGACGGATGATATTCTTGCCATAAAATAGGATTAGGTAGATTCTAGGTAATTCTACAGGAATTGACTAGTGAAGAACAACCAGTAGTTTTTACATGATGCGAGTGCAAACATTACAGACAAAAATTGTAAAAACAGTTGTTGAAGCTCACACTGCCATTCGAATTAGATTCGGTTGGCAAAAAATTCTGTTAAATTTTAAATAACTCATACAGGTTCATTATAAAACTTACTTACGCCCGAATACTGAACCGCCACTCAAATCTGACAATCAATAAAGTGCTACTTACTGGCTCAAATTTCATGCATTCTGTCTGATGTGACAGTTACTTAAACGCTTAAGTAGCGCTTATATATTTGAGTGGCGGTTCAGTATTCGGGCTTTATTTAGTCTCTGAAACTGATGTGTGAGACAAAACATTCATAAAGATCGCTGATCGTCGCTATGTGGTTTTAAATGAAATGTAAAAAGGAGAAGGTTCTATTTTTGTGTTATTGCATGTATTTTGTTTGGTTGCAGAATTTTTGAATTTGCTACAAAAATTTTACGACAATTACGGCGATGCTGTTCGAATACATCTGTTCTCATCACCGTTCGTGTTGCTAAGACATCCGAGACATATCGAGGTTATTGTCTTATTCACTTCTATAAAATTAGCTAACTTCGTTGCAGATTCTGTAGAGTTAAGACATTTACTAATAGGAAGAAGTCAACATCGACAACAATAGTTGCTCTCGCTAGGGTCTTCCTGATGACGACTTTGTCTATCGCTACAAAATACACTTTACCAAAGACTACATTTACATACATACATACATAACTTCACGCCAAATCCCTTGCGGGGTAGGCAGAGAGAACAGAGCGCCATAGGGCACGATTCTTACACGCCTCACTCGCTTTGTTGACTTTCATAACTCTTTTCATGCACGCGCGTCGGTTTTTGAGGCTCTTAACATCACCTTCCTCCAGAACACGTTCTATTTGGTCATGGAATGTGTGTCTTGGCCGTCCTCGACTCCTACATCCATCCGCTTTTGCATTGTATATCTGCTTAGTCAGTCTTGCATCAACCATTCTTTCTACATGTCCGAACCATCGGAGCATGCCCTTTCTTACTTTTACACCGACACTCTCTTTCAAACCAACTTCCTTCCTTACAACCTTGATTTCTACGCGGTCAGCGAGAGTCACTCCGCAGATTTTGCGTACACATACTACATTTACAATTTTAATTATAATACATAAATCTTCCGGCGGGTCTATTCGTACACTATTTTTGTATTCGGAGGAGATTCGCTCGTTTGCGATAAAAAAAAAACAAACCATATCATAAACTAAAGTTTGTGTTGATACAAATACAATGGCTTTTAACCTATCGAGTGCTATAAATCCCTGTTTCTATTTATGTTATTAATTGCGTTATTGTAAATTGCAGCCGTTCATGACAAGCATGGACACAATCACAAAGGGCATATCATACAATTTCCTTAATTGCTGGCTTGGACAAGGTCTACTGACTTCAACAGGTAATGATGTATACCTAATATTTCTAACCAGCTGTTTCTTATTTGAGTGTCATATGTATTTATTTCAATCATCTAAAGGTTCCACAGCCGTGTTCGATTACGAATACCTGTTTCATGAGACCAAATAAATTAATAATGTAGCTACTTATCGTTAATAATTATAAAAGTGTGAAAGTGCAACAGTACACAATAAATTAATTACTATAATAAAATTAATTAATTATCATATTATAATAGATTCAACTAAAAATTACTTAATCCCATTCCAGGTCAGAGATGGAAAACTCATAGGAAATTTTTGACACCCGCCTTCCATTTTAATATTCTTCAGAATTTTCTGCCGATCTTCTGCAAAAATCAGAAAGTGTTCACGGAAAAATTGCACAAAATGGCAGATGGCCGAGATATAAATGTGTTTCCTATAGTTGCTTTAGTTGCTTTGGACAATGTGACAGGTAAATAAAACTGACTGAATGTTTACTAAGCTCGGTATATAAATAACACGCTTATTTGGGCTAGCTATGGCCTAGAAAATTGATAAAAATTAAATCAAAGTTTAGCGCGAAATTGAGTTGAAAAAATAGTAAAAATAAAACAGTAAGAAATTTTCTATCTAAAAATAGAAAATAAATAATAGTTTAAAAAAACTAAAAAACACGCTTTTTATAGAATACCGAACTAAAAAATAGAAAAATAAAAAAAAATATTTTATTTTAAAAAAAGCGTGGGGTGCTTTTTAGATATTAACGAAATGATAATCACTCTACTCATATCTGTCAATAAAATATTTATAACTATTGACACCATGCACCCCACGCTTTTTTTAAAATAAAATATTTTTTTTTATTTTTCTATTTTTTAGTTCGGTATTCTATAAAAAGCGTGTTTTTTAGTTTTTTTAAACTATTATTTATTTTCTATTTTTTAGTTCGGTTTTCTAGTCTAGAACTTTCATAGTTCACAAATCGCACCATCTAGTGGCAATCACCGGAAACTAAAAAAGAAGTCGGTTACAAACAAACATACAAACATACAAACATACAAACCTACAAACATACAAACATACAAACCTACAAACAAACATACAGGTGAAGCTAATAAAAAGCTAATAAAAAGTATTTTGATTGATTAAATGTCTGACCCATAAAGGCTATGGCGATCGGCGGTGTACGCTGTAAATTGATCAGTAAAATTTTTTTTATATTGTACTAAGTGTTAACTTAATACAGCTTTATCCAAATGCAAATCTAGGAGAAATTAATATGTGAAGCAATTTATTTAAATTTCAGTATTCTATCATCTCTACACAGAAAATAAATTTAAAATCTTAAGGCACAATTATTCAATGAAATATGTGTAATTGTTTAATAATTGCAGATATTGAATAAGTGAGAAGTTACGAAAAAATAACTAAGATTCAAAGTAGCTATAAAAAATTACTTTAAAAAAAAAGTTAAACCGACTTCTAGAAAAGGTACATTTAATGACTAAAAAGCTATAAATAACGAAACTTACTCATTTGTATACTTAATACAATATACAAAACGTAATACTTTTATAAAGTAATCTTTAACTATTATAATATTTACAAATGTCACTCATTATTGAAGTCGGTGCAACACAATAGAGTATGTTACCTGGGCTTGCACCGACTCCAAAAATAAGTGACATTTGTGCCTATTGCACATGCTGGACATAGGCCTCTCTCAATATTCATAATCATCATCATTACATAGTATAGAACAAAGTCTGTCTGTCCCCATAAATGCTAAGAGCTTTGAAACTACGCAACGGATTTTGATGCGGTTTGTTTTTATAAATAGAGGATGTCAGAGAGATGGTTTTTATGTATAATTCATGTATAATGTAACAAAGAATAAGTAATAATTTTCTAGATTTGGGCGGCATGAGCCACTTTACGTCGATCTTCTGAGAGGTCGTGGTATTTCACCGATCGAGCTGGCCCATTCATGCAGCGAACTGCTTGGCTCTACCACTGTTTACTTTAGATATGGAACAAAGTTCGCCGGGTTAGCTATTGTCTCCCGATCTTGAGGACTTCACGTCACGGTGGTCCAGTGGTCTAGCACCTAGCTTCTGAATCAAGAAATCCTGGCACACACCAATGATTTTTAGAAAATCTTATCGGAAGTTATGTGTGATAATTATCGATGACTGACAATTTTGTGCCCGGTATGGCAATAGGTTCGCCACCTATTCCATTTGGGACACATAACGGCGAGACGAGGCCGCTGTCTACACATTGGGTAGAAAAAGGCGTGAAGTTATGTATGTATGTTAAAATTATTGTAGTATAATTGCAGGCAATAGTTCGGTGTGGAGTGCCAAAAAAATCAAAGTAATTAAAAAACATAACGCCGTGACAATTAAAAATCGAAATTCAATATTTTTTTTGTTGTGTGTAACGAAATTATCAAATAATTCGCGCATTTATTTCGGCCAATAATTACAATTTAATTACAGAGTTATAGATAAAACAATCAATTTAAAAAATGATGAAAATAACACCAAAAAAGAATTATTAAAAAGCTACAAATAATTCTACCGCATCGTTGTCAACGGGAAATGTGCCCAGAAGACTGGCAGCATTACCACGTTGAATGAATGCAATTCTTAGCCAGTCTTCTGGTCACGTGTAGCCTCGACCAGCCGCTTAGCAAGATCTTTCTACAATTTATGTGCACTTGGCCCTCATGGACCAAGTGTTTCGATCCCAATCGGCTCAAACACATAATCACCCACAAGATTATAGTATCTATTCCGCTTGAGGGTCCCTGCGTATCCAGCAGCAGCGCCGGGAGCGTTGATAGCATTGATAGATTTATCATTTATTTAGTTTATTCGCAATCTATTTTCATCGTGGTTTTTGGTAACGACAAATGGAATCTTATTATTCCATAGCTATTTCATAGTATTGATATATACCTACATAAACTCACGCCTGTATCCCATAGAGGTGAGCAGAGACAGTCGCTTTTCATAAACAACGACCTACGACTGATGCAGTTCTTTCGCCCCATCTACAGTGATACATCTCATGCATTGACGTCGGTTTCAGGTACTACGTATTTTGCCTTTTTTAAATAGACCATTTATTTGGTCGTGGTAGCTCCGCCTTGGTCTCCCGATCCCAACTCTGCTCACATTCGCTTTGTGTACTCTTTTAGTAAGTCTGCTTTCATTCATCTTGCAACATGACCAAACCATCTTAACATACTTCTCTCCGCCTTGGTCACCACATAATTCTTCAACTTCCATTTCTTGATAATCGTAATCGTTTCTTTTAATTTTACTTTTTTATCGAGGCGGAATATTTGTCCAAATTGTGAGAAAAGTAGACTTGAATATTGGAAAGACGAAGTAGACTTGAATATTGTTACGCTTACAATTTATTATGTTTAGTTTTAGGAGTAGGTAATCGTAGAAAATCGTCCAATGGGTAAATACAGTAACTATTATAGATTTAATGGCTGCATTGCAAAACCAGTTTATTGATTACATCAGTTGATTTAATGACTTATGTGCAGTCATTAGTATTTGTCACGGAGAAACTAACCTTGGCAGTGACTGTGACTGTTACATGTAACGATTTAAAACTATTATTTTACTATAGGTATTCTTCTATTAACATTGAGTGGCTCCGAGGTTATTAAATACATATGGTGTCATGGAACTCCATGTACGCATTAACTTATTATTTAAATATTTATTTACATACTATTTTTAAATAGATACATTTCAAAAAGCATTTTCTGTTATTATCGTAACATTTTACTCATTTGCTTAAAGGACATACACACGCGCACACACGCGCAGAGACACAGAGTCTCGTTACGTGACAAATTCTGCTAGATCATACTACTGAAAACCGCTTTAAGGAACTTTGTTTCAAAGTAGTATTACTGTAATTTCAAGTATTAAAAGCGTGAGGTTATAAAAAATGTTAAATGACTTTTTTTGTAGAATCCATAATGGGAACCGGTGTGGACGCACAAAAACACAGCAACTCAGAGTATGTGAAGGCTATCGATAAGTAAGTCATACTATTAGTATATAATTATATAAAAAAAGAATCTACGTTAAGGAATATTATTTCTTTAAAGTTGTGTTATATATTTTAAAGAAAATTGCTCGCTGGAACGAGGATTATTCATGAAAGAAGCATGAAAAGCCCTTGTACCTTGGTAAAGCAACGCTAGTTTAAAATTGCCTTGTATTGACAGTTCTCAAGAAGGACAATACAAACTTCCATCTTTTTTTCTCATACAGAATCCATAAAGAATCGGTACACTGTGTCTCATTTTTGTAACAAGAAACTAATTAAGAAGAAAATCTATAACTCCAACAAGATTTCCATTTGATTAGGGGAAAAGATAGAAGTGATGGACGTGAAGACGTGATGTACAGCATTAAGGATAGCTATGATATTAGATTAACCTGCATTATATCGAAGTGAATTCTCTTTTGCTGCCACTGCTAAGTGCTTCCCAACTCCAGTCTCTCCTCTTAATATGACATTTAAAAATTTTGTATTGACGTATCTGACTATTTTATATTTGTTTTTAACTTTTTTTGCAGCTTGTCCAGTATTATATCGATGAGGATGCAAATACCAATCATCGGTGAAGACTTTATTTTTAATAGGCTGTCATTAAAAACTAAGCAGGACAAAGCTTTAAGTATTGTGCACGCACAGTCTCGTAAAGTGATTCAGGCTAGACGCGAGGAACTTAAGAGAGCAAATATTACTACTCTCGAGGGTTGCAATGATATTGGTAAATGCTATGTTCTTAGCTTATCTTATTATCTAAGTGTCAGTTTTTATTTATCACTAAGCAATACAAATAAGCCTATTCCCAAAGGATATATAAATTGCTTATAAATAAACTTAAATGCCCAGCGTATTTAAGTTGATTTACCGGGTGATATAACGTGGAAGAACTTCATGCTTCATGAAAGATACATGTACTAAGAACAATTGTATTTTGTAGGTATTAAAAATAAGCATGCGTTTCTGGATTTATTACTTTTGGCTGAAAATGATGGTAAAATATTCGATGAAGAAAGTGTGCGAGAAGAGGTGGACACTTTCATGTTTGAGGTCAGTAGTTTTGTAACATACATAAATTCACACCCAGTACCGTAGAGCGGAGAGAGCAGGGGGCCTATTATGAGCTCTTAATTGCAGCCAGCTTCCGCGCTGCCTTGCAAAATGATAAGTAGTCATTGTGAAATTAACTGCAAATTCGTTTAATCAGCAACTAATTTCAGCTAGTCGATTTGATCAATCAATCAATCAAAAAATCAATTTTGATGAATAGCCCAATTTGATCATGGAAAGTGTGTTGTGGCCGTCCTCGATTTTGCATCTTTCAGCTTTTGCACTGTATATTTGCTTAGTAAATCTTACATGATAATCTTCTTTGTCTTACTACATCTCCGATCCATCAGTGCATGCCCTCTCTCTCAATCAAACTCTAACTCTCTTTCAATCTAACTTCCCTCCTTACAATCTTTTTTCGGCGTGGTCAGCGACCGCATTTATCCTACGTTCATGAATAAATACCCAACTCTCGCTTCCATAAGTTAGCGTTGCGATCAATGTTAAAAGCAAGCTGGGCTTTTCTGCTGTAGTTTTGTTGAAGATAAAAAATAAAATACCAGTATGCTATGCATGAAAATGTACTTATGACACTATCAAATACTATGAAATTTTAATAAATTTCTTGTTATTTTATTACGGGAATCAAATGCTCCGAGTTTATTAGAGGAATAAAATGTTTTATTCAATAGTGCAATATTATGATTGTTTTTATTAGTATTACTGATATTAGATGAATGAATGATAATTTGATAATTTAATTTGTTAATATTTATGATCTGGTGTATTTTGGTTTTGCATGGACATAGCATAAAGCTTTTGCTCCTTCAGTTATTGGAACGGGGAGATTCATTGGTTAATTTTCATTGGAAGTGAAATATCAAGAGAAGATTTCGAGCTGTTGTTCTGTTGTAATGACTATCAAAATTTACTTCACGTTGAATTGTTTAAAATATTTGTTAGTATTTTCTCATTATTTATGTACAATTGTTTTTGTTTTTAATTTGTAGGGTCACGACACCACATCAGCCGGAATAGTTTACACTCTCTACTGTTTGTCAAAACACAGAAACGTCCAAGAGAAAATCTACGAAGAACTTAGAACTATATTTGGTGACGATATGAACCGGGATCCCTCTTACAAGTAATTATTGTATTATGTATTAGCATGGATGTAGGAGTCGTGGCCGGCCAAGAGTGCCACGACACTCTCCTTGACCAAATTAAACATATCCTTGCGGAAGGTGTTATCAGGAGCATTAAAAAACGAACCTGTGAGACAAGAGATGTGAAAGTCAAAGAAGCGAGTGAGGTGTGGAAGAATCGTGCCTAATTATGCCCTGTTCTCTCTGCCTAGCCCGCAAGGTACTTGGTCTACAAAATACTGCACTTAGAAAAATCAATGAAAGAAAAACGTTTGTTTTATAGTAAACAATCTGAAAAGTGTAGGTATATCTGAATGAATCATGCCATTAATTACGCTGGATTCGGTTATAATTATTTAATTAATAACATAACTACACGGTAGTTATGTTGTTAACTTTTTTTTGCGCATCTATGATTATGTGCGTTTAATTCAAAACCTGTATAGTAAAATGCTTTTTAATTTTATATCTATAAAGTATAATGAAGAATTGACTACTACCCATATCAATGGCAAATAACTTTTTTGCTGTACATATTTTCACATATTTTTTACATAGGTCAACAGTTACAACCCTAATTCACCTTCTTACTTAAAACAGCGCTTCGACTATCTTAAACCTAGAGATAAACATTATCGCCTCACTTGCTCTCTCTTACTTCGTACTCAAAGTCACACATCCAGCTGCTATGATGAGTCTTTCACTGTTCGAGCAACTCGACTGTGGAATTCCCTTCCTCATTCGATCCGGGATAGCTCCTCACTAGACCTCTTCAGAAGAAGAGCTAAGGAACACTACCTTTCTTTTACCTAGTATAAGTATGTATGTATGTGTGTATTATGTATGTGTATATGTGTATGTGTATATATATATGTATATGTATATATGTGTGTATCTCTATGTATATATGTGTGTTTATGTATAATCTATATTTATGTGTATTTGAGCACTATTTTAAACGTGACACATAATATATTATAGTATAACGTTATATAATATTTGTTGTACACTTCAGCTCTTCCTTTAATGGTTTTACCTTTCCTCTGCCACTAAAGGGTTTGCTGGTAGATAACTCATTTTTGGGTTAAGCTCGCCTTTGTACAAATTGTGTAAAAAAATTGTAACATGCTTTATAAATTTTTTGTGTACAATAAAGAATAAAGAATAGGTCTATATTCTAACGTTCAATGGTATGCTGACAGAATACTAACTTTTTTTAGCTTATTTGAAGCCACTTATATGCATGAGTGGCTTTAAAATATATATACATTTTAAAAATTCCTCAAATATGTATGTTATGTATGCATAATATAACTTCACGCCTTTTTCTACCCGAAGGTGTAGACAGTGACTTTTAAGTCTCGACTCGCCGTTATGATTACGTCCCAAATGGAATAGGTTGCGAACCTATTGCCATACCGGGTACATAGTTTTCAGTCAGATGTATCTCACATAACTCTCGAAATTAATTTCGAAAAGTCATCGGTTGGTGGTCAAACCCAGAATCGGAACCTGGAAGCTCTCGATTCAGAAGCGGGGTGCTCAACCACTGGACCACCGAGACTTGTTATGTATGCAATTAAGAAAAATAATAGTAATTGTTTAAATAATATTTTAATCATCTAATCATTATTTAATTACAGAAAAAGTGTATAAATAGTACTATTTCGTGCCATAAATATCTGAATGTTAGACATTTTGTTAGTCATCGATAATTATGCGACATAACTACCGGAAAGTCATCGGTGTAAACCAGGTTTCAAACTGGGATCCTATGAATTAGAAGGAGAAAGGAGAAATCGTTCGGTTATTTTGGGCTACCTATCCGTTGGGAGATGTATCTTTTGTTACTCACTCACCAGCATGAGATCATCGTTGGCAAATGCAAATATTTGAACAGTTCTAGAAAATACAGAAAACATATGAAAGTCAGAAATTCCCAAATAGAAAAAAAAAATTATCTTATCTTTTTCAGTGAACTTCATCAAATGAAGTATTTGGAACAAGTACTCAAGGAGTCCATGCGACTTTACCCACCTGTACCACTGATTCAGCGTTTAATAGATAGAGACTGCGGTAAGAATTTTAAGTATCATCATCATCAGCCCTTTGGTATCCACTGTTGAAAGTAGGCCTTCCCCATGGAACGCTACAACTCACGGTCCTTTGCCTTCTACATCCAGTGGCCCCCAGCGATCTTGACTAGGTCGCGGTCTACCTAGTTGAGGACGTCCTACCCCACGTCGATCGGGTCGTGGTCGCCACTCGAGAACCTTTCTCCCTCAATGGTCGTCAAGTATTAATTAACTATCTATTTTAAGCTTCAAATCGCAGAAACAACAGTCACCTAATTACTGTAGAACAAATTAGGTGACTTTAATTTAGCTGATGATATGTCTCACATAAATGAGTCAGAGATCAGCGGGCCTATTATGAGCTCTTAATTCCAGCCAGTTTGCGCGCTGCCTTGCAAATACGTATTTTCAACGACTTATTCCAGCTAACCAGCTAGTAATTAGTAGTCACACTAGTTACTGTCAAGTTCACTGCAAATGTGATTTATCAACGACTAATTCCAGCAGTGATGAGTAATCTAGACTAGCTGGAAATACGAATTGCGCTGCCTTGCAAGTTAGCTGGCTGGAATTAAAGGCTCATAATAGGCCCGCGAAAGTGAATTGATATCTGTTTGTTTGTTTAACAGAGGTCGGAGGTTTGAAATTCATCAAAGGCACCTCAGTCGTCATAAACATATTCGCATTACAACGTCACTCAGATTTGTACGAGGATCCGTTAGAGTTTAGGCCGGAGAGGTTCGAGACTCCCTTGAAGAATCCCTTCAATTGGCTCGCTTTCAGCGCTGGACCCAGGAACTGTATTGGTACCTATATTTTAATATACTTCTCTTGTTCTAACGGTTTTAGAACTCTATTAATAGTCGTAATTAAATCAATAGCCTTATGCCATTATTGGATTATACATTGTTTTGTGACATATTTTATTAAATTTAGTTTTGTTTTATAACATTATTAGTCTTTATTTACACTTTAGTGAATAATTGAGGATGAAAATTATTTCGTTGTTTGAGTTCACTACTAAGACCTCACTATCACATTTCATCAGCTATAATGTTGCTATAATGGTGTTTTTAGAGGCTCCTAACATCACCTTCCTCCAGAACACGTTCTATCTGGTCATGGAATGTGTGTAAAAAAATCTCATAAATAGATGAAACGAGTTATGGAAGTCAACGAAGCGAGTGAGGTGTGTAAGAATCGTGCCTTATGGCGCTCCGTTCTTTCACACAACCTACCCCGCAAGGGATTTGGCGTGAAGTTATGTTTATGTTTAGAATGTTGTCAGGCTCAGGTCTGTGTGTCATCAAATGGATGACAGAGTTTAACTGTAGTTTTTTGTTATTTTTAGGTCAGAAATTCGCTATGATGGAGCTTAAAGTCTGCATATCAGAGATTGTTAAGAATTTCTTAATATTGCCATGCGACGTAACGCCCGAACTTAGTGCTGATTTAATATTGCGGTCTAAGAATGGAGTTCATATTAGACTCAAACCACGTGATCAAACTAAAATAAATTAAGTTCATCAAGTTTTGGTTTGGTTTATATTAAGTTATCTGAAAGTGTCATAAAATGTTTATTTATTTATTTAAGCTTGGTGTATAATTGTTGGTTATTATATTATGCTTCCTGGATAATTTTCAAGAGAAATTAATGGTAGGTACTGGATATAATTGAAGTGTTACAATAAATTAAACGATTGAGAAATATATTTATCTTTTTGTAGTTTCCTTGTCAAAAAATATATATTAAGCTTATATATGTGCTATATTAAGCACGGACTTTGTTACAGCAATAGGAACATTAATGTCTTTAGCTAAATTGGGCTCTGTCAAGAAATTAGTTATTCGGAAATGTGGATATGATAACAGCATGACTCAATTTCCTTGGTATGCAGGTCAAACTCATATCCGTAGCAAAAAGTAAATAAACTGTGAAAATATAAAAAATGTATTTAATAATTTCGTTCTACTTTCAATAATTTTACCATACACTTTCCCTGCTAAGCTGATCAAACTTATGTCCCTGTAACTGGCACACTGCATACGTGAACCCTTACCTTTATACAAGGGCATGGTAACAGCACGCCTCCAGTCCATGGTGACCTTACCCGACCTCCAGCACAGATTGCACAAGGTCAGGAAAGCGTCTCGGACACAGGTTCCACGGTGTTTGATCATTTCAGCAGACATCATATCAATCCCATCTGCCTTACCATATTTCATACTTCGTATCGACCATTCAATCTCTTCCATAGTAATGTCCTCGTCAGATAATTCGCGTCAGAGCATCAGTGCAGTGGGCGTCAGTAGTAGACTCACTCACGGCGCCCACATCCGGAACATACTCGTACATTTCCTCAAAGTACTCACTCCACCGACCCAATACATCGTTTGGGTTTGCAAGAATGTCACTAACCTTAGGCATAATTTTGTACACTCTGTACTCTGACAGTGGAAAGTGACTTTGTTTTAAACTATGTAATGATGATAACAATGTTAAGTATTCATGACAGCTTCCTGACATAACAATAGCGATATTTTAAGAGACCTTTCTGAACGGAACAAAATGCTAACAACGAAACTGATGAGTGCGCATCAAGAGATTGAAAATTTAAATATTGAGAACAATCGCCTTAAATCCGATCTGCAAGATGCGCTAATATCACCTGATATTTACAAAAAAATTTACTCAACCCCGTACGTATAACCCCGTAACATAAAAACACAACTTGATTAGAAAAAATACATCAGGTTGCTCAACTAATCAGCTTCTTAGGTCTAGCGATCAGGTTAAAAGTTCTAGACCTAAAATGAAAACTAAGGAAACACAAACTATAAATATAAATACCGCATTGATAAAACTACCCGTTCGATTCCCACCCGAGCACAAATATTTGTGACAAGCATGAATATTTGTGTGGCGTTTGGGTGCTTTTCTATGTATTATAAGTATGTATTTACAAAAGAAAAATATATATGTATTAATATCCGTTATCTAGTATCCATAACACAAGCATTTAGTTGCTTAGCTTGGAACTAGAGCGCGCTGTGTGTATTGTGTCCAAGATATTTATTTACTTTGTACAGTCCAAAATAGAGTTAAAAATTATAATATCTTAATAAAATAAAAGTGTTCTCTGCATGACACCGATAATTTACAACAAAATACCCAAAAAATATAAAGGAATTAAACATTATAACACTATTTAAATGAGATTTAAAAACATATTTACTAGAGAAATGTGACTATACCATAAATGAATGATTGGTAGTTAAATATATTAACATAACATAACTTCACAGCTTTTTCTACCTGAAGGTGTAGGCAGCGGCTGTTAAGCCTCGTCTCGCCGTTATGTTTACGTCCCAACTGGAATAGGTGGCGAACCTATTGCCATATCAGGCACAATCGTTTCAGTCATCGGTATTTATCACACATAACTTCCGAAAATAATTTTCAGAAGTCATTGGTATGAGCCAGCATTCGACCTGGCGACTTCTTGATTCCGAAGTGGGTTGCTAGACCACTGGACCATCCAGACTTATTTATTCATAGCTTAAAAAAAATCTAATATTTGCTTCTTATCTATGCGTTAGTCTTATTTGTGTGAATGACTATACTCAAAATAATACTATTACCTACCTATATCACTTGTTATGTCTAATTTATTTCCTGACATGTTCAATCTGCTAATTTCGATTTATTAGTTTTAGCTTAAATAAACTTAACTAATAGTTTAAACTTATTCTTAAAATATTCATAGATTTTGGCGAAACAAAATGTAAAGTGTGATCTTGTATTTAATAACTCAATGATTGATTGATTGAGATCTGGGCGCGTTCCCACCCTTTTTTGCCAGATGGCGTTAGTCTTAATTTGGAGTGCATATGCATAGCTTCTTCTGAGATTGTTGTTACAGACAAGCAATCGAGTGGTAACAACGTGCAATGGTGTAAGCAGGGGTGCCAACCTTCTGGTAAGGACCTAGGGCCGCCCATGGGCACTGCACTTGCATCAGAGATAGAGTTGCAGTTGCGTTGCCGGCCTTTGGCTTATGACATATATGTTGAATAACTTTTAAATGACGAATGTCATTTATAGTTTGCTGAGCCATGTCAACTACCCAGCAATACTTTATGATTTCACATTTTTTTAAATAACAGTCATTGTTATAGGTATCAAATAAGGCAAAGAGAGTTTAATACTTGTTCATGATGTTATTTTGAATTTTGCATATTATTTGGCAATCATTTAGACCTCCATTCTTTATGCGGCGAAGCCCACAGCCAAGCATAATTTTAGTATTGAACGTTCCTCTTTTTTTTACATATTATACTTATATTTTTGGTGGGATTGTATAGTTTTGAAGTCGAATTACACATTTTTAAAATATTCTTTTAGTCAAACAATTGATATTGATGTATGTTGTTTTGGTTTCGAAGTTTTTTTTTCATAGAGTATAAATGAGTAGGAGTGGTAGGAGTGCAGTTGCATGATATTATTAAAAAAATCATGTTCAAAGTAGCTGTGACATATGTAAGAAGTTATTGTTTAAAAATATCTATAAATATCTATCTATATCTCTGGCATTATTTATTATATATCATGCCAAAATAATCTTGTTTTATTGGATATTTTACATTGACTTGTATATATATAGGTTTCCCTCTTCAATGATATTTTCCCACTATGTTATTTTAAGCTGACAGAGGTAGCGTTATAACATAAGTTCGGTCCAAAGTTATATCAAAGTGAGTCTTGAGCAGTGACACTTGCACAAACTAATTTTGTTCCAGTTTGCGACGACTTCAATCCGGGTGGATACTTGAGGGAAACAATACTAATAAACAGTCTTGTTTGGAGACGGAAATGTTTGGAAGTCGTTGTCATTTGAGACCCTTGTGTCCTTTACATAGTCTCAGCTTAACAGAGTAGTGATATAATGTATAATATTATACAAGATTTTCTCATTGCCTTATATGAATCTAGCTTTTCCTACTGATTCGGATTCGTGGACTATAGTTTGCTTTGATGTTGTTTTGATAAAAGCTACATATAAGTTTTATTATTGTACATACTTGTTGCACAACGTTACCACTCTAAATAGAAGTCGCGTCAATTGTGCTCGACTATTATCATAGACTAATATCATATAATTTCTCTCATTAACTTGTAGAACGATGATTTTAAATTGGTTGGGCCACAACTGTGATGGTCGAGTATTCTGGCTGGCTACTACACCTTTTATGCACGAGTCTACTGCTATTATATCAGTAGCGATATTAATACTATTGTATCGTTTCTTGCCCGATTCTTCTCATGATAGCCCCTAGAATCGGGTGGTTCGTGGTGATTGCGTCCGTGTTTTCTTGTTCCACGGTGGCACTTTTCTCAAGCGCTCGTGTTAAGAATTTTAAATATTATTTTAATTTTAAATACTTTTGTACAATGACCATTTTTAAGTGTCTCTGAAGATATATGAAAATAAAGCTACTTTGACTTTGACTATAACTTGTCCGTCTAAAATTCAACAGTTTTAGGAAAAGCTAGAAAATCCTAAAATCTCATACAATAGTAATAACCACACAGAGACATAGAATCTTTAAATTTGGCATGATGCAACGTTTCGTAGCATACTTAAAAAAAATCAATTAACTTAAATTATAAGCTAGTACGAGTCGTCTCGGTAGTCCAGCTGTCTAGCTCCCGCTTCTTATTCAAATCATGGGATTGATTCCTCACATCAATGTTTTCTTGGAATTATTTACGGAACTAATGTGTGATAAATATCGATGACTTACTACCACCATCTATTCACACCGATTCACCTTCGAATAGAAAAAGGCGCGTAGTTATATTATGTAGGTACGATACCGAGATTTATGTCTTAAATTTGTTCCTCTTGCTTTATATAATATATAAAGCTAGAGGAACAAATTTAAGAGAAAAATACGAGAAGGAGCCCTCGCAATTGGCCATTTTTTATTTTGTTACGCTGATTCCGTTGATGAAAGTTCAATTATAACGACGACGAAAAACAATTATAACATTCGTTACATTGGAAAAGGTGGCAGTGACAACATCATCATACCTCGGATAAAATTATATCAGTCATTATCAGTATCGATCGCAGTTAACGAACGAAAAGATTTCCGAAAAATCTTTTGTGTACCTACTCGGATTGGAGTTGGGTACCTCTTAATAGGAAGTCGGTGAGCTGAATCACTGGGCTAATAAAAGCAGGTGAGATAATTATAGCATATATAGCATCAGAAGCAATTTTAAATTGACTGAGTATTATTTTCTAAGCTGAAAAATACAATTTAATTTTCCCATACAAACGATTCGTAACCACATTTTGACACACAAGGAAATTTGACCTTTAAAAACTTATCTTTTATTAAAATATAATGTACTTATATTAAGAAATATTTACAATTTATTTACAGAGTTATAGATTATAAAAAATGATAAAAATAAAAGAATTATTAGAAGGCATCGAAAAATTCTTCCGCATCGTTGTCAACGGGTAATGTGCCCAGAAGACTGGCAGCATTGCCACGTTGAATTACCACTTATTCTCTACAAAGAACAAGCTAGCCTTCTGGTCACGTGTAACCTCTACCAGCAGCCTCTTAGCGAGATCTTTATACAATTTGTGTGCACTTGGCCCCCATGGACCAAGTGAAGTTTTATTATATAAGTATATGATTTTTTTGCAAATTTTACGTAACATGCTTCAATGTTTCTAGTCTACTAATATGAGCAATATAAAATTAATGCTGAATTCCGCAGTTAGCCTCGTAGCCTTATACTAATATTAATAATAGCTGTAAATAAAACCGATACTCGCCCCTAAGGTAGGAACTTCTCGAATGAATCAATTCCTTAGTGTATGCGTCTAGTGCGAAATATTTACGACAAAAATTATTAGTTTTGGATCGCCTTTTGCAGAAAACTTTGTAACTCAAACTAGTTTCGGGATAATTTTAACTCCAGATTCCAATTTGGTTTACACATAAGTTGCCAAAAGTTTCAACCTCGGGACAGAGTTAGTTATGAAACCCTACCGATTATTTAAATTCTATCTCCCTATTAAAAGGCTTCGCTAAAGTCGACCACTATTTTGAAATGTCGGCAATGGTACTGACATTGTTATAATTCAGTTTTGACTGTAAAATAGTGTGTTTTAGAAACCGTACGGATTTCGATAGAAATTAGAAATTTATTAATTAGATTATTGGTCCGCATGACCGGTGAAATACCACGATCAGAATATTGACGTAAAGTAGCTCATTCTACGTTTCGTTCCGCGAGGGAGGTATCTAGAGGCTCCTCCTCTTGCCCCTACTCTTCCTTCTTTGTCCTTCAAAGGACAGCATTGCAACTGTAACACTGTATGTGTAGTGCAGTGAGTAGTGCATTGGTAGCGCTAGTAACTTACAACAATGGTGACCCGCTGGCTTGTTTGCCGTCCTAATTTATCCATAAAAGATAAAGAACATTGTATATAGTAGAGTATTACTTTATATTATTTGTTTTATAGTATTATCTTTGTAATAGATGTAAATTGAATATTGAGATATTAAAAGAAGATGTCTCGGTGTCCAGTACTTTGTGCCCGGTATAGCAATAGGTTTGCCACCTATTCTGTTTGGGATGTAAATATAACGTCGAGTCGAGGCTTAACAGCCACTGCCTACACCTTCGGGTAAAAAAGGCGTGAAGTTACGTTTTGTTATGTAAAAGAAAATTGTATAGAGGATTTACCCGATTTTTTTTATTATGCAAGAGACTTCGACAGAAGTTTATATTCGTTCAAGCCGAGTTGGATGTTAATGGCTAAAGAAATGCGAAATAGTGAGAACTTGACAAGTCAACTGTATTCTCATGAGAGAGCGCTAATGAACGCCCATGAAACAACAGAAAATAGCAACGGAAAAGCCTTGGCAGCAGTATCCAAATTTCAAAAGTAGAAAAAAGAAATAAACAATATGCCAAATGAGTAAAAAAAAATGACAACTAAGAGTGAAAAACACAACACTCAAATGTCATGTAAGTAATGAAGTTGGTCATTTTAAGAGAGATTGACGAAAAGTAGAGAAGAGAAATGATAAAGTTTATTGTAGTAGTATTGCGCTGCATAAAATAAATAAAATTGAATATAATTTGCCTAATAATAATATTAAATATATATACTCTCGAGAGCAATGAATCCGGGTCACTTAAAGAATGTTAAAAATCTCGGAAACTAAAAATGATAGGTTAATGCAATAAATTGTATTTAATAGACAATGTAATACTCCTTAAATGAAAGTAAAAAAAATATGAGTCACCATACATTTTATTAACACAAAATTACATAAAGAAAAAATCTGCTGATCTCTCCTTAAAACAAAAATAGGAAACATGAAATTTTTGAACTTTATTACGATTTTCTTGAATTTTAATACTTTGTATTGCCTCCTCGTGCTTCCATTACTGCGTTTACGCGGTTTGGCATGCTGTACACCAAGTTCCTTATACGATTTTGGGGAATATTCTCCCATTCCTCTGTGAGAGCAATTTTGAGCTCACGAAGCGTGATTGGGGGATGGTTTCGTTGTTTTACGCATCTGCCTAGCTCGTCCCAAGCATGCTCGATCGGGTTGATATCCGGGCTGCGCGCTGGCCACTCCATACGAGTAATGTTCATCTCTTGAAGGTAGTCATTCACAATCCTACCTGTATGAGGTCGGGCATTGTCATGCATAAATATAGCATCCTCACCTAAATTGACCATAAATGGACCAACGTGATCATTGAGGATTTCTTCCACATATCTTACGCTAGTTAAAGAGCCGTTTTCTATGATCACCAGCTCTGTGCGACTTTCAGAAGAAATTCCGGCCCACACAAGTACAGACCCCCCACCGTAGGCTACTTTTTCCTCGATGCATGCTTGCTTGAATCTTTCCCCTGGTCTTCGATACACTCTGTGTCTTCCATCGTGCTTGTAGAGCATAAATTTTGATTCGTCGGAGAACATAACTTTTGACCAATCTTCAATACTCCAATTTACGTGGCTCTGGGCATATCTTAGTCTTGAAATACGATGCCCACGCTCCAGTTTAGGGCCGTTTGCAGGTCTAAGGGGTTTTAAGTTAGATTCAGCAAGCCGACGTCTTACTGTCCATGCACTTGGGTTACTTCCTCCGAGGCGTCGAAACTGATTGGTGAGTTCAGTTCCTGTGAGAAAGCGATTTCGAAGCATGGTGTTCACCAAGTATCGGTCTTCTCGTGCTGTGGTATACCTGGTTCTGCCCGTTCCTGGTCTGCGTAGGTTAGAACCAGTTTCTTCGTAACGTCGGAGAACTCTTTGTACTGTTGACAGCGACACACCAACAGTCCTGGCTGTATCGCGCTGACTCCGGCCGGTTTCCAGCATTGTAAGTATTCTGGTGCATTCTTCAGGCGTAAGCGACATAATTTCAGCTTGAATAATGAATATAGAGCACTATCAACATGCTTTATGTACCCACATAAATGACAGATTACAAACAAAAGCAAAACCAAATGCTGTAATTTCGTAGTTCCATCTTCGAAAGTGGCCCTTTTTCAAATTTGATTTTTTTATGATATAACTTTACAATAACTAAGAAGTTTTAATACCTTCATTTAAGGAGTATTACATTGTCTATTAAATACAATTTATTGCATTAACCTAGCATTTTTAGTTTCCGAGATTTTTAGGATTCTTTAAGTGACCCGGATTCATTGCTCTCGAGTGTATATATATATATATAATATAATAAATTTTCGAGTTTCGGTTGCCCAGTGGTCGAGCACACGGCTTCTGATCTAGAGGTCGCAGGTTCGAATTCTCACACTGGCTTACACCAATGACTTTTCGAAGTTCTTTTCGGAAGTTATGTGCCAAAAATATCGATGACTGAAAACTTTGTGCCCGGTATAGCGATAGGTTCGCCACCTATTCCATTTGGGACGTAAACATAATGGCGAGACGAGGCTTAACAGCCGCTGCCTACACCTTCGGGTGACAAAAGGCATGATGTTATGTTATGTGGTAGAGCCAAGCTGTTCGCTGCATGAATGGGCCGGCACGACCGGTGAAATACCACGACTTCTCAGAAGATCGACATAAAGTGGCTCATGCCGCGTTTCGTTCGGTGAGAGAAGTACCCGGAGGCCCACCCCCCTTCCCCATAATTTCCTATCCTACTCCCTTAACGGTCGGCATCGTAACGGTAACACTATATGTGTTGCTGGTGTCCATGGGCGGCGCAGGTTGCTTAGCATCAGGTGACACGCTTGCTGGTTTACCCTCCTATTACATAACAAAAAACAAACAAAAAAATGTTATGTTATTTTCACTCATTTTTCTATACCTCATACGGTGACTACGGCTGATGGTAAGAATTTAAATGCCTTAGGAAAAGTATCGATTCGCTTCAGTGCCAAAGCCAGAGGACAATTATTTTTGCGCCATGTCTGGTTAGTTCCGAATATTACAAAGAACTATTTTCGATTCCTGCTACACAAGATAAAAATCCGAAGAGTGTTTTCAAGTCACGCGTAACTTCGTGCATAATACTGGTTGATGGCAAGGTTATGGTAACTGGAAAAAGAGAACGTAATGGTGGGCTATATAAACTGGAGTGCAGTGCAGTGCTACCACGTGGTGGAACTGTGAATGCGCTTGATACACTGTAGCTCTATCATGAGAGGTTTGGCCACCAAGACAAAAGACATGTAAATAATGTAATTGTGAAGGAGTTAAATTTGAAGACGAAATCAAGTTGCAGTTGAGAATGAGTTTAAATACGCTATGTCGATTGATGAAGAATTAATTGAATCTGGGGGGAACGATAGCGATAACATGGAAAATCTTACAAAACAAAGAGTATTGCGAGACAGGCCATTGTTAAGACGTCCTGAGCGATTCAACGATTAGGTTGTTCCCGAGATCTCAGAAAAAGGAGTCCAAACTCTCTGCTGAGACGCTCGAGCTGATGAGGCAAAGGCGAGAAACTCCATTCGATCAGCTGTCTTCGTCAGAATGGAAAAGCCTAAACCAGCGAATTAGAAAGCTGATGCGGCGCGACCTTTGTCGGTCGAATACTCGAGCGATTGAGGACGCGATCGACCGCAACAAAGGGTCGAAAGTGTTCGCTCAGCAGCTTGGAAGGTCCCATCTGACGATGCTGAAAACTGCGGATGGACGTGTCGTCACCTCTAAGCCCGAGATTCTCGCAGAGATCGAATCTTTTTATGGGCTCCTTTATTCCACACGGATGACTAAGCCGACGGGACACAGCGATGATGACCACAGAGCCCCGCTAACGCGTCACTATAGTGAGGACATCCCCGACTTTGCAGAAAGCGAGATTAGTGCGGCTCTCGAGCAACTCCAGAACAACAAGGCACCCGGTGATGACGAAATCACAACAGAACTTCTAAAGGCCGGCGGGACTCCTATCCTAAAGGAATTAGCAAGTCTTTTTGATTCCGTCATACAACAGGGTATAACACCACAGGTTTGGAGCAGGAGTGCGGTGGTGCTGTTCTTCAAAAAAGGTGATAAGACCTTACTGAAGAACTACAGACCCATCTCACTCCTGAGCCATATCTACAAGTTGTTCTCGAGGGTCGTCACGAATCGTCTCGCTGCAAGACTCGACGAGTTCCAGCCTCCGGAGCAGGCCGGGTTTCGAAAAGGCTTTAGTACCGTGGACCACATCCATACTGTTCGGCAGATTGTACAGAAGACCGAAGAGTACAATCAGCCGCTGTGTATGGCATTCGTGGACTACGAAAAAGCCTTCGACTCCATCGAAACTTGGGCAGTTCTGGATGCATTGCAGCGATGTCGGATTGACTGGCGTTATATCGAGGTGTTGAGATGCTTGTATGACACCGCCACGATGACTGTCCAGATACAGGACCAGGTGACGAATTCCATTGAGCTAAATCGAGGTGTAAGACAGGGAGATGTCATATCTCCCAAACTCTTCACCAACGCTCTGGAGGACGTCTTCAAGACACTGGATTGGACTGGAGAGGGTATCAACGTGAATGGTGAGTACATCTCGCATCTTCGGTTCGCCGACGACATAGTTGTAATGGCAGAATCGCTGGAACAGTTAAGCGGAATGCTGCGCAGCCTAGACGAATCCTCTCGACGTGTCGGTCTGGGCATGAACTTGGACAAGACCAAGGTCATGTTCAACGAACATGTCGTGCCCGGACCAATAAATGTCGATGGATCAATTCTCGAAGTCGTAAACAAATATGTCTACCTAGGCCAAACTATCCAGTTAGGTAGACGAAACTTCGAGAAGGAAGCCGACAGGAGGATTCAGCTTGGTTGGGCCGCATTCGGCAAACTGCGTCGAGTTTTCGGCTCGCCTATACCGCAATGCCTGAAGACCAAAGTCTTTGACCAGTGCGTCCTACCAGTAATGACCTACGGTGCCGAAACGTGGACACTTATGGTGGGGCTAGTCCACAAATTTAAAGTCGCTCAGCGAGCTATGGAGCGAGCTATGCTCGGAGTATCTCTGAAAGATAGACTCAGGAATGAGTATATCAGACAGAGAACCGGAGTAACCGATATAGCTCGTAGAATAAGCTCGCTGAAGTGGCAATGGGCTGGTCATATCTGTCGAAGGACCGATGGTAGATGGAGCAAGAAGGTCATTGAGTGGAGACCGCGACTTGGTAAGCGTAGTGTAGGACGTCCACCAGCCCGATGGTCAGACGACCTCAGAAGGACTGCTGGAGAAGACTGGATGCGGAAGGCAGAGAATCGGATGTTGTGGCGCACATTGGGAGAGGCCTATGTCCAGCAGTGGACTGCAACAGGCTAATGATGATGACTTCTGAATCAGAATCGGAGATTAGTAATTAATGCAAAATAATGAGGAAATTGCATCAAATTTTAGTATTTTATAAAATTTCAAACTTGAACACGTGAGTTTCGGTTTCGGTTCCGGTTTCGGCCGAAACTGAAGTGACGGCCGAACTTTCGGTTTCGGTTTCGGCCGGAAAACCAGTTTCAGTCGGACTCTAATATTTACTAAAGAAAAAATAAATAAATTTGTTTGTAAAGATGTATGATTTAATGATCTTTGTTGTATGATTTAATAGATAACAGTTGTTATTTTTAATTATTAGATAATTATCTCGGTCTCAGTGGCCCAGTGGTAGAGCACACTGCTTCTGATCCAGAGGTCCGGGTTCGAATCCTGACACTGGCTCACACCAATGACTCGTTGTTATATTTACGTCCCAAATGGAATAAGGTGGCGAACCTATTGCCATACCGGGCACAAAGTTTTCAGTCATCGATTTTTATTACACTTAACTTCCGAAACTAATTTTGAAAAGTTATTTGTGTGAGACAGGATTCGAATCCGCGACTTCTTGATTCAGAAGCCGGGTGTTCAACCACTGGACCACCGAGACACTATGTAATTATGAAAATACTAGCTTTTACCCGCGGCTTCGCTCGCATTGAAGCCAATAAATAAGTATCATTCGTCTTCATTCGGGCTGCAGTGTTATTGTCTACCCGTGATAATAACAAAAATATAAATACTTAAAAAGTATTATCAACCTCTTTTAGCTAAGTACCTTTTAATAACAATTATAGCTACCTAAAAATATCAACCATTTAAAAAACGGACTTATAATAAGTGATAATATATTTAATTAACTGTAAGCCATGTAAATGAAGTAACTTCTGTTGAAGATCACAACTCATTAATATCAAAAGTTAAACCGACTTCTAGAAACGTAACCCACAAAATCTTTAAGTAAATGAAAACAGTACCTTCATAACTAAAAAGCGATAAATAACGAAACTTACTATAATACACTCGAGAGCAATGAATCCGGGTCACTTAAAGAATCCTAAAAATCTCGGAAACTAAAAATGCTAGGTTAATGCAATAAATTGTATTTAATAGACAATGTAATACTCCTTAAATGAAGGTATTAAAACTTCTTAGTTATTGTAAAGTTATATCATAAAAAAATCAAATTTGAAAAAGGGCCACTTTCGAAGATGGAACTACGAAATTACAGCATTTGGTTTTGCTTTTGTTTGTAATCTGTCATTTATGTGGGTACATAAAGCATGTTGATAGTGCTCTATATTCATTATTCAAGCTGAAATTATGTCGCTTACGCCTGAAGAATGCACCAGAATACTTACAATGCTGGAAACCGGCCGGAGTCAGCGCGATACAGCCAGGACTGTTGGTGTGTCGCTGTCAACAGTACAAAGAGTTCTCCGACGTTACGAAGAAACTGGTTCTAACCTACGCAGACCAGGAACGGGCAGAACCAGGTATACCACAGCACGAGAAGACCGATACTTGGTGAACACCATGCTTCGAAATCGCTTTCTCACAGGAACTGAACTCACCAATCAGTTTCGACGCCTCGGAGGAAGTAACCCAAGTGCATGGACAGTAAGACGTCGGCTTGCTGAATCTAACTTAAAACCCCTTAGACCTGCAAACGGCCCTAAACTGGAGCGTGGGCATCGTATTTCAAGACTAAGATATGCCCAGAGCCACGTAAATTGGAGTATTGAAGATTGGTCAAAAGTTATGTTCTCCGACGAATCAAAATTTATGCTCTACAAGCACGATGGAAGACACAGAGTGTATCGAAGACCAGGGGAAAGATTCAAGCAAGCATGCATCGAGGAAAAAGTAGCCTACGGTGGTGGGTCTGTACTTGTGTGGGCCGGAATTTCTTCTGAAAGTCGCACAGAGCTGGTGATCATAGAAAACGGCTCTTTAACTAGCGTAAGATATGTGGAAGAAATCCTCAATGATCACGTTGGTCCATTTATGGTCAATTTAGGTGAGGATGCTATATTTATGCATGACAATGCCCGACCTCATACAGGTAGGATTGTGAATGACTACCTTCAAGAGATGAACATTACTCGTATGGAGTGGCCAGCGCGCAGCCCGGATATCAACACGATCGAGCATGCTTGGGACGAGCTAGGCAGATGCGTAAAACAACGAAACCCTCCCCCAATCACGCTTCGTGAGCTCAAAATTGCTCTCACAGAGGAATGGGAGAATATTCCCCAAAATCGTATAAGGAACTTGGTGTACAGCATGCCAAACCGCGTAAACGCAGTAATGGAAGCACGAGGAGGCAATACGAAGTATTAAAATTCAAGAAAATCGTAATAAAGTTCAAAAATTTCATGTTTCCTATTTTTGTTTTAAGGAGAGATCAGCAGATTTTTTCTTTATGTAATTTTGTGTTAATAAAATGTATGGTGACTCATATTTTTTTTTACTTTCATTTAAGGAGTATTACATTGTCTATTAAATACAATTTATTGCATTAACCTATCATTTTTAGTTTCCGAGATTTTTAACATTCTTTAAGTGACCCGGATTCATTGCTCTCGAGAGTATTTACAAAAGTCACTTATTTTTGGAGTCGGTTCAAACCCAGGTAACGTACTCTATTGTGTTGCACCGACTTCAATAAAGAGTGATAATAGTAAATATTATAATAGTTAAAGATTACTTTCTAAAAGTGTTACGTTTTGTATATTGTATTAAGTATATAAAATTAGTAAGTTTGGTTATTTATTGCTTTTTAGTTATGAAGGTACTGTTTTCATTTACTTAAAGATATTGTGGTTTACGTTTCTAGAAGTCGGTTTAACTTTTTTTTAAAAGTAATTTTTGTCTTATTGCATGTATTTTCTGGTTGCAGAATTTTTGAATTTGCTACAAAAATTTTATAACAACTACGGCGATGCAGTTCGAATACATCTGTTCTCATCTCCGTTCGTGTTGCTAACGCCCGAAACCAATAATCAATCTCAATCCAAATTGTGCTATCTAAGATAAATATTTCAATCCATTTCTACTAATAAACGTGCCAATAATCAATCCATGGACTGATTTTGGTTGGGGAATCG
Organism: Euproctis similis; assembly: GCA_905147225.2. Classification (NCBI taxonomy): domain Eukaryota; kingdom Metazoa; phylum Arthropoda; class Insecta; order Lepidoptera; family Erebidae; genus Euproctis; species Euproctis similis. Next base: position 2,727,624 of record LR990113.1, on the reverse strand, counting down.
ATCGACAGATAAACAATGATCTTAGATTGGCTTCAATCTTAGATTGGAGATTGATTATTAATTTGGGCCGTATGACATCCGAAACATATCGAAGTAATAGTCTTATTCACTATTGTAAAACTAAGAAACACAGTTGCAGGTTCGGAAGAATTAGGATATTTACTAATAGAAATATGTCAACATCGATAACTAAAGTTCCTTCCCTTAGGGCCTTGGGAAATTGGTCTAGCCGGCCCATTTATGCAGCGAACTGCTTGGCTCTACCACTTGAACACTCTCTGGTTCTATTTATATTATTAATTGCGTTATCGTAAATTGCAGCCCTTCATGACAAGCATGGACATAATTACAAAGGGTAAATCATACAACTTTCTCAATTGCTGGCTAGGACAAGGTCTACAACGCAGTCTTCGGCTGGACCAAAACCTCAGCGAACTCGAGGTAGAGCTGGATTGCTTGAACTGGCATATTCTGGGGCTCTCTAAAGTCCGGCAAGAGGGGGAGCGCACGATAACCTTACAGTCGGGCAACTTGCCTATCCCTTAAAAGTCGGCAACGCAACAGTAACACTATATGTGTTGCTGGTGTCCATGGGCGGCGTTGGTTGCTTAACATCAGGTGACACGCCTGCTCGTTTGCCCTCCTATCCATTAAAAAAAAATGGCTTGGGGTGTCGAAATCACAGGGACCAGATGCTGGTCAACTTCCTGCAGTCTGAAGGGCTCTTCTTGATGAACTCATTCTCCAAGAAGGGTCCCCACAGGAGGTGGACTTGGCGAAGCCTCGATTCTGTGACAATGAACGGGACAGATTTTATCATTAGGGATAGTAAGCATTTATTTAGAGATGTCTCTGTGATCAACAGGTTCAATACTGGAAGTGAACACCGACTTCTTCAAGGTTCTCTAAATATTAACTTGGTCTATTCTCCGACCTATGCCGCTCTTAGTAGCCGAAACCGAAAAGTTCCAAATGGAACTTTACAATCGATTCGACCTGCTGGAAAAGTGTGGACGAAAAGACCTACACTGTGGTCAACACGAACGTGTCTCAAAGGCTAATCCCGAGATTGCAGAAAAAGGAGTCCAAACTCTCTGCTGAGACGCTCGAGCAGATGAGGCAAAGGCTAGAAACTCCATCCGATCAGCTGTATTTGTCAAAATGGAAAAGCAGTTTGAATCAGAATTAGAAAGCTGATGCGGGCGACTTTCGTCGATCAAATACACGAGCAATCGAGGACGCTATTGATTACCACAAAGGGTTGAAAGTGTTTACTCAGCAGCTTGGAAGGCCCCATCGGACGAAGCTGAAAACTGCAGATGGACGTGTCGTGACCTCTTAGCCCGAGATTCTCGCAGAGCTCAAGCAGCTTGCAGCTCGCTGAAGTGGCAATACGCTGGTCTGTGGTCTTATCTACCGAAGGACCGATGGTAGATGGAGCAAGAAGGTCATAGAGTGGAGACCACGACTGGGTCAGATGACCTCAGAAAGGCTGTTGGAAAAGACTGGATGCGGAAGGCAGAGTATCGGATGTTGAGGTGCACATTGGGAGGGGTCTAAGTCCAGCAGTGGACTGCAATAGGCCGATGTAGATGATGGTGTTAAATAATTATTTTCTGATTTGTACATTGTGCCCAGTACAGGAAATTTGCCCAAAGGATTTTTTTTACCTCAATTATGTTAATAGTGTGTTATCAATAAACATGCTTATTAATATAATATATAAATATATTAATTACATATAACAGATTCGACAAAAATCTACTTAATCCCATTCCAGGTCAGAGATGGAAAACTCATCGGAAATTTTTGACACCCGCCTTCCATTTTGATATTCTTCAGAATTTTCTGCCGATATTCTGCAAAACTCAGAAAGTGTTCACCGAAAAATTGCACAAAATCGCCGACAGCAGAGATATAAATGTGTTTCCTATTGTTGCTTTAGCTGCTCTGGATAATGTGACAGGTAAATAAGACATTTTTATAACATTTGTTAAGCTCGGTATATAAATAAACGCGATTATTTGGAACATTTATGGGTAGGTTAACTAGCGGTAGAATCACGCTGTTTGCTGCACATATGGGCAGGCTCGACCAGTGAAATATCACGACCTCTAAGAATATCGACATAATGGGCGTTTCGCTCGGTGAGAGACCTCTCTCAAGTACCTACTCGGAGACCAACCCCTTTCCCCTCCCCTTCCCATTCTACTCCCGCACCCGCCCCTAGCCTATTGTAAGGGTCGGCAACACTATATGAGCAACAAACGCCGTCGTTTGACACCTGAACGTCCCTGGGCGGCGTTGGTTGCTCGCCATCAAGTGACACGCCTACTCGTTTGCGTCCTACACCATTAAAAGGTACCTTTGGAGATACATAGTGATTGGGCTAGCTATGGTCTAGATAATTAATTAAAAAGAAATCCAATTTTAGCTCTAAATTGAATTCAAAAAATAGCAAAAATAAAACAATAAAAACGATATCTTATTCTTTCCCATATTGAATTCAAAAAATAGTAAAAATAAAACAATAAAAACGATATCTTTTAAACAGTATTCTGTAATTTTTAAAGATTAAATATCTTACCGGTAAAAGTCATAGCGATCGGCGGTGTACGCTGTACATTATTCAATGATTTAGAGTAATTTTTCTATACCGTTGTAAATGTTAAGTTAATTAACTTAATTTTAAAGTTTTATACGCAGTGTACAGCTTCATCCAACATCAAATCTAAGATATTAAGCAATTTTATTTAAATTTTTTCTAAAATCTGGAAATTTTCAATATAATAAATTTTATCTTTAAGTCACGACAAAATTCGCAAGGGTGATTTTTTAATTATTCAATTAAATATGTGTTTAATAGTTGCAGATATTGATTATTCAATATTCATACATGTAACGTAAGGATATTTATAATCATTATTATTACATAGTATAAAACAAAGTCGCTTTCCGCTGTCTGTCCATATAAGGGGACATGGGTCTTAGGGGGCTTAGATCTTTGAAACTACGCAACGGATTTTGATGCTGTTTTAATAAATAGAGGATGTAGACGGAATGGTTTGTACGTATAATTCATGTATAAAGAAAAATTGTCAATTTTCGAGATTTGGCACTTTTATTGTAAACGCTATAAAAGTTCGCCGGGTCAGCTAGCTAGTCAATGACTGGCAACTTGGTGCCCGGTATGGCAATATGTTCGCCACCTATTCCATTTGGGACAGTTAACGGCGAGACGAGGCCGCTACCTACACATTCGTGTAGGAAAATGCGTGAAGTTATCTATGTATGTTAAAATTATTATAGAATAATTGGAGGCAATTATTCTATAATAATTTTAGCAAAAACATAACAATGATATGATAGTTCAAATAATTTTTTTTTGGTTTGTACAACAAAAAATATCGAATAATTCGTGAATTTTATTCGCGTTCCAATCCGTTACATTCCCTTTCATTTATTATTTAATTAATTTATCCACAATCAATTTTTATGGTGATCATTATATTTTTGGTAACGTCAATTAGACTGTTATTATTCCATAGCTATTTCATAGTATTGGTACATACGTACATAAACTCACGCCTGTATCCCAAGGGGTAGGCAGAAATTTTCGCTTGCCTTAAGCAACGTCCTGACACACTTCTTTCGCCAGAGACGAACATCTCATCATGCATTGACGTCGGTTTTAAGTATACGAATATTACCTTTTTTAAATAGACCATTTATTTGGTCGTAGTAGCTCCGCCTTGGTCCCCCGATCCCAACTCAGCCCCTCACATTCGCTTTATTTAATTCACATTTGCCTCTTTCAGTAAGTCCGCTGTCATTTATTCTTGCAACATATGAGCCATCTTAACATACTTCTCTCCACCTAGTTCACCACATCATCCTTCAACTTGCATTTATCCCATAATACGCTATTTTGAATAGTATTGAATTAATTTGATAATCGTAATTGATTCTTAATTTTACTTTTCCAATATATCGAGCACGATTTTCTGTCCATATTGTGTATGAAGAGTAGACTTAAATATTATTACGCTTGTAATTAATTTTAGTTTTAGGAGTAGATACAAACTCGATCATTACATAAAAATAGTAACTATTACAGATTTATATTATTAAATGATTTAATTACTTAAAGTGCATTTATTTGTACGGAAACGGAAAAAATCTAACCTTGGCAGCACCTTTAGATATGTAACGATTTTTAACTATTATATTATCATAGGTATATATTTATGAAAATTTTGTGGCACTGAGTTTATTAACTTATTTTAGTTTATTAAATAATACACATGGTGTCATGGAACATCATGTAGGAACGCATTTCCATTAATATAAATATAAAATAATAAAATATAAATAATATAAATATTAATTTCAAGTTCAAGTTAAAAACCAATTAGTATACATTTTAATTGTTTTTTTATGCATTAAATTCAAAAACTATGTTGCATAATTACCAAAACGCTTCTTTTTTGTTTACAATAATTATAAAATAGCAATCCTGTGCGCATTCGCTGAGGTATAGCACTAAACAATCAGAAGTGATGATTGTGGATTAACATTTATGTCACATGTACACTAATAAGTTATAGTTCGTTAACGGTAACTCTCTCATTTACAACATATAACACTCTAATTGTTCTATGTTAATGTCGCGGTAGTCCAGGGTTTCTAATCCTGGCTCACACGAATGATTTTGCGAAATTATTTTTGGATGTTATGTGTGATAATATAGATGACTGAAAACTTTGTGCTCGGTATGGCAATAGGTTCGCCACCTATTCCATTTGGGGCGTAAACATAACGACGAGACTAGGCTCAACAGCCGCTGCCTACACCTTTGAGTAGAAAAAGGCGTGAAGTTATGTTATGTACTTTATGTACATTAAAATAAGAATTCCCTGAATTTATTAATTCAAGTATTAAAAGCGTGAGGCTGTTAATTAATGTTAAATGACTTTTTTGAAGAATCGATACTGGGAACCGGTGTGGACGCACAAAAATACACCAACTCGGAGTATGTGCAGGCTATCAATAAGTAAGTCATACCATTTATAAGTATTAAAAAATAATCTATGTTCAAGAATGTTTAAATTTGCTACTAACTTAAATAAAATTGAACATTTCTGGAAAGTGGATTCTTCAGATGAGTGGCATTGAGACCCTCTATTCCGCGATAAAGCAATCCTGACTGACCCTGACAATACTAACTTCTCAAACTTTCATGTTTTTTTCTCTTTCAGTATCTGTAAAGAATGAGTATTTAGTGTGCACATTTTTCCAACTCCGATCTTTACACCAAATTGATTTTTTAAATGTTCTATTGACGAAACTTTAAGTATTTTACATTTAAAAAAAAGATGTTACAGTTTGTCCAGTATTATATCGACGAGGATGCAAATACCAATCATAGGTGAAGACTTTATTTTTAATTGGCTGCCATTGAAAACTAAGCAGGACAAAGCTTTAAGCATTGTCCACGCACAGTCTCGCAAAGTGATTCAGACCAGACGCGAGGAACTTAGGAGGGCTTATGTTACTACTCTGGAGGGTCGCAATGATATTGGTAATTGTCATATTCTTAGCTGATCTTTTTAATTAAGCGTCAGTATAGTGTCAGTTAGTATCACTAAACACTATAAATAAACTCAGTGCCAAAGGGGCGATTCCGCTGTAAACGATTTCAGGCATGATTTTTTAAATTACGTAGTTAGACGTATTTTTTGTTATTAGTGCATAAAAGTTATTTTTTTTTTTTCATTTTACGTCATATTTTATTTTTGTGCGTTTGAAAATATTACTTACTACTTACTTACTTCGCTCGCTCAGCGACCCAAAGTGGATCTTGGCCTCCAAGATAAAAGTTCGCCATCTTTCTCTATTCTGTGCCACATCAAACAGTTAGATACTTCCAGTTCTTTCAGATCTTTGGCGACTTCGTCCTTCTAGCGATATCTTGGACGCCATACTGGACGGCGCCCGGAAGGTTGGCCGTGATAGGCTTTCTTTGCGGCTCGATCTTCTCCCATCCTTTCTAAATGTCCTAGCCAGCGAAGTCGGGAGGATTTTATCTCTCCTATGATATTCGGGTCAGACACTAGCTCATCTATTTCCCGGTTGTATTTCAGCCTCCATGTCCCATCCTCTCTTCTTTTTGGTCCCAGAATATTACGTAAAATCGTTCGTTCCGCCACTAAGAGTTTCCTCTCCTCCTTTAAAGTTAGCGTCCAAGTTTCGGACCCGTACTTTAAAATCGGCCTAGTCTTATAGATCCGAATTTTTGTATTTCTGTTTAAGAACTTGGACACCAACACTTTGTGGAGGGCTGCTGTACATCTTAAGGCGTTAACTATACGGATGTCGATTTCGTCTTCCCTCTGATTTGTATCAGTGATCGTACACCCGAGGTATATGAACCTGTCGACACCCTTGTAGGTTATGCTATTCACATAGAGATCTTTTCTTCTCGCTCTGGTGTCTTTGTACCGTTTCGTGGGAAGATATTCAGTCTTTTCACGGTTGATTCTGAGGACCACACGCCTTCCCTCCTCCTCCAGTATCTCCGTCATTCTGATTACCTCCTGTTCGCATTGCTCAAGGATTGCAAGGTCATCTGCATATCCTACAGTTTTGTGCTTTCCGTTCAACTCCACGCTCCCATCTATCAGTAAAACTTTTCGGATGATGTGTTCGAGAGCCAAGTTCAACAAAATAGATGAAAGGGCGTCCCCTTGCTTGAGTCTGGTCACCACTTCAAACTCATCCGATAATTGTTTCCCAACTCTAACCCGCATTGTACTAGTTCCCGTAGCTATCTTGATCATTCTTACTAGCTATTCCGGTACTTGGAAAGATGTTATTATCTGGAAGAGTGTCTCTCGGTCGATACTATCGTATGCTTTGGTGAGATCCACAAAAAGACAGTGAGCACTTTGGGCATACTCCCACCGTTTTCCATTATTTGTTTCAAGAGGAATATTTGGTCTACTGTGCTACGGTTTCTGCGAAAGCCACACTGGTAGTCTCCGAGTATTTGCTCTGCATATGGTTCTAAGCGGGCGAGGATAACGTATGACAGTACTTTATATGCCGTAGGAAGTAATGCAATTCCTCTGTAGTTTCCGCATTTCTTCCTACATCCCTTCTTATGTATCGGGCAAATAAACCCTACATTCCATTTCACAGGTTGCAGTTCTCCTTGCCAGATTCTACGTACTATTTCATACAGTCGAGATTGCATTGCCTCCCCCCCATATTTCCACATCTCCTCGGCTATGCCATCTATGCCAGGGGCCTTATGATTTTTGAGCCTTTTTAGCCTTTTTAACAGTCTCGGTGGCGCAGTGGCTAGCACCCTGCTTCTGATTCAAGAAGTAGTGGGTTCAAATCCTGGCACACACCAATGACTTTTCGAAATTTTCGGAAGTTACGTGTGATAAATATCGATGACTGACAAACTTTGTGCCCGGTATGGCAATAGGTTCGCCACCTATTCCATTTGGGACGTAAACATAACGGCGAGACGAGGCTTAACAGCCGCTGCCTACACCTTCGGGTAACAATGGCGTGAAGTTATGTTATGTTATGTTATTGCCTTATGAACTTCTTCAAAGTCTGGTGGCTCCTCATAACGTTCATAATGCTGGTTTGGACAATCACGCGAGTCTATTCGAATTTGGTCGGTGATCGGTGTGCCATTAAGGAGTTGCTGGAATTACTGGCGCCATATATTCTTCTGGATTTCAGGATCTAAGACAAGGTTTCCTTTTTCATCTTCAAGGAGTTGTGTGACAGGTTCGTATGCCTTTTTAACTGTTCTCACCTCTTGGTAGAACTTTCGTGACTCGTTTGATCTTAATAACGTTTCGATATTATTTAATATTCCTGTCAGATGATCTCTCCTTGCTTTTCTCACTAGCCTCCTAAGGTGTTTTCTTGTTTCTTGGTATTTTTCACACCATTTGCTGTCCTGTTCAGCCAGTACCTTGTATTTTCTCTTTTTGTCCATTGCTATTTCGCAATGTTCATTGCACCATTTGCTTCGTTTATGTCTCTTTTTATTGCCAAGTACTTGAATCCCTACGTCTTTCACAATTTGTTTTGTCTGATCCCAGTCCGTGCTTATATATACTGTTTGATCTAACTCCGCAAATCGGTTGTTCAGCTCGAGGTTAAATTTGACATATGTTGGTTTATCTTTGAGACCATCAGTATTGATAATTGGTTCTAGAATAGTCGGGTTGTCTCTAGTAATTTTGATTTTAGCTTTGACTTTAACACCCACCAAATAATGGTCACTGTTACAGTCAGCTCCACGTCATATGACCGTACATCCTGTATCGTGTTTTTATGTCTCTCATCTATCAACACATGATCGATTGTGGTGATCATGGTCTCCTTCTGCGAAGCTGTGATGCTCCAGAAGGATGACGCCCCGGTGCGGCCGGGGAGGTTCGTCGGGGGTGCCGCCGGCCGCACGCCTGTTTACAGCGCGCGGTCGGAGCCGCCCCGCCCGGGGGAGCTTCACTGAGGCTCCCCGAGGATGAGCACCCCCTTGTGACAGAAAAAAAGGTTCCTAGATGGATGTCTTTAAGCGGTAACATTGTCCTTTTGATGACCATAGATTTCAAGGACGCGAAGGATATAAAGTGCGTGTATATAGCGTGTAAAAAGTATCGCGAATATCACAGAGCATATAAATAAGAAGCCACACCGTACACTCTACTACATATATAATATATATATGTACTACTCTGTGTAAAAAGTATCGGGTATATGTCAATAAAGAGACCCGCGTAAAAGAGGTCGTTCTAATTTTTTTACTGCATGTTGGTAGCACTGTACTGATTTAGCGCGCAAAATTTGAACGGGATCTGTCATTTAATTTGTTTTAAACTAAACTTTTTGTTGGTCATAGTTTTGAGTCCTCGGCGATTTTTACAATGGAAAATATTGTTGAACAAAGAGTGTGCCTTAAATTTTGTGTTTCGAATGATATTTCATGTGGTGAATCACTAAAAATGTTGCGAAATACCTACGGCGAATCATGTGTATCGAAAACAAGGGCTTATGAATGGTATAAGGCTTTTAAAGAAGGCCGAGAAGTAGTAGTAGACTTGCCTCGTTCTGGTAGACCTTCAACCGCTACGACCAAAGAAAACATCGACAGAATCAAGAAGCTAGTGCTCGAAAATCGACGTATGAGTCTGAGAGAGTTGGCTAGTGAGGTGAACATATCTTTTAAGTCCGTCCACAATATTCTCATTGACATTTTAGGCATGAAACGCGTCGCCGCTCGACTAGTTCCAAAAGAGCTCAATTTTGTTCAAAAAGGGCAGCGAAAGCATGTCGCTGAAGACATGGTTTCCCGAGCTTCTACGGATCCGACCTTTATCAAACGTATAATAACTGGCGACGAGACATGGGTTTATGAGTATGACATGCAAACAAGCCAACAGTCTTCAGAATGGCGTCTCGAAAACGAGTCGAAACCCAAAAAACCGCGGCAAAGTCGCACCAAAATCAAGGTGATGCTGACAGTTTTTTTTGACTACCGTGGTGTGGTTCACTCCGAATTCCTTCCAGAGGGAGAAACAGTGAATAAAGAATATTATTTAGGCGTCATGAAGAGTTTGCGTGAGAGTATCCGCCGAAAACGTCCAGATTTGTGGCGACACAACTCATGGATGCTGCACCATGATAATGCACCATCACACACAGCCATTATAGTGAAAGAGTTTTTAGCGAAAAATTCAACAAACGTTCTCGACCAAGCACCCTATTCACCTATTCACCCTATTCACCCTATTCACCCAAGTTAAAATTACAACTTCGAGGAAAACGTTTTGAGTCAATAGAAGCTATAAAAGAAAATTCGCTGAATGAGCTAAAGGCCATACCGCAAATAGCCTATGAAAAATGTATGGAAGACTGGGTGAAGCGGTGGAGATGTTGTATTGCAAGCGATGGGCCCTTCTGCTCACCAGGAACCCAGTACCATATTCGTGCCTTCCGTGGTCAGGTCCACTGTACAAAAATAACGGCCCATTCTCCACAGCACATTCTCCCTGCCCAGGCCACCTGACTTCCTTCCTTATTTTCTTGGTGTATTCTTTGATTTAGTTACGGGGAGTAACTATGAGGCGTCTATTAAGGCAGATCCTCCTAGAGAGGAGTAGTTACCAAATCCTACCCAGATTTATACTCGAGTGGCGAGCGAACCCGCCAATCTCCATTCCACAGTCGGTAGTTTTACTTATGCACCACGAGGCCCGTCCTAATGTAAGATGTGCTCTTTTTAAATTAAACGTGGTTTTTTATTGGATAGGAGAGTAAACGAGCATGCGCGTCACCTGATGGGAAGTAGCCAGCGCCACCCATGGACAACTGCAACACGTTTACTCTTACAGTTGCGTTGCCAACCTTTAAGGAAGTAGGATGGGAAAGGATAGGGAAGGGAGGTGGGTTTCCGGGTACCTTGCTCAAAACGCGGCATGAGCCACTTTACGTCGATCTTCCGAGAGGTCGTGGTATTTCACCGGTCGAGCCGGCCCATTTATGTTTGTGACAAAGTTTCACTTCTCTAGCGCGGCGGGACTCCACGCACGACTTTTTTATTTTTTTAGTTTCGTAAGACCTGCGATCAGTCGCCTAGACTATAATCAGGTGTGTTACAAGAAGTAGGTATTTAGAGAGTTAGAGCCATCACTCCTTCTCTCCTCAGTAAGTCAGCACATCAGCTCTCTTGAGTCGTCTATTACGGTTAGGCTGTAAGAGCATGCTTGATAGTGGGTTCGGGTGAGTTGTCAAGCGATTCCTGTAGTTGGCCGAGTATCTTTTAACTTCATCCTGGATGAATGGAATCTCGAGGTACTCATGGATTTCCGAGTTGCGAGCATACCAAGGAGCCGATGAAAGAGTCCTTAGAATATTGTTTTGAGTTCTCTGCAGGTACATGATGTGAGATTTACTGGCCGAAGACCACAGTTGAAGACCGTACGTCCAGATCGGTTTTATTATGGAGCAATAGACCCTTAGTTTGTTTGACAGGGATAAAGCAGATTGTCTACCGAGGAGCCAAAGTAGGCTTTTAAATCTGAGGTTTATCTCGTTTCGCTTAGTTTTTATGTGGTCTTTCCATGTCATCCTTCGGTCCAGGTGGAATCCGAGGTATTTAGCACAGGTTGATTGAGGCAGTGTATCGGGACCTAGTTGAACTGAAGGACAGGTATCGCGTCTCAGGGTAAATGTAATGTGGTGAGATTTCAGAGCACTTGCTTTTATGCGCCACTTGGTCAGCCAGGCATTAGTAGCATTAAGTTGGGATTGCAACCGTTTGCTCGCTATATTAGGGTCTCGGTTACAACTGAGAAAGGCCGCATCATCAGCAAATGTTGCTACAGTTGTTTCAGGTGTCAGGGGTAGGTCACAAGTAAAAATATTGTATAGAACCGGACCAAGCACAGAACCCTGAGGCACTCTGGCTCGACAACTGAAGAGCGAAGATCTTGCATCGCGGAGTTTTACTTGAAACCCTCTGTCACCGAGATAAGAGTCAAACAGCAAGTAGTAGGAGTGTGGTAGGTGCATTTTGATTTTATATAGTAACCCCTTATGCCAAACACGATGAAAAGCTTGTTGTACATCCAGAAAAGCTGCCGAGCAGTATTCTTTCATCTCCATGCATTCTCTTATTGTACTGTAGACTCTGTGGACTTGCTCAATAGTTGAATGGTACTTTCGGAAACCAAATTGATGGTCAGGTATAACATGATCCAAATCAAGGCAGAGTGATAATCGTGCAAGGATGATCCTTTCCCACAACTTTGACAGCACCAGAGTAAGGCTAATAGGACGATATGATGATGCGTCGTTAGGCGGCTTACCAGGCTTAAGGATCATAATAATTTGGGATGTTTTCCAGAGGGCAGGAAAATGTGAAGTTCTTAGCGTAGCGTTAATAAGGATGGTCAGGAATACAAGACACTTCTTGGGGAGCTCTTTCAGTATTCTGGGGGTGATTAGATCAAATCCAGGCGCTTTGTTAGTATCCATTTTGGCTATTTCTCTAGCAATCTCTCTCGGTGAAGTAGGATTCAGTGGCAAACATAGTTGCAGGTCTTGTTTTAGGACTTCATCTATTCCTGGGTCTTCAGGACTGTCTGTGTTATTGGGTTTGAAAACACTGGCCAGGTATGTAGCAAAAGCCTCAGATTTTTCTTGATCAGTACGCGCCCATGTGGTGCCGGATCTTATAGGCGGAGAACATTGTTGTGGTTGAGGGAGGTATTTTGTTGCCTTCCAGAGGTTGTGGATCCCGTTCGCGTTAGGGGTCATATTCCTCAGTCTCATTTTGAGCGATTCATTTTTTACCTCAGCCAGGAGATCCTTCAGTTCTTTTATTGCCCTATTTAGTCTAGTTTTGTCCTCGCTCCTGTGGGTCGTCTGCCAGATTCTACGAAGGCGACGTTTTTCAGCGATTTTTTCCCTGACTGCAAGAGGGGCCGGTAGCCCGTGTGACGAACCCTTCAGCTCAGGGGTGCTGGACCAAGCCGCTACCTGGATCAGGTTAGTGATATAGAGACATGCGTCGTCTACGTCCTCCTTGGATTTGAGCGGAATATTAAGGTTGGTGTGGGAATCCAGGATTTCCCGAAAGCAGTGCCAGTCAGTTTTGTAGTTATAGAGGCAGTCGTTATGGGAGTCGTTGGGTAGAGCCATTGAGCTGACCAGCAGTAGGACAGGTGAGTGATCTGAGACACCATCAAGACTTGACTTTATGAGGGTGTTCTGTTCACTGATACCCTTAGTCACAAAGAAGTCTATGAGATCGGGTGTTTTGTTGCTATCAGTAGGCCAATGAGTAGGCTCCCCAGATGACATAACTAGTAGACGGTTGGCTGCAACACTCTTTTTTAGTTCTCTGCCTCTAGTGGAAGTTAGTCTTGAACCCCAATATGAATGTTTTGCATTCCAGTCGCCCCCGGCAATAAATCTGTTGTTGCCTAGCGACTTAAAAAAAGTTTGTAAACATTTCCTCTTTTATAGTGTGACGCGGAGGACAGTATATTGCAGAGAGATTGAGGGGTCCCGATCGGTCTTCCACTCTAACCGTTGTGGCTTGAAGGTAGGGAGCGGTATTGGGTTCCAATACGCAATGCTTAATACTATTCTTGATGATTATTGCGGTGCCAGCGTGAGCACTACCATCGGGATGACAGGTTAGATACACGGAAAATCCTGGAATGATCAGGGTGGTTTCAGAAGCGGACGAGGGTGCATGGATCAGATTTTTTCTCTCCGCAACATCGTGGAGAAACAACTGGCTGTTAACCGGAAGGTTTTCTGCGGTTTTGTGGATCTGGAAAAAGCGTTTGACAGAGTGTTACGAAAGGATCTGTGGGATATACTCCCAGGCTACGGGGTGAGCGGAGCACTGCTGCGCGCTGTGCAGTCCACTTATGAGGGCTGCACAGCGTGTGTGCGTGTTGACGGCGGCTTGTCCCCCTGGTTTGACGTCAATATCGGCGTCAGACAGGGTTGCGTGCTGTCCGCTCGACTGTTCATCCTGTACCTGGACAGTTGTCTCCAGAGAATGAGATCGATGGATGTAGGGATGCGAATGGGTGACCTAGTTGTGAGCTGCCTGCTTTACGCAGATGACGCCGTGCTTCTAGCCGAATCGCCGTCGGACCTGCAAACACTAGTCACTACTATGAAAGATGATTGCATGATTAAAGGCTTGCAGTTGAACGCGACGAAAACGAAAGTAATGGTGTTTGAAAGGGAGGAATCCAGAACAGATGCAAGGATAATGGTTGATGATGTAGTGCTGGAACAGGTGAATGAAATTGTATATCTTGGATGCGCTTTTAGCAGAGATGGAAGGTACACCGCGGATGTAGAAAGACGAGTGGCGATAGGAAATAGCGTAAACGGAGTGTTGGGCAGATTCCTGGGCGCAAAAAATATTAGCAGAAAGGCCCAGTTAGCAATCCACAATGCAGTCCTGATCCCAACACTAACTTATGGAAGTGAGAGCTGGGTATGGCAGAGTGTGCATGAAAGTAGAATAAACGCGGTAGAAATGAGGGCTCTACGCAAAATCTGCGGAGTGACTCTCGCTGACCGCGTAGAAAACAAGGTTGTAAGGAAGGAAGTTGGTTTGAAAGAGAGTGTCGGTGTAAAAGTAAGAAAGGGCATGCTCCGGTGGTTCGGACATGTAGAAAGAATGGTTGACGCAAGACTGACTAAGCAGATATACAATGCAAAAGCGGACGGATGTAGGAGTCGAGGACGGCCAAGACACACATTCCAAGACCAAATAGAACGTGTTCTGGAGGAAGGTGATGTTAAGAGCCTCAAAAACCGACGCGCGTGCATGAAAAGAGTTATGAAAGTCAACGAAGCGAGTGAGGTGTGTAAGAATCGTGCCCTATGGCGCTCTGTTCTCTCTGCCTACCCCGCAAGGGATTTGGCGTGAAGTTATGTATGTATGTATGTATTTATGTATTAAAGTAACACACTGTAAAAGTAATAAATGTTTTTTTGCAATAAAACAATTTTTTTTACTTTGTTACAATATTTATGGCATGACTAAGTATATCACCAGAATAATTTATAACATATTGTGCCAAAATAATCTTGTTGTAATGGATATTTTAATAGGTAAAATATTTTAAGCTGGTAAGGAAGCGGACATAAATTTGGTCCAAAGTTATATCACAGTAAGTCTCTAGCAGTGACACTTGAACAAACTAATTTTGTTCCTGTTTGCGAGAACTTCAATCCGAGTGGATACTTGAGGGAAACAATACTAATAAACAGTCATGTTTGGGGTCTGAAATGTTTCGAAGTCACTGTCGTTTGAGACGCTTGTGCCCTTTATATAGTCACAGCTAAAAAAGTAAAACTATGTAACATACATACATTTATAACCTACGAAAATTAAAAAGAACACATAAATTACTTACATCACTACGAGCCTGGTGTGTGGAATGTGGTGCATTGATGAAACTACTGACTGTGACCGCCGGTTCCGAACCGCTGGTTCTATTTCAAAAATTTAATTATTTCAGTGGTAGGTAATACATTTATAGACGTAGGATTTAGGCTATAGCTTAGCTATAGCTATAGCTTTACTAAAAGCCCGACAATGTAACCGAAGGTGTAAAAAAAGGACCTGAAAAAAATGTTTACATCGCGTACGCTGCAAAAACTATTGATGAGCAAAACAATGTACTGCAACTTTGCAGAATATACTTAGTCTGGCCATAAATACTGTTACAACTAAAAATAAAAAAATATTACATTTGAATTTGGAATCTGTCATTTTTATACGATTGTTCATTGTTTTCTCGTTTTGGCGCCAATACATTGTACAATATTTTGCGATATTAAAATAGAGTGGGGTGATAAAGAGAACCGAATCGTTGTGATTGCATTACACAAAGTAGGTATGGAGCCAAATGCAATTTTTAAAACTCTCCATACACTTGGTATTAGTCAAATGTTTGTGTACCGGGCTATTAATAGGTACAATGAGATCTCCTCTGTTTGTGACAGAAAAAGACCTGGCCGTCCACGTAATGTTCGTACGAAAAATGTGGTCAAAGCAGTAAGGGAAAGAATTAGAAGAAATCCTGTCCGCAAGCAAAAGATTTTATCTCGGGAGATGAAGATAGCACCTAGAACAATGTCGCGTATTTTAAAAGATGACTTAGGACTTGCAGCCTTATAAGAGGCGCACTGGTCATTTATTAACTGATAATTTAAAAAAGAATAGGGTGTTAAAATCTAAACAACTACTGAAGCGGTACGCAAAGGGAGGTCACAGAAAAATATTGTTTACGGATGAAAAAGTTTTTACAATTGAGCAACATTTTAACAAACAAAATGACTGTATTTATGCTCAAAGCTCTAAGGAAGCTTCCCAATTAGTTGACAGAGTGCAACGTGGGCATTATCCGACTTCAGTGATGGTTTGGTGGGGTGTTAGCTACGAAGGAGTGACTGAGCCATATTTTTGTGAAAAAGGTATCAAAACATCGCCACAAGTGTGTCAAGATACCATTCTTGAAAAGGTAGTCAAGCCCCTTAACAACACCATGTTCAATAACGAAGTATGGTCCTTCCAGCAAGACTCGGCACCGGGTCATAAAGCTCGGTCCACGCAATCTTGGTTGGAAGCGAACTGTTAGGATGGCACTCCGTGAGATCTTTTTAAAAAAAACACAAAATTACTGCTAGAATATAAATTAATTTATTTCACCACTTGTTACACAAATAACATAAAATTAGAATGCGACACGGCTAACTGAAAGAACTGTACTAAAGAACTGTGTCGAGAGAACTGAGAACTTGATTACTGAGTTGAGAACTAATTGAGAACTAGTTGAGAACTGACTCTATCGAATATAATATTGCCCTTTTATAATATGGCATTAACAATGAAGGAGATGGGGGTTTTAGCTGACGTAGTTATTATCTTTAATATAATTTGTTTATAACATCTCCCCCCTTTAGATTGAGCTTTATTTTATATAATTAATAAAGCGAAAGAATTAATAAAAATACAATATATAGTAAAACAAATTAAACATTAAAACATTTTAAAAATAAATGCATAAACAAAAGTAAGAAATTATTAATTCAAATTAAATTATTAATCTAAAACTAGCCAAATTATATTTAGAAAATTAGAAATTACTGAGATTTCTGGTTGAATCATATGATCGTCTGAGATTGATGTTATTCTTAATACCGTCCATATTTGGTAGACTTTTAATTGATTTTCTTTCATCTTCTAAGTCATCTGAAATTTCAGTAAGTTCAATTGAAGTTTTAACATTGTTTTCTCTTAAATGTCTCTTAGTATTGTAACATTGGTTATAAATTTGAATACAGCATGTTGAACTATTATTACAAAAACATCTCTTATAAACTTTGTATCCTAAATAAATAAAAATTAATGATATTATAACATAAGTAATTCCTGAATAGTAATGACCATATTTCAGGATATGAGGTTGATTTTGGCTAGTATGAATTTCATTTTCTAAATGATCCAATTTATGTGACGCTAATTTTAATGATTCTAAGTCAATGTGAGAAAGACTTATTGGATTAAGAGAATGAGAACTTATATTAGTTATATCATATTTGCAACAATCATCTAAAGTTAAGTCAAAGTTTAAATTTATTTGGTTTGGATAACTTGATCTATATTTTATAGACGGATAAAATTGCAATGTTTCAAAATAGGCTACACAATTATTTTCTACAGATAATATACATGTTCCTTGTAAAACATAGTCTGTTATATTATTTTTACACTTTAAGGTTAATCTATTGGCTTCAGTCTGTACATAAATATATTTGTCATTGTTTAACCTTTGCCAAATATTTATATTTCCATAAATAATCTTAGATTCACAAATTTCAGGAAGCGACAAGGTAGCTTCTGTTATTAGCTTAGATTCACAGGTAGGATTACTAATAGTAGACAGAATGGAACTTGTAGGACATATAATATAGTCTTTGTTAACTGATTTACAATCACTAATGCTATCTAATAAAGTATAAGTCAATCTGTCATCCGTTATTGCTAAATAAGACTTCGAAGGATGTATTAATACATAATAGGTTAAATGATCGCGCGGGGTTGGTAAAGGTAAGCTTTTATACAGGTTGAATTTAATAGATTTTATCAAAGGTATTTGAATTATAAACATTAATTTATTATTATAATAATAAACGGTCAGTGTCGATAGATCTATAATAGTGTGTATATTTTGTAAAGATAAAGGTATTGGAAATTCGGAAGTTTTTATTTGGTGGCTATTCTTTGATAGCTCATTTTAAAGTTTAAAGGTGAAGAATATTTGCCTTGGCGAACAAAATGGAATTTAAGGTTGTATCTAAGATATTTCGAAATTGACAGTAATGATCCTTCTATGATATTAAACATGGAGTTAAATCTTTCTAAGTTGATCATATTATTATGAGCTTTAATATTTGTAGTAAGCATGTAATTGAGTTTTTCAATTTGGATATTAAGTTTGTTTTCATTTTCATTTAATTTTTGAATAGATAAATTAAAATTGTTTATAGTAGAGCGGACAACGTGAATATTATCTTGCATTAAAGTGTATATGTGTTGTTTGTTTTGTTCACATATGCCAATGGCTTCATCATATTTTCTCGCGTCGTCGGCATCTAAAGTACCAAAGAAAAATTTGAGGATTTCACCTCCAAATTCAAGAGCGCGCTTTTGGCGGCTGTCATCAGAAACTAAATGTGATAAGGATTCTATTTTAAGATAATTAGAATGAATAAGTATTTCTAAAGGGTTAATAGTATCTCTACAGTCTAACTTAAAATAACTAACTAAATTACGGGCCTTTTCACAAAAATTTGAAATATTTTTAATTGCTTTTTCTATCTTATTTATATATTATATTAGGTTTAATAGGCACGATTTCAACTGAAGTAATAACATTCCAATAGTCATTTTGGAAATAAACTATAGATGTAGGATCAAAATATATTCCTGGACTGTGGAGAATCGGTTCTATTGGTTCTGATATGCTTGAGCTCACAAGCCATCTGAAATAAACAAAGTTCACGCTGGTTTTACTTCATTAACGTGATACTTTATGTATTTTCTGTTAACACAGATAGTAACATTATTTTTTCCGTGAGTTTTCATTATTTTATATGGTCCCTTCCATACGGGAGATAATGCTTTACGAGACCTATGATGATGTTTTAAATATACTAAGTCGCCAGTTTTGTATGTTATATCTTTTGATGATGAATCATAATATTTTTTAGAACTCTCTTTACTTTTATTTATGTACTCAATAGCTTTTTCTCGAGAATATCTCATTCGATATTGAAGTGCTCGAATGTATTCTTGATAAGTGGTATCATTATTTGATTCATAAACGCTGCTAGGAATTGATGGTTTAAACCCATATAAAAGTTCAAATGGGGTATAATTTGTAGTACAATGAGGGGTGGTATTATATGACAGTATTGCTGTTGCAATATAACAATGCCAATCATCTTGGTTTTCATTTACGAATGACCTCAAGTATTCTTTGAGGGTGGCATGGCTACGTTCTAAGGCGCCGTTTGTTTGAGGATGGTAAGGAGTAGAAAATAGATTTTTGATTTTGAGTATTTGTGTTAGTTGTTTAAATAATTCCGACGTGAATGTAGTGCCTTGATCGGTTAGTATATATTTAGGAAATCCGAATAACGAGAAAAAGTGAATAAGGCAACGTGCGACTTCGTCGGTGGTATACGTGATCATAGGGTAAGCACATGAAAATTTTGTTAAGTCGTCTTGCAACGTTAATATATACCTGAATTTTTGAAAGCCGGCTTCAGGTAAAGTTTCAACTATATCTAGAGCTAATCTTTCAAATGGTTTAGTACTTGTCGATGTTATTATCATAGGTGCCTTGTTACATGTGCGTAAAGGTTTTGTTAATTTGGCACATTCTACAGTCTTTCACAAAACGTTCAACGTCTGAACGCATAGTTTTCCAATAATACGAAGCTTTTAATCTACTTAGCATGCGTTTTATGCCTGGGTGACCAGCTACTGTAGTCCCATAATTTTCTTTAAGGATATTGGGAATTTCAGCTGGAGTAGGATATAATATTTGGTTTGGTTGGTGGTTGGGTAATATGTGCTATGAAAAATATACGCTATCATATTATAAATCTTAATATAAATTAACTTAGTAAATGGCTCAGAAAAATCTGGTAAAGCTAATTCCTTAATATAGTCCTCTTGGGATATTATATCATCTCTTAATTTAATTAGTAGATTATAAATTATCTTATAACTTGACTCATCAAAATGATGGATTTTGGTAAATAGAAAATAAATTATTTTATTATTCTTAAAACTACGCTTCTGTATACTATCTGGTTCGTGTTCACATTCACGAAACTCTTTGGAGTCGTCTAACATGTCCAGTAATTGTTCACAATGCGGCATTGCAGAATCTAAATCTAAAGAAACTGGACAAGCGATAACTTTCTCTTTTGAAGTATGTAAACTTTGATTGTGTTCAATAATTTTTGTATCATAATTAAGATTTGATTTTGTAAACTGTATTTTAAAATATTGTTCATAAGTTCCTGAATTTAATTTACAACTACGTGTGGTTACAGCATTAACTGGGTAGCGAGATAATGCATCTGCATTACTATTTACTCTACCAGGTTTGTATTCAATTTCATAGTCGTACTCTTCGAGTTTTAAGCGCCATCTTAAGAGGCGTCCACCCGGATCTTTGGCATTGAATAGCCAAGTCAGAGGTCTATGATCTGTGACGATCTTGAATTTGTAACCATAAAGATAAGGCCTGAATGTATTAACACCAAAAATTATAGCGAGGAGTTCCTTTTCGGTTGTCGAATAGTTCCCTTCGTGTTTATTTAAGGTACGTGAGGCGTAGGCAATAGGTTTGTCTTTTCCTATATCGCCTTGGGACAGTATCGCGCCTACAGCATAATTAGAAGAATTTGTAGTTACGATAAAAGGTTTTGAGAAGTCTGGGTATTGCAATAAGGGAGCTGAAATGAGTTTTTATTTAAGGATATTGAAAGCATGCTCTTGTTCAGCGAGCCAATGAAATTCAACGTCCTTTTTAAGAAGTAACGTGAGAGGTTTTGTTAAATGAGAGAAGTTTTGTATAAAACGACGATAATAACCTGTCAATCCCAGAAAAGACTTAACGTCTTTAGAGTTTTTTGGAGTTGGGAATTGGGAAATGGCATTAACCTTGTCTGGATTAGGTGATACACCGTTGTCTGTGATAATATGCCCTAAATAGGCAACCTCTTTGCGTAAAAACTCGCATTTATCAGGCTGCAATTTTAAATTAGCCTCTCTGAGTCTTGAAAACACTGTTTCAAGTTTTTGGACATGGGATTCTAAGTCATGAGAATAGATAATGCAGTCATCTAAGTAAATATAGCAATGGAGTCCCTGCAAGCCCGAAAGAACTAAATTCATCATTCTTTGAAATGTTGCAGGAGCATTCTTCAATCCGAAAGGCATACGTGTAAATTCGAACTGCCCTGAGATGCTATTTGTCGTAACACTGAATGCCGTCTTTTCAGCGTCCTTGGGATCCAAAACTAGCTGATGAAAGCCAGATGCCAGGTCTAGGGTGCTGAAGTATTTAGAATGACCTAACTGGTCTAAAATATCCGTAATGAGAGGGAGAGGGTAAATTTCTGAAACGGTGACATCGTTCAACCGCCTATAATCTATAACGATGCGCCATTTAGGCTTGCCTGATGCGTCTAGTTTTTTAGGAACCACCCATACAGGTGCATTCGGTGCAGGGCGGATAATGTTTTGTTCCAACATTTTATTAATTTGTTTTTCCACTTCGGGTTTATGGACCTCGGGGAAACGATATGATTTAACGTGAATAGGGGCAGCATTACCAGTATTAATAGAGTGTTTCAGAACACTTGTGTGAGTTAAATTCTCGCCATCAAGGTGGAATATGTCTGTATATTTAGAAATGCAGTCCATTAATAACTTTTTTTCTTGGGAGTTTAGATGAGAGTACCTTATTTGTTCAAGAACCGTCTGAGAACGGTTTTTAAAAGGAGAGCTTAAATTATGAACTTGTTCCGTTTGTTCAGTGACTGATTTAGAGAGATGAGGGTCAAATGGAGTTAAATAAACTTTAAAATTACCGACGCTTACTTCTGATTCGGTAGTGTTAATGACTGACACATTTATTCGATTATTTGTTTTTAATTGGACTATGCAATTAGCTAAGTGTACACCGTCACATATTTTGTGGTCTAATAATAGGGCTTCTTTTGCATCTGCGAGCTCAGGTAAGTTAGCGACTGAACATTCGATCACTGTCTCCGAACGTGGAGGTATAATGTATGACGGTTTACTAAAGCAAAACGGTATTTTATAGTCTTCTAAGTTGAGAGTATTCTAGAATAGTGAATGTTTATTTTAAAGTGTTGTATAAAATCACTGCCTATAATTCCATCATAATTTAAATGAATCGTGTCATTAATTGCATGAAATTTGTAATTAAATGTTATTATACTTTTGGGTGAGACACGGTATTCGAAATTAATATTGATTGACCCGAGGGTCTCGTAATATGTATCACTATCACTCAACCCTTTAAGTTTTATTATTTCGGAGCTAAGAGTTGGTTGATTTATTAAACTGGAATATTTGATAATTGAAATTGTAGATCCAGTGTCTATCAAAAAGCACAATGACTGTTGACTTAAATTAGTTTTTAAATAAATATGAGGTAAAGAAATTTTATTATTAATAAAGTTTACAGTAAACGCATTCTGACTTGTACAATTCCTAGAAAAAGAACTCGACTTATCGCGAGGAGGGGAATTGGTTTTGATGTCTGAATTAATATTTTTGTCAAAAGATTTATTAGCGCGAACCTGTGTTGAGTAAAATTTAGGAACACAGGGGGAAGGACTTATAGTCTCTTTGTTTGCGCGAACCTGTGCTGAATATAATTTAGGAACACAGGGGGAAGGACGTATAGTCTCTTTATTAGCGCGAACCTGTGCTGAATATAATTTAGGAACACAGGGGGAAGGACGTATAGTCTCTTTATTAGCGCGAACCTGTGCTGAATATAATTTAGGAACACAGGGGGAAGGACGTATAGTCCCTTTATTAGCGCGAACCTGTGCTGAATATAATTTAGGAACACAGGGAGAAGAACTTATAGAATTATTCGTGTCATTCAAAATAATATTGCGTGGTTTCGACAGACACGGAATCGAAACCTTATTTAGTTTAAAACATCATCTGTACAAGGTGTGTCAATAACGTGCATATTTGAGTCATTATAAGTCGAACTTGCATTGTTAGGTGCCGATGCACCTGGGGGGCGCCGTCAGACCACCTCCACGTGCGCCCGGACGCTCCTTCCGGGCCGGTGCTCCCTGGGCAGGACCAGGCGGAGTAAATTCCGTCGGGTCCTAGCTGAGAGTCTGACACCAGTGGTGTAATCGTAATCCAGTCCGTGGGGCTGGGACGATGGCCGCCGCAAGGGGGCCGCGAGGAAGAAAACCTCTATAAAAAATCACCTCGTGGAGCTCCGCCTACCCTCTGCGTATCAGAGAGTAGAGTGTGACGCTACCGTGTAGGATGGCAGTTTGCCACGGCTCAGGGCGACGGACCAGGGGTCGTGGACCCCCCCGCTCGGCCTGAAGCGTGTTTTGGGGTAGGGGCGACGGACCAGGGATTGTGAATTCCCCCGTTCGGCCCTACCGAAACGAAGGAGCACGGGACAGGGCGTCGGTCAAGGGTTGTGAACCCCTCCGTTCGGTCTGTCCCGATAGCCGAGGAGGGAAGGGGCGACGGACCAGGGGTTGGGAACCCCTCCGTTCGGCCCTACCCGGGACGGTCTTCAGGAGTGGGGCGGTGGACCAGGGGTTGCTAACCCCCCCACTCGGTCCACTCCGAGGAAGGCGATCCGGGGCGACGGACCGTGGGTCGTAGACACCGCCGCTCGGCCCGGCCCGCAACCCTCATTGAGAGGCGCGGGGGTCGTCGGACCGCGTGGAGTAAACCACTATAAAAAATCCGTGAATCCCAAGTTCTGATGCCCGGCGAGGGGATGCATGTTCGACGCGGAGGTCGGACCCGAGGGCATCACTTTAGGGGAGCTCACCCCTGGGCAGGAGGGAAAAAAGCCGAGGGAACTCACCCTCGTTAATCAAAGTAAAAAACATTATGGCAACTAGAAAAAACAAATGTCCTCACGTGGGTCCCAGCTGCGATGCGGCTGGGGAATCCCACCCTGGCGGAGTCCCGCCAGGCAGCCCCACCGTATGTGAGGGGGACACCTACTGCCAAGCTGTCGTCGGGGGCAGCAACACCGAGGATGGAGCGACGGGTGATTCGACCATGGTCGAGAATACCCCAAATACCGGACGTGACAACTCACCGACCTCAGGGAGGTTCTGGAGGAGTGACAGAGGAGAGGACGGCGAGCCCAGCTCTGGGCGATCCCGTTCGTCCTCAATATCGGATGTGACAAAGGGGCAGGGCTTGGTTCTCAGATCCAGGAGACCCAAGTCGCCCCTTATTTCACCAATGACTGTGACGGCGGATGGCGGTGGCGATAGCGACAGTGCTATGTCCGCCGTCTCCGCCACCTCAGAGGCCTCTATAAGTCGGGGAACACGGCCCCGAAAACGGAAGCCGCGGAGCCCCGTTGACCTGGGTGGCGAAAAGAAGCGAGCCACAGGTGTCTCCAAGCTGGTGGACTCGTCACCAGAGGAGGAGAGACCGACCGTCATAGGCGCCGAGATCTTTGAGGCCCTAGACAACATGGAGCGGACCGTCGAACGAGCTAAGTACACGAAGGCGGAGATCGCGACGGCGGTTCGCTCCAATGCGGCCTCAATAAGGAAGAAAATGGCGGTTCTATGTGCCAGGGCCGACACCCAAGACCGAGACAATGAAAGTCTCCGGTCTCAAATGGCGGAGTTATCGGCCCGGATTAGTGAAGTGGCACAAGAAAACATCGACCTTCGTGCTAGAATGGCCGTGATGGCAGCGAAAATGGAGACGCCTCATACGCAGGCGGCGGGGTCATCCCGGGCGGATTCTTCTCCGCGGGTGTCGCCGCCATCTGCGCAAAAGAAGAAGAAGACCGGCACAGCCCCCGCGAAATTCGTGGAGGCTCCGCCGCCGCAGCCTTCCGCCACCCCAGACCTAGGCCAGGTCATGGCATTTATTCAGTCCGAGGTCATAGAGAGGTTCTTCCCCGGTATGGGGAAGATGCCTCCTCTGGGACAAAAGCGGCCCGCCACGGTGAATCCGCCGCCGCCGGGGCCGCAGACGAAGAAAAAGAACAACAAGAAGGAGAGGCGGGCGACGACTGCGGAGCATTTGCGTGCGCTGCCACCTCCGCCTGCGCTTGCAGCTGAACCTGCGACAGGTGCAGGAGCTGGCGGCGAGACCTGGGCGACGGTGGTCAGCCGCAAGGCCGCTGCCGCCGCTCGGAAAGCTCACGCTGTCGCCGCCGCTCCTGCATCGGCGTCGAAGAAAAAGAAGGTGGCGGGGCTGCCGAAGCCCCCCAGTACTGCCGCGGTGGTGGTGACGGTGCCTCCGGACGCCGGCACCACGCTCGCGGCGGTGATGGAGGGTGTCAAGAGCCGCATAAAACTTGCGGATCTTGGCATCTCCGGGGGGATAAAGCCCCGCAGGATGTTGACCGGGGCTCTGATGCTGGAGGTCTCCGGTCCGGAGTGGTCGGTTGCCCTGGCGATGGTCACCGAGCCCTACCGCGTCCCCGTCCACCCGCGATGGTTTGGTGACGTCACGGGCTCGGTGGCAATCTATTGGGCAGAAGGGAGCTACTGCTCCCTCCTATAGAAAGGTCCAGGCTACGTTGCCGTGGAGTGGGGATCCATGGTCGTAGTGGGTTGTTACATCTCCCCCAACTGCGGCCTCGATGTTTTCGAGGCATACTTGGGCGGGCTAGCAAGCCGCCTTAGCGGTTACGCTGCCCGACCGGTATTCGTCCTGGGTGACTTTAACGCCCACTCGAGGGAGTGGGGAGACACCCGGGACGACGTCAGGGGGGAGACACTTCTGGAGTGGGCGGCAGGGCTCGACCTCCGGCTGCTCAACCGGGGGTCGGCCAGCACCTGCGTGCGGTGGCAGGGGGAGTCGATCGTCAATCTATCGTGGGCGACTCCCTCGGCGGCCGCCGCAGTTACAGGATGGCGGGTGGTGGAGGAGGTGGTCAACCTGTCTGACCACCGACACATCCTTTTGGATGTGTCGCTCCGCCGCCCAAGCCGCCCGCGCCAGACTAGCGGCCCTCCGTCGGTCAGCGTCGCGGACTGGACGGAGGGAGCGGGATCGCCCGATCCCGAGGCGCAAGCGGCCTGGCTGCGCAACACGATGATGTCGATCTGCGACGCGTCAATGCCGCGAGTCGGGCCGCCCCGGCGGGGCTCCGTGTACTGGTGGAACGAGGAGATCGAGCGGCTGCAAAAGGCCGCCTTCGTCGCTCGCCGCCGGTACCTGAGAGCCCGGAAGAGAAGGCGAACCACGGTCGAGGAGGCTTTCAGAGCCAGACGGGAATACGGGGCCGCCGCGCACGCCGTATGCGTCGCCATCGCTGCGGCTAGCGAGCGGTCCTGGAACGAGCTAGTCGAGGGACTGGACAGGGACCCATGGGGACGCCCGTACAGAATGGTACTGGGCAAGCTGACCCCGTGGGTCCCTCCGTTGACGGAATCCCTGGACCCGGAAGTCGTGGGAAGAGTCGTAGACGCACTCTTCCCTCGGGTCCAGGGCGGTCCCTCGGTTCCTCCGTCCCAGTCGGACCACGCTCCGTGGTCCGACGAGCTGGAGGTGACGGAGGACGAGCTCGGGCGAGCCGTCGCGCGGCTCGCCTCCCGCAGCGCCGCGCCCGGCCCGGACGGAGTTCCGGTCCGGGTCCTGGCGCTCGCTCTGGGAGTGTTAGGAAACAAGGTGAGGCGGCTGTTCACCAGCCGCCACGATCGCCACCCCCAGCTCGGCGAACCTGAGCGTCCGCACCAGTCTGCCCCGTGGCGTGAGTGTCGTTTGCTACGCAGACGACACTCTGGTGGTAGCCACGGGGCCCGACTTCGAGCGGACGCTCAGGTTCGCCGAGCTGGGGGTGGCGATCGTCGTCAGACGGATCCGCGGGCTGGGCCTGGAGGTGGCGCCTCACAAAAGTGAGGCGCTGTGGTTCCACCGCCTCACCAGAGGTAGGGAACCCCCAGCCTCGCAGATCCAGGTGGGTGACACGGCTGTCCCGGTGGAGCGGTTCATGAAGTACCTCGGCCTCACCTGGACAGCCGCTGGAGCTTCGAGGAGCACTTCGTACGGATGGTCCCCCGAGCGCGACGGGTGGCGGGCGCTTTACACCGCCTGCTGCCCAACCTCGGGGGACCGGGGGAGGGAGTTCGCCGCCTCTACGGTGGCGTCGTGCGGTCCGTGGCCCTGTACGGGGCCCCCGTTTGGTCGCGAGACCTCGCGGGGGCCTCTCGCTCCAGGGCTCTGCTGAGGAGCCTGGAGCGGATCATGGCCATACGGATCGTGCGGGGCTACCGTACAATCTCATACGAGGCGGCGACGGTCCTCGCGAGTTATCCCCCCTTCATCATCCTGGCCGAGATGTACGCAGCCGCGTACGATCTCGGCCGGGGAGGGGGGGACGCGCGGGGACACGACGGGATCGGGCGAGACTTGTCCCCGCCGGCGTTGGTCGCGGCAATGCTGGCGGGCGAGGAGGAGTGGAGGGCTGCGGTCTCCTTCTGCGAAGCAGTGATGCTCCAGAAGGAGGCCGCCGAGCGGGGTCGGGAGAGAGCCGATCCCGCTCGAAGTCGGCGGCGGCGAGCTCAGTGATCGCCGCTGCCGACGGGCCGCGAGGGCGCACACCCCGCGGGTGCGCCCGGGTCGCGGCCCGGGAAGGATGACCCCCCGGTGCGGCCGGGGAGGGTCGTCGGGGGCGCCGCCGGCCGCGCGCCTCTTTACAGCGCGCGGTCGGAGCCGCCCCGCTCGGGGGAGCCTCGCCGAGGCTCCCTGAGGATGAGCACACCCTCGTGACGGAGGGGGGGCGACGGCGGGGTGGACCAGAGGGGTTTATCCGAATCCTGGACCACCCCAACGCCGGAGGAAGGCCGCCGCGAGGTTTTAGTGGGTAACCCTAGGATCGGATTTCAGTTTACTGTTTTGGGAGTCCCACACTACCCCCTGCCGCACCCAGGCGGGGAGTGTGCATAAAGCATTTCCTCGAGTAAAAAAAAAAAAAAAAAAAAAGGTGCCGATGCACCTGGTAATGCAGGGTTACGAGGCGCGTTCTGCGAATTAAAATTATTTTCGCTTTAAGTTTGCGACACTCGTTTATTAAATGACCGCGATACTTACAGTATGCACAGGTTTTGTTTGAACTAAAATTTGATTTATTATAAGTTTGAATATTAGATTGATTTTTTGTATTATTTATTGAGTTAACGTGCTGAAAATTACGAGAAGAGTGTGTATTTTTATTTTTATAACACTCTGAAGCGTTGTGACCGGTTTTATTACAAACGGTGCAATGCATATCAAATTTCAAGGACAATCTTGTAAGGTTAAACAATTTTTCTTCTTCTACTGCCTGTGTGATTGCCTCTGATAGGTTTTGAGGATTCCTACAACGCACTATATGTGAAAATTTAGTATTCAACCGTAATGAAAACGTATTGAGGGCTAGATCCTCCATAGCGGCTATCCGGCCTAGAAGTTCTTTGTCATTACCGCAGCTATAATGGATGTCAGATTGTAATCTTGTTAAACATGATTCAATACGTAACGAAAATTGCATCACGTCTTCAGAAGGCAATTGTTTACAATTCTGCAAGTCTACTAATAGGTGTGTGGAGTGCTTTTTCTCTCCAAAAGTTTTTTCAAAAATTGTTTGATATCTAACCAGTTATTACATTTTTTTAAACAACAAGCTAATTGGGCTTTTCCTTCCAATTGTGAAACCACTTATTTACACAAAACGTTCTGTTGTTCTGTAGTAGCGAGGGACATAGCATTTTCGCAATTAGTTAAGAAAGCGGGTAACATTTCCCGGAACCCATCGAAGGGTTTAATGAATTTAGTAAGAACAGAAAGAGTGATTTTGTCCGACATTTTCGTAATTTTTTTTTTAGGCAATGGACTATCCTCGGAAGAACTAAAAGTAGATTGGGAAGACGCGATTTCTTCAGATTTTTCTTGTTAAACGATTTTATTATTAAAAGGTTTTATTTAGCTCACCCCGTTTGTTTTATTTATTCTTGGGTCAAATTTAGTAATTAAAATTTCACCCTCTTCCTGTCAACCGATTAATCTGAAATTTTGAATACACCTTTGATATTGGTGACAATATAATTATGTTTATTGATTATCTTTATAAATTCAAGATGGCCGCCGCTACAAAATGGCGGATAATTTATGTTTTAATAATCCCATCAATATGGGTATCAAATGAAAGGGCTCAACAAGCTAAATACAATATACTATACAAAATTGAAATCCAAGACGGCGGCCGCTACAAAATGGCGGATAACGTAGGTTTTATCAATCCCATCAATATGGGTATCAAATGAAAGGACTCAACAAGCAGAATACAATATACTATAAAAAATTGAAATCCAAGATAGTGGCCTCTACAAAATGGCGGATAACTTAGGTTTTATCAATCCCATCAACATGGGTATCAAATGAAAGGTCTCAACAAGTAAAATACAATTTACTATGCAAAATTGAAATCTAAGATGGCCGCCACTACCAAATGCCTGATAACAAAATTTTTTATCAATCCCACCAATATGGGTATCAAATAAAAGGGCTTGACAAGAAGAATACAGTTCACTATACAACCTCAATATTTAAGATGGGCGCAGCCACTAAATGGCGTATAATAATAAGATTTAAATTTAGAAATTTAATCTGTAATTTAGGTATCTGATTCAGCCTGAATCCACCACCCAAGTCAAGATTTTGTATCGTGTTGAGGACTGTGTGGCGTTAGGGTGGCTAAAAATGATACGTCGTTAGCGGTACACCACCCGAGTTAAGGTGAAAGGTTAAAACGTGCCGAGAACTGTATGGCATTAGGGTGCATAAAAATGATATGTCGTTAGCGTTTTCCCCTCAAGACTCAGGCGCATCTTGTTGTACATAGCCTTGCCCCTTTATTGGACCTCTGGGGGGACCGACCGTTTAAATGTCCATTACTCGTGGGAACAAAATGGTAAAAAAAATATAAAAAATACAAACACAAATAAAACAGAAACTGCAACACAACGTAAACGAAGGCTTCAAAAAGCGAAAGAAAAGTATAAAGCAAAACGAGCTAAAGAAAGTGAAGGTGATAGAAATAGCAGCACTGTGGATCACGCAGTCGTATACTTAGGTGCGAAACTGTTTGAAGAAGGTCAAGCCTACGTGGCTCTTAGTGGAGTAAGATCTTTGCAGGGACTACGTATAGAGAAGTTGGACTGCAATAAACTAACGGGCAAGAAACTTTGCAATAATGAAGCACTAAATGAATTAAACAGAATGCGAAATAAAAACTAAAAACTAGAAAATAAAAATAGGTAAAAAAACTTTTTAAGTTAAACGGTTTTATGTTAAACATACATTGCAATGTTTAAGATAAATGTACTAAAAACCAAAAAATAATAAAATAGATACAGTCGTGGGAATTATGAACATATGCATAGACTAGACTAAAATAAAACCGTGGGGCACGTCAATTGTCTACAAATTATCGACTTATGTGCGATAGAAGAATCGTTTAATTCGTCGTTAGGCCGTTGGCCCGCAGACGGTGAGGAAATTACTTACTATTTTCTTGCTCATGGAAATTCTAATAGTTATACACTCCATGTAAAGAAAAGAGATGTTTCAACTAGTTTATCGTTGGACATTCACACTGCTGGCTGGCGAGAAATCGTTTCACTGCTCGTAGTTTGTCTTTAATCGACAAAACATATGATAAAAGTACTACTCGCTCACCACTATGAAACCCTAAAACTCGCTTATAATCGAGCTTGCTAGCTTGTTTCCACATTCTAGCCCTACGTATCACACGTCCATCGTTGTCGGTTGAACAACTGCCTAATTATAGTGTAACATTACAAAACAAACATTTTAATCAACGATTGTAGACAATTGACGTGCCCCACGGTTTTATTTTAGTCTAGTCTATGCATATGTTTATAATTCCCACGACTGTATCTATTTTATTATTTTTTGGTTTTTAGTACATTTATCTTAAACATTGCAATGTATGTTTAACATGAAACCGTTTAACTTAAAAAGTTTTTATACCTATTTTTATTAAATAATTAAAATGAATATGTTTTAACTTAAAGTATACAAATTAGTAAGTTTTGTTATTTATCGCTTTTTAGTTATGAAGATACTGTTTACATTTACTTAAAGATTTCGTGGTTTACGTTTCTAGAAGTCTGTTTAACTTTTTTTAAAAGTAATTTTTTTGACGAGTTTTAGTGATATTTAATGAGTTGTGAACTTCAATAGTTAGTTCATTGACATGGCTTTCCGTTTATTAAATATATTATCACTTGTTACAAGTCCGTTTGTTAAATGGTTGATATTTTTAGGGAGCTATAATTGTTATTAATAAGTACTTAGCTAAAAGAGTTTGATAACACTTGTTATGTATTTATATTTTTGTTATTATCATAGGTAGACAATAACACAGCAGCCCGAATGAAGACCAATCGTAGCCTTGAAAGTATCGCAGAAATTTTTTTTTTTACTGTATTGTGTCCTAACTCCTAACCGTTTAAGAGTCCGTAGCTTCATCATCAGCACAGCAGTATCAGATATAGATTTAAGCTTATCTCTCAACCAACATGTTAGACCTGTACACCACTAAACAGTTTCTATCGACTAACTGCGGTACTGTCTCCCAACTCCTAACCATTAAGGAGTTCTGTGGCTTCTTCATCAGCAGAGCAGCATCAAACGTATATTCAAGTATACCTCACAAGCAACACGTTAGCTCTACATACTACCAAGTAGTTTCTATCGAAAAATTGCAGTGCTGTCTTCAAAATCCTAACCGTTGAGGAGTTCGGTGGCTTCTTCATCAGCACAGAAGCATCAGATGTCAACACCACATAGAATATCCCTAAGACATCACTATTACGTAACAAAAACACCATACTCGCATACAATTTTCGGAGGTTGCCCTCGTTGCCTCCTGGTTTCCATCATCAGATCCTGACCTGGTGAAAATGGGACCATCTCGAAAGTAAACACTATCGATCAAAAAATTATACATACAGACGAATTGAGAACTACCTCATTTTTTCGAAGTCGGTTAGCATACTCTCAAAAACATTTTTTTTATACCATTAAGTTTGTTTACTTATCGATAAAAAGGTCACGCTCACTTGAGATGTCGGCCGCGCTCGGCTCAAATTACATTGTTTATCTAAACATTTGTACTATAGGAGCTAGGCCGTGTTTTGTTTATAAAAACTTAAGAATGTGGCCTATGTCGTTAATTTACTGATTAATTGGTTTAGTAAACCGATTTAGAGTATAAATTTATGAAAATTGGCACCAAAACAAATCGAACAAAAAATAGGGTATCCTTAGAATTAAGATTTTACGAAAAGTATGCTTATGAGTAGTGTATTGATTCATTATTTATGATTTACAATAGTGTAGCTATTCGTTTAAATTAAAAAAGGCACATGTTTAGAAGATAAATCAAGAAAATCTTATTCTTAAACTTATTGGAAGAACTTCTCGATTATTAACGTATTTTAAAGGTAGAAATTTTCGAGTTTTCGACTATCACACTGTCATTTAGTTATTTTTACATTAAAGTTCAATATATAATGATATGATAACACATAAGAATTGCTCAGTATTAATAAACTTTCTAGGTCAGAAAAATAGAAATCCGAAGCAACGTCGTAAAATGACGATGTTCGTGGTTTCGTGTGTTTTTTTGTATTAAAATGTAAATAATGTTTTTGTGTTTAAAATTAATTATTGATTACTTACCCATGATTTTCTGCTGTTAAAAGGCACCTGGAGTTTAATAACTGAAAGAAAGATACCAAGAAACACACTCCGACGCGGGAATAATCATGCCACAGTTTAAATTAAGAATTTTGTAAGCAAATTGTACCACAACAATTGTACATTGAAGAGCCAGAACCATTGGAACTAGAATCTTCAAGAATGGTGACAAGCAGCACCGTTTACATTATTTTTCATCAAACGACATCAATTTTTTTATGGGATAGGGGGACAAACGAGCAGGCGTGCACTTGATGTTAAGTGACCACCTGCACTGACTCCATGGACACCTGCAACACATTAGTGTCACAGTTGCGTTGCCGACGTTTAAAGGAGTAGTATAGGAAGGCACGGGGAAAGGGGGTAGGCCTCCGAGTACCTCTCTAACCGACGTCTCAACCCCGAGACTTTCTAACTTCCCTCCAGAAGAGTTTGTTATTCGCCTCGAAGTTCTCCGCCAACCTCACTTCCTCATTCGCAACTAGTCTTTCACGCTTCTCTTTCACTAAGGCTTTGGTAACATTCCTGCAGGGCGGTAGCTCTCATACTTTTTCTCTGTCATACTATTGTTCTGATTCAAACTTGAGACATAATCCAACCATGCTTTTTTCTTTCTTTCGACGCTGGATTTCACATCCGCGTCCCACCAGGCATCACCTCTCAGAATCTTATGCCTCTTTGCACTACCACATACTTCTTTTGCACTATCCACTATACTATCTTTCATTCTTTCCCAGCATTCTTCAACACCTAGGTCAGAAAGACTCGTCTCACTGAGTCTTTTACTGACTAGGTCTACATACATACTCCGTACACTTCCATCTTCTAATTTCTCGCATTTTATCCTTTCAAGCTCTCCGAAATGGGTACGCACTCGCCAGTATCTCCACTTCTTGAAAAGGCCCACGAAACGGCTTACCACCAGGTAGTGGTCCGTATCAAGAGTGGGGCCTCTGTAGGCTCTTGTATCCCTTAGAGTATTTCGGAGACGACTATCTACCAAAATCAAATCAATCATACTCTTTTGTTCATTCCGTCTCCATGTATACGTGTAAAATCTTTATGACGGAATAATGTGTTAGACACAAGGAGGTTCCGTTCCAGGCATACGTCCAATATCGGCTTACCAACATCATCCACTCTCTTGTCACCATTCGGACCAAGGACAGCCTCCAAGCCATCTCTCTTGGTTCCAACCCATCCATTAAGATCACCACACAGAATTATCCTTTCATTTCCCTCAACCAGATCCAGAATGTCCCTAACAGTTTCCCTAAACTCTTCGATTTCGCGGGGATCCGCAGAGCTGACGGGAGCTTAAGCTGCGACCAGGAAAACTCGCGTGATCCCCAGTTTTATTCGAACCTAAATATGTCTCGGGCCTACCAACTCATAATCTTTCACTCCGGAAGCAAAGCGGGAGGAGAGAACGACTCCAACACCCCCACTGGCACGGACGTCCGAGTCCACTCCGGACCATAGGGCTATCATGCCACCGGGGAGGTCCTCGGTCTCACTCCCCCTCCGCTTTGTCTCCGTCAAACATAAGGGATCCAGGCATCACTCATTTATTACATCCATCATCTCATTCATCTTTCTTGTCATACTACCTCTAACATTCCACGTGCCTATACGGCAGTTCCCTCCCCTCGCCCCGCCAGGTTTAGCACTGCGTGAAGGGTGGCGGCCCCCTTCGTCGTATGCGCATGCAGCCGCACCGATGGGGCTAATCCGTCCTCGTCGCTTTTGGGGCACGCCCTAGCATCCAGCGCTAAATATATCGTTAGAAATACTCTAGCGATATATTTAGAAGATGTGGTAATCAAAAATATCGCATTTAGTATTTTTGATTACCACATCTTCAAATTCGTGGGCGTACCTAAACCAACTCTATCGAACTAACCGGTATTGTTACGTAACCCTAAATTAATAACTTGTTTTATTTACACTTTTATTATTCTTCTAAGGTCATCGGTGTCCGCTTAGCCCTATATCTTATCGTATATTTCCGAAGTTTGCCCATTGTAATTATAAACGTCGTTGAGTGCGCCCAAACGTGTTACTAATTATATTAATCAATATTTTATAAAAATGATAATATTGATTTTATTCATATTAGCAGTTGTACTGTTAGCAGTTCATTGGCTGAAATTGTTGAATGAATCAAAGAGATTCAATATATCCGGACCAATGCTATTACCGATATTAGGAAACGCTCACCTGTTCATCGTGAAAAGTTCAGGTATTTATAAAAATGTTCCTAAATATGTTCAGATT
Source organism: Euproctis similis (assembly GCA_905147225.2). Taxonomy (NCBI): domain Eukaryota; kingdom Metazoa; phylum Arthropoda; class Insecta; order Lepidoptera; family Erebidae; genus Euproctis; species Euproctis similis. Next base: position 2,692,697 of record LR990113.1, on the reverse strand, counting down.
TATCGCAGCGAAAACGCCTGTGCCATTAGTAGGGTTTATAGCTCACGCCAAATAGTGATAAAAGAAATATTACTTAAAAGAAGAAGAGAAGAAAGAAATATAACTTAAAAGAAAGAAGATAATTAGCTAATAATTAAAAATAACAACTGTTACCTATTAAATCATACAACAAAGGATCTGTACAAACCAAACTTTTCTTTAGTAAATATATCTTATAGATAAATATTTAATTTTGTTTCATGGTCTGATGTGGGTTACCAATAGTAAACGTCATATTTTTAACATCAACTTTTAGATTTTTATTTCCAAAAAGTGGGTGCTCGCTTTTGAACAAATGCCATCTTTTTGTTCATCACTCGTGAAAATGATCTCTGTAAAGAGTTCGAAACGTCGGGAAATAAATAAAATTAGTAACATATAAACGCGATATAATCCTGAAAGTTGTTTTAATGTCATGTCCAAAGTATTCTAAAAAAATATATTCAATGTACTGTTAATGTAATGTTAGTTTGTTTTTATTTCTTAAGTTTAATTGATGAATATCACTGTTTTTCTTAAATTTAGTTATATTTTTATGAACATATATTAAATCATCATAAATATATTGTGAATGTAACGTCATTATTCGTATCTCTTTAAATTTACTTCTCAGTGTATCCCTGGGACTCATCATATAGATAGCACGAATAGCTCGTTTCTGGAGCACAAAGATCGAGTCTACATACGCAGCACTACCCCAAAGCAATAGACCATATGACATAATGCTGTGAAAATAACTAAAATAAACTAAACGTGCAGTATCAACGTCGGTCAGTTGACGTATTTTCTTTACAGCGTAAGCGGCTGAGCTAAGTCTACCAGATAACGTCTCTATATGTGGGCCCCACTGTAGTTTAGAGTCTAATGTTATACCAAGAAAGACAACCTTATTGACCAATTCCAGTCTTCTGTTGTCCATCACGACACTGGTTTTTACTTGTTTAACATTTTTTGTAAAAAATCTAACATATTTGGTTTTGCTACCATTTAAAAGCAAATTATTAGCACTAAACCAGTTTACTATCTTTGAAAGAGCATTGTTTACATCGTCAATTACTGATTGTTGTCTCTTTACCTTAAAAACCAAAGAAGTATCATCTGCAAACAAAACTATTTCATGATTGTCCTTTACAAGATAAGGTAGATCATTAATGTACAAAAGAAACAGGAAAGGTCCCAAGAGAGAGCCCTGCGGCACCCCCATTGCTACAGCTGATCCATGTGATCTCTTTCCGTTAACATCTACTGTTTGGATCCTATCACGTAGGTAAGAAGTAAGAAGATCCAAAGCAATGCCCCTTATGCCATAGTGATGTAGTTTTCTGACCAGAGTCTTATGCTGGACACAATCAAAAGCTTTAGATAAGTCACAAAATACCCCTTATGCATTCTGCGCCTCCTCCCAAGCTTCAAATATACTTTCGAGTAATTTTACCCCAGCATCACATGTTGACCGTCCTCGAGTGAAACCGAATTGTTTATTATGCAGCAGACTATTTTCATTAAAGTATTTAAGTCACTGAGCGAGGATTAGTTTTTCGAAAATTTTACTTAATGTAGGTAGTACAGATATTGGTCTAAAGTTAGTGGGATCTAATGTACTACCTGATTTATGCAACGGAATAATCTTGCTTAGTTTCATCAGGTCAGGAAACACACCACAATCAATACATCTATTAAAAATCACAATTAAAGCGGGAGCGATAGTGCTAAATAAAGATTTTATAATATATACAGAAATGCCCCACAAATCAGCCGTCCTCTTAATATTAATTGATTTAAGTGCGACATTTAGATCAAACCTATCGACATGACGAAAATTAAAACCGTTATAAAATTCAGGCACGTTTCCTTTAAGTAACGAGTCTGCAATGGAGATGGAAGAGCTTAGAGCACTAGTAAGATTGACAGGGAAAACAGAAAAAAAATCTTCAAAGGCATTGGCCACCTCATAATCTGAGTTGGTATCATGGCCATTGACACATTACTTAAATTCTGAATCCCTAGCTGGACTCTTACCAGTCTCTTCACTAATGACTCTCCAAGTGGCTTTGATTGTGTTACTACTATTTCTTATTTTACATTTAATGAAAATAGATTTCGCCACTTTACAAACGCGTTTGAAAATCTTTGAATATAATTTTCATAATTTCCAAACTCTTCACTGCAGTTGAATTGTCTTTCATAGTACAACACGTACAAAGTTTGCCTACTTTTATGAATCCCTGTGGTTGCCCAGTCGCCAAAGACAGGGCTATTAGCAACAGTGATCTCCTTGGGAGTAAATATTTGGTTAAATTCGCGAAGAAAACAATTAAAAAATAAACTATACATTGAATTCGGTTCTAATTCATTATCTAAAAAAGGTAAGTTATTGGCTAAGTTAGCTTTCATACATTCCAAGCGACCAGCTGTTACTGGCACAAAAGTAATTTTTTTTTCCCTTCATTTTTATTTTTTTATTTTATCGTAATAATTTGCCCAGAATGATCAGAATCTAATTTATTAATTATACTTTTTTGTGTAGGACTAATATCTGTATATATATTATCCAAACAGGTAGCTCTAGTAGCAGTTGTTCTAGTAGGCTCCATAAATAAATTAACCAAATTATGGGATTTAAAAAGACTTAGAATTTTACAAGTTGCAGTTGTATTAGCAAGAATATTCACATTAAAATCTCCACATACTAAAATACTTTTATCTGAATTACCAACTTTGCATAGGGCTTCATCCATGATTTCTATGAAAGAGTTAAGATCCGCGGCAGGTGGTTTGTATACACATAAAATAATGAACTGCTCCAATTGTACACAGGACAGTTCTATGGAACATTCTACAGAGAGGGACACAATATCTTTCCGTTCTTTAAATTTAAGGTTTTTATTGAGCAAGATTAGCGACCCCCCATGTACTGTGTTGACCCTGCAGAATGAACTCCCTACCTGGTGGTTGCTGAAATTAAACATAAGCTGATGCTTCTTCAACCAATGTTCAGTGATACACATAATACTAATATTATCAGCGTTCATGAATAATTCCAGTTCTAGTTGCTTGCCTTCAGTCATACAATATATATTCTGATGCACCAGGTTAATATCATTAACTGTATTATTTTTTTTACATTTATATGGGCAGTGTGACCTGTTATATTTATCATTTGATTGTATTGCTAAATCAATTAATTGAGAATGTAATAAATTAGAGCTAGAGGTGGTTACCTCTGTTGTCTCATTAGCTAATTTAAATGATTTATAATAGGAATGTCAGACATAAGCATAATAGAAGCTAAATTATAATTAATGTCATTGTATAATGAACAGGTACTGGAAGATACTATATCAATAGTCTTCCCAATACAGGTATAATTAGAAGCCAGGTTATTGGCTACAATATCAAAAAAATAGGATAGCGAAAGTGCTATCTGTCGCTTAAAACTAATAGTGAGGTAATATCTACCTCTTGTCAGATTGTAAAATTTTGTGCTAACAAAACTGTTAGTATCAATCAAATTAAGTTTATCATTATATGTACTTATTGTATGAAGCACATTATTCAACTTATACCTAAGATTATTTTCTGCTTCTGACAGCTTCTTACAGTAGGGGAATGTGAACAAAATTATACTATTTAAGTTAAGGGACAATAAATAGTCACAATAATTAACAATATCTTGTTTGTTCACATTTCCTGTATTTTCTACTAGAATAATGAGGTTATTATGTTTGTTTAATTTTAAATTTGTAATTTTTTTCATAATTACCTCAAAAGATGCTGATGGAAAACAATGGTTCAACACGTCCGAACAATCGGGGCATGCCCATTATTTTTACACCGACACTCTCTCTCAATTTGATGAGCCTCGTGGTGCATTGGTAAAGCTACCGACTGCAGACTCGGTTCTATTCCCAACCGAGTACAAATATTTGTGACAAGCATTAATGTTTGTATGGCATCTGGGTATTTTTCTATATATTATATGTATGTATTTACAAAAGAAAAGTATAATATATGTATTCATATCCGTTATCTAGTATCCATAGCACAAGCATTTAGTTGTATAATTTGGAACTAGAGGGCGCTGTGTGTATTGTGCTCAAAATATATTATGTCCAAGATATTATATTATATTTCATGTTCTAATCATTAATACAATCATGACTTTAGGAATTTATTCCGGGCTCACACCAATAATAACTCCAAATTCTTTTTGAAAATTATGTAAATATCGACGACTGTGTGCCCGGAGTATGTCAGTAGGTTTCTACACCTATTACATTTGGGACGTAACGATTGAGCGAGTCGAGGTTTAACAGCCACTGCCTACACCCTGTGTTAGAAAAAGACGTGCAGCTATGTACTACTCTGTGTAAAAAGTATCGGGTATGTCAATAAAGAGACCCGCGTAAAAGAGGTCGTTCTAATTTTTTTACTGCATGTTGGTAGCACTGTACTGATTTAGCGCGCAAAATTTGAACGGGATCTGTCATTTAATTTGTTTTAAACTAAACTTTTTGTTGGTCATAGTTTTGAGTCCTCGGCGATTTTTACAATGGAAAGTATTGTTGAACAAAGAGTGTGCCTTAAATTTTGTGTTTCGAATGATATTTCATGTGGTGAATCACTAAAAATGTTGCGAAATACCTACGCCGAATCATGTATATCGAAAACAAGGGCTTATGAATGGTATAAGGCTTTTAAAGAAGGCCGAGAAGTAGTAGTAGACTTGCCTCGTTCTGGTAGACCTTCAACCGCTACGACCAAAGAAAACATCGACAGAATCAAGAAGCTAGTGCTCGAAAATCGACGTATGAGTCTGAGAGAGTTGGCTAGTGAGGTGAACATATCTTTTAAGTCCGTCCACAATATTCTCATTGACATTTTAGGCATGAAACGCGTCGCCGCTCGACTAGTTCCAAAAGAGCTCAATTTTGTTCAAAAAGGGTGTAAGGATACTACACCTCATGGCACGTACATGTACGTGCCATCAATAGTATATAACAACGGTACGCAAAGTATGCAGTAGTGGTCGGTGTGCAGCGACAGGCAGTTGTCGCTGACACTAATAAATGTCAAGATCTTAATTACGTCTTTCATTTATCGGCCACTCATTTACCATCTTGAAGAGTCACCACCATGGAGAATCACTGCCTCACGAAATAACATCCATCGCCACCAGTAACGTCATCCGTTACACTGGTGACCCCGACGTGATCTGAAGACGCAACCTTCTGATGACGAACACCATCAGCGAAGAACATCCGCCTCACGATGACATCAACCATAAGAACAGTCATCAGTAACAACATACCGTTACACTGGTGACCGCGACGAACACGCAATGAAGAAACCCCGACGTGTGAACCCCGACGTTTCAAGAAAATCCGACTTCCAAGAAATTGTTACACCGTGATTTTTTAGTGAAAAATTAATCCACAAACTCCATGCTCCAGCACAATGCCGTCGCCTACGCAAGGTCCATTGAAGAATGACTCGAAATCTGAAGCCTATAACGCGACAGCATTTCCTTCGATTCGCAATTTCCGAAACTTCTGGACGGACCAGCCTCGCGTATGGTTTACAAGGGCAGAAGAAGTAAGACGAAGTCAAAAGTACGCACTCCACAGAAGCACAGCAACGAGAGACTAAATTCCAAGACAAAGAACCGATACGATATGATGTGTAAGAAACGTTGAAGATGCGAGACGAGACGAGGAATCACAGAGGCGCCAAATACAGAAGGAATAATAAGGTAGCCGAGTTCCCGTAACGAAGACACGGAACGAGCGCAACGCGGCCGGTCGCAACAGAAGGTTTAGCCACTGCCGCTCACGTTCCAACTCTCGCAGCCACACGCGTACACTCCAGAACTCCAAAAGTCAAGATTAGGTATGTCAGTATCACGTAAGAAACATGCTTATAGATATGTGCCACCCTGAGCCGGAAGAAGGCTGCAGGAAAACTAGGTGTGGCGGTATACATGTAGCAGAGCCGGATATCTCCGCGCGCCAAACGTTTGCTGCCCGATCAATTTATTTGTGTTTAAACAAAATCCGCTGCTATCCAGGAATTAGGGATGCGTAGGCCGTCAAGAAGTCTATGATAGATAGATCTACACGTTGTACCTAAAAATTGGGAAATACGTCATTGTAGAGAGTTTAGACAATAAAACGCGGCTACTATACCGGATTGTATAATTGTTAAAAACACGTAATCATAAGATATTGTGTATGTTATAGTGACTGTGACAATGTCACGCAATTTCCGCAAAGCATGTTGACGACTAATCGTTGTTAAATCACGTCGTCACTATTTTGCAATGCAGGCATCATATTAACATTGACATTGAGAACTAGTTTTTCTAATTACCGATATATTGACAAATATTTATTGTAAAATCACGTTTTTGCCAATTAAGCATTATATGTTATTATTGTATTAATCTTGTTTATTAACATGAACATGTAAAGATATTATGTACTGTACTGTGTAACTATAGGATTTTTTTACTTTTGTGATTAATTTTAAGGATTTTTTTTTCAACTAAGGGGGGAATGGTGTAAGGGATACTACACCTCATGGCACGTACATGTACGTGCCATCAATAGTATATAACAACGGTACGCAAAGTATGCAGTAGTGGTCGGTGTGCAGCGACAGGCAGTTGTCGCTGACACAAATAAATGTCAAGATCTTAATTACGTCTTTCATTAACGACCACTCATCCACCATCATGGAAGAAGCACCACTCACTATTTACCATCATCTAGTGGAATAGTCACCAGTAACGTCATCTGAAGACATGGTTTCCCGAGCTTCTACGGATCCGACCTTTATGAAACGTATAATAACTGGCGACGACACATGGGTTTATGAGTATGACATGCAAACAAGCCAACAGTCTTCAGAATGGCGTCTCGAAAACGAGCCGAAACCCAAAAAACCGCGGCAAAGTCGCACCAAAATCAAGGTGATGCTGACAGTTTTTTTTGACTACCGTGGTGTGGTTCACTCCGAATTCCTTCCAGAGGGATTTCTCCCTCTGGAAGGAATTCGGAAGGAATTCGTGTTTCCAGTGAATAAAGAATATTATTTAGGCGTCATGAAGCGTTTGCGTGAGAGTATCCGCCGAAAACGTCCAGATTTGTGGCGACACAACTCATGGATGCTGCACCATGATAATGCACCATCACACACAGCCATTATAGTGAAAGAGTTTTTAGCGAAAAATTCAACAAACGTTCTCGACCAAGCACCCTATTCACCTCATATGGCTCCGTCTGACTTTTTTTTATTTCCCAAGTTAAAATTACCACTTCGAGGAAAACGTTTTGAGTCAATAGAAGCCATAAAAGAAAATTCGCTGAATGATCTAAAGGCCATACCGCAAATAGCCTATGAAAAATGTATGGAAGACTGGGTGAAGCGGTGGAGATGTTGTATTGCAAGCGATGGGGCCTACTTTGAAGACGATAAAATAAATTTAGATGAATAATTTGTATTTTTTGTTTTATTGACAAATTCCCGATACTTAGTACACAGAAGGTATATACGAGTTTGTAATAAACACACTTGATGATGAAACGTTGCGTTTGTTTCAGAATTTTTAAACTTTCTTCAGTTATTCAGCCAAAAATATGGCGATGCTGCTAGAGCATATCTGTTCTCTTCTCCATTCGTGTTGCTAACACATCCGAGACATATTGAGGTATAATGTTGACATATTTTATCTATTGCTAGGTATAGATATGTGTAATCAGTGGATATGTAGTAATAATTAATTATTTTTTATTTATTTATTTGGCCTCGGTGGTCCAAAGGTCAAGGAGGTTTTAGGTCCGTGTTCGAATCTTGACACTGGCGCACACCAATGACTTTTCGAAATTTTCGGAAGTTATGTGTGATAAATATCGATGAATGACAACGTTGTGCCCGGTATGGCAATAGGTTCACCGTCTATTCCATTTGGGACGTAAACATAACGGCGAGACGAGGCTTAACAGCCGCTGCCTACACCTTCGGGTAGAAAAAGGCGTGAAGTTATAGATATTTTTTATTAATTTAGTCTCGGTGGTCCAAAGGTAAAGCACACGGCTTCTGATCCAGAGGTCCGGGTTTGAATCCTGACACTGGTTCACTCTCACCTTTGACTTTTCGAAATTGGTTTCGGAAGTTAAGTGTGATAAATATCAATGACTGAAAACTTAGTGCCCGGTATGGCAATAGGATCGCCACCTGTTCCTTTTGGGACGTAAACATAACGGCGAGACGAGGCTTAACAGCCTCTGCCTACGCCCTTGGGTAACAAAGGTGTGAAGTTATATTATTTTAACAAATTTATTTCGCATAATAGCAACGCGCGTTAACTTTGAAAATAATTGCATAAACTTTATTTCCGTTAACATAACGGCCTTGATGGCATATTGGTTAAAAAGAATTTGAAATTCATTAAACCAAACAAAACTTTGATTAAGAACCCTGTTTCTATTTGTTTGTTTATGCGTTCATTGTAAATTACAGCCATTCATGACAAGCATGGACACAATCACAAAGGGCAAATCATACAATTTCCTTCATTGCTGGCTTGGACAAGGTCTCCTGACTTCAACAGGTAATTAAAAAATCGGGTACTTGCTGAATTGGATTATTTGTATTCATCTATACATATATATGTATATGTTCACAGTCTCGGTGGCGCAGTGGTTGAGCACACGGCTTCTGATCCAGAGGTCCGGGTTCAATTCCTGATACTGGCTCTGACCAATGACTTTTTGAAATTGTTTTCGGAAGTTATGTGTGATAAATATCGATGACTGAAAACTTTGTGCCCGGTATGGCAATAGGTTCGCTACCTATTCCATTTGTAACGTAAACATAACGGCGGACCGAGGCTTAACAGCCGCTGCCTACACCTTCGGGTAACAAAAGGCGTGAAGTTATGTATGTATGTATATAATAATAATAATATTTTGGACACAAATCACACAGCGCCCTCTAGTTCCACGCTAAGCAACGAAATGCTTGTGTTATGGATACTAGACAACGGATATAATACATATTATTATATACTTTTCTTTTGTAAACACATACTTATAATACATAGAAAATAACCCAGACGCCACACAAATATTCATGTTTGTCACAAATATTTGTGCTCGGGTGGGAATCGAACCCCCGACCTCGTTGCTGCAACCTTAGCTTATATATATATAATATATAAGCTAAGCTATAAGCTTAAGCAGAGTAGGCTCTATACGCTGCCTATTCTGCTTAAGCTAAGTAAATGATTTCTAGGACAAAGATGGAAATCTCATCGGAAATTTTTGACGCCTGCCTTCCATTTCAATATTCTTCAGAATTTTCTACCCGTTTTTTGCAAAAACCAAAGAGTGTTCACGAATAAATTGCACAAGATGGCGGATGGTAGAGACATCGATGTATTTCCTATTGTGGCTCTGGCTGCTCTCGATAATGTGACGGGTAAGAAGAAAGTCATATTTCATTTCATACTAAGACTAATTACTTGTGTAATATGACTGTCAACGGCTGGATTGAGTACTGACATGTACTGACTTTAATGTTTAGTCCCAAATTTAATTAACAGTAATATAAAATAATAATAATAATAATAAATACTACTGGCAACCCTTTACCACAAAACGTCATATTTTCAATTCTCCTGAATTTATTAATTTATTAATTGAAATTATATTTTTATAATAGTTTTATGCATTAATTATACAAAAAGAAGCAATATATTATTCAAAAAGAAAATCAGTAAAGCCAAATTACGAAAGATATTCAAGAAGAAATGCAAAATATAATAGTGACAGCGTAATGTCAAAATTACGAAAAATTGATATTATATTGGATTGGATTAAACTAACATTGAATTGAAATATCAAGATGTTAACAAGGGCTAAAGCCAGATTAGCAAACGCACTAAGACCAACCCCGGATTCATCGCTCCGCTCCGCCTCACAATTGCCGGAAACCATACCTATGTCATTGGCCCCTGTGGAAGCGTCGAGCTCATCCTCAAGTGATGAATATTTCTCTCCCCTGGCATCACCAGCACCAGATCGTCGGAAGAGGAGAGGCCGGCCGCCGTCTAGCTTGGGACCCCGAGGCCCACTGGTCTGTAACAGGATCCCCGCTGCCGGTGGTGAAGTGCACCGCATGAAATGGACCCAAACCATCAATGAGAACGTCATGCGGGCATATTTTAGGGCTACAAAGGGGGGAACTAACCTTACAGCATATCGTAGCCGCATGTTGCTTCTGTTTCGGGATTTTGAGCCGACTGTCAACGTCTCGGCACAAAGATTGTCGGATCAGGTGAGGGTCATCCAACGCTCTCGTTTGTTGGATGACGTTATACTTGAGCGGCTACGCTCTGAATCCGTACAATCAAGTTCTGATACATCTGCTTCTCAACTTATCAATACGATAACAAATACTAGGAAGCCTACTTCATCAAATCGAGGCATAGAGGTAGATGACAGGATTATTGATGCGGATGCCCAGTACAATAATGAGGAGTTAAAAAAATCTTTGGAAGGTGTGATTCGTGAGTATATGTTCATGCCCCATAATATTAGGCCTCCACTACCGCGTTTGCCCACAAATAGAAAAAACATAGCGCTTGTGAGTGCTCTAGACTCGATTTTAAATAGTTATTTAGACAACAGTAATAATCTGAGCGATACACATTCAATTCTCTATTGTACTGCACTAACGGCTTGTCGTGTAGCAGGAATAAATATTTCACACAATGATAGTGTTACACGACCCAAACCTAATAAGCCAAGCTGGCAACAGAGAATTGAAAGTCGTGTCGCTGATGCTAGAGTACTCATTGGCAAGCTTATCTGCTTCAGGTCTGGTAATACGCGTCCGCGGGTGATGCGTTTTGTGAAGCGGGCGTTCTTAGGGACTACTTATAGACCCGAAGAATATATGGCCCAAATTACAGAACGCATCGATTACCTGAAGCAGAAGGTCTGTGCGTGGGCAAACCGTATACGTAGATATAAAAAACGATATGAACGATATGCTGTGAATCGCATGTTCCAAAGAGATCAAAAGCTAGTATATAGAGACTGGGAACGTCCTCTTCAGGCTACAGATGTTGGACCATTACCAGATGCTATAACCACAAAGAACTTTTGGAGTAGCATCTGGTCAGCACCAGTAGTTCACTCTGAGGGTGCCTGGATCTGTGATGTTGAGCGGGCATGTGAAAATATTACTCGTATGCCATCTATTAAAATTGCAGAAAACGATGTCACATGTGCGGTCCGTTCGTTATCCAACTGGAAATCTCCTGGACCGGACGGACTGCACAATTTTTGGTTAAAATGGCTACGAAGTTCACATGCTCTTATAGCTACACAGTTCCAAGAGGTCATAGAGAAGGGGACGTTGCCAGAGTTCTTGACGACTGGCAATACATATTTGCTCCATAAGACAGGTAGTACTACGGACCCCAGTAATTATAGACCCATAACATGTTTATCATCAATATATAAGCTTCTTACATCCATTCTGCGATCAAAAATTACTCAACACATTGAAATGAATTTGGTTATGTCTACTTCGCAGAATGGTTGTAGAAAAGGAGGCCGTGGTACTAAAGAGCTTCTCCTCATTGATATGACCATTAACCAACAGGTACGTCGCCGTCGTGGAGATCTGGCGACAGCCTGGATAGATTACAAGAAGGCGTTCGATTCTGTGCCTCATACGTGGCTGATGAGGGTGCTCGAGCTGTATAAGGTAGACAGAACATTGTGCACCTTCTTAGGGACATGTATGAGGCAATGGAAAACAGTGCTTTCATATCCGGGATGTCGGCAGAGCCGAGACGGCGGCGTGCCTTTGAAGATCCAACGGGGTATATTCCAGGGAGACAGCCTGAGTCCGTTATGATTTTGCCTGGCACTGAATCCTTTTAGCACTTTGCTGGAGAATTCAGGTCTAGGCTATCGGTTGCGGAGAGGGAGTCGGTGTCTGTCGCACCTGCTTTATATGGATGACTTAAAGTTGTTTGCCTCGAACAGATCCCAATTAGTGGAGTTATTACGGGCAACTCAAACTTTTAGTAGCTCTATTAATATGGGGTTTGAGGTAGACAAATGTGCGGTCATGCATGTAAAGCGAGGTGTGATCGTGGAATCTGAAGGCATATCATTTTCAGATTCCACACGATTTCGGTCTCTCTCTGTAACCGAAACCTATAAGTATTTGGGTATATCGCAAGCTTTATGCATTAATGAGGTGAGTATGAAACAACTAATGCGAGAACGTTTCTTTGGCCGCCTAAAGAAAGTTCTAAATAGCTTACTATCTGGCGGTAACAAAGTTCGTGCATTTAATAGTTGGGTCATGCCTGTCCTAATGTATTCTTTCGGTATACTCAAATGGACTCAGACTGAATTAGGTGCCATGGATAGAAAGGTTCGTACACTTTTGACTGCATCTCGGATGCATCATCCACGTTCTTCTGTGATGAGGTTGTATATTCCGCGGAGGTGTGGAGGTAGAGGTTTTTTAAACATCAAATCTCTTCACAACCGCGAGGTGTGCAGCCTCAGATAGTTCCTGCTTCTTGCTGATGTGGATGTGATCCGGGATGTGGTCAGGGTTGAAGACGGGTTTACTCCGCTTGCGTTGGCTAAAGAGAACTGGCGCAAACCTGTAGTTTTGAACACCACTGATCGCTTGGAACTATGGAGGAGTAAAGAGTTACATGGACGTTTTTATCAGGCCTTACATGGGCCCGATGTGGATACATTAACATCTGTATCCTGGTTACGTTTCGGTGATCTTTTTGGGGAAACCGAAGGTTTTGTATTTGCAATTATGGACGAAGTTATGATGACCAACAACTATCGGAAATATATTCTGAAAGATGGCACAGTTGACATTTGTCGGGCATGTCACTGTCCCGGTGAATCGATTAGACATATTGTCTCCGGTTGCAGTCGTCTAGCTAACGGCGAGTATTTGCATAGGCACAACCAAGTAGCCAGGATAATCCATCAACAAATTGCTCTAAAATATAACCTCGTGGAAAGGGGGGTTCCGTACTATAGGTATATGCCCGACCCAGTTCTCGAAAATGGTCATATTACGTTATACTGGGATCGGTCTATTGTTACTGACGGGACTGTTGTTGCCAACAGGCCTGATATAGTGATAGTAGACCGATTAGAGCGCCGAGCAATGATCGTTGATGTCACCATCCCCCATGACGAAAATCTCGTGAAAGCTGAAAAAGATAAACAATTGAAATATTTGGACCTTGCTCACGAGATTTCTGACATGTGGGATGTTGATTCAACGATTATTGTTCCGATAGTCATTTCAGTAAATGAACTTATTGCCAAGAGCCTCGACCAACATCTAGAGAGGCTCTCATTAGGCAGCTGGATCAAGGGCTTGATGCAGAAAGCGGTACTACTAGGCACGGCACGTATCGTGAGGAAGTTCCTCTCTTTGGGGCCCTGACCACTGGTAGCTTGGTCCCTGTACCCGATGCCAGTGGGTTTCACTTATTTTTATATTTTTAAATGTATTTTTTATATTTATATTTAAAAATGTATATATAAAGTGTGAATAATAAATAAAGAAGATAATAATAATAATATCTTGGACACAAATCACACAGCGCCCTCTAGTTCCAAGCTAAGCAACTAAATGCTTGAGTTATGGATACTAGACAACGGATAATAATACATTTAAACTTTTCTTTTGTAAATACATACTTATAATACATAGAAAAACACCCAGACGCCACACAAATATTCATGTTTGTCTCAAATATTTGTGCTCGGGTGGGAATCGAACCTCCGACCTCGTTGCTGCAGCCGGTAGTTTTTTACCAATGCGCCACGAGGCTCGTATAGAAATGTAAGCAACAGTTATCTAGTAATTTAATATATTAATTTTGACTAAGTCTTGTTCGATATTGATTCTGATGCCAATAAATCCACTATATTCATTTATGTGATGAAGAAGATAAAAGTTATTAATATACATCCCTTTTTTGTAGAAGCTGTCATGGGCGTTTGTGCAGACGCACAAAAACACAGTGACTCCAAGTATGTGAAGGCCATCGACGAGTGAGTCATGTCATTTATAATTAATAAAAAATCACCTGTGACCACGAGTACTGCATATAATAACTGTTATGCTTAAATTCACCAAGACTTTCTTGGGAACTGAGCACTCAAAGAAGCTTTTTTCGCTTAAAACTTTTTGCCACAACTTTGTACTAAGCCCGGTTTTATTGTGGGTTTACATAATCCAAATTTGATTAAGTAAACCAACAATAACAAAATAAATAAATAAATAATGATAGTAGCAAAAGTAAAATAACAATAATAACAATAGCAAAAGTAACATATTCAAGTTCTTAAATTGTATTTCTTCTTCTTCTTATGTATATGGCTATCGCGACTTTAGCCCGATTCTGCCAATGGATGTCCTAGATGATACTATCACAAACTGAGGAGAGTAAGTATTAAATAGAATTTGGCAGTTATGTTACAATTTGTGACAATCATTACGACCGGAGTGATTAACCTACAACAGACACAACTACATAATATAAATAAAATACAAAGTTATTATATACAAGAGTTAAATACAACTAAATCTAATTTTTAATGTTAGAATATATACATACATATTTATAGTTTTAAATTACTTCTATGTACAAATTTACAGAGGATTTGGATGATAGGTGGGAAGAGTGTAGGAGAAAGTAGGCATTTAATGGATGTAGGACGAGGGATCTCTGGGGGTAAAAAGTCATACAAGGAGTGGCGAAGGTTGGAGCAAGAGAAGAACATGTGGTCCACGTCCCCGTCAGCTAAACCACACTCGCACAAAGAAGTGTTCCTAATACTAAGCTTAGCCAAGAAAACCAGATTGCAGGAGTGGCCTAATCTTAGACGGCATATGGTAGAAGTTGTGTGTTTGTCGGCTTTGCGGAATTTGAAGAACCATGGAGTGTGAGGGATTTCAGGTTGGATTTGAGCATAATATTTACCTGTTAACTGTTTGGATGAATTTCAAACTGCCTTCCAGGATTTTATGAGGAGGGAGTGGGCTAGGTTACATATGTCACGGGAGTAGGAGTGGTAGTATTCCATTGTACCGTTTTGGACAGCGAGATTGGCACAGGAGTCAGCGGTCTCATTGCCGGGGATTCCTGAGTGACCAGAAATCCATGCCAAAACTACACTAATGTTCGAATTATGACACTCAAATAGGACTTGTTTAATTTTGAGGATTATGGGAAAATTTGCGGCTCGGAATGGATTGGAGAGGATTGCTTCAAGGCAGCTTTTAGAGTCAGAAAAAATAATGGAATTGTTAATGGAATGGGATTTGATGAAGAGAACAGCTTCTAGGAGGGTCACAGCTTCACCTGTGAATACTGAGGTTGATCAGGGACATTTGAAAGAGAGGGAAATTTTAGAGGAAGGAATCCACACCGGCGCACCAACCGCACTATCTGTTGATGCTTTTGATGCATCGGTATAGATAAAATGCCATCCAAGAAAATTTTGCAATAGATTGGTGTTAAAAGTTTTCCGAGCATCAATGCTCAGTTTGTCAACGCCGAAATGAAGTAGGACTTTGGGATTAAAAACTAAGTTGAGTAAGAAAAAGTGCGTTCCTTGGAAACTGAATAACTTGATAAGGAAGTTGTGATAGGGTCTTATGACTTTGGAGAAGGAGTGGAATTTTGTTAGAGTTTTGAAGTAGTTCCTGAAGGTAAATTAACTTGGATGGGAGGGGGTGGTTTGAGTTTTGAACTACTTTGAACCAAAACCTGTCGGATAGGAATAGTCTTCGTAAATTCAAGGGCAACATACAGTGTTGTGGCCATTAAAGTCGCCCATAAGGAATGATCCTTGCTGGAATGATACTTGCTTTCCCTACTCTCACCTTGCCCCCCTCCTATGAAGGAGGGGGGCAAGGTGAGAGTAGGGAAAGCAAGTCAGGGATTAAAGAAGAATTGGGACGAGGGATGTATAATGAGATAAAAGAGATATTGAAAACCCGACATATCGGACATATGGTGGGCCCGGACATATCGGACTGCCAGTTTGGGTTCCGGCAGGGTCGCTCGACCATCGACGCGGTGCGTCGGGTGCGGGCCCTGTCGGAACCGGTAGTCCGATCCGGGGGGGTCGCGCTGGCGGTGTCCCTAGACATCGTCAACGCCTTCGGGACCCTCCCCTGGCCGGCCATCAGGGAGGCCCTCGTCTACCACGAGGTGCCTCCATACCTGAGGTCGGTCATCGGGGCCTACCTGCAGGAGAGACGGGTGGACTATGTCGACCGGAACGGGACGGAGCAAAGAAAGGAAGTGACGTGCGGGGTTCCGCAGGGGTCCGTGCTCGGGCCCCTACTGTGGAACCTCGCATACGATCCGGTCCTCCGCACCAGTCTTCCCCGTGGCGTGAGTGTCGTTTGCTACGCAGACGACACTCTGGTGGTCGCCACGGGGCCCGACTTCGAGCGTACGCTCAGGTTTGCCGAGCTGGGGGTGGCTATCGTCGTCAGACGTATCCGCAGGCTTGGCCTGGAGGTGGCGCCTCACAAGAGTGAGGCGCTGTGGTTTCACCGGCTCACTCGTGGCCGTGAGCCACCAGCCTCGCGGATCCTGGTGGGTGACACGGCTGTCCCGGTAGGGAGGTACATAAAGTACCTCGGCCTCACCTTGGACAGCCGCTGGTGCTTCGAGGAGCACTTCGTGAGGATGGTCCCCCGAGCGCGACGGGTGGCAGGTGCGTTGCACCGCCTGCTGCCCAACCTCGGGGGACCGGGAGAGGGAGTTCGCCGCCTCTACGGTGGCGTCGTGCGGTCCGTGGCCTTGTACGGGGCCCCTGTTTGGTCGCGAGACCTCGCGGGGGCCTCCCGCTCCAGGGCTCTGCTGAGGAGCCTGGAGCGGATCATGGCCATCCGGATCATACGGGGCTACCGTACAGTATCGTACGAGGCGGCGACAGTCCTCGCGCGTTTCCCCCCCTTCATCATCCTCGCCGAGATGTACGCAGCCGCGTACGATCTCGGCCGGGGGGGAGGGGACCCGGACGCGCGGGGACACGAAGTTCGGAGGCGGGAGGCCTTCCGGCGGGTTCTGGGGGACTGGCGCGAAGCGCTGGTCCTCCAGGGCTGCGCGCGTCAACGTGCCGTCGGGGCCGTCCTGCCCCACCTCGAGGCCTGGGTGCTCCGTAAAAGGGGCACTGTCACCTACAGGTTGACTCAGATACTCACCGGGCACGGGTGCTTCGGTGAGTATCTGAGTCGAATAAAGCGTGAACAGACGGCGAGATGCCACCATTGCGCATCCGACCTGGACTCGGCCCAGCACACGCTGGAGGTCTGCCCGGCCTGGGCGGCCGAGCGCCGAGTCCTGGTCGACGGGATCGGGCGAGACTTGTCCCCGCCGGCGTTGATCGCGGCAATGCTGGCGGGTGAGGAGGAGTGGAGGGCTGTGGTCTCCTTCTGCGAAGCTGTAATGCTCCAGAAGGAGGCCGCCGAGCGGGGTCGGGAGAGAGCCGATCCCGCTCGAAGGCGGCGGCGGCGAGCTCAGTGATCGCCGCCGCCGGCGGGCCGCGAGGGCACACACCCCGCGGGTGCGCCCGGGTTGCGGCCCGGGAAGGATGACCCCCTGTGCGGCCGGGGAGGGCCGTCGGGGGCGCTGCCGGCCGCGCGCCTCTTTACAGCGCGCGGTCGGAGCCGCCCCACCCGGGGGAGCTTCACCAAGGCTCCCCGAGGATGAGCACCCCCTCGTGACAGAGGGGGGGCGACGGCGGGGTGGACCAGAGGGCTGATGCACCGTCCTGGGCCACCCCAACGCCGGAGGAAGGCCGCCGCGAGGTTTTAGTGGGTAACCCTAGGATCGGATTACAGTTTACTGTTTTGGGAGTCCCACACTACCCTCTGCCGTACCCAAGCGGAGGGTGTGCATAAAGCATATCCTCGCGTAAAAAAAAAAAAAAAAAAAAAAAAAAAGGCGTTGAGGATTAATTAAAATAAAGTCAATTAATAATGTTAACACAGATTCTAACATATTTTCATTGTTGGCAGGTAATAGGTTGTTGTCCAAAGCACAACCATTAGGCATTGATGACCTAGGGGTGGAAACTATTTCTGAATGTAATTTTTTATTGTAGGATTTACCAAGGGGGTTCTAGAGCGAGGGTTGGAATATAAAGTTTGGACAGAGGAATGTGAATGGTGGGATACAGATTAAGAATGAGAGAAGCCAACAGAAGTTTGTTTCTGCTGGTATGTGGGCTGAGGAGGTTGAGAGAAAAGTTCTCTGGCTACCTCAGAATAGGAGCGAGTAACTGGAGGGAATTGCAAGGATGCTTCTTGATAAGAGACACATTGATGGGCCATAACATGTTTTATAGACTTTTGTCTTTCAAATTCAGGACATATGTGGCTGGTAGCAAAGTGTCGACCAGTACAGTTAACACAGGAGGCTTTATCCTCCACCACGTCACAGCTATCCGCACTATGTTCCTGTGCAGATCGAAAGCACCTAGGTTTCGATCTGCACTGTGCTTTTGTGTGTCCATATCGACAGCAGGAGAGGCAGATGATGGTTGGATATTCATATATAACTACAGGAAGGCAGGTATAATAAAGGTAAATTCTATCAGAAAGTTTTTGCCCTAGGAAGGTTAAGACTATTGGGTTGGTACCCAAGATACCTTGTTGTCGTCAGTACTTTTTCTATTTAGTCTGCGTGCCTTAATAACAATTCCACAGACAGTAGGAAGAACCAGATCTTTTACAAATACATCCATAGACAGATCAGTGGGAACCTGTCGAACTAAGCACATTCTAGTGACGTTAAAAGTGGGAATGGAAGCGTTGTATTTACACATGGAGATTGGAGAGTATAGGTGAAATTGAAAAGTTGTTAGCGTCCTCAGCTGAAGAAAATTCTACAGAGATTTTATTGCGGCCGACTTTTTTAACGCCATCTCTACAGACACCTTTAACCTTGTGATTAGAAAGGAATTGGCCAAACTTCAGTGGACGAATAGTAGTTCCAGCTGCCGGGTCCGAGGATGAACGGGAGACATGAACAATGAAAGGGCCATTGTCCTTATTGGAGTATGTGTTTATAGCCCCAATTACGTAGGATGGATGTGTGTATAGCGTTTGGATCAGTAAGATCAGGTGAGGTGATCATTTTTTTGGTAGGATTGCATGATCTGATACCAAACGTCTCTTAAGATTGTTTGGTAACGGTTCAGCAATCATTGGATCTGGAGGGTCAGGGGGAGGAGGATCCAGAGCTGGAGTTACCTCCAACTCATCTTCGCTACAATTTTGCATGTTTGAGGTTAACCTCAAACACGCTTGAACACGCTAGTGTTAATATTACACAATAAAATACTATTCTACAACTAATAATTACTTACCGACACCACAGGGACAACACAAAACATATACACTAATCACACTGGTAGAAAAAATGTTAATATAGGGTCGTTTTACAATTAATTGTGAAACCACACTCTACAACCGATTGTTCGATATCACTTTCGGACGCAGAATGTCTTAAATTGTATAAAAAAAAAAAAATTAAATTCTTACATATAACCTTGACCTTCAAATTAAAAATTCACAAGTAACATAAAAAAACAACAATAAAGTTGGCTGCCAGCGGGGAATAGTCTGATGCACCGGTAAAAATAAAAATATACAACACACATATAAGAAATATTAAAAATGTATCAGATGGGCTAATAGAAACGCTGGGACTGAAAACGTGGCCTCCCTCCCTGATTATGATAGGCCAAATGAGTTATAGTCTGGAAAAGCCCAATGGGCAAACGCAACAAAAAGAGACATGTCGCTCGATGGGAAATAAAGGATTGGACTCAAGTCAAATAAAGACAGCTTATTTTAGAGGCAACTCATAGAGTCGAGTCATCGTTGGAAATCCTTAATCTCTATAGGGGTTCATTAATATGAACAAAGAAAGTAAAAGTAATGATTTCCAAACGTTTTTAAATCTTAATTTGTGTAATTTAATTTGTGTAAATTGATTACATTGCAAAATTACTGCCTTCTGTACTAATACTGCTATTATATTGTTCACGCTGGTAATTGAGTGCGAGTGGTAAGGGAGTGGTAAGATTACTAGGTTTTATAGTATTTCATTAATGAGAATTCTATTTTATTCTAGGTTATCACGCATTACGTCAATGAGGATGCAGATACCTATAATCAGTGTAGATTGGATCTTTAATAGACTTCCATATAAAACAAGGCAGGATAAAGCTCTAAGAATCGTTCACAAACAATCCCGCAAAGTAATTCAGGCCAGACGTGAGGAACTTAGAAGCGCAAATATTACTTCTCTTGGTTGCACCAATGATATTGGTAAGAATGCAAGTTATTCTATTATGAATTTTGGCATCCTTTAAATTAATCTACTTTTAAATGTCACTAACACAACAATTGAAACTTTGAATTTTAATTTAACTGATATTTTGTTTTGCAGGTATTAAAAATAAACGCATGTTTTTGGATCTGTTACTGTTGGCTGATAGTGGTGGTAGACCAATAGAAGAAGAAAGCGTGCGAGAAGAAGTTGACACTTTCATGTTTGAGGTTAGTACTTATGGAAGTGAAATTACGAAACTTTTAATTTTACTTCTAAATATTTTGGTTCCGGTCCGCGGTGAAAAATAAAAATTAGGCGAAAGAATTCTTTCAGATCCAAGTTAATAAACTGATGGCTAACTGATGGTTTTTCAGTCATCGATATTTATCACACTTAACTTCCGAAAACAATTTCGAAAAGTCATTGGTGTGTGCCAGTGTCAGGATTCGAACCAGGACCTCTGGATCAAGAGCCGTGTGCTCGATCACTTGACCACCAAGACTTTTGCGCGGTGAAAATTAAGAATTAGGCGAAATAATTCTTTCTGATCCTAGTTAATAAACTGATGGTGGCTAACAAGGCAGATTTGTAACTTATTCAGCAAAAACTCTTTTCAGGGGCACGACACTACATCCGCTGGAATAGTTTATTCTCTCTACTGCCTGTCAAGACACAGAATGGTGCAAGAGAGAGTCTACAAGGAACTCAGAACTATTTTTGGTGATGATATGAACCGAGATCCCACCTACAAGTAATTATGTTTATTTTAATTACTTTTAAATCCTATTGTTGGCCTTTTTCATTTCGAGTATAACTAGTTGGCAGAAGTTGTAATTCTATTTATAAGTCAAGGACTGGACTGAAAATTCTTCACATGATAAATTAGACTGACAGAGACTACTGTTTATTTAGCCTTGATAATAACGGAACCACCTGAAGAGTATGAAAAATTACAAATTTACAATTAAAAATTAGCCCGCAATTGCCACACTCAGCTAACATATATAAAATTGATATTGCCTGTAGTTGAGACCATCTGTTGACGATATAAGATTATTGGTACAGGTTATTGGATACATTTTAATAGTCACTATGTTATAATTTTATTTTTTCAGCGAACTTCATCAAATGAAGTATTTGGAACAAGTACTTAAGGAGTCCATGCGACTGTAC
The DNA here is from genome assembly GCA_905147225.2 of Euproctis similis. Lineage (NCBI taxonomy): Eukaryota > Metazoa > Arthropoda > Insecta > Lepidoptera > Erebidae > Euproctis > Euproctis similis. Next base: position 2,671,048 of record LR990113.1, on the reverse strand, counting down.
CCACCAGTACCATTAATCGAACGTTTAATAGATAGAGACTGCGGTAAGACTTCTTTCACTTGTATAGACTATAGATAGCTAGAAAGCCACCACTCAACTTTTAGATGGTGGCATTAGCAATTGCCATCTCCCTGTACTTATTATTTGGGGTTGACACTACTGGTTGTTCTATCTCACACTTCTCTATCATTCCATTCTTCAAAACATAAATTAATTACATTATTTACAATATATACAATTAAAAAACTACCTGAAATCAAATTTCTCCGCATCTCGGTCTACTGGCAGCGTGCCCAGAAGACTGGCCGCATTGCCACGCTGAATGGCAATGCTAATCCTCTGTGCGAAGAATAGACCAGCCATCTGGTCGCGAGAGGCTTCGATCAGCCTCTTTGCAAGATCTTTGTAAAGTGCACGAGCACTCGGACCCCATGTCCCCAAAGTCTCAACCCCAAACGGCTCAAACACATAGTCACCTACAAGGTTTCTGTATTTGTGCCGCTTGAGATTTTCTGTCGAAGCAGCAGCAGCACCGGCCACCTCCACCGTGCTTGGAAGATGCGATGGCGCAAGGGTGTCGACGCAAGTAGCGTCCCACACCAAAGGCCTACCCATCCTCCAAGGCAAAAGAGACATCCCGTCCGGTCTCTTGCCATCATCGCGCACCAAACCGTTCGGTTCCAGAACGGCCGGTACACCGGCGGTGGCAAGAGCACGACGGATAATGTCGTTGATGTTGGCGTGACGGGAAATGCGGCCGGCGCTCCTGGCGCATGAGAGGCCATGATGTCCCTTGCTGTCGACAACCTCTCCGCAGCGACATAAATGCGAAGAAACACAGGGAGCACCTAAACGAAGACAAGTTGCGATACGGAAAGTCGTATTATCTAATAATGTTCCTATATTGGGCGATGGCAGTGCCTTAAACCAAACACCGGACTCCCACTCTCCCACAGCTCGTAAACGAGCGCGCTCAGCATCTCCTACAGAACCACTAATAAGTGATTCTTTTAAGATGGCGCAGAGCGGGTCGTCCCACTGTCTCTGGGAAAATGGGTTGATCGGTAAATTTGAGTTAGGACAGGCCTGTTTCCAGGCATTTACTGCGTCAGTCTTGCATAACACTTCAGAATTACCCAGTGTATGAGTGAGAATTTTCCTGGTTAATTCTTCTGCGCAATGGACTGAAGACAGAAAAGCCGCTAAACTTACATTAGAAATTTTTCGAATACCTAAACCCCCTAAACGAACTGGTAGGGATGCCTGTTGCCATGCCCGGTCGTTTAGCGATACATTAAGAATTTTACTGAGAGTGGTTTTTACAATATCATCTATTTTTTCTAACAGTGCCGGATGTTTAAAAAATTGTGATGATCTAATAGTATGTGTAAATTTTGGAACAAACAAACAATAACGAATAATGGTGAAAGCTGAATGCATGTTAATTTTAAGTAAGCGGTCCGAAACTTGATGAAAATTTTGGATTTTTTCCTCTAAGAAAGAGTTGTAGGCATCTTCACAGATTGGAGACCCTAAGAGGCGTAATGAACTGTTTTCTACTATTTTTATATTGGGTGCCAAAAAATTAAATTTTGACAAAGCCGAAATTTTATCTATTTTATCATTAAAATAGATTTCACATTTTGATGTATTTAACTCCAAGCCAATAGACATAAAGTTACTTTTTAATATAGCCAAATCTTTCAAAACTGTATCTATTGTACCTCCAAGAGTTCCATCATCTAGATACCAGACATTAAATTTTGAATTCAGCTGTTTTATGATAGGATGTATCGCTAAACTGAAAATTACTGGTCCAAGAGGGTCACCCTGCTGACAACCAACAGCTGACTCCAAAAGGTTATCTTTATATAATAATTTTGAAGGATTTCTATAGCACTGCCAAAGGAATTTGAAAATTTCAGGTGTCTCTGTTTTGGCTTGACTCAGCAGAGTATCCCTATTCACAGTGTTGAAAACATTTTTGATGTCAACCTTTAAAACGACCTCACCTTCACCAGAACCCAAATATGTGGCCAAAGCATGTATGGCAGCCTCACAGCCTCCTCTGGATCCGAAACCAAGTTGGGTAGGCTGAAATTTGGAGGCGAGAGATGTTCTATAGTATTGGCAACATAGTTTAGCTGCCATACGTCGGTAAGTGCAACCCACGGCAATGGGACGAATGCCACCATCCTTTTTTGAAAGGGCGCATAAATTTGCACCATAAAGCAAATCGGTTATGCATTCGTTCACAGTGCCGGACAGCATAAGGTTCATTAAAGCAGTAAGCTCGCTCAAAAGAGCATTACCTCCGAACATTCTCCGGCGGTTGGACATACAAGATCTTTCAGATGTTGTGGTGTCAAACCATTGAAGCCACCGGCAGAACCACTCTTGAAGGAGCCAATTGCAGAAAGTACATCTTTAGCTGTGGTTATCAAATGAGAAGATTGGTTTTAAAAATCGGGAGGATCTGGGAAAGTAAGATTGTCAATGGGCTTTGGATGCTTGTCTTTTAGACCCGTTAGCGTGTCAGAAGAACAAGGTGCCACCACGTCACTACTGAACAATAACTTCGATGCTCCTTTTATGTCAACTTCCCTTAACTTCGACTCCACATGTTGATAGAGTGATTTTTTAGGATTTTGATTAAATTTTGTATCCAAATCGTGAAATGAAACATTACGATTGTTTTTAATTTGATTGGTCAAAGATTGATTACATGTATCTCTGGAAATATGTAAAACGATGTAAGGGAATGTGAGTAACTGTTCCCAGGCTGCTGTAGAATTTTCGTAAAGGACAAGATGAATACAATCTACCAATTTCTTGGCAACTGTAGGTCTTGCACCACGCGGGATTCTCTTTATAACCGGAACAGAATTTTTCAAATTCGATAATGTTTTCCAAAAAGGAATTTGACTACTATCTAATGGTGGAACGGAGTTGGAAGTCACTATGGGATTACATAAGACACTTTGTGACCTGTGCACTTTCCCAAAATGTACTTTCAAACCCCGTTCACCTTTGAAAAATCGTACCTGGGAACAGTGTGGGCACCGAACTAAAGTAGTTCGTGATGTGGTCGGTTGACTTAGACTTACTTCCGCATCGTGATTTTCGTTGGTGCTCATAAAAAATAATATCTAATATTACTTACAGTATAAACACTATTATCACTACGAAGACCTAAAAATACAAACGTCAAAATTTTTCACGGTATGATAAAAAAACAGTCTCTAATTTTGTGCACTCTCGATCACGCACTCCACCCTGCAGTGGACGCCAGGCAGCACAGCCATCAGCTCCACCTGCAAAAATCCAAAAATTTTAGTTCAGAGTGAAATAAATTAAAATTATTTCGCGGAACCAAACGTCCGAATTGAAGCTGTCAATTTTGACGTTTTTTTTTCTTCAACACTAACCCCTATCATAATCATGTGGTCTTACATACAATTAATATATGTTTTCTTAGGTGCATTGCTGTGAGAACAAAAGTGTTTTTTAAGAATAAGTAGGCACATAATCCTACTTATTTTGGAAAGATGTCTGACTCGTGTGATTATCAGTCAATCGCTGAACAAAAGTAGATAAAAATTCCAATAAATATAAAAATTCAATTAATTTTTATAACTGAATATATTTTTTGCTCGGAATAATATTTTTATTATATTTATGCAATGACATAAATACTTATACAGATACTTAAACGGTTATCTAAATATAAAGTTTTATTTTATATACTAACTAGCTGACCCAGCGAACTTTGTTCCGCATCAAAAGTAATAACTGCTGTCCCGCTATGTTAATACTGCAATATCTTCGAAAATATTTGTTTAAATTGATGCTGTAAAGATCCAGGATTATCTATATTACATGCACAATCTATTTAAATCACTTAATTGGATGAAAATTAATACTGTAATGTTTAAAATCGCTTCGTAAATAGGCCATTATTTCTCGTAAAAAGTAAAAAAATAAAAATGGTGATTGTGGGTTATCCCTAAGAGATAGACATAATTTGCCCGCGCGGACTTTTTTGTAGACCTTTTAAAGGTGTATAATAATGTAGTACATTATTTTGATTTATCACTTAGGGTTCAGGCAGCGTTTTCGATTAAAGTTCTAAATCTTGAAAATTATCACTTTTTTCACTACACTATACATGAATTATAGATCAAAACCACCCCGTTGACACCCGCTAACTATTAAAAAAAACGCATAAAAATCCGTTACGTAGTTTTAAAGATATGCGCATATAAGGGGACAGACAGCGGAAAGTGATTTTGTTTTATACTATGTAAATAAAATAAATAAAATAAAAAGCCTTTTATTTCCCATAACCTTAAATAACAGTTTAAGTTTCACTAGTAAAGTTTAATATACTTTACAATTATTTATGTATTTATAAAGTTCTTGTATTACCATAAACATATGCCTATACATATAGACACACAAACATATGTATGTCTAAATTTTAATATTATTATACAATTAGTGTTTTTCCCGGTTATGAGCCCCTCCTTGGGTGAAGGCCTCCTCCAGTTGTTTCCACTTTTCCCTATCATTTGCTATATTTTGCCACTCATATCCTGCTGTATCTTTTAAATCGTCAGCCCACCTTCTTCTTGGCCTACCTACTTTTCTTTTCCCTTTAGGGCCTTTCCAATTTATAGATTTAGTTGTCCATCTACCGTCCTTACATCGTGCTATGTGACCAGCCCATTGCCACTTAAGTTTCAGAGCCTGGGTGAGAGCGTCAGTCACTTTTGTCCTTGCTCTTATAATGTCACTTCTAATCTTATGTATTTTTCTTACATTTAGTATACTTCTCTCCATGGCCCTCTGTGTTGTTAAAATTTTTTGTTTGGCTCTTGTCGTGAACACCCAAGTTTGACAGCCATATAACAGGCAGGGTATAATGCAAGAATCTAAGATAGTTTTCTTCATAGTTAGTGTGTAGTCTCCTTTTAGGATCTCTTTGTATGACCAAAACTTGTTCCATGCTTTATTGGCTCTCCTTTCGATTTCGTCTTCGCTGTTTGTTTTCTTGAATGACACCTGTTTACCGAGATAAATGTAGTGGTCTACATATTCTATTATATTTTCTCTAACGTTGATGAGTTTTTTACTGCTGTTTGTCATTACTTTGGTTTTACTAGCATTCATTCCTAATCCTATTTCTAAGCTTGCTTTGTCTAGGGAGCATAGCATTTCTTGTAGGTCTTCCGAAGTTTCTGACATAATGACTATATCGTCGGCGAATCTTAGATGAGTTAAATAGCAATTGTTTATGTTGACACCTTTGGTTTTCCATTCTAACTTTTGAAATATATTTTCTAAAACAGCAATAAATAATTTAGGTGACAATGGGTCTCCTTGTCTGACTCCCCTTTCAATTTTTATTGCTGTACCTCTAGTCTCTAGTTTAACTTTGCTTATACTATTACTATATACGAATTTTAAGATGTTTATATATTTCGGGTTGATATTTAAGTTGTTTAATGTCTCCCATATAGAACTATGGCTGATGCTATCGAACGCTTTGCTGTAATCAATGAACCCAAGGTATAGTGGCCTGGTAAATTCTTCATATTTTTCGATTACTTGCTCTAGTGTCTGTAGGTGATCTAGTGTACTAAAACTGGAGCGGAATCCTGCTTGTTCTATGGGTTGGGCATTATCAATATCATTTGTTATACGTTTTAAAAGTAATGACGAAAAAATTTTGTATATATTGGCTAGTAAGCTGATTGGCCTATAATTATTTATGTCTAATGGATTCCCTTTTTTGTGCAGCAATATAATATCTGATGTACACCATTGAATTGGCACTCTTTCTTCTTCTAGTATCAGATTAAATAATGTTGTAAGGGGCCTCACTAGAAGTGAAGCGCCTAGTTTTAAGACTTCGTTCGTTATCCCGTCGGGTCCAGGGCTTTTGTCTGATTTTACTTGTTTCAACTGTATGTATATGTCTATTTCGTCTATAGGTCTAAATGTTTGCGTGCTAACATGATGTGAATACTCCATGACGGGATAATTATCTCTACATTTATATAATTCTCGATAGAAAGTGGTTGCTTCGTGTATGATGTCTTGTCTCGTATTGGTTTCTCTGTTTTGTCCTTTTAATTTTTGTATCCACGGTTTGCTTAGGTTTAATTCTTTTAGGGCCCTTTTTGTGCTTCTTAATTTATTTAAATTTTCTGTTATAATTTTTCGCCTATTTTCACTATAGTCTCTTTTAATAGCTCTGCTAGTTTGTTTGTAAAGTTGACTAAGTTCTTTCTTTTCGATTGGATCCTTGTTTCTTTTTAACGTTAGTTCGCTTCTTTTGTTTATTAATCTTATTGTTTCTTTACTGAGTATATTGTGCTCTTTTCCTGTGCGGTGACTATTTTCGTAGGTTAGACTATTTTTAAGACCTTTTTCTATTTCGTCGTACAAAAGTTGTACGCTTGTGATGTTTTGCAAGTTGTTGTCAATATATGATTTTAGGTTATTTGTGAAATGTGTTATTTCGTCTGAAAGAGAAAAGGGCAACATAGCTATAATAAAATATGACAAACTTGTTGTATTAAAAATACAAATAGAAACAATAAAAAGACCCTCTTCAATTCACCAGAAGACTTCTAAAAGAATATAACCCGGGAAGTAAATAAAAATAAGAAAGCTCACTCTACCCGTACAAAGCCGATACATTCCAGTTTGCCCGACAATGTAATAAAACCTGGCATATTCAACCACTTGACAAACATTAATAACACAAACAAAGAACACAACAAAGCATAGCAACGAGCACTCCAACCTCTCTTGAGAAACAACAATGACAAGTATAAAATGAGAACAACACTTAAAAAATATCTTCCAAGCCAGCTGGTCACCGTGGAAGAGCAAGACCAAAACCCTCCAGTAGAACCACAACAACTTAAAGACACAAAACAGAACAAAGAATATAAAAACTATATAAAAATAGGAACTTATAATGTAAGGTCCCTAGCATCTACAGAACGATACATAGAGCTCACTAGTGCACTTGAAAATATAAACTGTGATATACTTGGACTCTCAGAAGTTAGAAGAATGGGGTGCCACATAGAAGAATATACAAACCACATTTTCTGTCACATAGGAGAAACAAAAGGCCTATACGGCGTCGGATTCCTCATAAAAAAGATATGGAAAAAGAATATCATAAATTTTACAGGAATTTCCGAGAGAGTAGCGATACTACAATTAAAAATTGACAAATTAAACATCTCTATAATTCAGGCATACGCACCGACAGACAGATGCAGTCAAGATGATATTGACAAGTTCTACTCTGACCTTAAAAGAGCTCACACAATATCCGACGAGAAAGTCCTGGTACTTGGAGACTTCAATGCAAAAATCGGACAACCCCGAGAAGGCGAAAAGCTCATCACTGGAAACTTTGGCCTTGGCCAAAGAAATGAAAGAGGAGAACTGCTAATAAATTATGCATTTGAATACAAATTAGCAATAGTTAACACATATTTTAGGAAAAAATCCAATAATAGATGGACGTGGAAGTCACCAGACGAAAACTATAAGAACGAAATTGATTACATATTGACAAATATCCTAAAACAAGTCAAGAGTTACGAAGTTCTTAAAAATGTAAAATTCCATACAGATCATAGGCTAATTAGAATAACACTAAACTTGGATCAACTGAAAATGAGCAGGAAAGCTTTCCGACCACCACCCAAAATCCCCAAGACGGAAGACGAAATTTATACTATGTATTGATAAGTTATTTGTAAAGATAACGTATTTGTAAGTTATTTGTTTATGTATATTGACGACTTGTTAGCTTATAGTGAAAGTCAATTCGTGGGTTACTCAGCGCTCTACGTCAACAATGCTGTCGCAGAACAGTGGGCCATGTAGTTTAATAAATCCCAGTCTGACCTGACTTAATATTTGCCTGTATATTTTACAGAGGTCGGAGGTTTAAAATTGATAAAAGGCACCTCAGTCGTCATAAACATATTCGCGTTACAACGGCACTCAGATTTGTACGAGGATCCGTTGAAATTCAGGCCAGAGAGGTTCGACACTCCCTTGAAGAATCCTTTCAATTGGCTCGCTTTCAGCGCTGGACCCAGGAACTGTATTGGTAAATGATTATCTGATTTCATTGCTTTTTGTACTTAAAGTGGTATATGTTTTTTTAAATTGATATATTTACAACTAGCTGACCAAGTGAACATTATTTTGCCTTGGAAGCAATAAATAAAAGTTTTTTTTTGTAAATAGCCCAAGTTATTACACCATCTACCTGCCAATAAAAATCCCGTCAAAATCAGTCCAGCCACTTCAGAGATTACCCGGAACAAACAGACGATACACGGACAGACAGACAAAAATACAATAAATGTTATTTTGTGGTTGTTTATTACAGACAGACACTTTTATTTTATTTATATGTACCTGTAGATAGTTCTGTTTTATAAAATTAACTAGTTGACCAACGAAACATTATCTTAGAAAAAAAATAAAGTTTTTGATAAGCAAATAAAAAATAGGGTTTGATCGTAGAGGAGTAAAAATTTATGATAGTCTAGTCTAGGTCTAGCTGTTTCGGAGAAGTCCAATAACGCACACAGTGATACGAGAATCTTATAACTCGCCATTATTTGAAATACATTTTTCAGTAAAATTCGTTCGTGTTCGACCACTGAACCACCGAGACCACACTCGGTGGTTCAGTGGTCGAACACCCCGCTTCTGAATCAAGAAGGCGCGGATTCGAATCCTGGCTCACACCAATGACTTTTAGAAATTATTTACGGAAGTTATGTGTGATAAATGTCGATGACTGAAAACTTTGTGCCCGGTGTCGTAATAGGTTTGCCACCTATTCCATTTGGGACGTAAACATAACGACTAGACGAGGCTTAACAGCCGCTGCTTACACCTAAGGGAAGGAAAAGGCATGTAGCTAGCGTGGTATATGTATGTTACGTAAAATTTTGAATTAAAAATCAATTTTTAATGAAATTCTTCTTTATTTTAGAATGTAAATCCCAGTAGCTAGTACATTGTTTGACTCCACCACCAAAAATCTCACTATCACTCACTATTAGCTAAAGTCTCGTCAGACTCAAGCGTGTGTAAGATAGAAAAGAGAGACGGGGATAGGATTAGTTTCATTCTAAAGCCCTTTAAATTTATTACGTTTTGATTTTTATTTGTTCTCTTTTAGGTCAAAAATTCGCAATGATGGAGCTCAAAGTCTGCATTTCGGAAATTGTGAAGAATTTCTTTATATTACCGTGCGACGTAACGCCTGAACTTAGTGCAGATTTAATACTACGATCAAAGAATGGAGTTCATATTAGACTTCAACCGCGCGTCCAAAATATATAAATTAAGTTTAGTTCTGTTTTGGTTTTCTCTAGCTTAAATTTGCTAATGTTTTATAATAGAGTATAGAATTATAAAATGTTTAATCATCTAGCCGAGTCTCTTGTTTGCTTTAAAATCATTAGACATGCTTCCAGGATCTTTTTAATACATATACTCTTATGATTTTAACTGATTTTGTTAAAACGAAATAAAAAAAAAACAATAGAATATAAGCGTCGCACGATGAACGGAGGCGATGAACGATTTCTTGTAAAAAATATAAGACAAGGAGTAATGGAGTATTTAGCGACTGGGCTACACCTGGTATATTCAGAAGCTGTAAGGAAATATTCAAAAGTCTTAAGTCTAAACAAAGGTATGTATAGCCATCAGGGCAAATTAAGAAGTTGCGAGATAAAGTAAAAATAGTCTGGAACATAATTAACGATAAGACTGGTAGATCCAAGAAGCGAGACCCGAAACTTAATTTATTGATTAATGATAAACTAGTATTGAATGAATAAAATCGTCTTGCTGCAAAACTCGACAAATTCCAGCCTCCAGAGCAAGCCGGGTTTTGAAAAGGCTTTAGTATGTTGGACCACATCCATTCTGTTCGGCAGATTGTACAGAAGACTGAAGAGTACAATCAGCCTCTGTGTATAGTAATCGTGGATTACGAAAAGGCCTTCGACTCCATCGAAACTTGGGCAGTTCTGGATGCTTTGCAGCGATGTCGGATTGACTGACGTTATATCGAGGGGTTGGGATGTTTGTATGACACCGCCACGATGCCTGTCCAGATACAGGACCAGGTGACGAACAGTGGTAGAGCCAAGTAGTTCACTGCATGAATGGGCCGGCTCCACCGGTGAAATACCACGACCTCTCAGAAGATCGACGCAAAGTGGCTCATGCCGCGTTTCGTTTGGTAAGAGAGGTACCCGGAGGCCCTACCCCCTTACCCATCCTTTCCTAGCCCTCTCCCTTAAAGGTCGGCAACGCAACAGCAACACCATATGTGTTGCTGGTGTCCATGGGCGCTGCAGGTTGCTTACCATCAGGTGACACGCTTGTTCGTTTACCCTCCTATCCCATAAATAAAATAAATAAATAAATAAAAATCCATCGAGCTGACTCGAGGTGTAAGACAGGGAGATGTCATATCTCCCAAACTCTTCACCAACGCTCTGGAGGACGTCTTCAAGACACTGGATTGGACTGGACAGGGTATCACCGTGAATGGTGAGTACATCTCACATCTTCGATCTGCCGACGACATCGTTGTAAAAGCAGTCGCTACAAACAGTTAAGCGGAATGCTGCGCAGCCTAGACGAGACCTCCCGGCGTGTTGGTTTGGGCATGAACTTGGACAAGACCAAGGTCATGTTCAATGAACATGTCCCCGGACCGCTAAGCGTCGAAGGGTCAGTTCTCGAGGTCGTAAACAAATACGTCTACCTAGGCCAAATTATCCAGTTAGGTAGACGAAACTTCGAGAAGCAGGCCGAAAGGAGGATTCAGCTGGTGCATTCGGCAAACTGCGTCGAGTCTTCAGCTCGCCTATACCGCAATGTCTGAAGACCAAAGTCTTTGACCAGTGCGTCTTACCTGTGATGACCTACGGTGCCGAAACTTGGACACTCATGGTGGGGCTAGTCCACAAATTTAAAGTTGCTCAGCGAGCTATGCTCGGGGTATCTCTGAAAGATAAACTCAGGAATGAGTATATCCGCCAGAGAACTGGGGTAACCGACATAGCTCGTAGAGTAAGCTTGTTGAAGTGGCAATGTGCTGGTCATATCTGCCAAAAGACCGATGATAGATGGAGTAAGAAGGTCGTAGAGTGGACACCGCGTCTAGGTAAACGTTGCGTCCACTAGTCTGACGGTCAGACGATCTCAGAAAGGCTGCTGGAAGGGACTGGATGTGGAAGGCAGAGAATCGGATGTTGTTGCGCTCATTGGGAGAGGCCTATGTCCAGCAGTGGACTGCAATAGGCTGATGATGATTAAATACATTAATTTGAATTAATACATGTTACACACACACGCCCTACTACAAATCATTACCATGTCTTTATTCACACATGCATAGATAAACTTAGTCCGGGAGGTAGCTCTGCAAATGGGAAAGTCATAGTTTGCCGGTTGATAATGACACCAGTTGTTGATATTTTATTACGGATGAGTGATTCGGCCATCAATTACTTTGGTAGTTGTGGGTGTGGTGGGTCATGAAAAATTTAGTATTAGTGTGCCGGTTAAAATTTATTTTAAGGGAAAGTATTGTACGTGCTGAGCTGTAAAACATCGTCAGCTGCCTAGTTAGCGGTGGAAATACCTTCAGCAGACGCAATCAACATTAAAAATGTTGGAGCAACGATACTGATTGTTTCTTTTCCGCATTTGGCACTGTTCTTTAGTACTGTTAAGTAATATTACGCCGACTAAAACATTTTCCACAGGTTGTTGACATAATTCGGACCTGAAAAATAAATGTCAGCTCCATCGTGGAGAGAGTAATACGCGTGATTATAGTGATGGTGCGCCAGATAAAACCTAGTGATTGACTGTGTGGTGTGCGGCGAAGAATACCGCCACCCCATTTTTTTCTCGTGGGTGTCATAAAAGGCGACTAAGAGAAAAGCAAGAAAAATGGTCAGCAGCGTTTTTCTCGTCAAATCATCCATAGCTTACTGCGATCACCAACCCGCTTGCCAAGCGTGGCGATTACGGCAACTGAATCTGAACTGCACCCCAAATGGGACGATGTAACATGGACGGCCACTAGTCACGGTGACTCCGCTATTTCATTGACCTATGGTATCGGGTCTGGTAACGACGGAGTGAGGGGTGCTAAGAATCCCCGGTCGCGATACGGCTACCACAAAAAACGACCCTTGGCCCTGGTAACACACAACATCCGCACATTTAGGACCGACGAGAAGATTGCTGAGCTGAAAGAAGATTAAAGCAAGATGCTATGGGACATCGTAGGGTTATCAGAAGTTCGAAGACAGGGGGACTATAATCCTACGGTCTGGCAATCTGCTATACTACCGGGAAGGCAACAAAAGCTCTCAGGGTAGTGTCGGGTTTATCGTTCACAAATCTCTTGTAGCTAACGTGGAGAGAGTTAAGAGTGTGTCGAGAAGGGTAGCGTACTTTCAACTCAGAATACCCAAGCGATATTCGTTGAAGGTCATACAAGTTTACGCAACGACCTCGACACACCCAGACAAAGAGGTGAAGGTTTTATACGAGGATATCTCGAAGGCCATCCACTCCTTTAAAACGGTGGTTATGGGAGATTTTAACGCAAAACTGGGCAAAGGGAAAGACGATGAGCTGAGGGTAGGGCAATTTGGAATTGAACAGTGAAACTAAAGAGGGTAGAAACTGGTTGATTTCCTGGAGAAGGAAGACCTCTACATAATGAATTCGTTCTTCAGAAAACCGCCTCAAAGGAAATGGAGCCCCGATGGTTCTAGAAGGAACGAAATAGATTTCTTAATAACAAACAAACGACACATATTTAGTGATGTCATACTGATCAACAGAGTAAAAACTGGTAGCGATCACCGACTCGTCCGTGGCATGCTGAATATTTGTATTAAGGTCGAAAGTTCGCGACGGATGAGATCTATACTCCGACGTACACCTGTAGAAAACTTTCAGCTTGAACTTCATAATCGATTCGAATGCCTGGACCAATGCGAAACATACATACATACATACATAACTTCACGCCAAATCCCTTGCGGGGTAGGCAGAGAGAACAGAGCGCCATAGGGCACGATTCTTACACACCTCACTCGCTTCGTTGACTTTCATAACTCTTTTCATGCACGTGCGTCGGTTTTTGAGGCTCTTAACATCACCTTCCTCCAGAACACGTTCGATTTGGTCTTGGAATGTGTGTCTTGGCCGTCCTCGACTCCTATATCCGTCCGCTTTTGCATTGTATATCTGCTTAGTCAGTCTTGCGTCAACCATTCTTTCTACATGTCCGAACCATCGGAGCATGCCCTTTCTTACTTTTACACCGACACTCTCTTTCAAGCCAACTTCCTTCCTTACAACCTTGTTTTCTACGCGGTCAGCGAGAGTCACTCCGCAGATTTTGCTCCGAATGCGAAACAGTGAACTAAATTAACAACAGGTTCGTGGAAGCAGTTCACACCGTGGGTATAAAATATTTCAAGAACCAACGTGACATTAAAACACCTTTTAGGATTATATCGCGTTTATTTATTACTAATTTTATTTATTTCCCGACGTTTCGAACTCTTTACAGAGATCATTTTCAAAATAAGAACCAACGTGCTCATAGAACCAAAAACTTCCTGAACACACTCTCGGGCTCATGGAAAAAAGACAGAAATTGTCGGTGTAGTCCTTAGCTGATTCGTCCGATCTCAGGCTAGGCTAGTGGTGGGCAAACTTTTTTAATGGCGGGCCACAAAGTTGAAGAAATTCTAGAGGAGGGCCAGAATTATAGAAAAAATACATTTCGCTTTAAAGCTTTTAATCATAATTTATAAAAACAATATAGCATTACACACAAATCTTACAAAATACCTTTTACCCTTAATAATAATAAATTTAACTTTTATTCAAAGGCTCTGCCTTGTTAGGCGTGTGAGTCATATAGAATTGTTTTTGATTTTCCATAATATTTTTGAAAGCAGGTTCAAGCTGTGACGAAGAGACTTTCAGCAGTGCGAAAATGTGTTCATCGGTCAATTTGTTTCTGATTGAGTTTTTCCGGAATTTCATGGTTGAAAAACTGTGTTCGCACACATAAGACGACGCAAACATCGCCATCATTTTCTGGGCGTGAGCAATGATCTTTGGGAATTCAGCTTTCGGTAGTCCTCTATAAAAATCTAGTTTTGTGGAATTCAAGAACAATTGCTTTAAATGGGTACTGCACTGCATTTCAATAATTTGCAACTGCAATTCAGCAGATACATTTTCCGGATCTACATTAAACGGCATCGAGAAAACATCTAGCGATAATTGAATGTTCTTAAAATCTTGAAACCTAGTTTCAAATTCTGTGTGAAGCTTTTTCAACGCCTGACAGAATTCTTGTAGTTTGTTCTCCCTCACTGGTGACATGGATTTTAAACGCGGAAAGTGAGTTAAATCGTTCTTCGCCATGCAGTTATAAAACAGAGAAAGCTGAGTTTTAAATGATTTCAGACCACCCCAAGTCTCATCTATAAATTGGTTCTTTCCTTGTAATTTCTTATTTCATTTGTTATAGTGCTCGAGCAAATCGGTATAAAATGCAAAATCAAATTCAAATTCAAAATATCTTTATTCCATAGACTTTACAAAGTACTTAGAATCGTCACATAAAAAAACATTCACGGAGCTTAGATTCCCTTTCATCACACTGTCTTGAATGTGAAAGCGAATCTAAGTGCCAGTTCCGGCGTCAAGGCTTCTTGAGAAGAGCTGGCAAGAAACTCAAGGCCGACTCTTTTCAAATATCCAGTTTAACAAATAGTGATAAGTACAATCAATACAACACAAAAGGAGCAGTTCAATTCCAAACTTTTTTATCGTTTATATAGTCTGCGATACAATAATAAGCCCTTTGATATAATCTACTTTTAATATAATTTTTAAATTTCCCCATGGATAATTCAATCGCGTCGTTTGGAAGTTTATTGTAAAAGCGTATACATTGACCTGGGAACGAGTTCGAGATTTTATGGAGCCTAGTAGTGGGCACAGCGAGTTTGTTTTTATTTCTTAAATTTAGTTTATGAACATCACAGTTTTTCTTAAATTTAGTTTTATATTTATGAACATAAATAAGATTTTCATAAATATATTGTGAATAAAATGTCATAATTCTTATTTCTTTGAATTTATTTCTTAGTGTATCCCTGGGACTCATCATATAGATAGCACGAACGGCTCGTTTCTGGAGCACAAAAACTGAATCTGCATCCGCGGCACTACCCCAAAGCAATAAGCCGTACGACATAATGCTGTGGAAATAGCTAAAATAAACTAAACGCGCAGTATCAACATCGGTTAGCTGACGTATTTTCCTTACAGCGTAAGCTGCTGAGCTTAGTCTGCCTGACAACGTTTCTATATGTGGGCCCCATTGTAATTTAGAATCTAATGTTATACCAAGGAAGACAACCTTATTGACCAATTCCAATCTCTCATTGTCCATCACTACACTGGTTTTTACTTGTTTAGCATTTTTTGTAAAAAATTTAACATATTTGGTTTTATTACTATTTAAAAGCAAATTATTGGCACTAAACCAGTTAACAATTTTTAAAAGAGCATTGTTTACATCGTCAATTACTGTCTGTTGTCTATTTACCTTAAAAACTAAAGAAGTGTCATCTGCAAACAAAACTATTTCATGATTATTTTTCACAAGATATGGCAGATCATTAATGTACAAAAGAAACAGGAAAGGTCCCAAAATAGAGCCTTGTGGCACTACCATTGCTACAGCTGATCCATGTGATAGCTTCCCGTTAACATATACTCTTTGAATCCTATCACTCAGATAAGAAATGAGAAGATCCAAAGCGATGCCTCTTATACCGTAGTGGTGTAATTTTCTGACCAGAGTTTCATGCTGCACACAATCAAAAGCCTTAGACAAGTCACAAAATATTCCATAGGCATCCCGTGACTCCTCCCAGGCTTCAAATATACATTCTAATAATCTAATCCCCGCATCACATGTTGACCGTCCGCGCGTAAAACCAAATTGCTTATTGTGCAGCAGATTATTATCATTAAAGTATTTTAGTAGCTGTGCGAGGATAAGCTTTTCGAAAATTTTACTTATTGTCGGTAGTACTGATATTGGTCTGAAGTTAGTGGGGTCTAATGTACTACCCGATTTATACAATGGAATGATTTTACTTAATTTCATTAAGTCAGGAAACACACCACAGTCAATACATCTATTAAATATCAGAATTAAGGCGGGAACAATAGTGCCAAATAAAGATTTTATAATATGCACAGAGATGCCCCATAAATCAGCTGTCTTTTTCATATTAATTGATTTAAACGCGTTACTTAAATCACACCCATTAACATGACGGAAGTGAAAATCGTTAAAAAAATCAGGCACGTTATCTTTAAGCAAAGACTCTGCAATGGAATCGGTACGCCAATCTTTGTCTTCGAAGATTTGGAAATCAGACCATTTGTCTGTTTTATTCATTAAGAAATCTTGTAATTCCTCATTTAAATTCCAAACCCGTTCAAATGCATATCCACAACGTAACCATCTTACTTTCGTGTGGTAAAGAAGGTCAGAATAATCTGCGTCGACTGCAATCAGAAATTCTTCGAATTGTCGGTGTACCAGCCCCGAGATCGAATCGTATTAATTAGTTTTAAAACCACATTAAGTACATAGGTAATATCTATTGCAGCTTTACAAAGGACGTGCTGGTGAATTATACAATGTAAAAATACAACATCGTGAATATGGTTCTGGTTCCGAAAAATACCCGAGAATCCCGCGTTTTTTCCAACCATATTTGGGGCTCCATCCATGGTTAAATTGCATAATCTTGAAATAGGCGCATTTGAATTTTGAAGACCTTCGGAAAATTCGTTATAAATTATTTGCCCCGTCGTTCTTCCTTTTATCGATTGCAAACAAGCTAGTTATTCAGTAATATTAAATTCGTCGTCAATGCCTCTGATGAAAATTAATAATTGAGCAGTGTCACTTCTATCCGTACTTTCATCCATCGTAACGGAAAAATATTTAAAGTTTTCTATACGCTGCCTTAATTGAGTCGACAAGTTCGTTGCAATTGCATCAATTCGCATTGTTACTGTTTTTCGCGATAAGCTGACAGATTTAAACTCATTAATTTTTTCTGGACATAAAATTTTACCCATACTCACCATACAATCTTTAACAAATTCTCCTTCCGAGTATGGTTTATTATTTTAGCTATTTTATAAGCCACAACATATCCAGCCAGTGTAGAAGCCCTTTGAGCAATGTTTTGCTTTATAAACATATTCCGTTGAGCAGATATTGTATTTTTTTAAGTTTTCCGCATTTACCTTTTTTTCTGCGTCATTCATCAAAGCATATTTGGTATTTGAATGTTTTGTTTTAAAATGACGAGCAACGTTGAAATCTTTAAATACCGCCACTACTTCATTACAAATAAGACATATTGGCTTACCGTTGTATTCCGTAAAAAAGTATTTCCAAGCCCACTCTTCTTTAAACTGACGACACTTGGAATCGACTTTTCGTTTTTTATACTCCATGTTCTTAAAAGGGGTGTTTATTTAAAAAAAAAAAAGAATGTAAAGTGTTACGCGAACAAGCAAGAACAAGAGACAAAATTAACGTAAAACGTGCTGCTCGGTCAGTGACAGCTGGCGAGTGGCGACTGAGTTCACTCGCCCCCGCCGCCGCCCCACGCCTCTCATTTCACCATGCTTTGCACTCCGTATTACGCAACATATGAACTACGCGGCTAGTTTAGTATTCTACTAAGATTTAGTAGAATACTGAACTAGCCGCGTAGTTCATAGATTCTACTTAGTAACTAAGTAGAATCTACTTTTTCTTCTCGACCGTCAAATCGTAATTATAACGGGCCATATTCTATCCCTGTCGATGGATCTTCGACGGGCCGGATTAAATACTTTCGCGGGCCGGAGTTGGCCCGCGGGCCGTACTTTGCCCATCACTGGGCTAGGCAGTGAATAGGCAGATCTTCAAGAGTATTCGACGCGATACTCACCAGTACAATGCAGTACGCATCAAAGAGACCGTAACCAAGGCACCAAAGTAATCACAAAAGCATCTATTGGGCAGAGTCAATTGACCAAGCTGATGACAGACAACGGCATCGTCATTTCAAAGGTTCTATGGACAGCTATACCAATCTTCACAGATTCATTTTCTGTGACGCATTTTTTTACTGTCCACAATTATTGCATAACCTCCTCTTTCAATAAAAGATGTCACGTCAGTTGTTCTCGAATAAAATAGTTGCATGGAGCTTCTCTCGTTAACATGTAGGATTTTAATTTGGTTGGGTCTTAACTTTGATGGTCGAGTATTCTGGCTGCTACGCCTTTTACGCACGAGCCTACTGCTATGTTTTCAGTACCGATATTATAATTATATATTATATGCGGTTTGTAAAGAGTATTTGGCCCATGAGTTTCTTAGCCAGTTCTTCTCATAATAGCTCCTACACTCAGAATCTTTGTGTGTTTTCTTGTGCCACGGAAGCGGAAGCACTTTCCTCTAGAACTTGTGTTTAAATATGTTAATTGAAATAATAAGTTTAATCTTTGTTCTTATGGACGTTTTTAAGTAACTGCGAAGACCTACGAAAATAAAGCCATTTTGATTAATTAATAGCTTTCTTTACAAAAAGTAATGATATGTCACCAAAAACATAAATGTGAAAATTGACAGCCATGTTCAAGTTGTACAAGGATTATGCTTGGCTGTGAGCTTCGCCGCAAAAAGAATGGCATTCTAAATGAGTGTCAAGTTCAATGAAAAATCCAAATATGTGTTTATAGGAACAAAATAGCATTATGAACAAGTATTAAATCTATTATTGGATACCTGTAACATTGCTGTTATTTATAAAATGTGAAATCTTAAATAACGTTAGATTTGACTTGGCCAGTTTTAATTACATCAGTCATTTTACAAAGTTATTCAACATGTATGTAATATAATAACTAAGATAAAAACTCATAGTCAAATATTAGTACTTAAAGATTTCACATTTTTCAAAAACCAGTAATTGTTACAGGTATCCAACAAAACAAATAGATCTAATACTTGTTCATAATGCTATTTTGTTCCGATCCCACAAATTTGAGCACAAACTTGCTTTCATAAGTTAGTGTTAGGATCAGTACCGCACTGTGAATACAAAAGGTTTTGATGCTCAGATTGTTTGGGCCTCGGCATCCTCCCAACGCTTTATTTACACTGTTTTCTACATTACACTTCTTTCTACATTCCCGGTGTAAAAGTAATTTAAGTAATTATTATTATGAGTTGAGATGAGTGGAGTGGTAGAGCCACGCAGTTCGGAGGTCGACCGGTTAGATACACTCGCGTTTTGCTCGGTGAGAGACCTGGAGGCCCAACTCCTACTCCTCCTCATTCGATTTCTAACTGCTTTCCTATCCTATTAATAAAAATATCCTCAATGGTTTACGTCAGTCGGCTGGTCACAAAACCGCAGCCAAATCTTTTGACTACATGGATAGTTCGAAAGGACGACATGTTGTGCCGACCCCATTTATAGTGGGCAAAGGGCAGGAAAGTGATGATCATTTTTATTTAAGTGATTTGGAGCACTTCGTGAGGATGGTCCCCCGAGCGCGACGGGTAGCAGGCGCGTTACATCATCTGGTGGCCAATCTCGGGAGACCGGGAGAGGGAGTTCGCCGTCTCTACAGTGGCGTCGTGCGATCATCCCGTCTGGTCGTGAGACCTTCCGGCCTTCCGCTCCAGGGCTCTGCTGAGGAGCCTGGAGCGGGTCGTGGCCATCCGCCTCCGCACTTCGTGTCCCCGGTGGCCTAGATCGTACGCGGCGGCGTACATCTCAGCCAGAATCGGCCGCTGGAGGTCTGTCCGGCGTAGGCGGTCGAGCGTAGAGGCCAGTCCTCGCCGGCATTGATCGCGACAATGCTGGCGGGTGAAAATGAGTGGAGGGCTGTGGTCTTCTTCTGCGAAGCTGTAATGCTTTAGAAGGAGACCACCCACGAAGGTGGGGGTGGCGAGCCCAGTGATCGCCGCCGCCGAAGGGGCCGCGAGGGCGCACTGCCTGCAAGTGCACCCGGGTCGCGGCCCGGGAAAGGTCGTCGGGGGCGCCGCTGGCCACGCGCCTCTTTTCAGCGCGCGTTCGGAACCGCCCAGCCCTGCGGAGCCTCACACGGAGACTTTCCGAGTATGAGTTCCCCTCACAACAGAGGGGGGCGACGCCAGGGCGGTCCAGAGCGCTTAAGCACTGTCCTAGATCACCCTAACGCTGGAGGAAGGACGCCGCGAGGTTATTGCAGTGTACTGCTTTGTGAGTCCCACACTACCCTCTGCCGTACCCAGGCGGGGGGTGTGCATTTTATCGCGTAAAAAAAAGGTTCCCCAAAAGAGACTAATGATTCTTCTGAGTACAAGTACAAAACAAAGTATTAAATAGTAATATCTCAAAATACCAATATGTACTTAGTATATTATGCAACAAAAATAATTACCAATTTGAATGCTGGTTTTTACCTATTTCTTTTGAGATGTAACGATTCGGCGAGTAGAGGCTTAACAGCCTCTGCCTACACCTTAGCATAAAAAAAGGCGTGATGTTATATTGTTGATTGGAACAAAATTAATACATATAGCCATTGTTTTTCAATTCATGTTCTAATTATGCAAAATAATGGGAAAAATGAATCAAATTTGAGTATTTTAAGGAATTTTAAACTTCAGCACGTGAGTTTCGGTTTTGGCCGAAACTGAAGTGCCGGCCGAACATTCAGTTTCGGTTTCGCCGGAAAACCAGTTTCGGTCGGACTCTAATAATAATCGATTAAAAGAAATATCGATTATTTTTTAACATCCCTAGCCCTCGTCAGTCGAAAACACCAAACGATGCAAAGCGCACGCACTCTTTTGTAAAATTATTATATACCCAATAGTCTTTAAAAATTGACTTGCTTTTCTTTTGCTTGCTGAAACAACGCAAACAATATGTATATTATATTATACTAATATATAAATATGAATTTAAGTTTGTTTGTTACGCTTTCACGCGATAACTACGCAACTGATTGTCATGAAAATTTGTAAACATATTCTTGGAGGTATTAGAGGTAACATAGATTACTTGTTATTAAGAAAAAAAAATACGATAAATAATAGTTATCATATTGATCATTTCCATGGTAATGATCTTTTATACTTATAATGGCTTCAATGCGAGCGGAGCCGCGGGTAAAAGCTAGTATAATATATGTTTGTTTGTAACAATTTTTCCCTATATATATTTTTGTAATCTTGACCGAATCGAATACAGCCGCGCTGGCTGCTAGGGCCTGCCCCGACAGCGACGGGCACAGATGATCCCCCGTCGGTGTGGCTGCACGTGCACGCGCATGCGGCGATGGGGGCCGCCATTCTTCACGCAGCGCCAAAACGGGCCTGACGGGGAGAGGGGAGTGCCGTATAGGCACGTGAAATGTTAGAGGTAGTATGACGAGAAAGATGAATGTGATGATGGATGAAATGAGAAATGTCTGGATGACTTATGTTTGACGCAAACGAAGCGGAAGGGGGATTAGGCCGAGGACCTCTCAGGTGGCATGGTTGCCATATGGTCCGGAGTGGACCTGGACGTCCAATGGGGGTGTGGGGGTCGTTCTTTACTCCCGCTTTGCTTCTGGAGTGAAAGACTATGAGTTGGTAGGCCCAAGACACCTTTGGGTTCGTATAAAACTGGGGATCACGCGGGTCTTCCTCGTAGCAGCTTATGTTCCCGTCAGCGCCGCCGATCCCCATGAACTCGAGGAGTTTTGGGAAATTGTTAGGGATATTCTGGATTTGGTTGAAGGAAATGAAAGGATAATTCTGTGTGGTGATTTTAATGGATGGGTCGGAACCAAGAGAGATGGCCTGGAGGCTGTCCTTAGTCCGAATGGTGACAAGAGAGTGAATGATGCTAGTAAGCCGATCTTGGACGTGTGCTTGGAACGGAACCTCCTTGTGTCTAACACATTATTCCGTCATAAAGATAATCACACGTAGACGCGGAGACGGAATGAACAAAAGAGTATGATTGATCTGATTCTGGTAGACAGTTGTCTCCGAAACACTCTAAGGGATACAAGAGCCTACAGAGGCCCCACTCTTAATACGAACCACTACCTGGTGGTGTGCCGCCTTGTGGGCCTATTCAAGAAGTGGAGGCACTGGCGAGTGCGTACCCATTTTGGAGAGCTTAAAAGGATAAAGTGTGAAAAATTAGAAGATGAAAGTGTACGTAGTATGTATGTACACTTAGTCAGCAAGAGACTCAACACGAGTCTTTCTAACTTAGGTGTTGAAGAATGCTGGGAAAGAATGAAAGAAAGTATAGTGGATAGTGCAAAAGAAGTATGTGGTTGTGCAAAGAGACATAAGATTCTGAGAGGTGATGCCTGGTGGGACGCGGATGTAAAATCCAGCGTCGAAAGTAAGAAAAAAGTATGGTTGGATTATGTCTCAAGTTTGAATCAGAATGATAGTATGACAGAGAAAAAGTATGAGAGCTACCGCCGCTGCAAGAATGTTACCAAAGCCTTAGTGAAAGTGAAGGGTGAAAGATTAGTTCCGAATGCGGAATTGAGGTTGACGAAGAACTTTGAGGCCAATAGCAAACTCTTTTGTAGGGAAGTTAGAAAGTCTCGGGGTTCTTCGTCAACATCCAGAATGGACAAAATTATGTCTAAGGCTGGTGACATTCTTGCAAACCCAAACGAAGTATTGGGTCGGTGAAGTGAATATTTTGGGGAAATGTAAGAGTATGTTCCGCACGTGGGCGTCGCAAGTGAGTCTACGACTGACGCCGCTGTTAGCTGGAAAGTTTTCTGCGGTTTTGTGGATCTGGTGTGTGTGTGTGTGTGTGTATGTGTGCGTGTACGTGTGCGTGTGCGTGTGTGTGTGTGTGTCTGCTGAAATGATCAAACACGGTGGAACCTGTGTACAGGACGCTTTCTTGACCTTGAGCAATCTGTGCTGGAGGTCGGGTAAGGTTCCCATGGTCTGGAGGCGTGCTGTCACCGTGCCCTTGTATAAAGGTAAGGGATCACGTATGCAGGGCGCCAGTTACAGAGCCATCAGTTTGATCAGCTTAGCAGCGAAAGTGTATGGGAAGATTATTGAAAGGAGAATGAGCGTGATATCTGACGAAGTGTTGTGGGAGGCTCAGGGTGGTTTCAGAAGGGGAAAAGGGTGCATGGATCAAATTTTTTCTCTCCGCAACATCGTGGAGAAACAACTAGCTGGTAGCCGGAAAGTTTTCGGCGGTTTTGTGGATCTGGAAAAAGCGTTTGACAAGGTGTTACGGAAGGATCTGTGGGACATACTCTCGGGCTACGGGGTGAGCGGCGCACTGCTGCGCGCTGTACTACTTATGAGGGCTGCCCAGCATGTGTGCGTGTTGACGGCGGCTTATCGCCCTGGTTTGACGTCAATATCGGCGTCAGACAGGGCTGCGTGCCATCCGCTCGGCTGTTCATCCTGTTCCTGGACAGTTGTCTCCAGAGAGTGAGATCGACGAATGTAGGTATGCGAATGGGTGACCTTGTTGTGAGCTGCCTGCTTTAAGCAGATGACGCCGTGCTCTTAGCCGAATCGCCGTCTGATCTGCAAACACTAGTCACTATTATGAAAGATGATTGTTTGATGACAGGCTTACAATATGTGATGAAAACGAAAGTTATGGTGTTTGAAAGGGAGGAATCCAGAACGGATGCAAGGATAATGGTTGACGATGTAGTACTGGAACAGGTGAACGAAATTGTATATCTTGGATGCGCTTTTAGCAAGGATGGAAGGTACACCGCTGATGTAGAAATCTCCAGGTGGTCCTCCAGGCTGTGAGCATTAGCGCGCCGTCGGTGCCGTCCTGCCCCACCTCGAGGGCTGGGTGCTCCGTAAATGGGGAACTGTCACCTACAGGTTGACTCAGATACTCACCGGGCACGGGTGCTTCGGTGAGTATCTAAGTCGAATAAAACGTGAAGAGACGGCGAGATGCCACCATCCCACCTGGACTTAGCCCAGCACACGCTGCAGCTCTGCCCCGCCTGAGCGGCCGAGCGCCGAGTCCTGATCGACCGGGTGCGCCCGGGTCGTGGCCCGAGAAGGATGACCCGCCGGTGCGGCCGGGGAGGGTCTTACCAGTAATGACCTACGGTGCCGAAACGTGAACATTTAGGGTAGGGCTAGTCTACAAATTTAAAGTTGCTCAGCGAACTATGGAGTTGTCTATATGAGTATATCCACCAGAGAACTGGGCTAACCGACATAGCTCGTAGAATAAGCTTGCTGAAGTGGCAATGGGCTGTTCATATCTGCCGAAGGACCGATGATAGATGGAGTAAGAAGGTCTTGGTAATCGTAGCGTAGGACGCCCTCCAGCCCGATGGTCAGACGACCTCAGAAAGGCTGGAGAAAAGACTGGATACGGAAGACAGAGAATCGGATGTTGTGGCGCACATTGGGAGAGGCCTATGTCCAGCAGTGGGCTGCAATTGGCTGCTGACGATAGTGTTACCAATGCACCACCAGGTACGTCGTTATGTAAGTAAGATATTTTATACATACGTAAGTAAGATATTATTTAACGTACCGTGTCTTTTGTATGATATGAGAGATATATTATTCTATTTATTCAAAGTCAAAGACAAGTCAAAGTCAAAGTCAAAATAAGTTTTATTTTCATAGGTCTTCACAGACACTTAAAAATAGTCAACAAGTAAAATTTGACTTTATTATTTTAAATTAACTACTTAACACGAGCGTTGTACGTTGAGGAAAGTGCGTCCGTGGAACAAGAAAACACGGACGCAATCGCCACGAGCGGCCCGATTCCGAGTGTAGGGGCTATCATGAGAAGAATCGGACAAGAAACTCATGTGCCAAATACTCTTTTCAAACTATTAAACATAAATAACAATAATATTAATATCGCTACTGAAAACAAAGCAGTAGACTCGTGCATAAAAGGTGTACCAGCCAGAATACTCGACCATCACAGCAAATTAACACCAACGTCCTAAAAAGAAAAACTATGCAAATATATTAGTCGAGCGCAACTGACGCGACATCTTTTATTTAGAGTGGTAACGTTGTGCAATAAATAAAATATATGTACATATATTATAAGCGATATCAAGGCAAATTTTAAATTAGAAAGTGTATATACATAACTAACTATATAGAAATTATTACGGAACGCCTCCACTCCAGAACATGTGAACAAATTTCAACACGCAATCCTCCACGAATCCTCTCAGCGCGAGAGGATTCTCTCTCTCTGTGTGTGTGTGTGTGTGTGTGCGTGCGTGCGTGCGTGCGTGCGTGCGTGCGTGCGTGCGTGCGTGTGTGCGTGCGTGTGTGTGTGTGTGTGTGAGTGTATGTGAGTTGTGAGTGTGTGGGCGGTATTTTGTTCGATTGCAAAGTGCTATGTGGATTCTCATACATTATAATTAGCCAAATACCATTACTTCAGATGATTTGGTACAGTAGAAGTTCTGTCTCATCGCAGGACTGATTCTTTAGCCATTCACTTATCATCAGTTTAAAAGTGTATCGAGATTTGTCTATGAGCGGTAGCAGTTTGATGATCTTACTATAAATGAAGTTTCCGAGAAAATTAAAGAATATCTGGCCAAATGTTGTTCTACGGGGTATAATGGGCTGAAGTTTGTATCTACGTGCTGAGATTTGGTTAGACGTTAGCAAAGATTGGTTGAACTTTGACTGAAGTGTTATTTCTAACATAAACAATTGACACACTGTTAGCACGCCACAGTACTCCTAAAGTTCCTTTGTAGGACTGCGAAAAGGTTTGCAAGTAGCTACCTTTAATACGGCTCTCTAAGCACGTTCTAACTGTAAAATATGAGTTTTAGGTGCACCACCTCATGTCATTATGCAATAACCTAGCAGCGATTGACAAAGAGCAAAGTATACCATTTTTAGTATTTGGGGTTCCGCAATATGCCTCTGATGCTTAAATACATATATCAGTTTACGAATTCGCCACGATATCAACTCAATATGAGCAGAAAATGTTAGTCTCTCATCCAGCGTGACATCCAAGTATCTTATTGTATGCACCAGTTGGTGCATACAATAAGATACTTCTAAGATACTGTCACAAAGTTTTGTGTATTTGAAGACATTTGCATAAAGAGGATGTACTTGTTAGGTGTTTGTGTGTAGTAATGCAATTGTTTGTCCGCTCTAAGGCTCTCATGCTAAAAGTCATATACTTGGATTTATCTATATTTTGGGACAAACAGTTAAGGGTTAACCAATTCCCAATTTTATCAAAACCCCTTTGTGCCACATGAAAAACCTGATCCCAAGTACTACCCGAAAACACAAGTGCAGTATCATCCGCATATGCAAACGATTTTCCGTCGACCACATTTAGTTCACACATGTCGTTTATATATATTATATAAGAAATAGGGTAGGACCCACAATATTACCTTGGGGCACGCCATGTTCTATAAGCAAATAGTCACTACGATGTTCACCTATCTTTAAATATTGTGTACTGTTACATCCCTCAACTGTATATGAAAAGGCAAACACATTGCCTAGTCAGCAATCTCGGCTATTCACCACTGGTAATAGAAACTAAGCCAGGCAGTCCAGTCAGAACCTCCGGGAAGACCACTCGCCCTTTCAAATTCCTAATTATATTTCAATTACTATTTTAATTAATATACAAATTCATTTAATAAATCTAATTTTCTTTTTTAAAAACCAAATTTCAAGTTCCCGTATAACATTGGTGGCAGCGTAAAGGGATAATAAAATCCTGGTTCGCCTCTATCGCGTAAACGAACAGTAAAGTGGTGCAATAACGTGAAGTTTTAATTTGTGATTGTGTCATTTTAAATTAAATAATTTCACTGTTTCGTGTATCAAATCCGCAAGAAGAATTCTACTGCCGTGCTGGTTGCTGTTTCCTGTCGCTGTGTGCCCTAAATCTACCTTTGAAACAAGGTAATTCACCAGAGAGAGATGAGACTCGCTCTCCCCGTAATCGCCATGTTCCTGTAAGTACTATCATAATAACATATTACTACTAAATCTCATCATATTGTGCAGTGAAAGTGTCAGTGAATAAAATCGTGTACTTAAAATTAATTCTACATACATTCCTGTTGCCCGAGGTGTGAACATACATAGTTTCGTTATCGCGTCTGGTCCAGACCTTGCGACTTATCATTGTTTAGACTACAACTCACCGAGGAATTCAACATGCCTAAAGAAGAAAGCCTAACAGTGACGAAAGAAATCGAATTAAATGTTTTAATTAAGTTTCTAAATAGATTTGAAGGCAACCGAGAAAAGTTAAATGCATATTTAAATAATTGTAGAAATGCAATTAATCTAGCTTCCGCATTTCAAAAACATATATTATTAACATATATCCTTAGCCAACTTGAAGGTCGAGCAGAAAGTGCATATTCGATTAAAGAATTCGAGACTAGAATTAGACTAGAAAGACAATTAGAACATTTTCTTAAATCACAATTCGGGGAAAGAAAGCATTACGCAGCATTACTATCCGACCTTCAAGATTGTCACCAATCTAGTAGCGAATCAGTCAATCAGTTTGCATTACGCGTCGAGTCATGTTTATCACAATTACTAACAGAAAATAATGTTCCAATTTCTACCAAAAAGAAAGGTGAACTGACTGGCCGCGTCGCTGCTATGCAAGATCTAGCTTTACACACATTTATTAGCGGATTAAATGCCTGTTTGTCCACGGTGGTTAGATGCCGTGATCCTGAAACTCTCAATGACGCAATCAACTTCGCTGTTTCCGAAGCAAAATTATTGCAGGCCTCGCTTATACGAAATCTATCTTCGTTAAACACAAACCGTGTACCACAACGACAACCTCAATTTAATAGGAGTTTTGTTCAACACGGAATCACTTTACCAAGTAAACCTAATAATCACGGATTTCCCTCTACCTCTGTTCCTCCGGTGTGTCGTTATTGTAGAGCCATTGGACACACCATTGATATGTGTCGTAAGCGAGAATATAACAATAGAAAATTTAGTAACATCCCAAAGCAACATAATCAAGCGCCGACAAATTTTCGGAGTAATAATAAACCCATCCATACTATTGATGTGACCAAAGAGACAGACGTCGGCGACGATTTAAACGAATAACGGGCTCACGTCGGTGTCTCGTGAGACCCAAGCTACAATCAATTCAATTAAATTACAATAATGACACCCCTTTTATTCCAATCACTGATTCTTATACATCCACTAACAAACAGGGTAACCAGCCCCAAACTCATAGTGGCCCAATCACTGTTTCCTATTCATCCACTAACAAACAGGGTAACCAGCCCCAAACTCATAGTGGTCCAACTGTAACAAATATTGACTCTCTCGTTCATTCATACCAATACCCTTCCAAATCCTGTCCTGACACTGCACCTGTAAAAGAAAATGAAGATACGTCAGTGTATAACATTACTACAAATCCAACAAAAAATGCTTACGTTTTATAGAAGTCCACACCTCTGTATCCTCGAAACTCTTGAAATTGCTCATTGGCAGTGGCGCTTCTATCAGTTTGATAAAAATAAATAAAATAGAAAAAATGCCCGAAATAATAGATCATTATGTGGCCTTCCATGGCGTAGGTAATACAAATGACGTCACGCGCACTCTTGGCGATATTAATCAATTTTAATTCATTAGGCCATTATTTTCATATAATTCCAAACATTGAATTCCCCTATGATGGAATAGTCGGTAACGATTTCTTTTCCAAAACAAATTGTAAAATCGATTTTGTAGAAAATAAACTCATTGTCGATACCATAAAAATTAATTTAAAAATTACTAAACCAGTTTATACTATACCTCCTCGCACCGAAGCCATAATCGAATGTTCGGTACTAAACCCCGAATTAAATGAAGGCTTAGTTCTAGACCAAAACATAATTAAATCCTTATTAATAGCTAATTGTATCGTAAAAGTGAAATCAAATTCTAAAGTCAACATTTCAGTAGTAAATATTTCGGAAAAACCAATACACGTAACACCAGACAATAAAATAAAACTATTACCACTAGAAAGTAATTCAAAAGAAATTTACCACATTCACCATAACGACCCAAGCCAATTTGATACCTTGAATCGTACTGAAGAAGTTCTAAATCTATTAAGAGTATCCCATCTGAATACGGAAGAATCTAATGCTTTATATGAACTCTGTTCCTCTTACTCCGATATCTTCCACCTTCCTAATGATCGACTGACAACTACTGACATCCTACAACATGAAATTCCAACTTCATCCTCTGTTCCAATCAATACAAAATCCTATATATTTATTTCTATGATTCGTCGGGAAATAAATATAAATAAATGATAAATAAACGCGATATAATCGTAAAAGTTGTTTTAATCAACAAAATCCTATAGATTCCCTCAAATCCATAAACAAGAAATAGAATCCCAAATCACTAAAATGCTCAATCAGAATATCATCAAACCTTCAAATTCCCCATGGTCTTCTCCAATCTGGATAGTTCCTAAGAAGGCCGATGCCCCAGGAAAACAAAAATGGCGTGTAGTTATAGACTACCATAGAAATTTTAGACCAATTAGGTCAAAGTAAATATTTCAGCACGCTCGACCTTGCTTCCGGCTTTCATTAGATAAAAATGGCAGAAAATGACGCTCCTAAAACCGCTTTCTCAGTTCCACAAGGCCATTTTGAGTTTACTCGGATGCCTTTTGGCCTGAAAAACGCTCCCGCTACTTTTTAAAGATTGATGAACTCTGCCTTATCTGGCCTCCAAGGAATACAATGCTTCATCTATTTGGATGATATTATTATTCACAGTTTTGACCTGGACGAACATATTAAAATCTTTTCTTCAGTAAACTCCGCTTCTTTAACCTGCAGCCGGATAAGTGTGAATTCCTACGTAAGGAAGTCTCTTATCTTGGTCACACAATTACAGACAAAGGAGTCAGGCCAAACCCAGATAAAATAAAGGCTGTCGCAGAATTCCCTGTACCAAAATGTCCTAAAGACATCAAATCATTCTTAGGATTAGTCTCCTATAACCGCCGATTCATACCAGATCTATCCAAGAAAGCAAAACTACTTACAAACCTCCTGAAAAAGAATATCTCCTTTGATTGGCAGAACGAACAGCAACTAGCCTTTGAAAGCTTAAAAAACGCCCTAATTACAGCTCCTATCCTAGCCTACCCAGATTTTAATAAACCATTTGTTTTGACCTGCGATGCATCTAATTTTGCAATTTCCGCTATACTATTCCAAGGTGAAATAGGCAATGACCGTCCTATTGCCTATGCATCAAGGACACTCAATAAAGCCGAATGTAATTACAGCGTAACCGAAAAGAGTGTCTGGCAATACTTTTCAGTACCCAAACGTTCAGACCATATCTATACGGGCGTCAATTCAAAATTGTAACGGATCATCGGCCTCTCAAATGGCTATTCAACTGTAAAGACCCTAGTTCCAAATTAGTGAGGTGGAGGCTAAGACTTGAAGAATTCGACTACGAAATAGAATTCAAGAAAGGCAAAGTTAACAGTAACGCAGACGCATTATCCCGTTATCCCGTTAATCCGATCACTGAAAGCCAACCATCGACATCTAATACAAACAATGATGGTGATGCCAGCATTGAATCTGAAATCCCTCAAAACGTCCTTGATGAACTTATTGATTTAGGCGTCCTCGATCCAAGCCCATCAAACACACCGAATATAGACATTAATGCCTTAAGCCTTCCCACTCCAAACTCTCCTGCTATTTCCGAAACAACTCTTATTCCTAACGACGAATATTCAGATTTCCTTAAATCTTTTGCTGATAAGAATGAATCCTGTAACACTCAAATACGAGAACATAATGAAAGCCTTTTAAAAAGTAACATCAAAACAATCCTTGTCCCTACCTCTATCGACCTCGATGTATCTAACCCTTATATACAAGAAATCCTTTCTTCCTTAGATGATGAATCCAATTTGACAAATGGAGAAAGAGAGCTTCATTCCTTTAAGAAAATAATCTCTAGAGATATTACTTACTATATCATTTTTACAAAGGTTTATTATTTCGATACGTGTACTTATCCCGATATATTTAAAACACTAAAATCAGTAAGAGATGAGATTATTCTTACCGGTACTATAAATGAATTTGCTATTTAAGATTTCAAAAATCCATTCGATCAAAATTCTTTTGTCAAGTTATATGGTATTTATTTATTCGGAAGACTTACAGACTAATTATATAAATAATATTAGAACAAGTAGATACACAAATTGCCGATTACAAGTCTCCACAGATAAGTATAAGTCGATTGTTACTTACTTACACATCTATACACATACATATGCACACACACACACATACACATACACACATACATGCCGCACACACCTACACACATGTACACAATAAAATGCTAATGCCCATCCACTATGTGCCTAAAACTGAAAAACATGTCCAGTCATTACCCCTCTGGCTGTGCATACCTTTGTGCGGAATAGGTCAATATCCACTTCACGAGACATCTCATTAAAAACACGTGAACTTCTCAACATAAATGAATTACATCTATACTTTGTCGTTGCAAGAGGTATATGCAAAAGTGGACGCGGCCGATACGCGGGGTTGTTGGTGCGTAGGTTTATTTTCGCCAACAACTCAGGGCTGTCCACTGAACCATTCGCAATTTTCATTAAATAACATACATGATTTATCTCCCGTCTACAGTGCAGTGGCAAAAAGCAAAAAGCCTCTTACAGCGATGGCTATAATCTTCTGAACACTGTCGGGCCCTAAAATCTAGATAACGTAAAAACTTTTTTTGAACTCCCTCAATACGAGACCGGTAGATCTCATACTGAGGATTCCAAACCTGTGATGCGTACTCCAGGTGGCTACGTACGAATGAACAATATAAAACCTTTATGGATTTCAGAGAATTAAAATGAGCAGATTGTCTAATTATGAACCCTAGTGCCCTTGAAGCCTTTTTAATTATGTGGTCTATATGTTGGTCGAGTAACAACTTGCTATCCAAGACGATACCCAGATCCATAACACTATTAACCTTTCTGATCGCTTCGCTGCATAGTTTATATTCAGAGTGAATCATAGTTTTCCGGCGCGAGTAAGTTACATGGTGGCATTTGGACACATTCAATTGCAGTTTATGACGGTAACAGTACGCCTCAAATCTAAGAAGAACGGCTTGCAATCGGTTTGTATCATAAGTATCCCTAACGATTCTGTGTATCTTCATATCATCAGCAAAAAGTAGAAGGTAAGAATGTTCAAAACACTGTCGGATATCGGCAATGAATAACAGGAACAATAAAGGTCCTAAAATGGAGCCCTGCGGTACACCAGACGGCACACTACACCATCTGGATGTGTATCCAAGGAGAACGACAGCCTGTGTCTGATTTGAAATATAAGAACAAAACCATCGATATAAGTCACCGTGTATCCCTGCGGCTAGCAGCTTTTCAAGGAGCAACACGTGATTGATACGGTTGAAACATTTACTATAAATGGTGTATATTACATCGACCTGAGCACCCTGCTCCATACCTGCGGATATGTAATCAAGCGATAGTATCAAGTTCAAAGTAGTAGACCGTTTTCTAACAAATCCATGCTGTTCGTTAGCCAAGATACAGTGCATCGACGCATATAAGTCAGTGTGAATTATACGTTCCCGAATTTTAGCCAACAGACAGCTTTTGGAGATTGGACGATAGTTGGAAATATTAGATTTATCACCATTCTTGTGTGCTGGAGTAATAAAGGCTGCCTTCCATATCCTGGGTACGATTCCCTCAGAGAGTGAACGTTTAAATAGGATACAAATCGGTATGACAAGACTATCTGCGCATTTAATAATGTAGATGGGAGGTATTAAGTCGGGCCCACCAGATTTAGTTAGATCAAGGGTTCTCAAGAGGGTCAAGACACGAGACCGTTTTATCTGCACTGAGCTGATATGGACTGAACTGTCACTGGTGATACCATCAGTGCGTGGAGCATCTGACACCCGGCTCGTTTTCTGAAAAGTGGAATGAAAATAACTGACAAACAAGTTACTAATATCCTCACCGGTACTGGCGGCCGTGTCACCATAGAACATGGTCTTGGGGAACGAGCTGGTGTCCTTCTTACTTTTTAAATACGACCAAAATAATTTTGGGTTTTTGATTATAGAGGACTCAATCTTTTCCATATATGATGTAAAGCATTTTTTTCCAAGTCGTCAGCCCTACCGCGTAATATAGAAAACGAATCATAATCGCAGATGTTACCATATTTTTTATATTTACGGTGATATTTATGTTTTTCCTTAAGACTTTTTATAAGTGCAGTGCTATACCAGGACGGATACAGGGATTGTTTAACTGCTTTTATGCTTTTATGTATTTATCTCTCAAGTCGTACAATTTAGTGTAAAAATTCATTAAAGCGGTGTCTAAACATTTATCATTTAATACTTCTATCCAATTTGTTTCATTCAACTATGAATTGATAGCCGTGTAGTTACCTCTTGAGAAAATATATTTATTAACTGATTCATTTCCGAGTTGATGGGTTTCAACAAAGCCCGCCCGAATCACTATAGGTTTATGGTGAGCGTCTTTAGGCACCGATAAGGGATCACGAGATTCGGTCACATTGACTACGTCATTAGAGAACACTAGGTCCAGTAATCTGTCATTCACATTACGTTCGCTGTTTATATCCTTGGTAGAACTACGCCAGTCATTCCGCTCAATGACTGTGAGTTCATTTCTCGCTGCAATCAAGACGCCACCTCCACGTGTTTGCTCAGTACGTGAATATTCACGGTCCCGTCTCCAAACCAAATATCGATTATCGAATAGTTCACCACTATAGATATCATCCGCGAGCCAAGTCTATAAAGGTTCGGTTTCGGGTGACTGAAAGAAGACGACTGTGTTACTTGAAGTCTGTTTTATTACTCTCTTTATTACTAATGAATACACAGATTATATAGCCTTATTCTAAACATAACTATATCTACTTTAGTAATACACCACACGCCCTACCAAAACAGAAAAAAAAATTAACTTATTTTTTTTTTTTAACAATAGTATAGTTTTGTTCTATTTTTATGTATGATTGTTTCTTTATTATTCTGAAAAATTTTGACATTACAATCAAGATCTTCTAAAACTTTGAAAGGACCTTCGTACACATTGTCAAATATAGTACCAGTTTCCTTTTTCACTAATAATAAATCATCTTTATTATACACAACAGGTTTCAAATATTCATCAAATTTACTTTTTCTGAACAATTTAGTTTTTAACAAATTTTCTCGGGCTTCACATTGGGCACATTATACAAAGGGTCAACAACACAATTTGCAAGTTTCCAGGAATATTACACAATTTTCCAAAAACTAGCTCATAAGGTGTATATTCTGTCGACGAATGTACAGAGGTATTATAAGAAAAACACCAATACGGGAGCCAATCACTCCAATATCTACTGTTATTACTAGTTTGAATTCTCAAAAATGCGTTTAATGATTTGTGTGAATTTTCCAAGGACCCAATTGATTCATGATGATAAGCACAAGCAACTGTTTGTTTAACATGTAATAATTTACATACCTCAGTCATAGTACTGGAGATGAATTCAGTTCCCCTGTCTGTAGCAATTTCAAGTGGGATACCATACCTTAAAATAAAATTGTTGACAAATGCTCGAGCAACACTTACGCTATCTTTATTTAATAATGGATATGCTTCTACATACTTACTTAATTCACATTGCAATGTGAGAATATAAGAGTAACCATAATAATCCTTATCTAAGGGCCCAACTATATCTAAAAATATCTTATCAAAAGCCGACTGCGCAGTCGTAGTTATAGCCATGGGTTGTTTCGTATGTAACGAATGTTTTTGTATCTGACATTTGTCACATTTTCTGACAAATTCAGTCACGTCTTCAGCCATTTTTGGCCAAAAGTAGTATTTATTTATATTATTAATCATACGCCTAATTCCTGCGTGCCCACTCGTGGGAAGCAAGTGAAAGTTATTAAGTACTACTCGTTTGTCATCATCATCTTTAATTCTAACTAAACTTTTCAAAATATGTATAAATCCGTGGACCGGTCCAACTATTATTTCCACAAGCTTTGGTTAACCATTTAATAAACTTCTCATTCTCACTATTCTTCATAATATAAATCTCTTTAACAGATACTTTTTGACAGATAGATATCAAATCTCTCACGAAAGCGTCTCGCGCCATGCATGATCGAGAATTTGGGTCTATATAAATTGTCATCTTAGATTGTGCATAAGCAAAATCATTTACTTGAACACATTTAGTTGTAGATTTTATTGTAAATGTAGAAATTATCAATTCCGTACAATTCTTTGGCTTTTTAAGAATTTCAACGACTCTCGGTTGATCAGGCCGATCATCTGTTTTGTTCTTATTGACCTCATTGATTAATCGTTAGAATATTTTGTTCAAAATCAAAAATACAATTAAATTTACTTAAAAAATCTTGCCCTAAAATACCATCCGTCCTGCAAGAAAAGTTTTTAATAACATATAACTTATGCTTAAACTCATAACTACGGTAATTTAATCTTAAATAAACAAAGCCTTCGCAATACACTTGGCCACCTATACCGTTTATTTTGATAAACTCTATATGGAATGGAATGTGCCACTTCTCTAATATGTCTTGTCTGACTATGGACAACGACGCGCCGGTATCGAGTAACCAACTATGTGACACTTGAAACAAATCTAAATTGACTAAGTTTATATTTTGACAATAAAAGTGTTTATGCGCGAGAAACAAATTACGATTTACAGCTTCAGCCGGTGTTCCGGTGTTGTTATTAGCAGAAGATAGCACTGTATTCTTATTATTTGAATAAGCTAAGTTAACTTGATGTTGACGGACAGATTGACGTAATGTTGTGTGGCCACGAAAACCATTGCGACCGCGATAGTACGACGAATTACCAAAGTTCCGATTTCCGCTCGATCTATAATAATAATAATAATAATAATAATCATTTATTTCTCTCAACACAAAAAGCATTAAAATCAGTACAAACATTAGTTTATAGGCAAGATTTTGTGAGAGACTGGCATCCGCACTAGGAAATATTTTCCTGTCAAACAGATTGCCAGGCCCCCACCAACTTATTAGATACATTATTTTGCAGTGAACATAGGTGCTGAACATTAACTTTTTTTTTTTTTAATCAATTGACAATTTAAAAAGGTAAAGTAAATTAGTTAGTAATACATAAACTCAGACATAAACGGAAAACCCGCCAACCAGTCCACAGCAGAGGCCGCTAGTGCTTGCTTGAACCCAGCAAACGACCCCATCATCAACCGGCTAGCAGGTTCTCAGTTTCATTATAATTAAGCTTTAATAGCCATTTAGTTAAGGATTGTTTACACTGAAATTTAGACAAAGAGTGCAGTGACAAGATTCTGTTCAGCCTGTTGTATAAGTGACTGCCCAAAAAACAATATGATCTATGTGCTAGGCTAGTTTTAAACAGCATAACCGAACAAACCTTATAGTTTCTGCGGTCACTGAGCGATGCAGTAGTAGGACTATAATGCGATTCCGCATGTTTCCTCAGTATCAGAAGCAACACAAACAGTTGACGGACTGTTAGTACCTCGCATGTACGATACAATTCATCAGTAGGGTGGAAAAAAGGGAGAAAATGGGCTACTTTTAAGACGGCTCTTTGAGCACGTTCCAGAGACAGCATAGCAGTCTTACCAGCGCCGCCCCAGGCTGTAATGCAATATGATAAGAGAGACTGACAGAGAGCAAGATAGGTGGTTCTGATGATTGCTTTGTTGGCAACATGCCTAAGATTTCCAAATATATAGATAAGTTTTCTTATTCTAGTCGTCAGCAGTGCTATATGAGATTTGAAATTAAGATTTTTGTCGATAATGACTCCCAAATATTTAATACTATCAACCTTTTGTAGCACTGGACAATCACATGACGGTGTTAAGGTATTCCGACATTTGTGAGCAGTTATACTGAAGTTGAGATCGTACTCAACGTTCAGGTTAGTTAGGGAAACTTGCATGTATTTGGTCTTATCAATATTTAGGGCCAGTGAGTTGTTCAAAAGCCAAGAGCTAACCCTATCAAAACCAAGTTGTGCATAGCGATATACTTGATTCCATGTGTCGCCTTTAAAAATCAGGGCAGTGTCATCCGCGTACATGACAATTTTACCATTGGGAATTTTTAGTTCACAGAGATCGTTGATGAGTATTAAGAAGAGGGTTGGACCAAGTATACTTCCCTGCGGGACACCACAATTTACTTCCAAGTAATCACTTTTCGATTCACCTATCCGCACACACTGAAGTCGATCAGTTAGATAACTTCGGAAGAGTTCCAGCTGAATTTCGCGAATACCCATCCTCTCCAAAGCACGAAGAAGAAGAGTTGGGGAACAAGTGTCGAAGGCCTTAGCTAAGTCTAGAAATATAACAATGATTTTCTGTTTAGCATCTAGATGTTGAATAATATGGTCTGTAAGGTTATGAACAGCGTCACTGGTAGATTTATTAGCACGGAAACCGAATTGGCAGGAGGATAGGAGATTCTTTGATTCTAAATAGTTCGTTAATCTTTTATGAATAACTTTTTCTAGTATTTTAGAGAAGGTAGGCAAAATGGAAATAGGCCGATAATTATTAATACTGTCTTTAGCACCACTTTTGTGTATTGGGTGTATTAGCGATCTTTTGAATGCAGAGGGAAATATTCCCAAGCTGAGAGACAAGTTGCATATATGAGCCAACGGGGCGGCAAGAAAATCAACAAATCTCCTTATCAATCCCGCAGAGAGGCCGTCGCATCCTGTCGAAGAGCTGTTTTTTAGGTTAGTGATTATAGTTTTTATTTCTAGTTCATCAGTAGGGAATAATACAAAGGAATTAGGAGTGGAAGTTTGACCCAGTGAGATAGATGCAGTACTCGTAGCAGGAATCGAGTTAGCTATGTTTCTGCCTACATCGACAAAAAACTTATTAATGACATTTAGGGATTGAAAATTATCATTATTATGTATAAGATGTGCAGCAGACTGTTTAACTTTGGTGGTACCAGTTATAGTTTTAATCACATCCCACAATTTTTTGTTATTATATTGTACTTTAGAAATAGCTGCCCTCTCATAGTTACGCTTTGTATTTTTTATAAGCAAGTTTGTATAATTACGATACCTGAAAAATGTAATTCTTACGGTATCATTATCTGGATATTTTTTAAACTTGGAATGTAGTTTATCTCTGTTCTTTATACATCTTAATAAGCCCGGTGTGATCCACGGTTTGATAATCCTCCGACGCCTTGGGACTTTTTTATTTGTTGTGCATAGGTTTAATATGCGTCCCATAGTAGTTATTAAGAAATCAGTAGCTACATTGACATCCTGTATAGTAAAGATTTGATTAAGGTCCACATCATTTAGTATATTAGCAAATAAATTAAAATCTATATGAGTAAGGGTAGTCAATGCCTTACACCTGGAGCTAGGTAATTTAAGACTTATAATTACAGTGTAGTGGTCAGTAACAGTGGTAGGAGCTATAATGCATTTAAGAAGTTGTTTGGTCTTGATAATGACGTGGTCGAGACAAGTATTAGAGTGTGTCGGTATATTAAACGCGGACAACATACCGTGAGAGGCTAACAAGTTGAGATAACTTTCAGCTCGAGTGTCCGCGGATAAAGAGGAAATATCAATATTAAGATCACCGGTCACTATCAGGGTTTTATATGAGCTAAGAGTAAGTAATGTAGAATGCATGGTTTCTAGGAACTTGGAAATGTTATGTACACTAGGTGGTCGATATATTGCAAGTATCGCCATATTCAAATCAATCTTTATGAGTAGGCAGTTTGCGTCCATAATAGTACACGGCTCTGAAACCACAAATGAGTGGGTTGTTCTAAAATATACTGCCACACCTTCATTTTGCGTTTTGTGATTTAAAGTAGTGCAGTATTGATATCCATCAATGGTAGGCATGTCATGGTTACTGGGTAGCCAGCACTCGGTAAATATGATCAAATCCCAATCGACCGCGGCACGACCCAAAACAGTGTGAAAACTATCAATGTTGCGTTTAATACTTCTGATATTTTGTACAATTACGTTAAAAGAAAATTGATTAGTATAAATCGAGTTCTTGCACTTATCTATATCACAAATCGTGCTACACAAATCGTGCTACACGTGCTGCCCGGGGACAACATGTCTAGGTCGTGATTTATGGAATTATCGAATTTAAAGAAAATAAAAATTTAAGTTTGCATTGTAACTTGACCAAAAAAACACACAATCGCCCCACAACACCTTGTGAGAGACAGTTTTCGAAACTTATACAACAGTTGAAGAATACGTCCTTCTGATACGATGAGATACAGAAAACAAAAAAAAAACAAAAATAAACAAAAAACTCAAATACATAAACTTCTTCTTTGTCCAGTCGGGCAAAGAAATTACTAAGTACAGGTAACAATATCCTGAAAACTCAAGATACGTTAAGTTAACTATAACAATTTCATATAGTTGGTACAAATCTAAACACACACTGTATAGGCAACGCCCAAAAAACAACACAAATCTACTATAAATCAAGTTAAATTTCGTTAACTTCCATATTTTATCAAAATACGGATAGTAACAGAACATATAAACACGAACAAAAACATAAAACTCCCCCCTCTGCAGTCGGGTAAACATTGAATTGAGTACAGGGGAATGGTGACAATGTCCCGATGACTCAATATACGCAAAATATAATAATATAAGCAGTAGGTACATAACTTCGAATACACAATATAGAAAATGTATGAACAGTAATAGTATATATCTAGTAGCGTAATAAAAGTTAATAAAGCAGTAAAAAAAATAAAAGCGGGTATTTAAACATGCAAGTTGGGCAAATAGTGTCCGTCATTTCTGTTGTTTTAATTTATCTAGAATACCTTCAGAATGGATAAAAATTGCTCGGTCACCTTCCTTCTTTTTAATATATACTCTCCCGAAGGACGTCCAGCAATAAGAGAAATGGTGGGCTCTTGCAAAATTTCTAGCAGCAGTATACAATTTCCTGGAGTGAAAAGTTAGGTTTTCGGATAAATAGATAGGTATCTCTGGGCCTGTCATTTCTAGTGACGTGGTGGACAATTTTTTTGCACTATTTTGTATGTTGTACTTGCGCACCGCATGTAAAAAATTCTCCTTTAGCAGGATTGAGCAAAAGTCCACAACCACAGGCTTCCCTTGGGTAGATCTAGTACCAAATCTGTATATGTTTCGAACGTCGGACTTCTGTACCGGTATGTTCAAAGTTTGACCCAATTTAATAATAATATTACATAAATCTTCTTTCGACTCGGACTGTTTTACAGGAATGTTTCTCACAACCAAGTTTGAAATCTTCTCACCTCTCTCAAAATCCTCTATTCGCTTTTCCAAATTCCCTATATAGACCAGTTTATCCTTATAATCTCCTTCTAGTTTATCAAATTTGCTTTTCAGTTCCTCATACTGGTGGGAAATGAACTCAATAGAGGCGACAATGTTAACATTTTGAGATTTAATTTCGTTTACAGCTTGCAGTATAACATTACACTTTTTCTCATGATTGTCCTCGTACGAGGCCAGCA
Organism: Euproctis similis; assembly: GCA_905147225.2. NCBI lineage: Eukaryota > Metazoa > Arthropoda > Insecta > Lepidoptera > Erebidae > Euproctis > Euproctis similis. The sequence goes on along the minus strand of LR990113.1, from coordinate 2,630,076 downwards.
TATTTCTCATCTCAGCCAATATACTCGACGAGTCTTCCTGTTCGTATTTACGTTTTAGGCGTTGAGTAAGTATACCATCAGTTCGTTCAGTTGTGCAACTTACAGAATTAATATTGGAATCCGATTCACTTCGTAAAATAGGCACCACTGACGACTTTTTTGCTGACATTTTTAGTTAGTTGCGATCGATATAACTTTGAGAACAGTTTACAAAGAATCTCAGTATAATTTTGACTTGGATAGTGTGCGAAGATAATCAATAATTACGCACTTATTGAAAGTAACTCGGAAACACAGTGCACACGTCCGTTCACTACAAAAGCTCGTTAGGGAGGGGGATCTATAGTTATTACCACGACCACGTATATTATAATTTTGGGAATTAGAAAATTCTCTAAACACGCCTCTATTAAAATTATTATAAAAATTACCACGTTGATAACGGCTTGACTTACCTCTGTTTTTATCGAAACTCATCACCCGCTGGTCTTCTGAATTCGGAGTCATCTCATCTAATGCACCCTGAATGGCATCCTTTAGAGAGCTATAATTTCGTGCTGCAATAATAGTGCTGAGTCGACTGTTACGCAGGCCATCGGCAAATCTTTTAATCGCCATACGCTCGTTTATTGGCATCAAAATTTTACATAAGCTAGCATCATCGTTAGCCTGGGTAATAGTCAAATCCACAAACAATTGTTCTAACTCCTTACCGTATTCCTCTATACTCTTGTTATTTTGCCTTGCTTGTTGCAGCTTCCTCTGGATCGCTGTGTCTGATTTTTTGGGTAATAATATGGAACGCATATCACTAATTAAATCTGTAACAGATAAATAATCATCACGCAAGCGCAACTTGGCGCTTTCCGATATACGGGACATTAAAACAAACTTTATAAGTTTCTTTTTGCTACCATTATCAATCATAGAGTCATACATCTTAATGTTTGATATTAAACGTTTGGTGGTATCAATATCACCAGTCATAATAGGTAATAACGCATTAGCAGTTTTTAGTTCAAACTTCTCCATGATGCTTATAATAGATATATAAATTTGTCACAAAAATTAACTAAATACAAAAAAAAAACAAATAAAAGATTAATTATTATTGGTATCGCACTCTTGAGGCACTCACTTATTTTGGCACTCACTAAAAACTCAAGCTTGTAGCAGCGCTCGCATTAGCCTGCCGACGAAACAAGCTCGAAGACCTTCGGAGCTGGAACTCCTGATCTCGTCGTCGCCATCCCTCTCTCGATCCAGCCGCGGTGACATTTTTCGCGTGCTGTAGGAGCTGGTCCATAGCAGCCCAATTTCCAGCACCGTTTTGCGTTATCATCTCTACTAGTTCTTCAGATTGCCGTTTTCTCATCTTATTTATGCTCGAAAAGAAAAGAAATTCGCGAGTCATAATTAAAAACACCGCAATTGTGGCAAATGGTGCGTTCGGCCACTAATGAAATCAAAAGTAACGAAATCATTATTTGTCTTTCAACTGCACAAATCACTCAATGTTTATACAAAATATTCCATATACGGAAAATCGCGCCGCGCCGCGTTGCGCTGGGCTGGCAGGGTCGCCATATAAAGGTTCGATTTCGGGTGACTGAAAGAAGACGACTGTGTTACTTGAAGTCTGTTTTATTACTCTCTTTATTACTAATGAATACACAGATTATATAGCCTTATTCTAAACATAACTATATCTACTTTAGTAATACACCACAAGTCTCCGTAAACACAACGATGTCATAAGAGTTGAGACAAACATTACGATATACAGTGCTCGTCTTCGTACGCAGACCACGCACATTTTGATAATAGATACTAAGTGTAGCCATTTCTAATGGAAACTATAACAATGTAATAAAAACATGTAATAGACTCACTCACAAATGCATCACAAAACATTACCGAATGCATAACAAAACACAATTCACAATGGCTGTTGTTATGACTTTACAATATTTTAAAATTCAAATTCAGAGGGTAGATAGAAAAAGTTTTGAGTAAATTATAAGGCGCGACAGTGTATACAAATAAGTATGAAGGTAATAGTAGATTTTTATGTGATGTTATTAATAAGACTGCGAAATAAATATAAGGAGACACGAAAAGTTGATAAAGAAACAGTCGAAAGATAAAGTCTGAACACATAGAATACATACAGTATGGCACAACCATCTGGCTGTGCCATACTGTATGTATTCTATGAGAACCACTATCTACTACTATGTACCTTGAGAACCACTATCTAGTGGTTCTCAAGGTTTGCAACAATATACGGCACAATACTTTTTAATAACATATAATTAGTGATCAGTAGCAGAGGTCCTAAGGCGTACTTTATGCTATTTTTAATAAGTCCTTGTCTGATTTTATTATTATTATTGGAGAGGTATCCATTTTCCGCACGTGTATTTGTGCGTGTTTCACCCACACGTAGCGAAAATCCTTTTCAGATGCAGCCTTCTTGGTTTTTGATAATAGGAGATTATTCTTAAAAGTTAAGTGGTCATTAATATATATTTTTCTATTTCCTGATAGACCAATCTGGCTAATCGTAATAGGTGGTATTTTTGACTGGATCCTAGCAGCTGCAATAAAATCTTCTTTCACGTATCGGTTACAGAAGCCAATAATTATGGGTTTAACATCTTTTTCTCTGGTAGGTACCCTAGTTATTCACCGGGGCTCTGATGTTGGAGGTGCCCGGTCCGGAGAGCTCCGCCAAGGCCGACGCCTTGGCGGAGAAAATGAGGGTGGCCGTCGCCAACACGGGAGCAATAATCTCGCGGCCGTGTAAAATGGGCGACTTGAGGGTGATGGACTTAGACGAGTCCATCACCTCCGCGACCGTCGCCACGGTGATCGCCGAGGTGGGCGGATGCGCCCCGACCGACGTAAAGGTCGGGGAGATCCGTTCCAGCCCGTCTCGGTTGGGCTCAGCCTGGGTCCGGTGCCCGCTCGGGGTCGCCAGGAAATTGGCGGCTGAGCGGCGGGTGCTGATCGGGTGGACCTCGGCGCGCATCGAGGCACTGGCGGCAAGGCCGCTGCAGTGCTTTCGGTGCCTCGAGAAGGGGCACGTCCGTGCAAAGTGCCCCTGCGCCGTGGACAGGAGCGGGCGGTGCTACCGATGTGGCGTAGAGGGCCATATCGCTAGCGCTTGCACCGCGCCCGCTCCTCGCTGCCCGGTCTGCTCGGACCTGGGCTGCAGAGCGGATCACCGGATGGGGGGCAAAAAGTGCTCCCCTCCTAAAAGGAAGGCGGCGGCCGCAAGGCCACCCTCCCCTGTTAGGGCACAGGCGGGCGCGATGGAGGTCCAATAATCACGGACCTCCGCGCCCGCTTCCTCCAGGGCAACCTAAACCACTGCCGCGCTGCGCAAGACCTACTTGCGCAGACGCTGGTTGAGTGGTCGGTTGCCCTGGCGGTGGTCGCCGAGCCCTACCGCATTCCCGTCCACCCGCGATGGTTCGGGGATGTCACGGGCTCGGTTGCAATCTATTGGGCAGAAGGGAGTTACTGCTCCCTCCTATGGAAAGGTCCAGGCTACGTCGCCGTGGAGTGGGGATCCACGGTCGTAGTGGGTTGTTACATCTCCCCCAACTGCGGCCTCGATGTCTTCGAGGCATACCTGGGCGGGCTGGCGAGCCGCCTTAGCGGTTACGCTGCCCGTCCGGTATTCGTCCTGGGTGACTTTAACGCCCACTCGAGGGTGTGGGGAGACACCCGGGACGACGTCAGGGGGGAGACACTTCTGGAGTGGGCGGCAGGGCTCGACCTCCGGCTGCTCAACCGGGGGTCGGTCAGCACCTGCGTGCGGTGGCAGGGGGAGTCGATCGTCGATCTATCGTGGGCGACTCCCTCGGCGGCCGCCGCAGTGACGGGATGGCGGGTGGCGGAGGAGGTGGTCAACTTATCGGACCACCGACACATCTTCTTGGATGTGTCGCTCCGCCGCCCCAGCCGCCCGCGCCAGACTAGCGGCCCTCCGCGGCGCTGGTCTCTCAAGCGGCTCGACCAAGACATGGTCGTGGCCGCCGCCAGCGTCGCGGACTGGACTGAGGGAGCGGTATCGCCCGATCCCGAAGCGCAAGCGGCCTGGCTGCGCGATACGATGACGTCGATCTGCGACGCGTCGATGCCGCGAGTCGGGCCGCCCCGGCGGGGCTCCGTGTACTGGTGGAGCGAGGAGATCGAGCGGCTGCAAAAGGCCGCCTTCGTCGCTCGCCGCCGGTACTTGAGAGCCCGGAAAAGAAGGCGAACCACGGTCGAGGAGGCTCTCAGAGCCAGACGGGAATACGGGGCCGCCGCGCACGCCGTATGCGTCGCCATCGCTGCGGCTCGCGAGCGGTCCTGGAACGAGCTCGTCGAGGGACTGGACAGGGACCCATGGGGACGCCCGTACAGAATAGTACTGGGAAAGCTGACCCCGTGGGTCCCTCCGTTGACGGAATCCCTGGACCCGGAGGTTGTGGGAAGAGTCATAGACGTACTCTTCCCGAGGGTCCAGGGCGGTCCCTCGGTTCCTCCGTCCCAGTCGGACCACACTCCGTGGTCCGATGAGCTGGAGGTGACGGAGGACGAGCTCGGGCGGGCCGTCGCGCGGCTCGCTTCCCGCAGCGCCGCTCCCGGCCCGGACGGAGTTCTGGGCCGGGTCCTAGCGCTCGCTCTGGGAGTGTTAGGGAACAAGGCGAGGCAGCTGTTCTCCAGCTGCCTCCGCCGCGGGGTGTTCCCCCTCGACTGGAAGTCGGCAAGACTGGTACTCATAAGGAAGGAGGGGAGGACCGGAGACGCTCCGTCGTCGTTCCGGCCGATATGCCTGCTGAACGAGGCGGGGAAACTCTTTGAAAGAGTAATCTCCGCCCGTATCAGCAGCCACCTGTCGCAGGTGGGCCCGGACATATCGGACTGCCAGTTCGGGTTCCGGCAGGGGCGCTCGACCATCGACGCAGTGCGTCGTGTGCGGGCCCTGTCGGAACCGGCAGTCCGATCGGGGGGGGTCGCGCTGGCGGTGTCACTCGACATCGTCAACGCCTTCGGGACCCTCCCCTGGCCGGCCATCAGGGAGGCCCTCGTATACCACGACGTGCCTCCCTACCTCAGGTCGGTCATCGGGGCCTACCTGCAGGAGAGACGGGTGGACTATGTCGACCGGAACGGGACGGAGCAAAGGAAGGAGGTGACGTGCGGGGTTCCGCAGGGGTCCGTGCTCGGGCCCCTGCTGTGGAACCTCGCCTACGATCCGGTCCTCCGCACCAGTCTGCCCCGTGGCGTGAGTGTCGTTTGCTACGCAGACGACACTCTGGTGGTCGCCACGGGGCCCGACTTCGAGCGGACGCTCAGGTTCGCCGAGCTGGGGGTGGCAATCATCGTCAGACGGATCCGCGGGCTGGGCCTGGAGGTGGCGCCTCACAAAAGTGAGGCGCTATGGTTCCACCGTCTCACCAGAGGCAGGGAACCCCCGGCCTCGCGGATCCAGGTGGGTGACACGGCTGTCCCGGTGGGGCGGTACATGAAGTACCTCGGCCTCACCCTGGACAGCCGCTGGAGCTTCGAGGAGCACTTCGTACGGATGGTCCCCCGAGCGCGACGGGTGGCGGGCGCCTTACACCGCCTGCTGCCCAACCTCGGGGGGCCGGGGGATGGAGTTCGCCGCCTCTACGGTGGCGTCGTGCGGTCCGTGGCCCTGTACGGGGCCCCCGTTTGGTCGCGAGACCTCGCGGGGGCCTCCCGCTCCAGGGCTCTGCTGAGGAGCCTGGAGCGGATCATGGCCATACGGATCGTGCGGGGCTACCGTACAATCTCATATGAGGCGGCGACGGTCCTCGCGCGTTCTCCACCCTTCATCATCCTGGCCGAGATGTACGCAGCCGCGTACGATCTCGGCCGGGGAGGGGGGGACCCGGGCGCGCGGGGACGCGAAGTGCGGAGGCGGGAGGCCTTCCGGCGGGTCCTGGGGGACTGGCGCGACGCGCTGGTCCTCCAGGGCGGTACGCGTTCGCGCGCCGTCGGGGCCGTCCTGCCCCACCTCGAGGCCTGGGTGCTCCGTAAATGGGGCACTGTCACCTACAGGTTGACTCAGATACTCACCGGGCACGGGTGCTTCGGTGAGTATCTGAGTCGAATAAAACGTGAAGAGACGGCGAGATGCCACCATTGCGCATCCGACCTGGACTCGGCCCAGCACACGCTGGAGGTCTGCCCGGCCTGGGCGGACGAGCGCCGAGTCCTGGTCGACGGGATCGGGCGAGACTTGTCCCCGCCGGCGTTGGTCGCGGCAATGCTGGCGGGCGAGGAGGAGTGGAGGGCTGTGGTCTCCTTCTGCGAAGCAGTCATGCTCCAGAAGGAGGCCGCCGAGCGGGGTCGGGAGAGAGCCGACCCCGCTCGAAGGCGGCGGCGGCGAGCTCAGTGATCGCCGCCGCCAACGGGCCGCGAGGGCGCACACCCCGCGGGTGCGCCCGGGTCGCGGCCCGGGAAGGATGACCCCCCGGTGCGGCCGGGAAGGGTCGTCGGGGGCGCCGCCGGCCGCGCGCCTCTTTACAGCGCGCGGTCGGAGCCGCCCCGCCCGGGGGAGCCTCGCCAGGCTCCCCGAGGATGAGCACCCCCTCGTGACTGAGGGGGGGCGACGGCGGGGTGGACCAGAGGGGTTTATCCGAATCCTGGACCACCCCAACGCCGGAGGAAGGCCGCCGCGAGGTTTTAGTGGGTAACCCTAGGATCGGATTTCAGTTTACTGTTTTGGGAGTCCCACACTACCCCCTGCCGTCCCCAGGCGGGGGGTGTGCATAAAGCATTTCCTCGCGATAAAAAAAAAAAAAAAAAAAAAAAAAAAAAAAAAAAAAAAAAAAAAAAAAGGTACCCTAGTTATAAAATTACTTTGGTTTTTTGTCACTTGGTAGTTTATTTTTGTACCTATCTTTGCGATGATCTCGAATAAATGCTAGCTGGTATGCTAATGTTTTTGTTTAATAATACTAATATTGCACCCAATGTATACCATAATAGCATAATTTACCCTGTACCCTCGGAAATAAATAAAATACTTAGAGAAAACCATGACATTCCGATAGCTGGACACTTGGGGTCTAATAGAATGTACGACCGTATAAAAGAACGTTATTATTGGAAAAATATGAAATCAGAAATTGAAAGTTAGGCAAGAAATTGTAAATTGTGTCAATCAAATAAGCCATTTCGTAAAATAAATAGATCACCTAAGCAAATTACTACTGCTTCTACTCGTCCATTCGAAAAAATAGGCCTCGATAGTGTCGGACCCTTACCTGAAGCTGGCCTTATAAAATTAAAATATATACTTACCCTTCAAGACGACTTAACGAAATTCTCCATAGCCAATCCGATCCCCAACGCTACTGCAGAGGAATCTTGCGAATGTTTAGTACACTTTATTTCACTATTTGGTATCCCTAAGTATATACTCACCGATCAAGGAACTAATTTTACCTCCGAACTATTTAAAAGAACATGCGAGTTCCTGAAAATAAAACACATCTGGGCTTCACCCTACCATCCGCAAACACAGGGTGCACTTGAACGAAGCCACTCTACCTTAAAAGAATATTTGAAATCATTTGTGAATGAAAACCAAACCGATTGGCACAAGTTTGTTTACACCGCTATGCTATCTCATAACAGTAGTGTCCACACAACAACAAGGTTTACTCCTTACGAACTAATCTTTGGTCATAAGCCATACATTCCTGACTCTGTCTTCGATTCCTCCACTAATATAACTTATCCTGAATATATTAAAATGCTCCAACATCGTTTAAAAATCTCCCGAGAAAAAGCACAGCAAAATATACAAAATTCCAAAGAAAGATCAAAGACCTATTACGACAGACACAGTGGTCCCGTCCAATATAAGGTAGGTGATTACGTCTATTTAAAAAATCACCTCAGACTGCGTAAGGCTCTTTCACCTGTTTGGAAAGGACCATACAAAGTTGTGAAAATCCACGGCAACAACACTCTTTCTCTATTAATTAACAGACGTCATGTAAAACACCATTTTGATGAAATAAAACCAGCACATGATTAATTTAGTTCGAATTAATTGCAAAATGGGCGCCGTCCACATTCTGGCAACTAGAAACAATCAATATCTAGAATACATTACACAAGGCCCCGGTTTGCTCTTCGATCCGGTCGGTACCCTAAAATTAATTAATGACCAATTCCATATAGTTATACCTATAGACGTATCTACTTTTAGAGAACATATCACAAACATTCACCAAACATTCAATATCATTAGATTCCAATGCAGAGAAAATTAAGAAATAGACGAAAAACAATGTAAGAATCTAATACAACCTTTAGAATCCCTATATGCAGATGCCCAACGCAACTATGATTCATTCTCACATATAGTATACAACGATATTTCGAAAAGATCAGCCTAGTTTTCTGGTGTTGGTGTAGTTTTTAAACACATATTTGGCACATTAGACGAAAACGACGTAACAGCATATAACGACGCTATTCAAAAACTGTATAAAAACGAAGAAAAGCTTGTAGATTCGTTTAAGAAAAGTATTATGGTTTCCCAATCTACTATCAGTAATATTAATAACCCTTTGCATGAACTTTACGTTAACCAAGCGAAGTTGAACGACGCCATTGATCAAGTGATTATGTCATCTAACAATATTTCTCAAATTGTTATTTCTAATAGTTTTAAGGTTAAATTAGATGCAGTTCTGAATGTTTTACAGTCTCATCTATTTACAACTTCTTTAAAAATTGAAGATATACTGAAGTCCATCCTGTTTGTTAAAAGTAATACCATTCACCCATCTATAATTACACCTAAGCAACTATACAGAGATATAGTAAATAATTTAAAGTTATTACCTAAATACAGAGAATTTCCTATTAGTTTAGAATTAAGTAACATTCATACCTTAGTGAACATTGCTAATTTAATATGCTATTATACTGACGGAAAGTTAGTATTTGTAATCAAAATACCTTTAATTAATATATTAGAATATCATTTGTACAACAATATACCAGTACCTACTCCACTTAACAATAAAATACCTAATTCATACAGTATGATTTTACCTACTGAGAAATATGTAGCCTTAAGTAAAGATAAATCCTCATTTACATATCTAAAAGGTTTAAGTAATTGTAAAAACATATTAAACAGAATTTACCTATGTGAATCAACTATGTGTACATAACAACTGAAAATCTATTCTGTGAAATAGAGTTAATAACTAAAGCTATTGATACTTTACCTGAAAGTTGTCAAAACAAGTTTATTCATGGCAACATTAACATTTGGCATAAACTAATAAATAATAAATGGGTATTTGTAAAATCTAATCCAACAAAGCTAACCATCGAATGTGAAAAGGAATCATTATTCGAAATTGTAATATTAGGTACTGGAATCCTTAATTTACCATCCAATTGTATAGCTTACAATAGAAATGTTAGATTTGTAAGAGAAACTTTTCCTCACATACCTATTATAACTTCGAATTTTAATATCATTAATGATAACTGTTGTAATTTTAGCCGTTTTAAGAATTTAAACATTCCTATGTCAAAAATCAATAATGTAAAATTAGATAAATCTTAAGGATCTTAAGACTGTATCTAACCAACTTCTAAACGAGATGGACAACATAGATACAAATTATGATAACATTAACCACCATATTAGTTTCCCTATTTTAAGTGTTTTATCTATAATTTTATGTTTTAGTTTGATGATAGCATATGTTTGTAAAAAGGGCAAGTGTTCTAGAACCAGTAAAATAAACTTTAATGATGATGAACAAGATATTAATCACTTCACTTCAAGTTGAACTCGGACCTATCACAAATCAACCTCGATTACGCGTTGAATAGTTTTCCGGAAACTTACGTTTTCCCTAAGTTTCCTCTTAAACGGGGGGTTGTTACATCCCTCAACTGTATATGAAAAGGCCAACACATTGCCTAGTCAGCAATCTCGGCTATTCACCACTGGTAATAGAAACTAAGCCAGGCAGTCCAGTCAGAACCTCCGGGAAGACCACTCGTCCTTTCAAATTCCTAATTATATTTCAATTCCTATTTTAATTAATATACAAATTCATTTAATAAATTTAATTTTCTTTTTTAGAAACCAAATTTCAATCTCATCTTAATCCCATCTCATTTCAATTTCATCTTGTTGAATTAATGCAACTTTTTTATACGTTTTTATTAACTATTATCAGAAAGTATGCGGAAACATGATTCCCGATTGCGTCCATAATGAGGTTAGACTAGACTTACTTATTTATTATAGACTTACTAACAACCTTGACGTACAATCAATTATTTAATATATTTTGTATTAAAGAGGAAGTGTTTAAATAATGTAAAACGTAAAGTGTTTAAATAAAGTCTCGGTGGCGCAGTGGTCGAGCACACGGCTTCTGATCCAGAGGTCTGGGTTCGATTCCAGACACTGGCTCACACCAATGACTTTTCGAAATTGTTTTCGGAAGTTATGTGTGATAAATATCGATGACTGAAAAACTTTGTGCCTGGTATGGCAATAGGTTCGCCATCTATTCCATTTGGGACGTAAACATAAAGGCGAAACGAGGCTTAACAGCCGCTGTCTACACCTTCGGGTAACAAAAGGCGTGAAGTTATGTTATGTTATGTTTAAATAATAAAATGTTAATAAATTACACAAAGCGCCTTGTTATTGGATTAATTAGAGACCAGCAGTCGTAGCGTAGCGATATATAGCTTAACTAACATACTTAACATGTAGCTTAACTAGTACTACTCAATATTTATACAATTGCCCTTCAAATGAAGGGGTACGTTATCCCAGTCTTACGCTTAGAAATGAATTATACCAATAGACCATTTTTCCCACTAGTAGCTGTAGGACAATAATATTACCTAATAGGTTAGTGTGTTCAGCCCAAATCAAACAATGTCTTTCAAGAAAACAGGTATATATAACTAGTGTCGGAATAGTAATATAACTTAATTATTATAAATTACGTGTCACGTTGTTTGTCCTGGATTCACGTAAACTACGTAACCGACTTTATTTTGACCAACTTAAAAGATAGGATAGTTTATATCTCAATCTATAGTCACAATTTTATTTTATAGTAAAATATGATACGGTAAAAAGTGTTATTTATTGTGATTTTCTTCCTAATTAGATTAGAATAGAATAGAATAATCTTTATTGTACACCACATAAAGAAAGAAAATACACAAGAACTTACAATTTATACACAGGCAGGTAAAGTGGGCGGTCTTATCGCTTATAGCGATCGCTTACAGACAACCTTTGTCAGTACGGAAAATAGGAACTGGGGTGTACTATTTAAATATATTGATACAAACTTTCGGAATCATGACACTTTCTTGAAAAGTATCGCGAAGTTAACCGATTATTAATGGCCAAAAGTAGGGTCATAGTCGCCAATAACGAAAGATGAAGAAGAAAATATTGATACATATCTAGGGGAGGTAGGGGAGGGATAGGCACTTTTGTACTATTTATTGCATAAAAAATTAGATTTTATAGATAATCAACTTTTATTGCCAACTTTTGTTGCACCACATATTTGGCACCACATAATTGAAGAGCTTTCTTAAAAATTACTATCAGACTCAACATTATGCGATATTTTATAAACTAAGTCAAAAGTGCCCAATGCTCCCTATGGGAGGGAGGCTTGGGCATACCAGGTGGGAGGCTTGGGCACGGCCTATAAATCAGTTTATATCCATAATGGAATTCAAAAATTAGTTAACAAATAGACTATTAGAAAACTATATCAATAACAGAAACCAAGAATAAGAGTTAAGAAATAAAAAAAAACATCTTAAACATTACATACTTAAAGGTACTTAAAGGGTTATCCCTTTAAGGACTAAGTCTCGGTAGCGAAGTGCCGAGCATCCCGCTTCTGATTCAAGAAATAGTGGGTTCAAATCCTGGGTCACACCAATGACTTTTTTATGGGATAGGAGGGCAAACGAGTAGCCGTATCACCTGATGGTAAGCAATCAACGCCGCCCATGGACACTAGCAACACATATAGTGTTACTGTTGCGTTGCCAACCTTTAAAGCATAGGGGATAGGAAAGGATGGGGAAGGGAGGTGGGCCTCCGGGTACCTCTCTCACCGAACGAAACGCGGCATGAGCCACTTTATGTCGGTCTTCTGAGAGTTCGTGGTATTTCACCAGTCGAGCCGGCCCATTCATGCAACGAACTGCTTGGTTCTACCACCTACACACGACTTTTCACTACGACTTTTAGTAATTTTCGGAAGTTATGTGTGATAAATATCGATGACTGACAACTTTGTGCCCGGTATGGCAATAGGTTAGCCACCTATTCCATTTGGGACGTGAACATAACGGAGAAACTGGCGTGAAGTTATGTTATGTTAATTAAAAATAAACCAATTGTTAACAATTTTTCTATACTGAACATAGTAAGAGGGAGCATTGGGCATGCCCAAACCTCCCCATCATCCAAATGCCCATTGCTCCCTCTGTATACATTTTCGACTCAAGTTACCGGTAGTTTAATGAATCTTCATATTTAGGCTTTACTTTCAGTTTACTATATAGATCAGTAAATATAAAATAGATAAATAATACAAAATACACATACCTTTTATTAGTTTTATTTTTATTACGATCAGAAACCACAACAAAATATTTACTTTTACTAGCTCAAAATCTTTAAACGTATTTGCTTGAGGGCATTCTTGCAGCGAACTGCTTGGCTCTACCACTGTTATTGATTTTGGGATAGTTTGGCACTTCACTGCTAAGTACGCGAGAACCTTTCTTAATTTAATTAGTTAGATATTATGATGCTGAGGCGACGACGATGGTAGTCGCAGTCTATTTAATGTGCGCAGAGCCATCTCGCGTGCTAACTGACACGCACACTGATGACTAGAGAGAGATTGATCAAGAGAAGAGTCAGAATTGTGTTTTTTTAATATAATCATGTCGAGCACATCAAACACAAAAAAAAACTTTAAAAAAAAGTTAAACCGACTTCTAGAAACGTAAACCACAAAATCTTTAAGTATATGAAGTTCTATAACTAAAAAGCGATAAATAACGTAATTTACTGATTTCTATACTTACTACAATATACAAAACGTAATACTTTAATGAAGTCATCTTTAACTAATAAATGTGTTATCAATAATTACAAGTCCGTTTGTTAAATGGTTATTTTTTTTAGGGAGCTATCAATATTACATAGATAAAAGAGTATTATATAGATAAAAGAGTATGATAATAGTTGCTAAGTATTTATATTTTTGTAATTATCATGAGTAGTCCCAATAACACTGCAGCCCGAATGAAGCCCAATCGTAGCCTGGAAAATATTGCAGAAAATAAAAAAAACATTTTTACAGTATTGTATCCTAACTCCTAATCGTTTAAGAGTTCTGTAGCTTCATCATCAATACAGCAGTATCAGAAGTTGATTCAAGCATACCTCCCAAGCATCACGTTGTTCCTATATACTGCTTAACAGTTCCCATCGACTAACTGCAGTACTGTCTCCCAACTCCTAACCGTTAAGGAGTTCTGTGACTTCTTCATCAGTGTATATTCAAGCATACTTCTCAAGCAATACGCTAGCCCTACATAGTACCAAGTAGTTTCTGTCGATCAATTGCAGTGCTGTCATCAAACTCCTAACCGTTAAAGAGTTTTGTGGCTTTTTCATTAGCACAGCAGCATCAAATGTTGCCACCATAAAGAATATCCCTAAGACATATCGATTACGTAACAAAAACACCATACTTGCATACAACTTTTGGCGGATGCCTTCGATTTCTCCTGGTTCCCATCATCAGATCCTGACCTGGTGAAAATGGGACCATCTCGGAGGTAAAGACTATATATAAAAAAAGTTTTTGAAATCCGTCCATAATTGTCCGAAATATCATACAACATACATAAAAAAATATTATACATACAGACGAATTGAGAACCTCCTCCTTTTTTGGAAGTCGGTTAAAAACAGCCTCACGACATAATAAAAAAATACTTAAAAAAAAAAGAGTTAAACCGACTTCTAGAAACGTTAACCACACAATCTATAAGTATATATGAAAACAGTACCTCTATAACTAAAAAGCGATAAATAACGTAATTTACTCATTTGTTTACTTATTACAATATACAAATCGTAATACTTTAATAAAGTCATCTTTAACTATTATAATATTTACAAATGTTACTCATTATTGAAGTCGGTTAGAGATGACTTTATTAAAGTATTACGATTTGTATATTGTAAAAATTTCAAAATTCACTATGAATCAATTATTGTGCCGACAGCTTGCTGAAAATTGGAGATATGGTAATTTGTAAATATTGTTTGGCGTTGAAATACAATGATCTATGTACTGCTAATGTTGTGCCGGAGGCAAAGTAAAATTATCACAATTGGAGCGGAGCCACCAGCAGATCCTTTAAGTTCTTTTGTTTCTGGGATTGGAAATAATTCTAAGAATTTATTGGCCAATCAAATCTTTTTACGCTTTTTACGAAATGCATGTTTGTATATTCATTTATTATACATAAATACGGTATTTACACCAAAATAACATTTTTTAAGAATTTTTGCCTGTCTGTTTGTTCAGGCTAATCTTTGTAGTGGCTGGATCGATTTTGATGGGACTTTTTTGTAGGTAGCTAATGTAATAAGAACTAACTTAGGCTTCTTTTATTTTAGGAAAAATCTTTTATTTACTCATATAATGCTTTTGAGGTGAAACAAAGTTCCCCGGGTCAGCTTGTATATACTTATATATATATGTTGGGATGTGTGTAGCAGACTAAATAAATACATACAAAATACACATAAACAAATAGTTTACACATATATAAACATAAATAAATACAATACATAGATACATAAACAATATACATATATACTTGGAATAAATCAACATAAGAACAAATTGAATTGCAATATAGATTTACATACAGCAACAACAGGACGACTCAACATGATGTTGGTAGACAAAGAAAAGTTGGGAGTTCCTGACTAAAATTAATAAAAGGAAACTTAAATGTAAAAAGAGTTTCTTAGATTGTAGAATTCAAATAGTGTTCTTTTATCAAAGATTTGTACAAGGTCAGAGTTTGAGCATGTGTTACATATAAAGGAAGTGCATTACATAATACGGTGGCTTGGACCGTGAATGATTTCACATAAAACCTAGAAGTATGCTCAGGTATTTTTATTATTAGCCTTTTGGAAGATCTTGGGAACTCAACTTGTGGCTCATATAGGAACTGATAATGCTCCTTGAGATAGGAGGGCGTTGAAGGGTTTAACAAGATATTGTACAGCAACGAAAGGTAATGAGGTAATTAGATACATTTTATATCTTTGATAAAACTCGTGGGGTTATGGACAGTATTTTTCTTTGTACCAGCATACTCGGCATCCCGATGCTAATTCTGCTAAGAATAAATATATTCTGTTAAGAATAAATATATTCTGCTAAGAATAAATATATTCTGCTAAGAATAAATATATTCTGCTAAGAATAACTACTAATAAATATGAAGACGCGAATATAATTTTTATGATTTATTTATTGACTATTAGTCTATGCTTTGAAATTGTGTAATTTTTTTGCCGTGATAATAATCACTAACAAGTGTGATAAGAGGCGTGCATTTGGTGAAATTTTGTGTGCGTATCGGATAGGTCTGAGAATCGGTCAATTACTATTTTTCATATACTTTGATATTTTTTAGGCAAAACAACGGTTGCCGGGTCCGCTAGCCTAATATATAAAAATTACTTTTAAAAAAAAAGTTAAACCGACTTCTATAAACGTAAACCACAAAATCTTTAAGTAAATGAATACAGTACCTCCATAACTAGAAAGCGATAAATAACGAAACTTACTAATTTGTATACTTAACACAATATACAAAACGTAATACTTTTATAAAATAATCTTTAACTGTTATAATATTTACTATTGTCATTCATTATTGAAGTCGGTGCAACACAATAGATTCAGCTGGGTTGGTCTACATTCGGCAAACTGCGTCGAGTCTTCAGCTAGCCTATACCGCAATGTCTGAAGACCAGTCTTTGACCAGTGCGTCTTACTGGTGATGACCTACGGTGCCGAATCTTGGACACTCACGGTGGGGCTATTCCACAAATTTAAAGTCGCTCAGCGAGCTATGGAGCGAGCTATGCTCGGGGTATCTCGGAAAGATAAACTCAGGAATGAGTTTATCCACCAGACAACTGGGGTAACCGACATAGCTCGTAGAATAAGCTCGCTGAAGTGGCAATGGGCTGGTCATATCTGCCAAAAGACCGATGATAGATGGAGTAAGAAGGTCATAGAGTGGAGACCACGTCTTGGTAAACGTAGCGTAGGACGCCCACCAGCCCGATGGACTGGATGCGGAAGGCAGAGAATAGGATGTTGCGGCGCACATTGGGAGAGGCCTATGTCCAGCAGTGGACTGCAATAGGCTGATGGTGATGTTGATGTTTTTTACTAAATTTACTGAACAAGAATTACAAAGTTTCACTTAACGCGGAGGCAATCCAAGCACAACTTTTTTACACAGTTTCTATTTTTCCAAGGTTGACGCTGCGCTACGCTACGTTTGTAATTTATATAAGTTCGAACATAACTCATTTTAATTAAAATCATCGTTGAGTGCGCCCGATCCTGATAAATTGTAAACCAATATTTCATAAAAAATGATAATATTGTTTTTACTTGTAGTTATACTGTTAACATTTCATTGGGTTTGGTTGTTGAATGAATGTAAAAGATTCAATATACCCGGTCCATTGCCGCTACCCATAATAGGAAACGTTCACTTACTCGTATTGTTGGCAAACACAGGTATGTATTTATTTCTCAAACTTTCGCAAATCTCACTCATAGATTAAAAAAAACTTTTAGGATTATATCGCGTTTATTTATTAGAGTTCGAAACGTCGGGAAATAAATAAAATAAGTAATAAATAATGGCGATATAATCCTAAAAGTTGTTTTAATCTATGACCTCAGGTATGTATTAAAAAGTTGAGCTCCCAAATATATCCAGTTTTAACATTATTATTATATCCCTCTGCTGTTTACAATTCCCATCACTTGGGTCAGCACAACAGGTTTTACTTTTCCGCACCTCACTATCTTTCACTTCTCCCATAAGAAAACCCTTCTAAATCGTGTTGTCTTTAATAAAATCTATCCTTTTTTAGGTTTTTCTCTTCTCTTATTTCCTTCTACATTCATATTAAAAGTCTCGCCTTATGTGTCACTCGTCATTACATACTAAAATTAGTTGTGCAACTATGAAGTATGAAGCTGGCTTATAAGGCCTCTTTGACCATAATTTGTTATTAAATATATTTGTGATTATATTACGTTATAGCTAAAGCCCTCGAAATTAAACTCTGGTGGATTTATTTAGTAAATTTGCGCATGCGCTCTATCTAGTCTAGCGGCAACTAATGTCAACTATAAACCTTAATGATTTTTTGTTTATATACTTACTTAGTCATGCCATAAATATTGTAACAAAGAAAAAATATTTTTTATAATTGCAAATAACATTTATTACTTTTACAGTGTGTTACTTTAATACATAAATATAAAACGATATAAAATATAAAAAGCTTATTCGAAGTGGTCTCCATTGGCTGCAATACAGGCCTTTAAACGTTGAGGCCAGTTATAAATAGAAACACGCACTCTTTCCAGGGGAAAATTCTTCACTGCCAATCGTATGGATTGTTTTAGGGACTCTAAATTATTATGACGTTTAGAGCAAGCCGTACTCTCTAAAACTGACCACAAATCATAATCCAGTGGATTAAGATCGGGACTAGACGACGGCCAGTCTTCAGCTCTAAGGAAGTCCGAAACGTTCGCTTCAACCAAGATTGCGTGAACCGAGCTTTATGACCTGGTGCCGAGTCTTGCTGGAAGGACCATACTTCGTTATTGAACATGGCGTTGTTAAGGGGCTTGACTACCTTTTCAAGAATGGTATCTTGATATACTTGTGCCGATGTTTTGATATGTATGTATATATGTATACATACATATCAAAACATCTTCACTTCGTAGCATATATATGTATGTATGCTACGAAGGAGTGACTGAGCCATATTTTTGTGAAAAAGGTTTCACAAAAATATGGCTCAGT
Source organism: Euproctis similis (assembly GCA_905147225.2). NCBI lineage: Eukaryota > Metazoa > Arthropoda > Insecta > Lepidoptera > Erebidae > Euproctis > Euproctis similis. Next base: position 2,611,830 of record LR990113.1, on the reverse strand, counting down.
CACTCCTTCGTAGCTAACACCCCACCAAACCATCACTGAAGTCAGATAATGCCCACGTTGCACTCTGCCAACTAATTCGGAAGCTTCCTTAGAGCTTTGAGCATAAATACAGTCATTTTGTGTGTTAAAATGTTGCTCAATTGTAAAAACTTTTTCATCCTTAAACAATATTTTTCTGTGACCTCCCTTTGCGAACCGCTTCAGTAGTTGTTTAGATTTTAACACTCTATTCTTTTTTAAATTATCAGTTAATAAATGAGCAGTACGCCTCCTATAGGCTGCAAGTCCTAACTCATCTTTTAAAATACGCGACATTGTTCTAGGTGCTATCTTCATCTCCCGAGATAAAATCTTTTGCTTTCGGACAGGATTTCTTCGAATTTTTTCCCTTACTGCTTTGACCACCTTTTTCGTACGAACACTGCGTGGACGGCCAGGTCTTTTTCTGTCACAAACAGAGGAGGTCTCATTGTACCTAATAATAGCCCGGTACACAAACATTTGACTAATACCAAGTGTATGGAGAGTTTTAAAAATTGCATTTGGCTCCATACCTACTTTGTGTAATGCAATCACAGCGATTCGGTTCTCTTTATCACCCCACTCCTTTTTAATATCGCAAAATATTGTACAATGTATTGGCGCCAAAACGAGAAAACACAATGAACAATCGTATAAAAATGACAGATTCCAAATTCAAATGTAATATTTTTTTATTTTTAGTTGTAACAGTATTTATGGCCAGACTAAGTATATGTGAATATAAGACTAAAATTTATTATGGAATTTGTCAAAATACACTACATTTAAAACGAGAAAACACAATGAACAATCGTATAAAAATGACAGATTCCAAATTCAAATGTAATATTTTTTTATTTTTAGTTGTAACAGTATTTATGGCCAGACTAAGTATATGTGAATATAAGACTAAAATTTATTATGGAATTTGTCAAAATACACTACATTTATAATTATGTGAATAAACTTATTTTCAAAATATTTACATGGATGATGCAAGATTGACTAAGCAGATTTACGATGCAAAAGCAGGATGTAGGAGTCGAGGAAGTCCAAGACACACATTCTGTAACTAATTTAGTCACGGAATGTGTGCCAACCTGTTCTGGAGGAAGGTGATGTTAGGAGTTATGAAAGTCCTTCCCCATCCCGTATCCCTTAAAGGTCGGGAATGCAACAGTAACACTATACGTGTTGCTGGTGTCCATGGGCGGCGTTGGTTGCTTACCATCAGGTGATACGCCTGCTCGTTTGCCCTCCTATCCCATAAAAAAAAGTCAACGAGGCGAATGAAGTGTGTAAGAATCGTGCTTTATGGCGCTCCGTTCCTTCTGCCTATCCCACAAGGGATTACTGTAATATTATATTATTATTACATATCTACTCATTCTATATTATAATCATGATATTACTTAATTGTAAAATAATTATAAAAAGTTCTAGTTGCGCCAATCTTCACCGGATTGTAAACTGTTGTTTAGTAGGGACTTTGTTTTATACTATGTACGTATGAAATAATTTATTATTAATATGGAATAGTTTATATTATATTAAACAAAACAAAGTCCCTTTCTCTGTCCCTATAATAGTTATAATTTTAAAGCTATGTTCTAAGCATACATAGATGCTTAAAACATAGCTTTAAAACTACGCAACGGATTTTCATGCGGTTTTTTTTAGTAGATAGCGGGTATCAACGGGGTGTTTTATATTATAGGTATATAATGTAGTAAGGAAAAAGTGAAATTTACTTATTTATTACGTTTGATGCTGAACAAAGTTCTCCGTGTCAACTAGTATTAATATAAATTATTATTACTAATAATAATCAGCCTCATTTATTCCATAACCAAAAATAACATTAAAATAAATCATTACAATTTCATTCCAATTTAAATAAAATAAAATTACACTTCAAAAATTAAATTAAATTTCCATTATATAATTTAAAAAAAAATTAACATAAAATAAAATTACATTCCTTTCCCTTAAAATAATTTGATAATGCATAAAATATATATACACATACACATGCATACATACACATATTCATATACAGGGTGTTTCTTGGACCCTATTCTAACCACTTATATCTAGAATCTAGACACGCTTTGAAATCTAGATATCCTATAGAAAGTAAAAAATGGCAAAACAATTTTTTTTAAACTTTTTTTACATAAATTATCCCTCAGAAATATGAACCATGATCACCCTACTTATGACCTACGACAACTGAGTTCATTGTGACTTCTCGCCTAAAGTATTTCATTCATTTTTCCATTTCGATCATCAATATGGTTGTCATCTCTAATTTTTAATAATTATGTGAAGTTACAAAAAAAATGTAAGCTGACTACATTCTGATCTGTTTAAGAAATCACATGGAATTACCATGAAACATAATCAGCAAATAGTTTTCGCTGCCTACACTCTCATGTATTTGAGGCGTGAACTTACACAAAAAAATAAGCTGTCTGTATTCTGTTCTACATAAAAAATCATATGAAATCACCATGCAACATAATGAATAAGTAATTTTCGCTGCCTTTTTTTTTACGCAAGGAAATGCTTCAATTTTCGCTGCCTACACCCGCATGTAAGCAAACCTGTCTGACGCCGATATTGACGTCTAATCAGGGCGACAGGCCGCCGTCAACACGCAGATACGCCCTCTTACGTAGAGTGCACAGCACGCTTTTTTCAGATCCACAAAACCACAGTAAACCTTTTAGCTTAGAGCCAGTTGCTTCTCTATGATGTTGCGGAGTGAAAAATTCTGATCCATGCACCCTCGGCCGCTTCTGAAACCACCCTAAGTCTCGCTCAACACTCACTCAGATATCACCCTCGTTCTCCTTTCAATAATTTTCCCATATACTTTCGCTGTTTAGCTAATCAAACTGATGGCCCTATAACCAACGCACTGCATACGTGATCCCTTACCTTTATACAAGGGCATGATGACAACAAGCCTCCAGTCCATGGAAACCTTACCCGATCTCCAGCATAGACAGCTCAATATCAGATAAGCATCCCGGACACAGATTCCACCATGTTAAATCATTTCAGTAGTAGTTCATCATATCAATTCTTACTATTTTTCATACTTCGTGTCGACTATTCAATCTCGCCCATAGTAATGTCCACGTCAGTATGTAAAAATGAAACTTAAAAAAACATGTCCGCGATGGATTCCCAAACCTTTAAAACGGTTTTAGTCAAATTTGCATACCGTATGCAGTTGATGCAAGTTAAGAGATACACATATAATTTTATAAAACTCCAACCGCAAGAGTGAACACGAAAAATCGAGAAAAACACAAAAAAAAATTTTTTCTTAATATTCTTCTACGCGTAATATTAATCACTGAATAACTGTACCAATATGGCTTGACCGATTTTGATGAAATTTTGTGTGCATTTTAAGTCCGAGAATCGTTCGAATGCGTTCGCGAAGGCTTAAAAGAAATATTCGCATTCGCGAATGTTTTTAAGAAATATTCGCATTCGCATTCGCGAATGGCAAAAATCCAACATTCGTTACATCACTAATACATACATAACTTCACGCCAAATCCCTTGCGGGGTAGGGGTAGCTTGCGCCATAGGGCACGATTCTTACACACCTCACTCGCTTCGTTGACTACGTACGCTATGTTGATAACTCTTTTCAGTTAAGTAGGCACTGTTATTCAATGTGATATTGTCAGTACCGGTTTGGCATAAATTAAATTAAATGTGTTATGTTGTTTCACCACTCAACAATACAACCTCAGTTGTTTGGAGTAGGTAATGACCCTTCATAATAATTTTTATTGTAATAATAATATTTTTTATTGTAAAAATAAACAAGTCAGCAGACCGCGCGAACTTCGTACCGTCATATTTTATACATTTTCCACTAAAAGGATTATTATTAATACCACAAAGCTTGCCTCATAAATGGACTATCTAACACTATTTTTTTTTCAATTCAAGTTCCTGATACATACATACATAACTTCACGCCAGATCCCTTACGGGGTAGGTAGAGAGTACAAAGCGCCATAAGGCACGATTATTACACACCTTACTTGCTTAACTGTTTTAAGCGAATATTATGTTTTATATTATGTTTTAAGCGAATATTAGCGACTAACAACCAAGATATGATGAAAATAATAGCAGTTAAAATAATAAGCAGTTAGCTGCATGAATGGTCCGGCTCAACCGGTGAAATACCACCATCTCTCAGAAGATCGACGGCTCATGCCGCGTTTCGTTCGGTGAGAGAGGTAGCCGGAGGTCCACCTCCCTTCCCCATCCTTCTCCCTTAAAGGTCGGCAACGCAAAGGTAACACTTTATGTATTGCCGGTGTCCATGGGCGGCGCAGGTCCCATAAAAAAATATTATCAACTTCAATCAATAGCAATACCAGGGACTTTGTCAGAAGTTTTTTGTCAAGCTTTATTTTTTTTAATGCTACTTGAACCTTTTTTTAATTGGTCACTGTCGTCGCTTTAAAAAAAAACCTGGTCACCACATATTCTTACCAGTATGGCTAACTCACAGTGAGTGTTTTTTTATAATTTTTTTAAATGATGTCGATTTGGCACCTTGGTATTACTCTTATCAAAATAAATTCACTGAATTCTAAAAGAGATCACGATATTAAAAATGTAAATATAGATGAACAACTCTCTGTGGTATACAGACGTGTAACAAACCCGCAAAGTCTTTATATTTTAGCAAAAGACGCCAAGATCGAGGTGCGTAGGCATATCTTGCGCTTCGTCCATTTATATGAAGTTGCAATATTGTAAAGAATTATAGATAATATTATAATATGAAAAACTGTAAACTAACACTAGCCATGACTTGGTTACTTAAGTATGAAAAAATATTTTAATATTCGCGTTGCATATTACATAAATATAATGAACGGAAAATAACGCGACACATTAAGGTAAACAAATTATCTGTCTGCTTGTGACTACGGCCAGTGCAACCAGGCCGAAACGTAAAGCTATTAATAAAAGTAAGTATTTTTTTACCTAAACGTGTCGCGTTATTTCCTGTTTATTATACTCTTAAATAGATCAAATTCTAATTTGTGTCTAAATAGACACGGGGTCACAGATGTTACATGTTCACATCACCTATTAATTATTACAAAATAAAAATATATATACCCCAAAAGACGATTAAATACTACAAACTCATTAGGACAAAAAGAAACAAAAAAATGTTTAAGAAAATTAAAAAAAAATTACCTGCCAGCTATAAGCAGCGCTCATGACCGAGTCGGGCGGGACTCCCGGTCATACTCGTATATGTGCGCAGATTATTTGCCTAAGAAACGAATACTTACATTTTGTATTTTGCGATATCTTTTGAATTAAATGTCCGAATTGAATCATTCAAAAAGGTCTAGAAAGGTATTGAATCTATCTTTATATTGAAGTAACTTATTTTCAGGAAAGTTAATACCAAGGTACAAAATAAAGAACTTTTAAAACGACCTCAATATAATTATTTTTAAAAATTCAAAAAACACTTATTGTGCGTTAAATACAATAGTTAGACATATAGCGTCGCGGACTTTTTTGTCGACAATTATATGTTCTGTGAAAGTGTAGTAAATTGTTTTGACTTTGAATTTGAAAAAGACCCGAAAAAAATTCTACATTTAAACGCTAAAACTATTGAATTCTATATTCAATAGTTTTAGCGTTCGCGATGTAAGAATTTTTTTCGGGTCTTTTTCTTACACCTTGGGTTACATTATGGGAATTATAGTAAGGATCCCTAATTTATTTGAAAATATAATATAGCCTAAAGCCTTCCTCGATAAATGGACTATACACCAGTGAAAGAAGTTTTGAAATCGGACTGGTGCGCTCGTGTGTGTATGCGCGCGCGTGTGCGTGTACGTGAGTGTGTGTATGTGTGTTAGTTCGATTAGGATTGCCTCCACATCATCATAATCCATAGGCTTGAGCCTATTAGCCAAGTTAAGTTTAAATCGGTAATTACTAATTTTGAACATTTTTTTATTTTTATTCATTTTATTATAAATGTACGGAGACATATAATCAAAGTGTCTTTGAGCAAATGTTGACCGAGTGCGTGGCACTGGACAGCGTTCTATGCGCTTCTGTGATGGTGGAAACTTTGGAATACATCTCTTAAGGTAACGTCTCAGCGTTTCGTATATGTACAATTTTGTCACAGATAGTACACCAGAGAGATTATATAGGGCTGAAGTAGGATAGCGATAAGGTACAAAAGTACCTTAAGAATCATACGTTGGGCACGCTCAACCTCAAGCATATGTATCTTTGCTGCACCTCCCCATGCACGGCTTCTGATCCAGAGGTCCGGGTTCGCTTCCAGACACTGGCTCACACCAATGACTTTTCGAAATTGTTTTCAGAAGTTATGTGTAATAAATATCGATGACTAAAAAACTTTGTGCCCGGTATGGCAATAGGTTCGCCACCTATTCCATTTGGGACGTGAACATAACGGCGAGACGAGGCCTAACAGCCGCTGCCTACACCTTCTGGTAACAAAAGGCGTGAGGTTATATTATGTTATGTTTTGCTAAAACAAACATATTTAGACTTACCCAGCCCTTAACAGCCCTTATACACAGTCATTAAACAGTCATTAAACACGGGTAAGACTAAATATGATTGTTTTTTGCTAAAACAAACATATTTAGTCTTACCTGTGTTTAATGACATAAGGCTGTTCTCTAACCACGAAGTCACCTTAGCCAATTTCCTTAGCCAGTTTCAGCCATTCTAAACGCTATATCCCAGGTTTGACCATGAACCACCAGTACCGTATCATCAGCAAACATAAAAAGATCCAAATATGGTATTTTAGTTGTCCTACACAAGTCATTTATATAAATAAGGAATAAGGCAGGCCCAAGAGTACTACTATGAGGTACGCCACTCCCACAGAAACAACTTTGACTTTCGTGACTTTCGACTCTAACGCGTTGGCACCTATGAGACAAGTAGTCCACGAACCATTTCAAAACAAGACGCCTTATACCTACATTTTCCATACGTGTAATTAGGATTGGAATAGACACAGTATCAAATGCTTTTTGTAGATCCTAACACTTTTCTCCACGATCTATATGGGCAACAATGGCTTAAATTTTATGGCGGACAGTATTAGAAAGTTCAGCGGCGATGATAAAACCTATTCTACGACGAATTGGGCCCAAGACATTGAAGATAACAGAGAAATATTCGGATGGACCGACCAACAGACGCTCATAATCACACGGAGGTACAGGAACGGCCGAGCTATGGCTAAGGTCAGAAAAGGAGTATAAGTGTTTTGAAGAACTAAAAATAGCAATATGTAAAGAATTTCCCGATGCGGTTAAGGAAATGCATGAATTAATGGCGGCACGAAAGAAGCACCGCGATGAAATTTGCTATCACTATATGCTGGTGAAGTGGTGATGAAAGAGCTGGGCAAGAGGGCTAAATTTGCAGATTATATAGCAATACAGTACATCATAGACGGTATTGTCGATCAAGAAGTGAATAAAATGATGTTGTATGGTGTTACGACATACGCAGTGTTAAAGGATAAGCTGGAGCTGTATGAAAAATTTAAAATTAAGGCAGTGGCTGAAAATAAGAGAAAATCATCAGTAATTACGCCTGTTATTAAAGAAAACCATAAAGGCAGTAACAGATGTTTTAAGTGCGGCGATCCAGATCACTACAGTACGTCATGTCCAAACGGAACAAAGTGCTTTCGATGTAATTTACATATATAGGCATATTTGTTTCTAAGATTTTCGCGAATCTCACTCATTGATTAAAACAACTTTTAGGATTGTATCGCGTTTATTTATTATTTATTTATATTTATTTCCCGACGTTTCGAACTCTTTACAGAGATCATTTTCACGAGTATGAACAAAAAGATGGTAGTTGTTCAAAAGCTATCTTCATTGATACAGAGAGCACCCACTTTTTGGAAATAAAAATCAAAAAGTTGATGTTAAAAATATGATTTTTACTATTGGTAACCCACATCAGACCATGAGAACAAAAGTTATATACTTATTTATAAGATGCATTAATATATCCTGCTTCTAAAGATCCTTTGTTGTATGATTTAACAAGTAAAAGTTGTTATTATTAAATTATTACAAATTATCTTATTTTCTAAGTTGGTTGAGATTAAAGTATAACTATTATTAAATATTCATTGATTTTAAATTAAAAGGTAAAGTGTTTATTAAAAATCTACCACTGGGTCAAAAACGCGGCCAGTCCTGAGAAAGACCCAGCAAGAAAACTCAGCGGCTGTTCTGCAAAACTGATTATTATTTCATTTTGAACGGGCTATTGATATTGCTATTATTTATAAAGTTTTGTGAAAAAGAAAGGGACTTGGTTTCTAGGTTAATAAAAATTAAATTAAAATTATTTTGTTTTGATTATTACTGCACTACTCAAAATTCTATATTATTTTGGTTCCTGATGTGGGTCTGACCTGCAAACTATACTAATAGTATCTCGCTGTCTTGAGCTGTTTGATTGTGGGCTAGGTTTGATGAGACTTATGACTGGGTTCCAGCTAGGTGATAGTTTCCAGCCATCTTCTCTATTGAAATTCTTTGGATGTTTTTTGATTTCAATAGCCTCGCGTATCATCCTGGGACTCCAGTGAGACTAGATTCCTACAGTGTTCACAAACAGCAGACTTATTACAGCGGTTGTGCTTCACATCCGCTATGTGTTCTTTGAACTTTCAAAGAACACAAGGAAGGGCTCAAAACACTACATCAGGTTTGACAAACCACAAATCCTCGCCAAAGAACAACATTATCGTCCCAGGATGATACGCGAGGCTATTGAAATCAAAAAACATCCAAAGAATTTCAATAGAGAAGATGGCTGGAAACTATCACCTAGCTGGAACCCAGTCATAAGTCTCATCAAACCTAGCCCACAATCAAACAGCTCAAGACAGCGAGATACTATTAGTATAGTTTGCAGGTCAGACCCACATCAGGAACCAAAATAATATAGAATTTTGAGTAGTGCAGTAATAATCAAAACAAAATAATTTTAATTTAATTTTTATTAACCTAGAAACCAAGTCCCTTTCTTTTTCACAAAACTTTATAAATAATAGCAATATCAATAGCCCGTTCAAAATGAAATAATAATCAGTTTTGCAGAACAGCCGCTGAGTTTTCTTGCTGGGTCTTTCTCAGGACTGGCCGCGTTTTTGACCCAGTGGTAGATTTTTAATAAACACTTTACCTTTTAATTTAAAATCAATGAATATTTAATAATAGTTATACTTTAATCTCAACCAACTTAGAAAATAAGATAATTTGTAATAATTTAATAATAACAACTTTTACTTGTTAAATCATACAACAAAGGATCTTTAGAAGCAGGATATATTAATGCATCTTATAAATAAGTATATAACTTTTGTTCTCATGGTCTGATGTGGGTTACCAATAGTAAAAATCATATTTTTAACATCAACTTTTTGATTTTTATTTCCAAAAAGTGGGTGCTCTCTGTATCAATGAAGATAGCTTTTGAACAACTACCATCTTTTTGTTCATACTCGTGAAAATGATCTCTGTAAAGAGTTCGAAACGTCGGGAAATAAATATAAATAAATAATAAATAAACGCGATACAATCCTAAAAGTTGTTTTAATCAATTATATAGGCATATTAGAAAACATTGTCCGAACAGCACAGATGGCGCCAGTGGCGGCGGAAAATCGACAGTAAAGCAGGCAAGCATCTCGTCCATGGAGAAAGTGAAACAACACACGCCGGTAAAGCAGGATGTGGCGACGAAGCAATCGGCTATGTTCGGGTTATCGGCCAATAGGAATTCAGACTTTAGCGTCATGGTCGACCGTGATAACGAGTGGCAAGATGTCAACACAAACGTCAAAAATACGAGGAATATTACGCCGTTTAAGCTGGTAAGCATTCTGGTAGTGAGATAAATCTGATCGTTAAAGACGTGTATGACAAGCTTAATGTTGAAAAGTGCGACGATAACACTGTTTTGGCGGGCCTCGGACTTTCAAAGATAAACTCATGCGGCAAGTTTTATGAGAGTGTTATAATAGACGGAAAGTGCTACAATAGAGTGATATTCCAGTGCTTTTTTTTACGCGAGGAAATGCTTTATGCACACCCCCCGCCTGGGGACAACAGGAAAACAGCTGGTGGTACCGAACCTTATGGAAAGGGAAATTATCAAGCAAGTACACAATAAAGGACACTTTGCTATGAAAAAAATGAAAGAAGCAATAACCAAAGATTACTTTATAAGGAATTTAGACAAAAAGATAAAAGAAGTGGTTAAGGGATGTATACCATGCCTTTTAGCAACAAGGAAAGAGGGTAAACAAGAAGGTTTTCTCAACCCAATTGGAAAAGAAGGAATTCCAATGCACACACTACATTTGGCTCACATTGGTCCATTAACAGAAACTAGGAAAATGTATAATCATATACCCACAGTAGTAAACGGCTTCACGAAATTCGTGTGGCTCTACCCTACGAAGTCGACAGGCAGTGCAGAAGTTATAAGCAAGCTGACCAAGCTATACATTGAAGACCAGTCATGTTGGTACAAGCATGTGGCACGTGTGCAAAGAGCGATAAACAGTACATATCAAATCGTCAAATCGTCAATCATCGCAGATCGACGTCATGGTGTCGCGCAGACAGGCCGCTTGCGGGATAGGGCGATTCTGCTCCCTCCGTCCAGTCCGCGACGCTGGCGGCGGCCACGACCATGTCTCGGTCAAGCCGCTTGAGAGACCAGCGCCGCGGAGGGCCGCTAATCTGGCGCGGGCGGCTGGGGCGGCGGAGCGACACATCCAAGAAGATGTGTCGGTGGTCAGATAGGTTGACTACCTCCTCCGCCACCCGCCATCCGGTCACCATGGCGGCGGCCGAGGGAGCCCACGATAGATCGATGATCGACTCCCCCTGCCACCGCACAAAGGTGCTGACAGACCCCCGGTTGAGCAACCGGAGGTCGAGTCCTGCCGCCCACTCCAGAAGCGTCTCTCTTCTGACGTCGCCCCACTCGCTCGAGTGGGCGTTGAAGTCACCCAGAACGAATACCGGACGGGAGGCGCAACCGCGAAGATGGTTCGCCAGCCCGTCCAGGTATGCCTCATACGCGGCGAGGCCGCTGTTTGGAGAGACGTAGCAGCCCACTACCATGGATCCCCTCTCCACGGCGACGTTTGCGACCTTTCCATAGAAGGGAGCAGTAGCTCCCTTCCGCCCAGTAGACGGCCACCAAGCCCGAGTCGTCCCCGAACCATCGCGGGTGGACGGGGACGTGATTGGGCTCGGCGGCCACCGCCAGGGCAACCCAATGCTCAACCACCGTCTGCGCAAGCAGTTCTTGCGCAGCGCGGCGGTTGTTCAGGTTGCCCTGGAGAAAGCGGGCGCGGAGGTCCGTTATTGGACCTCCATGGTCCCGCCCGCCTGTCCCCCAGCAGGGGAGGGTGGCCTCGTGGCCGCCACCTTCCTTTTAGGTGGGGAGCACTTCTTGCCCCCCATCCTGTAATCGGCTCTGCAGCCCAGGTCTGAGCAGACCGGGCAGCGAGGAGCGGACGCTGTGCAAGCGCTAGCGGGGTCGGGGCGCATCCGCCCGCCTCGGCGATCACCGTAGCGACGGTTGCGGGGGTGATGGACTCGTCCAAGTCCATCACCCTCAAGTCGCCCATTTTACACGGGCGCGAGATTATCATGCTCATGTCGGCGACGGCCACCCTCTGGTCCACCCCGCCGTCGCCCCCCCTGTTACCATGGGGCTCATCCTAGGGGAGCCTCGGCGTGAGGCTCCCCTTGGCGGGGCGCCAACAACGAACCTCCCCGACCGTACCGGGGGTCACCCTTCCCGGGCCGCGACTCGGGCGCACTTGCGGGCGGTGCGCCCTCGCGGCCCACAAAGTTTTCAGATATCGATATAACTGAAAACTTTGTGCCCGATATGGCAATAAGTTCGCCAGTTGGAAGTTATTTGTGATAAATATCGATTTATCACAATTAACTTCGAAAAACAATCTCGAAAGCTCATTGGTGTGAGCCTTTGGACCGTTGGACTCCAGTGAGACTAGATTCCTACAGTGTTCACAAACAGCAGACTTATTACAGCGGTTGTGCTTCACATCCGCTATGTGTTCTTTGAACTTTCAAAGAACACAAGGAAGGGCTCAAAACACTACATCAGGTTTGACAAACCACAAATCCTCGCCAAAGAACAACATTATCGTCCCAGGATGATACGCGAGGCTATTGAAATCAAAAAACATCCAAAGAATTTCAATAGAGAAGATGGCTGGAAACTATCACCTAGCTGGAACCCAGTCATAAGTCTCATCAAACCTAGCCCACAATCAAACAGCTCAAGACAGCGAGATACTATTAGTATAGTTTGCAGGTCAGACCCACATCAGGAACCAAAATAATATAGAATTTTGAGTAGTGCAGTAATAATCAAAACAAAATAATTTTAATTTAATTTTTATTAACCTAGAAACCAAGTCCCTTTCTTTTTCACAAAACTTTATAAATAATAGCAATATCAATAGCCCGTTCAAAATGAAATAATAATCAGTTTTGCAGAACAGCCGCTGAGTTTTCTTGCTGGGTCTTTCTCAGGACTGGCCGCGTTTTTGACCCAGTGGTAGATTTTTAATAAACACTTTACCTTTTAATTTAAAATCAATGAATATTTAATAATAGTTATACTTTAATCTCAACCAACTTAGAAAATAAGATAATTTGTAATAATTTAATAATAACAACTTTTACTTGTTAAATCATACAACAAAGGATCTTTAGAAGCAGGATATATTAATGCATCTTATAAATAAGTATATAACTTTTGTTCTCATGGTCTGATGTGGGTTACCAATAGTAAAAATCATATTTTTAACATCAACTTTTTGATTTTTATTTCCAAAAAGTGGGTGCTCTCTGTATCAATGAAGATAGCTTTTGAACAACTACCATCTTTTTGTTCATACTCGTGAAAATGATCTCTGTAAAGAGTTCGAAACGTCGGGAAATAAATATAAATAAATAATAAATAAACGCGATACAATCCTAAAAGTTGTTTTAATCAATTATATAGGCATATTAGAAAACATTGTCCGAACAGCACAGATGGCGCCAGTGGCGGCGGAAAATCGACAGTAAAGCAGGCAAGCATCTCGTCCATGGAGAAAGTGAAACAACACACGCCGGTAAAGCAGGATGTGGCGACGAAGCAATCGGCTATGTTCGGGTTATCGGCCAATAGGAATTCAGACTTTAGCGTCATGGTCGACCGTGATAACGAGTGGCAAGATGTCAACACAAACGTCAAAAATACGAGGAATATTACGCCGTTTAAGCTGGTAAGCATTCTGGTAGTGAGATAAATCTGATCGTTAAAGACGTGTATGACAAGCTTAATGTTGAAAAGTGCGACGATAACACTGTTTTGGCGGGCCTCGGACTTTCAAAGATAAACTCATGCGGCAAGTTTTATGAGAGTGTTATAATAGACGGAAAGTGCTACAATAGAGTGATATTCCAGTGCTTTTTTTTACGCGAGGAAATGCTTTATGCACACCCCCCGCCTGGGGACAACAGGAAAACAGCTGGTGGTACCGAACCTTATGGAAAGGGAAATTATCAAGCAAGTACACAATAAAGGACACTTTGCTATGAAAAAAATGAAAGAAGCAATAACCAAAGATTACTTTATAAGGAATTTAGACAAAAAGATAAAAGAAGTGGTTAAGGGATGTATACCATGCCTTTTAGCAACAAGGAAAGAGGGTAAACAAGAAGGTTTTCTCAACCCAATTGGAAAAGAAGGAATTCCAATGCACACACTACATTTGGCTCACATTGGTCCATTAACAGAAACTAGGAAAATGTATAATCATATACCCACAGTAGTAAACGGCTTCACGAAATTCGTGTGGCTCTACCCTACGAAGTCGACAGGCAGTGCAGAAGTTATAAGCAAGCTGACCAAGCTATACATTGAAGACCAGTCATGTTGGTACAAGCATGTGGCACGTGTGCAAAGAGCGATAAACAGTACATATCAAATCGTCAAATCGTCAATCATCGCAGATCGACGTCATGGTGTCGCGCAGACAGGCCGCTTGCGGGATAGGGCGATTCTGCTCCCTCCGTCCAGTCCGCGACGCTGGCGGCGGCCACGACCATGTCTCGGTCAAGCCGCTTGAGAGACCAGCGCCGCGGAGGGCCGCTAATCTGGCGCGGGCGGCTGGGGCGGCGGAGCGACACATCCAAGAAGATGTGTCGGTGGTCAGATAGGTTGACTACCTCCTCCGCCACCCGCCATCCGGTCACCATGGCGGCGGCCGAGGGAGCCCACGATAGATCGATGATCGACTCCCCCTGCCACCGCACAAAGGTGCTGACAGACCCCCGGTTGAGCAACCGGAGGTCGAGTCCTGCCGCCCACTCCAGAAGCGTCTCTCTTCTGACGTCGCCCCACTCGCTCGAGTGGGCGTTGAAGTCACCCAGAACGAATACCGGACGGGAGGCGCAACCGCGAAGATGGTTCGCCAGCCCGTCCAGGTATGCCTCATACGCGGCGAGGCCGCTGTTTGGAGAGACGTAGCAGCCCACTACCATGGATCCCCTCTCCACGGCGACGTTTGCGACCTTTCCATAGAAGGGAGCAGTAGCTCCCTTCCGCCCAGTAGACGGCCACCAAGCCCGAGTCGTCCCCGAACCATCGCGGGTGGACGGGGACGTGATTGGGCTCGGCGGCCACCGCCAGGGCAACCCAATGCTCAACCACCGTCTGCGCAAGCAGTTCTTGCGCAGCGCGGCGGTTGTTCAGGTTGCCCTGGAGAAAGCGGGCGCGGAGGTCCGTTATTGGACCTCCATGGTCCCGCCCGCCTGTCCCCCAGCAGGGGAGGGTGGCCTCGTGGCCGCCACCTTCCTTTTAGGTGGGGAGCACTTCTTGCCCCCCATCCTGTAATCGGCTCTGCAGCCCAGGTCTGAGCAGACCGGGCAGCGAGGAGCGGACGCTGTGCAAGCGCTAGCGGGGTCGGGGCGCATCCGCCCGCCTCGGCGATCACCGTAGCGACGGTTGCGGGGGTGATGGACTCGTCCAAGTCCATCACCCTCAAGTCGCCCATTTTACACGGGCGCGAGATTATCATGCTCATGTCGGCGACGGCCACCCTCTGGTCCACCCCGCCGTCGCCCCCCCTGTTACCATGGGGCTCATCCTAGGGGAGCCTCGGCGTGAGGCTCCCCTTGGCGGGGCGCCAACAACGAACCTCCCCGACCGTACCGGGGGTCACCCTTCCCGGGCCGCGACTCGGGCGCACTTGCGGGCGGTGCGCCCTCGCGGCCCACAAAGTTTTCAGATATCGATATAACTGAAAACTTTGTGCCCGATATGGCAATAAGTTCGCCAGTTGGAAGTTATTTGTGATAAATATCGATTTATCACAATTAACTTCGAAAAACAATCTCGAAAGCTCATTGGTGTGAGCCAGGATTCGAACCCACGACCTCTTGATTCGGAAGCAGGGTGCTCGACCACTGGACCACCGAGACCATATCTCATATACATAACATACATACATAACTTCACGCCTTTTGTTACCCGAAGGTGTAGGCGGCGGCTGTTAAGCCTCGTCACGCCGTTATGTTTCCGTCCCAAATGGAATAGGTGGCGAACCTATTGCCATACCGGGCACAAAGTTTTCAGTCATCGATATGTATCACACTTAACTTTCGGAAACAATTTCGAAAAGTCATTGGTGGGAGCCAGTGTCAGGATTCGATCCCGGACCTTTGGATCAGAAGCCGTGTGCTCTCCCACTGGACCACCGAGATGAGAGATATTTGCCTTAAAATCCAATACTTAAATATTTTATATAATGCGATTTATTTTGACCCGACTGCGATTTATTTAAACCGACTTCTAGAAACGTAAACCACACAATCTATAAGTATATGAAAACAGTACCTCTATAACCTCTCCTCAGTGTAACCTCAAATGACAGATTTGCATCGTATGTACAGTGATTTTTGACAGTTAGTTTTCGCGAGTAATTTTTGAGCCTATGCGTAGAATAATCCAGATTATAAAAAAACAATGAATGAATAGTACAATACTCTTTGTAGCATTGTATTCTCAATTAAATAACCAATTGCGATATAACTGATAAAACTAGAACATATTATTATATATAAACATTTATTTATTTATTTAATAAAATGAGTCATCAAAAAAATGTCCAAAAACGACTTTTATATTCCAATTATAAATAAAATTAAGCCCTTACAAGATGTAGAACCAGTGGTTTATAGTTCTATTACAATGTATATATCAATATTAAAACAAAACAGCATACTCTCAAGAACATTTTTTTATACCACTTAAGTGATTTGGAGGTATTGTAAATATAATAGTTAAAGATGGCTTTATTAAAGTATTACGTTTTGTATATTGTATAAAGTATACAAATGAGTAAGTTACGTTATTTATCGCTTTTTAGTTATAGAGGTACTGTTTTCTTATACTTAAAGATTGTGTGGTTTACGTTTCTAGAAGTCGCTTTAACTTTTTTTTTAAAGTAATTTTTTTCACGAGTTTTAGTGATATTAATGAGTTGTGAACTACAATAGAAGTTAGTTCATTTACATGGCTTTGAATTTAGTAAATATATTTTCACTAATTACAAGTCCGTTTGTTACATGGTTAATATTTTTAGGGAGCTATAATTGTCATAAATAGGTACTTAGATAAAAGAGTATGATAATACTTGCTAAGTATTTATATTTTTGTAATTATCATGGGTAGACTACAGCCAAAATGAAGGCCAATCGTAGCCTGGAAACTATTTGAGAAAATGAAAAATCATTTTTACATAATTGTGTCTTAACTCCTAACCGTATAAGAGTTCTTTAGCTTCATCATCAGCACAGCAGTATCAGACGTTAATTCAAGCATACCTCCCAAGCAACACGTTAGTCCTATTTACTACTAAACAGTTTCCATCGACTAACAGCTGTACTGTCTATCAACTCCTAACCGTTAAGGAGTTCTATGGCTTCTTCATCAGCATAGCAGCATCAGGTGTATATTCCAGGATACTTCACAAGCAACACGCATGCCTTACATACTACCAAGTAGTTTCTATCGACCAATTGTAGTGCTGTCTTCAAACTCCTAAACCGTTGAGGAGTTTTGTGGCTTCTTCATCAGCACAGCCGCATCAAATGTTGGCACCATAAAGAATATCTCTAAGACATCACTATTATGTAATAAAAACACCATACTTGCATACAACTTTTGGTGGATGCCTTCGATTTCTCCTGGTTCCCATCATCAAATCCTGACCTGGTGAAAATGGGACCATCTCGGAGGTAAACACTATACTTCTTCGACAGCGGATCCGCTTGTTCTCTTATCAAAAGAGATTTAATTGACTATGTTCCCGGCACTGTACGCAATAAATCTGTACTTAACAGGTATTGGCGGGGACAATATTGAATGCACGACTCAGATTCTTAGCCCTATTCAAATACAAGGTATTACAATACCGATTCTTTTACATGTCGTGTCTGCTAATGTTATAGCTGACTCCTTAATAGTGGGCAGAGAGATATTAAACCAAGGTATTCATATTAAAATGAATAGTGACACTATTAAGTTTTCGACTCGTAAAAATGTTAACGGTTGTAGCTTAAATAGCGTTTTCGATTTTAGTAACATAGACACCCGATTTACAAGGTACTCACAGAGACGTATTACTATCTGTGTTAGTAGGTATACCGACTACTTTATTGATGGAATTCCCACTCGTCGGGTTATCACAGGGGAGTTAAAAATATAACTAATTGACCCATTTAAGACTGTACAACGACGCCCATATAAACTCTCTCCTGCAGAAAAGGTAATTGTCCGAGAAAAGATCCAATCCTTACTAGAGGCCGGTGTTATTCGTGAAAGCTCGTCTACGTTTGCTAGCCCGATCCTCCTTTTAAAAAAGAAGGATGTCAAGGATATAATGTGCGTAGACTATAGGTAGTTGAATGCAAATACCCGACCCGAACATTACCCTCTTCCCAGGATTGATGAGCAAGTAGATAGATTAAACGGAGCGCATTTCTTCTCATCCTTAGACATGGCGTCAGGCTACCATCAAATAAAAGTAGACCCCTAACCGGTTGAGCGTACAGCTTTAGTCACGCCAGAAGGGCAATATGAGTACCTAGACTAACATTGGTAGAGCCAAGCAGTTCGCTGCATGAATGGGCCGGCTCGACCGGTGAAATAACACGACCTCTCAGAAGACCGACGTAAAGTGGCTCATGTCACGTATTGTTCGGTGAGAGAGGTACCCGGAGGCCCACCCCATTTCCGATCCTTTCCTATCCCCTATCCCTTTAAGGTTGGCAACGCAACAGTAACACTATATGTGTTGCTGGTGTCCATCGGCGGTGTTGGTTGCTTACCATCAGGTGCCACGCCTGCTCGTTTGCCCTCCCATCCCATAAAAAAAACCTTGCTATGCCCTTCGGCCTGTGTAACGCTGCATCCGTTTATCAACGATGTATAAATAAGGCGCTGAACAACTTGAAAGACACAGTAGCCTTGGCGTACATGGATGACGTACTCTCTTATTCAACAGACGTCACTGATGGTTTGCAACGTCTTGCCACGGTACTAAAAGCAGATTTTTCCTTCAACATTTCCAAATGTAAATTTATGAAGACCAAAATCAATTACTTAGGGTACGTTATAAGAGCGGGAGAGATCAGACCCAACCCTGAGAAAATTCAAGCTCTTGTTGAGGCTCCAACCACTGCGACTCAAGTTAGATAGTGTCTTAGTCTAGCATCGTACTTCCGTCGTTTTATTCTAAGCTTTGCCAGTTTAGCTGGCTCTTTATACCCTCTTACTAAACTAAAAGGCCCTATTACATGGTACCGTTACATGACGAAGTACACAAGAAAATTGTGCACATTCTTACTTCAGAGCCGGTTCTGACTATTTTCAACCCGATTTTATACCAGTAGAAGTACACACTGGCGCTAGTTCTGGGAGTTATGGTGGTATGGTACAGTCTATACAGACTGTAACTCGTTAAAGGCGTCTAAAGCTAAAGTAGATTTATCCCCTCGTGTTCACCATTGGTGGGCGATTTTGCAGGCATACAATTTCGACATCGTGTACAAAGAGAGTCGTACCACGGGACATGCCGATCATAGCATTAGAACCAACTAACAATGTCGATCACTCTGTTTCATCATCTAGGCAACGTACACAAGTGAATTTTGTAGAGCTCCACAACAGTTGGCTCCAGGTCGAGCAAAAACGAGACCCCGAAATTATAGATCTTATAAGACAACACGAAAATAACGAATTACCGGAGAAGAGCCGTATCGCTATTTGGTGCACGCCAACAGAGTTAATGTTCGGCATACGTGCGCAATCTTTAGGTCTTTCACAAATCTCTCCCGACTCGGAGTCTTCGTCTTCTTCTTCTCGAAGTGACTTAGATACTATAAGGAATCATGCGTCTCAAAATATTTCAAAGGCGGCCAAATCGCAAACTGAGAGTTTTAAAAGGGGTAAGGCCCTTTATGCGAGGCGATTTTGTCTTTATATAAGGCAGCGAGAGCAAACCAAACAAAATTAGCGAGAAAATTTAAGGGCCCTTTTGTGATATTTAGAGTTTTAGATAACGACCAATACGAACTAAAAAGTATTAACAGATCAAACCGTATCTATAAGTACTCGCATGATAATTTACGCGCGGTTCGCGGAGGTTTTGAAGGTCTGGTAGACATAGCTTTGACGTTACTAAATGATTACTTACGCCGTACGTTACTAAATTGTGTGGTTTACGTTTCTAGAAGTCGGTTTAACTTTTTCACCACTAAATCCACTAAATCTCATGTCTGGAACTAGACGACTTTTCTTCGCAATGAATTCGCTCCCGATGGTATCATCATGGCGTCTCTTGATGGATATTCCACGTAGGATACGACATAACTGCGCTCGAGTAGTTACAGTGTAGGCATTTAATTCTCTCCTTATCAATGCATCCCTTTGACATAAAACTGATATGACAAATCCGGCAATCACATCTTCTGGCATGTCAACTCTTGGTATATTTTCCACAAGACTCCATAAACGTAGGACAGCTTCTGATGCCGTTTCTAGATTTCCGATTTAAAATCTCATTATGCTGTCGAAATAATCTTGGACGAGCATAGGCTTAAGAAATAAAAACAAACTTGCTGTGTCCACTACTAGGCTCCATAAAATTTCTAACGCGTTTCCAGGTCAATGTATACGCTTTTATAATAAGCTTCCAAACGACACGGTTGAATTATCGTTAGGTAAATTTAAGAAATATGTTAAAAGTAGGCTATATGCAAGGGCTTATTACTGTATCGCAGATTATATCAATGATAAAACCGTTTGGAATTGAATTGCTTCTTTTGTGTTATATTGTTTGTATTTGCTGTAGCAAAATATTGTTAATTTGCTAACTAAACATTACTGTTAATTAGTAAGATTGTGTGCAATATGACGTTTCTCACCGGCAAGCTAACTAATTTCTTTTTTTTGTTTTGTCTGGGATCTTGAATAAGTCATGCTCACTGAAAAGTCCTTGCTTATGGCGGCGTCGTTGATCGGGTCGCCACCTTCCCTAAAATATGGCGAGGGAGGCGATGGCTGAGATATGGGTCATGCTCGTGAATGGGTGCTGTTTGTGGGGACTGGTCTGTTCAAGCGTCCAAAGAATATTAACGTACTGTGTCCTAAGTTTGACGCGAGGAACCTCATTTTGCTCTATAAATTATTCTAATAATTTGTAATTTAGTCTACTTATAATTAAGTAAAAACAAAAAAAAAGGACTCCCCTGAGTTTCTTGCCAATTGTTCTCAGGACGTGAGTAATCGAATTGGCGGATTGAAAATATTGACCTTCATAAGTGTCTTTAACGACCTGAATTGAATAAATGAGATTTTGATTTTGAACTTGGCAAGAAGGATTTGGATAACTTGCGGCCATTCTACAACGTGTCCCAGATTGGGTATATCAAGCCGCGAGGGGTGGACACTGTCACGTTGAGTGACAATGTAAATTTTTATATCATAATAAATTTAGGCTTCAAAGACACGGTTTCCAGGTCATAAATAAAAATACAACTGTAGGTAGTATACGAAAGTTAATAATTTGATTAATCTGCAATAAAGTCGGTAGTTAATTATTTAATATGAGAGACTGGCCAGACATTTTACAATTAGACAGGATATTCGGCCATTTCATTAGAAACTGTTATCAAGAAAGGAGCCAGAAAATTCAACAAAACTTTTGATATTATTGGTGAGTGTTTTAACCAATTCATTTCACCCTAATAGCTAAGATATTATTGCCTGCAGTGCCGTGAGCTTGATGTGCATAATTTATTAAAATTATTTCATCAAAGTTTTAAAGTTCAAGTTTCATCAAAATTATCAAAGTTTACTATTACATGTTAAGACTCTGTTAATAGCAGCATATTATTTTTGTATATATTACAGTAATTGCTTATATAAATTATTCTGTACAATCTAGATAATTTTACAAATCAAGTAGGTAGTAGTAACCTACCTACACTATTAATTATGTTGCATAATAGATTGCTACAACTCTTTTCCAAATTAATATTATTGTTTTTAAGGTAGGGTTATATGCTTGATCCACCCTGGGTATTTTCCAAATTACTGGCATGTGACACCACTGTCTACCCATTCTGAGAAATGGGGGTCAGTGGTGGCACTGATTGTCGATGCCAGTGAATGGGGATGCTCAGGGGCTGTTACTGGTTGTTTTCCAGACTGGCTGCCCTCAATCTTCACCCTCAATCTTCACCTTCAACTCAACCTTCTCAACTCTACCTTCACATCTCCATCTTTGCCTTCTCATCTCAACTTTTCCTGTCGGCCATCTGACAGTGCAAGGCAGCCCAACAACATCGGGGAGGAGACTTCTGTGGAGCACCAGGACACCCCTGCAGTGAGCCTTCGCGGGTCACTCGGCATCAGGTCGTACCTGCTCCCTTTCTAAGAATTTTGGTAGCCACAAATTGAGGAGCAACTCGTTGTTAAAATAAAAAATTTTAATTATTGAGTGAATCTTTATTTATCTACCCCGACCGCGTTACATTGGCTCTCCGGCATAGTGTTCCTCGATTTGTGGTTATTAGTAGGCAGTGGTGAAGGATTATTATAACTTAATATTGTAAGTTCAGGGTGGCTAGTCAATTTATTCACGCGGGAGGGTATAATTGCCCTAGGACAGAGAGTGGGCCCGACTGGTTCATGTTACCGCATGCAGGGTAACCAGATGGTATATCTATTTATACCGTCCCTGCATAACCAGCGAGTGAAAGGGACCGCGTGAATGAGGGTGCGTCAATTTGTTTACTTAAATAACTTAAATTCTTTTTTAAATTCAAATAGTAATGGTATGTGACCACCCTAACTTATTAACTTCAACTTGTAACTAAAATTAACCTTGTATAAGAGTAATTTCCACAATTTTTTCTTTTTTTAATTCTTTTAGGATATCAAATTCTTAATTTAAATCTGTGTCAATAAATTGTGTACTGAGGCAGTGTGTTACTCATCATTTTTATATTTATCTTTAACTGAGACTATATGTGCTCTAATAGTTAAATAAAGTAATTATTGTGTTTAGGAGTACCACACTTTGTCCTTGTTTTTATTTTATCATACTGAGTATGTTATTTTGTAAATCCCTAATATATTAGGGTGTACTAGATAAATTGCACAGTGATTAATTGATATCTGAAGAAAATATAATAAAACATTTGTTTTGTACATGTGGAATTACAGATAATAAAATAAATTGAAGGTAATTGTAACTTAGTGTTGTTTGGTAACTTTTCATGATACTTATGTATCATTTTAGTGTGCATCAGGTAAGTGGTACTGCAGCAATTTTATCTGGCTCCTAGTTAAACAGTGAATTTCTATTTTTTCTAATAACAAAATTATACTTCTACTTTAGTTTGACTTATAATAGTTTTCATAATTTGTAAATATAATACTTCATTTAAATTAGTCTGGCCCAATTTAAAATCAAAACTTAATTTTCTTTTGTTTAATAACTTAATTTGATTTCATCAACAAAATGAATAAAAATATTAAATATTTAGCTCTCAGAAAGGCAGAGTTAGCCTATGAGATAGCTCTCCGTAGTTTAGAACCATTAGATACAGTAGTAGGACTTAGACTTTGTTAACTTATAATTGTTTAACTTACATAACAGAATGTTATTCTGTTCATTTGATAACTTTCAAAATTCTAACTGCATAAGGTAGGGACTCGCACATAGTTTTTGAATTAGTGGTTGATTCTCCATTTTATGGGGCAACCGTTTAGGGTTTGTTTGCCTCGCCGGGCATGTACGGCGTAGACTGCTAGTCAGTTTAGTAGTGAATTGTTTCCCGATTATACTGGGCAATCACTTAGGGGATTTTAGGGTTTTTTGATTCGAAGCTAGTTGTGACCTCTCTATTTTATGTAGTGTCTTGTGTATAGTATGCTTTAGGATAATTTCCCCTTTGAGTGTTCCTGATCTTAGTTAAGGAAACACTCATAGTGTAAAAGATGAGTCATAGTCGTAAATTTTGAATATGATCTGTATATGCAAGTTTTTTTTGAAAGAATGATGGATGAAAGTGTATGGAGTTATTGTCCGGGGCATGTTATTAATTTAGACAAAACTATATCTGGCCTTATTTTACTACTAAATTTTTCTTTTTCTTTCCCGGATTTTTCTTCCTTCCGGAGGAAAAATCCTCCCATTGGAGGGGGGTACTGTCACGTTGAGTGACAATGTAAATTTTTATATCATAATAAATTTAGGCTTCAAAGATACGGTTTCCAGGTCATAAATAAAAATACAACTGTAGGTAGTATACGAAAGTTAATAATTTGATTAATCTGCAATAAAGTCGGTAGTTAATTATTTAATATGAGAGACTGGCCAGACATTTTACAATTAGACAGGATATTCGGCCATTTCATTAGAAACTGTTATCAAGAAAGGAGCCAGAAAATTCAACAAAACTTTTGATCTTATTGGTGAGTGTTTTAACCAATTCATTTCACCCTAATAGCTAAGATATTATTGCCTGCAGTGCCGTGAGCTTGATGTGCATAATTTATTAAAATTATTTCATCAAAGTTTTAAAGTTCAAGTTTCATCAAAATTATCAAAGTTTACTATTACATGTTAAGACTCTGTTAATAGCAGCATATTATTTTTGTATATATTACAGTAATTGCTTATATAAATTATTCTGTACAATCTAGATAATTTTACAAATCAAGTAGGTAGTAGTAACCTACCTACACTATTAATTATGTTGCATAATAGATTGCTACAACTCTTTTCCAAATTAATATTATTGTTTTTAAGGTAGGGTTATATGCTTGATCCACCCTGGGCATTTTCCAAATTACTGGCATGTGACACCACTGTCTACCCATTCTGAGAAATGGGGGTCAGTGGTGGCACTGATTGTCGATGCCAGTGAATGGGGATGCTCAGGGGCTGTTACTGGTTGTTTTCCAGACTGGCTGCCCTCAATCTTCACCCTCAACTCAATCTTCACCCTCAATCTTCACCTTCAACTCAACCTTCTCAACTCTACCTTCACATCTCCATCTTTGCCTTCTCATCTCAACTTTTCCTGTCGGCCATCTGACAGTGCAAGGCAGCCCAACAACATCGGGGAGGAGACTTCTGTGGAGCACCAGGACACCCCTGCAGTGAGCCTTCGCGGGTCACTCGGCATCAGGTCGTACCTGCTCCCTTTCTAAGAATTTTGGTAGCCACAAATTGAGGAGCAACTCGTTGTTAAAATAAAAAAATTTAATTATTGAGTGAATCTTTATTTATCTACCCCGACCGCGTTACAACACACGTTGGAATTGCCTATCGGATGGCTATATTTAAAATGTGATAAATCGAACTTTTAGATCTGAAAAAAAAAAAATAATAATTCCTACTGAGTCCGCAAATAATAATATTTGACATGGTCACCCTACTATCAAGACTTTCATTGACGACACATACACACATACACAAGAAATCGTAACATATGTTACGATTGTATTGTTTATTGATGTTACGATACCTACAACACGGATATAAAAATTTAGACCTTATTCTGTTGTAGTAGAGCCGATATTGTTAAGTTATGGTGAGATATAAAATAAAAATTTAGTATTTCATTCTGATTAAATAAAATTCATTCATAGTTTAATACATATCTAACCAGATTTTTCGTTAAAGATTTATGGTGAACACTTACCATTTCTCAGTGTGACTACAAAAAAGGTTCAATGTGCTGTCCTCCTCTCGTAACACATAGGTTTACACGCCGCGATACAGATTGTGTGGCGCGGCTCAGACACTCCGGTGTTAGAGTACCACAAGCTTCCACAATTTTTTGGGGCATTTCATTCACAGTTTCACACTGCGTAGCATACACCACACTTTTTAAATATCCCCACAAAAAAGTCCATTGGCGTTAAATCGGGCGATCGTGGTGGCCATGGAACAGTTCCAGAACCACCAATCCACGCACGAAAGCGATCGTCCAGATATTCGCGTACAGAACGACTGTAATGCGCTGGCACCCCGTCTTGCTGGAAAATCATGTCGCGGTAAACTAACAAAGGAAGGCTTTCAAGTTCTTCCTTCAAGGTGGTCCTCAACATTTCCAAGTAGATTTTACCGTTCAACCGGTCCGGCAAAAATACAGGGCCTATCAATTTGTCACCGATGATACCGGCCCACACATTAATTTTCCACCTGTACTGAAAATGGCTTTGACGAAAAGCATGTGGATTTTCATGGGACCAGTAATGCTCGTTGTGGTTATTGAATAATCCAAAACGAGTAAAGGTAGCCTCATCAGACCATAAAACCCGAAACGCAAACATATGGTCAGCAGTAACCTGACTACGATACCACTCACAGAATCGCACTCTCAATAAATCTGCTTCTGTCAGCCTTTGTGTACGCTGGTAATGGTAAGGATGCTATCTTTTTTTAAAGTTCTCCATACTTTCATTCTAGACACACCTAATACGACAGAGGCTGTTCTTGTACTTCTAATTGGATCTTCAGCAAAGTGATCCAAAATATTCTGTTCCACACGGGCATCCGCACGGTCACTCGATCGTCCTTCAGAGTTGGGACTGTGGAAAGAACCGTTTGAGTGCAAACGGTTGACCAGCTTCCTGAAGCATGCATAAGAAGGAAGTCTTCGCTGATTCTCCAGCTCTCTTCCATCAATGTGACGTTGTCGATAAAGTTCGCGCGCTGCAGAAAGGATTCCCTCCGATGTACCCACACACATAATCATATCATAGTACTCTCTATTTAAATACTCCGCCATTATAAAATAACGAAAGATAGCACTTGCACTAACTTGACACCGATAGATGATAGGTACTGACCGATAGAACAAGCGAACAATAATGAAGAGCGTGTAAAAAAATAATCACTAACGAATACTAGTGTCTCTGCCATTTTTAATTTCTTAGGGTACCGTTATACCAAAATACGGAACCTTTATACGTTATCTTACTTTTTTATAATCAGTTTAAAAATACTTGTCTCTATACTACAGAGTTTAGTAGATATTTTAATTTCACTTAAATCTCATCCAAAGTAAATTGGAATAGTATTTTAGAAAATCTCTAAATTTTAAGTAATAATACGCACAATACCGAATACAGGATTTAACATAACATAACTTCACACCTATTGTTACCCGAAGGTGTAGGCAGCGGCCGTTAAGCCTCGTCTCGCCGTTATGTTTACGTCCCAAATGGAATAGGTGGCGAACCTATTGCCATACCAAAGTTTTCAGTCATCATAATTTATCACACTTAACTTCCGAAAACAATTTCGAAAAGTCATTGGTGTGAGCCAGTGTCAGGATTCGAACCCGGACCTCTGGATCAGAAGCCGTGTGCTCTCCCTCTGGACCACCGAGACTCCTAGGATTATCTACGTAATACTTTTTAAACTTTCACGTATTATGCAACATAATGATAATATCCTTTATTAATTTGCGTTGGTACGTTAAAATTATACGGACCCATAATAAATAATATTGATAATTCAAAATATTTTAGTGTAAATTTAGAAATGCCGACAAATTCTTTTTATAAATGCCGCCTGATGAGTTCAAGGTTATCTTGTGCGAGCCGAAAGGCAGGCGGCAATTTTCAAAGGAAGTTTCGGGCGCGTGTAACAGGTCACAGCACGTGTAAGAGGTGCACACATATTAATATACACAGCACATATACACACTGTCAAGTACCTACAAATGAATCAATAAGTAGGGTTCACGGTTTTTGATTTGCTGTAAGTTATTTATTTATTTCTTCACACCCTTACTCAAATGGGAGTGGAAGTAACGAAAGTTATGTATGAACTATGTTTTATGATAACGACATAATATGATTTCTTACCCAGAACTGAAAATAGACAACTTATTTTTTAATGTAACTTCACGCCCCAAATACATGCGGCAATTAGCGGTAGGCAGCGAAAATTACTTATTGATTATGTTTCATGGTAATTTCATATGATTTCTTATTGCGAACCGAATACAGATAGCTTTTCTTTTGTGTAACTTCACGCCTCAAATACATGAGAGTGTAGGCAGCGAAAACTATTTACTGATTATGTTTCATGGTAATTCCATGTGGTTTCTTATACAGATCAGAATGTAGTCAGCTTAAATTTTTTTTTGTAACTTCACGCCCCAAATACATGCGGGTGTAGGCAGCGAAAATTAAAGCATTTCCTTGCGTAAAAAAAAAGGCAGCGAAAATTACTTACTCATTATGTTGCATGGTGATTTCATATGATTTTTTATGTAGAACAGAATACAGACAGCTTATTTTTTTGTGTAACTTTACGCCTCAAATTCATGAGAGTGTAGGCAGCGAAAACCATTTACTGATCATGTTTCATGGTAATTCCATGTGATTTCTTCAACAGGTCAGCTTACATTTTTTTTGTAACTTCACATAATTATTAAAAATTAGAGATGACAACCCTATTGATGATCGAAATGGAAAAATGAATGAAATACTTTAGGCGAGAAGTCACAATGAACTCAGTTGTCGTAGGTCATAAGTAGGGTGATCACGGTTCATATTTCTGTGGGATAATTTATGTAAAAAAAGTAAAAAAAAATGTGTTTGCCTTTTTTTTACTTTCTATAGGATATCTAGATTTCAAAGCGTGTCTAGATTCTAGATATAAGTGGTTAGAATAGGGTCCAAGAAACACTCTGTATATTCGATGCATCCAGTTTGGTGTGACATGATGTTTATGTTGACATTAGTTACTGACATTAGTTAATGAATCAAGGCCAACAGTAAATCAGGCCCAGCCAACTTCCGACTAGTCACTATTATTTCGGTGATTTTGCACCAACCTTTAATGTCAGCCTCAGCTTCATCAGGGTCAAATTTCATGAGCTGCGTCGAATTATGTTGCGCTGGTGTGACTCGAGCGGTAGCTGCCAGCAGACGAGTGAAAATTGAGTCCATCCCAGAAAGCAAATCACGAGCACCCGGTTCATTTGGTTGATGGCCACCGTCTCGAACGATCTCCTCAGGTTGAATTAGCCCTTCGTATCCCACTTCTGATCAAGGCACATCGCTCTTATCAGAATGGCCCTCCATTGTTTAATGGTTGTCCGTTAGATATTGTGGCGTGAGTTATCTCGCCCGATAACTCTGATGTTATTTTAATAAAATACACTCTTGAAATGATTAAGGGTATATTCTCAGTTATTTTAATAAAATTACAATACTAAAATTACTATAGATCACTTAGATGACGTCCACCGATCACGTGGATGCGTGCGCACTCTATCGATGCTAAAGAAGATTTACCCAGAGTGACACTCAAGTCAAAATGGCCACCTCTCCAGTGACCGGTGTTACGTCAAGAGTGACAACTCTGTTTCGTTCCGAAATCATAAAAAATCACACAATCGATTAATTGAATTATAGAATTATAGAATCAACTAGCTGGATCGAGTTGATTTACTCGATGCGCCGTCATATGTAAAAATATTGTTATTTGACATCACAATGTGACAACAATATTTTTACTATACGTACTGTAGGAATATTATTTTTTACAGCTGTAATTAGTTATACGGATTATTATTTTCTTTTTAATTCAGGAAGGAATGATGTAAAGGATATCATATACTGCGATATAATTGTTGGCACATGGTACGTGCCAATAATCGTATATATATATATTTACATTGTACGCATGGTATGAGTACAGTGTTTATATATTTGTTGCTGACAGACATTTGTTGCTCAACGTCTCTCATTGATCAACCACCATCCACCATCGCCGAAGACCCATCACCTCACGATAACATCATCTATAAGAATAGTCTCCAGTCAGATATAGTTATTAATAGGTACTCAGTTAGTAGTAGTGTATTTATATTATTTTTTTTATAACTAAGCGAAGACCCAAAAACATTGCAGCCTGAATTAAACCCAATCGTCGCTTGGAAAGTATTGCAGAAAATTTAAAAAATAAATCAGAACTGTGTCCTAACTAGCACAGTATCAGATGTTGATTCAAGCATATAGCACAGAACACGCTAGCTCTACATAATATCGACCAATCGCAGTACTGTCTTCTAACTCCTAACCATAAAGAGGCCTCTTCATCAGCACAGTATCATTTTCTTGTGTAAATTACTCTTTCCTTGTCCAATCAGTTCAGCTATGGAATTCACTTTCCCTTGAGATAAGAATAGCTAAAAGCCACAACACTTTCAAATGTTAAGTCCGCGAAAATATTCTTCAAAATATTGCAGATTTATTTCAACGCTTTTCTTATTAAATCTTTAAATGAGTATGTATGTGTATATGTGTGTGTGTATGTAAGTATACGTATTTATATATACAAATATGCATGTATGTATAAATTTATGAATATGTGTGTTTACTTAAATTTAAATGGCATAGGTAGTGATAATCGAAACATACCCTTATTTGGCGCGTTCCACTAAACGCCCGCAACGATTGTAACACCCACTATATCGTTCCACTTAAGGCCCGTGGTAGTTACGAGCGATCGCTCGACGTCATAGATGACGTCACTGTTCGCGACCACATCGCGCCCACTTCACCCACAAAATATTGATAGGTCTGAGTGGGCTTTCAATAAAATGGCGAGCATTCCAAAACTGACATATGTCATCAGAACTTGATGAATTTTACGAGTCAACTCTCAGTCGCTTTGTCAAAAATAGAACCATAAATTCACAAGAGTCCGTGTTAAATTAGATTTTACTCCTTATTCATGCGAAATATTTACTCAGAACTCTACTGAAAGTTTTGACCATGTCGCCATTTTCAAAGTCAAAGTCAAAATAACTTTACTTTTATAGGTCTTCACACACACTTAAAAATAGTCAACAAGTACAGATAACATATTATTTAAAATTAAATACAAACACGAGCGCTTGTGGAAAGTGCCTCCGTGGAACAAAAAAAGACACGGACGCAATCGCCACGAGCGGCCCGATTCCGAGTGTAGGGGCTATCATGAGAAGAATCGGGCAAGAAACTCTTGTGCCAAATACTCTTTTCAAAACATTTCAAATAAATAACAATATTATTATAACTACTGAAAACAAATCAGGTTGGTGAATAAAAGGTGTAGCAAACAGAATACTCGACAGTCACAATTAAGATCCAACCAAATTAAAATCAACGTCCTACATGTTAACTAAGAAATTCTATGCGATCACAGTAGTCGAGCACAACTGACGCGACATCTTTTAATTAGAGTGGTAACGTTGTGCAACAATCGTGGCGAATAATAAAATTTAAGTATAACATATATATCACAATATCGAGGCAAATTTAAAATGAAAAAGCTATCAGAAATTATTACAGAACGCCTCCACTCCGAAAAAGTGAACAAATTCCAATGCACAAACTACAAAATCCGCGTTGAGCAAGCAATTTGACGGTCCCACTCCGACTTGTCAGTCATGAAGTCGTTGATGGTGTAGTATGCACCACCAATAAGGCGACCCTTCACAGCCTTTTTGTAAGCACACAGCGCTCAAGTTGTGCGTTCTACTTATAACATTTGCCCACAATGCTCGCGGCGTTTTTATGTTAGTGAAACGGCAATTTCCGCGGTCGTGGTCGTTGGCGTTGCGGGCCTTAAGTGGAACGTAGCCATTACGTACACCTACAATACATCTCTACACCACTCTAGGTCGACTGGTAGAGAATGCTATTAGCATTAAGTCCGCCTATATGTAAACTATGTATAAAAAGTGGACGCTGAGGTGTTTCCAGATTTTATGAAATATAGTAAAATAATTTCACTTTTCAAATCAGGTTTTAAAACAGATTCCACAAATTTCAGGCCTATAGCTCTTATATTGTTCCTAACTTGAGTAAATTTTTCGACAAGATAATGTTGAACCAGCTCTTATCGCACTTTAGCCTCAAAAAACACTTCTATAATAGTCAGTTTGGATTCACAAAAGGTTACAAAAGGTCAAATTATTACATTATATATTTAACGCATGGGGGAAGTCTTTGGACACAGTAGAAGTCTTTTGAGATTAATCTAAAGCGTTTGACTGTATTGGTCATGAAACTTTAGCTTGTAAACTAGAGGGGCGCCGTCAGATGCTCCTTCCAGAGCCGGTGCTACCTGGGCAGGTCCTGGCGGAATCAATTCCGTCAGGTCCTGGCTAAGAGTCTGACAAAGGCGTCGGAGCCACCCGGTCCCCTCCGAGGAAAGCAAACCGGGGCGATAGACAGTGGGTTGTAAACCCCACTGCTCAGCCCAGCCCGTAACCCTCATTGCGAGGAACGGGGTCATCAGATCGCGTGGGGTAAACCACTATAAAAATCCATGAATCCCAAGTTCTGATGCCGGCGAGGGGTTGCATGTCCGACGCGTAGG
Organism: Euproctis similis; assembly: GCA_905147225.2. NCBI lineage: Eukaryota > Metazoa > Arthropoda > Insecta > Lepidoptera > Erebidae > Euproctis > Euproctis similis. The sequence goes on along the minus strand of LR990113.1, from coordinate 2,579,681 downwards.
CCGGACCCTAGGGCTTCACTTTAGGGGAGCTCACCCCTGGGTTGGATTGAAAACAGCAGATTGAAAGAACCAAATTAGTAACAGAATGGTATCCAAGGGATGGCAAAAGAAGCAGAGGCAGACAGACCAAAAGGTGGGAAGATGACATAAAGGAAATAGGTGGTCAGGTATGGCTCCGTTAAGCAAGGAACAGAAATAAGTAAAAATCACTAGAGCAGGCATTTGTCAACAGACAAGCTGTTTTACACAATCCACCGGTTACCTATGAGTCTAAGCAATGAAATATTTTATTGAAATTTTAGTTTTAGAAAGTTTGTAAAAAAAGACTATTTTATTTTATACTAGCTGACCCGGCGAACTTTGTTTCGCCTCCAAAGCATTATATGAGGATATTTAGTTATTTATAAAGATTTTTTCTAAAATAAAAGAAGCCTGAGTTAGTTCTTATTACATCAGCTACCTACAAAAAAGTCCCATCAAAATCGGTCCAGCCACTACAAAGATTAGCCTGAACAAACAGACAGGCAAAAATTCTAAAAAAATTTTATTTTGGTGTAAATACCGTATTTATGTATCATAAATGAATATACAAACATGCATTTCGTAAAAAGCGTAAAAAGATTTGATTGGCCAAGAAATACTTAGAATTATTTCCAATCCCAGAAACAAAAGCACTTAAAGGATCTGCTGGTGGCTCCAATTGTGATCATTTTACTTTGCCTCCGGCACAACATACTCCGGTACATAGATCATTGTATTTCAACGCCAAACAATATTCATAAATTATTATCATATCTCAAATTTTCACCGAGCTGTCGGCACAATAATCGATTCATACTGAAATGCCGCTCGTTCCAAAACCACAGGAGCACTGCGTCTGCGGAATCGCTTAATTTTTTATCATGTCGTGAGGCTGTTTTTAACCGACTTCAAAAAAGGAGGAGGTTCTCAATTCGTCTGTATGTTTATTATTTTTTTTATGTATGTTCACCGATATTTTCGTCAATTATGGAGGGATTTCAAAAAGTTTTTTTTTTTGTATAGTGTTTACCTCCGCGAAGGTCCCAATTTCACCAGGTCAGGATCTGATGATGGGAACCAGGAGAAATCGAAGGCATCCACCAATAGTTGTACGCAAGTATGGTGTTTTTGTTACGTAATAGTGATGTCTTAGGGATATTCTTAATGGTGTCAACATTGGATGCTGCTGTGCTGATAAGAAGCCACAAAGCTCCTCAACGGTTAGAAGTTTGAAGACAGCACTGCAATTGATCGACAGTAAATACTTGGTACTATGTAGGGCTAGCGTGTTTCTTGTGAAGTATGCTTGAATATACACCTGATGCTGCTATGCTGATGAAGAAGTCACAGAACTCTTTAACGGTTAGGAGTTGGGAGACAATACTGCAGTTAGTCGATGGAAACTGTTTAGTAGTAAATAAGAATAACGTGTTGCTTGGGAGGTATACTTGAATCAACTTCTGGTGATGAAGCTACAGAACTCTTAAACAATTAGGAGTTAGTACACAATTCTGTAAAAATGTTTTTTAATTTTCTGCAATAGTTTCCTGGCTAGTATTGGCCTTCATTCGGGCTGCAGTGTTATTGGGTCTACCCATGATAATTACAAAAATATATAGCCTAAATATATTAACCATTTAACAAACGGACTTGTAATTACTGGTAATATATTTAATAAACTGAAAGCCATGTAAATGAAGTAACTCCTATCGAAGTTCACAACTCATTAATATCACTAATATTCGTGAAAGAAAAAAAAACTTTTAAAAAAAAGTTGCCAAGCCTAGGTAAAGTACTGTATTGTATTGCAGCGACTTCAATAATGAGTGACAATTGTCTATATTTTAACTGTATTAAAGTATTGCGTTTTGTATATTGTATTAACTATAGAACTTAGTAAATAGCTTAGTAATAGCTTTTTAGTTATAGAGGTACTGTTTTCATATATTTAAAGCTTTTGTGGTTTACGTTAATAGAAGTCGGCTTAACTTTTTTTTTAAAGTATTTTTTTTTGTTTTTGATGTGCTCGACATGATTATATTAAAAAACACAATTCTGACATACGACTCTTCTCTTGATGAATCTCTCTCTAGTCATCAGTGCGCGTGTCAGTTAGCACGTGAGATGGCTCTGCGCACATTGCATAGACTGCGACTGCGACTACCATCGTCTTCTCGTCAGCATCATAATATCTAATTAATTAAAGTAAGAAAAGTTCTCCCGTACTTAGCAGTAAAGTGCCAAACAAACTATCCCAAAATCAATAACAGTGGTAGAGCCAATCAGTTCGCTGCATGAATGGGCCGGCTCGACCGGTGAGAAAAACCACGACCTCTCAAAAGATTGACGTAAAGTGGTTCATGCCGTTTCGTTCGGTGAGAGAGGTACCCGGAGGCCCACCCCCTTTTCGCATCCTTCCCTATCCCCTATCCCTTAAAGGTCGGCTTCGCAACAGTAACACTATAAGTGTTGTTGGTGTCCATGGGCGGCGTTGGTTGCTTACCATCAGGTGACACGCCTGCTCGTTTGCCCTCCTAACCTATAAAAAAAAATGATCAACAGATATAAACTACATAATGTATATTATTACAATTTATAATTGTAGTCACATACATACATACTTAACATACATAACTTCACGCCTTTTTGTACCCGAAGGTGTAGGCAGCGGCTGTTAAGCCTCGTCATCAATATTTATCACACAATCGGGTTTGCATTGTGGCTCACACCAATGGGTTCCAACCCGTTACTTCTTGATTCAAAAGCGAGGTGCTCGACAATTGGATCACCGAGACCTAATTGTAGTTATTTGACTAATGTCAACATTCGTAACTTTTTATGTTCCTGTCACCATTATTTTCCTGTCTTTATCATCATCAGTCATCCTATTCAAACTATCCATATTGGCTAAAGTTTTGGCTCCTTCTAATTGTCTTGATTTGTCCTAATATTAGTGGTCTTTGCGGTGCTATTCCAGTATCCTGTCGATCATGGTCGCCAGGGTGTTAAGTTCAAAACCGTTCCTTCTATTGAAGAATAGAGACGGTATCGTTACAAATTGACAAAATTTCATTTATTGATCCGTTCTTGAATTTCACTATACGGAAGTTGGATTGATCAGAGAGACGACTCACCATATCTTTTTCATCTATAGTAGATGCAATCTGAACTGATAAATCATTGTCATGTTCTTCGTGGTAAGCTTGAACAATTTTGACAAAAATGGCATCCCGTTGCTGGTTTTTGCTACCGCCTCTGTGATGCATTCTCCAAACCAATGCTTATTTAAATTACTATACATATTATACATATATTTAATTATATTTATTTTTAAAATTTATAAATTTCAATACTTCAAACACATTACAGTGACATGACACAACATTTTGACATTTGATTGAAAGTTTAAATGTCAATATTCATACGATACTGACGAACGATGGACTTTTCTACTAACAATGAACTTTATGGTATGTTTTTAAAGGTCAAATTGCCTTGTGTGTCAATGTGTAAACGAATCGCTTGTATGGGAAAATTAAATTGTACTTTTTAGTATTTTACTCGCAATTTATCGCTATTTTCTCTATCCTATGTGTTATTCCTGGCTCTAAGCTACCTCTCCACCAATTTTCAGTCAAATCTGTATGGCCGTTATTCAGTTATAAGTGTTGTAACAAACAAACGACTTTCTTTTATATATATAGATTTTGTTACATGACACTAGTAGAGTTTGTATTTGGGTATGCCCTTGATTGCTATGGACTGACATTTAAAACATAATATATGGTTAAGCTAGAAAACATATAAAGTAGATGCATCAAACTATTTGTCAAAAGAGCTAAACATAGTCGTAAAAAAGATTATACGAAGTTATTTAAGTTATGTAAAACATTGGCTATTCCTTTAAAACATAAATATCTGTTAGCTATCAGTAATAATGGAAATCGACCACTTAACCTAATCAATAACAAATATAATACGGTCTGTACTACAGGCCGATATTCTGTACCTCAAATAAAAAAATGCTATGGTGACAGAACGTTAAAGAAACAGCTACCTTACTTAATGAAAAGTTTGATGAAGGGAGGGGGGGGGGGGGGGAACGCGTGGGGACCATCGCCGCCTCATAAGAGATGATACGGTAGCCCCGTACGATCCGGATGGCCCTGATCCGCTCCAGGCTCCTCAGCAGGCTCCCGAGTGGTCTCGCGATCAAACGGGGGCCCCGTGAAAGGCCACGGACCGCACCACGCTACCGTACAGGCGGCGAACTCCCTCTCCCGGTCCCCCGAAATTGGACAGCAGGCGGTGTAACGCGCCTGCTACCCGTCGCGCTCGGGGGACCATCCGCACGAAGTGCTCCTCGAAGCTAGCGGCTTGATGCACCTCCCTACCGGGACAACCGTGTTACCCACCTGGATCCGCGAGGTTGGTGGTGCCCGGCCCCGAGTGAGGCGGTGGAACCGCACACGACGCACCGCCTCGATGGTTGAGCGCCCCTGTTGGAACCCAAAATTACAGTCCAATATGTGCCGGCCCACCTGCGACAGGTGGCTGCTGATACCGGCGGAGATAACTCTTTCGAAGAGCTTCCCCGCCTCGTTCATATAGGCAGGCATATCGGCCGTAACGTACACGGAGCGTCTCCGGTCCTCTCTTGTTTCCTGATGAGCACCAGTCTCTTCGACTTCCAGTCTAGGGGGAACACCCCGCGGTGGCCTTGCTCCCCAGGACTCCCAGAGCGAGCGCCAGGACGGAATTCCGGGCCGGGAGCGGCGCTGAGGGGACGAGCCATGTCACGGCTCGCCCAAGCTCGTTCGAGCCTTTTCGAAACCCAGCCTTCTCCGGAGGCTGGAATTAGTCGAGTCTTGCAGCGAGACGATTCGTGACGAGCCTTGAGAACAACTTGTGCAATGTACATCCATGTCTACAAGTTGTTCTCGTCACGTCACGCCATGCTCAGGAGTGAGATGGGTCTGTTATTCTTCATTAGGGTTTTTATCACCTTTTTTGAAGAACACCTAATAATATATTCGTTTTACATATATTCATTGCACAGAGGTAGAACCAAGCAGTTTGCTGCATGAATGGACCGGCTCGACCGGTGAAATACCACGTCCTCTCAGAATATCGACGTAAAGTGGCTCATGCCGCGTTGCGTTCGGTGAGACAGGTACCCGGAGGCCCACCTCCCTTCCCCATTCTATTACCTTAAAGGTCGGCGATGCAACTGTAACACTATATATCTTGCAGGTGTCCATAGGCGGCGCTGATCACTTACCATCAGGTGACACGTATGCTCGTTTGCCCTCCTATCCCATAAAAAAAACGAAAAGCACCACCGCACCTGTCGAATATAAAATGTTTTAAAAGAAAACTTAAGCAATATTGTTTATGTAATAACTGTTAATAATAATAATATGTGGAGGTAGAGGTTTTTTAAACATCAAATCTCTTTACAACCGCGAGGTGTGCAGCCTCAGACAGTTCCTGCTTCATGCTGATGTGGATGTGATCCGGGATGTGGTCAAGGTTGATGACGGATTTACTCCGCTTGCGTTGGCTAAAGAGAACTGGCGCAAACCTGTAGTTTTGAACACCACTGATCGCTTGGAAGTATGGAGGAGTAAAGAGTTACATGGACGTTTATATCGGGCCTTGCATGGACCCGATGTGGATACATTAACATCAGTATCCTGGTTACGTTTCGGTGATCTTTTTGGAGAAACCGAAGGTTTTGTATTTGCAATTATGGACGAAGTTATGATGACCAACAACTATCGGAAATATATTCTGAAAGATGGCACAGTTGACATTTGTCGGGCATGTCACTGTCCCGGTGAATCGATATTGTCTCCCGTTGCAGTCGTCTAGCTAACGGCGAGTATTTGCATAGGAACAACCAAGTAGCCAGGATAATCCATCAACAAATTGCTCTAAAATATAACCTCGTGGAAAGGGGGGTTCCGTACTATAGGTATATGCCCGACCCAGTTCTCGAAAATGGTCATATTACGTTATACTGGGATCGGTCTATTGTTACTGACAGGACTGTTGTTGCCAACAGGCCTGATATAGTGATAGTAGACCGATTAGAGCGCCGAGCAGTGATCGTTGATGTCACCATCCCCCATGGCGATAATCTCGTGAAAGCTGAAAAGGATAAGCAATTGAAATATTTGGACCTTGCTCACGAGATTTCTGACATGTGGGATGTTGATTCAACGATTATTGTTCCGATAGTCATTTCAGTAAATGGACTTATTGCCAAGAGACTCGACCAACATCTAGAGAGGCTCTCGTTAGGCAGCTGGATCAAGGGCTTGATGCAGAAAGCGGTACTACTAGGCACGGCACGTATCGTGAGGAAGTTCCTCTCTTTGGGGCCCTGACCACTGGTAGCTTGGTCCCTGTACTCGATGCCAGTGGGTTTCATTTATTTTTAAATGTATTTTTTATATTTATATTTAAAAATGTATTTATAAAGTGTGAATAATAAATAAAGAAAATAATAATAATACATAAAAAAAAATAAAAAAAATGGTAATGTTTTTTTCGAAAATGGTCGTATTACGTTATACTGGGTTCGGTCTATTGTTACTGACAGGACTGTTGTTGCAAACAGGCCTGATATAGTGATAGTAGACCGATTAGAGCGCTGAGCAGTGATCTTTGATGTCACCATCCCCCATGACGATAATTTCGTGGAAGCTGGAAAGGATAAACAATTGAAATATTTGGACCTTGCTCACGAGATTTCTGACATGTGGGATGTTGATTCAACGATTATTGTCCCGATAGTCATTTCAGTAAATGAACTTATTGCCAAGAGCCTTGACCAATATCTAGAGAGGCTCGCGTTAGGCAGCTGGATCAGGGGCTTGATGCAGAAAGCGGTACTTCTAGGCACGGCACGTATCGTGAGGGAGTTCCTCGCTTTGGGGCCCTGACCACTGGTAGCTTGGTCCCTGTACCCGATGCCAGTGGGTTTCACTTATTTTTATATTTTTAAATGTATTTTTTTGTATTTATATATAAAAATGTATTTATAAAGAGTAAATAATTAATAAAGAGAATAATAATAATAATATCTTGGACACAAATCACACAGCGCCCTCCAGTTCCAAACTAAGCAACTAAATGCTTGTGCTATGGATACTAGATAACGGATACTAATACATATATACTTTTCTTTTGTAAATACATACTTATAATACAAAGAAAAACACCCAGACACCGCACAAATATTCATGTTTGTCACAAATATTTGTGCTCGGGTGGGAATCGAACCCCCGACCTCAGTGCTGCAGCCGGTAGTTTTACCAATACGCCACGAGGCCCGTCGAATGTCACTAGTAGACAATTTATATCGCGCTATGGTTTCGCTCACATGTTATATGTAAGAGGTTTGATGTTGGTTAATAAAGTGTTGGATATGAGTACAAAAATATACAGTCTACTTATTTTAATGTTAAGTACTACCCTAACCATTTTGGTCCTTGAGAGCCGGATGTAATTAAGGTTCTATAGGAAGTTCACAGTGACAAAGATTGTCACTGAACCCGTACTCGCAGTGGATCGCTGCAGCAGACTAAGTACGTGGTAGGTTAAGTGCCGCTCAAGTGCTTGAGTTAGGCACTAGGCAGAACAACGACGCCACGAGCGCTGTGGTTGTTGTACTGAAAGCTGGATACTGGCTGGAGGTGTTTGGAGCTAGCAGGGAAGCTGATACGACAGGACATTCGAAGCTTTCAAATCACTATAATACAGATCGATGGAGGATCACTAGTACAATCTGTGTGAGTGAAGTGTCGTAAGCCGTGAGTCTTTTTTTGATATTTTAAAACATCAAACAATATTCATCCTTATTGCAAGGAATTAAATCAATTGGGAGTTTTTCGAGAGTTTTTGTTTTCTTCTAATCTTCAGAAAAGTTCTTACTTAGCAACAATGTCAACTATGCAAGCACTCATAAATTACTAAAACGATTTATCGAGTAGAATTGTCAAGGCTAGAACAAACTTTAAAAAATGTCCAAAAGAGAAATTAAATAGCAAATATATCGACAGTAGGTTAGAGGCTCTATTAGAGATGTGGGCTGATTTTAAACAGGGTCATAAGAAATTATTACAGGAACATAGTCCAGATAAATTAAATGATGAAAATTACATTAAACTTGATCTTTATGATAAAACTGAAACGGATGTTATGAATTATAAAGGTGAGTTAAAGAAAGTTTTGTCTGATATGCTGAAACAGTTGGGATTACCAAATGATTCAGTAAGCAAGCAAAATGGTGATTCAAAATCAACACACGCTAGGTTGCCAGAAATCCATGTTCCTAAATTTTCTGGTAAATATACAGAATGGATTACGTTTAGGAATCTTTTTATTTCTACGATTAATAATAACCAGTGGCTCGATGATGTGCAGCGTTTGCAATATTTAAAAGGGTACTTAACTGGTGAGGCAGAACAACTCATTAGAAGTACCCCTGTAACTGCAGCTAATTATGCAAAATCTTGGAACGTCATTGAACAAAGATATAATAAGAAAAAAATCCTTATGGACAGTATTCTAAAAGGTTTTTTAAGCCAAAAAACCGCAACTTCAGCGTCAGGTAAGGTATAAGGTTTTAAAGGAATTCAATGACGTTACGAGTGACTGCTTAACATCCCTTTCTAATTTGGGTATAGATGTGTCCACGTGGGACCCTATAATTATACATTTATTAGCTCTTAAATTTGATTCGGAAACACGTAGGGAGTGGGAACTGCATATTTCCAAGGCAACAGATTCCGATTCCTTGCCAAGTTTCAGTCAATTGAGTGAGTTTCTGAATCAGAGATTTCGTGCATTAGAGGCAATCGAGCCTAAGCAAGAGCAATCTTCTATCAAGGTTTTACATACTAATACAAATGATAGAAAACTCAATTGTGAATTCTGTAAGGAGACACATAAATTATGTTGTTGTAAAAAGTTTGCAAATATAGATTATGAAACTAGGCGTGATTTTGTAATGAAAAATAGACTTGGTTTTAATTGTTGAGGAAGTAACCACGGTGTTAAATTTTGTCAGAAGCCTATAAACTGTAGATTATGTAAAAAACGTCATCATTCCTTGCTGCACCCAAGGAATGTCACAACTTCAGCTGTTGGTTCGGAGTTTGAAGGTCAAACGGTTGAAGGGGTTACAGGTCGAGTCATTAACAAAAACGAGGCGTCTAGTTCACATGGTGACTTGCTGCCAATAGCAACGGTGAACCATATGGCCTATTGCACTAAAGGTAAAAGAAGTCATGTGTTATTGGCCACCGCATTAGTTAATGCCAAATCAAAAACTGGGCAATATCAAGTTACTAGGGCTTTGTTAGACCAGGGTTCTCAAGCATCGTTTGTGACTGAAGTTACACAAACTTGGATTAAAACGAATTATGGTAACCAATGTAGTGTCAGCTTTAGGTGGTCAAAACTCGTCACTATCTAAATCTATGGTTTCAATTACACTGAGATCAAAAGTAGATAACAGTGTGTTATTAGAGATAAGAGCCTATGTCTTGAGTAAAATCACTGGTTTTATACCAGGAACTAGAATATCAGTTGCTAGTTGGGCTGAATTACCCAATTTTGTGTTGGCTGATCCCCACTTTGATATGCCAAATGGTATAGATATGTTATTAGGAGCAGACGTTTACGGTCAGATATTAAAGGAAGGTGTATGGCGGGTGCCTACGGGTGGTTTGGTAGCACAGAGCACCACTTTAGGGTGGATACTGTCTGGGCCTGTCTATACTACAGATGAAAATAGGGTCACATCTTTACATACCTATACAGAGGAATTTGATTTAAAACGTTTTTGGGAATTAGAATCAGATTTATTTACATCTAAAAGGTTAACACCAGAAGAGCAAAAGTGTGAAGATTTTTTCGCTGCTACTACTCGTCGTGATCCAGATGGCAGATATGTCGTGAAGTTGCCATTTCATCAGGAAGTGCCTTCCTGCAAGAATGGAGATTCACGTGAAATAGCATTAAGAAGGTTTAAGAACTTAGAAAGGAAATTTAGTTCAAATACGGTATTTAAAGAGAAATATACCGAAGTTATGAATGAATACTTACAAATGAATCATATGAAGCTGGTAGAGCAACCTGATGAAAACAAGGAACAAGCAGTGTACCTCCCACATCACGCTGTCATAAAGGAAGACAAGTCTACCACTAAGCTTCGCGTGGTTTTTGATGCGTCCTGTAAAAATAAATATGGCATTTCACTGAATGATACCTTAATGGTTGGACCTATCTTACAACCAGACCTGCGCTATTTGATTATAAACTGGAGAATCCACCCGGTTTGTATAGCCGCAGATATAATTAAAATGTATCGTATGGTGAGAATGTCAATTGAGGATTGTGATTACCAACGCATAGAATGGAGAAGTGATCCAAAGGAGGAAGTAAAGGATTACAAATTACTTACTGTCACATTTGGTCCGGCATCAGCTCCGTACTTAGCAGTAAAGGTTCTCGGCCAAGTGGCTATAGATCATAAGGATAGATATCCAATAGCATCCGAAAGAATAGCTAAAGAATTTTATATTGATGACTGGATGAGTGGTTATCAAACGGTAGAAGAAGGAATAAAGTTAGCAAGAGAAATGAATAAACTTTTAAAGGAAGGTGAATTTATATTGCAAAAGTGGGCTAGTAATAATAAGGAGTTACTAAGGGTTTTAGAACAAAAGGAATCGGAGGACAGTGAAGAAAGGGAAGGGCAAGGATATAGGAAAGTAGAACAAAAAATTGATAGTGTTGTGAAAATTCTAGGACTTACCTGGAACCAAAAGGAAGATGAGTTTCAGTACTTGGTGACGTTGCCGCCTCTATCTGCACCTGTAACAAAAAGAAAAATTATATCTGATGTTTCGCGTCTGTTTGATCCACTGGGATGGATAGCGCCTTGTGTTATAATAGCAAAAACATTTATTCAGCGGTTGTGGATAGCAGGAACGGATTGGGATGAAGAACCTCCAAATGAAATAATAAATGACTGGTATACTTACCGCAATGACTTGACACGTTTGACGGAATTTTGTATTCCTAGATGGTTACTAACACAATCAAATGATGTTAAAGTAGAACTTCATGGATTTTTGGATGCATCCAACGTTGCTTACGCTGCTGTTGTATATCTCCGTGTCATAAAGGCATCAGGCGATGTGCACGTAGGTCTTGTATGTGCCAAGACAAGAGTTGCACCAGTGAAGCAAGTGAGCATACCACGGCTTGAGTTATGTGGAGTTATGTGGCTAAATTGTTGAAGGAAGTGGCAGAAGTTTTAAATATTCCCACAAGTTGTATCAGAGCGTGGACGGACTCTACGGTGGTGCTTGCTTGGCTAAACAAGCACGCTAGTAACTGGAAGACATTTGTGGCGAATAGAGTAGCAGAGATTCACACTACTTTGGAATCATCTCATTGGTCACATGTGTCGACTAAGGACAATCCGGCAGATTGTGCATCGCGTGGTGTTCTTCCTGCATCTCTGATGGGACTAGATATTTGGAAATCTGGACCAAGTTTTCTGAAGGCACAACGTATCGATTATACTAAGTTGACGCACAATAGCACTCACTCAATCCATAAAGGTTCACTTAGGTAGAGTAGATCAATCTATCTTAGAGAAATATTCTTCACTTAAAAAGTTAATACGTGTGGTAGCTTATTGCAGGCATTTTGTATCAAAAGGGAGACGTGATTTAAGGATAGGTACCGGTTTAAATTCATCTGAATTAGAAGAAGCTCTGAATGTATGTATAAGGTTAGCTCAAGGTGCAGCATGTATTAGGGAATTAGATGAATTGAGAACATATTATAAACAAGTTAAATGGAAAAAATCTAGGTTATTATCACTGGCTCCATTTTTAGATAGTAGAGGATTGATAAAGGTAGGTGGAAGAATAGCTCAATCACCAGCGCGTGATACGATGAAGCATCCCATTATATTGCCGCACGAATTAGCTTTGTCGAAACTAATAATTGACGATGCTCATAAAAAAACGTTACATGGTAATATATAGCTGATGCTTAACTATTTACGTTCCGCTTATTGGATATTAGCGTGTAAGAATTTGGTTAAATCTCACTTACGTAAATGTATCACTTGTGTTCGTCATAAGGCAAAATTGCAAACACAGTTTATGAGATCGGTACCATCAGTTAGAGTCACACCAGCTAGGGCCTTTGTTAATTCTGGTGTAGATTATGCCGGTCCTGTAATGTTGAGAGCATCTAAGGGTAGAGGGCATAAGGCGTATAAAGCCTATATTTATGTATTCATGTGTATGGTCACAAAGGCTGTACACATTGAGGTTGTTAGTGACCTCACCTCAATAGGATTTTTAGAGGCTTTTAAGCGTTTTCTTGCAAGACGGGGTTACTGCCTCAATGTGTACAGTGACTATGCAACAAATTTTGTAGGAGCATCAAAGGATCTGAAGGTTCTTTTCGATTCTGAGAAATCCACTATGATTGGAGAAGTTGTCGATGCCCTCGCGATTCAGGGAACTACATGGCACTTTATACCCCCAAGAACAAGGTATAAAATCTGTTAAGTACCATATAAGACGTGTAATAGGGGAGTCTACGTTGACATACGAAGAAATGTCTACGCTTTTAACCCAAATCGAGGCATGTTTAAACTCCCGTCCGTTGACTGTGATAAATAATAACCCACAAGAGCCTATCCCCCTAACATCAGGTCATTTTATCATTGGTGAACCTCTAGTTACGGTGCCAGAGGTTAACTATCAACGTTCGGATTTAAATTCTTTGAGACGCTGGCAGGTTACACAAGCGGTGCTTCAGAGCTTTTGGCGGAGATGGTCCAATGAATATTTAACTCAGCTCATGCATCGTTACAAATGGGCTTATAAAATTCCTGAACCAGCAGTTGGCGACATTGTTTTGGTGAAGGCGGATGATTTGCCGCCTAGTAGGTGGCTGTTAGGCAGAATTTTACAAAAATATCCTGGATCTGATGGATTAACCAGAGTTGTTTTGTTAAAGTGTAAAAATTCCACCATGAAGCGCCCTACTTCTAAACTTTGTATTTTACCTGTTATTGATTAACTGTAAGGATATTGTTGTTGTGTTTTATTGTTGTTTTTTTTTGTAATATGATTAATGTTTGCTAAAGAATGTCTTAGTATTATGATGTCAAGGTGGGCGGTGTCATAGCTGTGAAGGACAGTCATTCTGTCCTTGGTGGGCGGAATGTTTGAGTTGAATTTTTCTGTCAATAGATGTCCCTAGTAGACAATTTACATCGCGCTATGGTTTCGCTCACATGTTATATGTAAGTAGTTTGATGTTGGTTAATAAAGTGTTGGATTTGAGTACAGAAAATAAACAGTCTACTTATTTTAAGGTTTTAAGTACTACCCCAACCAATAATAATAATTGCGAGTTATTATTATAACTCAATAAATTATGTTTTTATTGAAAGTAAAAGAACAATATTTTATTTTATTTTTTTTTATTTATTTATAAGCTTAATGCACTATATGTACAACGGCGGACTTAATGCCTTAAGGCATTTTCTACCAGTCAACCTTTGGGTGGTGTAGGAGACGGAGAATTGTAGGTGCGCATATAAATAAGAGACCAAGGTTAAAAAGAAAAAAAAGAAAAATATATATATGTATATGGATGAGTATATATAAATATAAATGAATGTACATACATAGATAAATAAGTAAATATATATATATAGACAGTATACAAACTAATGTATGTAAATAAACCAACAAATACATAGATATAATAATAACATATACATATGTAACCAAATACTTAAACACTACATATACATACATACATATAGTCAAAGATACGATAACTCAAGGAAGAATTTATTATGTATTGTTAGCTACAACTAGATCGAAGTATAATTGGTGAACTCTAAACTTAAATTTTTTACGGGATTTGGACCGCCTGATTTCGAGAGGGAGGGCATTCCAAAGGAGAATAGCTTGCATATGGAATGAAGAGTGAACAAGGCTGGATGAGTGTCGTGGACAATTTAACAGAAGATTATTTGAAGAACGAAGATTAGAATTGTGAGTAGAGCAAAGATATCTAAAGTCCGAAGATAAATACTTAGGGGTATTATTAGAGTTAAGGAGTGAGTACAGTAATGATAGTGTGTGTAAGCTCCGGCGCTGACGAATGGGAAGCCAATTCAGTTCTCGCCGAAAAGAAGAGACATGATCATATTTGCGGAGATTAAAAACGAATCGAATGCAATTATTGAGAAGACGGTCAAGTTTATTGAGGAGATCTGCATTCAGGTCGAGATAGCACACATCACCATAATCAATTATAGGGAAAACTAATGTTCGAATGAGCATAACTTTTGTTTTAGGTGGCAAGAATTTCCTCAGACGATAAAGAGAACGGAGGGTCCCGGTAACCTTCTTGCTAATATGCGTTACTTGGCTGCGCCAATCCAAATCACTGTCAATATGTAGGCCAAGATCTTTAACACTCGAGACTAATGGTATGATTTGGTTATCGTAAGTCACTGGAGGAATTGTGGATTTGTCGACCCTGCTCATCAAGCGCGGACTACCAATGAGGATGGCCTGACATTTCTCTGGATTGACTGATAGTCCGAACTCTTCGGACCATTGTTTAAGTGCCACTAGGTCACGGTTGATAGCATCGACTGCAGTGGAAAGATTGTCTACACCAGCTTGTACGTAGAGCTGCAGGTCATCGGCGTAAAGATGATACGAACACAGAAGGTTATGGGTGATTTTATTAATAAATAAAGAGAACAGAAGAGGAGAAAGTATGCCGCCTTGAGGAACGCCAGAGTCAAGAACACACCAATCTGATGAAGAGTTTTCGGTATATACTGACTGCTGGCGGCCCCGAAGATAAGAAGAGAACTTTATTAGTATAGTTAAATTTATTACAAGAACATTATTATATACGATTAGCGAGTACTTTATAATAGTTCCGATCTCTCATGTAATTTTAAATTAATACCATTTTTTGACTTCAATATTAGTTCTGCACATAGTTTCGGTTCTGTTTCTGAAGGTAGTATTGTAAAGTTTTTAACGATTGCTGAAATAGCTACTTTGACCGCCATCATTGCAAATTTCTGACCTGTTAAGAAATAAATGTTAATAAATGCAAATTTAAAAAACACGTAACCACGTGACTGAAAAGAAATTTGTAAATATTGTTTCAATTTTTATTATTATTTTAGGTGCTTTTGTAGATCTGGAGAAGGCTTACGATCGTGTACCCAGGAATGAATTATGGTCAACACTGATGAATAAATATGGGGTTGACGAGCGCCTAGTGTGGGCTTTAAATTCCCTATATGAGAATTCTGGAGCCTGTATCAGGGTAAATGGGGCGCACTCAGACTGGTTTAACATCTATAAAGGTCTCTCATCTATAAAAGGATAGGGATGTGTTGCGTCACCATGGCTTTTCAATCTTTACATGGACAGTTGTTTGACAAATCTGAAAGAAACTACGTGTGGTTTAAGCATGGAAGAGTTACGTGTCAAGTGTCTTCTGTACGGCGATGACCAGGTGCTACCGATGTTGCTTCGTCGGCGTCAGAGTTATAAGGCATGCTCATCTTAGTGAATGCAGCGTTTAGAGAAAAATGTATGAAAATGTTAGCAAGACGAAAGTTATGGTCCTGGAGAGAGAGAAAGAGGTCACAGTGTGTGTTATGGTTTTGGATAGCGAGAAATTGGAGCAAGTGAATGTGTTTGTATATTTGGGAAGTGTGATTACTAGAGAGGGAAAGTGTGAGGAAGATATTGAATGGAGAGTGACTGCTGGTAACAGAGTCAATGGTGCATTGCATGCCCTGATGCGTAGTCAGGCTGGGTCTGAAAAGGCACGGTTGGCGATTCACAGTAGTGTGTTGGTACCAACCCTGACATATGGGAGTGTTTGTTGGGTATGGCAGGCGAAACATGAAAATAAGGTGAATGCAGTGGAAATGCGATCTCTAAGAAGTATGTGTGGAGTCACCCTTACGGATCGAATGAAAAATAGCGTGATAAGGGAGAAATACAAGTTGAAGGACGATGTGGTCACCAAGGTGGAGAGAAGTATGTTAAGATGGTTTGGTCATGTTACAAGAATGAATGAAAGCCAAGAGAGTATTTAAAGCAAGTGTGAGTGGCAGGGTCGGGATCAAGAGACCAAGACGGGGCTACCATGACCAAATAAATGGTCTGTTTAAGAAAGGCAAAATGCGTAGTATCCGAAACCGGCACGAATGCATGATGAGATGTATGACTGTGGATGAAGCGAAAGAAGTGTGTCAGGATCGTAGCTTGTGGTAAGCCAAAATCTCTGCCTATCCCTATGGGATAAAGGCGTGAGTTTATTTGTGTATGTATGTATTTTAGGAAATAATGTACCTTTTTAGTATGCATTTTTCAGAGTTAAGATAAATTTTATAACATAATTACTCCAGATAAAATCCATCCAATTGTTGAAGCTACAGAATTTTGACCGTGGTTTGAAACAGGGAACTTCTGTTTGAATGCTTTCTAGTTTGAACCGTAGTCGTATTAGTGACTTTACGGAAACCTTACTTTGACCTTACCGGGCTGCTCTAAGTTGTAGCCCGTAGAGTGTAACTAGCCTCTGTAGAAATGCTTGGTTGCATGCATGCATCTACTAATGTATGTTTCTATTAGAAAAATTCTTGGGAGCTGAGTCGAAGTATTTTTTTATCTATTAAGAAGATTTTACAAAAAAAAATAACCTTACTTACCTATACAATTTCTTGGCCCAGCGCTAAAAGCAAGCCAATTGAAGGCATTGTTTGACTGATTTTCAAACCGTTCCGGTTTGAATTCAAGAGGGTCGACATACAGCTCTGGATGTCGATGCATTTGAAATATATTTATTAAAACTG
Organism: Euproctis similis; assembly: GCA_905147225.2. NCBI lineage: Eukaryota > Metazoa > Arthropoda > Insecta > Lepidoptera > Erebidae > Euproctis > Euproctis similis. The sequence continues at coordinate 2,562,697 of LR990113.1, read as the reverse complement.
AGGTACCTCTTATTAGGTTCAGATCTCCAACCACTGATGATAAAAAATATTGTTACAGTGTAAATAAATTAAGTTCTCCGCGGTCCAGTAGCCAAGCAACTCGCTTCTAAATCAAAAGGTCGCGGGTTCGAATCCTGGCTCACACTAATAACTATTCGAAATTATTTTCGGAAGTTGTAGTATATAATGGACTAACGATGACTGGAAACTTTATGTCCGTTATGCCAATAGCCACCTATTCCATTTGGGACGTAAGCATAACGGCGAGACAAGGCTTAACACCTTCGGGTGGAAAAAGGCGTGAAGCTATGTATGTTAAATGTTTGATAAACACTCGAGAGAACATTTTCTTTGGCCAGCTGGGAAATCGTAGAGCACTGCACTCATCAGCTAGGTAGGGGGACGATATATCTACGCCTTCACAATTTGTCTGAAGTCTGAATAATAATTGCAAATATTACCACAATCCTTTTGTATGAGACGCTCAATCATGGGCACTGGTGGATATAATCGCATGGACTCTTTGATTACTAGTTCCAAAAACTTCATTTGATTTAGTTCACTTAAAGAAAAAATATAATCTATTTTATTTCTTAGTATACTAACGTAGAATAGGTTTCCCAAAAATTATAATTTAAACACGAAAAAAAAACAATTTTGACCATCAACTAATCTGTGTATGGAAATAGAAATATTTAGTTTTTAGTTTCTAAAAAGGATATAAAATTAGCAAGTGTAGGCAATATCAGGCTAAGCATAACGTTTTTAACTTTTTTGCATTGGTAAATGCAGGGCATTGCGATTAATCTATCTGCATGATTATGTTATTTTAGAACTAAACCACATTGAGATTTAAAATTAAAATGATGTTTTGCAAGCATTTTATGTCTAATAAGTCATAGGTCGGTAGAGTGATTTAAATCGTTATCGTCAAATGTAGTGGATAACACATCTATGCTTCCAAAATACCGGAACTTCATATTTGTTCCGGAATTTTGAAATAAGCATAAATCAGTAAATATCTTAATGCAAGTACATGACTCTACCTACTTTGACCTATGTTAATAATATATTAATTTTACATATATTCATTGCACAGTGGTAGAGCCAAGCAGTTCGCTGCATGAATGGGCTGGCTCGACCGTTGAAATACCACGACCTCTCAGAAGATCGACGTAAAGTGGGTCATGCTGCATTTTGTTCGGGGAGAGAGGTACCCGGAGGCCCACCGCCCTTCCCCATCCCTTCCCATCCTACTTCCTTAAAGGTCAGCAACGCAATTGTAACACTATATGTGTTGCAGGTGTCCATGGGCGGCGCTTGTCACTTAATATCAGGTGACACGCCTGCTCGTTTGCCCTCCTATCCCATAAAAAAAAATCTTTTTTGATATTTCCACAAAAAATATATTATCAACACAAAATAATTAGATAAATGACTGTCATAAATGGATGGGTAATGGCCTGAGTTAGGTTTTTGCAAAGATCAAAGGTGTAATTTTTCCATGAGTTTTTTTTCCATCTATTTTCGATAATATTTATAAGCTGCAGTAGTATTCTCTCTAGATTCCCTATATGTTAGATATTGTTTTAAATAAATTTCTTACTGATGAGTAGGATATCTGTGCAAGTCGTCATTGAATATATCTTTCAGTTCTGTATACACTTTCTCTTGTATGTCTCTATGCCTTGAGAGTGCGAAGAGAGTCCAAGATATTGCTGCGGACGTAGTATCATGTCCCTGAAATCGTAATAAATTTCCAAATTTGCTCGCGTGATATAATTGTTTTCGTAATAATTGTATATATGGAGGGTGAAAGGCTATTTGGTTTACAGATTTTTGCAACTTAACAAAAAAGCTGATTAGAGTTTTATATTCATACATCCATAATCATTCGTCATAATAATACAGATGAAAGAGTTTGTGTATTTGGGGACATAGTTTACTAGTGACGGAATGTATTAATTTGAAATCGAATGACGGGTTATGGTTAGAAATCAAGTGAAATGGTACCGCCTCAAAAGAAATGGTCCTGGATAAGCCTTGACGCTTCTATAAGGAACAAACAAGATTTGATCTTGACGAACAAACGAAATATATTCAGTTATGTCACAGTGATCAACAGAGTTAAAACTGGGAGCGATCACCGACTCGTCCGTGGCACGCTGAATATTTGTATTAAAGCCGAACGTTCGCTACGGATGAGCTTTACACTCCAACCTACTAGAACTAGAATAATAGCCAATAACTAGCAATTGAACTATTTCTCTGATAGTACCATTGACTCATTTATCCACCGAAGTGGCATTAGAATCCCCTTATAATGTCGGTACGAAGATCACCACCAGCCTCACAAACCCCACCTTGCGAATTCACTCAGTCTGAAACAGATTTGAGTCAGGTACTACAGCAAAACGAAAAAAAGTTTCCCTCTTCGAAGCGAAGTAGCAAGCGACCACGATCTGACGACATTCTTACTGCAGACTGCAAAAGTCAAGCGGAGTTCAAATCAGAATTAATCGAGTTACTGAACAATTGGAAAACCGAATTCGATATTAAATTGGATAATATAATCACCAACCAAAATGCTGTATTTTCAAAATTATCAAGTGATTTGCTTGGACTAAAAAACCAAAATCTGAGATTGCAAAAATCCTTTGATGACATCAATATATCGATGAAGTTCATCAATGATCAATTCGATGACTTTAAGTTAAGTTTAGAAGAATTACAAAAGGAGCGAATCCTACAACGAAAATGCATTGAAAATCTGGAGAAAAAAGTCCAGGACATAAACAGGAAATCTCGAAACTCAACACTCGAGATAAGAAATATTCCATTATCGACAAATGAGACGCATATCGAACTTACGAAAATTATGAGTCAGATTGGACATACAGTGGGAGTCGAAGCCACTACCTCCGACATACGAGATATTTATCGTTTGCCCGGCAAAACTGAAGCCATACGCCCTATTGTTGTAGAATTACAATCGGTCCAAACGAAACAAAAAATAATATCTGCTATACGGGATTTTAACAAGAAAAATCTAGGGGCATATAATAAACTGAACACCGAGGCCATAGGTATTCCCGGTAAAAGACTACCCGTATTTATTGGCGAGCATCTACCCGCAAGCGTGAGAAAACTCTTTTACCGAACCAGAGAATTTGCTAAAGTCAACGAGTACAGGTATTGTTGGGCTACTAATGGTAACATTTTCCTGCGAAAGCAAGATGGAGATAAACAGATAATTATAACGTCAGAACATACTCTCCTCGAGCTTCGAGGGAAGAACTGACTATTAGTGTTAATAAATTATCTTAGAACTGCCGTTATTTTTACTATTATTTTTTATAGAATACACATAAACTTTGTATGTACCCTATTACTTGCGTGCTGGTGCTGGTTCACAACACCGGCTACTGAAATACACACACACATAAACACGAACAAATACTACTGTTGCATTTACCTATACATAATACCTACTGATCTATTACCTAAGTGGACACTAACTTCAATCAGGCATACTTGTTTTATATAGATAGCGTGTACACCAACCCCTAGCACAGTTTTGATTGGTGATGTGAACATAGATATCGCTACTAACAACAAGGACCCCTACAGTGATGATTACCTGACTTTCAATGCCACTCATGGTTTTACTGCAACTCATACCTTTCCTACAAGGAACAATTCATGTCTAGACCACTGTCTCCTAAAATCAAAATTGACTAGGGTAACTGTTGTACTCGCATCTTCTTTAACGGACCACAGGCCTTTTGTATTGGACATTCAAGAAACTTATCCCCGATATGTCATTAAGACAACAAAAAAAGAAATTGACTTACCATCAATAAAATCGGATTTAGAGGCAACTGATTTTTCTGATATATTAAACACAGACAATGTAAATGTAGCTGCAATAAATTTCATTTCTTTGGTCACTAGCGTCATTAAGAAACATTCATGTATCGTACGTGTACGTAAGAAAGATACAATTTTAAAGCCATGGATAACACCAGGACTACTACGCTGCATTCGAAATCGCGACAAGTTGCATATGAAAACTAAGCGTTCGCCTGACAACATGGTTCTAAAAGTCACGCGATACAGAAATTTTGTGAATAAGTTACTCCATAATCTTAAAATAACATACGAGAGAAATAGACTTGAACAGGCAGGAAATAACCCTAAAGAGCTGTGGAATATAATTAAAGATATTACTGCACACGCAAAAATAGATCCAATGGCTCTGAATTGTTAAGTTCTGAACAAAATCACATACATACTACAAACTACGTCTGTAACTTCTTTACAAATATAGGGAAGGAGTTGGCGGACAAAATACAACTGTCTTCGACTATTAAAAAACATAATTTAACATCAAATTACAGTCCAGCTAATCTTCATTCTCTTGTCATCACTGAGGTTGAGGAGACGGATGTTAATAAAATTATTATGCAATTACGGTCTGGAAGCGCCATCGGCTGGGACGGCATTTCCCCCGCTGTAATCAAACTGTGCCAAGAAGCTCTAATACCGTCAATAGCACATATTTGTAATCTGGCAATCTCTAATGGAGCCTTCCCGGACGCTTATAAAAAAGCAGTCATCAGTCCTATTTATAAGTGTGGTGATAAAGCCTGTGTTAACAATTAATCATGAATAATAGCCTAAATAATTTTTTAAACAGGTATAACTTAATAGCCAACGCAGGATGCTATCATGGATCTGACCAACTTGATTATTAAAAAATTGACGATAAAAGCAAATGCTTATGTGTATTTTTGGATCTTACTAAGGCTTTTGATGCTGTTTCTATACCAATTTTACTGGCAAAACTGGAAAGGATTGGAGTTCGTGGCATCACGTACAACTTGTTTAAAGACTACCTTAGTAACCGGAAACAGTGTGTTAAAATTGGTGAGAATATAAGTGACGATTATACCCCAACTTATGGGGTCCCCCAGGGAAGTGTCTTGGGAACTACCTTCTTTAAAGTGTACATAAACGATCTCTGCGCCATCTCTTTAGAAAACACCAAAATATTTTCTTACGCAGACGACACCGCAATCGTTGTGTGGGGACCGGATTGGAACACGGTGAAGATAGCGGCCGAAAAATCATTGGGTGAAATTCTGCTCTGGATGCAAAGTAACTTCCTGACAATTAATCTTTCAAAGACTTATTGCATACCTTTTTATTTAAAACCCTGTAACAAACCACCTGCTGACTTCTTATTAAGAGCTCATATCTGTCGGAATAGTGACAGTTGCCATTCATGCCAAGTGATTGAAGTTGCCGAAAGTGGTAAATACTTGGGTGTAGTTATTGACAACGGGCTAAGATGGGACAAACATTTGCAAACCACCATATCTAGAACAAGGCAAATGATACAAATATTCAGAAAACTTAGAGACTCGGCACCTCCTGACAAACTAAAACTGGTTTATCAGGCGTTATGTCAGTCCATTATACAGTACTGTATCCCAGTGTGGGGTGGTACCGCTAAAACTAGATTAATTAAACTAGAGAGGGCACAGAGAGCAGTTCTGAAAGTCGCAACTAAAAGGCCTTATAGGTATCCAACTACACAATTATACCAGGAATTTAATGTACTAACTGTGCGACAACTTTACGTACTTAGCTCCGTTTTATTAAAACACAGCAGTGTGCACCCACCGGATAGAAATAAGAGGAAGAAAACTAACATTTGTCCATTTAGCCCTTGTAGAACCTCTTTTGCTAGGCAACAATATAACAGTTTAAGCAGTAAAATATACAATGCTGTCAATGCAAAAATGAATATAGTCAAATTAAATAAATACCAGCTCAAGAAAGCAGTCACAGACTGGCTACTAAAAATTAATTATGAAGAAACTGAAGCTCTGTTGACATATATCTCTTAAAATTAAGTAGCGCGTTGTTATATGTTGTTATATCATACGACATATCCACAGCGCCCACAAAACACCAACACCGCACTGGACACACACCATACACACACACACACACACACACACACACACACACCCACACACCCACACGTACGCACGCACGCATGCACGCACGCACACACGCACGCACGCACCCATCCACAAACACACACATACACATACACACGCATGTTAGATAATCAAGCCCATAGGTACGTGACGGCACACCAAGTTATTAAGTGTTTTATCAAGAGTAGCTGACTCCCATAATACAGGCCTTTGGCCTAGTTTGGAGAGTTAGTCTCCATTTAAATAATTGTTTATAAATATAGGAAAAAATAATTATGACATTGTTAAGAAACAATTGTAATTGTAAAGTGCCAATAAAATTTCATTTCATTTCATTTCATTTCATTTCATTTCACTAGACCTGTCCAGTACTAAAACCTAGAACATTTTCAGCTTGAACTTCATAATCGCTTCTAATGCCTGGAGAAATGCGAAACAGTAAACGATACGTGCTGATGTGGTGCTGCAGGGAATGGAGCTCTTTGTTCCATCCTCAGTGGTGCCAATCGGCAGCAGATCCCAGCCCTGGTTTGATCACTCATGCAAAACGGCATTACGTTTTAAGCATGAGTGCTATCAAGCCTGGGCAAAAGCAGTGGCGTCCCAGGACTCGGACACCGGCTCTCTTAAGAAGAGGTACAACCTTGCCTCCAGGTCCTTCAAAAGAGTTATAGCCGTAGCAAAGTCTCAGTACATAGGCAAAATTGGCGAGAAACTAGTTCGCCTTCCCTCGGGAACCCGTGCGTTCTGGTCGCTCGCCAAGGCTGTTCTTGGGAATTTTTGTAAGCCGTCTCTTCCACCGTTGCACCGGGAGGACCAGTCTCTAGCCCACGACGCAAAAGAGAAAGCCGACCTTCTTGGCACTCTTTTTGCGTCCAACTCGACTTTGGACGATAGAGGTAACATCGCACCGACAATTCCACATTGCGGTCACGCCATGCCGGAGGTTCGTTTCCGGCAAAGTACTATGCGACGCATACTTTTATCCCTGGATGTCCACAAGTCGAGTGGGCCTGACGGAATCCCAGCAATCGTGTTGAAGATGTGTGCTCCAGAGTTGGCACCGGTTTTAACGCGTCTTTTCCGGTACTCCTACTCTCTCGGCGCTGTACCAGCATCATGGAAGGTTGCTTTAGTCCACCCGATCCCTAAAAAAGGTGACCGCTCAGATCCGTCCAACTACAGACCTATCGCCATCACCTCCCTATTCTCCAAAATAATGGAAACACTCATCAACCGCCAGCTCCTTAAGTATCTAGAAGAGCACCAGTTGATTAGCGACCGTCAGTACGGATTCCGTCAAGGTCGCTCAGCTGGTGATCTTTTAGCGTACTTAACCCATCGGTGGGCGGAAGCGGTTGAGAGTAAAGGAGAGGCGCTGGCCGTTAGTTTGGACGTAGCGAAGGCCTTTGATCGGGTTTGGCACAAAGCACTTCTTTCGAAGCTTCCATGCTATGGGCTTCCCGAGAAATTATGCGATTGGGTTTCCAGCTTTCTCACGGCTCGGAGCATTAAAGTTGTTGTCGACGGGTCATGCTCCGACTTAAAGCCTGTGAATGCTGGAGTCCCCCAGGGCTGTGTGCTATCCCCTACGCTGTTTCTTCTGCATATCAATGACATGCTGCTTAGCAGCAATCTTCATTGTTATGCGGATGACAGTACCGGGGATGCCTTGTATACCGGCCACCCGCGTATTTCTCGGGAAAACGTCGACGAGCACCGGAACAAACTTGTGTCTGAAATCGAAACTCTGCTTAGTCAGGTTTCGGACTGGGCCGACTAAACTTAGTCCAATTCAACCCTAATAAGACACAGGTTTGCGCGTTTACCGCTAAAAAGACACCCTTTGTCGTAGCTCCCTGTTTTGAGAGCACTCCCTTACCTGCCTCAGCCGCTATCGGAATTCTTGGTGTCGACTTGTCGAGTGACGTCCAGTTTCGCGGTCATCTGGAGGGCAAGGCCAAATTGGCCTCCAAAAAGCTTGGTGTGCTCAATAGAGCGGGACAGTATTTCACGTCAGGTCATCGCCTGCAACTTTACAAGGCGCAGGTCCGTCCTCACGTGGAATACTGTTCACATCTTTGGGCGGGGGCACCCCAGTACCAGCTTACTCCATTTGACCGCATCCAACGACGCGCGGTTCGGCTTGTCGACAACCAAGCTCTTACCGATCGGCTCGATCCTCTGGCGTTGCGGAGAGAGGTGGCATCTCTATGCATCCTCTACCGCATATACCACGGGGAGTGCTCTGAGGAATTGTTCGGATTAATACCGCCAGCTGACTTCCGCCACCGTTCGACGCGCCAACGCTACCACCCGCATTGGCTGAATGGTTGGCGATCGACAACAGTGCGTTTCAACAGGCACTTCTTGCCACGCACTGTTCCTTCATGGAACCAGTTGCCGGCGACGGTATTTCCGGACCGCTACGACCTAGGAACCTTCAAGAAACGAGCCTATTCTTATCTGAAAGGCCGGCAACGCTGATGTGATGCCCCTGGTATTGCAGACGCCATGGGCGGCGGTGATTGCTTTCCATCAGGTGACCCGCAAGCTCGTTTGCCCCTTCTCCCATAAAAAAAAAAAAAAAAAAAAAAAAAAGGTTCGTAGAAGTAGTCCAAGCCGTTGTTACAAAATATTTTAGGAACCAACGTGCTCATAGAATCAAAAAACTATCAGAACACATTGACAAAAATTGACAGTGCAGTCTTCAGCTGATTGGTCCGACCCGAGTCTACTAAATGGGCAGATCTCCAAGTGTATTCGACGCGATACTCGCCAATATAATGCAATACGCATCAATAAGACTATTAAGCGTAACCAAGGCACTAAAGTATTTGCAAGAGATCTATCTAGGGATCTGTCATTTGATCTGTCATTTTGATCTGAAGACCAAAACCAGCATTGCCATTTCTTCTAAAGATGAGATCCTGAGAGAAAATCAAAGGTTATATGGACAGCTATACCAATCTTCACAGATTTCTGTTGTTGGCTTGGCTCAAGATCCGTGATTCAAGCTGAGACTACACTGAAGATATCTAGGCCCTTAAACAGTTAGAGAGCGTGATGACACCGGGTAACGATAAAATTACTACCGAGCTACTGAAGACAGGCGGCAAGCTTGTTCTAAGAGCCCTTTACCGATTTATTAAAGTTTGCCCCACTATCCTGGGCCATTCGTTTAATCCACAGAAATAGATCAAGATAGAACGGCGAATAGGCGTGGCAAGCGTGCCAAAACCATGCACTATATTGCATGCTTTTCAAAACTCGCTCTCATTACGCAACGAGCGTTCCTGCCATGCGTTCAGGACGTAAAAAAATAGATAAAACGTCACATATATGCCTTAATATGCTGTGGCAAATTGTAAAAACAAAAGTAGTGAATCAATTATGAAAAAAGGAAATATTTCGTATGATCAGTAAGTACAGAAAATCAGTAGAAAGTATTTTTTTGAGATTATAAATTATTGTTTTGCTTTTACTATGTTCAATAATTACGATCACAAGGTGTATATTTTTTCGTTATGATAAATATCCATTGCTGTCCGCATTCAACGCTCGTATACAAAAACATTGCGCGTATAAATTATACGCGTAATGTACGTCGAATCGAACGAAATACACAATACACCTGCCAGTTTATCGCTGTCTCTGTTAATCGCTGTGATTGGTTCGAATGTTAGAGATGGGCACTCCATGTATCGTTGGGTCTTAGGACTTATCGATAAATTAATTTAATAATAATTTGAGTATCAGCTTATATCTTGCTTTGTCCCTACTTTATTCTAACACCACAAATTTCAACCAAAGTGCTTCGTAATTACATTGGCAGCAGTTTATTTGACAGTATAAGTTTTCACCAATTTGACCAATCGCCGATGGAAAATCATCTCGTTGTTCTCAAACGGGCAGTAACCGAGGTATATGTAGACGTTTGGCTTCGTTATTTAACCAGGACTGTGAGGCCAACCCTTACAAAAAGGCAAAATATGTATAGTTTCAAGGACAGTAAAATATTTATAATTAAATTTTATATACTGTTGGAAAAATATGTTTTAGGTTTTAATATGTCGGATTAAAGTATTTAACATGTTTTACTTTCTATGATTATCGTTACACAAAATCAATAAAGTTGGTAAAATATCAAAATAATAAAATTAACACAAGTTTCCGATATTAACATCGATAATCTAATGTGTGTGTCTCCTAACTAGTCGCCCTGCTCACAATGAAAATGACTTCACGCTGTGGGCGTGGTTTTTCAAAAAAGTGACACGCTCGAATTGTATGGAAATATGACATCGCGGCCGTTCTATCTTGATCTATTTCTGTGGTTTAATCAATACTATTTCATTAGAAATCGATATAATTGTAGCCTGCCAAAATTCGCAGAAGCAGCGCAAAGCTCCATTACACTAGCTTAGGTTAATAAATAATTGTAATTTAAATTTAATTTAATAAATAATTGTATTTATTTTCATTTTATAATTTTAATTTTATGTTAATAATTAATTTCATGAATGTATATTATATTTTAAGAATTTATTAATCTTAATCTGTTTGAATATATTTTGTCTTACAGTATTGATTTAGGAATACCTGTAATGATATTGTAAATGTTTTTAATAAATAAATAAATAAATTTTATATCTCCGAAGCTGTTCACTGCCACGGTTCTTGAGTGGCGACCACGGTTCGGTCTGCGAAGCGTAAGCCATCTCCCCATTAGATGGGCAAACGATCTAATAAAAACATCTGGCAGTTGTTGAATGCACCTGGCACAGGGGGTTATGGCGTGCTAAGCGGGAGGCCTACGTTCAGCAGTGGACAAATCTGAGCTAATGAGGATAACATGAAAAAAATGTATCATATCAAAATTCAATGATTGAAAGATGATGTGTTATTTTAAAAAGTGGCAAAATATTTCAACAATCATTATATCGTTTTATTGCCTGTATTAAACGACATGCATTTAAAAAAATAATAGGAGTAAAGGTTACTAAATGCTATACTAAATAATAGGACTAAATGAAATATCTGATATAAAACGACTACTTGATTTAAAGGAAGCCCTACGTGGAAGAAAGATGCAGCTGAAAGAACTTAAGGGACGTTAAATGGTTTAAGTGATATCCCACTGTGTACTTGGTGGAAGTGCAAATGATTCAAATTACTATCTAGTTTTTTTTTGAAACAGGAAACAGTTTATTAACTCTTTGTAACTTATTTATCTGGGAAAGGATAAGTGTTTTATGTCTCCGATTGTAATTTTATTGAATGGTTCAAGTACCTAATTTAAAAAAAAATGCAAATTACATGTCGCTTGAAACACTGTTACTTTGAAAACCTCCCAAAAACAGGGATGTTTCCAGCGCCAAAAAAATGCTCTGATTTTAACGAAACATAAACGCAGAAAAAAATCACTGATTCCAGATATATATATTATTATGCATCTCAAAATCTTCCAGAATGTCGCTTAAAGCAAGTAGCTTTTCACCCGCGATTTATTTTTTTGAGATGAGCTTACTCAATTTTAAAATGGATTCAAAATAAATGTGATCACTAGCACAAATGCAACTTATTATTTAACTAGTTGACCCGGCAAACTTTGTTTCGCAACAAAAGTAATAAAGAAGTAAATATAGGTTTGATCACTTTTTCATCACTTCATCATACATGAAAACCACCCCCCGTTTATACATTTTATCTTTTAAAAAAAACCGCATCAAAATCCATTCCGTAGTTTCAAATATATAAGCATATAAGGTGACAGGCAGCGGATAGCAACATTATTTTATACTATGTAATGATGCAATAGGAAATTATTTGAAGAATCAAGACAAGACTTAGTCTAAATTATCACAGAATCAGGAGCCTTTTGTCATAACCTGACTACCTTGTAATATAATAATTAAGATGGGTGTCAAGGCATAATTATCGCTTCCTAAACCTTCGTGTATTCAGACCAAGGTATTATAAAAGTATACCGCCAATAAGTATAGCCTATATTGTTACTATTTTATTTTTTGAACGCGCTTACCTCAAACATGAAAGTGTTAACCTCATCGCTCACTCTTTCAGGAGCGATACGCTTACCATTTGTTTCTGATAGTAGCAACAGATCCAAGAAAGCATATCTATTCTTGATACCTAGAAAAAATAATGCTTTAAGTTTAGTTCCATCACAAAAACAGTCAATGTCAATGTGTGGTCACAAAAACAGTGTTTGGACTTAGAGGGCGCTGTGTGTATTGTGTCCAAGATATTATATTATTATAGATGTCATCTTTAAATTTGTGTACTGTGTGTTTGTTTATAAATTAAATCATATATATCGGTTTTAAATAAACTGATAGATTCAATTTGAACAGAGTCCTCTGCGTCAGCAGCGGAGTGCTGACCAGTAAGAATCTCTATATTAGCTTCTTATGGCACAAATTTAAATACATAATATAAATAAATTTTAATTCAACATTTCGTTAAAAAAACTTAATCAATGAAGCGAAACCTACCGACGTCATTGCTTTTGTCGAAGGCAGTAATTTTCGCTTTTGCAAGTTCCTGTCGCCTAGCGTCAATTACTCTATCAGTATGCGCATGCAAGACCTTTACAGCATTGTCATGTTTAATCTTCAGCGGCAGCCTGTCATATATCAGATCCTCACCCAGGTAGGGATATTGCATCCGTAGTGATACTACGCCAGTAATCCTGAAACATTATACATTGATTGGTGCTGAAAAATTGTGGTTTTAGATCAATAAGTGGATATTTTAAACAATCCTATGCATTGTACATTACAAATGAAAGGAAATGTATATCAACCGAGATCCAGTTTGGCAATCCAATACCAAGTGAATAATCTAAATTTCAGCAAAAAATAGTAATATAACATAAACATACGTAACATAACCTCACGCCTTTTTCTACCAGAAGGTGTAGGCAGTGGCTGCTAAGCCTCGTCTCACTGTATGTATAGTAAATTATAAAATATATTATGCGTTAATTAAAAGTGTATTAAGAAGCTCGATTTCGGGTTGAGTCGAGCTCGAGTTCGTTGCGATTCATCTGTGTCGTGGCATAATAACTGCTTCACCCCATCGGGTGCTATAAGCCTGAAGATATATAAAACGTTAGTAACGTTCCAATCGGGGACACCAACTTCACATCAGCTTTCAGATATTCAGAGCATGCCTGCCCGCATTTGATTTTTTTTTATGGGATAGCAGGGCAAACGAGCAGGCGTGTCACCTGATGGTAAGCAACCAACGCCGCCCATGGACACCACAGATAGTGTTACTGTTGCGTTGCCGACCTTTACGGGATAGGGGAAAGGGGGGTGGGCCTCCGGGTACCTCTCTCACCGAACGAAACGCGGCATGAGTCACTTTACATCCATCTTCTGAGAGGTCGTGGTATTTCACCGGTCGAGCCGGCCCATTCATGCAGCGAACTGCTTGGCCCTGCCACTGTCAAAATATTTGAATATATTGTAATAGTTTTAATATACTCACACGTCTATAGCCTTTGCATATTCAGAGTCATTATTTTTTTGTGTGTTGACACAAACACCCATCACAGATTCTAAAAAGTAATAGTCTAAATAAATGTATTATTTTTAATAATTGCTAACAAACTTACAATCGAAGAGTCAATCATACCTTACAATTAACATTACAGTTTCTTTTCTCTTATTGCATATATGCTGCTAATATAATTATCTAAAAATTGAAGCTAATATTTTCATAACGACTGAACAGTATGACGAATGAGGAGTATTTTTAAATAATGCAATCTACGCTTGGTAATTTTATAAAAAACTAAAATTTATTTGTTTATGAAAATCTCACGAAGTTCATACAAACATACCATCTCATCGTGCATCCACCTCGGTTTCGAGTACTACGCATATTGTATTTTTTAAACAGACCATTTACTGCTTATAAAAAACAAAAAGAGAAGTAGATGCGGCCATCCTCAATAAAAGTCTAGTCAACAATTTATTGAGGAAGACTACAACTGTTTCCAATTTTTATCTAATAAGCAAAGCAGTTATTTATTTGAATATGGGTAACTATTTGATACGTATTCATAGGACAATTCAGGTACTTTCACAAAGTTTTTTTGGGAATGTAATAAATAGCAAGCCTACTATGATTTTGCACATTTTCAGCACTGCAACTTAATGGTACCCATTAAGTATCTTTATTTGTATTCGGTACTAGAATGATTTTAATATAATTCTCATTAAACAGTTTTATTTAACTATTATCTACCAAAATACCAATTATACCTGTCACAATATCGAGAGCGGCCAAAGCCACGACAGGGAATATATTTATTTCATTTCCTTTTGGGGTGCGTTTTAATATGTCAATTAATACTTCTATGTTCTTGCAGAATACTGGTAAAAATACTTGTAGTATATTGAAATGGAAAGCGGGTGTCAACAGTTTGCGATGAGTTTTCCACAGTTGACCTACAAACACACAGATACAAATAGGTAAAACTTCAAATAAATGTATATTTTTATTATTTACGACGTTCATTCTGGATACTACAAGCAAGCTGTTATGCTGTTATTAGCGTGAATCGGCTTTGGTACCTGAGCCTATTTACGTTAATAACAGTAGAACCATCACTCACATATTGATTAACTTTTGAATTGTATGTGTTCTATATTTAATAGTTTTCGCAGCGTACGCCATGTAAGCATTTTTGTCTGGTTAATTTCTTACGTCATAAGTCACACTATTGGACTTTTAGTAAGGATCCATAATTTATTTGAAAAAATAATATTGGCTAAAGCCTTCCTCGATAAATGGACTATCCACCACTGAAATAATTCATATTTGAAATCGGAGCGGTGGTGTCTGAGATTAGCGCGTTCAAATAAACACTTCCGGTGTATAATATAATACCGCTAGGATACACTCGACGAATAGTTTGACGAATAGCGAGGGAAAGAAGCTGGGACGTAGTGTGGACACGTTACTCGTCTTGCCGCGAATCATTCCGACAATGTAAACGCGAGTGGCTGACCACATTATTCGCGCGATCGCAGCGCAGTCGACTAGGGCTGCTTAAAATATCGGATTTTCGACATATCGATATTTTTAAATATATCAATTTCGGGCTTTGATGTATCGAAAAAGTACATAAAAATCTAGGAACAGGTGGTGGTACTATACTTCTCATAATTGATTACAAAGTTAATAAACTCAGTGATTTTTATTTTGGATTGTATGTCCGTATGTGTATATGTTCTGGAATCTTAGGACTTAATTTTGAAGTAGATATCTTCAAAAGATTAAGCTGAAATATTGTATACACGCTGAGTTTGGGTGATAATATTATTCCCTAATATCCAAGTTCGGCGCGTCGCGAATATTTGCGCGATTATTCGAGCGAGTAGAGCTGTGTGTGGCCAGAGATGACAACATCGCGGCAACGCGAACGCGAACGGCGAATAGTTGTGTGTGGGAGCGGTGTAAGTAATAGATAGGATATGCTACGCTCAATACCTGTAGAAGTGAGTAGACCCTGTCCAAGCCAGCGATCTAAGTATTTGTAGGATTTTCCTTTTATTATTAACTCCGAACTGGACAATATGGGCTGAAACATTTAATAATAATACTATTAAAATAAATCCATTCGTCCATTAAAATTACCGGTCACGCGAGTGAAATGTTCACTTCAGAAAAATAATCCTCTCAGTATATTCTGTTAAAAGCGCAATGTGTGTTCAATAATAAATAAAATAAAAACCTTTTATTTCATGCTAAAATACAATGTTACATGGTTTAGATAATATATTTAATTTTCATGCATGAACCCCTCTTCAAGTGAAGGTGAAGGCCTCCTCTAAAGAATGCCAGTTGTCTCTATCTTGAGCTTCTTCCAGCCAGTTTGTACCAGCTATCTTTATCAGTTCGTCAGCCCATCTAGTGTAGAGCCTGCCTTTCACACGTTTGCCGATTGGACCCTTCCACTTGGTTACTCTGTTGGTCCATCTCCCGTCTTTTAGCCTTGCTACATGTCCAGCCCATTTCCACTTTAGTTTCTGAGCGTAAGTTAGAGCATCCGTCGCTTTGGTGGTTTCTCTTATTATATGGTGACGTATTTTTTTTTGCATCTTTTTAATATTGAGCATGCTTCTTTCGATTCCGCGCTGACAGGTTGTAATTTTTCTTTTTATTATAGTTGTGTATTTCCAAGTTTGGCATGCGTATTTAAGACAAGACAAGGTAGGAGGCATGACCTCATGATTTT
The DNA here is from genome assembly GCA_905147225.2 of Euproctis similis. Lineage (NCBI taxonomy): Eukaryota > Metazoa > Arthropoda > Insecta > Lepidoptera > Erebidae > Euproctis > Euproctis similis. The sequence continues at coordinate 2,546,413 of LR990113.1, read as the reverse complement.
TGTTTTAATATTTGTCGGCATGTTACTTTTAAATATTTCTTTTAACGACCAATACTTGTTCCAAGTATTTTGTACTTTTCGATCTACTTCTAGTTCATGTTGTTTCCTGTTGAAACCGATTTGTTTTCCAAGGTAGATGTATGTTTCTGTATATTTCAAAACTTCATTTTCCACTGATATTCTTCTCTGTATACTATTTGTCATAACCATTGTTTTCGCAAGATTCATTTCAAATCCTACTTGCTTACTATTTTTATTTAGTGTATTAATCATGCTTTGTAATTGTGTACTTGATTCAGACATGAGAACTAAGTGTGTTCAATAAATTATCTTAATTTAGTTCAATGGCTTCCAATGAAAAGACAAGCGATGATGTCAGTGGATTGCGAGAGTTTAATATCAATGTGATACAAATTGTTGGTCACTGTTTTGTCACATAGTTTTTTTAAATACGAAATCTAAATTTTATAATAATACCAGCTTTTACCCACGGCTTCGCTCTCATTGAAGCCATTAAATAAGTATCAAAGATCATTACCACAGAAATGAATGAATATGATAACTTTATTTTATTGCTTAACATACAACGACGTTTAAAAAACTTACAATATCCTTTATTGAAATGCAACAACAAACGGTAAAATAAAATTCTGTGTAACAAAAATAAATAATTTTGGACTTTAACAATTTTATAAGATAAAAATGCAGAGTATTAATGTAGGCTATTTTTGTAGACTATATTGTAAGTTTTTCCTTCGAGTGCAAAATAATGTAAATTAAAGAACGAAAGAAAAAAAGTATCCTATGTTACTTCTAATACCTCCAAGAATATGTTACAAAGTTTCATGATGATCGGTTGAGTAGTTATCGCGTAAAAGCGTAACAAGCAAACTTACATTCGCATTAAGACATTAGTATATTTATTTATTTATATATGCTTTATTGTACACACACAAAAAAAAAATACAGCTACATAATAAATACTTATACATATAGATATACATATATATATATATATACATATAGATGAAACTCAAACTACATACATAATATACTTAGTATAAAACAAAACCGCTTTCCGCCATCTGTCCCCTAATATGCTTAGATTTTTTAAATTACGCAACGGATTTTGATGTAGTTTTTTAAATAGATATATAGGGGATTAATTATTACAGATTTAAAATATAGGGACATATAACGGTTACGCCGCGCAGTAGTACCGCCCGCCAAATGAACTTAATAAAATAAAAAAAAAAAAAACTTATTTTAAGTTTCTGAAGCAAAACAAAGTTCAACTAGTATATAATACTGCTAGATAGATTGGTGCTTTTTAAGCTAAGTTAATGACAGTAGAAAATAAATTGATTAAAAGAGAAAATAAATTTATGTGAAGTGTGATGGGTCGTTAGCTATTTGATTAGGATGGCTCACCTCCATGTATTTGGGATGTGACATGGTCACATATGGTGTTGAGAACATGTGAACTAGGAATACATCCCCATACTGCAGACGAAGTTCATTCAGTATGTTAAAGTACTCTGAAACAGAAATTAATCTATACATATAAATAAAATAAAATTGAAGTGACTGTTAGCAATAATGAATAAACTACTATCTACTACATTCATCTATGTATATAAAAATGAATCCACATTTCCCTTGGACACTGCATAACAAACAGTCTTGTGTGGACGGCTTAACTGATTTCGCTTATTCTTTGCCAGCCAGCCTAGATAACGTACTCTATTGTGTTGCACCGACTTCAATAATCAGTAACATTTGTAATTATTATAATAGTTAAAGCTGACTTTATTAAAGTATTACGTTTTGTATATTGTAATAAGTATACAAATGAGTAAGTTATGTTATTTATCGCTTTTTAGTTATAGAGGTACTGTTTTCATATACAAAAAGATTGTGTGGTTTACGTTTCTAGAAGTCGGTTTAATTTTTTTTTTTAAAGTAATTTTTAGCTGATGTAAACATGTACTGAATGCTAAACAATACATGCGCAGTATAGTATAGGAGCTAGCAACGTTTTTGAGCGACGAATTTAGGTCGGCTAGTTTTAAGATATGTTATTCCTCTTACTCTCCTGACCGTAACACTGGCAGTCTGGCTAGCTGTAGTGGTTGCGTTTGTTACTGCGCAGCCTATTTGTACTCGTAAAATATCCATTTTTTCAAATCATTTTAAGAAGATTTTTGTTTGTTACATTATGTTTATTAAAATTTTGGTATAAAGGTTCGGTTTCAGGTGACTGAAAGAAGACGACTGTGTTACTTGAAGTCTGGTTTATTACTCTCCTTATTACTAATGAATACACAGATTATATAGCCTTATTCTAAACATAACTATATCTACTTTAGTAATACACCACACGCCCTTCCAAAACAGAAAAAAAAAATTAACTTAACTTAATTTTTTTTTTAACAATAGTACGGTTTTGTTCTATTTTTATGTACGATTTCTTCTTTATTTTTTCGTAAAATTTTGACATTACAATCAAGATCTTCTAAAACTTTGAAAGGACCTTCGTACACATTGTCAAATTTAGTACCAGTTTCCTTTTTCACTAATAATAAATCATCTTTATTATACACAACAGGTTTCAAATATTCATCAAATTTACTTTTTCTTAACGATTTAGTTTTTAACAAATTTTCTCGGGCTTCACATTGGGCTTTCTGTAACCTAAATTTTAATTCTAATGGATAATCGTCTACATTATACAAAGGGTCAACAACACAATTTTGCAAGTTTCCAGGAATATTACACATTTTTCCAAAAACTAGCTCATAAGGTGTATATTCTGTCGACGAGTGTACAGAAGTATTATAAGAAAAACACCAATACGGGAGCCAATCACTCCAATATCTACTATTATTACTAGTTTGAATTCTCAAAAATGCGTTTAATGATTTGTGTGAATTTTCCAAGGACCCAATTGATTCATGATGATAAGCACAAGCAACTGTTTGTTTAACATGTAATAATTTACATACCTCAGTCATAGTACTGGAGACGAATTCAGATCCCCTGTCTGTAGCAATTTCAAGTGGGATACCATACCTTAAAATAAAATTTTTGACAAATGCTCGAGCAACACTTACGCTATCTTTATTTACTAATGGATATGCTTCTACATACTTACTTAATTCACAATGCAATGTGAGAATATAAGAGTAACCATAATAATCCTTATCTAAGGGCCCAACTATATCTAAAAATATCTTATCAAAAGCCGACTTCGCAGTCGTAGTTATAGCCATGGGTTGTTTCGTATGTAGCGAATGTTTTTGTTTCTGACATTTGTCACATTTTCTGACAAATTCAGTCACGTCTTCAGCCATTTTTGGCCAAAAATAGTATTTCTTTATATTATTAATCATACGCCTAATTCCTGCGTGCCCACTCGTGGGAAGCAAGTGAAAGTTATTAAGTACTACACGTTTGTCATCATCATCTTTTATTCTAACTAAACTTTTCAAAATATAAATCCGTGGACCGGTCCAACTATTATTTCCACAAGCTTTGGTTAACCATTTAATAAACTTCTCATTCTCACTATTCTTCATAATATAAATCTCTTTAACAGATACTTTTTGACAGATAGATATCAAATCTCTCACGAAGGCGTCTCGCGCCATGCATGATCGAGAATTTGGGTCTATATAAATTGTCATCTTAGATTGTGCATAAGCAAAATCATTTACTCGAACACATTTAGTTGTAGATTTTATTGTAAATGTAGATATTATCAATTCCGTACAATTCTTTGGCTTTTTAAGAATTTCAACGACTCTCGGTTGATCAGGCCGATCATCTGTTTTGTTCTTATTGACCAAACAATTATTACTCAATTGATTTTTAGTCTTACTCCTAGTCATAACATTAACATTATTTGAGCTAATACTCTTTAACTCATCAGACGTAATTATGATGCGAGATAACGCGTCTGCAGCCACATTATTCACACCTTTAACATATTCAACTACGTAGTCATATTCATCTAAAACTAAACGAAACTTGAGTAATCTACTTGAGGGATTATTGAAACTAAATAGGTAAAGTAACGGCTTGTGATCCGTTTTTATTGTGAACTTTTTACCAAACAAATAGGGTCTAAAATATTTAACTGACCAAACAATAGCAAGAAGTTCTTTTTCAATTGTAGGATAGTTTAATTCTGATTTATTTAATGGCCGACTTGTATATGCGATCGGCAAATCATTTTTGTTACATAATACGGAACCTATAGCTAAACCGGAAGCATCTGTATGCAATATAAACTCATTTTCGTCATCAAAATTTGGATATTGCAGTATTGGTGGGTTAATCAAACTCTGCTTTAATAATTTAAAAGCATTGTCACATTCTGTGCTCCAAATAAATTGAACACCTTTTCTACAAAGTTTGTTTAAAGGGATTGTTATTTCAGCAAAATGCGGAATAAATTTACGGTAGTAGTTGACGAAGGCTACAAATCGCCTGACATCGTCACAACTCTTTGGCACTGGATATTTTTTTATTACAATAGTTTTTTCGGGGTCAGGTGAAATTCCACTTGCAGAAACACAATGACCTAAATATAAAAGTTGTTTCTTTAAAAATTGACATTTTACTGGATTAATTTTTAAATTTACTCTTCTAAGTCTTTCAAAAATATCAATTAAGTTCTTATTATGAATTTCTAAACTTCTTCCGATACATATTAAATCGTCCAAATATACTAGACATTTTTCATGGTTTAAACCAGACATTGCTACTGTCATGAGGCGACTGAAAGCGCTGGGACTGATTTTTAAACCCATCGGTAGTCGTTTCATTTGATATTGCTTGTTTGTAGTAAATGCTGTGCACTTTCTGCTTTCAGGACTTAATTCCAATTGAAAATAACTTTGGCTAAGATCTAAATGACTAAAATAAATTGCTCCTGACAAAGAATCGAGTATATCAGTGATATTAGGCAATGGAAATTTATCATCCTTAAGATTATCATTTAATTTTCTGTAATCAATAACAACACGCCATTTTTTAATACCGCTACTATCGGTCTTCTTTGGAACCAATAGAACAGGACTCGACCACTCACTTTTACTTTCTTCTATAATGTCATTACGTAACATTTCGCTAATTTGCCTATCAATCTCAGTTTTTTGACTTCTAGGGAGTCTGTACGGCTTTGTGTACACTGGACTGGTATTATCCTTTAAATGTATTGACTGCTGATATAAGTTGGTAACACCTAACTTATCTCCTGGCAGCAAAAATACATCCGAATACTTCGCACAAATGTTTTCAATTGAGATTTGTTCATCTCTACTTAAATGTTTAAAATTTAACATGGAAAACAAATGCTTCACACGGTCAGCATTTAAATTATTACTATCAAAAGAACATAAAAAATAATCATTTAAATTTACGACATCTGGCGTAAAATAACTTAAACAAATATCTGTATCTCTAGTATTCAGAAACTTAAGTGGTATTTTACCATCGCTAGGCTTAACTAAAATGGAAGCTAAAAATAAACCCTCACATAATTGCTTAGGCATGACAACACATTCATCCTTTAAGTTTGTCTGTACTAAATATGTTACTTCACATCTTGCCGGTATTGTCATGTAATTATTCTTACCAAGTTGTCCCATTTGTAACGGTATTCTAATGGGTACATTATGATTAATCGTTAGAATATTTTGTTCAAAATCTAAAATACAATTATATTTACTTAAAAAATCTTGCCCTAAAATACCATCCGTCCTACAAGAAAAGTTTTTAATAACATAGAACTTATGCTCAAACTCATAACTACGGTAATTTAATCTTAAATAAACAAAGCCTTCGCAATACACTTGGCCACCTATACCGTTTATTTTGATAAACTCTATATGGAATGGAATGTGCCACTTCTCTAATATGTCTTGTCTGACTATGGACAATGACGCGCCGGTATCGAGTAACCAACTATGTGACACTTGAAACAAATCTAAATTTACTAAGTTTATATTTTGACAATAAAAATGTTCATGCACGAAAAAACAAATTATGATTTTCAGCTTCAGCCGGTGTTCCGGTGTTGTTATTAGCAGAAGATAGCACTGTATTCTTATTATTTGAATAAGCTAAGTTAACTTGATGTTGACGGACAGGTTGACGTAATGTTGTGTGGCCACGAAAACCATTGCGACCGCGATAGTACGACGAATTACCAAAGTTCCGATTTCCGCTCGATCTATAGTTATTACCACGACCACGTATATTATAATTTTGGGAATTAGAAAATTGCCTAAACACGCCTCTATTAAAATTATTATAAAAATTACCGCGTTGATAACGGCTTGACTTACCTCTATTTTTATCGAAACTCATCACCCGCTGGTCTTCTGAATTCGGAGTCATCTCATCTAATGCACCCTGAATGGCATCCTTTAGAGAGCTATAATTTCGTGCTGCAATAATAGTGCTGAGTCGACTGTTACGTAGGCCATCGGCAAATCTTTTAATCGCCATACGCTCGTTTATTGGCTTCATAATTTTACATAAGCTAGCATCATCGTTAGCCTGGGTAATAGTCAAATCCACAAACAATTGTTCTAACTCCTTACCGTATTCCTCTACACTCTTGTTATTTTGCCTCGCTTGTTGCAGCTTCCTCAGGATCGCTGTGTCTGATTTTTTGGGTAATAATATGGACCGCATGTCAGTAATTAAATCTGTAACAGATAAATAATCATCACGCAAGCGCAACTTGGCGCTTTCCGATATACGGGACATTAAAACAAATTTTATAAGTTGCTTTTTGCTACCATCATCAATCATAGAGTCATACATCTTAATGTTTGATATTAAACGTTTGATGGTATCAATATCACCAGTCATAATAGGTAATAACGCATTAGCAGTTTTTAGTTCAAACTTCTCCATGATGCTTATAATAGACATATAAATTTGTCACAAAAATTAACTAAACACAAAAAAAAAACAAATAAAAGATTAATTATTATTGGTATCGCACTCTTGAGGCACTCACTTATTTTGGCACTCACTAAAAACTCAAGCTTGTGGCAATAATCTCTGTAGCAGCGCTCGCATTAGCCTGCTGACGAAACAAGCTCGAAGACCTTCGGAGCTGGAACTCCTTATCTCTTCGTCGCCATCCCTCTCTCGATCCAGCCGCGGTGACATACTTCGCGTGCTGTAGCTGATCCATAGCAGCCGAATTTCCAGCACCGTTTTGCGTTATCATCATTTCTGGTTCTTTAGATTGCTGCTTTCCCATCTTGTTTTTGCTCGAAAATAGGAGAAATTCGCGAGAAATAGTTAAAAACACCGCAAATTGTGGCAAATAGTGCGTTCGGCCACTAATGAAATCGAAAGTAATGATATCATTATTTGTCTTTCAACTGCACAAATCACTCAATGTTTATATAAAATATTCCATATACGGAAAATCGCGCCGCGCCGCGTTGCGCTGGGCTGGCAGGGTCGCCATATAAAGGTTCGGTTTCAGGTGACTGAAAGAAGACGACTGTGTTACTTGAAGTCTGGTTTATTACTCTCCTTATTACTAATGAATACACAGATTATATAGCCTTATTCTAAACATAACTATATCTACTTTAGTAATACACCACATTGGCAACATATATTATTTTTGCCAGACCGTTCTGATGTTGCTAAAGCTGTGCCAGACGCAATTTTAGATGGACAAATTTTGGATTTTTCAAATTAATTTCCCCCGCTGTCTGCCTTGGAGTGTAGACGTGTGCACGTATCTAGTTAATGTTTCTTAAATTGTATTTATTTTGAATAAATAAATTGTAAATTTAATTTTTGCAAAGTACTAGGCGCGTAGCAAACTCAAGGGTTGTACACTAGCGATATCATTGTGCGAGCGAGACAACCAGTACATCATCAGCCCTGCGACCACTTGAGATCTGAACCTCGGCAAAAAGAAAACTTTGGTTATGTCGAGAATGATGAGATCGCCTACAGGGAGTGGCTTGCAACATACTGTATCAGATTCAGATGTCACAAATATCCCTCCTGGAATTTCTACACCGTCTTTTATATCCCAACGCAGTAAAAGGCAACGCCAATCAAGCGATGAACAACTCTCTTCTTTTAAGGAAGAAATTAGAAACTTGCTGGAAGAATGGAAGGGAACCCAAAACGGTCTGCTGAATAGACTTGTCTCAGAGATTGGTGAAATAAAAGTACAAAACACCGAAATAAAACAAACAAACGAAGAAATTGAAAAAAGTTTGCTTTTTATAAATAAACAATACGAAGATGTTCAGAAAAAAGTTGAAGTTTTGGAGAATGAACGTAAACAACACTTATTAAAGATAGCTATGCTTGAATCGTCACTAGAAGACGTACAAAGAAATTCAAAATCATCGACTATCGAATCATGGAATATACCAATTTCAACCAAAGCTGAAACAAAGACCGTCCTATGCAAAATTGTACAAAATACTTGCAAAGTCCTGAATGTTGACGTACAAGAAGCAGCCATCAGAGATGTTTTCCGAGTAAATGCGAAGTCAGGAAAAAGCACAATAATTGCCGAATTGACTTCCGTCATATTAAAAAACAACATCATACAAGGCATCAAATCTTACAATGTGCAGCATCCTAACCAACGCCTAAACTCTGCTGATATAGGATTCACGGGAGAACAAACACCAATTTATATTTCAGAGGCTTTAACAAGTAAAAGCCGCCGTCTATTTTTCCTCGCAAGGGATGTTGCGAAGACCAAAGAATATAAATTCTGTTGGACTACTAATGGCAAAATATTTCTCCGTAAGGACAGCGAAGCACCTCGCATAGAAGTAAAAGATGAATCGCAACTGACCAATCTTCGAAACCTCATATGACTATGGTTAGTTTTGGGTTCACCACTTTATTTATCTTTATTTTTATCTTACTTTTTAGTTCTTTGGCTGTCACTTTGTTCAGTGTTTGTTTTGCCGTTTTGTTTGATTTTCTGTCAACACTACTCAGTTGTATGTTTTTATCATTTTTGTTATAATGCTCATTTTATTTTGCGGTTTGAAAATAACTTGATCAAAATTTTTTATCTAAGCGGGAATATAATATGGGCCAAAACTATTACTATTGCTAAACTATTGCTATTAAGAATAATAGTATCCTTGACTACATTACCATTCTTAAAACAAAATTCGATTCTATAAATAATGATAATTTGGTACAAGATATAGACAATATATCTGCTGGACCTTCATTCTTGTGTATTCCGGAATCCTGTCAAAATCTATTGACATCCAATTTAACAACTAAAAATAACTTAAAAATCTTAACACAAAATATTAGAAGCATCACAAAAAACATTTCCCAGTTGGAAGTTCTCTTATCTCGGCTTCAAATAGCATGCGAGATACTTATCCTAACGGAATCGTGGAACTCTAAAGCTACACATTTTCCTTCTATAAAAAATTATGACACCTACTCTACAAAAAATAATCGAAATCAAAATGATGGTATTGTAGTATACACAAGAGAGGATCTCCACTGTTCGGTAGCAGAAATTCCCCTAATTGAAGCTACGTGTGTAGTCATCGAGATTGACACGGATGTTGTTGTAATAGGTATATACAGATCACCATCATTTTTAAATATAGATAACTTCATAAACTCTTTCGATACCCTTCTAAATACCTACAGCAGTCGTAGCAAAGTAATCGTTGTGGGTGATTTACACATAGATGTGAAACAAGATAATAAAGATCATAATTCCACACGTTATCTTAATTTATTAGCATATCATGGTTTTTTGCCGGGTCATTTATATCCAACAAGGGATAATAATTGCATAGATCACGCTATGGTTAAATCAAACCTCACTGCGATTACATTTGTTATTCAGTCCACTGTGACTGACCATTCCCCGGTACTTTCATGTGTTACACTTGATTATTCAATAAAATCAATTACACGTAGGACTATAAACAAACTAAATTATGAAGCAATCCTGGCAGACCTAAATTTGATAGATTTTAATGATATTATGGAATCACAATGTGCTCACTGGTCTGCTGAGCAGTTGAGTAATATCCTCAATACATCAATTATGAATAACACCCTCAAACTACTGACACCTAGAGGGCTACGTTGCATTAAGCCGTGGATCACGCCAGGCCTAGTTCGATGCATTAGAAATCGTGATCGTATGCACCTAAGATCAAAAAACTGATCCCAGCAATTTAATACTAGCTTTAACGTACAGTAGATACAAAAACTACTGCAATGACTTACTAAAACGTCTAAAACGCAATTTTCTCAAAAATGAGCTAAATAAAAACGCTAAAAACCCAAAAGCTAAATGGAAAATAATTAATAATATCACCAACAGGGATTCTAAAAAAACACCTTCTACAGATCTTCTAAAAATTAATAATACCCCAGAATTGGCTCTCGAAGAAATAAATCTTTATTTTACTAGCATAGCAAAGGAATTGGCGAGTAAGATAACTCCATGTAATAGCCAATTTGAAGAATCTTTTATTTCACCACTTAATTCTATGGTCATGTTAGAAACAACTGAACATGAGGTTGAGTCGATAATTATGGACCTAAAAACTGATAGCGCAGTGGGTTGGGACGGAATTTCTGCGAAACTAATAAAAATGGCAAAAAAAATTATTGTTCCATTAATAACTCGTATTGCCAACCTTTCCGTATGGAAAGGTTGGCAATACGAGTTGTATAAACTGGTGTTTTTCCAAACGTGTTTAAAGTGTCTGTCGTTCATCCTATCTTTAAGACAGGGAGCAGGGCCTGTGCTAGCAACTACCGACCTATCTCAGTGCTGCCCGTGTTGTCCAAGATATTAGAGAAAATTATTAACAAGAGATTACTGGCATATTTAGAAAAACTACAAATTTTATCTCATAATCAATTCGGATTCAGATTGGGTAGATCGACAGCACAAGCAGTCACTGAACTTACTAACTTTGTAGCTACTCATATTGATAGCAAAAGAAAATGTATTGGTGTATTTTTGGACCTGGCCAAGGCTTTTGACACAGTCTCCGTTCCTATCCTAATTAAAAAATTGGAAAGGATCGGTATTAGGGGTAATGCACTAGATTTGTTCAGTGATTATTTAAAAAATAGAACTCAGCGGGTTACAATAGATGGTTTATTTAGTACTGATGCACATGTAACATTTGGTGTTCCTCAAGGTAGCGTGCTAGGTCCCACTTTATTTCTTATTTATATTAATAGTTTATGTAATCTAAAGATACAAAATTGTAAAATTTTCACATTCGCTGATGATACGGCACTAATCTTTCACGGCAACACATGGGATGAGGTAAGGTATTATACTAAAATAGGTCTCCAAAGGACAGCAAATTGGCTTAGTCAAAATTTACTTACACTTAATGTATCTAAATTTATCACTTTTGTTAATACTGAACAATCACTAAAAATGGCACAAAACATTAAAATACAGATCCATTCTTGTCAAAACACGAACTACCACTACACATGCGATTGTGGTTATCTGGAAGGGGTTGAAACGGTTAAGTATCTTGGCATTCTCCTTGATTACAAATTGACGTGGTATCCATATATAGATGTATTAACAGGGAGAATAAGAAAGTTGATATATGTCTTCAAGAGACTTAGGCACGTGGCTGATCCTAACGTACTCAAAACTGTTTATTTCGCTCTAGCTGAATCTATCTTATCATACTGCATCACCTCATGGGGCGGAGCACGTAAAACTCACCTCATTAAGCTAGAACGTGCACAACGAGCCCTACTTAAGGTCATGAACTTCAAACCTTTTAGGTATCCCACAGTCGACCTGTATTCCGAATGTGATGTTTTAACTGTTAGACAGTTATTCATTAAAGAAACTGTTATAGCCCAACATAAAAAACTCAAATATGAAAATACAAAGACCTTGAGACGTAGGGATAGGGTTTGCCCTACGGTTGCTTATAAAACAGCATTTATTGATAAATTTCAATGTTATCTCGGCCCAATGCTTTACAATAAATTAAATAAAATTATTAAGTTTTACCCATTAAATATACGCTTATGTAAGAAGGTCCTAATAGCATGGCTAAAAACTCAAAATTACGATGACATAGAAAAAATATTTTTTAATGTAAAATAATGCTTCTTATTTATTGTATCCTATTAATATAAATCAATGTATATTTTAATAGCTTTCTATATTTGAGCAAATAAAAAAAAAAAAATTTAGAAAAATTTTAATAGGAATACCAAACAAAATATAATCTGCAGCTTATAATTAAAAATTGCCCAAGTTCACACTCTTTGTGGTTTCAATTTGTGTGTGCGGTACTTCAGAAAATCTAATTTTAAAGATACCCGCATTGTAATCGAAACTTTAACTTTTTTATTGTATATAGACCAAAGCATGTTTATTTTCCACTAGTGCACATATCTCATTGTATTTGTAGTTATTATCATGGGAACAAACTAAGGTCTAAGATACAGGCTCGGCCTAGTTTAGACGTTAGAATTCATTTCGACCTGTATACTTATTTTAATGTTTTTAGATATTATCAAAAGTGTATTCTTTTTATCTGGTCTCAATAAAGATTTATTTATTTATTTATAATTTAGTATGGCTGAAATTTTGATATGATGTTATATAAGTATCCAAAAACCCAGACTAATTTTGCCAGTTTTTACGTGAAAGAGTTAGAAACATGCACAAATCCATACTTACAAACTTTCGCCTTTTTAAGTAAGATTTTCATAGTTGAGATTGATCATTATCTTTATTTTCTACAACAATGTGTTATCACATTGATACAGTACTGATGGACAAATTTATTTAATTGTTTTCAATCCTTTTTCTGTATTTTATTCGACAATGATTGCTAGACAAAGCAAAATGATTTACATCACGTTTCACTTTTGGATGCGTCTGGCAGAAGGGTAGCGACCAGATACCGCTCTGGCAAAATTAATCTGGGTTTTTGGATACCCATATAACATCATATCAAAATTTCAGCCATACTAAATTGATTTGAAAAATCCAAAATTTGTCCATCTAAAATTGCGTCTGGCACAGCTTTAGCAACATCAGAACGGTTTGGCAAAATTAATATATGTTGCAAAAACTTTAATAAACATAATGTAACAAACAAAAATCTTCTTAAAATGATTTGAAAAATGGATATTTTACGAGTACAAATAGGCTGCGCAGTAACAAACGTAACCACTACAGCTAGCCAGATTGCCAGTATTACGGTCAGGAGAGTAAGAGGAATAACATATCTTAAACTGGCCGACCTAACTTCCTTGTTTTCCCGACGTTGCTAGCTCTCGTACCAGTAGAAGTAACAACTGCGCAGAGAGGGATCGCGGCAGACCTAACTTGCTATCTCACTCGCACCCTCCCATATATACTGTCTCGCGCTCGCTCCTGCAGCTACCCTACATGCTTGTCTGGCAAGAGGTTGGAACTATCAAAAATGTCTGACTAATGAACAAACATTACCTAATTATTACCCAAGTATTATATATAAAAATCAGCTTTTATACTATAATGTAAGTAAAATTATAATTGCATTAACATTAAGGGTGTCTGGCAAGGGGTTGCCACGATGTGAAGTGTCTGGCAGTTAACGGCGTGGTTTTAATAATATCCTGAAGGTAATACCAAAAAATCACACTTTATAATTGGATGAATTTAGATCGGTATTTTACACACCTTTAGTACCGTTTACCTGCCAAAGCCAGGGTAGCCCAAACTTCATAATGGTCCATCGTTTCTTACCTGTGTTAGAAGCATGCGCTGACAAGTATTCAGCTTTTATAAAATAACGAAGGTCTGAGGTTCACGGGTTCTTAGTCCAAGAGGTCGTGGGAAATCCTGGCTCACGCCAATGACTTTTCGAAATTAATTTCGTAAGTTATGTGTGACAAATATCGATGACTAAAAACTGTGTGCCAGGTATGGCAATAGGTTCAACACCTATTCCATTTGGATGTAAACGTAACGATGAGACTAGGCTTAGCAAGCACTGCCTACACCTTCGGGTAGAAAAGAAGAAGAAGAAGTTAAGTTAATGTAAAAATATTAACCATTTGACAAACGGACTTGATAATATTTATAATAAATTAAAAGCAATGTGAAGATAGCCACTAACGTCTATTTATGTTCAAAACTCTTTAATATCATTAACAATCGAGAGAAAAAATAACTTAAAAAAAAAGTTAAGCCGACTTCTAGAATCACAAACCACAAACCATCCCTACATAACTAAAAGCGATAACTAATTTAACTACTTAATACAATATACAAAACGTAATACTATAATAAAATCATCTTCATTAAAGTATCACGTAATGTTGTACACCTATTTTTAATACATAGAAAAATACCCAGACGTCATAAAAACGTTAATGCAGAACAATAATTATACTTTTAAATTAATATACTACCCACAGCGTCATCTAGTTTCCAACCTAAGCAACTGGCATCAGTGTTTTCAATCTAGCTAGCAGATATTTATATATTTAAAAAATGGGTCAGTGATGGATACTTTACTGGTGAATAGTAATTTTAATAATCCCTATATAAATGAACTATTTTTAGAACGTAATTCGCATGTAATATCAGGAAATGGAGTCTCGGTGGCGCAGTGGTCGAGCACACGGCTTCTGATCCAGAGGTCCGGGTTTGATTCCTGACACTGGCTCACACCAATGACTTTTCAAAATTGTTTTCGGAAGTTATGTGTGATAATATCGATGAATGAAAACTTTGTGCCCGGTATGGCAATAGGTTCGCCACCTATTCCATTTGGGACGTAAACATAACGGCGAGACGAGGCTTAACTCTCATTTTAAACTTACCCTGAAATATATACTACCAGCTTTTTTTTGCCTCGCAAGCAATACACAAACAATTTTTCTAAAAATAAGTTGCCTAACTTACTTCTTATTACACCAGCTAACTGTAAATTAATGTATCGTCAAAATCGATCCTATCATTTCAGAGATTACCCAGAAAAAAATAGATAGACCGAAGGACAGACAGACTAAAGTCGTAAAAAATGTTGTTTAGGTGTATATATATTAGAAACAGACACTATTAATTTTATTTAAATGTATAGATAGAGTATGAACGGGAATCGTAACCAAAGTTAACGTGGTCCAAATATTTAAACACTTACCAGAAGTATCATTGGCCACAAACATATTCACATTTCCCAATAGTGGCAAAGGCAATGGACCGGGAATATTCATTCTATTTTTATTTTTAATTAGACATAACCAATTCAACAACATCAGCAATAACACAGTCGTTAATAATAATATCACAATCATTTTTTTAAATTCACGTTCAGAGCGGTCACACCCTACAAGTAACGTAACTGTACTGACACGGCAGCTAAGTCTGTTGAGAAAACCTGTTTTAATGTTTTAACACGTTTTATACATAGGTTGAATATATAAGTCATGATGTCTTGGCATGCCACTGCATTTATTTTTCGTATATATATATATAACCCGTTTTAAATATGTTCATAAATATAAAACTAAATTTAAGAAAATCTGTGATGTTCATAAACTAAATTTAAGAAATAAAAACAAACTCGCTGTGCCCACTACTAGGCTCCATAAAATCTCTAACTCGTTCCCAAGTCAATGTATACGCTTTTACAATAAACTTCCAAACGACGCGATTGAATTATCCATGGGGAAATTTAAAAATTATATTAAAAGTAGATTATATCAAAGGGCTTATTAATGTATCGCAGACTATATAAACGATAAAAAAGTTTGGAATTGAACTGCTCCTTTTGTTTTGTATTGATTGTACTTATCACTATTTGTTAAACTGGATATTTGAAAAGTGTCGGCCTTGAGTTTCTTGCCAGTTTTTCTCAAGAAGCCTTGACGCCGGAACTGGCACTTAGATTCGCTTTCACATTCAAGACAGTGTGATGAAAGGGAATCTAAGCTCCGTGAATGTTTTTTTATGTGACGATTCTAAGTACTTTGTAAAGTCTATGGAATAAAGATATTTTGAATTTGAATAAAGTTCAAAATATAAAAATAAATCCGCCGCCTCTTAACAACAATCATACAACTCGAATAGTTTCATTTTGATAGATATATAAATTCCCGCTTGGTCCTCTCCAGTCCACTGCTGTCCACTCTGCACTAATCTACATAAAATTCCCTACAAACTGGTTTAACAATGGTTATGCTTTAATTTAAAATCAAATATAGATTTCTCATCAAAGCCCAACATGGCAGAAGCTGATGGCTTCAAGTGTTTAATGGTATGAAGTCAGAGAAAGGGCAGTTATTATCGTAGCATAATTATAACCATTTATAAAGTCACTTGGCAAAATGTGACTAGCACCGTTCATGGCCACCTGCAACACACATAGTATTCAGTTGAGCTGTTGGTCTTTGAGAGAGTTGGATAGGAAAAGAGAGGGAAGGGTTGGGGTTACCTCTCTCACCGAACGAAAGATTTCATTTTCGGTCAAGCCGGCTCATTCATGCAACGATCTTTGTGCTTATTTACTAATTTTTTTAAATATTCCTATTTATTTGTACGCCAATGTACAAATGCAGTGTCCTCTTTTAATATCAGTTAAAGATGATCCAGGCGATATCACTAGGTATGGTATGATGAAATAACAAAGAACTTGGATAACATCGGATAAGCCAATTGAAGACCGAAATTTAATTGAATATAATTTATGTGAGTTTAATATAATATTAAATTGTAATAATACTTAAAAGATTGCGTAATTATAAGTAATTATACTTAATACACACATAAACACTGGCACTCACACATATACGCCAATATATAAATAACCAAGCGTCTATTATTCCATTAATCATCTACTGGAGATATAAGTTGTGAGCAAACCAGAACAGCATCCGAGCACAAAACAAATGGCAATTGTTTTTGAACATATTTAATTCTGGTTATACAGTTAACAGTGATAGAGCCAAGCAGTTCGCTGCATGAATGGGCCGGCTCGACCGGTGAAATACCACGACCTCTCAGAAGATCGACGTAAAGTAGCTCATGCCGCGTTTCGCTCGGTGAGAGAGGTACCCGGAGGCCCACCCCTCTTCCCCATCCTTCCCTATCCCCTATCCCTTAAAGGTCGGCAACGCAACAGTAACACTATATGTGTTGCTGGTGTCCATGGGCGGCGTTGGTTGCTTACCATCAGGTGACACGCCTGCTCGTTTGCCCTCCTATCATATAAAAAAAATCAATCAGTTAACAATTATTTAATAAACAATTTGGACCGAGCAGTAAGTTGCAGACACCGATCTAACTATAAATCAACGATTACCCATTTTCCAAACGAGTCCAACTCGATTTTTTGATTTCACCAATTTTTTTATCAATACAACTGACAATACCCCATGAAATAAACATGACATCAAGACCAAGATCTACACGCAATTGTTCCGCTCTGATTGGCTGAAACGTCGCTACAATATCATACTTTTATTAAGAGCGAATATATTGCAAATATATAAGAGTAGTAAAAGTTCTGCACAAAAGAATAATCCTAATAATAATAAGAATTGAAACGTCCTCTAGCTCCGTGGATGTCTAATGACATTAAATTGGCAATGAGTAGAAGAGACCGGGCATTTCTGAAACACAAAAGGAATCGTTCCGAAGAAAACTGGTCGCTTTACAAGGCTGCAAGAAATCGTTGTAATCAGGTGATACGAAATGCTAAATGTAACGGTAGAGGTTACTGATGGTTTCTTCCTATAGGTGATGCTGACGTCCGGTGGTTCCTCGATGATGGTGAATGAGTGGTCGTTAATAAAATACGTAATTATAGTCTTATTATATTTAATTGTGTCAATGACAAACCTTTATCATTACACACAGACCACTACCGCATACAGTGCGTACAGCGGTCATATACTATTGCTGGCATGAGGTGTAGAATCCCTTACACTAATCGCCGCCACATTCTCAATAACATATCTTTTTCTAACTCTTCTTCTGAAACTTGGAGGTTCTTAGGAACCTTGGGGGTGGGTAAACTTCATGATGTGGGTCAGCGGGTGACGGTTGGCCTTGACGAGATCAATAATCATTTTGCATCTACTATAATCATGGATCCGTCAACCTGGCGGCAGACGGTGGATTACGTCAATAGTTTGCCGACCTCAGATATAACTTCTTTCAAATTTTCTCCTGTTGCTTTGGATGAGATCAAAAAAATAATCCTTTCCATCAAATCCAACGCCGTAGGCCCTGATAATATCAGCCGTCGGATGATCATAGCTGTCCTGGACCACATTCTGCCTGTGATAAGCCATATCATCAATTTTTCACTTACTACGGCAAGTTTTCCGAAGGAATGGTCCAGAGCTTACGTGCGTCCCCTTAATAAAATCCCTAACCCAACTCTTCCGTGTGCTCGAAAGTGCTCGAATCCTGTGTCTTTAAACAACTATCCGCGTTCACTGACAATAATAATATACTAAGCATATATCAATCCGGATTTAGACCTGGACATAGCACTACCACCGCCCTCCTAAAAGTGACTGGCGATATTAGGGCTGGAATTGAAGTATCTAAAGTTACGGTGTTAGTCTTGGTTGACTTTTGCATCGCCTTTAATACCGTCAGTCACGAAATCCTATTAGCTATCCTCTCCAGGAATAGTTTTCCTCGTATCTTCGTGGACGCCAGCAGTCAGTTTCAATCAATGAAAATACATCGAATTGGTGTTCTGTCTGGCTGACTTTGGTGACTTTGGTTTTTCCTATAGCCGACTATGGTGATGTGTGTTATTTGGACCTGAATGCAGATCTCCTTGATAAATACGACCGACTTCTAAATAACTGCATTCGGTTCATATTTAATTTAGATTATTGTAATATATGGGTTTTAGGTTAAGTTTAGTTGTTCTGTGTCACTTGTGGAGAGGAAACTGTCAGCTGAAACACAGCCACGGCTAGCTCAGCTGACAGGGAACTTACCATTTTGTATGTACCTTTGAAAACTAATAAAGTAAATTTCATTTCATTTCATTTCAAATAAATTTCAATTTCATAAATTTCATTTCATTTCATTTCAATCTTCGAAAGTATGATCACGTCTTATCGTTCCCAACTCAAATGGTTGCCTATTCGTCATCACCGAAGTTTGCGTACTCTCACCACACTCTATTCTATCATTTCTATCCTTCATCTATCGTCAGCCCCAGTATACTTGTCTTCGTGCTTTAAGTTTTTATATATGAACCACTCTCGAAATCTTCGTTCTGTTGATAACCCGATCCTCCTTTGCCCCTCTCATACATCTAATTGTGTAACATCTTCCTTTCCGGTACGCTCTGTTCAACGGTTCGGTTCGGTTTACTTTTAAACGTAGGGTCCGCGAGCACCTGCTTCAGAAAATCGCAGAGCAAAACCAACTTTGAAATTCGTCAACATATAGCTACCATCGCCTGTGTGTTTATATATTTGTGCATGTATATATTATGTAGTATGGTGTGTATATGTATGTGTGTATGTATATATTATTATGTAGTATGGTGTGTATTTATGTTCATGTATATTAGTATGATATATTATGTATAGTGTGTTTCTTTTCTCCTTATATATTTCTCCTGTTATATTTTATTTTTCGCGATATGCCTATCACTTATGATTCTGCACTACCCATGGTTGACTGGTAGAGAATGCTTTTAGCATTAAGTCCGCCTGTATACATAAATTGTGTATGAAGTTTTAAATAAAAATAAATAATCAACACGCCTTGTCATATAAGGGGCCGTCCATTAATCACGTGATGTATTTTTCATAATTTTTTGACCCCCCTCCCCCATGGTGTTACGTGGTTACATTTAAAACTAACCCCCCCCCATCCAACATCACGTGTATTTTTAGTACATACAAAAAATCTTAAAGTTTTTGGAGTATTGTTTTTAATTCATCAGCAATCTCGCTCGTCGAGTACTCGAGCGGCCTGCTTCTGAATCAGAAAGTCGTGGGATCGATTCTGGGCTCACAACAATCTATTTTATTCTAATAATAAGATGGAAAAAATAATTACACGTGATATCTTACTCTACCCCCCTCCCCCCTCGTGTTATTTCGTGATTTTTGTTAGACCCCTCCCCCCTCGTGTTATTTCGTGATTTTTGTTGTTAGACCCCCTCCCCCCCCTTTCTAAGCTCACGTGTTTAATGGGCGGCCCCTAATCCGTTGTATATAAACAGATGACCATATAAAATATATAGAACTAATAAATAAAGCAATAAATATACGGATAACAATATACAGATATACAATGTAAAAGCGGATGGACGTAGGAGTCGAGGACGGCCAAGACACACATTCTATGACATAAATAGATATTTATGATACGTCCATAAATAGAACGTGTCCTGGAGGAAGGTGATGTTAAGAGCCTCAAAAATCGATGCGCGAGCATGAAAAGAGTTATGAATGTCAAAGAAGCGAGTGAGGCGAGCAAGAATCATGTCTTATGGTGCTCTGTCTACCCCGCAAGGGATTTAGTGTGAAGTTATGTATGTATGTAAATATACGGAGCGTACAGAATACACAACTTTGACTCAATTGTCTCAGTATAATATATATATGTCTGGGTTTTATTTCCTTGCAAAAAGCTCTAATTGTTGCATATACCACTGAAGATGTTTTATATTGTATGTCGTAATAAATTGTGATATTTTAAAAAGGATTTCCATTTGGGACGTAAACATAACGGCGAGACGAGGCTCAACAGCTGCTGCCTACACTTTCGGGTAACAAAAGGCGTGAATGATGTAGGATACAAGGACGGCCACGACTCCCTTTCTATGACCAAATCGAATAAGTCCTCGGGGAAGTTGTCAGAAGATGAGCTGACGAGATACTGGTGACTTTTCATTTATTTTTAAATTTTTAATATGTTTTATACATATTAAAAATATATATAAATAGTGTATATAATAGTATATATACCATAAATAACGAATTAAATTACATGTATTTAATGATTATATATTACATCATTTTCTCTTATACAACTTAACGTGAACACCATCCTTAGACTTCAATACTAGTTCCGGTACAAAGCACGGCTTCTTTTCTGATGGTACTATGATAAAATTCTTGATTATCCCAACCAATGCGACTTTTACAGCCATCATAGCAAATTTTTGACCTGGAAAATAAAATAACAATAATATGTTTAAATTAAAGCCTAATCTCAGCCCTTAGTATATTCAAAGGTATAACTAGAGGTGATTATACCTTGACATGCCGGAGCAATTTTGTCAGTCATCGATATTTATATACATTATGGAGAATGATTGGTTTGAATCAAAATTCATTATTAAATGTTATGTTATGTCTAATATATATTATTTTATTTAATCCTACAATATTGACGGGACTGCATTATGATCTATAAATATAGCTTTATGATTTCATAGTGTAACGGGTTGTGTTACTGGGGTCTATGGTAGGACTGGTGGTAGGTGTTACATCGTAAGGCAGTGTTTGTTCAAGATGGTAGATGAGTGGTCGATCAATGAAATACGTAATTACGATCTTGTCATCTTTATTCGTGTCAGCGACAATTGTTTGTCACTGCACACCGGTCACTGCCGCGTATTATGCGTACAGTGTATATATAGTACTGCTGGCACGCACATGACATATAATATCCCTTACACCTTTCCCCCTTAGTTAAAATAGAAAAAGAATAATCCTTATAAGTTATTACAAAAAGTAAACCTAAATCCGTTACAATAGTATAAAATAAAAGTTGCTTTCCGCTGTCTGTCCCCGCTAATGCTTTGATCTTTGTAGTTTCAAAGATCAAAGCGTATAATATGGTTACAATGAGTTTCTAAGTTTCTCCAAAATTTGCATAAGGAAGCATATGAATGTTAGAAATTTAAATAATATACAAACAAAAAAATAATGTCAATTTGAAATAATAATCATTACATAGTATAAAACAAAGTCACTTTCAGCTGTCTGTCCCCTTATATGCTTACATCTTTAAAATTAAACAACAGAAACGCAACGGAATTTGGTGCGCTTTTTTTTAATGGTTAGAGGGTGTCAACGGGGTGGTTTTGATCTATAATTCATATATGAAGTTCTAAAGAAGAAATGATAATTTTCGAGATTTAGCACTTTAATCGCAAACGCTGGCTGAACCCTAAGTGATAGTGCATAACTATGTTCCACATCATTAAATACCTTTAGAAGGCCTACAAAAAAGTCCGCTTGGGCATATGTCTAGGCTTAGCTCTTACAAGTAGCTCTTAGGGATAACCCCGAATTACCATTTTTACTTTTTACGAGAAATAATGGCTTATTTACGAAGCCATTTTAAACATAAGAACCATTAATTTTCATCCAGTTAAGTTTCTTAAATAGATTATGTACGTAATATAGATGACACTGGCCCTTTAGAGCATGTAATTTAAACGAATATTTACGAAGATATTACAGTATTAATATAGCGGGACATAGCAATTGCGTTGCGCGCCAAAATGCGTGTCGATAAATAGCACAAATTGAACTTTATAAAATCCAAATTTTACTCATTGATTACTTTTAATGCGGAACAAAGTTCGCCGGGTCAGCTAGTATATTATAAGCTAAAATACTGGCAAATATTTTTAAGCTAAATTGACTTCTTGTAATGGATATAAGAATTGAAATGGTGAGATAAAAAACCCTTCAAAATAAAAGTTTATAACAATACAAAATTATAAACAAATAAAAAAAAATCGTTATATTTTATTTTATCACTAGCTGACCCGGCGAACTTTGTTCCGCATCTTAAGTAATAACTGCTGTCCCGCTATGTTAATACTGCAATATCTTAGAAAATATTTGTTTAAATTGCATGCTGTCAAGGGCCAGGATTATCTATATTACATGCAAAATCTATTTAAGACACTTAATTGGATAAAAATTAATGCTGTGATGTTTAAAATCACTTCGTAAATAGGCCATTATTTCTCGTAAAAAGTAAAAAAATAAAAATGGTCATTGTGGGTTATCCCTAAGAGGTAGACATATGCCCTCGCGGACGTTTTTGTAGGCTTTTTAAAGGTGTATAATAATGTCGTACATTGTTTTTATTTATCACTCAGGGTACAGGCAGCGTTTGCGATTAAAGTTCTAAATTTATCGCGTTTTGGCGTGAAGTTATGTATGTATGTAAAAACATCCGCCAAACATTCGCAATATTTCTTGCGAATGCGAATGCAAATATTCGTTACATCACTAATTGATACGATGTTCTGAACAATGAATTCCGAGCATCTTTCTCCAGAACCACATCTCGAATGCATCGATACGTTGGCGGTCAGCTTTTCTGAGGGGCCAAGACTCCGCACCATACAGGAAGATAGAAAACACAAGGGTAGTGACCAGGCGCTTCTTTGTCTTCCTCGATATGATCCTTGGCCCATATATGGCCAAGCTGTGTCATGGCAGATTTCGCTATGCCAGTGCGTCTTCAGATGTCCTTCTCGCATGACCCATTGTTGGTAATGATAGAACCCAGATATGTTAAGTCATCCACAACCTCAAGATTTAGATTAGAGGCCTGAGTGAGGGTCCCGCAGCGGTCGACTATCATGACTTTTGCTTTAGCCCTGTTTATGAGAAGGCCCATCTCTACTGGTTCGCTCTAGTCTCTCCAACAAGATGCTCATTTCTTCTTTGTTTGAAGCAAAGAGAGTAGTGTCGTCGGAATAACTTAGGTTGGTTATCTTGGTCCCGCCAATGGAAACGCCAACATCCCAGTCTTCATACACTCGTCGCATGATATGCTCGCCATATATATTGAAAAGTATTGGGGACAATATACACCCCTGGTGGACCCCTTTTTTGAAGGATAATGGCCTGGAGAGAGTGTGGTTGATCCTGACCATTCCCTGGTTGTCAGAGTATAATGACTGGAGCAGGGCAATCAGGTAATCAGGAACCCCCAGTTCAGTTAGCATCTTCCACCGGCAATGCCAGTTAACGCAGTCAAATGCCTTGCTGTAGTCCACGAAGCACATTACACACATGAGATATTAAATTCGTGGGACTGCACAATTATTTATCTTATGTCGAGAATTTGTTCTCGTGTGCCTCTTCCTTTGACGAAGCCAGCCTGCTCCTGTGGGATCTGCCAGTCAAGAAAGTGTTTCAAACGTCGGTTTATTATTTGCAGGAGGATTTTGCTACTGTGAGATTTGAGCGCCAGAGTTCTATAGTCATCACAGATTCTTGTGGAGGGAGCCTTTCTTGTGAAGGTGGTATGACCAGCGATTTGGTCCAATGTGCTGGCCATTTACCAGTCTACCATGTGCGGTTGCAGATATGGTGAATATAGTCAATTCCGTTGTCACCCAGAGTCTTCACACTTCTGCTGTTATTTGATCTAATTCAGGGGCTCTTCTGCATTTCAGTGCTATGATGGCGGCTGTTATTTCCGTAATACTGAGGGCTCGAGTTCTAAGCTGGGCCAACCAGAAGCCAAATCTATGGAGGCGCAGGCCTGGTGGTCATAAAGTTTCTCGCAGTATCCACGCCATCTATCTGCTATTTCTGCCAGGTCGTGTATTGGGTGCCCGTCTTCCTCATTAATGACCCAAGATTTTGGTTTGGATTGTCTGGATATGAGTCGTACCCTTCTGAACAGGTCTGCGGTTTGGAAATTCAAGGAGTTGGACTCTATCTCCGGGCAAATATTCGACAGGAATCTGTTCTTGTCTCTTCGACATTTCTTTTTCACCTCTTTCCAGAGCCGAGCATACTTATTCCTATCGTGAGATGATTGCAGACCCTTCATGATTTCCTTTTTGCAGTCGCAAATTAGCCCCCAGGTGTCTTCAGCTAGCCACGATCTGGTCTTTGTTGCTTTTGGTCTATTGTCTTTTCTGGACATTTTGATGCATTCGAGCGCATCATTGATCTGATTTTTAAGATAGTTCCAGCATGAATCTGCATCGTCATCTGCAGAAATCGGAGATTCTGAGAGCCCGCTCTCCACAGCAGTTTGCAAGTGCAACCTCTCTGAAGAATCTAACATTAGGAGTTTGTTCGTTTTCGGTGTTATGGGAGCTGTTTTTTTATTTTTTATTATGTGATAGGAGGGCAAACGAGCAGGCGTGTCACCTGATGGTAAGCAATCAACGCCGCCCATGGGCACCAGCAACACATATAGTGTTACTGTTGCGTTGCCGACCTTTAAGGGATAGGGGATAGGAAAGGACGGGAATGGGGGGCGGCCTCCGGGTACCTCTCTCACCGAACGAAACGCGGCATGAGCCACTTTACGTCGGTCTTCTGAGAGGTCGTGGCATTTCACCGGTCGAGCCGGCCCATTCCTGCAGCGAACTGCTTGGCTCTACCACTGTTAGTCGCTGTGCAGATTTTGCAACCAGTAAGTTATGGTCAGAGCCGCATTCTCCACCTGGGTATGTTTTCGTATTTAGGACAGATGATTTCCAGCGTGTGTTCACGAGGATGTAGTCAATCTTGTTCCTACATCTTGCTCCAGGAGATGTCCACGTGTAGAGCCGTCTTGGATGTTGTTGATATTGGGTGTTAGTTATTCAGAGATTCCTGTCGATGCAGTACTCAATTAGCCGCTGGCCACGCTCGCTCCTGCGGCCCAGTCCGAATCCTCCCACTAGGTTTCGGATATGGCTATCGTTGGAGGTGTCACCGACTTTTGCGTTCCAGTCCCCAAGGATGATGGTGATTTCTCGGTTCGGTATCTTATTTAGTATGGTGGTGAGTGTGCTGTAGAAGTCGTCCATGTCCTGTTTAGGTGCTTTCTTCGTGGGTGCATATACTTGAACAATGTTGAGTCCAGTGGGTTTAGCGTTGATTCGTACAGTTATGATTCTGTCCGACACTGGGTTGTAGCCTAGCACGTACTTGTTTATATGCCCCGGGATTAGTATGGCAACTCCATTTTCACTTTTGTCCTCGCAACCAGAGAAGTACAGAGTGCTTCCACTTGCGGTGTTAAAGGGACCCTAACCCTGCATATGAGTTTTACTAAAGCCAGCTATAGAGATGTGATATTTCTCCGATTCACGGTCTACCATGGTCAGTTTGCTAGCCATCAATAGTCCGCGAACATTCCTCGTTCAAATCCGATGTTTATTTCGGATTTGTAGTCGCTCAGTTTTGGTGATTTGAGCCTCGCCTTGAGTGTTACTTGCCAAAGGAGCCTGGCGTAGTGTTCTGATAGAAGCGTCGGTAGCATATTTCCCACCAGCCGGCCCAGGTACTGGGTGGCGCCGATTGTCAATCGGGTAGTGCGACGGCGCTTTCTCAATATTCCGATTTATCATAGAGGTTTTCTTGGGATGATACTCGTGGTGGGTTCCCGCGTCCTTCCGCGGATTTAGTAATTTCAAGGCCGCTGTAGCCTGGTTCAGGTCGGGTTAATTGACAGCCGCCCGACACTTGGCGTTGACAGTTTTACGGTGGAAGAGTCGAACAGCACAACCCTCCTCTTTTTGCATCCGGCCTTGGGACCGGCATAGGCCGAGTCATACTACTATATATACTACTAATTTAATAACGTCAAAAAAAGCGTTTTTAAATGGTTTTTACTTTAAATTTATTGTAATTAAAATTTTACTTGTCATGTATGCTTAGATGAGAATAAGACAAGAGTAACAATATTTTTTTTGTTTTGTTGTGTCGAAAGAAAGTCCAATTATCTTTCTTTAAACAAACGGAATACAGTTAACTCCTCTAGTGCAGTAGAGTAAAATAGAGTTGAACAGACGTGAGGCTTTGACAATAATATGATATGTTATTTAAAATTGTATTACCGATGCAATTTCGGGGTCCCGCACTAAATGCCAGATAATTATATGGATTCTTCAACGGTGTCTCGAAACGTTCGGGCCTGAACTCCAGAGGATTCTCATATAAATCCGGATTTCTATGAAGTTGAAATAAGTTGAACATAACTGTTGTACCTTTTACCAATTTCAGTTTTCCAATTTCTGCAACATGTAAATGTTTTTAATACAACGAGTAATATAATTTCTGAAACTAAATTCATACAATAATATGTATTTCTGTCTGTTTAGTTCATTAAACTATTGATTAGCATTCAAGATCTAAATTTTAATTGAGGATCGAATTTAACTTAAAATGATATAAAACTAAGTAATTAATAACAGTGGTAAAGCTATACTTTTGGAAAGTGATATTAGAAGTCTCAAAAATCGACGCGCGTTCATAAAAAGAGTAATGAAAGTCAATAAAGGGAGTGAGGTGTGCAAGAATCGTGCCATAAGGCACTCTTACACACCTCACTCCAGTGAGCTCTGTTCTCTCTGCCTACCTGGCAAGGGGTTTGGCGTGAAGATATGTAAATATATGTGTAATGCCATGACCTCTCAGAATGTTTACGAAAAGGGTCTCATGCCTCGTTTCATTCGGTGATAGAGAAATCCGGAAGCCCAATCCGTTCTGGACTCCATTCCTCCAACCGATTCCATCTTAAATGCCGATAACGCAACTGTAATTCTGTCTCTGCATATGTCCATGGGCGGTACTATTCGCTTGCCATCAGCTACCATATAAAACGATACTATAAATTCTTATGAGACTTGCTTATTAGGCAGTACGATATAATATGATTGTATTTTCAAAAGAATTTATTAAAAAAATTGTTGGTTTCAATTGTAAACCTTGATCTTACCACAGTCCTTTTCAATAAGACGCTCGATGATAGGCACAGGTGAGTAAAGCCTCATTGATTCTTTGATCACAAGCTCCAGGTATTTCATTTTTTGCAGTTCACTAAACATGATGGAATACTATAAGCATTTGCTGTGTTCATATTTTCAATAGCCAAGTTTGCTAAATTTTAAAAATTTATTATTAATATAGCATAATGTTTATATTGCTAAAACACCAAATTTTTTGAAAAATACTTAAATTAACAATACGTATTTTGTCTTTTAATAATAATAATAATAAATACTCTTTATTGTACACCGAATTAAAGAATTTACAGAAATATAAAAGCATGATTACATAAAATTTGTACAATTGGCGGTCCTATCGCACAAGGCAATTTCTTCCGAAAAACCGCTGGACGGAAAGAAAGAAAGAGAGAATAGAGGTTGTCGGCGCTATACAAATTATGATCGCTGCTGAATTATTAATAGTAAAATATGATATATACATAAACTTACATAGTACATAAATAACCATATCAATACAAACATATATACATAAAGATACATATCGATACAATTATAATAGAATATACATATATATATATATATATATATAGTTATCTCAATCCGTCATTTGTTGATCATGCGTGCTGTATGGCGAGCATTTTGTTGATCCGAAAACCTATGTTGATCCGGGTGGTTTTTGTTGATCCAATATAATATTTTTCATACAAATGTGGTTCCGGACGGATCAACAATTTACTCCGTTGAAGCTTAGGAAACCCAACCGAAATGTTGATCCGATATACGAATCCACTTCGATAGTTGTTGATCCGATTCAAATGGGCCAATCAGAAGGCAAGTCCTCCTACTGTCCTGCTGGACATGTATACGGATTTTGCACACATGCGCTATGCGCATGTGTGCGAAATCTATAAAGCGCATATTTTTTTTACGAATCTTAATGTTTTAACTTATTAACCGACTTCGAAAACAGGAGGAGGTTCTCATTCCGTCTTTATGTTTAGTATTTTTTTATGTCTGTTCACCGACATTTTCGTCAATTATGAACAGATTTCCATTTTTTTTTTTGGATAGTGTTCACCTCCAAGATGGTCCCATTTTCACCAGGTCAGGATCTGATGATGGAAACCACGAGAAATCGATGCAACTACTGAAAATCGTGTACGAGTATGGTGTTTTTGTTACGTAATAGGTCTTAAGGATATGCTTTAAGCTGTCAACATCTGATTCTGCTGTGCTGATGAAGAAGACACATAACTCTTAAAAGGTAAGGAGTTCGAAGAAAGTACTACAATTGGTAAATATTATCTACTTGATACTATGTAGGGCTAGCTTGCTGCTTATTAGGTATGCTAGAATCTACAGCTGATGCTGCTGTGCTGATTAAGAAGCCATAGAAGTCCTAAACGGTTAGGAGTTGGACAGTACGGCAGTCGATTGTAGGAAACTGTTTAGTAGTATACAGGACTAATGTGTTGCTTGGGAGGTATGATTGAATCAACATCTGATACTACTGTGCTGATGATGAAGGTACAGAACTCTTAAACGGTTAGGAGTTAAGACATACTTATGAATTCTGAAAAAAAAATCTGCAATACTTTCCAGGCTAGGATTGCCCTTCATACGGGCTGCAGTGTTATTGGGTCTACTCATGATTATAATAAATATAAAAATTCATAATAAGTTTTATTAAACTATATTACCTATTTCCACTATTCTAGATTTTCTGTACGAAATCTTTCATTTGATGGACGCCTATACAGGCTGGAATCCAGTCATATGTAGTAATTGATACCAGATGTAGATCATAATTTCAGTAAACGTTGTACAAAATATTAAGACGATCGGTACAGTAATTAGGTCAATAACGACAGTTTTCATTTTCATGTAATTGAACACTCCCTATAAATGTATGAACTGGAATAAACTCTTCTCAGCTGTTCGTCCTGTCAAGGCCGCTTCGACTTTGTCATAAACGAAAAATACATGGTAACAAAGTACATAATAAAAGGGATCAAGTAGGCACCTACTTTTCTGACTCGAAAATTAATTTTATGTAATATTTTGTAATAAACACTACTGCTAATTTCGTTTAAATAAAGAAATATAGCGGACCGACGGCGCGGGCGTCGATGGGTTCAAGGTCAAATGGCCTCGGATCAACGTTAGTTATAATAATAATAATATCTTGGACATAAATCACACAGCTTCCTCTAGTTCCAAGCTAAGCAACTAAATGCTTGTGTTATGGATACTAGATAACGGATATTAATACATATATACTTTTCTTTTGTAAATACATACTTAAAATACATAGAAAAACACCCAGACGCCACACAAATATTCATGTTTGTCATAAATATTTGTGCTCGTGTGGGAATCGAACCCCCGACCTCGTTGCTGCAGCCGGTAGTTTTACCAAGGCGCCACGAGGCTCGTCGAGTTAATAAGATTTGGCAGGAATATGAATATAAAACGGATGCACATTTGACTCGTCGGTATACGGTAAAAATTATAATTTTTGCGACCGTTACGGATCAACAAAAAAATGTTGTTTTTGTACATTTTGATGGCAAGTATGTTGCAAAGCGACCTTGTTGAGAGAGAATGCTGCTGCCCATTCTTCCAGCCTTTTCCCTTTGTCGCCTTTTACGACACCCACGAGAAGAGATGGGGTGGCGGTATTCTAAGCCGGCGCCCCACAGCATGATTTTCTATTTACGAAATCTTTAATTTGATGAATGGCTATAGAAGTTATAAATATAAATGCTAAAGTCTCGGTGGCGCAGTAGTCGAGCTCACGGCTTCTGACCCAGAGGTCCGGGTTCGAATCCTGTCACTGGTTCACACCAATGTCTTTTAGAAGTTATTTTCGGAAGTTAAGTGTGATAAATATCGATGACTGGTATGGCAATAGGTTCGCCACCTATTCTATTTGGGACGTAAACATAAAGGCGAGATGAAGGTTAACAGCCGCTGCCTACACCCTCGGGTAACAAAGGCGTGAAGTTATGTTATATTAAGTTAAGCTTCATGCTAAATATAAATCTATTAATATTATCCATTAGACTCTATGCATATTATTGACACATTTATTAATTAGCACAAGTATTTTTTTTATTAATTTTAATTTAGAAAATTACCTCTCCGCGCTTATTGTGATGTTAATGCATACAGATATGAAACTATTATTATATACCTTCAAGCAAGTTCAATTCAAGCATCGTTATTTAGAATACTTTTAAAAAAAGTCAGCTAACTTAATTAAGACAAACAGACGACAAAAAAGTACCTACTAACGTAATTAAAAAGCGATAAATAACGCAAACAGTTTAACTACTTAATACAATATACAAAACGTAATACTATAACTAAGTCATCTTTAACTATAAATATATTTACATAACAAACATAACATAACTTCACGCCTTTTGTTACCCGAAGGTGTAGGCAGCGGCTGTTAAGCCTCGTCTCGCCGTTATGTTTACCGTCTTACGTCCCAAATGGAATAGGTTACGAACCTATTGCTATACCGAGCACAAAGTTTTCAGTCATCGATATTTATCACACTTATCTTCCGAAAATAATTTCGAAAAATCATTGGTGTGAGTCAGTGTCAGGATTCGAACCCGGACCTCTGAATCAGAACTCAGAAGCCGTGTGCTCTACCACTGGACCACCGAGACTGTTAAATATATTTACAATTGTCAGTTATTATTGGAGTCGGTGCCAGCCTAGGGAACGTAGTCTATTGTGTTGTATGATATGCGCGGCCGTCAAAGTCACACGACGAAATAGAATACGGGGTAACTTTTAACCAACTCCGACTTCAATAATAATAGATGATGATTGTAAATATTTTTATAGTTAAAGATGACTTTTTTATGGGATAGGAGGACAAACGAGCAGGCGTGTCACCTGATGGTAAGCAACCAACGCCGCCCATGGACACCAGCAACACACATATAGTATTACTGTTGCGTTGCCAACCTTTAAGGGATAGGGGATAGGAAAAGATGGGGATAGGGATGGGCCTCCGGGTACCTCTCTTACCGAACGAAACGCGGCATGAGCCACTTTACGTTAGTCTTTAGAGAGGTCGTGGTATTTCATCGGTCGAGCCGACCCATTCATGCAGCGAACTGCTTGGCCCTACCACTGCTGGCAGACAGTTAAAGTAGTTGACTTAGTTAATTACGTTTTGTATATTGTATTAAGTAGAAAAATTATTTGCGTTATTTAACGCTTTTTAGTTACGTAAGTAGGTACTTTTTTGTCGTTTGTGTTCTTGAAGTCGGTTTGACTTTTTTTTAAGTAATTTTATTTCTAAATTATTAGTTGTGTTTATGAGTTGTGAACTTAATTAGATGTTCGTGTTTATTTACTGCTAAACTGCTAAGTAGTTTTCATCGACTAATTGTATTACTGTCTCCCAACTCGTAATCGTAACCAACTCGTCACCTATCATCTCCTCCTATACTCCTATCATCAGCACAGCAGCGTCAGGTGTTGATTCAAGCATACGTCCCAAGCAACAAGTTAACCCTACATACCTTAAGTAGTTTTTATAGACCAATAGCAATTCTGTTTCTAAGCTCCTAGCCATTAAGGAGTTCTGTGAGCATCATCATCAGCTCAGCAGCATCCGATTTTGATACCTTAAAGTAAATACCCAACACATGACGCAACAAACACACTACACAAGCCTAAATTTTTTGGTGGTCGCCTTTGATTTTTCCTGGATCCCATTATCAGAAATTGACTTGGTGACAATGGGAGCATCTGGGAAGCATACCCTTTCGAATAAAAAAAGAATTTTGCAAATCGGTCCAGACGTCTTTGAGTAATCGCTGAACATACATAAAAAAAGATCCCGACGAATTGAGAACCTCCTCCTTTTTTGGAGTCGATTAAAAAAAGACTAGAATTATATAGTTACTTCAAAAAAATCATCGGGGCTAATGACCAAAGAATCACTTTGCACGTCCGAAATGGAATAGGTTGCCTATTTCCATACACCGCGGACAAGATTATTATAAATATATTAAAATTATATTTATCACACATAACTTCCGAAAAGATTCCGAAAAATTATTGGTGTGAGCCCGGAATCAAATCCATGCAGGACCGCGCCGGAAGAGTGTTAAAGAGTTATATTTACTAGCTGACCCGGCGAACTTTTTTCCAGATCAATAATATTTTTTGACTAATTTTATTCCTTTACTTCAAGCTCTTGTTACCCGAAGGTGTAGGCAGTGGCTGTTAAGCCTCGTCTCGTCGTTATGTTTACGTCCCAAATGGAATAGGTGGAGAACCTATTGCTATACCGGGCACAAAGTTTGTCAGTCATCGATATTTATCACACATAACTTCCGAAAACAATTTCGAAAAGTCATTGGTGTGAGCCAGTGTCAGGAATTGAACCCGCGACTTCCGGATTCAGAAGCTGGGTGATCGTACTTTAGTTATATATCTCTATGTCAAAAACATGAAAATAATGCAAATAACATTTATTATATTAACAGAGTACATAATAAAAGGGATCAAGTAGGCACCTACTTTTCTGACTCGAAAATTAATTTTATGCAATATTTTGTAATAAACACTACTGCTGATTTCGTTTAAATAAAGAAATATAGCGGACCCACCGCGCGGGCGTCGATAGGTTCAAGGTCAAATGGCCTCGGATCAACGTTAGTTAGTAAGATTTGGCAGGAATATGAATATAAAACGGATGCACATTTGACTCGTCGGTATAATTTTTGCGACCGTTACGGATCAAAAAAAACATGTTGCTATTGTATATTTTGATGGCAAGTATGTTGCAAAGCGACCGATGCAGATCCACAAACAACCCTTCCATTTCAAATTTGGATCAAAGTATATCAGTTATATTTTTAAAGAGCTAGTTATACACTGCAAAAAGGTGGATCAACATTTCTTTTAACGTCTTACTGGATCAACCTTTACATATAACGGATATTTATATATATATATATATATATATATATATATATATATATATATATATATATATATATATATATATATATATATATATATATAAAAACATAACATAACTTGACGCCTTTTTCTACCAGAAGGTGTAGGCAGCGGCTGTTAAACATCGTCTGCCGCCATGTTTACGTCCCATATGGAATGGGTGGCGAATTTATTGTCATACCGGGCACAAAGTTTTCAGTCACCTATGTGTCACATAACTTTTGAAAATAAAGTCAGGATTTGACCTTACAAATTAGAAGCGGGGTGCTTGACCACTGGTTATGGATGGTTTAGTGGTTCTTGTAACGTTTAGGACAATGTGACGTCATTTAAGACAGCCTTCTCTGATTGCTGTTGACTATTATGTGACTCAATGCCTGTTTTTTAATATATTTAAAAAAATGTTTATAATCCTTACTTATTTTGATAAACTTATTATTATTTTTTAAAATTCTGTATATCTTAATCAATAGTTAGAAACTCTAATCTATCCGATTCATTTTTAGTGGAAATAAGCCTATTTCATGCTATCTCTATCTGTTTAATAATAATGTAATTGCTGCAGACAAAACCAGTTTTTCATGTTTCTCCTGTCTGTTTTATCTGTAATGTAAACGTTTGTGAAGGTGTTCATATGTTTTGATGAGATGTATTATCTTCTGCACAAACAAGTACCTATGTTTTTGAATTTCACAGTTTATTATTTTATGAAACTTGAGGGTAGTTATTTTTATTGCTAAGTAAGATTTGATCGATTTGAACAGACGTTGTTCGGTCTTTCATTAATTGTAATTGATAAGAAGAAAAGTTTTGCTCTTTATTTTTGCTTTTCATGAAATTATTGTGTTAATTCGTACACTATATTTGTGAAGATTGTGAGTAGTGACGACTCGCGCTGAGGGGCCCTATTGAGTCGTCGTTCGCTGCTGCTGTAAAGAGCAGACAGTCAAACAAATACAAATCAATAACCCGAATTTATATTATTATTGATCAAAACAACTTTTACAGAGAATCTTTACAGAGAAAATGATCTCTGTAAAGAGTTCGAAACGTCGGGAAATAAATATAAATAAATAATAAATAAACGCGATATAATCCTAAAAGTTGTTTTGATCATTGAGTGAGATTCGCGAAAGTCTTAGAAATAATTATATAATTATTTTTTTGTATAATGGTAGGTATCTCCGTGGGCCGTACTAAACTCAATTGATATTGAAACTTGTTTCTAACGGTAAACTAAATAAATGAATTTAAAAATCCACAAACAATTACCCAAGTATTAAAGTATTATAATAAATTAATTACACATTTTCAGCGCGGGCTGAACAAAACAACTATTCATAACTGCGACGAATTTCCCGACGTTTCGAACTCTTTACAGAGATCATTTTATCTGTAAAGAGTTCGAAACGTCGGGAAATAAATATAAATAAATAATAAATAAACGCGATATAATCCTAAAAGTTGTTTTGATCAATATTAATATAAATTCGGGTTATTGATTAAAATTTGTATTTGTTTGACTGTCTGCTAATATTTACTGAACATATAGTTGGGTCATTACCTTATGTATATTTTCATATATTTCTGAAATAATAATAAGCTATAATTTAACTTTTTTTTTAACGTAGGTATTTGCTCAAGTTGGTTATTCATTGGTCATTCATTCAGTAGTGAAAGAAATTATTTGTTTTGAGAATCGATTATCGTTTCATCAATTCGATTACAATAATCGATTATATTTTTTGAAATTTTTGTATTCTGGAATTGTTTATTTGTTTTTTTTTTTTAATAAAAATGTCTGCCTTTGCTTCCGTTAAGGACTCGGCGGGTAAAATCCGCTCAGAATTGAGATGGTTCTCAACTGCAGCCGCTTTGTTGGTCAGACACGATAGGAATGAGTCATTGCTGGACCGGTACAGCAAATTGGATATGCGTCAACAGTTTGTGGATGACATGTACCGCAAATTTAATACCTATATAGGTACAGAATGTTACCTTTGATGAATACTCGGAATCGCACCGTGAGTTGGTACATGCTGATTATGACCAAATTTTGGAGTTTGTAGATCGAATCTCTCAGCGCGCACGTGAAATATTGTCGTCTAAAAGAGGTGAGCCTCAACCCACAACAGAGTCCAAGTACTCCTCGATAGGATTGCTAAGCAAACTCCCTACGTTGGATCTACCGCGTTTTGACGGGCGTTTGGACCGCTTTTTAGGCTTTATTAACTTATTTGAAAGGGCTCTGCACAAAAACTGGCCTACTTGTTCTCTGTTTTAGATGGCGAGGCAAGGGGTCTGGTACAGCATCTAGAAATCAACGATGACAATTACATGGTTGCACGATCGTTATTGTTAAGACGCTACCAAAATAAGCGCTGTCTGGCAGATACACATATTTGCCAGCTTTTAAATTTGCCATTGGTCTCCAGGGACATTAAGGTCCGAATTGTTGAACCCTCTGATGATAGATAGCTATTAACGCACTGGAGAGGTTGGAACTACCAGTTGGCGCTTGGTCATACATGCTCTTGGAAGAAGGGGCCGCAGGAGGCGGGCTTATGCCGACCGCCTGCCGCCATAAAGGGACCTCTGAGTGGTGAACCGGGGGGTTTACCGCTCGATTAGGAGGCAAGGTTCCGAGGCGAAAGGTGCTCCATGTGTTCCGGAGCGCCTCACGTGGAGATGAAAGGGGGACCGAGAAAGGCCCCCCGAGGTGGGTAGCCACAGACGGGGTCGGTAGGTGTATGTTAGCACGTTTCCCGCGACCCCGTCGAATGTGGTGAGGAGGAACACCCCAGTGGTTGGTCATACATGCTCGTTCACATGGTTTTGAAAAAACTGCCTTCTGATCTTAGGGCTCGATTTGAGCAAAAATACGGTGGTGACGATGCCACATATCTGCCATCATTCGATGATCTCCAGAAATTCTTGGAAGACGAGTGTCGTGTGAGTGACATGATGGTCACTGATGGGTCAGTTGGGCAACAGCTGCCACAGCCACGTATGCCACGTAATATCGGCCGTGGTGGGACAGAGGTACGCCGGCCCCCACGTTTCGCTGTCACTCAATCAAGGCCCGAGTGTGCCTACTGCAACGCCTTCCGGCACAAGGTTGCAAATTGTGTGGAGTTTGCTGCGCTGCATGTGGCCTCACGCCGACGTTTGGTCAAGGCTCGAGGTTGGTGTTTCTCCTGTTTAGGGGATCACTTCCAGCGCTATTGTACGGACCCTCGCCCATGTGTTGTTTGTGGAGGGCAGCATCTGAAGCTATTGTGTGCGAATGCGAATAGAATTGAGCGTCATCATGACTGCCGGGATCAGTCACAGGCGGGTATGAGCGGAATCGAAATCGTAGTTTAGAGCCACGCCCATGCTCTCCTCGCATTGCGGACCATGGTATCGTGAGCCATCCACAGACTCGTCACACTCCGTCTCCACCCCGTGATCACCGTCCTCGTCTTGAGTCCAGCTCGCCCAATTACAGGCGGGTAGAACAGGCTTCGTCGTCACGTGGTGTCACTGACTTTTTTCTACCTCATCATGCGGTGATCAAATCATCCAATGGCAAGTTGCGCACTGTGTTTGATGGTTCTGCACAGACTTCAACGGGTGTTTCCTTAAATCATTGCTTGCATGCTGATCCCAAATTACTCAAAGATCTATGCGACGTGATAACGCGTTTTCGTCGTCACTAGGTTGTGTTTGTTGCTGACATCAGAATGATGTTCACGCAAAAGGTTATACATCCTGACGACCGTCGCTATCAATTAATATTATGGCAAGAAAACCCTCACGATCCCATCATTGCTTAAGAGCTCAATACGAACACATACGGGCTAAAATCAAGCCCCTTTTTGGCGATTCGTTCGCTTTGGGAGCTTTTGGATCGGGAGCGGACTGCCTATCCTCGAGCGTCAGCCATCTTGAAGGAGGATCTGTATGTTGACGAAATTTGTACTGGTGCCTCCTCAAATGAGGAAGCTATCCAGCTATGGATGAAATTATCAGTATTTTGTCCTCCGCGGGTTATGAGTTGCGTAAATGGATGTCCAACTCACCTGCCCTTCTGAATGATCTACCGGACGACCATCAGCAGGACCCATATTTATTTG
The DNA here is from genome assembly GCA_905147225.2 of Euproctis similis. Taxonomy (NCBI): domain Eukaryota; kingdom Metazoa; phylum Arthropoda; class Insecta; order Lepidoptera; family Erebidae; genus Euproctis; species Euproctis similis. Next base: position 2,508,537 of record LR990113.1, on the reverse strand, counting down.
AAAATGTGGAAAACCCTACTATCATCACTGTCCTCGGTATTCAATACAAGCCAGTCCAAGACATCTTCACGTACAATGTTGATTTGGATACCATAGATACTTGGACTAAACGACTGGTGTTGTCTACCGTTGCCAGGACCTTTGACCCTAACGGTTGGATATGTCCTGTAATATTTTGGGCTAAATGCTTTTTACAAAGGCTTTGGAGTGCAGGACTTAGCTGGGATGAGCCTCTTAGAGGAACCTTTGTGGAAGACTGGATGAAGTTCGTGTGTTCACTTCCTGCTATTAACAAGGTTTCGCTCCCTCGATCTATGTTGCCCTCTAAAAAGTATACGGCAACCCTTCATGGGTTCTCAGATGCCTCCGAACGCGGTTATGCTGCGGTGGTATTTTTGCGTGCCGTCTGGCGAGGTAAAGGTTTCACTAGTCCTGGCGAAGAGCAAAGTCGCACCCCTTAGAACCGCTTTGACCATTCCAAAACAGGAATTGTCAGGCGCTACTCTTCTCGTTCGCTTAGTAAACCACGTCCATAAATTGTTGTGCCAGACGGTAAACATTAGTGCTACCTATGCATGGACTGACAGTCAAATTGTTCTGTGTTAGTTGAAGGCGTCAGTTCATACTCTGGAAGTATTTGTGGCCAATCGAGTATCTCAGATACAAGGCTCTGAGACGCCCTAGATTTGGAGACACGTGCCTGGTGAATCCAATCCAGCTGATTGCGCGACTCGGGGTTGTATGGCTCCCACTCTGATTGACTACTCTCTTTGGTGGGGACCAAAGTGGTTAAAGGGCCCGGAAATCGACTGGTCACGAACTCCTGTCTTGGACTTTGGTTCATTACCTGCATTGCGCACTCTTGCCATGGAGAGAAAAGACAGTCTATTTGATACTGATTTTTTGCTAAATCGGTATAGTTCACTTGACAAGTTAGTAGGTGTCACCGCTTGGATTGGGCGCTTTCAGTACAACTGCAGGCACCCGTACGAGAAAAACTTAGAGCCATTTTTGACCCCACAAGAGCGACAGGATGCTCTTTTGTATTGGGTTTGATTGCTACAAGGAGTCCATTTCGTAAGGGAAATTGATATTTTAAAGTCTGGAAAATCAAAATTGTCTGGCACTATTCGCAAGTTGAGTTGAGCAAGTCGCCCCTTTCTTGACGACTCTGGTCTCTTACGTGTCGGAGGCCGTTTAAAAACGCCAGTATACCATATGGTGCACGTCATCCCATATTATTGCCCAAGGGAGGGCACTTTGTGCAATTATTGGTGACTGATCGTCACATAAAAAAATCTCACGCTGGTTGCAACGGTCTCTTGGCCATATTGCAGCGAGAATTTTGGATACATTCAGCTCGAAGAGTCATACGTAGTGTGGTCTTCCGTTGCATGCCTTGTTATCGGCTTAAAGCCACTACCATGCAACCTATGATGGGTGACCTCTCCTCAGATCGTGTCACAGAGGCAAGACCATTTGCTGGAATAGGTACGAACTTCGCTGGCCCCTTTTGTATCAAGACTTCTACTTTACGCAATAGTAAGACGGTCAAGGCTTATTTGTGTGTCTTTGTCTGTTTGTCCACTAAGGCGGTGCATTTGGAATTAGTCTCATCCCTCTCTACTGCGGCCTTTGTTGCGACACTAGATAGATTTGTTTCAAGAAGGGGACTGCCCACTTTGATTAGATCATACTGTGGCACAAACTTTAAGGGCACTAATAATTATTTAAAGGATGTACAGGAGTTCTTGACAAACAAGCAAACAGATATTGGCCACAGATTATCTAGCCACAGGATAACTTGGCGTTTTAGTCCGGCAGCCTGCCCACATTGGGGCGGCATTTTTGAAGCCGTAGTTAAAATCACAAAAACACATTTGCGACGAGTTATTATACAGTCAATATTAACATTTGAAGAACTCGCCACAGTCTTCTGTAAAATCGAGGCCGTATTGAACTCACGCCCATTGTGCCCGATCTCTTCAGATCCGAATGATTTGGAGGCCCTTACACCGGGTCATTTTTTGATAGGACAGCCACTCAACGCCCTGCCGGAATATCATTTTGACAATGTACAACCTAATCGTCTCTCGCGATTTGAACTAGTGCAACAGCTCACACAAAGCTTTTGGAAACGTTGGAATTTAGAGTATCTACATACTCTACAACAGCGTGTTAAGTGAACTGACAAACTGATCCACCTCGGGTTGGTGAACTTGTTTTGGTGAAGGATGTCAACTTGCCGCCATTATCTTAGCGTAGAGGGCGCAACCTTAATTTAGTATATGGCACCGATGGTGTGCCTCGAATGGCCGAAGTTAAGGTGGACGGTTCGGTACTGAAGAGAGCGGTGGCAACATTATCGCGATTGACAGTTGAATAACGGCCAGGCTGACCTGGCCGAGGCGGCTAGATATTCTGCACAAACAAGTACCCATGTTTTTGAATTTCATTTATGTAACTTGAGCGTAGTTATTTTTATTGCTAAGTAAGATTTGATCGATTTGAACAGACGTTGTTCGGTCGTTCATTAATTGTAATTGATAAGAAGAAAATTTTTGCTCTTTATTTTTGCTTTTCATGAAATTATTGTGTTAATTGGTAAACTATATTTGTGAAGATTGTGAGTAGTGACGACTCGCGCTGAGGGACCCTATTGTGTCGTCGTTTGCTGCCTTTAAGATAAGTCCTAACAGTTTTCTATTTTGATTGGCCAATCCGAGATTAAATGGTTAGGTTTAATAAGTAGCTGAACCTTACTTCGGCAAGTGAATTGCCCCTTTTTATAAACTACATACTACCCACCAATAATATTAGCCTTGCGCAACGCAAGCTTTAGTTCGTGCCCCTTTGCACCCTCACTGCCCTGGTGTATTTTCCACTGCGCACCCTAGGTCAGCGAGGGACGGTACTGAACATATTATTTTGTGCCCGGTATGGAAATACGTTAACCACCTATTCAAATTGGGACGTAAACATAACGGCAAGACGAGGCTTAACAGCCGCTGCCTACACCTTAGGGTAACAAAGGCGTGAAGTTATGTTATGTTGTTATGTTACTAGATATTCATATGTATGGCTTATAGGTTAATATATAAGCTTAATACTTATTATATTTAATACTTATTATATTATTATATTTTATATTAAATCCCTTGTCACAATAACTCAAGTTTGAAGTTATTATAAATTACCAAAACATAAGTTTAACATAATTTAAAAGTGACCATTTAATTAAGAAACCCACGAAAACAATTCTTCTGAACAATAGTTTCATATTTATATTATTTATGTGATTTTTCATTCAATCACATGTACACAGTGTGATTAGGTAGTTAACTGATAAATAAAAGTTAGTTAACTTGTTTATAGTTATATCTATCTAGCATCAAATATTAGCAAATATTAAAAAACCTTAACAAAAAGTAACTCACTTAAATGTGGGATTTCTGTCCATGTCATCTCCGAATACAGTTTTAAGTTCATCATAAATCTTTTCTTGCACATCTCTATGATTTGATAATGCTAGAAGGGTCCAAGAGGTACCAGTTGTTGTAGTGTCGTATCCCTAGATTATATTAAGAATATATTAAGGAATTAGGGATTAAGGAAAATTATTGCTTAGATCTACTAAGGTATTGCAGTGAATGAATATATTTTCACTATGTCACGCAGTATATTTTGTATTATAAGAGTCACGAAAGAGAAGAAGCGAGTGAGATGTGTAAGCATCGTGCATCATGACACTCTGTTCTCTCTGCCTACCCTACAAGGGATTTGGTAGGAAGACGTATTATGTTATCTTCACAGCGCACGCAAATATAGCGTACTTCTTTATAAAAAATGCAAAAATAAAGGAAAAATATACCGTCTAATTTCAAAAATTAATCGTCTATAAACAAAATAATGACTCACCTCAAACATAAAGGTATTAACTTCATCACTTATACGATTTTGATCGATCTTTTTACCGTCAATCTCAGCCAGTAGTAATAGATCCAAAAAAGCATATCTGTTCTTCATCCCTTGAGTAAGTAAAAAAATATAAGATTTATTTAAAACAGCTTGAGTTATGTAGACTTTCTGGAGTGGTGTATGTAATTACATTTTTCCATAGTTAAATATGTAATATTTATTTTTTTAGGTAAAGAAATACCCTAGAGTTGTTGACTCAGGTAGGGATCGAACCCGACAATTTCTACTTTGCTGTCGGTTGTTTATTTTTGCTATTTTCAATAAAACAAACACACTTTATCTTAATCGCTTGTCATTGTATTACGTCAAATTATTTGCAATGACTATTATATTGTAAGTCGTTAGGTGCTAGTCATTTTATTAAACATTTTTTTTTTCCAGTTGTTATTAGTTATACAAAATTGTATATTTCCATCATGTAAATCAGTAGTGTGCGTCTGTAAATACATGTTTTTTTGTTTTGAAAAACATCGTGAGAAATATAATTTTCATGAGGCATAAAATCTTCACAATTCTATTGTTTAATAAAAGTGTGGTCAGAAAATTTAATGTTCCGCAAAGATACTTCGTAAATGACAGGGTTTTATTTAAAAGGCATTTTATTCTTCAACATAACTTCACGCCATTTTATACTCGAAGGCAGCGGCTGTTAAACCTCGCCTCGCCTTTATGTTTACGTCCCAAATGGAATAGGTGGCGAACCTATTGCCATACCGGGCACAAAGTTTTTAGTCATCGATATTTATCACTCCGAAAAGTTATATAGTATTTAAAAAGTCAAGTTATATAGTATAATAAAGTTAATTTCCGAAAAGTCATAGGATTTGAATCCGCGACTTCTTGATTAAGAAGCGGGGTGCTTGACCACTGGACCGAGATCGAATCTAATCTTCAAAATAGTATAAAAAATTCATAATTGAAAATGATTTCATTTTATTTAAACACGCATTTAAACAAGCACCCACCTGATGGTAACCGCCCATGAACACCGTGGTGCGTTGCCGTCCTATAAAAGAGTCGCAGGGGAGAGGAAAGGGAAACAGGACCGGGCCTCCGGATACCTCTTTCACCGAACGAAACATGGCACGAGCCTTTTCACGCCGATTTTTCGAGAGGTCGTGGTATTTCACCGGTCGAGCCGGCCCATTCATGCAGGGAACTGCAAGACTCTACCACTGTTGTGTAGTGGTGTGTCCATGATATAAAGTTCAGTTGTTGGTGGAGAGGTACCGGGAAGGCAAAACAATTGAGTAATATTGGTATCGCATAAATTTCGACTGTATTTAGAACACTAGTAAAATATGTTGTAATGCCGGTGTTACACTGGTCGAGCCCGCGTTTTTGATTCGGGAAGTTGTGGTTACGCTATCGGGCTCACGCTCGAGTGTCCTTTTGGGATTATTTTTAATAGTCTCGGTGGTCCCGAAAGAGCAAATCTATGTTAAGTCTTTATTGCGATCATTTATTAAATAAAAATATATGAAGTGTGATTTAATATTGTTTATAAAAAAATCTTTGCTACCGTAAGAAAAACCAAATTGATTACATTATTTACAACATTTAAAAGAAGAATTTTCTGTATTTTGTAATTTTAAAATTTTGACACTCAGTACACCAGTTAAATTCATTAAAAATATCTATCTCGCCATGTTGGATTTTAAATGACGTCATATTATTTTCGAGTTACTCCCAACAAGCCCTTTCATTTGTAGAAAGGCATTAATAATATCTCCGGATGAGAGGTCGTAATATGTCGCCGATCGAGCCGGCCCCTACATGCAGGGAACTGTGTAGCTCTACTACTATTAATGTTATCCAAGCCAGCTTGAATACGAAATTTCAGCACTCTTTCAAAATTAAGTTCTAAGATTCGCCGGAACATATATACTTTGCAATATAAAAGTAACTTAGTTTATTATCTTTATAATATCAATTATGAGTAGTAAATGAACACCACCCGCTACTAGATATCTATGTACACACAGTTTTTGAAAGTCGCTTTGACAATTTTTTAAGTTGGTTATTATATTGACCGGTTATCTTAATTTTAAATATTACTTTTTGTGGCTGCAAGGGGGCGTTAAAAGCGTTAAACGATTGCAAGAGAGATAAGATATTCCACTTTAAAAAAAAATGTAGCAGTCGTCACTTCTTATCTGTATAAACTATGCTTGCGAAATTTTATACTCCTCTGTCAGCTAAATTTTTATAAAAAGTGATACAAATCTTTCGCTTTAGATATTAATATGGTATAACGCCGAATAGATTTTATTAAAATTAGAATATCATGACCAAGATTTTTACCGAAAACTTTCAGTAAATATAAAACTCACCAATATCGTCTGCTTCTTTAATATCAGTGATATTATTTCTGTTGATTTCCTCAATCCTAGCTGCTATAACCTTGTTGGTTTGCGAATGTAGTACTTTCAGGGCACGATCGTGTCTAGTTTTTATTGGAAGCAGGTTGAATATAGTTTGCTCAGCAAGGTAGGCAATTTGCATGCGTTGTGAAATAATGATGCATATTCTGAAAAGTTAATCCATTATCATTGTTATTTCAATAAATAATTCAAGATATTGTTAGCAATACATCGGCCTTTTTGCCAACGTTTACCGTGACTGCCGTGAGCTTGTTCGTCATTAATTCAGCTGGTTTAAATCCTTTCTTTTAAACAAAAGTTAACTAGTTAGTTAAAAGTGACGACATTTTCATACCTCCACATTGTTCAAACAAAAACGCTGTACCTAACATACATAATGACGAATAAAAAAATTAAAATGGATGCGGTATTAACAATAATATTGGATTTATTTGTTTGAAATATAATTATCTGACAATGTAGTCATAAATATGTAAGCAATGGCCGTTTGTCCTGAGCAATTACCGTGAACAAACATGTGAATGTTGGCTTTACGCACGAGTACTTACTTACTTTAGTACTTATAAGGTATAATATATATATTAAGCCTTTAAATCTTAAAACTTAAAGGTAGTCAGTGTGAATTCGTAATTGCCAAATAACTAACGCGTGCTAACTCTTCCGAAACTATATACTAATAACGGAGATACATTTTGCATCGTGAACTTCTTGCTATTATTCTATTTGAAATATATGTCAATATGTAATGGAATTATTTGCCATTTTTCAGGCACAATGTTGTCAGTCATCATATCATCGTCATATAACACATAATTCTAGAAAAGTCATAGTCAGTTGAGTCAGAAGCGATCAAGATTTTTATTTCATTAAAATTACAATCTATTATAATATTTACTTACTCGTTTAGAGCTTTTACATATTCAGATTCACTGTGCTCCTGTGCATTAAGGCAAACACCCATAATGGATTCTAAAACAACAAAATTTTGGGTATAAATTAAACAGTCCACCACAGTTAGAACCACGCAGTCGGTGGACTCTGTGGTTCTAACTGTGGTGGACTGTTTAATTGGCATGGATGGGCCGGCTCAGGCGGTGAATTTCCACGACCTCTCAGAATATCCACGTGACGCATGCCGAGTTACGTTCGGTGAGAGAGATGTCCGGATTACCACAACCCTGACCCTTCTGTTTTCATTGCATTCCTTTAAAAGCCAGCCATCTCCTCCAACTCCTCGACGTCACCGACCTAGTGAGATGACTAAAAAGGACTAAACCCTTTGAGTTAGTGTAAAGTTATTAGTGAAAGTGTTACAGTGATAGTGGCCTAAATAAAGAACACATGAACTAAGTGCTTCACCTTAATAGACTCTAAGAAAATTCATTAGACATTATTCTTAGTGACTTTAAAAAAAAATAGTAGATTAAGTTAAATTAATATTGCTTATTAGCCTCTATGAGCTAGATTGTGATTTTGATGGTGTACCTCCCTATCTAGGTCGAGTACCCATAGTAAAAAAAAAAGCCAGCCATAACCTTGTCGGTTTTCCAGGTGTTAATGGGCGGCGCTAGTCACTTACCAGGACTTGCTAGTTTAATTATCTTAAGAAAAAATAAATTTTCCATAAATTGCTTGTATTAGGTTTACGCAAATATGACCATATCACAGAATTCCGTACTAAGCTCAAGTGGTTGCCTATTCGCTTTCGAAGGAATATTCATATTCTTTGTCTTTGGTACAACATTCTCTTCACACCTGCTACTCCTCACTATCTCAAACAACGTTTTATGTTCCTCCATGACACACATACAAGAAAATTGAGATCATCGGCAAGCTTGACTCGGGAAGTTCCAGCGCACTCAACAAATTTCCTTCACTCTTCTCCTTTCCTCCATTGACAATTCGACACGCAAAGACATTATTGTATTATCATTGTAATTGACTCTACTGTTTAAATAGACGCCACCCATGGACACCAGCAACACATACAGTGTTACTGTTGCGTTGCCGACCTTTAAGGGATAGGGGATAGGGAAGGATGAGGAAGGGGGATGGGCTTCTGGGTACCTCTCTCACCGAACGAAATGCGGCATGAGTCACTTTACGACGATCTTCTGAGAGGTCGTGGTATTTCACCGGTCGAGCCGACCCATTCATACAGCGAACTGCTTGGCTCTATCAGAAACCAATTAACCTAACAGTTAGTAAACAAACAACATCATATTTTTTTATTGTGTTAAAAATGACAAATTTTGTGCCGTAAAGTGATGATTTGCGGAAAACATTAATTTTTTGTTTCCATTTGAAAAAAAATGCTGCAGAATCACATCGAATGCTTGTCGAATCATATGGTGATCATGCTCTATCAGAAGCAACATGCAAGAGATGGTTTCAACGATTCAAATGTAATGGTTTTGATGTGAGAAATGAAGAACGTGGAAGACCACCAAAAAAAATTCGAAGACGCCAAACTGCAAGCCATATTGGATGAAGATGATACTTTGAGTCAGAAGCAAATGGCAGCTATGATAAATGTTGCACAACAAACAATTTCAGACCGTTTGAAAGCTATGGGAAAAATTCAAAAGTGTGGAAAATGGGTGCCACATGAATTGAATGAAAGACAAATGGAAAACCGGAAAAACACTTGTGAAATTTTCCTTCAAAGACACGAAAGAAAATCAGTTTTGCATCGAATTGTCACTGGCGATGAAAAATGGATTTATTTTAAGAATCCTAAACGGAGAAAATCATGGGTTAATCCGGGACAACCATCAGCATCGACTGCAAAACCAGATCGTTTCGGGAAGAAGGCAATGCCCTGGGTTTGGTGGGATAAGAAGGGTGTGGTGTATTTTAAACTCCTAAAACCTGTTGAAACTGTTAATACTAGTCGCTACAAACAACAAATGATCGATTTGAACAACCCATTGATTGAAAAACGACCAGAATGGGCCAGAAGACACGGCAAAGAAAATCGGTTGAGGATTCAATCAAAGTACTTAGCTGAGAGTAGCTACCCCACCCGCCGTATTCACCAGACTTGGCTCCTTCCGATTACCATTTATTTTCGTCGATGGGACACGCATTGGCTGAGCAGCGGTTCGATTCCTTCGCGGAAGAGGAAAATTGGGTGTCTGATTGGTTTGCTTCAAAAGAAGAACATTTCTATTGGCATGGTATCCAAAAATTACCAAAAAGGTGGACAAAATGTGTAGAAAGTGATGGACAATATTTTGAATAAATTTTCTTTTTTATGTAATCACAATTAATATTTTATTTTCACAAAAAACGCTCATTTCATACTGGTGCACCTACGTACATATATGTATGTACTTATATATTGTATTTATATTTAAGTTTATCTTTTTTATTTCTAATTAATTTATTTATTCTATACCCAAATTTACATATATGTATGTATTATGTTCTTTTTTTTGTCTTGTTGTGTTATATACACAACGAGTATGTATGTATTTATGTGGGTATTAATGTATGTGTATGTCAACTATAAGTTTAAGTATGTATCTAACTGGGTTGATAATATACACATAATTAAACAAACAACTGTACACCGCATATTTATTCTCCGAATTTATTTGTCCACGCTAAGGTTATCTGGAAGAGATCGCAAAATGCGATAAGACCGCCGATTGTATTTGATGCAACATGTACTAAATCACTACAATGTATTTTATAAACTGTGTACAATAAAGAGATATTCTATTCTTCCAGTCTTGCTTTTTAATGAATATACAACTTCATGACAAGCACCTTGCGGGGTAGGCAGTATAGATAATGTAAAGATTTTATGCAAAGCTTAACCTAGATTCATTACTTACTATCTTAAAATGCTGAATTTATAAGTTAAATTATCCGAGTATACCTTGGGGTTTAATTTAAAAAATACAATGTTACAGCTATTTCTACACTAATTATTTCCTCCAATATTTTGCATAGAAAATTCTATCTCACTTTTTATCTTGGATAAGTGATAAAATTTACCATGCAAATGGACCGGCTCGATCGATTAATAAACCTCTTAGAAAAGTGGCTCATACTGCGTTTTCTTCGGCGAAAGAGGAATGCGGAGGACCAAAATCTCTCCTCCTATCCCATTTCACTTCCGATTCCTTTCTATCTCAATTTAAAATTCAGATCAGTTTGCGCCTTATGGCATAAAAATATATTATTAAAGTCAATTATTAAACTTAGGTACTCAATAATTATATAATGAAAAAAAACTCTATCCATAACAATGAAACAACTTTAATGGATTATATCGCGTTTATTTAAAACTTATTTTCTATTTATTTTCCGACTTTTCGTACTCTTTTTCGAACTCTCGAGATCATTTTCACGATATATAATAATATATAATAAACGCGATATAATCCATAAAAGTTGTTTCATTGTTATGAATGTGATTCTAAGCAATAAATATGTAAAACTCTATCCAAATAGGTCACATACCTGTAACACTGTCAAGACTAGACAGGGCGATGGTAGGAAACAAATCGATGTCAGTTCCTTCCGGAATATCTTCTAATTTGCGTACTAAAATATTGGAATTTTTACAGAACATTGGCACATAGATGTGAAGGATATTGAAGTGGAATGCTGGAGTCAGGAATTTGCGGTGCGCTCTCCAACTCTGCCCTAGAATATACCGGTTACGATTAAGGCATATAAGAACACCGCCGTTTGTTAAATAAAAGGAAAAAATATCTACTTTTAACATATTTTTTTTAACATATAAACTAGATTTTTTTAACAATGCTTTTTGTGCCGTTGAATAATATGTTAAATATTATGTAAATGCAAGTTGATAGTAAAGTTCAATAGAATTAATGAATCATTGTATGAGATTAACATTTGCTAGCATGACTGCATATATACATCGTTTTTTGGAAGTCATATAAATTTTTGAGTGTTATAAAAAAGTATTAACATAACTATTCAACTTTTTTATGACCTCGACCTTGTGACGCCCAAATCAGAATGTAAGAAGTCTCGCGCATTTTTACTTATTTATAATAAGAAGTTATATCTTTTAGATCTATTTACCTGTGGAGGTGAGAAGGCCCTCTCCTAACCATGGCTCAAGAAAACGGTAAGTTCTGCCTTTGGTAATGAACTCTGAACTCGATATCAATTGCTGAAATATTAATGAAATATAAGTATCCTGAAATTTCCACTGGATGGTGGCATGGTACCATGGTGCCGTGGCCTACTACGAGTCTTTGTTGTTCCATAAAACAATCTTAAAATTGGGAGGAAACTGACTAAGACTGCCCATGGACATCTTCTACCGTTTTTAAATTTGACCTAGGACGAATGCCCCATATCAGCCTGCGTGAAAAAGTCAAAAAAATCATATTGCTTTTAATTAAATCAACCACATACCTCCAAATATTTTGGATGGGATACCACTACACATGGAGTTGAGAACATGTGTATACGGAATGCATCGCCAAACTTCAGTGACAATTGATGGAGTCTATTCAGAAATTCTAAAAAAAATATTAAATTTTTCAAAAATAAATCAAAATATCGTTATTCATTGGATTTCTCAAAGCACTTAGACTCTTACAACTAAAGTACTCACGTCAAACTAATATCTATCTAAGATACACGCAACTTAGATTCCCTTCCTGCAGTGTATCGAATGTGAAAAGGGATCTAAGTTCCAGTTCCCACGACAACACTTTTTGAGAAGAACTGGCAAGAAACTCACCGAATCTTTTGAATTCCCGATTGCATGTAATTGCATTTACAATATTCGCTATAGTAAATACAATCAACATAACGTAAAACGAGCAATTCAATTCCAAACTTTTTTGTCATTTATGTGTTCTGAGAAAAAGTAGTTTGTGTGTTGTATCTATGTCCGGGATTATCATCATCAATATCTCGTGAAGGAGATTGTAATTTTTTTCCTTACACAACAATACATGATATAATAATAATAATTTTATTGCAGGCAACATGAACCATAAATATTTAACAATAAATTACAGTAACATGAATTCTATTCTGTTGCAGACCCATTTCCTCCTACACATGTGTCACCGACAATGTGGGATATTCAAGCAATGACCCATGTATGTGCAGTCCAGGCGGCTTGCAATGCTTGCTTGTATAGAAACACAGACATTTTAATTTACATTTTTCCAATTTGTATTAATTTCACATACTTAATACATAACGATACGCCAAGAACGATTGTTACCCTATACATAGATAATGATGAACTATAAATGATAGTCATAAATAAATCGCAATATAGTTCAAAATCCGTGCCAAAAAATATCTTACCTGAGCTATCACACATAAATATATGTGCATTTCCCAACAACGGGAGTGGAAAGGGTCCCGGAACATTTATACCCAATGATTGCTTGATCATGCGGAACCAATTATTTATGATTAATAAAAGTAATATAGTTGATAGAAATATAATTAACATTTTTATTATCTATACCAAACTTAACGATATCGACGAGTTATATGATATGTGACTGGAGCAAGACTGACATAAAAAGTACCCATTAAATACTAAATAAAAGGTTCATATCAAAATATTGATTGTTGAACGAGATAATTGATAGTATAATATTTGCTGAAACGATTATTTATTTAATTGAGATCACTTATAGGAATATGCCCTTTGTAAGATATTTTACTTTTTAACCGACTTAAAAAAATGAGAAGATTCTCAATTTGTCGGAATGTTTTTTATGTATGCTCACCGATTAGTCAAAGATTATGAAGATGGACTGATTTGCATATTTTATTTTGTCATGGTAAACTTTCTAGGGTAAACTTATGGTAGTTTCCATTGCCACCAGGCGAGGATTGGATGATGGGAACCAGGAGAAATCAGAAGTAACGACCGAAAACTGTATGCTAGTATGTTGCTTTGGTCATGTAAGACATGACAAAAACATCATACTAGCATACACTCGACTTCGAAAATGAGCGACAATTGTAAATATTTTAATAGTTCAAGATACATTGATAAAGCATTACGGTTTGTATGAATATGTTGTAATAAGTAGATAAATAAATTAAAAGAAAAACCCTTTATAAAGAAGCTTTTATTTAAGCGCTCTAAAAATAAGAAAATAATATTTCCTTAAAAATTTCAAGTATCAACTTAGAGCGTCAGTATGTACAATTTATATAATAATAAAAGCTTGTCGCGCGAGTTGTAAATAAACTGTACTAATTTTATAATGTCCAATCAAATCAAAATAGCTTTATTTTCATGGGTCTTCAAACACAGTTAAATATAGTCCGTAAATACAGATATTTAACTTATTATTATGTATGTATGTGTATGTACAACAATCCTATCTCTATCACTACAGTGAAATATAAAGACTTGATTAGTTTATTTGATACAATGATTATTTCAACAAAATATCATGACTTCTATAGAAAACTTAAACATAGTAATGAAGAACAGGGTAATGAAGAAGACAATTAAGTTTAATAATATTAGACGTGGTAATTTTTACTGTGTAGTTCCTACATTAATGAGACTCCAAATACTTTTTGTTCACATTATTAGAAGATCATCCACAATAAATACTTTTTAATTTAAAACCTTCTGGGTCTCAATGGTGAGAGTCGAGTATTCTGCCTGCTACACCTTATATTCGCTAACCTACTGCTTTGTTTTCAGTAGTGATTATAATATTGTTATTTATTTCGAATGGTTTGAAATGAGTATATGACACATGAGTTTCGTGCCCGGTTCTTCTCATGATAGCGCCTACACTCGGAATCGGGCCGGTCGTGGCGATTGCGTCCGTATTTTTTTTTCCACGGAGGCACTTTCTTCAAGTTCTCGTGTTTAGTATATTATTTTAAATAATATTCTAAAATGTTTATTCTAAATATCTTAAATCTGTTCATATTGACTATTTTTAAGTCTCTGTGAAGACCTATAAAAATAAAACTTATTTGACTTTGACATTGGCTTGTTTGATTAACTAAACACGATCCTGTTAAATAATATTTAAAGACATGTCTTTATTTACATTAATAGAATAAAGTAATGAACCAGATAATAGAAACCACGTATAAAGTGGTAAGTCATTATTTTTATATTTATTACATCTATGGCCATCCATTTTGAAAATTTAACGTATCCTTTGGATAGTTAAGGTTCTTATTCCGTGTTTTCATTATCAAAATTATTATTTTATTAAAGTTATATTTCAAACATTTCTTTCTTCTGTTCCACGTATAAAAAGACATCTTAGACTTGTCCGACATGCTTTTATTTCAATATCAGCGTAGAAACAGTCATCTATCAGTTTTTCCAGGAAAATAAAATATAAATAAATATGTATTAATGTCATTATAAAGTTCCTAAAATTAATAAACTAATACAGTAAAAAAATATTTACAATTTTAAATGGATTTATTTTTAGAGTGATTTGAATCTAAATTACGCTCTCCTGTAAACCTATGGTTTTGACATGTCTTTATCTACGTAGGGACCGTCGCTATCTTTCATTCTTTCCCAGCATTCTTCAACACCTAGGTCAGAAAGACTCGTCTCAATGAGTCTTTTACTGACTAGGTCTACATACATACTCCGTACACTTCCATCTTCTAATTTCTGGCATTTTATCCTTTCAAGCTCTCCGAAATGGGTACGCACTCGCCAGTGTCTCCACTTCTTGAAAAGGCCCACGAAACGGCTTACCACCAGGTATTGGTCTGTATCAAGAGTGGGGCCTCTGTAGGCTCTTGTATCCCTTAGAGTATTCTGGAGACGACTATTTACCAAAATCAAATCAATCATACTCTTTTGTTCATTCCGTATCCACGTATACGTGTGAATATCTTTATGACGGAATAATGTGTTAGACACAAGGAGGTTCCGTTCCAGGCATACGTCCAATATCGGCTTACCAGCATCATTCACGCTCTAGTCACCATTCGGACCAAGGACAGCCTCCAGGCCATCTCTCTTGGTTCCGACCCATCCATTATGATCACCACACAGAATTATCCTTTCATTTCCCTCAACCAGATCCAGAATATCTCTAACAGTTTCCCAAAACTCCTCGAGTTCGCGGGGTTCCGCGGAGCTGACGGGAGCATAAGCTGCGACCAGAAAAACTCGCGTGATCCCCAGTTTTATTCGAACCCAAAGATGTCTCGGGCCTACCAACTCATAATCTTTCACTCCGGTAGCAAAGCGAGAGGAGAGAACGACTCCAACACCCCCACTGGCACGGACGTCCGGGTCCACTCCTGACCATAGGGCTACCATGCCACCGGGGAGGTCCTCGGTCTTACTCCCCTTCCGCTTTGTCTCCGTCAAATATAAGGCATTCAGGCTTCTCTCATTTATTAAATCCATCATCTCATTCATCTTTCTTGTCATACTACCTTTAACATTCCACGTGCCTATACGGCACTCCCCTCTCCTCGTCCCGCCAGGATTAGCGCTGCGTGAAGGGTGGCGGCCCCCTTCGCCGCATGTGCATGCACCCGCACCGACGGAGGCTAATCGGTACCCGTCGCTTCCGGGGCACGCCCTACCAGCCCGTCTGGCTAAGTTTGCTTCGGTCAAGATTGCGTCCCACTGGGAAGGCAGGGGTCGCGACGTGCACGCTCATGACTTGTAGAAATGAAAATATGGTGGAATATCCGCCATATTGAATTTAGAATGACGTCATGTTGGCACCGGCTTTAATAGAATACTGCCACCCCATCTCCACCCATGGGTGTGGTAAAAGGCGACTAAGGGTTTGGTCTTTGATCCGATGCTGACTACCTATTGCATCTGGTGGTAGGCTAACGCCGCGGGCAAATTACCACCCACCTGGCAAAGCCATACCGCCAAGCGACTTACGTCGTATTCCGGTATGATGCTAGGTGAAGCCCAGTAACAAGGAAGATGGGTCTAGTCGTGACGCTGTACTCGGGTACTGATCGGAACGCAACAGTCCTAGCGTATCTGGTATCTAGTATTGGATACTAGCGGGATCCGAGGCACGGTTTGCTGCTGGCCGACCGCAGACAGTAGGGGGCCCAAGTAGTATGAAAGCCACGCACGAACGGCTGCACCGCCATCTTGCGAAAAATCCTGAAAAAACCATGCCGGTTGGCGACCGGAAGAGAGGGCCAGGTGGCGATTTTCAGGGGGGCTCGGGCGTCCCGGCAGTGTCCATGTTAGATCCCAAAGATACTGTTTATCTGTTCGCGTTGTTGGGTTAGTAGTGCAGCGTTGCTATTAACTGCCATTTTCTATCCTATTCACCCCTAAAATACTTAATTATGAAGAAAAATAAGAAGAGAACGTTAGGACAGCGGCAGCACTCCCTCTCATTAAAAGTGCACCTTGCGAACATCAGAGGGCTGCACTCAAATCTCGATGCAGTCCATCATCACCTCGAGACTGATAAGCCGCACCTCCTCTTCTTGATGGAGACGCAGATTCGAAATCCTGTGGATACGGCGTACCTCAACTACCCCGGATTCTTACTTGAGCACAATTTTCTACAGCGAGCAGGAGTCTGTGTGTATGTACGTAATGATATCTGCTGTCAGCGTCTCCGTCATTTTGAAGAACCTACATTCTCTACCTTATGGATGGAGGTAGACATTGGTATAAAACTATTTATTGCTGTGTTTACAAATCGCACCGGGGTGATCAGGAGACAGCTCGGTTATTTAAACATCTTAGTGAGACAGCTGATATGGTCCAACAAAGGTATCCCTCTGCTGAGCTAGTTTTTTGGGGGACTTCAACGCCCTTCATCAGGAGTGGCTGTTCCCATACCAAAAGACAGATTTTGCGGGGAGAAAAGCATGGAATTTTGCCGTCACATTAAATCTCTCCCAACTAGTCAATGAAGCAACTAGGATACCGGATGTTGAAAGCCATTCTGCTAATTGCCTGGACCTTCTGCTGACAACAGACCCAGACAATTACATGGTGACCGTCTTATCTCCATTAGGAACGTCCGACCATTGTCTGGTGAAATCTGTATCGTCTTATTCTCCACCTGAGCACGATCATTGCGGCATGAGGAGACTATGGCGGTACAAGTCAGCAGATTGGGATGAAATGCGACATTTTTTTGCTGCATATCCATGGCGGCAGGTTTGCTTCTCTTCTCAAGATCCAACGCAATGCGCTGAAGCACTGACCCGAGTGGTGCGTCAGGCAATGGAATATTTAATTCCATTAACTGACGTACCAATTGGAGGCAGAGCTCGCCCATGGTACAACAAGGAGTGTACTCTTGCTGAGCAGGAGAAACAGTCAGCGTACCTGGCCTGGGTGGAAGCTCAAAATCGCAAAGCTTCGGATATTAGCTCCAAGAAGAGGGCCTTTAACCTTGCCGCCAAGTCTCATAAAAAGGCGCTAAAGAAGGCTGCCGCTCCATCTGGCAGCAGAGCTTTCTGGTCACTTGCCAAAGCAGTTGAGGCAAACTTCTGTCAGGCATCAACACCTCCGCTGATTAAACCCGACGGCACATTGGCCCATGCGGCAAGGGAGAAAGCAGATCTTTTCGCATCTCTCTTTGTGAACAATTCCCGTCTGGATGTTAGCTCTGCTACGCCACAACCATTATCTCACTACGGTTTTTCACTACCGGAGTTCACCGTGAAAAATAAGGAGGTACTGCGAGCTTTGAGGAGTCTAGATGTGAACAAGGCCAGTGGACCTGACGGTATTCCAGCCGTAGTACTTAGAACCTGTGCTCCTGAGTTGTCTCCTGTTTTGACACGTTTGTTTCGCCTCTCACTTAAGACCGGGACTGTTCCAAAATCCTGGAAGCTTGCCAATGTGCAACCCGTGCCCATAAAGGGTAGTCGAGCTGACCCAGCCAATTATCGCCCCATCTCAATTACCTCCATACTCTGCAAGATTCTGGAGCGTATATTGAACCAGCACCTCATGGCATACCTAGAGCATAACGACCTTCTCAGTGATCGGCAATACGGTTTCCGCCAAAATCGATCAACTGGAGACTTCCTAGTGTATGCCATTCACACATGCTCTCAAACCTTGGAGAGGAACGGAGAGGCCCTTACTGTTTCTCTAGACATCTCCAAGGCCTTTGACCGAGTTTGGCATGACAGCCTTATTGGCAAGCTTCCAGCATTCAGGATACCCTCTGGCCTGATCACATGGATAAGGGACTTCCTGAGTGAACGATCACTGCGTGTTGTGGTCGATGGCTGTGCATCAACCAACTCTGGTGTTTCTCAGGAGTCGGTACTATCTGCAACGCTCTTTTTAATA
Source organism: Euproctis similis (assembly GCA_905147225.2). Classification (NCBI taxonomy): domain Eukaryota; kingdom Metazoa; phylum Arthropoda; class Insecta; order Lepidoptera; family Erebidae; genus Euproctis; species Euproctis similis. The sequence goes on along the minus strand of LR990113.1, from coordinate 2,489,892 downwards.
CATATCAACGACCTGCTTAAATCCGGTATTTATGGATATGCGGATGATACCACCATCGTTGATATGTACGAATTAGGAGCTCGGGCTAGTAAGGAGCAGGTGCGGATTGAGCGAGAGGCCATGGTAGAGCGAATGAATCTCATACTCTACTCAAGGCAGTCTCCGATTGGGGCGATGCCAATCTTGTGAGATTCAATGCCACCAAAACTCAAATGTGTCTTATCACTGCCAAAAGGAGCCCTTTCACCTTGACTCCTACTTTCCAGGGTGTGGCATTGGAATACTCCGACCGCCTACAGTTATTGGGTGTTGAAATATCTCAAAACCTTAACTTCGGGCGGTTCATCGAGTCCAAAGCAGGGATAGCAGCAAGAAAGCTTGGCATTCTTGCGAAGGTGAGCCAGTATTTCACGCCGGGACAGCTTCTAACACTGTACAAAGCTCAAGTCCGGTCTTGCGTGGAATACTGTAGTCACATTTGGGCTGGTGCTGCCAAATGTCACCTATCGCTGCTGGATTCGATGGAGAGGCGGGCTAAAAAATTGATTGGCAATCCTGTGATGGTCGAAAATGATCTGCAAAGCCTCGAGCACAGGCGGAAGGTGGCCAGCCTCTCAGTGTTCTATAGGCTACACTCTGGTGAGTGTGCGCAAGAGTTACACAACCAGATACCTCCATCCCCATTCTATCGGAGAACCACCCGACGTACTTACCGTCTACACCCGTACGTTGTTGAAATCCCACCTGTACGAACTAAGCGCTTTGGATCTTCCTTCATCATTCGCACGGCTGGTGAATGGAACAAACTACCTGCTTCGGTGTTCCCCGTTAGCTATAACATAGGTCTCTTCAAAAGGAGAGTGAAAAGGCTACTAACTGGACAGTGCGCTTCACCATCAACGGCCTCGTCATCACTTACCATCAGGTGAAACGAGGTCAAGTGCTGGCCAGTAAAATTTAAAAAAAAAATATTTTTTTTTGAGTTAATTTCAACAAGTACTTTCATTTGATACTCATATTGTTGAAATGCAAATATTTCTCCCGCCATATTGGATTTGGAATGACGTCATATTTTTTTTCGAGTTACTATTCTCAAAACCCTTTCATTTGATACCCATATTGTAGAAATGCATTAAAAAAAACTGTTCCTCTATCTTGGATGACCCGCCATATTGGATTAAGAATGATGTCACATTATTGTTTCAGTTACTCTCAATGAGCCCTTTCATTTGATACCCATATTGTACAGAAGCTTAAAATATGTTTTCCTCCATCTTGGATATTCCGCCATGTTGGATTTAGAATGACGTCATATTATATTTTGAGTTATCCTCAATAAGCCCTTTCATTTGATACCCATATTGCAGAAATGCATTCAAAATATCCATTCCTCCATCTTGGGTGGTCCGCCATATTGGAAATAGAATAATGTCACACATCATATCATGCATTGTCATCTAAAGTAAACGTGTATACAAAATTTCAGCTCAATCAGTTGAAGATATCTACTTCAAAATTGAGTTGCAAGATTCCATCGAACATACATACTTACATACATACATACATACATACAGTGCAAGTTAAAAATAAATAAAAGCTTTTAAATGAATGACGTTGTTTATCGATTTTAGTCAGTAGTAGTAGCCGCTCAGTAGTAGGCAATGTTTTTGTCGTTTGTTTTTTGTTTGATTGTGTCCGTATAGTAAATTTCTTCAGAAGAAAACTACATTTGCTTGCAGCGAACATCGTTTTCTTTCTCGATCGGTGTCGATTGATCGACTCATGCCGTGTTAAGTTCAGTGAGAGAGGTATCCGGAGATCTACTGATCTAATGATCTAATGATAAAACCGTTTGGAATTGAATTGCTTCTTTTATGTTATATTGTTTGTATTTGCTGCAAAATATTGTTATTCTACTAACCAAACTTTACTGTTATTGGTAAGATTGTATGCAATATGACGTTTCTCGCCGGGCAAACTTACTAGTTTATTTTTTTTTTTGTCTGGGATCTTGAATAAGTCATGCTCACTGAAAGGTCCTTGCTTATGGCGGCGTCGTTGATCGGGTCGCCACCTTCCCTAAAATATGGCGAGGGAGGCGATGGCTGAGATATGGGTCATGCTCGTGAACGGGTGCTGTTTGTGGGGACTGGTCTGTTCAAGCGTCCAAAGAATATTAACGTACTGTGTCCTAAGTTTTACGTGAGGAACCTCATCTTGCTCTATAAATTATTCTAATAATTTGTAATTTAGTTTACTTAAAATTAAGTAAAAAGAAAAAAAAAGACTCCCCTGAGTTTCTTGCCAATTCTTCTCAGGACGTGAGTAATCGAATTGGCGGATTGAAATTATTGACGTTCATAAGTGTCTTTAATGACCTAAACTGAATAAATGAGATTTTGATTTTGATTTTGATTTTACTCTTTTCTCATTCTCCTTCCTTCTCTTTACCATCCTAAAGGATGGCAACGTAACTATGACTTAGTGTTGCAGATATCTATGATTAACGCTTGTTCTTACCAAGTGATAGATAATTGTATATTTTAACAAGATAAAGTTTACAAATTCACATTAGTAGGTGATTGTTTTTTACTCATATGTGCCAATCAAATTATTGAGATGATCACGTATTATGTCAATGGTCATTTCAAATAGTGATATTCAATAATTTAAGTCCTTTGACGTTAATTTCTTAATGATTCATATAAATAACACAATCAAACGATAATAACATTATACTAGTATATTTCAGGATACTAAATTTAAGATACTTCAATGGTTTTAATAAAAATGAAGGAGATTTTCTGTTCGGTTTACTAAAGTAGTTCAATCTGAGCTTAGTTTCAGCCAATTTGGATTAGCGTTGAGGATTAATCTCTATAAATTGAGCTTAAGTGAGAGCTGCAACATCTGACAGCGAGATAATAAAAAAGAATGCCTGGCTGGTTTTTAATAGAAATATCAAATTATTATACTACATAATTTTGCTAAAACTTTATGTACTTTTGAACTGAAAACTCTTATAATAAATGAAAGGGGAAACGCTGGTAATAAAAAATATTTGTCTTAGCGCGCATAGAAACAATATTTTTTGCAACCTGTGAATCTATTCTGGAAATATCTGAATTATACAATCTACCTAGCTGCCCGGTCAGATTTGGTTTTGACAATAGTTATTAGGAATAACCAAATAGAAAATAATATTTAACCAATAATACAAGCTTGAAATTTTGTACACTGCAAAAAAAAACAAAATTAAAGATTTTTTACACAATCACTTCAGTAATTTCGCAGTCTATAACAATTAAACTACATTAACGAATGAACTTATCACAACTTTGGAATTTTCCGGCTGTGAATTGCTTATACACACCGTAAGTAACCCATGCGATATGCAGTTGTGCCAAAAGCACGTGTACGTGAGGCCTATGATGAGTTCTTAATTCCAGCCAGCTTACGCGGCAGTTTTTAGCAGTTCTTATTATATATTAGTTGTATAATCTATATTTATAGAACAATTCAGTCGTCTCTAAAACATACTTTTAATGTAATATTAAATTTCAGTAATCAGTTTTTTTGTTATATTTAAAAGATTCCCAGAATTTGTAAGGCGCATTTATATAAACGATGTCATTAGATTTTAGAACCTCTTGGCGTTTTGGCGATAGCATTATTTATTTTTATAATCTAATAAAATTTGATTCGAAAACGGAAAAATCTTATTTAGAATATACACACTTAAAGAGGTACGGATTCTTTTTTGTAACTTCATGCTTTATTCAAGTGGAACTCAAAATCTCTCTTGCAATCGTTTTACGCCTTTAACGCCCCTTCGCGGCCACAAAAAGTAATATATTAAAGTAAGAAAAACTGGTCAATATAATAACCAAACATAACATAACTTTACGCTTTTTTATACCCGTGGGTGCAGGCAGTGGTTGTTAAGTCTCGACTCGCCGTTATGTTTACGTTCCAAATGAAAAATGTGGCGAACCTATTGCCATACCGGGCACAAAGCTTTTAGCCATCGACACTTAACACACATAACTTTCGATATTAATCGACCTCTGAATTCAGAAGCTCGCCCACGGGACCACCGAGACTATATACATATAATAACCAATCTAAATAACTAACAACGCCGCGCTTTGTCAAAGACCGTTATGGCTTTTACCTTTTGCAACGACAAACTACCGACAAAATTCCTTTTTTCTAAGAACGTCACTTAACTTTAATTGATTATCATCATCAGCCTTTTGAGGTCCACTGCTGGACGTAGGCTTCCCCCATAGAGCGCCACAACTGCACGTCCTGTGCAACCTGCATCCACCGGCCTCACGCGGATTTCACAAGGTCGTCGGTCCACCTGGTGGGGGGAATGCTACTCCGTGTCGACCAGTTCGTGGTCGCCACTCGAGAACTTTTCTACCCCAGCGGTGATCGGTTTGTCGAGCGATGTGGCCAGCCCATCTCTACTTCAGCGTGCTAACCTTACGGGCTATGTCGGTCACGCCAGAAGTCTTGCGGATTTTATCTCGCAGAGAGATTCCGAGCATGGCCCGTTCCATAGCACGCTGAGCCACCTTGAGCTTCGTTACGAGGCCAACATTTAGAGACCACGTCTCAACTCCATATGTCATTACTGGTAACACACATTGGTCATAGACCTTAGACTTAAGGGGCACTGTGGGATTTTGGACGAGAAGATTTCCCTTAGTTTCCTGAACGCTGCCCAACCGAGTTGATTTCGTCGGTTTATCTCTTTCTCGAAATTGGCTCTACCTAGCAGGACTGTTTGTCCTAGGTAAACATAGTGGTCGACAACTTCGAGGATCGCATCGCCAACAGTAACCGGTACTTGAATGACAAATGATATGATTGATAAATGATTAAAATTTGGATATTAAAAAGTTCAATTTGTCCCGCTATGTTAATACTGTAATATCTTAGTAAATATTCGTTTAAATTACATGCTGTAACGGGCCATATTAGTCTGTATTAAAACCACAATCTATATAAGACACTTAACTGGACGAAAATTAATGCTGTTATGTTTAAAATCGCTTCGTAAATAAGCCATTATTTTACATAAAAAGGTAAGAAATAAAAATTATAATTTTGGGTTATCCATAAGACAAACATATGCCATCGCGGAATTTTTTGTAGAGCTTTTGAAGGTGTATAATAATGCTGTAAATTGTATTGATTTATCACGTAAGGTTCAGGCAGCGATTGCGATTAAAGTTCTAAATCTTGAAAATTATCACGATTTTTTACTACACTATACATGAATTATAGATCAAAAGCACCCCGTTGATACTCTCTATGTATTAAAACAAACCGCATCAAAATCCGTTGTGTAGTTTCAAAGATATAAGCAAATAAGGGGCAGACAGCGGGAAGGACTTCATTTTAAACTATGTAATGATATAATAAATAACTAACTTAGAAAATTATCATAGCAATTTTAAAATCAGTCTGTACATTAAACATCTAGTAACGGGCGGTGGTACTACACTACTCTATTGATATAATAAACTCAGTTATTTTATACTCAATTTTAATGAAGTTAAGTATACTTGGGCATAATTTGTTCATCCTTTAAAGAAGCAGCTGCTGCTTGTTAATCCAACTATCAATTAAAACTTTTTCTGCTAGACTTTAAGAAAAATATCGGGATTAGTAAATTTCATCTTGGATAATTCATATCCAACTCACTCTGTATCTTGGACGTCAGCTTATCCCGAGTTCATATCTCGATAAGCAAAAACGTGTTTTCAGAAAACAAAACTTCTGACATTATATAAAAAGATTTAAAATCCGGATTAGGAGAGATTTAAATTCAGAAGCTACTTGCTTAGCCATCGTGTCTCCGAAATTTCGAGTCATAGTTTCAAGTCTGAACAATAATAATTCATTCGAAATAATAAATAACATACTTTGCAACCAATAGAATAGTCTTAAGTCATGCAAACACGATCACGCATTTGACCTTTCTGTGAAACAATGAGCAAGTAATTTTGTTAAATACATAGATTTCAATTTTGTTCCTATTTTAAGGCTGTGTTTTTTAATGTGTACGAATTCTGTAAAAAACTGCATTCTGAATTTGAAATCAGGTTCGAGACTTGACCTTTCCCGGGTTATATTCGAAGAGTTATATGTTTTGAATGTGTTCGATGACTGTCGAAAACATTTACCGGTGTATGAATGTCATATACCTCTTTCCTTAACATTTGGTAACATTTTTAACTTTCTCTAACATAAAAAAAGTCGGCGAGTCGAGGAATAATGTCGCTGATCATGCCTTCGGATATAAAAAGCATGAAGATACAAATTTATTTTTTGCGTATTTAAAACAATTATGAGTAAATAAATCTAACATTTTGGTGTATAAAATGCTGAGAATTATTAGATTAATGCGCCTGATTAATATTGAAATAGCAGTTAAGCGGATTGCTATGTTTATCACATAGGTTTAATACTTCAACTCACCTTTGAAAGGTTCAAAGAGATTAATTTAAATAATTTGTTAATTGATACTGGGCTAGTGAACTTCGTATCGGCACAATAAAATCATAAATTACTTATACATATACATTACAGGAACAAACCAATGTTATTTTCAAAGACGATATATTTTCAATGAATTACTAAAAAAATATTCGCTTTACAAATCTTATATTATTATTAGGCCGCCAACCCAAGTCAAAAAAAAACACAGAAATATGGGGAAAAAAATGAGAAATATCCATCAAGTAATTGGGTGCCCATAGAAAAAATAAAACAATTTAAAACTGTTTTCCGTCTATTGTTATTGGTCATTCTAATTTCGAATGTTGCTCCAAATGTTATTTTACTTTTTCTAGAGACATTACGTATTAGTTAAGAAATTACATTATCTTCATGTTTGTATAACAGGCAACAATCATTTATAACAATACGATTGAATCAATTACCCACTAAGTGAATATGAAAGGTCACTTAACCAAGATAAGATGCTCGTCTCAGTACACTGTCAACATTCATTGTGTGATCATCAAAATGGTTTTTTTATTGAAAACCATTGCTTTAATATTATTACTTGTAACATTAGCAGAATGTCGTCAAATAATAGAACAATATAATGCTGAATGTGTTTTAGAGGAGAAACTTGTGAAAGAAATAGCATCGTACAAAAATGTGACCAGAAGTATTATTAAAAATATAACTGCAGGAGGTTCAGGAGATAACATGTATCAAGAGTAAGAATGGATTCAATGTTAAATTAAAACCTTTATTTAATTTAACATTGAAGTATAATAATATAATTATGTTTGATAGAACTAGTGTTAAAAATTTAAATTGTTAAATTCAAATATTAGCAAGACTAGAATTGATCATTGATGATGATTTAAATTTAATCTTAGAGAGTCGAGTTAGAGACGTTAGAGATAACTAAAAAAAAATTGTTACATATATAAAAAATCGTAAGTTTAAAGTTATATTTTATACCCAGCAAAGTGAATTGCTGGGAATTGCTGTGAATATGATATAAATTATTACAATAACACAAAGATGTTCTGATTTCCTCGCGGCCGACGTAATGGCAATTTCGACTGAATGGCCTCATTTAAATTAATAGCAATGGTATAGGAATGCAATGGCTTAGTATGAATGGCTCTAGGGCTTTGCAAAGCTTGATTAGAGCTAGACTAGATTTAGAAACAGGTTATATTTTGGATATATAAGAACAAATTGTGAGTACTTGTAATACTAACTAGAACAAAATGAAGTGTTATCATTTAAGTTCACAAATTTTAACCTTTGTGTCTAAGAAGGTACCATGAACTCGCTTAATATCTTAGATAATTTTTTTACAGTAGTTCTTATAATGTATCGTAGCGTGATATTTAAATATTCATCATAACTTGGATGAACGAAAACAACAAGATATTTATGTAATTTGTTTGATAGTTTAATTAACTAATTATTTGTAACAAAGGAATTGTATTTGTTTTTTGCAGATACGTAAACTTCATAGACAAGTTTGGTGCTCGACCATCAGGTACAGAAAATTTAGAAAAATCAATAGATTATATGATAAACTTGACGAGACAGAATGGTCTAAATGATATTACTACCGAGGAATTGGAAGTAAGTATAATATTTCATATTTACATCTGTTCAGAATATATAAAAATCATGTAATTTTAACATAAACGTTGTTGTCATATAATAAAAAGATAACGCGAACTGGTTTCCGTAATTTTGACTTGGAGTTCTGAAAAAGTGCATTAGAACTTTTGAGTTTAAAACCAGGATTACTGACAGTTCGGAGTTTGGATTTGGAAGTAATCCTAACTAATATTATAAATGCGAAAGTAATTCTGTCTGTCTGTCTGTCTGTTATGCTTTCCCGCTTAAACCTCTCAACGGATTTTGATGAAATTTGGCATAGACAATCGTTAAACCCTGAGAAAGGACATAGGCTACCTTTTATTGCGAAAAAAGACTATAAAGAGGTTAAAATAGAGGTTGAAAGTTTGTATGGGATTGCTTAATTTTTTAAAAGGGCAAACCATGAAACTTTAAAAAATCTGTTTTTTGCATGACCAACTGTACGTGGCCTGCTCGCAGGTGTCAAGTCAGTCAGTCTGTCCAAACCATCTCCACATTTTAACATATAATAACAAAACAGCAAAGGTTGAGTATAAAAATGCTTTAAATTAGGTTATTCTAAAATATTTTCACGTACTTACATAGGTACCTTATACCTACGGTAAACAGATATTTTTTATTTATTTTTATAAATATACCTACTCTCTTGCTTGCCAACCAAATGCTTTACCCATATCTATAGTCCTACCGTTTCTTTAATATTATCCATAATATTCAAATACTGCCACCCCATCTCTTCCCGTGGGTGTCGTAAAAGGCGACTAAGGGAAAAGCTAGAAGAATGGGCAGCAGCATTCTCTCTCAAGAAAATACAGCCTACTGCGATCACCAACTCGGCTGCCAAGCGTGGCGATTATGGCAAAAACCCGCCATGATTGAGCGGACCGGCAGTTGTGGCGCTAATTAAGTTTCTCACCACGAGATTATTTAAAAAAAACAATTTATATTTTGAGTCAGAGTGACCACCTTTTATTTATGATTAAGCAGTAATTAATTATTCTTACAAAAGTCCCATCTTATATACTATATAATTGCTGATTATGCCCTAGATATAATATTAATATAATTTATTATTTATTGCTTACGAATCTAATTGAGGCGTATTGGGGTTCCTTAACACCTCCCCCCTCAAGAGAGAAATTATCTGAAGGCGTTGAAGACGGCTCAGTATAATTTCGTTTAGATATTATCTTAAATCTGTATAGTAAAACAATTAAAAATATTAAAATTAGAATAACATACAAGCAGATTGTCCATACACTAACACTTAATGTTATCGATTGGTCTTTGGTAGTGTCACTTAGTTCACTGAATTTAACAATTTGTAAAATATCTTTCACTTCACTAAGGTCCGTATTTCGCAGATCTAATTTGTTGCTTCTTCTTTTGATGTCCTGCTGTAGCTCTGGCATCTTGACCAATGTCTGCTGGGGGCTAGTGAATGTACTATTAGTGACACCATATAAATATATTTCACCTGCTTGAGTTTTGCATCGTGCGTTAGGGGTAATTAAGTAGTTTCCCCGAACGTTGTATTTATGTATCTCACTATTGCAGTTTTCTGAGATAATTAAATTTTCTTCTGCATATATTAACCATTGATTGTCGAACAATCTCTGTATGAGGGTTTTTTCGATTTTAATCTGGTTCTGAAAGCACCTGCTGTAGTTCGACTTTATCAACATAATCTGTTCTATACATGTTTCTGCTGGATACTGGGCTAGATTGTTTTCTGAGCAAATAAATTTGTTGTCCTCAATTTCTTCGCATGGGTTGGCTACGGGTATGTATTTCAATCTATTCACCATTAAATAAAGGTATTCAGGAATTATGACATAGGTTTTTGAGGAATTATAAATAGGTATGGGAACAACCTTGTAATAATTATATGTGTCTGAGTCTATTAGAGGGATCTCTAACACAAAGACTAACTTGTCATAATCTAAGCATTAATTAACTATAACGTTGTGTATATATCTATAGTCAAACTTTAAAATTTACTGAGTAAGTATTCCTAGCATGTTTACTAACTACTAATAAAATATTAATTAATAATGTACCTTTAATTATTAATTGATGGAACTAATAATAACTTCACAATTAAATTATTTTCCATCTTTTTCTTTTCTTTCTACTTTTCCACCAATGTACCAATTTTTTGTTTAGTTTCTCATCTATAGTCTCGTTTACACTTGGAATACCTACGTGTTCCCTATTTGATAACGATTTAACTATGACTGCATCATTAATTGTCTTAGGGACTAAATGTACGGGGGCACTCCAGCGAGAATATGACTCCTGGATAATGTTATCCCTCAACATTTGACTTCTAATTTCTCGCGCCTGCACGGGAGGTAGCCTATAGGTTTTAAGATTTATAGGGTCCTCATTTTTAGTTCTAATCCTATGCTTATCATGATTCGTGAAAGATAACGGAATATCCTCACAATAAAAAATATCCTTATTTTCGCTACATATAATTTGCATCGCTTTCCGCTCCTCTATGTTCATGTGGTCTAACCTTAATTTTTGTAAATTATTTGTAAGTAGCCTATTTTTTTCATTAAAATCATTAGTTACGTTTACACTAATTACTGGCTTTAATTCGTGAGGCATTGTTCTAAAAGGTCCAGTTACTACTAATGTTTCTGCTTCGTCAGTATAATTTTGAATGACTGTCGAAGCGAAGCCATTAACACATTTAACTAATGCGGAGGGCATTCTAATCCCTTCCTTAAATTCAGTAAAATTTAATATAGCTTCCCCATCAAGTAAAGTGACTGGAAGGCTTACTCTAATTTCACTACGAGGAGGTATACAGTAAACCTCTCTCATAGGTGGAGAATAAATTATTGGTATATTTGTGAATCTTAACTGTAAGATCTGACTTTTCATGTTAATATTGGCTTGTAATTGTTTCAATAGATTACTACCTAATAGTCCATCGTATCTATCGTCAACGCTATACACATAAAACTTATGAAATTCGTTTATTTTAAAAGTTGCTGGCAATGGGATAGTAGCCGTTTGGCTGTGAACGCTCGAAGCGTGAGTGCTAACAACTTCGAACGGTTCATGCTGTAAATATTTTTTAAAATATTTATTCGCAATTTTCGGACTAATAAAAGATCTAACGCTACCGGTATCTATCATAAAAACTGCATTTAATTCCTTTATAACTATATGAGGCAAATTTAAACGTTTATTATAATTAATCTTTATTTTTTCCCTATTCTGGAGGCTATTGTGTAAAAATTTTCATTTTGCATGTTATCATTATTAAAATCGTCATTATTGTTTATGTAATTAATTCGTCGTGAACTAGCAGTACGCATTGTGACATCGGTATTCGAACCTTGTGCTTGCGCTGCAAAATGCGGCACGTTCGGCGAATGACCCGAATACTGTTGGCTCCGATGATTTGTAAACGGTGGCCTACTTAACGATTGTCGCTGCGTATAATTCTGCATGTTGTTAGAATTATTATAATTACTATATTGCACAGGGTATCTAAACTGATTATTATATGAAAAATTCCTATTAGGGGAGTTATTAGGCATATTTGTATTGGGCCTAGAATGTACATTATGATGGTGAAAACTCGGTTTTGAATTATTATTTAAGTTATTCCTATTATTAAAAGACCTAGAGTTATGGTAGACGTTTTCAAAGTTTTGTTCCTCTAATACGATTTTCAGAGCGTCTTCTAAATTCTTAACGTCACGTAGCCTAACTAAACGTACTAAATATTGAGGTAAATTATATAAAAAAACGTTTAAAGACCTACTGTGATAGATTGTTAGCTTTGCCGCTCGTAAGGAATCATCGATGACGGTTTCGTTGATTTTCGAAAATAAAATACTTCGCATCAATTGAATCCTATGACAAAAATCTGAGTAACTTTCACCCCTATTAATTTTACATGTTTCTAATTCTAACGCGAGACATTCCTCGGTACGAGGATCACCAAAGTGCTGGTTTAACAGCTGCTTCAGGTCATGCCAAGTATCTATGGAGTCTCGTTCTCCTACTAAGTTGGCTGCTTCGCCTGATAACCTACTCGTTACCACATGAAAAAGATATTCGTTCTGGGCTGCATCGCCCTGGTAGGTCCCAAGGACATACTCGCACTTTTTTATATATAAAGGCAGAGTCCTGGCCTCCCCACTGAACACTGGAATAATCTTAACTATTTCTTGTGGTACACGCTTGACGGATTCCATGATAAAATTATTGTTTTCTATTCAAAGTTATACAATAATTGAGAGAGAGAAAAAAAAAATTCTAAACACACAGTACAAGAAATATGTAAACTTAGCAAAAGAAAAAAAAATACGATAAAATATAAGTATTAAAACTAATGTTTATGTTCAAGTATTATCACGGCGTTGTCCAATCCCTAATAATACACAAAAGACACATAAACTATACAAGGTTTGGAGACGGTCTGGAAAGCTGAAAGGATAGTGAAGAGTTTTACTCACAGTACCGCAGCTACTTCCATGCTCCTTGAATTACTGCTTGGTGGTCGGTGTCTGCTCTGGGTGGCTCCTTAATAAATTTGTTTGTGGTCGATATCTGCTAAACCGTTGAAACGGACGTCGGGACTTCTTGTTGGTAGAGTTGGATACCAGAAGATCTTGACTGCAAGATATCCTACCGGCTGCGCCAATTAAGTTTCTCACCACGAGATTATTTAAAAAAAACAATTTATATTTTGAGTCAGAGTGACCACCTTTTATTTATGATTAAGCAGTAATTAATTATTCTTACAAAAGTCCCATCTTATATACTATATAATTGCTGATTATGCCCTAGATATAATATTAATATAATTTATTATTTATTGCTTACGAATCTAATTGAGGCGTATTGGGGTTCCTTAACACGCTCTATGGGGGAGGCCTATGTCCAGCACTGGACCTCAAAAGGCTAATGATGATGATTATGATGATTCAAATTAAAAGTACTCAGACGAAGTCGCGGGTACCAACTAGTGTATAATAACTATTGATGACGGGTGAAATTGTGCCCGACATATAGATTAGAAATACGTTACATTCGGGAGCGGAAAATAAATGGCAAATCGAGGATTATATTGTATTTTACTTTAGATTCAAGAGTATCACCTCACAGCATTTGGACTAAAAAGTGGCGAATAAAATTAAATGTGTAGCAAACTATGATCATGTGTTTATTAATAATTCTGTTATACCATACGAAAATACAGCCAAGTACCTATTAGACGCCAACAAGATCATGTGAATATCGAGGCTATCCAGCTCCTAGACAATACAGGCCTAGTGAGAGGACACAAAGGGCCAAGCCTTTTGCATTAGTTAATTTTAAGTGATTGTGCAGTGAGCGCTAACTATAAAGAACACAAAAAACTGTTAATGGTCTTAGTGTTACTCTACGTAGTAATTTAAGTTATTTTTAAATTACCTAGTAGGTTTAAAGGCTAGATTGACATGTCAATGAGGTATCTAGCCAATCTGAGATAATTCATTTAAGAAAAGAACACCTCCCAGCACTTCTCTCATTCAACTAAAAAATAACATTCAACCAGACTCCTCATTTATCTGCTCAAACTGAAAAAGTATTTTTTAAGCTTAGATTGCCTAGAAAGCTTAGATAACTAACAAATTAGGTAATTAATTTTTGCATAGTAGTCTAGATTAAATAATCTATTATTATATTACTATTTTTTCAGGTACCGCATTGGACTCGTTTACACGAATCCGCAAGCTTGGTTGAACCTTATTATAAAAACATAGCCATATTAGGACTTGGTAGTAGCGTTAGTACTCCACCGGAAGGTATTACAGCTGAAGTTATCGTAATAAATAGTTTCGATGTACTTGATAAAACTGCCAAAAAACTAATTGAAGGTAAAATAGTAGTATTTGATGCACATTATATTACTTATGGCAACACAGTAAGATATAGAAGTGAAGGAGCCGCGAAGGCTGCTAAAAAAGGTGCCATTGCAACTTTAGTGAGAAGTATCACACCTTTCTCAATATACACACCTCACACAGGTGCCCAAAGTTATGATGATAATGTAACAAAAATACCATCAGCCGCCATTACTTTAGAAGATGCCGATTTATTGAGAAGATTGCAAGACGAAGGAGCGAAAATTAAACTAAAATTAAATATGTCTTCTACGTTAAATACGAAAATTTCTCGAAATACCATTATTGACTTAAAAGGTACACAAAATCCTGAGAAATTCGTGATTGTATCTGGACATATAGACAGTTGGGATGTCGGACAAGGAGCCATGGATGATGGAGGCGGTATGATGATCAGTTGGTTCGTTCCAGTTATATTGAATCAGCAAAATTTGAAACCGAAAAGAACAGTACGAGCAATATTATGGACCGCTGAAGAGCCAGGTTTGATTGGAGCTCAGGCATATCTCAAGAAACATGAAAATGAGCTTTCTAATATAAATTTTATAATGGAATCCGATGAAGGAACCTTCAGGCCGTTAGGTTTGGATGTAGCTGGATCAGACCAAGCACGTTGTATTGTAAAGGAAGTTTTGAAATTATTTGCACCGCTTGATAAAATGGAGAATAGTGGGTATCCAGGCTCAGACATTGTATACTTTATTGGAAAAGGAGTGCCTGGGGCATCGCTACTCAATCAAAACGACCGTTACTTTTGGTTTCATCATAGTGAAGGTGACACTTTGAATGTTCAAAACAAGAGTGATGTTATTGAATGCGCAGCTTTTTGGGCAGCATTTTCTTATGTGATTGCAGATTTATCAGTTGATATACCAAGAAAGTAATTAAAATATGAATAACGGACTTCATATGAATGACTTTATTATTTTTATATTCTTTCCTATCACGAGCTTAGGTATTACTACTTATACAGAGAGGTATTTCAAACAGTATCCAAATTTTCACATAATTACAAAAACAAATATAATTTATGTTATAAAAGTAATACCTAATATGCCATAACACTTTTTATTAATTTATTAGCTTCATTTTTAAATATTTATTTATAATTTGTATACACCCTTGTTATAGTACGTGTGTTCATTGATTAAAATATTAGATTGACTCACACACACATACACAGACGCCCTTGTAATGCAGGGAAACATAGATATAAGAATAATAGATCGGCAAAAGTCACCCAAAAACGAGACCAAAAATGGGTTGTTGATGTCTTAGTGACTTATGAATGCGTGCCTAAAAAGTGCTTCCAAGTATCAACTTTTACATAATTATTGATCATGTATTGAATTATAGGCATCCCGAGAATCGTGCTGGTTGCGCTGTGAGTGATGATTTATACTGACATGTGCCATCTACTACAGTGTATGATAAATCTATGCAGGGTATACAGGACAGACGAAAACGATTCGGCCCATAGATTTAGCATAGACTGGAATAGATGGCACATGTCAGGAAAAATGTACTAACATTCATCATCATTCAAATGTAAATATGTATCCTATAAATGTTAGCATTTATAGGATATTTACATTTAAACACATGAACATTAACTATAGTCGTATTTTTAATTATACAAAGCTAGCTAACAGTAATTAATGTAACTTTGTAAAATAATGTTGCTACATTTAAAGTAATAATGATGCATTCAGTTCTTATTCAATCAGATGAATGAACAATTAGTGAAATAGTTAATCATCTCAAATTCAAATTCAAATATTTTATTTTGCGGATAAGGGTACACAATAGGTCTTAGTAATAGTCAATACAATATCACATCTTATCCCACCACCAGGCATGCAAAAATTTAGTGTTGATGAAGGATAATGATTTAATTAATAATAATTATAATAATAACAATTGCAGATGAATTTCAAATATTTTAGAATTAAATAACAGTGGTAGAGCCAAGCAGTTCGCTTTTTTTTTTTTATTGGATAGGAGGGCAAACGAGCAGGCGTGTCACCTGATGGTAAGCAACTAACGCCGCCCATGGACACCGGCAGCACATATAGTGTTACTGTTGTGTTGCCGACCTTTAAGGGAAGGGGATAGGAAAGGATGGGGAAGGGGGTGGGCCTCCGGGTACCTCTCTCACCGAACGAAACGTGGCATGGGCCACTTTACGTCGATCTTCTGAGAGGACGTGGTATTTCACCGGTCGAGCCGGCCCATTTATGCAGTAAACTGCTTGGCTCTACCACTGTGAAATGGTAACATTTCAACGCTGCATGAATGGGCCGGCTCAACCGGTGAAATACCACGACCTCGATGACGATGACTTTTCGAAATTGTTTTCGGAAGTTATGTGTGATAAATATCGATGACTGAAAAACTTTGTGCCCGGTATGGCAATAGGTTCGCCACCTATTCCATTTGGGACGTAAACATAACGGCGAGACGAGGCTTAACAGCCGCTGCCTACACCTTCGGGTAACAAAAGGCGTGAAGTTATGTTATATTATGTTAAATAATAATGAAAAATTTAAATATATAACATTAAGATAGTAACATTTAATATATGATTTTATTAATAATGATTATATTAATAACATTTGCAGAATTAATGTCAAATATTATAAAATTAAACAATAATGTCAAATTTAGATAATAACATTTCAATCAGTATTGATATCTTTCAATATGTACTTAGTTGTACCATTAGGCACTATGTAGTGACAATATTTAAAATCGTTGGCGAATATTTTTTCACAGAATGATCCCACAATTTTATGAGTACTAAAAACACATAATTTATTTTTATGTTTTGTTACCTGTCTTTCCTATTCAAATTTTCCCTATTTATTGTATTTGAAGTCTGTGTATCCATATTTGTAGTTTGTGTCCCCTTATGGCCCATTTCAGGCCCAATTTTTTTGTGCTCGTTTGCGTTTGGCTTGATAATATTTGAACAGCCATGTCTGTTTTGTTCTAGCAATGACACCTTTTTGCGTTTTGGTGTCATGCTTTTTCTGCTAGGCGTAGCGCAATTTTTTTTATACATGTTTAACGATTTTATAGCATCTTGCTAGTCAGATTGAAGACGGATATTCTCTATATTTAAATTTTCAATTTCTTAGTGTTCACTCATTAATTGCATAGTCAATATTCTGTTTTCTTCCAAAATTTCATTTATCGTATCAGTACTATTGAGCAAACTATCTGGAATTCTGAGCATAGTTGTGTCGAAGGACATGAATTTATCCGTCGTCATATTTAATATTGATAAATCAGTCAGTGAACTAGTCTTGTAATGTTTGCGACATGTTTTTTTTTTTTTACCTAGCTATAATTGTTATAGTTTATTTACGTGATGTATTGAAAATGGGACAATCTTACAAGTTTCTGAACTACTACTACGAACTACTACTAGACTAAATCTTCCCAAGCTAAACAAGCGTGGCAATATTATTAATTCAAGAATTTTTTCATTCATTCACATTGCTGACAACACTGTAAACGTTAGTGGTTGTTGTTTAATTAAAAATCCGACTATATGTAAAAGTTGACACTGTACTGTTGTTGCTGTCAACAGTACAAAGAGTTCTCCGACGTTACGAAGAAACTGGTTCTAACCTACGCAGACCAGGAACGGGCAGAACCAGGTATACCACAGCACGAGAAGACCGATACTTGGTGAACATCATGCTTCGAAATCGCTTTCTCACAGGAACTGAACTCACCAATCAGTTTCGACGCCTCGGAGGAAGTAACCCAAGTGCATGGACAGTAAGACGTCGGCTTGCTGAATCTAACTTAAAACCCCTTAGACCTGCAAACGGCCCTAAACTGGAGCGTGGGCATCGTATTTCAAGACTAAGATATGCCCAGAGCCACGTAAATTGGAGTATTGAAGATTGGTCAAAAGTTATGTTCTCCGACGAATCAAAATTTATGCTCTACAAGCACGATGGAAGACACAGAGTGTATCGAAGACCAGGGGAAAGATTCAAGCAAGCATGCATCGAGGAAAAAGTAGCCTACGGTGGTGGGTCTGTACTTGTGTGGGCCGGAATTTCTTCTGAAAGTCGCACAGAGCTGGTGATCATAGAAAACGGCTCTTTAACTAGCGTAAGATATGTGGAAGAAATCCTCAATGATCACGTTGGTCCATTTATGGTCAATTTAGGTGAGGATGCTATATTTATGCATGACAATGCCCGACCTCATACAGGTAGGATTGTGAATGACTACCTTCAAGAGATGAACATTACTCGTATGAAGTGGCCAGCGCGCAGCCCGGATATCAACCCGATCGAGCATGCTTGGGACGAGCTAGGCAGATGCGTAAAACAACGAAACCCTCCCCCAATCACGCTTCGTGAGCTCAAAATTGCTCTCACAGAGGAATGGGAGAATATTCCCCAAAATCGTATAAGGAACTTGGTGTACAGCATGCCAAACCGCGTAAACGCAGTAATGGAAGCACGAGGAGGCAATACGAAGTATTAAAATTCAAGAAAATCGTAATAAAGTTCAAAAATTTCATGTTTCCTATTTTTGTTTTAAGGAGAGATCAGCAGATTTTTTCTTTATGTAATTTTGTGTTAATAAAATGTATGGTGACTCATATTTTTTTTACTTTCATTTAAGGAGTATTACATTGTCTATTAAATACAATTTATTGCATTAACCTATCATTTTTAGTTTCCGAGATTTTTAACATTCTTTAAGTGACCCGGATTCATTGCTCTCGAGAGTATATGATATATGTGCTATTAAAGTTCTTTAATCTTGAAATATATTTACCTTGTCTAACATACTTTTCTGTATGATAGATAGATAGAAATCAAAACATCGTCACTGTAAGAAATTTCAACAGTAAAACCAGATTTTTGAATTCTTATTTTTATGAGGCAAACGAGCAAGCATATTACCCGATGGCAATTATCTGATGCTACCCATGGACAGCTGCAACATAAATAGTGTGACAGTTGCGTTGCTGACATTTAAAATGGAATAAGAATGGGGTCAGAAGTGTGATGGAGATGGGAGAGAGAAAGGGGTTGGGCCTCCGGATACCTCTCTTACCGAGCGAAACGCTTCCTGAGCCACTTTACGTTGTTATTCTGAGAGGTCGTGGTATTCCATCGGTCAAGCAGGCCCATTCATACAGCTAACTACGTGGCCCTACCCACTTTCGAAATTAAAATGAGAAAGTATTTCCAAAAAAGAAGAAGAATTTGAATATAAATGGCGCTAACTGCATTGAAAATATTTTTTTAGTTCTTTAATTACAATTAGCAAACGACCTGTTTAGTGAATTAGTGTGGTGCATTGAAAATATTTTTTTTAGTTCTTTAATTACAATTAGTAAACGACCTGTTTAGTGAATTAGTGTGGTGATAACAATACCCTAGTATAAAAATATCTAAATACGAGTTCTATAAAAGAAAGGAAAATTGTTCAAACTAGCAGAGCTATGGGCCATAAATATTAACCTTGCTGATATATTAATAGATAAAATAAAAAACCTAGTAATATATGTGTTTGAATGATATAATAATTCATTAGGGAAATAACACAGATACGATTGCCTGATAGTAAATCCTCACACAATTGAACAAAACATGCCTTTGATGATTTATAGAGGCTTTGCTCCCCGAATAAATAGGCTCACATAAATCTATCAGCGGCACAATTTATCGGTTATTCTGGACAATATACAAAAGTATTATTGTGGCAAATGTTTTACCCAAAAAAAAAAACATTTATTCCATATCACGTGCTCAGTATGCCAATATTGTATTTATTAATATACTGTCAGCTGTTTTGTTCAGTTATTTTTATCTACCACTCAAGGAAATTTTCCATAGGCCTCGTGGTGCATTGGTAAAACTACCAGCTGCAGCAATGCGGTTGGGGGTTCCATTCCCACCCGAGCACAAATATTTGTGACAAACATGAATATTTGTGTGGTGTCTGGGTGTTTTTCTATGTATTTTAAGTATGTATTTACAAAAGTATAGTATAGTAAGTACTTATAATATATACTTTTCTTTTGTAAATACATACATGTATTAATATCCGTTATCTAGTATCCATAACACAAGCATTTAGTTGCTTAGCTTGAAACTAGAGGGTACTAGTTATCACTACACTAATTCACTAAACGGGTCGTTTGCTAACTGTAATTAAAGAAATAAAAAAAAAAATCAATGCAATAGAGTTAGCGCCATTAAGATTCATAACATAACATAACTTCACGCCTTTTGTTACCCGAAGGTGTAGGCAGCGGCTGTTAAGCCTCGTCTCGCCGTTATGTTTACGTCCCAAATGGAATAGGTGGCGAACCTATTGCCATACCGGGCACATAGTTTTCAGTCATCGATATTTATCACACATAACTTCAGAAAACAATTTCGAAAAGTCATTGGTGTGAGCCAGTATCTGGAATCAAAATCTTTAGTAGTGGTAGAGCCACGCAGCTTGCTGCTTGAATGGGCCGGCTCGACCGGTGAAATACCACGGCCTCTCAGAATATCGTCGTGAAGTGGCTTTTAGCCGCGTTTCGGTCGGTGAGAGAGGTATCCGGAGGCCCACCCTCTTCCCCCTCCCTAAATGACAGCGGACTTAAAAATACAATTACCCCAGGGGGGTACCAATCGTCGCTCTGCCACTGGAGAGTCCCCCCCTGAACGTCCACGGTCTGGCGTTTGCCAGAGCATGGACGCTCAGGCTGCCCCGCGTATTCTGGGGAGGGCAAATTTCCGCTCAAATACTAAAACTGTCCGGGGCAAACGAGAGGGCGTCGTCGCTCCCCTTGCCACACTAAACGTGGACTTCTCTAACATCAGGGGTATACGCACTAATTTGCTTGCCGTCCATCACCATCTCGAGACGACAAAGCCGGCCTTGCTCTTTCTTACGGAGACGCAGATATGTTCTCCGGCAGACACCACGGATCTCTCATACCCTAGGTACAAATTGGAGCATTCACTGACGTGCCCACTTCGACCGCGTATTGCGAGTCGCCGCCGTGTGTGGCACTATAGGTCGGCGGACTGGGATGGGATGCGAAGTTTCTTCGCGTCCTACCCATGGGGGCAGGTTTGCTTCTCGTCAGGTGATCCTGACGTCGTTGCCGACTCTGTCACTGATGTGGTGCTGCAGGGAATGGAGCTTTTCGTTCCATCCTCAGTGGTGTCAATCGGTGGCAGATCCCAGCCCTGGTTTGATCGCACATGCAAAATGGCATAAAGCTTTAAGCAGAAATGTTATCAAACCTGGGCAAATGCAGCGGCGTCTGGGGACCTAAATATCGGCATTTACAAGAAGAAGTACAACTATGCCTCCAGATCCTCCAAAAGAGAGTTAGCCGTAGCAAAGTCTAAGTACATAGGCAAAATTGGGGAGAAACTAATTCGCCTTCCCTCGGGAACTCGTGCGTTCTGGTCTCTCGCCAAGGCTGTCATTGGAAACTTCTGTAAACCGTCTCTTCCGCCATTGCACAGGGAGGACCAGTCATTGGCCCATGACGCTAAAGAGAAAGCCGACCTTTTTGGCACTCTTTTTGCGTCCAACTGGACTTTGGACGACAGGGGGAAAATTCCACCTGTAATACCGCGGTGTGACTTCGCCATGCCAGACATTCATTCCCGGCAAAGTACTGTGCGGCGTATACTTTTCTCCCTGGATGTCCACAAGTCGAGTGGGCCTGACGGAATCCCAGCAATAGTGTTGAAGACGTGTGTTCCAGAGTTGGCACCGGTCCTAACGCGTCTTTTCCGATACTCCTACTCTCTCGGCGCCTTACCATCATCATGGAAGGTTGCTTTAGTCCACCCAATCCTTAAAAAAGGTGACCGCTCAGACCCGTCTAACTACAGACCTATCGCCATCACCTCCTTGTTTTCAAAAATAATGGAAACCATTATTAACCGCCAGCTCCTGGGTTATCTGGAGGAGCACCAGCTGATTAGTGACCGCCAGTATGGATTTCGACGCGGCCGCTCAGCTGGTGATCTCTTAGTTTACCTAACTCATCGTTGGGCAGAGGCGGTTGAGAGCAAGGGGGAGGCGCTGGCTGTTAGTTTGGACATAGCGAAGGCCTTCGATCGGGTTTGGCACAAAGCACTTCTATCGAAGCTTCCGCGTTATGGGCTTCCCGAGAAATTGTGCGATTGGATTACCAGTTTTCTTGCCGCTCGGAGTATTAAGGTCGTTGTTGACGGTTCATGCTCCGACTTAAAACCGATCAATGCTGGAGTCCCACAAGGCTGCGTGCTATCCCTTACGCTGTTTCTTCTGCACATCAATGATATGCTGAATAATAGCAATTTGCATTGTTATGCAGACGACAGCACGGGGGATACTTTATATACCGGCCGCGCTAGAATTTCTCGGGAAAACGTCGATGAATATCGGAACGGACTTGTGTCTGAAGTTAAAACTCTGCTTAGTCAAGTCTCGGACTGGGGCCGACTAAACTTGGTCCAATTCAACCCCAAAAAGACACAGGTCTGCGCGTTTACCACTAAAAAGACACCCTTTGTCGTAGCTTCCTGTTTCGAGAACACTCCCCTGACACCGTCTGCTCATATAGGAATCCTTGGTGTCGACGTGTCGAGCAACGTCCAGTTTTGCGGTCATCTGGAAGGCAAAGCCAAGCTGGCCTCAAAGAAGCTCGATGTGCTCAATAGAGCGGGACAGTACTTCACGTCAGGTCATCGACTGCAACTTTATAAAGCGCAGGTAAGACCTCACATGGAGTACTGTTCCCATATTTGGGCGGGAGCATCTCAGTACCAGCTTGCTCCATTTGACCGCATTCAACGAAGAGCGGTTCGGCTCGTCGACAACCAGGCAATTTCCGACGGGCTTGATTCCCTGGCACTGCGGAGGGACATTGCTTCTCTTTGTGTCCTATATCGAATCTACCACGGGGAGTGTTCCCAGGAATTGTTCGGACTAATACCACCCGCTGATTTCCGCCACCGCACATCGCGCCAACATTACCACGCACAGAAACTAAATGGATGGCGATCTACGACAGTGCGCTTCAGCCGACATTTTTTGCCGCGCACGTATCCTCTATGGAACCAGTTTCCGGCAGAGGTATTCCCGGACCGATACGACTTAGGGACCTTCAAGAAAAGAGCATACTCCCACTTAAAAGGCCGGCAACGCTGACTCGACGCCCCTGGTGTTGAGGATGTCTATGGGCGGCGGTGGTCACTTTCCATCAGGTGACCCGCACGCTCCTTTGCCCCTTTCTCTCATAAAAAAAAATCAAAACCCGGACCTCTGGATCAGAAGCCGTGTGCTCGAACACTGCGCCACCGAGACTGTTAATATGATATGTTAATATGATATGTTGATATGATAATATAATTCAAGTATTCTGTGATATCTGGATATTTTAAAATAATTAATAATAAAAACTTTTGGGAGTTTTCCTAATATTTGTTGATATGAAATCGATTCAAGAAAAAACACTAATCGCAACAGTTAGGATCTAGGGGCTTCTTTAGAATGATTACTTAAAATTCAGGATACGACGAAAATATGTTTCATGTAAGGAATTAAATTTGAAATATAGTCAAACGCAAACTCATACTGGATTATTTGCTTACAGCCTAAACAAACAAGATATAATTCTCACCGGTATGTGTATAGGGGAGATATGGCTTACGATATTGTTTTATGAGATCAATATGTAAATTAAAGTATTTCATAAGGTCAAAAGTGTAAGTATATTAATATGATGTAATTCTATATTTTTAAAGGAAATGATTTCGGAAGAGTAATTTTTTTTCTTGGCAGAGGACTTCTGCCAACGTTGGTGACATTTTGATATTTTACTATGTATTTGTTTTAATGTTTGTATTTAAAAAGGGTGGAAATATATACCTACTTAGATAATAGTGTTTAAGCTAAGTAGCTAGTAATATTAATTTAGAGCACACGAAAGCATCGTACCGCAAATAATGTAATGAATACGGTTGATGTAATATATTATATACAACTGACTACGCACTAGAGTTCGACGGGTTCGATTCCCAGCACCCGAGTTCAAATTTTTGTAACTAGCTGACCCAGCCAACATTGTTTTGCCTCGGAGGCAATATTTTTTTTTTTGTAAACCCAAAGTTATTACTTATTACACCAGCTACCATTGACAAACAGAAAGACAGACAAACATTTCTTTTTTCAAGTGTATACTACAAAGTTACATTTCAATTTTATTCATAAGCATTGATGTGTATATAAGCATATAACATAAACTACGCTGTTAAGCCTCAACTCGAAGTTATATTTTTTCCCCAATGGAATAGGCGCCTAACCTATTGCCAGAGCACAAAGTTTTTCAGTCATCGATATTTATCGCACATATCCTTCGAGATTAATTTCTAAAAGTCGTTGGTGTTGAGCCCGGATTTGAAACCGCGACTTCTTGATTCTGAAACGGGGTGTTCGATCCGTGTAAATTCTATATCTGAGTTTTTTTTTTTTGTGTATTATAAGCATGTATTTATAAAAATAACGTATATATTTATTAAATCCGTTATTTCATATCCATAACACAAGCGTTTAGTTCCTTGGAAAACTTGAGGGCGCTATGTGTATAGTGTCAAAGTTGTTATTGTTATTACTCATTTATATAAAGCAATTCATAGTATAGAGGCATTCGGTACGCTAAAATGCTAGGATAAAATGATCATGACTTACATGGTGTTTAGTAATTAGTAGACATACTTTTTATTACTCAGTGATACTGATGAACGGGAATTAACGCGACACTTTTTTAGGTAAGGGCGCCACTTCAGTCTGCTTGTGACCACGACCAGTGCAACCTGGCCGAAACGTCAAGCTAATCAAGGTAAATATTTGTTTACCTAAAAAAGTGTCGCGTTAATTCCCGTTCATCAGTATCACTGAGTAATATGCAACGCGATAGCCTAAAAGTTTTTATACTTTTTATTGTTTTTCATGCGTGTATATAACTTCAAAGGAATATTGTTGTTATAACATTTCGCCTTCAAATATTTCCAGAATTTCAGCATTAAATTAAACATAAACAATTTACAGTAATACAATTTTCCATCTAACGAAGCGTATTTGATACGAAGAGATTCGCAAATGCTGTATATTCAACTCAGTTTTTTTAGCCGAAAACAACCCACGAATTTGTAATATAGTATACAGGCTTAATATTTATTTTGTAATTTACATATAAATATAAAAATAAATTTGAAATCTATGTACTATATACTAAGGCGCTTCGTTTTTGTCGCATTCAATTGGGTGTTTTTCTATGTATTTTAAGTATGTATTTACAAAAGAAAAGTATATATGTATTAATATCCGTTATTTAGTATCCATAACACATGCATTTAGTTGCTTAGCTTGGAACCAGAGGGCGCTGTGTTTATTGTGTCCAAAATATTATTATTATATAAATTGTAAGCCTTTCATTTTGCAATCATCTTAGCTGGTGCTGACTACATAATCAATGACTTCATGACGGACAAGTCATCTTGGGACCGTCAAGTAACTTGCTCGATGCGGATTGTGTAGTTTGATGGAATTCGTTCACTTATTTTGCAGTGAAGGCGTTCTGATATAAAATATTGTTCTGAATCACACTATCTATGTCCAAAAACTGCATCAAAATCCACTAAATATTTTAATAGGTAAAGGCAAACAGACAACAAATACGATCCCATTTAATACCATGTAAAGATGAACATAATATTCTATATGATAAAATCGATAGAATTTTATCACATAAAAGTAGCTCTTTTTAACATTGTAATAGAGATTAATTTTCAAATTCACGGATACTTAAAATTCCTTACGTATGAATGAGATTTTAATAATAGATAAATTGAAGGTCAATTATAGGAGAAACATAGTCCGGTTTATTGTTGTAGTTGAACGCCGACTGAGCACAGAAATAGTACATTGTTGTTACGAAATAAATATGTGATTTGATAATCTTATCAAAGAAAATTGTATATATTTATATCTTCACACAATTCGCAAAGTATAGTGTAAACATGCAGACATACAAATTGAAACAAGTTTTGAAATTAGCACCTCTCAATAGGAGCATAGTGAGGTGAGTTCAAGAGATTGAAATGAATTAGCCAATTTGTTACGATTGTCGACGAATCTTAAATTTTATGGTTTAATAGAATTTTGTTCGTTAGTTATTTTAATAATTTTACAAAATTTTAAGGTGTTATCAGGACTGAGTATCGTGTTTTGACAGTCAGACGTTCTCGCAGATATAAATATACCTATATCTTGTATATATAACGTTTAGTTAGTGTCATTTTGACTATTCGAAATATTTTTAACAGTTCGTGATAGTTTTTTGTCTTGTCGGATTATTTTATTGACTTAAAAAAAAAATATTTTTTCTGTACGAATTATGCCATCTTGTGTGTCCTTGTAATAAATTGAAATTTTTATTGGCATTTTTAAACGTTTCGTCCAGGAATGGTTTTAGTTTACAATATCAATTTTTATGTATTTTTTTTTCACTGTTTTGTTATTATCCTATCTTTAGGATTAATCGATAAAAGATAATTCATATATCACGTCGACTTTTTCAGTTATCAACCAGAGTTATCGATTGTCTAATATTATGAAACAAAAAGAAAATATATTAAGTAATTTAACAGTATATTGAGGATTAAAACAACTTTTAGGATTATGTCGCGTTTATTTATTACTTATTTATATTTAAAGGAACACTAGATTCGTCCACAATATCCGTTTGCTCCATTATTCAGTGGCGTGGGTTGTCGGGCAAGAGAATGAAATACTCAGCGTAGCAATAAACAAAATATAATCGTTATCTCCAACTATGGTTAATTAAAACACTTAATTAAATAACGCTCCACCGAACACGTAGCGCGTTATCCAGATGCGACCCGATTAGAGTTCCCAAAAATGTAATGTCTCCTGTCGGTCGCGCCTGCGCCCTAGCACCCGGTGTTGCGTCAGAGTGACATTTGACTCAACTGCAAAGAGGATATAAATGCTCGAGTGGAGTCAAATATCGTACTCTAAAATAATTGTTAAACGCGCCGACACGGCCAGACTGACATTAGCACGTCCTCGTGCGGCTCCGTCTCTATTGGTCTGCTAATCTGTAAAGATAAGAAAAATGTTGGGAAATCACTTTCATATTGCTCGTCCTATCCTGACATTTCGGATATTCTCGGATATCCATTCTCTTCGTTTCTCTTCATTCTTCTTCATTTCTCTTTTTTGTACACGCTCTCACACAATAGCACCCACATAATGTACAGTGCTACAGTTTGACCTCATGCAAACAAATAGCCACTATACTAGCCGACTTCATCCTCTCACCGCCCATAATGTACAGTGCTACAGTTTGACCTCATGCAAACAAATAGCCACTATACTAGCCGACTTCATCCTCTCACCGCCCATCATCATCTCATATGATGACAGGTTAGGTACACGTCATCATCTCATATAATGACAAGTTATGTACATGTCATTATCTCATATAATGACAAGTACTGATCTTACAGTGTCAGCGTCCCTTCGACCGATCATCATCTCATATGGTGATTCGGACCGGACATTCTGACAGTATACTCTCACAATAATACTTCTTTACTCACATCTTAGAATTCCTCGCGCTCTGAAGCTGTGAGGGTAGCCGAAAACGGGTTACAGAAAGTGAACTGTCACTGTCATCATCCGATGATACCCTCCCCTCTATCTGACCCTGGTCCGCCGTCTCGGCCTCCTCTTCATCATCATTTAGTAAAGTATTAGCTATATCTACTAAGCCCTCATGACCCCTGGCACGTAGGTTTTCGTGAGCGTATTTTTACGTGGCTAAGAATCTGTGAATTACATTTTATCACGTTATTTTGTCCTATACCAGTGAGATATACCAAATCGCTATGTATAGTACCCCCTAAACTGTCAGCCAGGCTACAGATTACTAGCAAGCAGGTGGATCCACTGTCAAAAAGAAAAGAAACGGGCTCACCGGAGGATGTCGTGAAGGTACCGGTTGTTGGTCTGCGTCCACATAAATTGACCTCTTTGACC
Organism: Euproctis similis; assembly: GCA_905147225.2. Lineage (NCBI taxonomy): Eukaryota > Metazoa > Arthropoda > Insecta > Lepidoptera > Erebidae > Euproctis > Euproctis similis. Next base: position 2,461,708 of record LR990113.1, on the reverse strand, counting down.
GCAGCATGTCCATCACCTCCTTTGCGCTCTGGGCAAGCTGACGCCACATGGCCCTGATGACCACAAACGAAGCATATGACAGGCCTAGAGTAGTTGTGAGTCTTCGCTGGCTGGTCAGGAGCTTTCGTAGTTGGTCTATTAGGTGTCGGCTCTTCACGAGGTTTACGGCAGTCCACTGCTCGATGCCCTACCACACCGCAGCGATGACAAGTTCCCGAAAAGCGTGTGTCAGGCCGCTTCCTTTTCGCATCAGATTCACTACAATCTTGTACGTCGACTCTTCGTTTCAATGAAATTCTGTTGAGGACCCGAAAGAGTTTAATTCGAGTAGACACATGGCAAGTGCTATACTTTTGACATAATACCGAAGAAACGAATCCCGCGATGACATCTTCTGACATTTCAGTTCGAGGAATGCGTTCTATTATATGCCAAAGCCGAGCCGCGGCTTCACTCGCGGTTTCTTTAGTACCTATTTGGAATCGCAGAATTTCGTCGAAATAATCCTGTGGCTGCATAGGCGTACCAAATTTTGCTAGCAGTACTTCTTTTATATGCTCCCATGTTAGTTGTGAACTTTGAAACTTGGTAAAACATGTTGCTGCCCGACCTCGCAAGGCGTGCGTGAGGGCTAACAAAAGTTCGGCGCCCTCTAATTTTCTGCTATTCACCACTATTTCGGTTATCTTACACCAACCTTCGATATCCGCGTCGGTATCATCTGGGTTGAACCGTACCAACTGCGTCGTCATGTTGTTCGTGGCTTGAGACGCCGACGATGATTCTAAAATTCCTGATAACAACGATTCCATGCTTCGTAAAACGTTATGCGCTGACGTATCGTGGCGAGTTTCATTATATTCTCTTGGTGGATGCCCTCTGTATCTCACTTCTGATAAAGGAAGACTAGATTCGTCCACAATATCCGTTTGCTCCATTATTCAGTGGCGTGGGTTGTCGGGCAAGAGAATGAAATACTCAGCGTAGCAATAAACAAAATATAATCGTTATCTCCAACTATGGTTAATTAAAACACTTAATTAAATAACGCTCCACCGAACACGTAGCGCGTTATCCAGATGCGACCCGATTAGAGTTCCCAAAAATGTAATGTCTCCTGTCGGTCGCGCCTGCGCCCTAGCACCCGGTGTTGCGTCAGAGTGACATTTGACTCGACTGCAAAGAGGATATAAATGCTCGAGTGGAGTCAAATATCGTACTCTAAAATAATTGTTAAACGCGCCGACATATTTATTTCCCGATGTTTCGAACTCTTTACAGAGATCATTTTCACGAGTGATGAACAAAACAATGGTAGTTGTTCAAAAGCTATTTTCATTGATACAGAGAGCACCCACTTTTTGGAAATAAAAATCAAAAAGTTGATGTTAAAAATATGATTACGTTGGGAAATAAATATAAATAAGTAATAAATAAACGAGATATAATCCTAAAAGTTGTTTTAATCTATGGGTGAGATTCGCGAAAGTCTTAGAGATAAATAAGTATATTGAGGGGTCATTTTAGTGAATTATTTTGTCTATTTCGTCTACACTAGGCTAATATTAAAATTTAATTATTATATGTACGCAAATAGACGTAATGTAATATTTTTAATGTTATCATATTTACGTTTATCTCGTACCTTCACGATTTTACAACACAAAGGTAGGTTCAGTATTAATTGGTCCTGCCGAATTTAATGTTTAAGCCTAAGATATAAGTCATTGGACATGACTTATATCTTAGGCTACTTAGTATAAATACATATATTCAACAGAACTATTACTTATAGAGTTATTATCAAAGGCTGAAATAGAAGATTAGAATCATCTTTGTCTGTAAGTATGTTTGTTAACAATAGATATTAAAGCTAAAGGCTATGAATAGCTTGGTGTATTTTAGTTAATGATTAAATTTAACTTTAAATTAATCCATCATCTAAAAATTAAAATAATCATTAATAAACGTATGCTATTTAAATTACGGCAGCTATAAAATACTAAAAATATCGTTATGAAGTTCGCTAGTTTCGTTAGTAAGGACTAAAAGAATTAAACTTAATTATTTAATAATTATTTAATATATATTCATAATAATAATATTGTGGACCACGACCAAATAAGTGGTCTGTTTAAAAAAGGCAAAATGCGTAGCACCCGAAACCGACGTAAATGCATGACGAGATGTATGACTGTGGATGAGGCGAAAGATGTGTGTCAGGATCGTAGCTTGTGGAAAGCCAAAGTCTCTGCCTACCCCCATGGGATACAGGCGTGAGCTTATGTATGTATGTAATAATATTGTGTATAGATCGGTAGCAGTTGCAAGCAATGAAACTGATTCCAAGTTAGATGGTAATTTGAAGTCATGGAAAGAGATACCCGGTCCCTCCTCTTTACCAATCATTGGACAACTACACCACTTTTTACCTGGAGGTGAGATTACTGAAGAATTATAATTATTATATTTTAGATAAACAGTTCAGGGACTTATTTTTATAATTGATACTAAACTTTATTTTAATTCACTGGTGTTATCTTAAAGGTACCAAAATCCTGAGAAATAATTATGTTTTAAACTAAGACAGAGTGGCTCGAACACTTGTGTGCACTAACGATATAGACTAATGGATACTTACATATCTTCACAACAGGTCCCTTGTAGGATAGGCAGAGGGAATAGAGCGCTTAAGGACACTATTCTTACATATAACATTCGGTTCTCTGAATTTCATAACTCTCTTCATATACGCTGGTCGTTTTTAAGATTCCTTTCATGATCATCTTTCTGTAAGGATATATTAAACCTGGTTATGGAAAACTTGTCCTTGCTATCCTTCCTTTTTTGAGATGCTCCTTTTGCTTTTGCGATGAATAAATGTGAATTTATTATAATTTTTTTTATATAATTGTGCCACAGCTATTAAATGTTCAAATATCGTCATCTGTTACGTTTAGGCTCATTGTTATAATTCTAAATTTTTTATGACAGGCGAGTTGGCGGTCTTAGCTGGACCTGATGCCATCGATGGAATTGGAAGATTATTTGAAAAATATGGTCCCTTACTGAAATTTACAGGCACCTTTGGCGTGGATCCTATGGTGACTATTGGTGATCCTGAAACAGCAGCGCATGTAATATTATAAATTATACGTTATTTTTAATTTAGTTAAGTATTCTGTAAGTGAAATTGTATTTTTTTTTTATGGAATAGGAGGGCAAACGAGCAGGCGTGTCACCTGATGTTAAGTGACCAACCCCGCCCATGGACACCCGAAACACATATAGTGTTACAGTTGCGTTGCCAACCTTTAAAGGAGTAGGATAGGAAGGGACGGGGAAGGGGGATGGGCCTCCGGGTACCTCTCTCACCGAACGAAACGCGGCATGAGCCACTTTACGTCGATCTTCTGAGAGGTGGTGGTATTTCACCGGTCGAGCCGGCCCAATCATGCAGCGAACTGCTTGGCTCTACCACTCTACAAGTTTCTCTGCGTAGGACAATTGTGCCCTTAATTAATTCGGTGTGTAGAATCACCATCCGCTACACTAGCTATACATATACCTTAGAGTATCAAAGGCATTAAAATATTCAAAATTAACAATCAAAATCAAATCAGTCTCGATGGTCAAGCATCCTGCTCTTGAATCAAGAAATTTCAGGTTCGAAATTAAAATCCTGGCTGATGACAATCGTGAATGACTTATCGTAATTGTTTTCGGCAGTTATGTGTGGCCGACAACTTTGTGCCCGGTGCATGGCAATAGGTTCACCACCTATTTTCAATTTGGAACGTAACTTAACGATTCTACAAGTCGAGGCTTTAACATCCGTTGCCTGCACTTTCGGGTAGAAAAAAGCGTGATGCTACGTTTTGTTTAACTATAAATTAAGTCGGATGCGGGGTTAGCAAAATTCAATGCCTTTTCTTAAATGCTTCTTCGAATTTTATAACTCTTGTCACACATTCTCCGGAAGTTTTATTATTTTTTTAAATTAAATTAATATCTTGTTTATTGTTGCAGATATTGAGAAGTGAGAATTGGTTACCTATACGTCCCGGTTTCACTTCACTCGAGTATTATAGAAAGAAGTATAAAAGGAGTAAAGGACAAAATGTCGGCACAACCGGTTTACTTACTGAGTATAGAAAATATTTTATCTATTTTACTATAAAGAAATATTAGTAGTTTTTTTCGTCGTGTGAAAATTTTGATATTTTTTTTAGACACGGAGATATGTGGAAGGAGTTCAGATCTACCACAAATCCTGTGATGTTACAACCAAGAACTATAAAACTTTATAATGATGTGCTGGATGAAGTTGCTCTGGATATGATCAAGCGGTGCGTAAAATATTAACATAACTTAACTTCACGAAGGGATACGCAGCGGCTGTTAAGCCTCATCTCACCGTTATGTTTACGTCCCAAATAGAATAGGTGGCGAACCTATTGGCATACTCATCGATATTTATTACACATAACTTACGAAATTAATTTCGAAAAGTCATTGGTGTAAGCCAATGTGAGGATTCGAACCCATGACCTCTGGATTCAGAAGCGCTGTACTCGACCACTGAACAACTGAGACTCATGGAAGTCTATTGGAATGGTCTCCAGTTCTAAACCTTATTTCAGCAAATGACTATTTAATTAGCCTTAATGAAACATGAAAGTGTAATAATTAATATCTTTGAGTGAAGAAATATTGCCCGGTGTATGCAATGGTGCTCGTATAAAATAAATTCATTAGGTGACTCGAGGTCACACTATATCCTGAAGAATTAAGAGTATAAAAGTAGAGTATAATACGGATTATTAATGTTACATTTACCTTAATTTTAAAATACATACCAGAATGTGGGTTTGCCGCTGTATTATAATTATTATATTGATTTTTATAATAATAACTTTTAATTTCATTTTTATAAGTACTTATATATATTATTATAACTGTTTCCTACAGTTAAGAATAAATTTCCGGTTATGTAAGTTATTGAGTGTAAGGGTACTAGTTCGATAAAAAAGACAATCTCATATATAAAAAACACGCTTATGTATACTGGTATATATAAATAATTTCTCCTTTCTTTTTCGGGACAAATACTAAATAGTGTCGACATAAAATCTTAAATATAATTTCAGAATGAAGAACAACAGAGACGAAAAAAATATACTTCGAAACAATTTTGAGAATGAAATGAACCTATGGGCTCTGGAATCAATCGGTACAGTGGCAGTGGGTTGTAGACTTAATTGTCTGGGCACTGACTTACCTGAAGATTCTCCTCAAAAGGTGCTCATCCAATGTGTCCACGATCTTTTCGTGATAGCTAACGAACTAGATTTTAAACCAAATTTTTGGAAATATTTTTCGACGCCGACATTCAAAAAAGCTATGGCATTATATGAACGTCATGAAAAGTAAGTAAGTAACGAAAGTAATTTAGACATTATTTTAACTTTTATAAGGTATAAGTACACATTAAAAGTGCCTAATAATAATAATAATATATTGGACACAATACACACAGCGCCCTCTAGTTCCAAGCTAAGCAACTAAATGCTTGTGTTATGGATAATGGATATTAATACATATATACTTTTCTTTTGTAAATACATACTTATAATACATAGAAAAACGCCCAGACACCACACAAATATTCATGTTTGTCACAAATATTTGTGCTCGGGTGGGAATCGAACCCCTGACCTCATTGCTGCAACCGGTAGTTTTACCAATGCGCCACGAGGCCCATCAACACATATTTTAGTATACCGTACACATATTTTAGTATATTGACAATAATATATATAAATATGATAATAATGATACGGTATAAATTATGATTGAAAATATAGGTATAGAAATTAAGTTAATAGTGGATGAATAAAAAATATAATAAAATGCTATTAGATTGGTTATATTATAGCCAGTCGTGAGTAGAGAATAGTCGCAAAATAAAAAAAAATAGTTTTGGACTTTAAAAAATATTCGGGTCGTGTGCGAAATCAAGATGAGTATGGAAAACGAAACGCAAAACATATTAATTGCGAGAAATTTTAACTACAAGAACATACTTTGCTGTTCGATTTTATACATAATTGTCTCTTTTCTTATACAGTTTAAAATAAACGCGTAATAAATGATTAAGATTTATGATTATTTAGTAATAGTAATAACTGTCTTCTTTTAGTATAACAAAATACTTCCTAAGCAAAGGCATGGAAGAGATAAAACAAAGAACTGACCAGAAAAATGATCATGAGAAAAGTGTGCTGGAAAAATTACTAGAAATCAACGAAGAATACGCATATATTATGGCCAGTGACATGCTGTTTGCGGGCGTAGACACGGTAAAGGATACGAATTGTCTGCTATAAATCAATCTAATGACACATTGGCAACTATTTAATAGTATTTTTGACATTGCACAGTGTTCAGCATGTGTATAGGATACAAACAATTATTAAACAAAGTATTTCGCTTGGTATAAATGTTGTAAAACTACCGGCTGCAGCAACGAGGTCAGGGGTTCGATTCCCACCCAAGCACAAATATTTGTGACAAGCATGAATATTTGTGAGGTGTCGGTGTTTTTCTATGTATTAAAAGTATGTATTTACAAAAGAAAAGTATATATGTATTAATACCCGTTATCTAGTATCCATAACACAAGCATTTAGTTGCTTAGCTTCGAACCAGAGGGCGCTGTGTGTATTGTGTCCAAGATATTATATGATTAATCTTAACAATAATTTAATAGAGTTCTTTATAGGATTCATCGAAGGACATATTCCAAACTTTTGTAAATATGAATAATGAAAACTGGAAGTTTCTGCAAAACCTTCCAACTTATTTCCATCGTTATCCGAAAGAAAAAAATGACAGATATAAAATGAGATTCTGTCTAGGCCAACAGACTCATATACATTGCTCATTATAGATTTTGTGGAATAGGAAATACACGAAAATTGTTTTTACTTCTATTCACATTCTTTCAGTGACATAGTTGAACAAATAATTTGCTTCCATTTTATATTAGAGAAGTAATAAACATCTAACTAACTACGAATCTCGACCTATTTACAGTACTGTTGATCAACAAAAAATCTTGTCTGCAGGCGGCAAATACTGTGACAGCTACTTTATACCTGCTAGCTACAAATCCAGAGAAGCAGGATAAACTGAGAGAAGAAATATTATCAAACTCTGATCGAAGACCTTATCTCAAAGCATGTATTAAAGAAGGATTGAGGGTAATGCCAGTTGTGTCAGGAAATATCAGACGATCTACTAAGGAATATAATATAATGGGTTATAGGATTCCTAAAGATGTGAGTAATATTTATAACCAAGGATATTTCATATTTTCGAGTGGGCCATCGAGAGGGCATCCAGAGAAAGGCAAATTGTTAGTTTAGAAACTGGTAGGGATCGAAGCCTTAATATAAGTAAGGTGTCCTTTTTTTACATTTAATCATTACATAGTATAAAACAAAGTCACTTTCAGCTGTCTGTCCCCTTATATGCGCATATCTTTAAAACTACGCAACGGATTCTGATGCGGTTTTTTTTAATAGTTAGAGGGTGTCAACGGGGTGGTTTTGATCTATAATTAAAAGCTTTTATTTAACTTGCACTGTATGTATGTATGTATGTTCGGTGGAATCTTGCAACTCAATTTTGAAGTAGATATCTTCAACCGATTGACCTGAAATTTTGTATACACGTTTACTTTGGATGATAATGCATGATATGTGACATCCTTTCATATGGATATGAAAGGATGTTCCTCCATCTTGGGTGGTCCGCCGTATTGGAATACGGCGGACCACCCAAGATGGAGGAATGGATATTTTGAATGAATTTCTGCAATATGGGTATCAAATGAAATTGCTTATTGAGTGTAACTCAAAAAATAATATGACGTCATTCTTAGTCCAATTTGGTGGAATATCCAAGATGGAGGAAAACATATTTTAAGCTTCTGTACAATATGGGTATCAAATGAAAGGGCTCATTAAGAGTAACTGTAAAAATAATGTGACGTCATTCGAAATCCAATATGGCGGATCATACAAGATAGAGGAACAGTTTTTTTAATGCATTTCTACAATATGGGTATCAAATAAAAGGGCTTGTTAATAATAACTCGAAAAAAATATGACGTCATTCCAAATCCAATATGGCGGGAAAAATATTTGCATTTCAACAATATGGGTATCAAATGAAAGGACTTGTTGAAATTAACTCAAAAAATAATATGACGTCATTCTAAATCCAATACCCATATTGTAGAAATGCAAATATGGTGGAATATCCCCCATTCCACCATATTTGCATTTCTACAATATGGGTATCAAATGAAAGGGCTTGTTAAGAATAACTCGAAAAATAATGTGACGTCATTCTAAATACAATACGGTTTTTCCATTCAAGATGACGGCATACATATTTTTTGATGCATTTTTACAATATGGCTATGAATTAAAAATCATCATTGCGATTAAACGGAAAAGAAAGCTCAAAGCTGAAATTGAATTAGATGATCTCCTTATTGAAGAGCTGGACTGTTTGAAATTAAGCGGTAAACTAACTTGCAATAATGGTGCGTTGAATGAAATGACACTAACCTAGCCAATTGTAACTAAAAATAAAAAAAAAATATTTTTTTTATTTTTAGCAATTATAGCAATATAGCAAATATAGCATTAAGCAAAAACCCTTTTTAAAGAAGCTTTTATTTAAGCGCTCTAAAAATAAGAAAATAATATTTCCTTAAAAATTTCAAGTATCAACTTAGAGCCTCAGTATGTACGATTTATATAATAATAGCTAAGCTTGTCGCGAGGTTTGACTCCCTATCAGTAGGTAATTAAATTGCAATGGATAATAATATAGTAAAGTTAGTAGATTAATTTACATGAGTGTTTTGCCCATTTCTTCTCATGACAACCTTACACTCAGAATCGTCCGTGCATTTTTGTACCACGGAAGCATTTTTCTCTCTGTTGTATTAAGTTATGCTTTAATATAATAATAAGTTAAATATGTATCTGTATTTACGGACTATATTTAAATGTGTGTGAAGACCCATGAAAATAAAGCTATTTTGGTTTGATTTCACATTATAAAATTAGTACAGTTTATTTACAACTCGCGCGACAAGCTTTTATTATTATTTAAATTGTACATACTGAGGCTCTAAGTTGATACTTAAAATTTTTAAGGAAATATTATTTTCTTATTTTTAGAGCGCTTATGTAAGCGCTCTAAAAATAAGAAAAATAATAGCTTCTTTAAAAAGGGTCTTTGCTTATAATTTATTCATGTATAGTGTAGTAAAAAAAAGTGATAATTTTCAAGATTTAGAACTTTAATCGCAAACGCTGCCTGAACCCTACGTGATAAATCAAAACAACGTACTATATTTACACCATTTACACCATACATTATTATACAACTTTAAAAGGTCTACAAAAAAGTCCGCGAGGGCATATGTCTATCTCTTAGGGATAACCCACAATGACCATTTTTATTTTTTTACTTTTTACCAGAATTAATGGCCTATTTACGAAGCGATTTTAAACATTACAGTATTAATTTTTATCCAATTAAGTGTCTTAAATAGATTGTACATGTAATATAGATGATCCTGGCCCTTTACAACATGCAATTTAAATGAATATTTTCGAAGATATTGCAGTATTAACATAGCGGGACAGCAGTTATTACTTTGATGTGGAACAAATTTGCCGGGTCAGCTAGTTTGTTATAAATGTATGTAGGTTACTAAGTTTCACTGCCTTAGTGCGGAGGGACTCCACGCACATTTTTTTTATTTTTGAACGGAGTATTTGGCACTTAAGTTTCTTGCCTGACACTCGGAATCGGGCCGCTCGTGGCGATTACGTCTCTGTTTTCTTGTTCCACGTAGACACTTTCCTCAAGCGCTCGTGTTTTTTATTGTTTTAGAGTAATTTACCTAATTTAATAGGTATATTTGTATTAATTGATCTTTAAGTGTCTGTAAAGACTTATGATAGTAAAATTATTATTAATTTTGACATCCTCCTAAAATATTGATGTCTAAATTGTTGGCACTACTGATTCATAACACAGTCTCATAACACTATCTGTTTTGCAGTTGTCCATTGGCAGCGTCAGTTACTTAACATCAAGTGACCCGCTTTCTCATTTGTATCTTATCCTATAAAAAAATTATTTTATGAGACTCTTAACTCTACTGCAAAGTTACCATATTAAATTAATTTGAGGAGTTCATTATTTTTAATTTTTTACATATTTATCTTTAAGACCTTCGCCAATCACGTTCATGACATTAAAACAACTTTTAGGATTATATCGCGTTTATTTATTACTAAATTTATTTATTTTATTTATTTATTTAAAAAAAAAAAATCCCGACGTTTCGAACTCTTTACAGAGATCATTCACTCGTGAAAATGATCTCTCTAAAGAGATCTCTGTAAAGAGTTCGAAACGCCGGGAAATAAATAAAATTATTAATAAATAAACGCGATATAATCCTAAAAGTTGTTTTAATGTCATTTTAAATTTTTATATTTTTTACTTTTCGAATCTGCCCAATAGCTTTCAAATGAATTAAAAAACTAATATAATAACACATTATTTATAACATTATATCATCTATTTAACAGTTTCTTATCTATTCTAGATGAATATAGTATTCATGCATCGTGATATGTCATTAATGGACCATCATTATCCTCGCGCCAAGGAGTATATCCCTGAGAGATGGATCGTGGATAAAACTGACCCACTTTATCATGGAAATACTCATCCATTCGCAAATGCACCTTTTGGTTTCGGTGCCCGCAGTTGTATCGGTAGTTATTACTTTATTTTATTTATCTTGTTAAAAATTCTAGTCTTTTTATCACTTATGACATTTATAAGAAAAATTTAATGTTTAAAAAACTTTGAAAATTGTTTATTCTCAAAACTAAGTACATGCCAGTAAGCATATTTCGTACCTCAATAAGAATTAGCTTTTATATTAAATAAATTATTTCTTTTTATTGGCATGCATTGCAAAATATTTCTAGTGGTTTTTAGTTATCAGTATAGATCAGTAAACAGATTAACCGATGTGAAGCAATAGGCGTGATGCCTATTCCACTAATTCCATTAGACTGAAATGAAGTATTAAGAAGGTCAAAAATATTATAGTAATTCCGAAGGATGAGAGAATAGGCATATTTTTTTTTATATTTTCGACTTTGAGCATTTGCAAGCATTATATTTTTTATCGTTAGACTTTCATAACATGTTACTATTTTTTTTTCTAGGACGTCGTATTGCTGAGTTGGAAATGGAAACTTTCGTGGCTCGTATTATAGAGAATTTCAAAGTGGAATGGTTCGGACCACCGCCAAGGATAGTTCCAGCTTCTCTTAATTATATCAAGGGACCGTTTAATTTTATATTTAAAGACATGAAATAATATTCAAAATAATTTATAATTTTCTTTCAATTCTGTTCTCCTTGGGATTGGCTGTTTATTTTAAAATGGTTCCAAATATGTATATCTTATTAATATGTCTATCTTATTATTAATATCTTATTAATATTATGTATATCTTATTAAATTATAATAAAGAACTACAGGGCATAAAAATGTCGTTTTATTACTTGTTTGAAATTGTTATTCTGTTTTTAATTTAGAAAGTTTAGATCCGAAACAGAAGTATCTGAATGTTATCAAAGAACTAATTTTGTGAAGTCATAAACATCGTTTGCTTACAAAATTTTAGGCGATGTACTGCAATTAATTAGATTTTTTGCAAGTTTCTTCACAAGTTCTGAGACAACTTCTATGATGTTAAATGCTAATTCAAACGAATTTATAGCTGGATACCTATGTCAAACTCCGAACAAACATACTTAGATGACAGGAGTGTTGTTATTAAACTAACAAACTTTAATATACGTTATCCGTATTGACAAAAACAACTTCTTATTATACAATACTGAATCTAAATTGCAAAAGCATAGAGATAATTATTGAAATACTGGTACAGTTATCACTGTCATATTTTTTTACGCATATAGGTACCAATGAATGGGATTAAAATACAACGGAAGGTCAATAATGTCGGAGTCGTTTTTTTGACCAGCAGTCTTGTTGATTGCTTGACTGTTGTATGTGAGCAGTTTAAACATTTAGAGCTCGTTTTATAGTTATTATTTTGTGTGTATTTTTGTTTCTTTTTGGAGATATTTTATAATATAAATTAGTAATATTAGTATAAATGTGAAGTTTCATGTTTGTTATATAAGATAGTGTTATCAACTGATGTCTGTTTGTATACATTTGACAAAGTCACTTATAAAGATGCAGACAACTAGATTGAAACATATTTTAAAGTTGCTACCTCTCAACAGGGAGTTTGTAAGGTAAGTTTGAGGATTTTTTTATAACTACAATACTTGAGCGATGTTAGTTTTAAAAAAATACAAGCGTGTGTTTTACTGTTATTGCAAATATTACGACTTAGGCCCGTAAGATCAATCATAGTTAAAACTGTCGATTTTCTAAACTATAGTCAATTTTAATCTAGAGTTTAAACCTGCCCCGTAAGATCAACAGCGAAATGGACATAGATTACGTAAACTAGGTTTAGTTTTCGACAGATGGCGACATTTGGTTATTTAATGTCCATATTTCGCTCATCATTCACTCTTTTGTACATTGTCTGTGGCATATTTCGTGAAAAAAAATCTTTTTCTCTTTCTTTTATGAAGTTTTATATAGTGTGACCATAGATTTAAGAATAATAGATCGGCAATAGTCACCCAAACAACGTGACCAAAAATGGGTTGTTAATGTGTGAGTGACTTACGGGCCTCGTGGCGCATTGGTAAAACTACCGGCTGCAGCACGGAGGTCGGGGGTTCGATTCCCACCCGAGCACAAATATTTGTGACAAACATGAATATTTGTGCGGCGTCTGGGTGTTTTTCTGTGTATTATAAGTATGTATTTACAAATGAAAAGTATATATGTATTAATATCCGTTATGTAGTATCCATAGCACAAGCATTTAGTTGCTTAGTTTAGAAGTGGAGGGCGCTGTGTGATTTGTGTCCAAGATATTATTGATATTGTTATCAATGTGTGCGTAAAAAGCGCTTCAAAACGTTAACTTTTACAAAGTTAATGTTCATGTGTGGAAATGTAAATAAAATATACGCGGTTCCCAAAATCTAATATACGCGGTAGCGCTGTCAGTGATTCGATGCTATTAGTAATTTTTTCCTGACATGTGCCATCTATTGTAGTCTATGCTAAATCTATGTATGAACCCACAATCGTTGTGTCAGATGTCAGCTGATAAACGACCGCCATTTTTAAACTAGGCAGGACCACGGTTTAAACGGCAAAATCTCCTGGTGTAAGCTAAACTATAGTTTAAACTGTTATTGGAGGTTTATCTAGCATTGATCTTACGAAATAAACGACAGATGAGGTTTAAACTAGGTAAAATAGTTTAAACTGTGATTGATCTTATGGGCCTAAGTAAAAAATAATAATTTTGTCTGCATATATTATTGTGTTCAAGTTGATTAAGTAAAAAACGATTTTTTTGTTTGCATATATTTTGTACATAACATAACTTCACGCCTTTTGTTACCCGAAGGTGTAGGCAGCGGCTGTTAAGCCTCGTCTCGCCGTTATGTTTACGTCCCAAATGGAATAGGTGGCGAACCTATTGCCATACCAGGCACAAAGTTTTCAGTCATCGATATTTATCACACATAACTTCCGAAAAACAATTTCGAAAAGTCATTGGTGTGAGCCAGTGTGTGTACACATTAATACAATTGGAGTCTGTATATATAAAAAAAAAACTTTTTACTGACTGCGTAAATATTAAAATATTTGTATTTGAATGGGGAACAAATCCACAGGAATATATTTAGCAGCAAGGGTTTACGAGTCTGGTAATGGTATAAAATTACAAAATAATTTGTTACCGTAACGATCCGGGGAGTAGAGGCTTTAATAACCACTGTCTACTCCTTCGAGTAGAAAAAGGCGTGAAGTAACGTTGTGTACGTATGTTACAAAATAAAGGTCTGGAATATTGTCAGGACGGTAGCAGTTGCAAGTACTGAAAATCCATCCAAATTAGACGGTAACTTGAAATCGTGGAAGGAGATCCCCGGTCCGTCAGCATTGCCATTTATTGGACAATTACACCACTTTCTACCTGGAGGTAAGACTATAGACAACATATTTGTCGAATTAAAGTTTTCATTTGATTTAAAAAGTACCGAATCATGATTATTTGTAATTTTTAATTATATTAAAAATGGCGAGGCGAGGTTTAATAGCCGCTGCCTACACCTTCGGGTAGAAAAAGCGTAAAGTTATGTTTTTTGTTACATACATCCGATTATTATGATATATATCATGATTATTTTCAATTTTTATTTACATTTATCAGCAATTTAAATTAAACAGTTTCGGTGATCGAGCGCTCGACCACTCAATCTGAATCAAAGAGTCTTGGGTTCAAATCCGGGCTGATATCACGACTTTTTAAAATTATTTTCGGAAGTTAAGTTTAAAGTGCCAAAAATAGTACCTACTAAATCATTTAACAGAGTAAGAAAATTGCAGAACTGTTATGAGTACTTTTCAAGGAATAGATTTTATGCCGTCAAATACATTTAAGATCATATTCAATGTAAAATAATAATAAATACTAATGAATTAATAATTAGATCCGGGTTAGAATCCTGACATTGGCTCACATCAATGACTTTTCGAAATTGTATTCGGAAGTTAAGTGTGATAAATATCGCTGTCTGAAAATTTTGTGCCCGGTATGGCAATAGGTTAGCCACCTATTCCATCTGGGACGTAAACATAACGGCGAGTCGATGCTTAACAGCCGCTGCCTATACCTTCGGGTAACAAAGGCCTGAAGTTATGTCATGTTTTGTTACTAATGAATTAATTGTATCCAATTTTTGATGATGGTATCTAATATTTTAATTAAAAATGAGAAACCTCTGCCAGTGTGCATGAATAATTACTTATATTTTTTGTTAATTTAGGTGAACTAGCAGTTTTACTTGGACCAGATGGAAGCCAAGCAATGCGGACAATAATCGATAAATACGGTCCAATAGTGAGATTCGACTCCACATTTGGTATGGAACCTATGTTGTTGTTATCTGATCCTGAAACTTCAGCATATGTAAGTTTAATGAAATATTTTAAAAACATACATACATAAAACATAACTTCACGCCTTTGTTACCCGAAGCGGCTGTTAATTTCGTCTCGCCGTTATGTTTACGTCCCAAATGGAATAGGTGGCGAACCTATTGCTATACCGGGCACAAAGTTTCTAGTCATCTATATTTATCACACACAACTTCCGAAAACAATTTTGAAAAGTCATTGTTGTGAGCCAATGTCAGAGTTATAACCCCCAACTTCCGGATTCAGAAGCGTGGTGCTCGACCACTGGACCACCGAGACCTTGAAATATTTTAAATTTATCATTTAATACTAGCTGACCCAACAAACATAGTTTGCCAAAAAATAACCAGTGGACTATTAATATGCAGAGGTATAAAAAATACCTCTTTAATCTACTCTCAGACCTACCCAATGAGCACTTAAAATTTCATAAAACTTGAGCCATTTTGAGAAGTTAAGTAGTGATTAATATTATAGGTACCAAAAAGATTGTTTTGACCTATGGCAGCCGTACATCGAGACGTATTTTTAAAAATTAAATACCCGGAGTTTCATAAAAAAATGTTTTAGCTGAGATTACACCGCGAAATGAGTGTAAGGTATACTCCTAGCAAATTTCAAGTCAATCAATTACAGTTACAGATGACTATTAATGCTTTTAGTCAATAAGCTATTATTAAAATTCTGCGACAGGCTGACGACTTACTCATCACGGATTCTCTGATTCTCAACAATATCCTAAGGTTTCAATATAATTTTGTCAAGTTAGTTTTAATACTAATGATTTAACCCTTAACTTGGCAGAATTTTATTTTTTCGAATATAAAAATAATATTCATAGCCCTTAACTTTAATGACCCAAGGGGTCTAGAAAAAATATTAAAAAAAATATTCAAACTACCCCTTTAAAAAAACCACCCGTATCTTGTGGGATACATTGCCAAGGGCATTGATAAATATATTACGCTATCAATGTATCTCTACAGATACATTGCCAAATTATCTATGACTTGATTATATTATAATTTATGGAAATAAATATAAAAAACACGTTAATAATCAGTAGTTTGTACTATTTATTTAATAACAAAAATGGAACTTCAATGAAAAAATACAAAATCAGATTAATTTTAGACATTCATATTATGGAAATTGAAAAAACAGTTCCTATCCGGTTAAAGACACAGCCTCATACCACATTTGATGCACATAACAGTAGTCTGACCTTTGATACATAGTTTGCATCGTCCTTTGGACCCAAAAGTAGGGAAATGATTGTATCCATCATATTTAACGTCCGCAGTTGGCCTTACGGTACAGGTTGTTTTTATAATCTTTTTTGGTGCTGGTGGTACAGAGTCATAGTTTTTGAATGGCTGCTGTCTCACAGAATGTAAGAGCCCTTGTATAATATGATGTCGAAACTTCTTCAAACTCAGTCGTTTCATGTTATTCACGCCAATATGTCTGCGATACAAAATCCAGCTATTGTTCACGCACATATCTAACATTTGAGAAAATATCGTTTATTACCATCGGTGGCTTTTCATCTCCGTTCTGTACAAAGCCACTAACATATCTGCAAGGTCGACTCCTCCATATGTGCGTTGTAGTGCTTTATTATATTGGGACAGGGGACAGCAGCTCTTTCTGAAACTCCAACAAGAGTTTCAGAAACATAACTGCTTGCCACAGTAACCACTTTGTTGTCATGCCATTTGACAATACAGACTTTGTTTGTATTGCATACTACTCGTGAATAAGATCCGCGGCCTTTTTTTTGAGGGCTTTATCAGGTATAAGCTTTTGTTCTGCACCACGTAGTCTATTTGACCTTATGGTGCCTAAGAAGAAATACCCATATTATATCGGAGCATATGTATTAGCTCTAGACTGGTGAAAAAATTGCCAAAGTACACAACTGAACATGCTGGAACAGGAATAGTTTTACATAGTGAGAAGACGACTTTTGCCCCAAAGCCCAAACTCATTTCTTCTGTTGAAAATAGGTGGTATCTGAAAGTGTCTTCACCTCCATATTCGAGAAAATCATAAATGAAGCCCAAAACGCACTAGTAGAATCCGAACTTTCTTCATCATTTGATGACTGACAGTGTTTTGGCACCAATGTGAGTATTTTGCTAGCTCTTGAAAGCATATGGACCTACAATTAATATAAAATAAGCCATGCATAGCCATATGAACAGTTATTCAGCTTGGCAGTGTGCACATACAGATACATGACGATTTTGTAAAAGTTGTTAGTAAAGCTAGCAGTGTGTACCATGAGATACATATCAAATATATATAGAATTGTTAGTTTCTTGGCAATGTGCACGATGAGATACATTCATTAAAAAAGTCACATGAAGCATCAACCAGACAATTGAAGAATGTCCAAAGTAATTATTTTAGTGCTAAATATATCTATAATTAATAACTTAACACATCCACTCATTCAATACATAAAAACAAGAAAAAATCATAACTTTTCTTACCTTTTTGCGAGGCAACATGTCGGAACTTGAACTAAAGTGAAGTTTTACAGCTCATCAGTCTTACCAACACAAAAAACTTAAGTTGCATTCCGAAACTAAGAAATGACCTAAATATTCTTAAAAAAATATCATGGTTTCGCTTAAAAATAACAACACTAGATTTTTTTAATTCCGGTGTATCTCTACAGATACACTAACAAGAAAAGGGTTTCGAAATGGCGTCTGTTGATGAAACGAATACATCGATGAAAATAATGTTAAAGACTGAAGGTACAAAGATATTAAGCGATGCTTATATTATCATTCACGAAAACAGACTAACAAAGTCAATTTTTAATTTTGATTACAAATTTTAAATTCATATTATATTGTTGCAGATACTGAGAAGTGAGAATTGGTTACCAATACGTATTGGTTTTATTTCACTCGAGTATTACAGAAAGAAGTATAAAAAGAGCAAAGGGCAAGCAGTCGGTACGACTGGTTTGATTTCCGAGTAAGAAGTTGTATTTTTTAGGTTTTATATTTTATAGGTCCGCAAGAAAGTCGCAAAAAAAATTTTACTAGAATGAAGTGGAATACGTGTGACAGAAAAAGGTTGAATAAATCTTAATGAAACTAAGAATAGATATAGATTTGAGCATTAACCGCATTTTGTTGCGTGTTTATTAAGTATAAATTATATAAATTGCGGACTATGAGTAGTTATTTTCTTAACTATTTTACATCAAAATAAATACAAGTTGGAATAACCGGTTATCAAAAGACGAGAAAAATTTTGCTGTGCTGAAATTTAATTTATAAAATAAAAATAAAAATTATATAAATTAACGCTGAAGCTGTATATTTTTAGACAGGGAGATATGTGGAAGGAATTCCGATCTGCAGTGAATCCTGTGATGTTACAACCAAGAACTATCAAACTATATAATGATGTACTTGATGAAGTGGCTCTGGATATGATTAAAAGGTACGTGAATTATTATTACTACCTGAGCAATTTTATTATCGAAAGGTGCCACCCACTTGTATGTTTTTTTTAAAGAAATATTTTATTCCCTGTAGTCACTAGTGGGTCTAATCAGTTTCCTCAGTCTGGTTAATTTTGCCAAATAATTTCTGAAAAAAATTCCACAATTATTCATGGGTCTGGGTCAAGTCCTTATGGCCATAGTGGATTGAATTGTTGCTCGTCATTTTTGTGATTTAATTACAATATTTTCTTAAACTTTAATAATACTTCATTTAGCGGCTGTTAAGCCTCGTCTCACCGTTATGTTGACGTCCCAAATGGAATAGGTGGCGAACATATTGCCATACCGGGCACAAAGCTTTCAGTCATCGATATTTATCACACTTAATTTCCGAAAACAATTTTGAAAAGTCTTTGGTGTGTGCCAGCGTCAGGATTCAAGCCCGAACCTCTGGATCAGAAGCCTTATGTTCAACCACTGGGCCACCGAGATATAATTTTGTGATTATTGTTTGCAATTAGTAGTAAATTATGAGATTTTCAGAATGAAAGCTGATAGAAACGAAAACAATATGATTAGAAGCAAATTAGATGATGAAATGAATCTGTGGGCTCTGGAATCTATTGGGACAGTTGCATTAGGCTGTCGCTTAAATTGTCTTGATTCCGACTTACCTAATGACTCTCCTCAAAAAGTGCTTATTCAGTGCATCCATGATTTTTTTATAATAGCGAATCAACTAGATTTCAAGCCAAATTTTTGGAGATACATCTCAACGCCGATGTTTAAAAAAGCTATGGCATTGTATGAACGCCACGAAAAGTAAGTACTTTTTTTCACGCCTTTTTCTACCCGAACGTGTAAGCTGTGGCTGTTAAGCCTCGACTCGCTGTTATGTTTACGTCAAATGGAAATGTAATGTCAAAGGGAATGGAATGATTACGTCCCAAATGGACTGAGGGCGAACCTATTGCTATAACGGGCACAAAGTTTTCAGTCATCGATATTTATCATACATAACTTTCAAAGGGCATTCATGTGAACCAGGATTTGAACCCTCTTGAATCGACCTCTTGATTCAGAAGCGGGGTGCTCGACCACTGGACTACCGAGACTTCAAATTTGAAATAATATTTAAAATGACGATTTACTAGTAGCAATTAGCATTTTACAAATATTGAGAAGCTGAGGGAATCTAGTAAATTGTAATATAAATATAATTGTCATCTTTCCAAGAGAAAATTGAGTTAATATTATATTAATTTTTTTATGTGATAGGAGGGCAAACGAGCAGACGTGTCACCTGATGGTAAGCAACCAATGCCACCCATGGACACCAGCAACACATATAGTGTAACTGTTGCGTTGCTGACTTTCAAGGGATAGGGGATAAAGAACGATGGGGGAAGGGGGTGGGCCTCCAGTTACCTTTCTCACCGAACGAAACGCGGTATAAGCCACTTTACGTCAATATTCTGAGAGGTCGGTGTATTTCACCGGTCAAGCAGCGAACTGCTTGGCTCTACCTGGTTATATTTTCTGCGAGTTTTACTTAACATTGATAAATAAGTGATAAAACAAATAAGTGATTCTTATTAATTTCAGTGTCACCAAATACTTTTTGAGGAAAGGTATAGAAGAGCTGAAAAAAAATGATGGCCAGAAAAGAGATAGTGAAAAGAGTGTCTTGGAGAAGTTATATGAAATAAACGAAGAATATGCTTACATCATGGCCAGTGACATGCTGTTTGCTGGTGTCGATACGGTAATGAAAATCTATCTTTACTATACACAGAAGACATTGAAAAACATTTTCTATAACATTAAATATATCTATTTCAAGATAAAGAATTTTGAATATAAAAAGATGAATTTGAATTAATAAAAAAGGAATCAAAATGTACTGTAATACTGTATATAAAATTTCTTGACAGGCTTCGAATACAGTGATAGCAACATTGTATCTGCTAGCAACTAATCAGGACAAGCAAGATAAACTTAGAGAAGAGTTATCATCAAAATCTGAAAGAAGATCATATCTGAAAGCTTGTATTAAAGAAGGTTTGAGAATAATGCCGGTGGTAACAGGAAACATGAGAAAGACTACTAAGGAATACAATATAATGGGTTACAGGATACCCAAAGACGTGAGCTTTCTTAAAACATATTTTGATTGATTTTGTTATTTACATGTTGCCTAATCAAATCTCTGTCCCAAATAAGTAACAAACATTTATTTAATAAATAAAGATATAGGCGAAAAAACTCATTATCAATGATTTTTTTTTCAGTATTTATCACAAATAGATTTCGAAAACTCATTGAATACCGATTCTAAACCTCCACTTCTACATGTTTCCAAATAATTTGCATTAACTATTTTAACACATTATTTTATGATATATAATATCGTGTTTATATCTTTAGATGAGTTTGATATTCATGCATAAAGAGATGTCGTTGATGGACCATCATTATCCTCGCGCCAAGGAGTACATTCCTGAGAGATGGATGGTGGACAAGGACGATCCACTTTATCATGGAAATGCTCATCCATTTGCACACGCTCCTTTTGGTTTCGGTGTCCGCAGCTGCATAGGTATGTTATGGGAAAAGTTAGCGAACGGGTACGCAGGTCACCTGATGGTAAGCGATTACCGTCGCACATGGACATCAACAACACAGATAGTTGGGGTTTATCGTCGTGTTGCCGGCCCTCGAGATAGTAATATCTTAATAATGTATGATTTCAATACAAATAGTCATTAGTTTCAATAACTAGTATAATAATAATATACTAGTTTTAGTTGCTATTTCTTAATGTTATAATATAATAATTAATAAAAGTCATTAGAAAAATAAAGTATTTAAAATATTTTACACAAATAATAAGTGTAAGGAAGCACAATTTCTATACTAACTAACTAATACTAAGTGGGAAGAGTAATAAGAAATAGCAACTAAAATGTAGAAATAAAAAAAGTAAAGAGATAAAATAAGTTGAATAAACGCGATAAAATCCACAAGTACATTCCCTGTTAAGAGAGTTTTGTTCGCAAAACATAAGCGATAAAGACATTGATAAACTTAATGTTGAGTTTTACATATTCAAAACTCATTTTAATAGTACCGAAAATAACAAAATGTTGGATACCAAATTAAATGAATTATAGATAAAAATTATTATTATAGGTACATTTATAAGTATAATACATTTTTGAATCGAGTATCTGGTATTTGTAATTTTTTTCACAGCACATAATATATTGGAAAAAAAAATGTGGACGCAATTGTCTGTTATTGGATTTTTTTTCCAGGACGACGTATCGCCGAGTTGGAAATTGAAACATTTACAGCCCGTGTTATTGAAAACTTCAAAGTGGAATGGTTTGGACCACCGCCGAGAGTGGTTCAGGCTTCTATCAATTATATCAAGGGGCCGTTTAATTTTATATTTAAAGACGTGAAGTGATATTAGTATCATCAATACTTTATTCGATTTACTCTTTTGATCTAGTTAATTACTACTTCACTATTGCTTTTTCTCTTTGTGATATTAAAGAAAAAAGTTTCATTTATACTTCTAAACACCTCTGGCATAAGAATATAATACCTTGATAGGTAACTAAGTTTTGTATAAATTATTAAAAATGAAATAAATATGTATGACTTAAAATCTTGTTTTATTTCGTCAATTCTCATATAATTGGCTCAGAAAATTATAATAGATATATTTTTTATTTTAATTTTCTTCAGTAATAATAATAATAATTTCGACAGTGGTAGAGCCAAGCAGTTCTCTGCATGAATGGGCCGACTCGACCGGTGAAATACCACGACCTCTCAGAAGACCGACGTAAAGTGGCTCATGCCGCGTTTCGTTCGGTGAGAGAGGTACCCGGAGGCCCACCCCCCTTTCCCCATCCTTTCCTTTCCCCTACCCCTAAGGTCGGCAACGCAACAGTAACATTATATGTGTTGCTCGAGTCCATGGGCGGCGTTGGTTGCTTACCATCAGGTGACACGCCTGCCCGTTTGCCCTCCTATCCCATAAAAAAATAAAAATAAATAATAAAGCTTTATTCATTCCAAAACAGCCTTTACAGTAATAATTGTAATATTAATAAAACTTAAACTTATAAAAATTCCATAACATTGCATTGATGAATTATAATATTTACATTCCGTTACACATATAATTTCAACTATCCAATAATATTTCAATAGTAATTACTAAAATAGTTTAGCAACATTTCTATTTTAATAATCCAATAAAATTGTAATAATAATTATAATGATTCAATATTATCTCAATAATCTAAGAATACTTCAAAAAAAATTCATTAATTTAATAAAATCTCAATAATCCATTAATAATTCAATAACATATCAATAATTTAATATTATCTCAATAATCCAATAATAAAAACATTTCAATAGTATTTTTAACAATTCAACAATAAATAGGTAACATAATTCAATATCACAATCTGATTTAATGTAATGTAAGTCTTTTTTTTTTCTTTTTGGTGGCTTCAGTAATATTATTACTTATTCTTTATTATTATTCTCTTATAGTTATATATTACATTAATAACTCGCCAAGATATACCCTTGATGATACGTCATTATCCCTTTAGCTAAAGGAAGGGCGGCAGTTCGTCGAGAAAAATTACTCACTTTGCTGTAGCAACCTCCATCCATTCGTGCAGGGTCCATTTGATCTCAATAAAGAAATCTCAAAAAAGAACTACGTGGGTCTAATAATGTTTTAAGGTCCTTAATAAGGCCTTAAAATATTAATACATTTAAGATATGAAAATATTCAAAATATATTCAATATTAAATATCTCCTTAGAAATATTATTAGTATTAAATTATATTAAAAGTGATATTTCTTTTTATAATGTAACTAGATAACATAAATTTTGTCACAAATTTACATGGGTTGTAGAGAAGTATGGAAATATTATTCAATATAAAAATATCTGTGATACTTTTCATGAATTAATTCCTAGATCACGGCACACGTAGCTCTTCATAAAATATTCCAATAAATCTCCGTTCAATCTGACTCAATATTCATGAACGGATAGCATGTTATGAATATCAACTTATTCAGAGCGGTGCTCTGTATCGCATAATAAAAATATCATATCTAAAAGATATTATATTTAGAATATATATATTAATTTAAATACACTAGACTCACTAAGTGGTTTTAATACCAGGCTTCTGAATCAGAAGTCTCGAAAGCAAATCTGGCTGATTATCAAAGAAGTTCAGAAGCTATGTCTGATATATTTAACAGTGGTATGCCGGTAGAGCCACACAGGTCCACATGAATGGGCTGACTCTTTAAATGAAATAACACGACTTACCAGAAAATCGAGGTAAAGTGACTCACCTCTGTCCTTTCCAAGCTATAACACTATGTTTATTGCAAGTGTCCGTGTAGATAATAAAGGTATGTAGATTTTAATCATAAAAATATATTAGTGAAATCTCATCATCATGAACCCAGATTAGTCCACACTCCCGATCTTGTGCCAGCTGCATCCAACGACTTCCAGCTGTTTTTATATGGTCGTCTGTCCATCGAGTGGGGGGACGGCCTACGCTACGCTTACCAACCCGTGGTCGCCACTCAAGAACTTTTTTCCCCAGCGGTCGTCAGTTCTTCGAGTGATGTGGCCTGCCCACCTCCACTTCAGCGTGCTAACTTTACGGGCTATGTCAGTTATTCTCGTACGTCTACGGATCTCCGTATTTTGGATCTTATCCCGTAGAGATATACCAAGCATAGCTCTCTCCATAGCACGCTGAGCGACTTTGAGCTTTTTAATACGGCCAGCATTAAGAGACCATGTCTCAGAACCATATGTCATCGCTGGTAACACACACTGGTCATAAACCTTGGATTTTAGGCACTGAGGAATTTTGGACGAGAAGATATGCCTAAGCTTCCCGAACGCTGCCCAGCCGAGTTGGATCCGTCGGTTAATCTCTTTCTCAAAGTTCGCTCTACCTAGTTAAATAGTTTGTATAATAATATAATGTAGTAATCGACAACTTCGAGGATAGCATCTCCAACAGTTACCGGTACTTGAATGACATGGACATAGGACATGAATTTTGTCTTGTCCATATTTATTCGTAGACCCACTTGTTGGGATAACTTGTTAAGATCCTTGTGTTTGTATTAACGCCAGTTAATACAAACACTTCAGCACTTCGATGTATCGATAGTCAATTTAGCACCGCTGAAGAGACTGCAGCACCGCCCAAGTCTCGATGGAATCGAAGGCTTTTTCATAGTCCACAAACGTCAAGCATAGAGGTCGATTATATTCCTCGGTCTTCTTTATGATCTGGCGTAGAGTGTGGATTGGATCTATGGTACAAAAGCCTCTTCGGAAACCGGCTTGTTCGGGAGGCTGGAAGTCGTCGAGTCTGCGCGAGAGTCGATTTGTAATGACTCTGGAGAACAGTTTGTAGACATGGCTCAGGAGCGAGATTGGCCTATAGCTTTTCAAGCGAGTCCTGCCACCCTTCTTAAAAAACAGCACCACCATACTCCTGGTCCAGGCCTCTAGAACGTCGCCCCGAGCGCGACAGAATTGAAAACCTTCTGAAGGGCTCTTAGAACCGGCTTGCCGCCTGCCTTCAGTAGCTCGGAAGTAATTCCATCATCACCCGGGGCCTTCCCGTTCTTTAACTGTTTAAGAGCCATTTGGATCCCGTACAGACTGACGTCCGGGATATCTTCAGCTTGGATCTGGGATCTGGATTCTAATCTAATAAGATATAAATTTGTTTAATGTATGCAGAATAAACGCTCCAGCAATTTTATTTCATGTTGTAGTCGAGAATATTTGTTGCCGAACTTATACAAATGAAAGGGTTTTTATTATTAAAACTGTTGTAACATTAGGTACCTAAAATAAATAGTAGAGTTTGAATGTTATGTTGCAAACAGCAAATCAGCAGCAGCGGCTTGTTTAGAATTACTTGTTTTGATTGATGTTATTTAAATTTTGAATAGGTATATTCTCTAGGTACTACCTCATATTATATATTTATTGTTTTCCCCTCAGATGTGAATTGTGAACTGTTTAATTTTAGAATGAGAAAAGGGTTCGGAAGGATATTAAACTTTATAAACCTAGATAGATAATACATAGTATATAATCTCTCATATCTCATTTTAATTTATTTGTTAAGATAATTTTTGATTAATGTACATAATTTATAACAAACATTTTATTTTCAGGCTTACAATTGAATATAATGAAAACGAAAGTTATGGAGTTTAAAAGGGAGGAATCCAGACGGGTGAAAGGATAATGGTTGACGATGTAGTGCTGGAACAGGTGAATGAAATTGTATATCTTGAATACAATAGATAAAATAAAATAGCGATGATAACATAGCGTAAATGGAGCGTTGGGCTATACTGATCCTAACGCTAACTTATGAAAGCGAGAGCTGGGTATGGCAGAGTGTGCACGAGAGTAGGATAAACTTGGTCAAAATGAGGGCACTGCGCAAAATCTGCGGAGTGACCGCGTCGAAAATAAGGTTGTAAGGAAGGAAGTCGGACTGAAAGAGAGTGTCGGTGTAAAAGTAAGAAAGGGCATGCTCCGATGGTTCGTATATGTAGAAATAATGGACGATGCAAGATTGACTACGCAGATATACAATGCAAAAGCGGATGGATGTAGGAGTCGAGGTCGGCCAAGACACACATTCCATGACCAAATAGAACGTGGTCTGGAGGAAGGTGAGATTAGAAGCGTTAAAATCGATGCGCGGGCATGAAAAGAGTAATGAAAGTCAATGAAGCGAGTGAGGTGTTTAAGAATCGTGCCTTATGGCGCTCCGTTCACTCTGCCTACCCTGCAAGGGATTTGGCGTGAAGATATATATATGTGTGTATGCATTTTATTTTCGAGCTTTGCTAGACTTTTTAATTTCGAGTGGAGCCAGCCCATGATAGCCCGGATGGGTGTTTATAAATTTACCTATCTGATGCAGTATTTATTCTTATACGCCACATTCAAAAAGTTTTCGAAATCCTCGACGACGCAGGGACAGGTTCTTATTATGCAAATTTATTAATTTAATTTATCGAAGTTTTAGAAGTAATAAAATTCGTCGCACTGGTGTCGGGAACAAGGTGAAATTAATTGCGTAGTTTATTTGATTACTTAAAATGTTATCTGTATTAAAATACCCGACATCTACCTAGATGTTGATATTGCCTATTGAGAAAGCAATATCTTTGGGTTATGTTATGCTTTTACATACATACTTACAAAACTTCATGCCTTTTTTCTAACGAAAGTTTTAGGCAGCGTGTAGAGCAAAATCAAAGTGAGTTTAGTTTTGAATCACTGTCAAAATCATTGCAACTTCGATTTATGAACGACTAATTCCATTTCGTCAGTAATAAGTAGTCACTGAATACGATTTGAAAATACGAATTTAGAAGGCGGCGCGTAAGCTGACTGGAATTAACTGCTCATAATTGGCCAGTAGTACCTCATTTCGGAAACCTAGCTGAGCTTTTCTAACATTCTTAGCACCCAAGAATCTGCCTAACGTTTCATGTATATTGGTCCTAAAGCCACATAATTAAAAAATCACATAAAATTTATACAGAGCTTGCCTGCTCCTATCAATACACGCGGCCGCGTGTCAAGTCATGTTCAGAACTGGCTAGACAACGCGCAAGTGTATCATTACACGAATCACTTAGTGCTTTTGACCCCTCTATAACTCTAAACACCTTTAACGTAATAACATGAAACTGCGTGTGTTACATACGTAGTTTCTGCTGTAATTTAAAAAAAAATGTGAAATCTTAAAGTACGTTAGATTTGACTTGGCCAGTTTTAATTACATCATGTGTGTAATATATAAACTATGATAAAAACTCATAGGCAAATTTATCGTACTTTAAGATTTCACATTTTTTAAATTACAGCAATTGTTACAGGTATCCAACAAAACAAATTTATTTAATACTTGTTCTTAATGTTATTTTGTTCCTATAAATACATATTTGGATTTTTCATTGAACTTGACACTCATTTAGATCTCCATTCTTTTTGCGGCGAAGCTCACAGCCAAGCATAATTCTAGTACATCTTGAACATGACTGTCAATTTTCACTCTAAACCTCGACTCGATGCAAGACAATTTTACCAAAACATAATTAAAGTTAAACAAAACTTGTTATAAACGCAGAGAAACATGACAATCTTAAAATGTAGATAATAGGATAGCATAATAGTTATTAGATTTATGAAAATTTCATAAGTTAAATAAAACACCGCCATCTGTTATTCATGTCCGTAAATCGACATTTGATTCTAAACAATTTTACACAACAACTGTGTTAGGATTTAAACATTCTGAATGTTATTTTTTATGGTTTAAACACACGCCGCCCATGAATACCTGAACATTGATAGTATTACAGTTGCGTTGCTGGCCCTTAAAATGGGATTTGGAAGGGGTCAGAAGCGGGATGGGAACGGGAAAGGGGATGGGGTTGGGTCTTCGGATACCTCTCTAACCTAGCGACACGCGGTATAGAACAATTAACGTCGATATTCTGAGAGGTCGTGGTATTTCACCGGTCCAGCCGGCCCATTCATGCAGCAAATCTCCTAGTTCTACCATTGTTAAACGTTCGAGTATTTATTTAAGGGTTAATAAAGCTTTTTGATATAGCTATATGGTCTTTGTGTTTTAATCATTATTCATAGCTACAAACACAGACGCGTTTTCAAAGCTAGCAATACTAGAAACAAAGTGTCACTATGACGTTAATTTTTATGCAATTGGGGAGAAGCGGATCTCCTGGTGGTAAGTAACTAGCGCTGCCTATACGTTCTATCAAAACTGATAGTGGATAGTGTTACAGTTGCGGTGCTTTCCCTTAAGTTACGATAAAGTCGTGGTATTTCACCGGTCAAGCTGGCTCTTTTATGCAGTGAACTGCATGGTGTTGTTCTTCAACGACAAACAAACAATATAGTGAACCAAACTCAATAGTACAAATAACAATAATAATAACGCATAATAATGCAATAATAACGCATCTAGGTACATAAGATAATTCACATGTGTAATCGTTATTACCATTTTTATTATTTTTGAGACTGTAGGATCCTGAAATTTTGTTAATATAAAAAAAAAACAAAATATTAAACAGGCTTGAATGTTAACAAATGTTACTGAGGTATTAAGGTCTTACCCGTGGGCAAGTTTAAACGGAATTAGTTTAATTGAACTAAATCTTAATTAATTAGAAAACCCTTTTCCACACCATTTCTGTAACTCAGTCCAATTTACATAACGCCCGTAGCGTATCACTACGTATGTACAATAAAGGTATCAAAAACAAAATGGCGTATCTGAATATTTGGCGATTATTCTAAGCACACCTGACATCAGATAACCATAAAATCAACATGATATGTTGATTTTATTGGATGGATGGACTGGATTTTTATTTTGTACCTTCACGCTTTTAATAACTGAAGGGGCAGCATTCAGGTGAAGATTTTAACGCTAAAAATCTGGCATAGTTAAAATGGCATGAAAGATCATTGATATGTTACCGGAATAATAATTACAATAAATTTATGGTTCTCTTCCACAAAGGTGACTTAATCTAGTTACAAATTTATAAATAATAACATTTCAATCCTTCGTGGAAAACTGGTATCTGAATTAGGTTATAAATGTAATATATAAACATATATGTTTTAAGGTCTCGGTAATTCAGTGGTCATGGACACGGCTTCTGAATCAAAAGTCACGGGTTAACCCATTCGTAGGAAATATTTTAATATAATAATAATATTGTTTATGTATTATTTATTTGGTTACTTGTAATACGATACATACTCAGCTTCATTGTGATATATCATTAGAACAATGGCATTGCAGTTACATATATTATCAATCCCTCGATCCCCAAAGCGATTGCCTAATATGGGATACAATATTTTATCGGGCCCTACGTCCAAAAGGTTTCCCTAAAACGGGTTCTGTGAATAATTCTATGTCCGCTCGATCCTGGTCATTTCTCATTGCCAATCAGACCTCGTTTCAGTTAAATATTTGCCTTTTATTGTATTCGATTCTAGAAGAGATTTAAGACTCGCTTAACTCACTACCTACTCTCTTTAGGGTTTGATAAATATATGGGTTTCTGTAATTAATAAAATTTACCAAAGTCTTTTAAGGTTAAAATAAAAAAAATTAAAAGTTGTCAATTGAAGACAAAGTTAAACCAGCCAATAGCAGCGGATAACTATAGAATTATACAATATGTCTGCTTGCACTACCTAGTTTTCCAATGACAGAGCATTTTGCGATTCAGTGCCGCACAATGCCGCCTTGTACTGCAGCCTAATTGGAACGCGAATTGATGATAAAATGCGCCAGTAGAGTGCGCTAAGTTCAGTGTTCACATTAAATGTGGAATAAAAAAGTCAATCCTTGTACCTTCATTCATATTTATATTACTTTTTTTTAACACAGGTTGAATTAACTTTGATTATTTTCAAAACACTATAACGAAACGAAATATATAATTTGTTTAACAAATATTATTATTACTAAAGAAAATTTATTTAAAATATTGTGATCAATGACCAACATAAAGAAAACACTTAATAATTTTCTGTCAATGAGTTGGTAATGTTCGTATCCATTGCACGCATCACGCGAAAGCCTTGCATTTGCGAGTGCCCGATTGTGCGTAGCGATGCTATAGTTGGAACGTCAACGTTAAGCATTATGCCGCAAAATGCGCTATAATGCTATAATTGGAAAACCAGGCTAGATCCTTTTAAGGGAAACGACTATGTGGATACGAGAGAAAACATAGTGTCACGTGAACATAGGTAAGACAAGATCAAATAGAGATATCACGAGAGTAGAGGTATAAATCGGTTCGTCATCACTTACACACTTACATTTTATGGTTGGACAGTTACACAAAAAGTTGCTTCTGAGAACTGACACCGTTTGTTAAGGCAACAGCAACATCATTGGAAATAAGTTAGACGGGAGAGATAGATAAACACCAGGGTAAAACTTAAGTATTAGATTAAAATAATGTACTATAATATTAAACAACATATGAAATTGACTTTCATAAGTAGTTTTATTTTTATAAGCTTTTATTTACCTTGCACTGTATGTATGTATGTATGTATGTATGTAAGTATGTATGTTCGGTGGAATCTTGTAACTCAATTTTGAAGTAGATACCTTTAACCGATTGAGCTGAAATTTTGTATACACGTTTACTTTGGATGACAATGCATGATATAATGTATGACATTATTCTATATCCAATATGGCGGACGCCCCAAGATGGCGGAATGGATATTTTTAATGCATTTCTGCAATATGGGTATCAAATGAAAGGGTTTGTTGAGTGTAACTCAAAATATAATATGACGTCATTCTAAATCCAATATGGTGGAATATCCAAGATGAAGGAATATATATTTTAAGCTTTCGTACAATATGGGTATCAAATGAAAGGGCTCATTGGGAAAACTAAAAAAATAATGTGACGTCATTCTAAATCCAATATGGCGGATAATCCAAGATAGAGGAACAGTTTTTTTTAATGCATTTCTACAATATGGGTATCAAATGAAAGGGCTTGTTAATAGTAGCTCGAAAAATAATGTGACGTCATTCTAAATCCAATATAGTGGAATAAATATTTGCGTTTCTACTATATGCGTATCAAATGGCCCTTTCATTAAAGAGTTATATGAGAACTTCAAAAACTATGTCTCGGTGGTTCAGTAAACTAGCCCGCTTCTGAATCAGGAAGTCTTGGGTTCGAATTTGGCCTCACACCAATTCTTTCGAAATTTCTCTCGAAAGTCATGTGTAATAAATATTTTTGACTGACCACTTTGTGCTCGCTGTATGGCAACAGTGGTAGAGCCCAGCAATTCACTGTATGAATGGGCTGGCTCGACCGGTGAAATACCACAACCAGCTCACGCCTTGTTTCTTTGGGTGAGAGAGGTACCCGGAGACCTACTCCCCTTCCCCATCCCTTCCTACTCCCATATCCTATATCCTACTCCCTTATAGATCGTGAGACGTAAACATAGCGGCGAGTCGAGGCTTAATAGATGCTGCCTACACCTTCGGGTAGAAAAAGGAGTCGAGCTATGTTATGTTATTAATTAATGTTATAAACAAATTAGATTGTGTATAAATATTATATATATCATAGGGTTTTCAATATGAGCGGCTAGATACTAGTGGCCTGCTTGTTTGGGCAGTGTCAGTCAATCTGTTGTTTACTATTCAGTCACTGATGCCAAATCACCATGTCAAGATACAGGGTTAAGCGGCGCGTCCAAATTTATAATCAAAATGAGTTAGTGCTAACATTGAGAACCTTACGACCACTTTACGGCTGAGGCGGTAGTCCATCATAGTCGACGGCTTTCCGTTGACCTATGTTTTAATAGTTAACAGTGTTTTAATTGTGGTCAGCCACGCAATCTGCTGCATGAATGGGCCGGTTCGACCGGTGTAATGCCATGCCCTTTCAGGATACCGACGTAAATTGGACAGGATTTAATAACTTTAACATGATTGCTACACTAACGGATTTTAATGGTGTTATAGGTATTATTAGAATTAAACACAGTGGATGATGGGAACGAACTATAACTTTTATTACAACTCACTCCTATGTTACACTCAGGTCAGCAAGTATAAAGTACTGATTAAAACAACAGATGGCGTTACACATCACAAGTAGTTAAACATATTTTGTTATTAAACAACAGTCCCACATAACAAAATTAAGTTGCAAAATTAACAAATAAGTAACAAAAAAATTTGTTTACTTAGGCTCGAAACTCTTTGCTGCTGGTCAAGCATACGCGGCCTAAGTAGAGAAAAGACTTTAGGAGGTCTCCTCATTGAAGAGTTGGACTGTTCGAAATTAACTGGCAAATGAACTTGTAACAATGATGCTTTGAATGAGATGAAGAGACTGAGAAACTTACCCATCGATAACTAAAAACTTGAAAATAATTTAAAGAAAAAAACTTTTTTAAAGAAGCTTTTATTTAAACGCTCTAAAAAGAATAAAATAATTTTAACCTTATACATATTAACTATCAACTTATAACCTTATTATATACAATTTATGTGATAATAAAAGCTTGTCGCTATGTTCAACCCAACCCTTCCCCCCTCCTCTTCCCATCTCAATTCCGACCCCTTCCATTTCCCATGGAAAGGGCCGGCAACGGAACTGTACCACTATATGTGTTCGGGTGTCCATATATATGTTATAAACCAAAAAAATATATTTGGATAATGCGATCCGTCACAGTAATCATTAAATCTAAAAAAATATTTCTAGATGGTTATGGATAGCCACTGATAGGTAATTAATCATAGCGACAAGCTTTTATTATCTCATAAATTGTATATAATAAGGTTATAAGTTGATAGTTAATATGTATAAGGTTAAAATTATTTTATTCTTTTTAGAGCGTTTAAATAAAAGCTTCTTTAAAAAAGTTTTTTTCTTTAAATTATTATAGGTCTTTACAGACACATAAAAATAGTCAACAAGTAGAGATTTAACATATTATTTAAAATGAAATTCTAAACACGAGTGCTTGAAGGAAGTGCCTCCGTGGAACTAAAAAAAACACGCACGCAATCGCCACGAGCGGCCCGATTTCGAGTGTAGGGGCGATCATGAGAAGAATCGGGCAAGAAACTCATGTGCCAAATACTGTTTTCCAACCATTTGAAATAAATAATAATATTACATCTTCGGGTAGTAAAAGGCGTGAAGTTATGTTATGTTACGTTAATACACTTGATTCTGTAACTAACGAATAAATATTTCTAACAACGAATATCACCCATAAATGTTAACATAATATGGTATATATATTTATATCATCATCATCATCATCATCAATAGCCTTTTGAGGTCCACTGCTGGACATAGGCCTCCCCCATAGAGCAACTGCCGGTCCGTTCACTCATGGGGGGTTTTTGCCATAATCGCCACGCTTGGCAGGCGGGTTGGCGATCGCAGTAGGTTGTATTTTGTTGAGAGAGAATGCTGCTGCCCATTCTTTCAGCCTTTTCCCTTAGTCGCCTTTTACGACACCCACGGGAAGAGAGGGGGTGGCGGTATTCTAAGCCGGCGCCACACAGCATATGTATATAATCTTTAATAAATTTCTTCTGAATCAAGAACTCGAAAGGTTCGTAACCCTTAGTAATAAGGTAAGAATCTTCTTCTCAAGCAGTCCCTGGTGCACTGACGGTGTCTAGCCTTTTGGCACGCGTTGCTAATAATGAGAGTAGAGGCAGCTACTAAGAGATGCAAGTAAAGCAAAAAACTGCTAATAATTTTAAAAACATTTGACCGTTAAGTTAACAGTTTTTTAGCGCGGGCGGCAAAATGCTCATAGCGCGCCCACTCTAGGGTTAATAAAGTTATGTGCAATAAATAAATAGGTATTGATTGACTAAGTTGTATTTTTTATGCTAATGCATCGGGCATGTGGAGACATAATACTGCAGCCAACCCCCTGGAATCTTGACGGCGTGAAGGTAGGTTTGGTTAATATTATTTTTCAAATGTGAGATCGACATAAAGCTTGTTCGTTTTGGTCCACAGGTTGCTAATGTCAATTACGTGTTCAACGCAAGATAACACAATAACTTCTCGTCACGTAACGGAAAAGTTTTTCAACAAGCGTTATGTGATGAAAAGGAAATGGGACGAGGAACGTGGCTGAGTCTAGAGTTGGTAATATTGCAGTTTTACATTTTATTATGTCCAATGTTAATCGCTTGTAAAATAGATAGTACATAACTGATAAGTTCAACATAATGTATAAGAATTTTGTCATAAGTTTTGATTCAAACTTGAGATACAAATTTATGAGAGTATTTTTGTATGTTTATTAACCATTCAAACTGAGAATATTTATTATAGTGCATAGTGAATGTTCGAAGAAGTTTTTTTTTCTCGGGCGACAATACCGTTTAAATTTTTAAAAGAATTAGGTACTGTATGTTGAATAAATAATATATGTAAAGATATATAACCCGATAAATAAGATATTATCTTTTTTTTTTGTTTTACACAATACACACAGCGCCCTCTAGTTCCAAGCTAAGCAACTAAATGCTTGTATTATGGATACTAGTTATCGGATATTAATACATATATTATACTTTTCTTTTGTAAATATATACTTATAATACATAGAAAAATATATAAAATATATATGTATTAGGTAATGAATACTTCAAGAAACAGGAATAAGCACGATATGTAGTAATGTAACTGTTCATTGTTCATTGGGTGGATTCAAATATTAGCGGTCTAAATATATCGTGAACACATGACATAGACTACTTTATTTATATTTATATTTTTTGCGTTGTCGACCATATATGTGCTTCATTTTTTCTTCACACTATTTATATTTCATTTTAGGAAGAAACCAATTCCGGCTTGCTAGTAAAGTAAATCACGTAAATAGTAAATCATGCCAAAATGTAAATGCCGTATAATCTGTTTGCACTTTCCATATATTTCTGATTTTCAGTTTCAGACTACATATTATAAAATTATTCAGATAACTCAGCACTTTGCGAAAGCGAACACTCAGTGTGCAGGTTTTAGCTAAAATCCTTACTAATATTATAAATGCGAAAGTAACTCTGTCTGTCTGTCTGTTACGCTTTCCCGCTTAAACCTCTCAACGGATTTTGATGAAATTTCGCATAGACAATCTTTAGACGTTGAGAAAGGACATAGGCTACCTTTTATTGCGAAAAAAAGCATGAAGAGGTTAAAATAGAGGTTGAAAGTTTGTATGAGATTTCTTAATTTTTAAAAGAGCAAACCATGAAACTTTATATTTAAACACTTTGTAAGAAATAATTAAACATTTGTTCCAGCATTTTTGAAATTTCGAACTGTGAGGGTATAAAATAGGGGTTGAAAGTTTGTATGAATTTCGTCATTTTTAAAGATAAAAACATTACATTTTGTTTTTAGGCACCAAATAAGAACGAAATAATCTTTTGTTCTGGCATTTTGAAATTTTCAGCAGTGTGGGGGTGAAATAGGGGTTGAACGTTTGTATGGATGGACTATGAAAAAGATATCAGAAGCAACAAGAGTTCAATGGGTGGGATGGTAGTGTTGCTTGCTGGTGATTTTCAACAGACATGTCATTACCAGAGGCACTCCATCAGATGAGTAAAATGCATGTTTGAAAAGCGTCTACATTATGGGTGCATGTAAAAATTTGGGGCAATATTAGAATATTAGAATAGATCAATGAAATCGTGGGACAGATCAGTGAACGAATGATGTCACATGTGCAAAGCGATATTATCGAATATTAAATTTGTCAGTAGACATTGTCATGGACAGTGAACAGGTGACATCTTATCCTACAGAGATTCTAAACTCTGTAGAGTTGTCAGGAGTGCCGTCTCATAAGCTGAGACTGAAAGTTGGGGTTCCAGTTTTGTTAATGAGAAATCTCGAAGCTAAAGACTATGGAACGGCATTCGAGTCGCAAATTACGCAGCTAGGACGCTATAGAACAATTATAATGACAGGAATAGCTAAAGATGAAGAAGTTTTGATTCCAAGCATACCCATGATCCCTACAGATTTACCCTTTTAGTTTAAAAGAATCCAGTTTCCCCTCAAACCAGCCTTCGCAATGACCATTAACAAAGCGTAAGGGCAAACACTTAAAATAGCAGGCGTCCATTTAGAAAAAAAATGTTTTTCGCATGGCCAACTGTACGTGGCCTGCGCGCAGGTGTCAAGTCAGTCAGTCAGTCCAAACAATCTCCACATTTTAACAAATAATAACAAAACAGCAAACGTTGCGGCGGATACTCTCACGCAAACGCTTCATGACGCCTAAATAATATTCTTTATTCACTGTTTCTCCCTCTGGAAGAAATTCGGAGTGAACCACACCACGGTAGTCAAAAAAAACTGTCAGCATCACCTTGATTTTGGTGCGACTTTGCCGCGGTTTTTTGGGTTTCGGCTCGTTTTCGAGACGCCATTCTGAAGACTGTTGGCTTGTTTGCATGTCATACTCATAAACCCATGTCTCGTCGCCAGTTATTATACGTTTCATAAAGGTCGGATCCGTAGAAGCTCGGGAAACTATGTCTTCAGCGACATGCTTTCGCTGCCCTTTTTGAACAAAATTGAGCTCTTTTGGAACTAGTCGAACGGCGACGCGTTTCATGCCTAAAATGTCAATGAGAATATTGTGGACGGACTTAAAAGATACGTTCACCTCACTAGCCAAATCTCTCAGACTCATACGTCGATTTTCGAGCACTAGCTTCTTGATTCTGTCGATGTTTTCTTTGGTCGTAGCGGTTGAAGGTCTACCAGAACGAGGCAAGTCTACTACTACTTCTCGGCCTTCTTTAAAAGCCTTATACCATTCATAAGCCCTTGTTTTCAATATACATGATTCGCCGTAGGTATTTCGCAACATTTTTAGTGATTCACCACATGAAATATCATTCGAAACACAAAATTTAAGGCACACTCTTTGTTCAACAATATTTTCCATTGTAAAAATCGCCGAGGACTCAAAACTATGACCAACAAAAAGTTTAGTTTAAAACAAATTAAATGACAGATCCCGTTAAAATTTTGCGCGCTAAATCAGTACAGTGCTACCAACATGCAGTACAAAAATTAGAACGACCTCTTTTACGCGGGTCTCTTTATTGACAAATACCCGAACTTTTTACACAGAGTAGTATGTGTTTTAATAGTATCTATAGTTATATATTTAAGCGGTGATAGCTATGTAACCGTGTTTTTTTTAATATTTCAACAATATTATTTTTTACTTAATTGAAAAGTGAATTAGGAACCAAATTTGTAAAGTGCTTGCAGGCAATGAATTTTTCGGAGTAAATAAAGCTAGTGTAAATTCCTGAAATCCCGATTTTCAAATATTCTTATGAAAATAATATAACTTTTTAAATATACATACGTACGTATATTGTGCAAATTATTTCGAGAAACATCTGTGAATATACGGATCAAATTTACATGATATTGCAAAAGATATTATCTCGACTTCAGCGGTACAAAAGCCTCCATTAGACTTAGCAGCTTGCACGCGTGATGATTTGGATAAGATATGGGAGCCTTAATTCCTGAAGACATATGAAAATATAAAATAAGCTATAATGGAAGGAAATATACCGCGTTTTATGGGAAACTTTAAAGTAAAGCAGTAAATCTCTTCTAATTTAGTACGAGTATTTTTATATATAACACGGTTTAAGGGAAGCAAACAAGGAATTTTTGGGATTAATTTAATAAAGGGAACTAAATTTGTAGTAATAAAAGCTATTAAGGTTTTGATTTTCAGGTTTATATATTTTAGATTAATATCGAAAAATCTATGTAAAAACAATAGTAGATTAAAACAACTTTTAGGATTATATCGCGTTTATTTATTACTTATTTATATTTATTTCCCGACGTTTCGAACTCTTGACAGAGATCATTTTCACGAGTTTTCACGACATATTCTCTGTAAAGAGTTCGAAACGTCGGGAAATAAATATAAATAAGTAATAAATAAACGCGATATAATCCTAAAAGTGGTTTTAATCTATAAGTGAGATTCGCGAATACCTTAGAAATAAATATAAAAACAATAGCTTAAAAAAAATTAAAATACACTTAATTACGCACAAATTTTTTGTTTTCGAGAAAGATTCCATTTCACGACATTTTTTTTTGTTCGATAAAATAATTAGCTAGTCAAATAAGTAGATTTCGATCACTTCATTCTCGGGCACTTTCATATTTTCGTTATAAGGGATTCGTAACCACATTTTGAATGTAAACCCTGAAGGTAATTGAATATGAAGTGGTTATTTTATGGGCAACATTAGGGTGTTATACCCGATTATGGGAACGGTCTAGTTAAATTTTATATATATTTTAACCCTTGGAATAAGCTTGACATCTTTCTATTCTATTCGTTTAAAAATATTGGTAAATAATTTATTATTATTTCAGTTATTTAAAATACTATTTTTTATATGTAAGTTTTGACTCTTCACTAAAATTTCATAACATCCATTATGCAGTCATCATTAGTCTAGACATTACAGTCAATTATATTCCTTAGCATCCTTTTCGGCTGAAAAAGATTGACACTACTGTAATCGAAAATCACGTAGTATAAATTCCGCGTATAAGGAAGTTATTTCTGGATCCACAAGGAATTTTAAAATTAATATCTTCTCACTTCTCTTTATCGAATGAAGTATTTTAAAATAGTTTAAATAAAATCCATCCATTTTAATAACAGATTTACGGTTCCAATCAAACTTCAAATCTGTCGAATAAAACCGAGTGATTTATATTATGTATACGAATATTAATAATTATATTAATTATATATTAATATATAGACTGTGTATCTATGTATCTATACAATATCTATGAAACTAAGTTATTATATTTGTATATAACCTAGCTATTGTATTGATCCGGCGTGATTTGATGTCCATTAGAATTGTAGCTAACACGTTTTATTTTATTTGACGGTAATTTTAGTCCTTTAATGTCTTAATATACTTAAAATACTTTATATTTCAAAAATACTAGCTCGAACCTTACACAACTACGATTTATTAAATTAAATCCTATTTAAGTATAAGGAATATAAGGGATATTTTCATTTTACTAGATTTAATAAATAATAGAATTACTTAACATATATATTTATAAGTGAGGTTGACGGAGAACTTCGAGGCGAATAACAAACTCTTCTGGAGGGAAGTTAGAAAGTCTCGGGGTTCTTCGTCAACATCCAGAATGGACAAAATTATGTCTAAGACTGGTGACATTCTTGCAAACCCAAGCGATGTATTGGGCAGGTGGAGTGAGTTTTTTGGGGAAATGTACGAGTATATTCCGGATGTGGGCGCCGTGGGTGAGCCTACAGTTGATACCGCTGCGCCAACATCTGACGAGGACATTACTATGAAAGAGATTGAATGGTCGATACGAAGTATGAAAAATGGTAAGGCAGCTGGAATTGATATGATGTCTGCTGAAATGATCAAATACGGTGGAACCTGTGTCCGGGACGCTTTCCTGACCTTGAGCAATCTGTGCTGGAGGTCGGATAAGGTTCCCATGGACTGGAGGCGCGCTGTCATAGTGCCCTTCTATAAAGGTAAGGGATCACGTATGCAGTGTTCCAGTTACAGGGCCATCAGTTTGATCAGTTTAGCAGCAAAAGTGTATGGGAAAATTATTGAAAGGAGAATGAGGGTGATATCTGATGGAGATAGGCTCAGGGTGGTTTTAGAAGCGCATGAGGGTGCATGGATCAGATTTTTTCTCTCCGCAACATCGTAGAGAAACAACTGGCTGTTAACTGGAAGGTTTTCTGCGGTTTTGTGGATTTGGAAAAAGCGTTTGACAGAGTGTTATGAAAGGATCTGTGGGGCATACTCCCGGGCTACGGGGTGAGCGGAGCACTGCTGCGCGCTGTGAGGTCCACTTATGAGGGTTGCACAGCGTGTGTGCGTGTTGACGGCGGCTTGTCCCCCTGGTTTGACGTCAATATCGGCGTCAGACAGGGTTGCTGTCCGCTCGACTGTTCATTCTGCACCTGGACAGTTGTCTCCAGAGAGTGAGATCGAGGGATGCGAATGGGTGACCTAGTTGTGAACTGCCTGCTTTACGCAGATGACGCCGTGCTTCTAGCCGAATCACCGTCGGACCTGCAAACACTAGTCACTACTATGAAAGATGATTGCATGATTAAAGGCTTGCAGTTCAATGCGGCGAAAACAAAAGTTATGGTGTTTGAAAGGGGGGAATCCAGAACAGATGCAAGGATAATGATTGATGATGTAGTGCTGGAACAGGTGAATGAAATTGTATATCTTGGATGCGATTTTAGCAGAGATGGAAGGTACACCGCGGATGTAGAAAGCCGAGTGGCGATAGGAAATAGCGTAAATGGAGCGTTGGGCAGATTCCTGGGCGCGAAAAACATTAGCAGAAAAGCCCAGCTAGCAATCCACAATCCAGTCCTGATCCCAACGCTAACTTATGGAAGCGAGAGCTGGGTATGGCAGAGTGTGCATGAAAGTAGAATAAACGCGGTAGAAATGAGGGCACTACGCAAAATCTGCGGAGTGACTCTCGCTGACCGCGTAGAAAATAAGGTTGTAAGGAAGGAAGTTGGTTTGAAAGAGAGTGTCGGTGTAAAAGTAAGAAAGGGCATGCTCCGATGGTTCGGACATGTCGAAAGAATGGTTGATGCAAGACTGACTAAGCAGATATACATCAGATCAGAATCGTGCCGTATGGCGCTCTGTTCTCTCTGCCTACCCTGCAAGGGATTTGGCGTGAAGTTATGTATGTATGTATTTAACATATAGAAAGGATGGATAATGCAAATTTACTAAGCAGATATACAATGCAAAAGCGGATGGATATAGGAGTCGAGGACGGCCAAGACACACATTCCATGACGAAATTGAACAAATTCTGGAAGAAAAAATATTAGGAGCCTCAAAAATCGACGTGCGTGCATGAAAATAGTTATGAAAGTCAACGAAGCGAGTGTAAGAATCGTTTTTTATGGGGTTCAGTTCTCTCTGCCTACCCCGCAAGAGATTTGGCGTGAAGTTTTGTATGAATGTATGTACTGCTTCTAATTTACTTGTATATTTTAATCATAATTTTAATTGAATAATATTCGATTATATATAGAGATTTGATTGTTTTATAGTAGAGTCCGACCAAAACTGGTTTTCCGGCTGAAACCGAAACCGAATGTTCGGCCGCCACTTCAGTTTCGGCCGAAACCGAAACTCACGTGTTCGCGTATAAAATTCAATAAAATACTGAATTTTGATGCTTTTTCTCATTATTTTGTGTTAATTAGAAGAGGAAATGAAAAACACTGGGTATATGTATTAATTTTGTTGCAATCAACAATATAACTTCACGCCTTTTTCTACCTGAAGGTCTCCAATATTCAAATCGCTAATTGTTTTTGTTTAATAATGGTATGTTGAGATATTACTATTTAATACATTGTTTTGTATATATTCTCATAAGAATCGTCAATATCTTTTGAGATACTGCTTATATAAAAATAATCCAGTCCTTTTCCCACCTTAAGTGGGGTCAGCACAGTATGTCACCTCATAGAAAATATCCATGTTGTCAAAAGATTTGGCTGTTTTATGACCGTCCGCCTGCCTGACGTAATCCTCCTTCGCAATGTTTTCGTTGGTGGGGTAGGAAAGGAGTTGGAAGTGGAATGAGGAGGAGAGAGAGTTAGGCTTTGGGCCTCGAGATCCTTCCCTCACCGAGCAAAACGCGGCCTGAGCCACTTGACGCTGATATTCACAGAGGTCGTAGTATTTAACCGGTCGAGCCGGTCTAATCATGCAGCAAACTGTGTGGCTCTACCACTCATCTACATACATACATACATAACTTCACGCCAAATCCCTTGCGGGGTAGACAGAGAGAACAAAGCGCCAAAAGAGACGATTCTTACA
Organism: Euproctis similis; assembly: GCA_905147225.2. Lineage (NCBI taxonomy): Eukaryota > Metazoa > Arthropoda > Insecta > Lepidoptera > Erebidae > Euproctis > Euproctis similis. The sequence goes on along the minus strand of LR990113.1, from coordinate 2,419,289 downwards.
CACCTCACCCGCTTAGTTGACTTTATAACTCTTTTCATGTACGCGCGTCCATTTTTGAGGCTCCTAATATCGCAGGATAAACCCTGAACTTTCCTCCAGAACACGTTCTATTTGGTCATGGAATGTGGGTCTTGGCCGTCCTCGACTCCTACATCCATCCGCTTTTGCATTTTGTATCTGCTTAATCAATATTGCATCATCCATTCTTTTTACATGTCTGAACCGTCGGAGCATGCCCTTTCTTACTTTCACAGCGACAGTCTCAATCCGACTTCCTTCCTTTAAACCTTGTTTTCGACGCGGTCAGCGAGGGTCACTCCGCAGATTCTGCGCAGTGCCTCATTTCGACCGCGTTTATCCTACTTTCATGCACACTCTGCCATACCCAACTCTCGCTTCCATAAGTTGGCGTTGGGATTAGTACCGCATTTTAAATAGCTAGCTGGGGGTTTCAACTAACATTCTTTGCGCCCAGGAATCTGCCCAACTCGCCATTTATGCTGTTTTCTAACGACACACTTCTTTCGTATCATCACATATAATAACTACTTCAATAACTGTTACACCGGGAATGTAGAAAGCACAGTAAAATTATAAAACAGTGTTAAAAGAGCGTTGAGGAAGCAAACAATCTGAGCAACAAAACCCAGCTCGCTAACAGAACGATACTGATCCCAACACTAACTTATGAAAGCGAGAGTTGGGCATGGCAGAGGGTGCATGAAAATAATGACAAAGCCGTCGAAATACTGTGCAAAATTTGCGGCATGAGGTTCATCGATCGCGTCGAAAAAAAATATTATAAGGAAGGAAGATTTAAAAGAGGATTGGAAGTGTAAGGAGGAGTGTCGGTGTAAAAATAGGGGAAGTGCCTACTCCGATGGTTTGGACACGTAGAAAGAATGATTTATGCACGATTGACTTAGCAGATGTACAGTATAGATGCGAAAGGATGGAAAGTATGTGGTCGCCCCCATCGAGTCATGTTTGACTCGACATACTTTCCATGATCAAATAATTAAACGAGTCCTTAAGAAAGGTGATGCCAGGAATCTTAAAAACCGGCAAACATGTGTGACAATGTTGATTGAAAGTCAAAGAAGTAAAGAAGAAGTTTCTCTGTCTACCCCTTAGACTTGGTATAAAGATATGTAGGTATGTATGTACTATTACACTCTCAACAAAGTTAACCACGAGTCAAAATTAGTACTACAATAGTTTCGGTTTCGGTAAAAGTTTCGGCCAAAATTTGGCTGAAACCGAAACCGAACTTTCGGTCGGACACTATTTTATAGCAAACATTTAAATTAATCTAATCACATAACATTTAGGCAACAGCGTATTTAATAGACAGCAAATTAGGAAGTGAAAAATTGATATCTAAAATTTATTATGAGTATTATTAAAATACAATTCTGTGCTATTTACATTCACTACCAATTCTTGACCAAGAACCAACCAAGACCAATAGTTAATAGCTTTCTTCATCAACATTTCTTTCCTCGTATTCCTGATTAAAATGAATTATGTATGTGCTATCAAAGCTCCGAAGAGCGATGTATGATAATGATAGTCAAATAGGGCACATCGACATTGATGATTTACAAAATGACTTCTGGGATGAGCATATTTCATGTCATGAATTAGCAAAATTTGAGTCCAATATGAAGAAATATTACTACATTTTATTTTGTTTTAAATTGCTGCGACACGATCGTATGGACTTTGACTATAAGGTGTCTTATGAATAAATGTATGGAGTAAGAACAAAAAATTTTAATACTAGCTGACGCAGAAAACTTCGTGTTGCCAAAAAATAATATTTTTGATAAACAATTAAAGAGTAGGGCTTGATCATAAACGGCTGGAAGTTTACAGTTGTATGTATTTTTTTATGTTGTTTCATAAAAAAAAAACGAATAACTAAAAACAACATTTTGAGGTGGACTACCCTTGACATGAAGGGGGATCAAAAATAGATGAGCGAGCAGATCATCGTGGGGTAAGTTTATAATAGCGACAGAGTCCTGCAATACAGATAGAGTTATAGTTACGTTGCCTGCCTTTAATATTGGATAGAGTGGGGCACGGAGAGGCAGATTGAAAGCGTGTGAGCTTTCAGATACCTATTTCGGAACAACACGCAGCGTGAGTCACATAACATTAATTTTATAAAAGATATAGAGTGGTATTTCACTGCAAGCGGGCTCACCTACGCAGCAATACCACTACAGCTTGAAAAAAACTTCACTTAGGTAAGTGCAAAATTTTGCTTAAATACGAGTTGCCGTTGGGCACAGTTACCGCTGCTGAGAGATTCGGGTACCTGTCAAGATTGTAAATGAAAGTAAATTTACTTGACTAACGTTTATAACATTTGTGGCGCTAATATCACGTACCTTATACTGTTAATTCAACCCATTTCACTAATTAAATGACATGGAAAAAGGTGTGAAAAGTAATTAAGAGTCGGTTTACATAATTAAATCCCCTCAAACTCACCCAAGTGTTAGTTTATTTACAAAAAAAAAATATACAAAGCCTTAATTAATTCTATAAAAGGCACAGTGCCATCCTTTATTAACTGTATATTATTTATTTACATACATACAAGTATGTCTACAATTTAACTTAAATTAAAATTGAATTCAACCTGTTTATGTCTACTAAGTTTGTTCTCTGTTCTTTTTCTGGAATAAATTTCACATAACTCTAATAGTTTCTGTAATCTTAGGAGGGAAAACACTATAATATTAATATCTTTAACATAACTGGAAGTGTTATTGTAACTTAGTTATTTAAAAGTTTTAAAATACAATTGCTTCTGCTGTATACTTTTCTAGATATTTCGAACTAAGTAATTAATTGAACTGCTATTTTTTTAGCATTTTTACAACGATTTGAAAGGGAAAAATATTTTCCGTCTTCGTCTAAATCCCCAAGACTTTGAATATTTTTGTTACTCAATTAAGAGCCCAATATTAAATAGAATTAGATAAATATTTGCATGTATATGGCAATCAATATGTGCAGGGGTGCGGGGCTCTGCATTGTGGTGTCACATCATATACCTTGCTAATCGTGCTAATAAAATGAGATTTAAAAGAAAATATACCGAATGCGGCAATAATGCTTGCCTCATATCACGCCGAAGTATTCCACGGGGCGAAAAGCGGGCCGCGGAGTGCCGCATAGGTACAGGAAGGAATGAGTGCTAAGATGAGTGAATTATGTCAGGTAGTGAGAGAAAGACGTATAGATCCGATAATAGCAAATGAGACTAAATGGAAAGGCTATCTAACGGCGCTAGGGTCGGGAGCAGTTGTTAACCCTCAACTCACCGAATTTTTATAAGCAAAATGGAAAATCTTGCGGACGAACGTTGTCAGTCGTCCTCTATCACACATAGATTCCAAAAATAATTCCAAAAAGTGTTTAGTGTGAGTATGGATTCGATCCCACAACTTGTTGATTCAGAGGCACGGAACTCTACCTAGAGACCATTATCTATTCAGTATTTAGTTTAAGTTCCTGAAATAATTCTGCGTTTCTAATACAATAAAATAAGATGGTGAAATTTCACATTGAAAAAAAAAATTAGGCTGTGTTTCAGCTTAAGCTTTTTCTTCTTTTCTGAAATAGCTTTGAACTTTCAACGTGACAACGACGGTGAACGAGTAGGAACTGGCTCTATGAAATAACTGTAAGGATCATCGAGAACCTCGCTAAGACCAGGGCCCTTTGGTGGATTATATTGTTGATCTACATCAAAAGATTTTTATACACTACAAAAGAGTTTTACTAAAACGAGTGAATAACCATTTCGCCAACTATTCCATTAAAACTCTGTGCCCAGTATGGGCACAAAGTTTTCAGTCATTCAAATTAAATCGGAAAAGTAAACGGCATAGTAGTAAACTCATAAAGAGCATCAGGGTTAATAAACGCTGTTTTTATAATTGAATTTGGCTCTATTTTTATAGGTACTTGATAAAACCTACTCGCCATATCAAGACACGTGTAGAGCCGTGCGCCTGAGAGTCTCTGAACTTGATCACCGATTAGAGGCAGGGAGTAGCGGTCGGGAACCGTATTGGAAATTAGTTGTCGGTAATCTACGCACTTCCGGTCAATGCCATCGCACATCGCACGTCCAAACTTTCCGCAAGAGTGACATTTGGTTGATATAGAACTTAACCTAGGGCGTTTGTTATCATGCGCAACGCTTAGAACAGTTTTTGCTGTCTGGTACGCTATTTCGTTCACATGATTATTTTAGATAAATATCTTTTATTCAACACCTTCGCGTAAAAAATGGCATGAAGTTACATACATACATAACTTCACGCCTTTTCTACCCAAATGTGTAGGCAGCGGCTGTTAAGCCTCGTCTCCCCTGTTATGTTTTACGTCCCAAATGGAATAGGTCGCTACTATCCTATTGCCATACCGGGCACAAATATTTCAGTAATCGATATTTTTCACACATAACTTCCGAAAATAACTTTGAAAAGTCATTGGTGGCCAGTGTGTGGAGTCGAACCCGCGACGTCTAGATTCAGAAGCGGGGTGCTAGACTACTAGACCACCGGGACCTTAAGTAGTGTTATTTTATCCTATTTATATATAATATATTATGTTAGGATTGTCTATAACATAAGTATAAATCAAAACTCGTACTCTGTTCGTCGAACATAAAATGTTTAACATGTTAAGTTGAACTAACTACCTTTATCTTCAACTCGCAGCATGAACTTGTACATCTCCATGAACTAGCCTGAGTTTCAACTGGTAGCTCGAACGGGTAGACTGTACAAGGTTTAATTTGAACTTGGTTTCAATTTAAACTCGTAGGTAAAAGTACTTGCAATGTACCGTAGACTGTGTTCGTAGCGTTAAATCGTAGCACAAATATACATCTTTACTCATTGTGTGTACTTCATACATTATGTGTTACTCTATGATGAGAAGTTACTTACCATCATGTGACCCACTTGTTCGTTTGCCCTCCTATCTCATAAAATAAAAGTAATATCTAAATCCGGTTTTCACAAAACTAATTGAAATTGGCAGTCATTAAGTAATATTTATAGTAACTATGTGGTAATTCCTACTGTGAAAATTTTATATTCAGAGTTTAATATTGATTTATATAATAGATTCTGATATCGGTGTATTTTCGTTGTTGAAGCAAATCACATTGTTATTGACAAACCAATCCAAATAATGTTTGTTTTAGCCACAAATGTTAACACGGCGTGATGGTATTCACACACTTCAAATAAACTGTGTGTACACATTTGAACTAGTTAAGATTTATTTAACGCTTATAGTGTGGACTATATTCTAATTATGTTGACTCTCGCTCTTATTCTAGGTATTGTTATATACTTTCAAAATTTCACGCTGAGTCCCTTGCGTGGGAGACAGAGCAAACGGAGCGGTTTAAGGCACGATCCTTACACATCTTATTCGCGTTCAATTTTGTTAAAACCAGTGCGTCTATTTGTAAGTGCATCTGTATTTGATCAATCAATCTTGCATGATCCATTCTTTTATATGGACGATCCATCGTGGAACGCTCTTTCTTGCTTTAACACGTTTGCAGATTTGTTGATCAAATAGTTTATATTTAATTTGCCATACTTGTCATTTTTGTACTTGTTTAATTTAAATAAACTTTAAACTGTAAGAGAGACAGAGCGCGAGAGAGAGCTAGAAATAACAAGCACGTCAGTTATATATATTAAAATAATATTGTGTAAAAAGCCATAAGTGTAATTGACTCCCGTTAATCAGACTTTGTTTAATATTGATATTCAAAATTTCGGACTATAACTTACACCAGGCTATTTTTTTCTATAAGTCAAAACAGTCTACCGATCTGCTTTCCAAATAACAAATAGTTTTTCAGACATTTTAATGAAACTTTAAAATAAAACTTTAATGTCTTTATAATGTTGATAGGTATTGCTGTCCAGTAATAAAATAACTAGGCTTTAGCTACGGATGAGATTACTTGGATAAAGCAACGCTCAGATCTTTTAGTTAGCGAGATATGAGATTGTGAAACAGATCAAAGGAAACATCCGGTCCGGCCTCTGGAGGGACGATCACTCCGGGATTAGACACGTAATGCTTCTTTTAATTTTTTAAAGATTCTATTAAACAATGAAATGATAGTGTAGTAATAGAAGCTTGTTAATCGTTCATCGATTATTTACAAAACAACAGCAAAATAACATCACGCCAAGTCGAAAGAAATACGAGAGCTATACGATGGTATCTCCAATTCGTCAATATTAGAATAACATTAAATTTATACTTAAGTTCTTGTTATTATTCTTAGTTGGAATGAAACGTTTTATTTACCATTTTAAACAGAAACCTATTTAAAGAAAAAAAGAGTAAGATAAATCGGAAGGTAAAAAAAGAGAAAAAAGAAAATCCGAGATACAAAAATGTGAAGTCAAATAGAGCTTTTTGATCAATCTTACGTATTAAGTATATTATTATATTTTAATAAAATCCTCGGCACAGAATCAGTCGGGGATGGATGATAATTGTCGTCCAATCATTCATAGTGATGCGGGTTTGGTTTATTTCTTTTTGCAATATTTTACTGATAACTGACAAGAAGGAAACGAATACTACATAACTTCACGCCAAGTCCCTTGCGAGGTAGGCAGAGAGAATAGAGATATAACTCTTTTCATCGAGAAGCGTCGATTTATTTGGCTCTTAACGTCACTTTCTCCTACACCACTATCCTCCAGAACTCGTTCTATTTCGTCTTGAAAGGTATTTTGTGACTATCCTCGATTCTGACATCCATCAGTTAAAGCATTGTATATTTGTTAAGTCAATCTTGCATCATCCATTCTTTATACATGTACAAACCATTGTCTTACTTTTACACCGACTCTCTCCTCCTATCCAATATCCTTCTTTACAACCTTGTTGTCGATGCAGTCAGCGAAAGTCACTCCGCAGATAATTCTTTGATCCCTTCTGGATTCTTCTCTTTCAAACACCATAACTTTCGTTTTCATCACATTCAAGCACCCTGAGCCTCCCAAAACACTCTGTCAGATATCATTTTGGCACGATGTCACCATGGAAACCTTACCTGACCTCTAGCATTGACTGCTCAGAGTCAGGAAAGGTATTGATATAGGATACAGGTTCCACCGCGTTAGATCATTTCTGCAGACATCATATAAATTCCTGCTGCCATACCATTTTTCATACTTCGTTTCGACCACTCAATCTCTTTCATAGTAATGTCGTTGTGTTGGCACAGCGGCGTCAGTCGTAGACTCACTCTCGGCGCCCAGATCCGGGGCATACTCACATATTTTCCCAATATACTCATTCCACCGACCCAAAACATCGTTTGGGTTTGCAAGAATGTCACCAGCCATAGGCATAATTTTGTCCATTCTGGATGGTGATGAAGAACCTCGAGACTTTCTAACTTCCCGCTAAAAAAGTTTGGTATTCGCGTCGAAGTTCTCCGTCAACCTCATTTCAAATAAATTTATTTTTTCAGGTCAGATTGTTCACTATTATTTAGTTAAATCTTTTGTCGTGTTTTCGTCGTTTTCTGTTTGACAAAAGCTCCATTAAGGATTGCAAATAAAACTCCGTTCTTTGGAATTTGGATCTTATGAATATTCAGCGAGCTTATTAGTGTGACTTTAATGTCGTTTAACTAGGTATATTCACTGAAACTAACTGAAAATTTTGTGCCCGGTATGGCAATAGGTTCACCACAATTTCGATTCGGGACGTAACCATAACGGCGTGACGAGGCTTAACGGCCGCTGCCTACACCCTTGGGTAGAAAAAGGCGTGAAGATATATTTTGTTATGTTATGAGTTGACATTGATGAATAAGTAACGCAGCTTTGGGTATATCCAAATAAATAAAGAATAGGTACTGTCTTTATGCTTATTACTCCTAATGTCTGAAATTGCCGGGCCAAACTGAGATGAAATTTCAGTGGCAGATAGCGTATGTAAAAAGAGGATTTTTGTTAATCAACCTTTGTATTTATGTACCTATTATTTATTTTCATCGCACCCATTTTTTTAAAGGCCAAGGCTCCAAGATTATTGTTTAATATAGCTAATGGACTGTGATAGATCCACTGGTTATCATACCATGAGCACTCATATTTAACTCACTTGCGATTTTTGATTAAATAGACACTAAACTAGCATTTATAAGGAATTAAGAAAATAAATAGCTCTTCGCATTAAGATCGGGCCGGCTCAACCAGTTAATTAACACGATAATGAGTAAATGGACGGCAAGTGGCTCACATTGCATAAATTGCGTTCCGTTCAGTGAGAGAGATATCCGAAGGCTCAACCCCTTCCCTATCCCATCACTTAGAATAAAACACGAAAATGTGATTTTTTCCATCTTTAAAATATCCGGGACGCTAGTTGCTTACCACCAGTAGAGCTGAATGCTAGTCGGTCCTCTTTACAATATATACATTAATTGATTTTCCTCCACTCTCTTGTGGAACCTCCTTAAGAGAGTGGAGGAAAATCAATTAATGTTATTAATTTCAGGTTTTTTCTAGTTTTCAGTGAAGTGTATAGAAATCTCAGTAGATTTCAATACACTTCCGGGTAACTACAGTTAGTTATTATATGACAGATTTCAATTTTTGCCAGAGGTAGTGGTTTTTTTTACAATGGTAGAGCCAAGCAGTTCGCTGCATGAATGGTCTGGCTCGACCGGTGAAATAACACGACCTCTCAGAAGACCGGCGTAAAGAGGCTCATGCCGCGTTTCGTTCGGTGAGAGAGGTACCTGGAGGCCCACCCCCCTTCCCCACCCTTTCCTATTCCTTATCCCTTAAAGGTCGGCAACGCAACAGTAACGCTATATGCGTTGCTTACCATCAGGTGACACGCCTGCTCGTTTGCCCTCCTATCCCATAAAAAAGAGAGAATAAAAAAAAGAAAATAAGTGCAGGTATAAGCGAGTCACACTAGTAGGAGTCAAATGTGCAGTTAGCGTGTGGCTTTAAGGTCAGGAATAATTATTTCTAAAGCCTTCATCGACTAACACTAAAAAAACACAAACTAACCTCAAAGACTTAGGTACTTGAAGTGTACAATCTACGTAAGTCTATATATGGTCTATACAGTAGTACAATAATTACCTAGAAAGATTTTTTTTTTATAATTAATACAATTTGACAAACGTAATACTTTAATAAAAATCAAAAACATCTTTTAATTGTATATGATAATAATGATAAAAAAAGAAAGGTTAAAAATAGAAGTACGATATGTTTTAACAATGTTTCATTATCATAAATACTGTATAGAAACCAATAAGCATTTAGAAAGAAAGAGGTTTGTTTGAATATTAATAACACGACACTTATAATAAACTAGCTGACCCGGCGAATTTTGTTTCGCCTCAAAAGCATTATATGAGGAAATAAAAGATTTTTTCTAAAATAAAAGAAGCCTAAGTTAGTTCTTATTACATCAGCTACCTACAAAAAAAGTCCCATCAAAATCGGTCCAGCCACTACAAAGATTAGCCTGAACAAACAGACAGCCAAAATTTCAAAAAAATATGTTATTTTGCTGTAAATACCATTTATATGTATATTAAATGAATATACAAACAAGCATTTCGTAAAAAGCGTAATTTCTCAATTCGTCTGTATGTATGTATAATATTGTTTTTAAGTATGTTCACCGATATTTTCGTCAATTATGGACAGATTTCCAAATTTTTTTTTCTTTGTATAGTATTTACCTCCGGGATGGTCCCATTTTCACCAGGTCAGGATCTGATGATGGAAACTAGGAGAAATCGAAGGCTACCACCAATAGTTGTATGCAAGTATGGTGTTTTTGTTATGTAATAGTGATGTCTTAAAGATATCCTTTATGGTGTCTACATTTGATGCTGCTGTGCTGATGAAGAAGCCACAAAACTCCTCAACGGTTAGAAGTTTGAAGACAGCACTGCAATTGGTCGACAGAAACTACTTGGTACTATGTAGGGCTAGCGTGTTGCTTGTGAATTATGCTTGAATATACACCTGATGCTGCTATGCTGATAAAGAAATCACAGAACTCTTTAACGGTTAGGAGTTGGGAGACAGTACTGCAGTTAGTCGATGGAAACTGTTTAGTGGTATATAGGAATAACGTGTTGCTTGGGAGGTATGCTTGAATCAACTTCTGATACTGCTGTACTGATGATGAAGCTACAGAACTCTTAAACTATTAGGAGTTAGGACACAATTCCGTAAAAATGTTTTTTTTTTATTTTCTGCAATAGTTTCCAGGCTACGATTGGCCTTCATTCGGGCTGCAGTGGTATTGGGTCTACCCATGATAATTACATACACATACATACATAACTTCACGCCAAATCCCTTGCAGGGTAGGCAGAGAGAACAGAGCGCCATAGGGCACGATTCTTACACACCTCACTCGCTTCGTTGACTTTCATAACTCTTTTCATGCACGCGCGTCGGTTTTTGCGGCTCTTAACATCACCTTCCTCCAGAACACGTTCTATTTGGTCTTGGAATGTGTGTCTTGGCCGTCCTCGACTCCTACATCCGTCCGCTTTTGCATTGTATATCTGCTTAGTCAGTCTTGCGTCAACCATTCTTTCTACATGTCCGAACCATCGGAGCATGCCCTTTCTTACTTTTACACCGACACTCTCTTTCAAACCAACTTCCTTCCTTACAACCTTGTTTTCTACGCGGTCAGCGAGACTCACTCCGCACATTTTGCGTAGAGCCCTCATTTCTACCGCGTTTATTCTACTTTCATGCACACTCTGCCATACCCAGCTCTCGCTTCCATAAGTTAGTGTTGGGATCAGGACTGCATTGTGGATTGCTAACTGGGCCTTTCTGCTAATATTTTTTGCGCCCAGGAATCTGCCCAACACTCCGTTTACGCTATTTCCTATCGCCACTCGTCTTTCTACATCCGCGGTGTACCTTCCATCTCTGCTAAAAGCGCATCCAAGAAATACAATTTCATTCACCTGTTCCAGCACTACATCATCAACCATTATCCTTGCATCTGTTCTGGATTCCTCCCTTTCAAACACCATTACTTTCGTTTTCGTCGCATTCAACTGCAAGCCTTTAATCATGCAATCATCTTTCATAGTAGTGACTAGTGTTTGCAGGTCCGACGGCGATTCGGCTAGAAGCACGGCGTCATCTGCGTAAAGCAGGCAGCTCACAACTAGGTCACCCATTCGCATCCCTACATGATAATTACAAAAATATTAATACTTAGCAAGTATTATCATACTCTATTATATAAGTACCCATTTACGGCAATTATAGCTCCCTAAAAATATTAACCATTTAACAATCGGACTAGTAATTATTGGTAATATATTTAATAAACTGAAAGCCATGTAAATGAAGTAACTTCTATCGAAGTTCATAACTCAATAATATCACTAATACTCATAAAAAAATACTTTAAAAAAAAAGTTAAAGCGACTTCTAGAAACGTCAACCACAAAATCTTTACGTATTTGAAAACACTACTTCTATAACTAAAAAGCGATAAATAACGTAATGGAAAAGCCTAGGTCTAGAGTACATTACTCTATTGTATTGCACCGACTTCAATCATGAGTGACAATTGTATATCGTGGAGAAGCAACTGGCTACAAGCCGGAAAGTTTTCTGTGGTATTTTGAATCTGGAAAAGTCCGTTTTACAGGATGTTCAACACGATATTTGGGATATACTCCCGGGCTAAGTAGCGCACTGCTGCGCGCAAAAACTAGTCACTATTCTAGAAGCTGATTGCTTGATGAAAGGCTAACAATGTTTTAAAGCAAAAGTATGTTATGGTGTTTGAAAAGGAGGAATCCCGAAAGGATGCAAGGATAATGGTGGATGATGAAGTGCTGAAACAGGTGAATAGAATTGTTTATCTTGGATGCGCTTTTGGCAGGGATAGAAGGTATACCGCAGATGTAGAAAGAAGAGTGGTGTTAGGAAATAGCGTAAACGGAGCCTTGGGCAGATTCCTGGGTGCAAAGAATGTTAGCAGAAAAGCCCAGCTAGCTAGTCGATAAGGTAGTAAGGAAGGAAGTCGGATTAAATGAGAGTGTCGTTGTAAAAGTATGAAAGGGCATGCTCCGATGGTTTGGATACGTAAAAAGATACGTGCAAGATTGACTAAGCTGATATACAATACAAAAGCGGTTGGATGTAGGAGTCGAGGACATACATTCCATGACCAAATATAACGTATTCTGGATTTGGCGTGAAGTTATATATGTGTAAAATATATAGTGAGATTAATTGTTGTATTTATGGACTATTTTAAGTGTTTGCAAAGAGCTATGAAAATTAAGCTATTTCGATTTGATTTCCATTTTCATACAGTAAAAAAGGCATGTAGATTTTAATCTTAAAAATAAATTTGCCAAGTCAAAATCTAATTAGCTAAATAAATTTTCTTAATAGAACTAAATAAACGTTCAAGCAATTTTATTTGATCTTGTACCCGAGAATATATTGCCCTAACTCTTACAAGTTTCATTATTAAAATTGTTGTTACATTACCTAAAATAAATACTATGAGTTTGAATGTTAATAGTCGTTTTGCAAACAAAGCAAGGTAAACAACGGCTTGTTTACAAATATTTGTTTTGATTGGAGCTATTTAAACTTTGATTATTTTCTCTAGGTACTAAAACATAATGAATATTCGATGTTTGCCTTTCAGAAGTGAATTATTAACTCTTTCATTTTAGGATGAGAAGGTGTGAAAGGTTATTTAACTTTATTAAAGTAGGTAGACGTAATATGATCTTTCCTATACAAATGATCTCTGACATCAGTTTTTTTTTTTTGTTAAGATCAGTTGTTTCTGTTACATTAATTAAATTTTGTTAAACTTTTAAATTACTTTTCATTAAGAAGCCAGCTGTTAAACAATAAGATCATCCAAAATTGCACTGCATTACAGTGGCTAGCCCTTACGATGGGATAAAGAGGAGAATATGGAGATGATGGCGAAGGGAGTGGGCCTCTCGATACATAAACGAAACGTGGCATTAGCTGATAATCGACATGTTAACTAATGCCACGTTTTGTTTCATCAGGATCGTCGTATTTCACTGGTTAAAATGTCTCGGTGGTCCAGCGGTCCAGCACCCCGCTTCTGAATCGAGAAGACGCGGGTTAGAATGTTGGCTTACACCTATAACATTTCGATTTTTTTTCGAAAGTCATGTGTGCTTCATATCGATGACTGAATTCTAAGTGCCCGGTACGGCAATAAGTTTACAACCTATTCCATTTGGAACAAATAATGGCGGCTGTTAAGCCTCGTCTCGCCGTTATGTTTACGTCCCAAATGGAATAAGTGGTGAACGTATTGCCATACCGGGCACAAAGTTTTCAGTCATTGATATTTATCACACTTAACTTTCGAAAAGTCATTGGTGTGAGCCAGTGTCAGGAACACGGAACTCTGGATCAGAAGCCGTGTGCTCGACCACGGGACCACCGAGACTTCCACTGGACCATCGAGACATTTTTATAAAAATTTTATTATATTTATTATTCACAAAATTTTCATAAATTAACAATTCAATAGCATCGGGGTACTTTGTCACTCTCCTCAAAGTGAATCAGCATAAATTGGTTTAGGTCTTAATTTAACTTATTATTTTGTTATGCTAATTTAACTTATAATAAAAATTTAACTTATTGTATTAAAATAGAAAAAAAATGCATTTATTATTATTACTACATTTTTCAACTTTAACTTTCACATGTTATCAGTAATCATTTTTGTAAATTTTAATAATTATTTTAAGAAAATATGTAAAATGTATACTGAGCTTGCCTACTAAGTTTGATATTGAATTTATACTCCAAACCCCGACTTGATCTAGGTGTGTAAGACAAGTTCGCTAAAACATTATTAAAGTAATACGAAACTTGTTATGAACTCTGCGTTCATAATAAGTTTTGTTACAACTTGCGATAATCTTAAAACGTAGATAATAGGATAGCAAAATAGTAAGTAGAAAATTTTAAAAATGTAATAAAATACCGCCTTCTGTTGTTAATGTCAATAAATTCTCGACATTTAATTTAACACATTTTACTGTAATAAAACTCGGTGTTTTTTAACAGACTGAATGTTATTCTTTTGAATATTTATTTTAGGATAGCAATGTTAGGAGCCTCAAAAACTGACGCGCGTGCATGAAAAGAGTTATGAAAGTCAACGAAGCGAGTGAGGCGTGTAAGAATCGTACCTTATGGCGCTCTGTTCTCTCTGCCTAGTCCTTGTGTGTTATCTTTTTTGTCATCGGTATATATCAAAAGATAATAATTGCTATTCTTATGGGATAGGGGAGAAATTGGGCACCTGGTGGTAAGTAACTAGCGCCACCCGTAGATACCTTCATTACAGATAGTTTTACAGTTGCGTTACCGGCCTTTAAGATCGAGTCGTACTATTTTACTGGTCAACCGGCCGAACTAGCTCATTCAAGCAGTGAACTGCGTGCTGTTATTTTTGCAACGACAAACAAACAACGTAACCGCAAAACAAAAAAAGTAGCAATAATGCATCTAGGTAATTTGGATAATTATATAATATATTATATACATACAGACGGACATTGTCAGTAACCACGAGAGCTTCATTTTATTTTTCTGTCTATGAAATCCTAAAATATAATATGTTAATTTTTCTATCATAAAATACTAAACAGGCTAGAATATAAAGAAATATTACTGAAGTATTAAGGTCTCAGCATAAATTTTTGTCAACCTTATTCGTGGATAGGTACGTTTAAATGGAATTAATTTAATTGAACTAAATCTTAATTAACAGAACTTCTTAATAGAACACATTTTTCCAGACCATTTCATTAACTCGGTCCAATTTACACAACGGGCGTCTGTACCATATCACCCGGATTATCTATGTATGTAAAAAACAGGTAAAAACAAAATGGCGTCAGTTTAAATATCCTTCAATTAATCTCAGGTTATCTTTTATCATGTGCGGATACTTATCCTCACATGATAAAAGATAACCTATGAAACTAATTTTTTTTTTGTACCTTCACTTCTTTAATATAACATAACATCACGCCTTTTTGTACCCGAAGGTGTAGGCATAGACTGTTAAGCCTCAATTCGGCGTTATGTTTACGTCCCAAATGGAATAGGTGGCGAACCTGTTGCCATAACGGGCGCAAAGTTTTCAGTCATCGATATTTATCACGCACTAGCTGACCCGGCGAACTAGGGAGGAAAAAAGTATTACTGCCAATAATGTCCCTTCAAAATTGGTTCAGCCATTTCAGATATAACTCGGAACAAACAGACAGATAGACAGACATAAAATGAAAAAAAAAAATATTTTGGTGGATGTACCGTGTATATATATTTATGTTAATTTAGTAGAATGCAGTTATTTCAATATTACAAACAGACATTTTAATTTTGTTTATACCTCTCAGAAGACCGTCGTAAAGTGGCTCATGCCGCGTTTCGTTCGGTGAGAGAGGTACCCGGAGGCCCATTCCCCCCTTCCCCATCCTTTCCTCTCCCCTATTCCTTAAAGGTCGGCAACGCAACAGTAACACTATATGTGTTGCTGGTGTCCATGGGCGGCGTTGGTTGCTTACCATCAGGTGACACGCCTGCTCGTTTGCCCTCCTATCACATAAAAAAAAAATGTAAATCTCAGTGGTCCAGTGGTCGAGCGGCGTGGTTCAGAAGTCATGGGTTCGATTCCGGACTCGCAACAATGATTTTTCGAAGGTTATGTGTGATAAATATCGATGACTGACAACTTCGTGCCCGGTGAAGGGCAATAGGTTCGCTACCTATTCCATTTGGGACATAACGAAACGATTCGGCAAGTCGCGGCTTTCACGGTCGCTGCCTACATCTTTTAGTGATATTAATGAGTTGTGAACTTTAATAGAAGT
Organism: Euproctis similis; assembly: GCA_905147225.2. Lineage (NCBI taxonomy): Eukaryota > Metazoa > Arthropoda > Insecta > Lepidoptera > Erebidae > Euproctis > Euproctis similis. The sequence goes on along the minus strand of LR990113.1, from coordinate 2,403,283 downwards.
TTATTTACATGGCTTTCATTTTATTAAATACATTATCACTAATTACAAGTCCGTTTGTTAAATGGTTGATATTTTTAGGGAGCTATAATTGTCATAAATAGGTACTTAGATAAAATAGTATGATAATACTTGCTAAGTATTTATATTTTTGTAATTATCATGGGTAGACCCAATAATACCGCAGCGCGAATGAAGGCCAATCTATTGCAGAAAAAAAAAACAGAATTGTGTATTAACTCCTAACCCTTTAAGAGTTCTGTAACTTCATCATCAGCATAGCAGTATGAGACGTTAATTCAAGCATACCTTCCAAGCAACATACAACAATTTGCCCTATATACTACTAAACAGTTTCCATCAACTGCAGTACTGTCTCCCAACTCCTAACCATTAAGGAGTTCTGTGGCTTCTTCATCAGCGTAGCAGCATCAAATGTATATTAAAGCATAATTCACAAGCAACACGCTAGTCCTACATACTACCAAGTGGTTTGTATCGACCATTTGCAGTGCTGTCTTCAAACTTCTAATCGACGAGGAGTTTTGTGGCTTCTTCATCAGCACAGCAGCATAAAGGATATCCCTAAGACATCACTATTTCGTAACAAAAACACCATACTCGCATACAATTTTTGTGTGGATGACTTCGATTTCTCCTGGTTTCTATCATCAGATCCTAACCTGGTGAAAATGGGACCATTTCGAAGGTAATAAAATATACTATACAAAACGTAATACTTTAATAAAGTCATCTTTAACTATTATAATATTTACAAATGTCGCTCATTTTTGGAGATGGTTCAAGCCTAGGTAACGTACTCTATTATGTTGCTCCGACTTCAATAATAAGTTAAGTCAATTAACAAAAAAGTCAATAATAAGATAAGAATTGAAAATATTGTATCAATACTTTCCATTCGATATCGTGTCCCTAGATTTGAGTGTTAGCTGACCCGGCGAACTTTGTGACGCCTCGGAAGCAATGAATCAATAAAAAAGTATTAAATTCTCTCCATAGTTCATCACGATACATTTACATCACGGAGATATTGCAAAAGAAGTGATATGAAAACTAATTAGTTACTTTTTAACGTACGTAAATCATTACTGGTAGTTTTTAACCCATACAACTCCGTTGAGTTGGGGATCAATGGGGATCAACTTATAGTGGACAATATAATTTTATATTATTGAAGTGTAACTTCTAATGCCTCGTGCAACCGTTTAACGTTAAATGTGTCTAACTATTGTAGTTATCTCACAATAAGTGTTTATTTAATTTTTTTAAATAATTTGAATGATGATGTTTTAAAAGCCCTTTATTTTGTACTTTGGTGTTAATTCTGATTAAAATAAATTATTTACGATTCAAGATAGGTTCAATAGCTTCCTGAAACTTTTTGAATTATTTAATTTGGACATTTCATTCAAAAGATATCGCAATATCCACGATATAAGTATTCGATTTTTAGGCAAATATGTATTGCGCGCACATTTAGTAACATAACTTCACGCCTTTTCTACCCGAAGGTCTAGGCAGTGGCTTTTAAGTCTCCACTCGCCGTTATGTTTACGTCCCAAATGGAATAGGTGGCCATACCGGGCAAACGAGTAAGCGCGTCACCTGATGGTAAGTGACCAGCGCCGCCCATGGACACCTGCAACACATATAGTGTTACAGTTGCGTTGCCGGCCTTTAAGAAAATAGGAATAGGAAAGTATGGAAAAGGGGGATGCGCCTCCGGGTACCTCTCTCCCCGAACGAAACGCGGCATGAGCCACTTTACATCGATCTTCCGAGAGGTCGTGGTATTTCACGGTAGAGCCGGCCCATTCATGCAGCGAACTGCGTGGCTCCACCACTACCATTCAATTTGTTAAGCTTGAATTTCATTACTACACAGACATCAGTTTAGGTTTAAGTACTGTAATTGATTTTTAAAATCAATCATTGTACCCTCCACCCGCCACTAGATGTACTATAATTGACACTTGAAACGCGGCCTTTAGTGTCGACTACATTCCTTTAAAACTGTATTTGATTGAATGCATTATTTTATTTCTAAAATCCATTGAAGAAATAAATACCTAACATTCATAATTAAGTGTTGTAGAACTGATTTTTTTAATATTTTACCAAAACCTGTAATTATGTTCTTAAATACTTATATAAACTCCATGGAGTAAAACCATAGCGCGATTTAAAATTGACGAATAGTGACCTCTATGGCCGAGTCGAATAAAACATTATAATATAATAAACTTCAATCAAGACATGATACACATTTATAGTGATGTTTAAGTAACCTTAAAAAAAACCTTTATATAATAATCTGTTTATGATCCTTGGTTCAAATAATTTTCATCAGTATGTTGCATTCTTATACACAAATTTAAATAAAATATTAGATAGGAACTCAGTTACCATTTCTCATAATCAGTCCCATTTTTAATAGTACCTATAATATATTAGTAATAAGTATTAATAGTCTCGGTGGTCCAGTTAAGTAGTCGAGCTCTCCGATTCTGGAGTCCTGGGATCGATTCCGGGCTCACATCAATGATTTCTCGGATTTTTTTGGTATCTTACTATAGTTAATCACGCATTTTTTTATATTATTTGAGGTTTATTGTGGATTAAACACTGTCATTACAGTTATAAATATTAGAAATTTCTTAAGAGATTGCCTAATATGCGATACAATATTTTAGCGAGCCCTCCATCCAAAATTTTGGTCGTCTAAAACAGGCTCTGTGAATAACACATTTACTGGGTCCTGGTCATTTTTCATTTCCAATCAGAGCTTGTTTTAGTTCAATATAAAGTAACTGGTTTAGATCAAGCAATATGCTTTTATTGTGTTTGATTGTAGAAAAGATTTTAGACTCGCATAATAATGCTTATTCTTTAGTTTTGATAAATATGAGCATTGGAAATGAGAAATTCAATAAAGGCTTTTATTAAAAAGAAAACCTCGCCAAGTGTAAGCAGAAGTCACGCCGAAAGGGTTCCGTACTATTAATTACCATTTCAATTAGATTGTTAATAGCATCGGGCAAAAAACGGTAAAAGAATCATGTTTTTTGCATGGGAGCACTTTAATATTTTTTATTACATTTTTTGTATTTGTTATCATTGCCAGTCTGGCAATACTAATACACCATTTGTGAAAACAACTGTCAACAATTTGATATCGTCATTCTTGAGATACAGCCTGGTGACAGAAGGACGGAAGGACAGCATAGTCCTAGTAATAGGGTCCCGTATTGTATACGGAACTCTAAAAAGGCAAACGATGTTGCTTCAAGTAGATGACTTAAAGTAAAACCAGCCAATATAAATGCTATGAATAACTTTGGGTTTAAAAATATTTTCATTTGCTCTACTTAAGTGATTTTAAGACAAACAACTAAGCAGGAATAAATAGAAAGACAGATAGAGGTTCAGAGAAAATGGTGACAGGTAACAATGGGTTAGGCAAGATCAAATACATACACAGTTTAACAAAGATCAAAGTTATTTCAAAAGGAAACGAAAATATCGGTACGTTTTCACTTCAATTTTATGGTCGGATAGTTACAAAAAATCTGCTTCTCAGATCTGACACCGTTTGTTAAGCCAACAGTCACTGATGTCATTGGAAAAAAGATTTATTTTAAGATCTGTTTTTTTGTTTGATAACAGTTTCTCCATAAATAAAATATTGCTGCTGTATTTTATTATTGATCAGTATTGTCACATAAATTTCACCTATTACATGGATCACATAGATTTAAAAAAACTATGATATAAATACTACAGGCAGTTATGTTAAAAAGAAAATGAATTCGCAAATGACATCTATCAAAATTAGATTATTAATTTAAAATTAAATAATTATATTAATTATTATAATAAAAAAATAAAAAATTAATTAATATGCGAAGCCAGTAATAAGAAGTGAAGTGAAAGATACAATATATTAATTTACTTATTTACTTTTTTTATGGGATAGGAGGGCAAACGAGCAGGCGTGTCACCTGATGGTAAGCAACCAACGCCGCCCATGGACACCAGCAACACATATAGTTTTACTGTTGCGTTGCCGACCTTTAAGGGATAGGGGATAGGAAAGGATGGGGAAGGGGGGTGGGCCTCCGGGTTCTCTCTCACCGAACGAAACGTGGCATGAGCCACTTTACGTCGGTCTTCTGAGAGGTTGTGGTATTTCACCGGTCGAGCTGGCCCATTCATGCAGCGAACTGCTTGGCTCTACCACTGTTAAAACTACTGTTACGTACTAAATATGTATGAAAAGGCAGAAAATGAAAATTAAAAATGAGTAGACAAAAATATAATACAAAGTTGACGTTGTTTATACATATTATCGCCATCCCTTTTTGCATAAGTACTTGGCACAAAAAAACTGATCCAAATCTAATCACAATGGAAAGCCTACTTCGATATTAATAGTGTATAATAAGTCTTCGTATAGCCTAGATAAATAACTGTATTTGTGTAAGGAAGGTACCCTTTAATAATACTTAGGTACTGAAGCAAAGGTACCGTAGCGCAAAGAGAAGATTACCGTACTATATCTTACGTATTGTTTAGTTCGTATTTTAATTCGCTTAATGAAAGTCTTCAAGCGTTCTTTACTTACGCATAAACATTTCTGGTAACGAGTATTTCACTTAAATGTTAGCAAATTATTACTATTTAGTTTAGTCACGGCCAAGACACACATTCCATGACCAAATACAACTTTTTGTAGTGGCAAAATATAGCAAATGATAGGGAAATCTGGAAACAACTGGAGGAGGCCTTCACCCAAGGAGGGGCTCATAACCGGGAAAACACTAATTGTATATTAATATTAAAATTCATACATACATATTATGTATGTATGTTTGTATGTATAGGCATGTGTTTATGGTAATACAAGAACTTTATAAATACATAAATAATTGTAAAGTATATTAAACATTACTAGTGAAACTTACGCCCGAATACTGAACTTCCACTCAAATCTGACAATTAATAAAAAGCTACTTAGAATTTTAAGATCGCTCACATTTAAGTGGTATACACAAACGTCATTTAACCGATATTCGACCATGATCAAGTAAGCACCGATTAAATGTTTGTATCCTGGCAACACAATGTCAAATATATATACGATGGGTATGTTCTTAGTTACAAAATAATTTAGCGTACCTCTTAAATTCATTTTACGCAGATTTTTTAGTAAATAAGTTCAAATCCTATTATTTAAATAAAATATAATGACCTCACATGAGTTTGGTTGTATTAAGGATTGAATGAAGAATTATTTCCATGTTTTTTTATCTAAAAATCAGAATAATTAGAAAAGAAAACTTCAAAATATACTAGTAGGTTATCATAGAATGGAACGTTACGCTTGACGTATAATCGTAATGGATAGGTATTATTCTTTTTGTTGACGTTTGTTTCGCCTAAAAATAAAATCTTTGATTCTCATTACAAGAATTACTTTAAATATAATGTTTATTTTTATTACACAAATAAATGTGGATGCAGTAACACAACCGTAAAAAAGATATGCTCTCGGAATTCATAAATAAGTAAGTGTTTAAGTCATTGACCTATATGATATAGACTTGTAGTAACCTTCTAAAAGTGTGACCACTGGCCATAAGTCTACAGGCTTATGCGAAGCTTATGTCAATTCAGTCATCTGTCAGACGCGAACCGAATAACAATAGGTACAAAATGGGTAAATGCGTAGTAAAAGAGTGCGATTCAAGATCGGAAACCCATAAGAAATTAACCGGAATTACTTTCCACACGTAAGATTAATGTTTACATTAATATTAAAATACAGTAAAATAGATAAAATGTTGAATTTTCATAATTAGCTTCAGTGATACCACTGAAAACTTAGTTTTAGTTTCCCACTTTTGTGGGAGAGTTATTAATTTATGGAAAAGGAGATTTTAAATATTTTTTGTTATAATAATAGCGCTGCAGGGTGCCTAAAGATGCAGCACGCCGTGACAAGTGGGTGAAAATTATCCGATTGCTGAGAAAAGAAACTGACTGGCTACCTGCACCCGGGAGATCATTTATCGTCAATTCAAGTTGATCATTCGCTGATATTAATAAATGCCATAATGAATAAATACTTAAAAATAAGATTGTATCACGAAAGCAAATTATTCACTCAGACTTATAAAAAAGAGACTAAAAGGCAATTTTATACAAAACTTATGTTACACCGCTGTGTAACATAAGTTTTGTATAAAATTGCCTAGTAGTGTATAATCAATAATTGCAACACAATCCCCCTTGGTAAGTCTGGTTGTTAGACTTTCTGGCTTCTGACTACCCGTAACGACTACCAAAGATGTTCAAATGACAGCCGGGACCCACCAATTTAACGTGCCTTCCGAAACACGGAGGAACTCGTCATGATAAGATGGTCACCCATCTACGGACCGACCGCGCCAAGCGTTGCTTAACTTTAGGGACCGTACCCATACTACGTGACCCGTTTTGGGGGGGGGGGGGGGGGAGGGAGTCTTTAAAATACTACGGTTAGTCACAGGAGCGGGGGGGTGGCTCAGGTTTTTGTCACGTAGTCGATTTTAATGAGAGAAATCTCGTAATTTTTCGACCTAGATGAATATTAATGTGATTAAACAGAAAATAATTGTTGTGTTCGTAAATTAAGTTACTGTAAGTTACATACTGTACAGCAATATGTTTTCACAATTAAAGTTGTTCTTTTTCATAATACATAATTCACTAGTAATTTAAGTATGCATGCAGTCTTATCCATTATAGAGCCAAATAATTTTTTTTTTTCGATTTTTGCCTGTGAAATGAATAAAAATCATAATTATGAATTACTATGTGAAAGCTAAAGGGAGAGGGGGGGATCTTGGCATATACTACGAGTGGTCACCGATGGGAGGGAGGGGTCGAAAAATCTTAAAAAATAGGTCACGTAGTATGGGTATGTTCCCTTATGATCGATCGACCCGTGCGGCTGTTAGGCCCTGTCCACGTTAAATACAATAATTCCCTTTCAATATAATGAATGTAAGTACATTATTTTACTACTAAAGCGTTTTCACTATTTTGTGTATCAGTACCTAATTACACACACTGTACACCTTACCTACAGCGGTTTAAATCGCTGCTCTAAGGCAGGTGTACACAATTAGGTACAGATGAGTGTGATCCAATTTTTTTCGGAACAGCCGATCTAGTACGGAGTACACAGAGATCGTTGATCCATTCATCATTTCAGTTATCTTGTAATACATCTGATAAGAAATTAATAAGTAATAGTAAAATATTGAATTTATATTTATTAAATATTTTTACGAGTACATGGCTTGAAAAAGTTGGGTAAAATTTCGCATGGGCTGGCCACCCCACACCGCCATTGCAAATTTATATTGCCATCTTTGTCTAATCAAAGTGACGGCAATGTATTTGACATTTGTCTGACTGAGATAGATATATGTTTAATTTCAAATGTCTAGTGGTTTCAAAGCTACGTCATTGCATCTAAAAAGTGGACACACATTTTTTGACGCATTTGTATGAGGTTTGCTCCTCTTGTATATTTAACTCAGTGGTTTAAGTAAACAATGTCATGTACCAGGTACTTTGTAACCCGATTTTTGTCGTGTGCTTATTTAAATTAAAAACCGAGAGATGACCTCTGATTTTAAGACTTATGTTCTTATTTTCAGATAACAAATTATTATTGAAAATAAAGAAACAATGGCAGTAATATTTTGAAGAAGAGGGAGGCAATAAATTTTGATTAGATGATGATGATGATACTATGAGCGGCTCCAGGACTGCAAAAACTTTTAAGAAAACCTCAAACAGAAGTCTAATAAAAACATAAAGCAAATGTAGTTTTGTTTTATTTCTTTGATTCTATTGTAATTTAAACTTTATTCTTTATTTTTTTATAAATGCAATGTTTTTAAATACCTTCAGTATTATGAAATCACCAGGGATATGAAAAAGAAAGAATAAGATAAGGTTCAAATTCAATAAGTTATTAATAATAATATCCCATAAACAGTGGGTGATGAAGATAGCTCAAAGCGGGTGCTTTGTGCCATCTTATTAGTGGTTCTGTAGGTGATGCTGAGTGTACTTATTTGCTGGCTGTGGGAGAGTGGGAGTCCCTTGTAGATGATTATGTTTTTGAGCCCTTTGGGGTTGAGACTTTAGGATCATGTGGTCCGAGTGCTCGTGCACTCTATAAAGATCTTGCAAAGAGACTGATCGAGGCCTCTTGCGACCAAGGGGACTGATCTATTCTTTGGGAAGAGGATTAGCATTTCGAATAATTCATTGCAAGGATGGAGGAGGATTACATAAACCTAACTTCATTGTAATACTAATATAAAACAAGATAAATAATTAGAAAAATGTGTATTAATTAAATAGGTCATTATAATAAAGTTTTGATTTATATCAAAACCTATGGTTGCTGAATCATCAATTCTACTTCAACCTCAGGTAAGGAAATATCCTCTTCCACCAGCTCATCCAAACGCGCCAGGATAGTAATATGTAGAACTGAACATGCTACAACAATTGGACAAACTCCTTGTCATTCGTCATTGTACTAATTCCCTTGCAGGGTAGGTAAAGAGAACAAAGAGCCATAAGGCACGATTCTTACACTCCTCACTCGCTTCTTTGACTTTCATAACTCTTTTCAGCCATGCGCGTCGATTTTTAAGGCTTCTAACATCACATTCCTCCAGAACACGTTCTATTTGGTCTTGGCCATCCACGACCCCTACATCCATGCGATTTTGCATTGTAGGTATATTTGCATACACAATCATGCATCATCCACTTTTTCTACATGTCCAAACCATCAGAGCATACCTTTTCTTACTTTTACACCGACTCCCTCTTTCAATCCAACTACCTTCCTTACAACCTTGTTTTCGACGCGGTCAGCGAGAGTCACTCCGCAGATTTTTCGCAGTGTCCTCATATTTACTTTCATGCGCACTCTGCAATACCCAACTCTCGCTTCCATAAGCTAGCGTTGGGATCAGTACAGTACAGTACAGTACCGCATTGTAGATTGCAAGCTGGGCTTTTCTGCCTCACACTTGTTTTCCCATCAGAAATTAATGATATCTAATGGCCACATAGACATTATTAATAGTTTTTCTTCGATTTAAAGAAAGTATACTTAGTTTAAGAGACCGCACAACCACTCTTAAATGTAAGTTCTGCTCACTTAGGTTTGACAGATGATTTGACAGATAAATAAAGTTGAGTAGCGTTTCGGTATACGAATTTTGTTCTGAGTGGTGTTTATGTGCCAGTTAGTTTGAGTTGCATTTAAATTTATCAGATGCTCAAATTTGACGTATTCTGTCTAATTTGACAGCTACTTAAACGTTTAGGTAGCGCTTATATATTTGAGTGGCAGTTCAGTATTCGGGCTTTAAACTGTTATTTAAGGTTATGGGAAATAAAAGGCTTTTTGTTTTATTTATTTATTTATTTATTTATAACAAAATGTCCGTGCATGGGAGATATCGGAGATTCAAATGTGGGGGATTTTTAAACGAGAAGAACTGAAACCAGTTTTTCAAGTTTTTTTAGTTTATCTGTCCATAGGTTTGTGCTAGCACTACGTAAAACTACTTGCTGCATTGTCTTTGATATTGCTTTCGCCGATGAATAGCTACGGATCTAACTTTTGCTGTTTGTTTTATTCATTCCGCAGGAACCCTTCCTAATTCCTCCCAATCCGTTTGTCACTTCGCTTAAGATTTTGGCTCGGAGATTTTTTTTAAGAAAAGCCTGTACAAATAGTTAATTAACCAAATACCTACTAAGTTTTTAGTGGGACCTGAGAACAGACAGGGAGACATCTGATTCGTCACATTATGAACCTCTGCATCAAGAATCTCTGCATATGATAATTTTAAATTAGCTTGGAGGAATTAAATTTGAAAGCTGAATAAAATAAAATTTGAATATAATTTAAAGCTTCGGCAGAAAATCTCAAGCAGAACAAATACAGAAACCTTGTAGGTGATTATGTATTTGAGCCGTTTGGGGTTGAGACTTTGGGGACATGGGGTCCGAGTGCTCGTGCACTTTACAAAGATCTTGCAAAGAGGCTGATCGAAGCCTCTCGCGACCAGAGGGCTGGTCTATTCTTCGTACAGAGGATTAGCATTGCCATTCAGCGTGGCAATACGGCCAGTCTTCTGGGCACGCTGCCAGTAGACCGAGATTCGAAGAAATTTGATTTCAGGTAGTTTTTTAAATTTTTTAGCCGGCGGCCCAACTCCTTTCTCTCTTCCCGTCACATCCCACTTCCAACCCCTTCCTTGTCCCATTTTATTGGCTGGTAACGCAACTATAACACTATCGGGGGCTAGTTGCTTACTTTACCCCCCTATTCCGTGAATAACATATGGGCTTGAAAACAATTTAAATGAAATATTCCTTCTGGTATATCAGATGTGAAGCAAAAGTTTCAAGTGAATGTTTTATTTTGAACACAAGTTGTTGCCAAATAAAATAGCTGGCAGCCAGTACCCAGAACCAACATCCGACTCTTATTAAAGTTTGCTCGATTCAATATTATGTTGCTCACGTACAATATTGAACACTTGTGTTTAAACGGTCGCCTCTCTTGGTTGAAGACGTAACTGGACTAATTGGAGCGTTTTCCCTCTGAGGGATATATAAAGTTTCAGATTAATACGTGTACTAAAATGTTTTAAAGAAAATATCTATCAGGTTTTTAGTAGATTTTCCTGTAAATAGTTGTTAAAAAGTTAGTCGGGGTGTAATTTTTTTCTATGGGAAAGGAAGCAAACGAGTTTGTCACTACGACTAGTGCGGCCTTTGGACATCTGAGCACTAAGAATAAGAAGCTGCTCTAATATGGGATAGGGAAGAGAGTGATAGGGTAGGGGACGGGGATACTTATTTCCATTACAAAAATATTTCGAATTTCAATACGTAGTTATTCTTTATAACATACATAAATTCACGCTTTTTTCTACCCGAAGGTGTAGGCAGTGGCTGTTAAGCCTCCACTCCACTCCACTCGCCGTTATAATTTCGTTCCAAATGGAATAGGTGGCGACTGTATTACCATACCTGACACAAAGTTTTTAGTCATCGATATTTATCACACATAACTTTCGAAATTAATTCAGTCATTCAGTCATTGGTGTGTGCCAGGATTCGAACTCACGACCTCTCGATTCAGATACCGTGTGCTCTGGCACTGAACTACTGAGACTTCTAGTATTGATTCTGTATAACTACAGAATCAATACTAGAAGTCTCAGTAGTTCAGTGCTACATTGCAAAAAATATAAAATAATTTATATAACATAATTTTTACTGATTCTTAGAAAATTATTAAGTTTGATCGTCCTGGAATAGTATCAGATATAATTTTTGTTTGTTAAATATATTATAACTGTAGGTAGAGTCAGCGGTAGAGTCTTGCAGTACGCTGCACGAATGGGCCGCCTGGACCGGTGAAATACCACGATCTCTCGGAATATTGGCGTGAAGTGGTTCATACCGCGTTTCATTTGGTGAAAAAAATATCCGGCGGCTCAATCCCGTTCCTTTCCCCTCTTCCTCCCTTAAAGGTCGGCAATGCACCACGGTGTTCATGGCGGTGAGGAGTTACTTACTCTTAGGTGACCCACTTGCTCTTTAGCCCTCCTATCCGATAAAAAATACAAATAATAACGATGAAATATTTTTTCCTTTGTTATTGATTTGTGATTGATTGATTTCTATTTAACATAACATAACTTCACGCCATTCTTACCCGAAGGTGTAGGCAGCGGCTGTTAACCCTCATCTCGCCGTTATGTTTATGTTCCAAATGGGAAAACGGCGACAAAGTTTTCAGTCATCGGTATTTATCACACATAACTTTTCGAAAAAAAAAAATCTAAAAGTCATTGGTGTGAGCCACTGTCAGGATTCGAACCACGACCTCTGGATTCAGAAACTGTGTGCTCGACCACTCGACCACCGAGACTATTCTATTTAATTTTCAAATGATTAAGTATCTGCATATTGTTTATTAGTATATAGTATACATATACCCAGCTTTTATTATTATATCTGCTTATTTAAGCAGATATACAATGCAAAAGCGGATGGATGTAGGAGTCGAGGACGGCCAAGAAACACATTCCATGACCAAATAGAACGTGTTCTGGAGGAAGGTGATGTTAAGAGCCTCAAAAACCGAAGCGCGTGCATGAAAAGAGTTATGAAAGTCAACGAAGCGAGTAAGGCGTGTAAGAATCGTGCCCTATGGCGCTCTGTTCTCTCTGCCTACCCCGCAAGGGATTTGGCGTGAAGTTATGTATGTATGTATGTATTAGTATATAAATTGTTAAAAGTTGATAAACGAAATTTTTAATAAAAATATGTTTTCTTCTTTTTAAATAAAAGGTTTTTTACTTATATATAAAACGACATAAACGACATCATATTATTGTTCCAGGATATAGGTCCATCACATGTTTGTATAAGACTTTAATATTTTAATCAACATATATACATAAATAACTTCAGCCCGAATCCCTCGCGGGGTAAACAGAGAGAACAAGGCAGTAAAAAAGTTGTTATGATGCCGTATATTCCTAGGTCTTACTAGTACACTAAACTTACTCCATAGGCCTTCCTCAAACCTATATATATATATATTAATATGAGTTACGTTCAGGAAGTTTCAAATCAGTAATGAGGGGTAATTGGGGTCCTAAATCAAAATTTACTACCTACCAATTGGGCAATTTTCATTAGTAAAGTTCTAACTAGTTATGTGTCTGCACGAGCCATTCGTTATTATAATATGTAGTTAAGAGGTAAGTTTCAGTTATTAAGTAATCAACTGTGAGGCTTGTTTAGGAAGCCTTGGATGGGAATATAATTGGATGTAAGTGTTTGTATAAGAGATATTTAATTGTGAAACGAATGCTTGGTGTAATATGTTAGACAAAGGGACTTAGGAGTGTAGAGACAATGAATTGTTTAAAAAGTTTAGTATAATAGCTGAACTTTGTTCCGGCGATCTTTGTTCCGCATCAAAAGTAAGTTTTACAGCGTTTGCAATTAAAGTGCTAACTCTTGAAAATTATCACTTTTTCTTAACAACATTATAGGTAGTTACTATTATACATATTATAAACCACTCCGTTGACACTAATCCGATCTATTAAAAAACACACTTGAAAGTCTGTTAATACAGATATTAACTTTGTTATAGTTAAAAAATAACTTATTAAAATACTACTGGGTAAAGTGCTTCCGTGGAAAAAGAACACACGGACGCAATCGCCACGAGCAGTGAGATTCTGAGTGTATGAGCTTTCATGAGAAGAAGTGAGCAAGAAACTAATGTAAATTGATCTGCTAAGTTTAATATTTAATCAATTGTAATTTAATTCATTACTGAAGAATTACAGACCCATCTCACTCCTGAGCCATATCTACAAGTTGTTCTGGAGGGTCGTCACGAATCGTCTCGCTGCAAGACTCACGAATTCCAACCTCCGGAGCAGGCTGGGTTTCGAAAAGGCTTTAGTACCGTGGACCACATCCATACTGTTCGGAAGATAGTACAGAAGACCTAAGAGTACAATCAGCCGCTGTATATGGCATTCATTGACTACGAAAAAGCCTTCGAATCCATCGAAACCTCGCGACAAGCTTCTATTAGTATATAAATTGTATATTAAAAAATATTGGAGCAAGTGCTCCAATATTATTAAGGTTTTTTCTTTAAATTTATTTTATATTTTTTAATTATAGCTGATAGATTAATTAGTTTGTTCTTATTATTCAACGCAAAATTGGTGCAAGTTAGTTTCGAACAGTCCAGCTTTTTATTTTTTGAGTTACTCTCAATTAGTTCTTACATTTGATACCCAAATGCTTCGAATATCAGTTCCTTCATCTTCAACATCCACCATATTAGATTTAGAACGACGTCACATTATGTTTTGAATTATTCTAAACAAGCCCTATTATTTGATACCCATATTGTAGAAAAAAAAATATAAATATCTATTCCTCTTCTTTATCTTTGGTGTTTCGCCATATTGGATTATCTAAATCCAGAGGTGGTGGTTCGAATCCTGACACTGGCTCACACAAATAATTTTTCGATATAATTTTCGGATATTATGTGTAATAAATATCGATGACTGAAAACTTTGTGCCCGGTATGGCAATAGGTTCGCTACCTATTCCATTTGGGGGGTAAACATAACGGCGAGACGAGGCTTACTAGCCGCTGCCTACACCTTCGGGTAACAATGGCGTGAAAGTTATGTTATGTTATATCGTGTGTTGTCATCCAAAGTATATATAAAATTTCAGCTTAATCGGTTAAAGATATCTACTGCAAAATTAAGCGTATTAATATCCAATTAGATACTTAAGTACACTGCTACAGATTCAAAATTTGATGTCTTTAAAAAATGTTTTTTTTTTAACAAATACCTTCCCTTGCTACCCTTGTTAATAAATATCCTTCGACTTGGAGATCTAAAAATGTCTGTTGTGGAATATTGTGAAAGATATCCTCTCGACTCCAGCGGCACAAAAACCTCCATTAGACTTAGCAGCTTGCATTCGTGATGATTTGGATAAGATATGGGGGCTATAATTCCTAAAGATTATATGGAAATAAAATAGAAGCTGTTATAAGAGGAAATATACCATGTTTTAAAAAACTTTAGCAGTAAATCTCTACTAATATGGAATTGGATAATAAAGATATTTTATTCTTGGTTTTAAAATATACTTATCAGATAAAATTAAAGAAATGTTTGAGGACTCTTTCTCTTCTCACTTCAGAATCTCAATACTTTCAATACTTCGAGAGATATAAAAATTTATTATGTTAACTCATCCCTAGTTATAAAAAAACAAAAATTATAATTCAGTCGTCATCAGTCTAGAGATTGCATCCAATCTAACTCCTTATAAACGGTATTAGTAAAAGTAGTAATAATAGTAGTTACTTATTGTATTAGTCTTCTTTCAAGCTGAAAAGGAGTAGACTTGACTAGATTGTAGTCTTTGCTGATTATTGTGTTGTGATTTAAGGAATTAATTTATTACTAAAAATAGTAATTAAAAAGAATATCTTCTTATCTATTTCTGACGAGTGAAGTCTTTTAAAATAGTCTACATGAAATCCTAACAGTTGCATAACAGATTTACGGTTCCAATCAAACTTCGAAATTGAAATTTTTTGTTGGTATATGGCTGGCGAATAAAACCGACAGATATATAATATATATATGTATCTACATGACTATGAACATAGTAGGTTATAGTCTAAGAGCCCGTGAAAAGCAGACTGTACGTATTTTACCAAAGGTGATATTCTGGTCAGAGACCCTCCTATAGATGTCCAACATGAATTGGGGAATCACTAAGCCCAACGGAGGTAGCTATCACGTCACTCAGGTAAGACAGGTACGTAAATTATTCTGAATTCAAAAGTATTTTACCAAAGCTGCCATTTGGTCACAATAACGAATATAATAAATACAGCGAGAAAAATCAATGGCAGACGATTTTTTTGGTTTTAAACTCGTGGCAGACGCTTTTAAAAATTTGAAAAAAAAAATTTTTCAAAATTATTTTAACAAATCTGATTTTTATATATGTTATTTGGGATGGTATTACTAGTTTATTTTCGAAACGGCAGACGTTTACTCCGGTTATAATACTGCGGCAGACGACAATATATACTGACCGTATTAACATATGTACCTACTGTAATTATTTCTATTTCCATAATTGTTGCATGCAAGCCGATAAATTATGAAAAATATAAGAGAAAAATTATATTTTCAACTCTATAATAATGAATGGGGAAGATGGATTATTTATAAATTAACAATAATAACAATATTTCGTTAATTGATCTTAATTAAAATATGTTTCAAGGTTTTATTGATACACTTATTTAGTGTTGGTTTTTACGGTTATAATTCATCAATGTCATCGTCGGAATCACTTCCATATCGATAATGTTCATCATCTCGGTCGTTTTGTTCATCATCTTCGTTGTCGTCTGTAAAAAACAATAATTAATAAATTTTTCCAGTGAGCAATTTAAGTGTAAAATTGTATATAGTTTAATAGAATTACCAGAAACATCTTTGATGAAATCACTAACTAAACGTGGTAACTGATCTCCCTCAAACCACTTGAACACGTATGATGTATCTTGTTGTTCCCAACCATATTCTAGTGGGTTTAACATCATAGGATTTTTCAGTGTTGCATTTTTCCAGATGCTAGCAATTTAATGAGCCCTTAAAAACTATTGGTAACGTTCAGCTTTACATGGAGGTATTGAATTAGCGTCAAAGTTTACAACTTTTTTATTGAAATTTTTATTCAAGTCTGAAGCTTTGTAACTATTGACAAATAGTTGAAAACGACTATCATCAACGTCTTTGTATTTCTTGGTGTTATACACGTGACAAATAAATTCTTGAAGAATATCAAACAATGATTCTAATAATTTCGGTGTTAATACAGCGTTTCCCAGTGTATTAAAAGCTTTTTGAAATTAAATATTTTTCTTTATCAAGGTGAACGGTCGTTTCTTTCCTTTATTAAAAAAGGCAGGGTTAAAATCACATCCCGTGAATGCGTGGAAACCAATCAAGCTTTTTGTCAATAGTTCACCGTTTTTCTTATAAATTTTCGTAATATCAATGAATCTTTCATGGTTCCCGGTCCCAGTAAGCATCCAAATTCGAGACAACTGATTTTTTAAGTAAAACATATTACCAAGCATTATTATTAAAATATCTGTGTCCTAACCTCTAATAACAATATTGGACGTGTCTGGAATACTGCATACGTGGTAAACTATTTTTGTATCAGCTTCTTCGTATGATGGACAGCAGAGATCATCAACAATACTCGATTCAACCATTCCATTATTCGCTTTGTAATAATAACAGTCGCGAAAGTTTAGGTGTATCAACTTAGTGCCCAGAAACGGAATTACTTCACTAGTAGCCCAATGTTCCCTCATCTATTTTACCTATTTTTTAATAAAATATTTTAGAATAATATAATACTTAATTGTATTCAATCTATTAATATACTTCATACAAATCTAATAAAATAAATTTTATACATATCTTTAATACAAAATTATGGAGTAATATTCATTTTAATGCGACGCGGCGATATTGCGAGACGACAAAGCTCTATACTCTAGCTACTATAGCTCTCATACACAACTAATTCTCGAGTGTATTCGCGCACTGTTAGTATATATTGTCGTCTGCCGCAGTATTATAACCGGAGTAAACGTCTGCCGTTTCGAAAATAAACCTAGTAATACCATCCCAAATAACATATATAAAAATCAGATTTGTTAAAATACTTTTGAAAAATATTTTTTTCCAAATTTACAAAAGCGTCTGCCACAAGTTTAAAACCAAAAAAATCGTCTGCCATTGATTTTTCTCGCTGTATTTGTTATATTCATTATTGTGACCAAATGGCAGCTTTGGTAAAATACTTTTGAATTCAGTATAATTTACGTACCTGTCTTACCTGAGTGACGTGATAGCTACCTCCGTTGGGCTTAGTGATTCCCCAATTCATGTTGGGCATCTATAGGAGGGTCTCTGACCAGAATATCACCTTTGGTAAAATACATACAGTCTGCTTTTCACGGGCTCTTAGACTATTATTATATGTATGTAACCTAGTCATTGTATTGATCCTGCGTGATTTGAAATCCAAAAGACTTCTCCAACATATTTTCACGAAAAAGTTATTGATTTGATTTTAACCATCTTTTATTTTATGTTTATTTTATTTCTTTGAGAGTCTAGTTTTACAACATTGTGATTTGGAGTTACCAGTGCCAATCTTGACCATAAGCCAACGTTTCTTTATTTAAATGGTATATACATAAGTGTAAGGAATTAAATAAGACCTTATTTAATTTTTACTTTTTACGAGAAATGGTAGCTTATTTACGAAGCGATTTTAAACATTACAGCATTAATTTTCATCCAATTAAGTGTCTAAAATAGATTGTGCATATAATTCTGGCATTTTACAGCGTGGAATTTAAATGAATATTTTCGAAGATATTACAGTATTAACATAGCGGGACATAGCAGTTGCGTTGGGCGCCAAAACGCGTGGCGATAAATAGCACAAATTTAACTTTAAGATCCAAATTTTACTCATTTATTACTTTTGACGCGGAACAAGGTTCGCCGGGTCAGCTAGTAATTATATAAAGTCTTACTGGCAATATTCACAGCACACGTAAGGCCGCCTATTGTACTTGCAAAATATTTACCACGTACTTACTCTAATGCATGAATGTATCCTATTCTCTTATCAGTTTTTAAATAAGGATAATTAAATTTAAAATGTAAATATTCGCTTTCTAAATTTTCTCATCTTATTTACATGCTAAAGCTTGAGACTGATCAGAATAAGTAGGATTGCATCAAATTATTGCAGACGGAGACCCGTATCGCGAAGTTCAATATGGTTAAAGTGCTCTGAGCACTTAGCCTTGAGTTGAAAATAAGAACCAGCTTCTTTTTTATATACAAAGTAAGCCGTAACTATTTAACTCTAAATCACAAGTGTTCAAAATCCTTTTAATATATTTTGAAACATATACAAAAACTAGTTGACCCGGCGAACTTTGTTCCGCATCAAAAGTAACAAAAAAGTAAATCTTGGATTTATCACTTTTTTTTTACATGAATATGAATACATGAATTATAGATAAAAACGACCCCGAACGGCATCAAAATCTGTTTCGTAGATTTAAAGATATAAGCATATAAGGGGACAGACAGCCGGAAACGACTTTGTTTTATACTATGTAATGATAATGATATCTTTCCATATATTATGTAAATCAACAGACTATTTAATTCTTAATATGTTTATGTTATTGCAAAGTAATGCATTTGTAGTGCTGAGTCTTTAATAAGGTGTCATAATCAACCCTGTTGCCGTTTTTTAGTGTCGGTACAAGGTTTTCTTTCTGCATAACAACAACACAACTGCACGCCAATTGCCTTGCGGGGTAAACAGAAAATATAGCATCATAAGGAACAAATATTTCATGACCTTAAGACTATCATTCACTTTCTCACCATTGATAGCCTCAGTTACTCTCTAAGAATATTTGTTGGCTTTCATCTTTAATAAGTATAATAAGCTTTTTTTTCTTGTACGAAAATCACATATTATTATATTTATATAACCCATACTCATCAGGATAATCTTGATTACTTAAAGGTCCAGTCGATCATGATGAAATGGAAGTAAACATCCCTTTCAATTTCGATCGTATTGTGGAGAAGATCCCTCAGGATCCACAAGTCGGAAGAGATTTCAGCCTCAAATAGTTAATTTCGAAGGTTTATCGTAAATCTAAGCGGCCTTCGATTATAAAGGATCTAAATGATTACGCTAATATATACATATTTCCTATGAGTATATATTATGTATTCCTATTTTATTGTAAATTCATGCCTTTTAATCTCCGAAGGTGCAGGCAATGGCTATTATGGCTATGCATTCAGTAGTGAATCGAATAAAGAAGTCATTGATGTGGCTACAAATATTGGATTTGAATTCGAGACTTGTTATTTAGAAGCGGAGTGCTCATACTCCAATGGACATCCATGAACGATACGACAAATAATCAAATAAGTTGATTTATAAAGTTCTTAACTCAATGGATAACACAGAAACTTATTTGCGATAAAACAAAAGTTACGATTGGAAAGAAAGTAGGTATATTAATGAATAATAAAATGAAATTATAAAATAAGAAATATTTAATTAGTTTTTTTTAATTTAGTTAAGTCAGCATAAACGAAGGTACGGAATGGTTTAGATCGAATGGGTCCACTTAATTGAGTTGTCAATCACAAGCAGTCAAGCGTGAACGTGGGACGTAGCCTGAAGACATTAACACAATTCTAGTTACGATACTTACTTAACACAATCCTTGTTACATTCCTTATATATTTGATTACTTTTTGAGTTTTATAAAAATATTATTTTACAGAGACAGATATTTAATTACATATTTATACTAGAATATGGTCTCGGTGGTGCAGTCGTCGAGCACACGGTTTCGGAATACATTAATTTCGAAAGTTATGTGTGATAAATATCGATGACTAAAAACTTTGTACCCCACCTATTGCATTTGGGACGTAAACGTAACGGCGATTCGAGTCTTAAACAGCCACTGCCTACAGCTTAGGGTAGAAAAAGGCGTGAAGTTATGTTATGTACTAGTATAAAAAAATATTCGTTATGTCTTTTATAGGATAAGAAGCTATACATTTTACGGTCCTCCACTAGAAGATTAAAATATTGCTCATAATATTTACCTTTTAATAGCACGCATACAAAGCACTATTGATAGCATGAGAAATTGAGTAAAATAATGATTGATTAAAACAACTTTTAGGATTGTATCGCGTTTATTTATTATTCATTTATATTCATTTCCCGACGTTTCGAACTCTTTACAGAGATCATTTTCACGAGTATGAACAAAAAGATGGTAGTTGTTCAAAAGCTATCTTCATTGATACAGAGAGCACCCACTTTTTGGAAATAAAAATCAAAAAGTTGATGTTAAAAATATGATTTTTACTATTGGTAAACCGCCAAAACTGTATGGACTACCGAAAATACACAAGACAAACGTACCCCTACGCCCAATTGTAAGTCAGATTGATACACCGACTTATAAATTAGCTCAAACTTTGGCGAAAGTCCTCTCACAACTTCGAGGACATTCAAGTGCGTTTGTAAAAGACTCATACCACTTTGTCAGTGAGATTAAAGATCTACACCTCGCAGACAATGAAACAATGGTCAGTTTTGATGTTCAGTCCTTATTTACTTGCCTACCTGTACAGGACTGCATTAATATTATATCCAAGAAGCTAGCAGAAAATCAAATAGCCAAAGAATACACTGAACTATTAGAACACTGCCTCACATCTGGCTACCTACTGTGGAAGGACAAATTCTACAAGCAAGTAGATGGAGTGGCCATGGGCTCACCGGTCTCTCCTGTCGTGGCCGACATATTCATGGAGGACTTCGAGGAGACTGCTTTGGTGAGTTCACCTGTTAAACCCCGTTTCTATAAGCGGTATGTAGATGACACTTTCACAATTTTACCATCTGACAAAGTAACTGTATTCTTAGACCATCTTAACTCCATAAATCCCAAAATACAATTCACAATGGAACTGGAGTCTAACAATTCTCTAGCATTCTTGGATGTGTTAGTTATTCGTAACTCTAATAACACCTTGAGTCACACTGTGTATAGAAAGAAAACCCATACAGATAGATACCTGAATGGTGAATCTCACCACCATCCTTCACAGTTAGCTGCCGTGTCAAAATCTTTGTTTCAGAGAGCACGAGGGATTTGTGACCAGGAACACATAGCAGAGGAGATTCAGCATGTGAAAAAAGTCTTACATGCCAATCAGCTTAAAGTTCCCAGAAATCATCACAAAAACCGAGTGAAGCAAGCCACAGTTGAGCGCCAACCTGCCATCTTGCCGTACATAAAGGGAATCACTGACAAAATTGGCTATATTTTAAAACGTGCTTCAATCAAAACATACTTTAAGCCATCCAAGAAAGTTAGTCAATTTCTACCATCTGTCAAGTGCTACATCCCCTTGCAAGACCCAGGAGTATATAAGCTGGACTGTGATTGTGGATTCTCTTATATCGGACAAACAAAGAGGTCCATTAAAACCAGGAACAAAGAACACATAGCGGATGTGAAGCACAACCGCTATAATAAGTCTGCTGTTTGTGAACACTGTAGGAAGGGCTCAAAACACTACATCAGGTTTGACAAACCACAAATCCTCGCCAAAGAACAATATTATCGTCCCAGGATGATACGCGAGGCTATTGAAATCAAAAAACATCCAAAGAATTTCAATAGAGAAGAGGGCTGGAAACTATCACCTAGCTGGAACCCAGTCATAAGTCTCATCAAATCTAGCCCACAATCAACAGCTCAAGACAGCGAGATACTATTAGTATAGTTTGCAGGTCAGACCCACATCAGGAACCATAATAATATAGAATTTTGAGTAGTGCAGTAATAATCAAAACAAAATAATTTTAATTTAATTTTTATTAACCTAGAAACCAAGTCCCTTTCTTTTTTCTCAAAAACATTATAAATAATAGCAATATCAATAGCCCGTTCAAAATGAAATAATAATCAGTTTTGCAGAACAGCCGCTGAGTTTTCTTGCTGGGTCTTTCTCAGGACTGGCCGCGTTTTTGACCCAGTGGTAGATTTTTAATAAACACTTTATCTTTTAATTTAAAATCAATGAATATTTAATAATAATAGTCATACTTTAATCTCAACCAACTTAGAAAATATGATAATTTGTAATAATTTAATAATAACAACTTTTACTTATTAAATCATACAACAAAGGATCTTTAGAGGCAGGATGTATTAATGCATCTTATAAATAAGTATTTAACTTTTGTTCTCATGGTCTGATGTGGGTTACCAATAGTAAAAATCATATTTTTAACATCAACTTTTTGATTTTTATTTCCAAAAAGTGGGTGCTCTCTGTATCAATGAAGATAGCTTTTGAACAACTACCATCTTTTTGTTCATACTCGTGAAAATGATCTCTGTAAAGAGTTCGAAACGTCGGGAAATGAATATAAATGAATAATAAATAAACGCGATACAATCCTAAAAGTTGTTTTAATCAATGAATGAGATTCGCGAAAATCTTAGAAACAAATATAAAATAATGATGATTTTTTTTTGCTACTAAACTTGAATTTCTCAAATATTTTCGAAAATCTGACTTGGATATCAGGTTATCGTTACTCATAAACTTTACTTCTCTACGACAATATAAAAAAACAGAATTGAATATCAGGTGGAATATAATTTACGAACTACATTCCACCTAATATTCAAGTCTGATTTTCATAAATATCTGAGAAATTCAAATTTCTGCTGACTTGTTTGGTTTGATAGAAATATTTTCGTATCAAACTGTTCGGCAAGAAATATTTGCAGAGAAGTAAAGTTCAGTACTCTGTATGTGCGATAGCGAATAAGGTTCTATCGATTTTTCAAGTTTTCACAAGTAATATTATTAGCAAGTTGTGCCTTTGACTTTTTATTTACATACACACATAACTTCACGCCAAATCCCTTGCGAGGTAGACAGAGAGAACGGAGCGCCATAAGGCACGATTCTTACACACCTCACTCGCTTCGTTGACTTTCATAACTCTTTTCATGTACGCGCGTCGATTTTTGAGATGCCTTTTTTTTTTTTTTACGTGAGGAAATGTTTTATGCCTCCTCGCCCGCCAGCATTGCCGCGACCAACGCCGGCGGGGACAAGTCTCGCCCGATCCCGTCGACCAGGACTCGGTGCTCGGCCGCCCAGGCCGGGCAGACCTCCAGCGTGTGCTGGGCCGAGTCCAGGTCGGATGCGCAATGGTGGCATCTCGCCGTCTGTTCACGTTTTATTCGACTCAGATACTCACCGAAGCACCCGTGCCCGGTGAGTATCTGAGTCAACCTGTAGGTGACAGTGCCCCATTTGGGGCAGGACGGCACTGACGGCGCGCTGACGCGCACAGCCCTGGAGTACCAGACTCCTAACATCACCTTCTTCCAGAACACGTTCTATTTGGCACTGACTGAACCTTAAGCGATAAATCAAAATGTACTAAATTAATTTTCACCTTCATGAGTTCTACAAAAAAGGAATCTCTTAAGGATAACCAACAATGACCATTTTAATTTCATTTCTAAGGCAAAAGAAAATTCGCTGGGCCAACTAGTATAAAACAAAACGACTTTTACTCTTTATTACATCAGACAAACAGACCGGCGGACTGTTTTGCTATTACTTAAACTATAATTACTAATCTACATTAGCATCCCGCTTCTGAATAAAGAAGTCGTAAGATCAAATTCGGGCTTATACCAATGACTTCGGCGAATCATGCCTTAATGATACTTTCACCTAGAAAAACCCGTAAAGTCATTAAAATCAATAGGTAGAGCTAATTTCAGACCCCATTACTATTCATATTAAACTTGAAGGGAGTTCAGAAACTCAATAAATGTATTAAGAAACTTTAAGTGCATGTCGCTTGTGCATCAAACTATGATGCCGTTCCATTATGAGGAACCATTCCGGATATTTGTGACTTTATTAATTTCAGATAAATATTAATATAGATATAAAATATAAGTCACGGTCGTCCAGTGGTCGAGCATCCCGCTTCTGAATCCAGAGGTCGCGGGTTCGAAACCTTACATTGGCTCACACCAATGACTTTTCGAAAATATTTTCGGAAGTTCTTTGTGTAATATCGATGACTGAACACTTTGTTCTCGGTATGGCATTACATTCGCCACCTATTTGGGGCGTAAACATAACAGCGAGTCGAGGCTTATCAGCCGTTATCTCCACTATCGGGTAGAAAAGGCGTTAAGTTATGTTATGTTTAGTTATGTTAACCAGTACAATATTTATTATACAGTGCAGTATACAGGTATACAGTACAGTATTTATATAGCACCAAGTAAGTAAGGTCGTCTACCGTCATTTACGTATCTTTTGCCTCCATCACGCATATGCACCCATTTTTAAAGGCCAAAGTTCAAGACCAATGTTTAATACAGCTAATGGACAGAAGTGGACACTGGACAGACCTACTTTCCTTTATCACAAGTTCTCCTACTTAATTCACTTATGTTTTCATTTCGATTTCGCATACGTATATTGCTGGCATCGAATAAGCTACCTAAATAACTTGGATATTAAATAAAAAAATTGAATTGGGGAATAAAAATTCCGTGGAATCAATCACAGCCTCGACTCACCGTTATGTATACGTCCCAAATAGGTGGCGAATCTATTTCCATACCGAGCACAAAGTTTCACACATAACTTTCGAAATTAATTAAATTCGAAAAGTCATTGGTGTGTGCCAAGATTCGAACCCGTCTGGATTCAGAAACCGTGTGCTCGACCACTGGACCACCGAGACTAAACTAGTTAATTTATGGTTTAATACTATTAAAAAGTTATTATGCTTGGTATGTTTATATCATTTTGGCGTTTACGATATTTCCGTTTTGCCAGATAAAATATTTTGTACTGAGTAATACGTGACAAACGGAATATCATAGATGGAGCTAAATTGTATCATTGAA
Source organism: Euproctis similis (assembly GCA_905147225.2). NCBI lineage: Eukaryota > Metazoa > Arthropoda > Insecta > Lepidoptera > Erebidae > Euproctis > Euproctis similis. Next base: position 2,377,947 of record LR990113.1, on the reverse strand, counting down.
GTTTCGAAAGAGTACTCATAAACTTATTTTCTCCTTGACTGAGATAGAATCATGCAGCTCGCTATTTGAGTTGAGCCGATGAACTACCACGACATTTCAGGATATTGATTAAATAATAATAGGTAATTGGCTTACGCGGTGTTTCGAGGTATTCGGAGGACCAAATGTTCCCCCCGCAGTCCCATTTCACTTCCGAACCCTTCTCTATTCAATATTCAAGGGCGGATACGCAATTATGGCACTATCCTTGTTTCAGTAGTCCAAGGGCGGCGCTGATCGCTTACCATCTGGTAGCCCGCTCATCTGGTCACCCTATAAAAATAAATGTCTATGCTTCGTTGTATTATTACACCGAAGCATAGACATTTCTTCGAGATTATTTGTAAATAAGGGGCACACTTTTCTGCCAAGAAAACTAATTAGTTACATAAGAATAACCCCCAGTATGTCTGGTGACTAAAACGTATGTAAACTGTAAGGTGGAGACCCAGGGACTCCATAATGCAAGTTAAAGAAAAAAGACTGGAAGCTATAAAAGTAATATATCTTTTATTTGGTAAGGTAGTATGTTTAATAAACTATTATATTATAACAAACATAGAAAAACAGAATATTAAATAACAATAGTTTGAGACTTAATTATTACAATCAGTCTTTAAAATCACATATAAATTGACATAGCCATTTTGAACTTCCTAATCTTATAAAAAAATAACAATTATTTTTATAGTATCTAAATTAAGTAAACATAACAGTGTTCTTGACAAATAACAATTAAATAGTTAGAAAAACAATCATATAAAAAAACGTGCAATGACATAATCTCTAATACGTGCAGTACATTGCCTGCAGACCTTTTTCGAACAAGTCAAAATAATAATATAACATAACATAACATAACTTCACGCCTTTTGTTACCCGAAGGTGTAGGCAGCAGCTGTTAAGCCTCGTCTCGTCGTTATGTTTACGTCCCAAATGGAATAGGTGGCGAACCTATTGCCATACCGGGCACAAAGTTTGTCAATCATCGGTATTTATCACACATAACTTCCGAAAACAATTTCGAAAAGTCATTGGTGTGAGCCAGTATCTGGAATCGAACCCCGGACCTCTGGATCAGAAGCCGTGCGCTCGCCCACTGCGCCACCGAGACTTATCTTGGATAATATCTTGGACACAATACACACAGCGCCCTTTAGATCCAAGCTAAGCAACTAAATGCTTGTGTTATGTATACTAGATAACGGATATTAATACATATATACTTTTATTTTGTAAATACATACTTATAATACATAGAAAAACACCCAGACGCCAAACAAATATTCATGTTTGTCACAAATATTTGTGCTCGGGTGGGAATCGAACCCCCGACCTCATTGCTGCAGCCGGTAGTTTTACCAATGCGCCACGAGGCCCGTCAATTCTAGGTACACAAGCGCACAGCGCTGTATCCGCGTATTGAAAAATATTATTAATCTAAACAGTTTTGTATGGAGTACCTGGGACGTACCATACAAATTAAGAGATAAGACAGACATACATAAAAAATAAATAAATAATATATTGTATTGTTAGTTCATTTAAGTATATTTTATATTAATTATGTTACTAATATACGACGGTTTTACTGGGCGCATTAATGTTCCGGATTTGACGAACGTTTGCTACCGGATTTGCCGAATATCTAAATCCGGTTTCCGTATAACCAGTTGCAATTGGTAGTCATTAAGTCAAATTAATAATAATATGTAAGCTAATTCCTTCCGTGTCTTATGTGAAGTGAAACCTAGCAAATAGTGATAAAGTTTTCCTTGTACAGATAATTGCAAATTCATAGTATAATTTTGATTTATTTAATAGTTAACGGTGTATTTTCGGTGTTGAAGCAAATTACATTGTTGAGTGGACAAACAAATCCAAATAATGTTAGTTTTAGCCACGAATTTAAACATGGCGTGATGGTATTCGCACACTTCAAACAAACCGAGTCATATTTGCATTTACTTAAATTTTTATTTTTTTAGATTTTCGCGAATCACATTCATAACATTGAAACAGCTTTTTATGGATTATATCGCGTTTATTTAGAACTTATTTTCTATTTATTTTCGGAAGTTTTGAACTCTTTACCACTACTCTCTTTACCTGTAATAAAAATCATATTTTTAACTTCTACTTTATGGTTTTTATTTTCAAAACTAGCTAAACCGGTGTACTGTGGTCCGCATCAAAAGTAATAAATGAGTAAATTTTGGATATCATGAGGTTCAATTTGTGATATTTATCGGCTTTAACTGCAATCCCGCAATGTTAATACTGCAATATCTACCAAAATATTCGTTTAAATTACATGCTATAAAGGGCCATGATCATCTATATTACATGCACAATCTATTTAAGACACTTAATTGGATGAAAATTAATGCTGTAATGTTTAAAATTGCTTCGTAAGTTTGCCATTATTTCTCGTAAAAAGTAAAAAAATAAAAATGGTCATTGTGGGTTATCCCTAAGAGATAGACATATACTCTTGCGGACTTTTTTGTAGACCTTTTAAAGGTGTACAATAATGTAGTACATTGTTTTGATTTCTCACTTAGGGTCCAGGCAGCGTTTGCAATTAAAGTTCTAAATCTTGAAAATTATTACTTTTTTTTTACTACACTACACATGAATTATATATCAAAACTACTCCGTTGACACCCTCTAACTATTAAAAAACCCCGCATCAAAATCCGTTGCATAGTTTTAAAGATATGAGCATATAAAGGGACAGACAGCGAAAAGTGACTGTTTTATACTATGTAATGATGATGATGTGGGTACTTTCTGTATCAATGAAAATAGCTTCTAAACGACTACCATCATTTTGTTCATTACTCGTGAAAATGATGTCTGTAAAGAGTTCGAAACGTCGGGAAATAAATAGAAAATAAGTATTTATTTAAGAAAATAAGTTCTAAATAAACGCGATATAATCCATAAAAAGCTGTTTCAATGTTACTTATAGTGTTGATTAAATTTTAAACATGTCGTTTATCTCTCTTATTCTAGATATTGTTATATACATACAAAATTTCACGCTAATTGCCTTGCGGGGGATAATTTTATTTATATTGGTCTTTACAGGTACTTAAAAATAGTCAATTAATACAAATATTAGTAAAATTACAGTAACAACAGTGAAAAACACGAGCGCTTGAGGAACGTGCCTCCGTGGAACAAGAAAACATGGACGCAATCGCCACAAGCGGCCCGATTCTGAGTGTAGGGGCTGTTAAAATGGAAATCAGGCGAGAATGTGCTAAATAATCTTTTCAAACAGTTTTTATAAACTATTATAACATTAATACAAAAATTACTATTGAAAGGCGAAGTAACTGGCTAAATAAAGTCATATGTAGTAGAAAAAAAACAATATAATTAATTGATTAGTAGTCTCGGTGTCCCAGTGATCGAGCAGACGGCTTCTGATCCAGAGGTCCGGGTTCGATTCCTGACACTGGCTCACACCAATGTCTTTACGAAATTGTTTTTCGGAAGTTATGTGTGATAAATATCGATGACTGCAAACTTTGTGCCCGGTTATGCAATAGGTTTTCACCTATTCCACCTATTCCATTTGGGACGTAAACATAACGAGGCGAGACGACGCTTAACAGCCGCTGCCTACACCTTTGGGCAACAAAAGGCGTGAAGTTATGTAAATGTATAATGAGAAGACTTAACGTGAGTTTGTAGAGTTGCAAGAACCTACACGACCCACTGAAAAATTAGTATGAGGAGCCGTTGATGTCCACTCTATGTGGCTCTCAAAGAAACTCGGCATTATACTTTACTGCTTAATAAATCTTGGATAATCCATTGTTTTAAATTGCCGATCCATTAGAGAATGCCTTTCCTTAGTTTATCACCTTTCCAGATATTGTTGATTAATTAATTTATATTTTATTTGCCTTTCATCATTAGCCTTTTAAGGTCCACTACTGGACGTAGGCCTCCCCCATAGAACACCACAACTGCCGGTCCTTTGCAATCATGGGGGGTTTTTGCCATAATTACCACACGTGGCAGGCGGGTTGGCGATCCGCAGTAAGCTGTATTTTGTTTAGAGAGAATGCTGCTGCCCATTCTTCCAGCTTTTCCCTTAGTCGCCTTGTACTACATCCACGGGAAGATATGGGGTGGCCGTATTCTAAGCCGGCGCCACACAACATCATTTGCCTTTATTATAATTTTTTATTTGTTTGATTCAATTACACATAAAAGTGTAAGAGCGAGAGAGAGAGAGAGAGAGAGAGAGAGAGAGAGAGAGAGAGAGCAAGGGCGGAAGTTATAAATATTCAAATAATATCGTGTAAGAAGTATTAGTATAATTGGATCCCATCAGATTTGGTAAATTATAAATATCGAGTATAATTTACTCGAGGCTATTTTTATTCTATTAGGTCAAAACAGTCTACCGATCCGCACGCGTGGCCTTCCAAATAACGAAGCCTTAAAATAAAACATTTGTGTCTTTATGATGTTAGTAGGTGATTGTGTTTGGTAGATGTCCAGTAATAAAATAACTAGGCTTTAACTACGGATAAGATCACTCGGATAAAGTAACGATCTGATCTTTTAGTTAGCAAGATTTGAGTTTGTGAAACTGATCAAAGGCAATATACAATCTCTGGGCCTCTGGCGGAAAGATCACTCCGCGATTAGACACGTATTGCTACTGTTAAAGAAGCAATAGATATCTTTTAAGGTTTCTATTGGACAATTACAATATATAGTAGTAATAAAAGCTCGTAAGTGATTATAAAACAACAGTAACATAACTTAACGCTAAGTGAAGTCACGACAGAAACAAATAGAGCACTAGAAGACAGTATACGCATAGATAACTCACTATTTTAATCCATTTTCATTACACTTACTAGTCATCATTTTTCATCCAGCCACTTAACATAGTATAAGACTGTAACACTGACTATTTTACCTTATCTTTGCACCAATTGTGAAAAAAAAATTGTCATTTTGTAACTACTAGGTTACGGTAGATACATATTGTAATTTTGAAAACATATTATTTTCACAGATAAGTGCAGAATACATAATCACGTTATCTACATAATATATTTGCGTATTCGTCATAAACACAATAAAACGAAAATCGCAAACAATAACTTTCTATGAGAAGAGATTTATTTTAAAAATTAAATATAAGTTATAAAATATTACTTCAACATCCAAAATAACATTCGCAAAATAACAGAATAAATACTTTAGCGATCATAACTGACAAAAGGACAAAAGTCAAATAAGAACTTACGACGTTTAAGTTTAAGTGCCGTAGAGAAAGAAGATTTATCGTAGACGTTAATTGAAGAAATTTTCGGACACGGTTAATTTTATTAAATATGCAATATAACAAAACAATAAACAAAGATTCATTTTCTTACTAATCAATTAATAAACACGGTTATATTCATGATCATGTTTTTTTTTAATATTATTAGAACAATAATGCGTGTACTGGATTTTCAAACTAGAATAGACTCCAAACAACTTGAGAATAACATAACATATATCATAACATAACTTCACGCCTTTTTCTACCAGAAGGTGTAGGCAGCAGCTGTTAAGCCTCGTCTCGCCTCATCCCAAATGGAATAGGTGGCGAACCTATTGCCATACCGGGCACAAAGTTGTCAGTCATCGATATTTATCACACGTAACTTCAAAAAATTTCGAAAAGCCATTGGTGTGTGCCAGGATTTGAACCCACTACTTCTTGAATCAGAAACGGGGTGCTAGCCACTGCGCCACCGAGACTGAACTTTGAGACTTTGAGAATAAAGTTATCTTATCAACAGACTATAGGAACTCATAACTTTATTATGCAAGAAAATTAAATATTAGATAATACTTTGAAGCATAATTATAAATATTATCACCCAACTTAGTCGCCAGTACGCACTGCTATATATGGAGAACATTCTTTACATTTGAACTGCATCTACTTAGTCAGTCTGGCATCTCCAATTCGTCGAAATTTATGGTATTATTTAAAATAGTGTATATACGCTTAAGATATTGAATCGATTTTATTTAAAATTTGGACAAATATTGAATCATAAAAGTATACATTTTTCATGATTCAATAATTGTCTAAATTTTAGTTTAAAGGATATACTGTATTAGAATTACAGTTTAAGAAGAAGAAATACAGTTTAAATATTTTACAAATTTTATTATAAAGAATATACAGTATTTTTAATTAAATATCGTAACCAAGTTCGTGTTAAATTTTTACGTTGGAATAAATCTTTTACTAATTATCTTAAACAGAGGCAATTTTAAGGAAAAAAGTGTAAGCATAGATAAGTAAGAAGGGTAAGAAAAGATAAAGAATGAAAATCTTATTTTATTAGACATTTCTGTATTACTGGATACAAAAATGTCAAATCAAATAAAGCTTTTCCATCAATCTCGGGTATTTCGACAGTTTTATTAAAATGCTCGGCACAGAACCAATCGGGAATGGATCATAATTGTCGTTCAATCATTCATTTTAAGGTGGGTTTGGATTGTTTTTCTAGGCAGTTTTTTAGTGATATTACGACATTAATTTTTAAGATTACAAGAAGGAAACGCATTATATCGTATATGGTAAGGGAAAAAGTTTCTTGGCAATTTATACAACATAACATAACTTCACGCCTTTCTCTACCGGAAGGCGTAGGCAGCAGGCAGTTAAGCCTCGTCTCGCCATTATGTTTACGTCCCAAATGGAATAGGTGGCGAACCTATTGCCATACCGGGCACGAAGTTTTCAGTCATCGATATTTACAACACATAATTTCCGAAAATTATTTCGAAAAATCATTGGTGTGAGCCAGTTACAATTAAGGTATAATTAAGCAGTTTACTGCATAAATGGGCCGGCTCGACCGGTGAAATACCACGACCTCTCAGAAGACCGACGTAAAGTGGCTCATGCCGCGTTTCGTTCGGTGAGAGAGATACCCGGAGGCCCACCCCCTTCCCCCATCCTTTCCTATCCCCTTCCCTTAAAGGTCGGCAACGCAACAGTAACACTATATGTGCTGCTGGTGTCCATGGGCGGCGTTAGTTGCTTACCATCAGGTGACACGCCTGCTCCTTTGCCCTCCTATCCCATAAAAAAAAAAGGATTCGATCCCGCAACTTCTTGATTCAGAATTGTCTAATAATCTCTTATCTCCCTAGTCTCATTATTAAAAGGTTTTTCTACAGAGTTTATTTACGTTTGACGAAAGTATATAGAAAACCATTTTGTAGGTAGGAAATAAGTAATGTTGGCACCCTCTCGTGGAGTTAACTTGACCCTAAGGCCAAACGCAAGGCCTACGAATTTCACAGAGACCAAAATAGGCAAAAATCTAAAGGTCAGGACTTGATTAATTCAGACCGCTTTCTCTCAACTTTTTGCTTTAATCTCATCGTTTGTTGCAGTTGAGTTCATTGATGGTCTTGGCTGGCGGTAACAGCTCACAATGATTAATGCCTACCTATTCCACTACCTTGTTGCCAGTTATTCCGGGTTATGCCACAGTCTGTAAAGTCTGACCGTCTTTTGAGCACGATTTTTTTCACAAATTTGTGTACGTAATTTTCATCACGAATTATCTGTTTGTTCAAACATGGTTAGGTTTCATTACGTCATAATAAAGAACCAGAAATGAGTACACGGTTTATTAGGTTTCTTTCGTTGGAGCATGAGGCAGGGTACACAATAAAGCTCGACATATGGGGACATGTCGAGCTTTATAGTGTACCCAGCTTTTTTCAAATGCGCCAAACCGTTTTGCAATCAATTCCCAGTTCTCCAGCTACATTTTTACTACTAATATGCCGATCTTTCTCAATTTTTTCAAAAATGGCTTTAATTTTGTTCTAAACAGGGTAACGTAACGTAACTGACGTATATCAAACCCGCAAAGTCTTTATACAATCGAGGGGCGTAGGCATATCTTGCGCTTCGTCCATTTATATGAATTTGCAATATTGTTTAGAATTATAGATAATATTACTATCGTATGAAAAGATATTTAAACAGTACGTTCGTTTTAGATTTTTAGAAAACTTTAAAAGCAAAAATAAAAACTCTGAATACCTCTCGTGATTTTAATTAGGGTCGTTGAGCAGCAAATAGGTTAGGATATGGCCACTTATTTCGATTGCCAGGATTAATTACATTTATTTTCACAACGCAGAAGTAGCAGTCTTCATGATGGTTTTGAGGTTCTCGCTAAATCATGGGTGTTCCGAACATTACAGCATCTTTTTTTTTCCGATGGACCACAATCGTAGACAAACGACACATTTTTGACCATATGAAGAACCCAAGGCTTACGCAGTTTTCACGAAGTCCGATATAGGTTTTCGATATTTTGCAAATACATATTCCCCACAAATATAGCAAAAAGAATTGGGATTATGCACACAGATGTTGACGAATCTATGTCGAAAACAGCAATAGAATAGATTATAGTGTCCAATAAAAAACGCAAATGTATGTGAAAGTAGTAAATGAGGGTAGCTAGCTATAGCTCAAAAACAAAAGCTGTTAGAGAAAAAATGATGTTATATTTAAAAAATACGCGCCAATTCAATATTGAAACATAAAAAAAATAAAGAAACAAAAAGGCTTATTTTTGGAGTCGGTGCAACACAATAGAGTACGTTACCTGAGCCTCAGTAACGTAGTCTGTTATGTTGTATAATATGCGCGGCCGTCAAAGTCACACGACAAAATAGAATACGGAGTAACTTTTAATCAGCACCTACTTCAATGATAGATGACAATTGCAAATATTTTTATAGTGATCTCATTATTGAAGTCGGTGCGATACAATAGGGTCTTTTACCAAGGCTGGCACCGCCTCCAAAAATATTTGACAATTGTAAATATTATAATAGTTAAAGATTACTTTATAAAAGTATTACGTTTTGTAGATTTTATTAAGTATACAAATTAGTGAGTTTCGTTATTTATCGCTTTTTAGTTATGAAGGTACTGTTTTCATTTACTTCAAGATTTTGTGGTTAAGGTTTCTAGAAGTCGGTTTAACTTTTTTTAAAGACATTTTTTTCACGACTTTTAGTGATATTAATGAGTCGTGAACTTCAATAGAAGTTAGTTCATTTACATGGCTTTCAGTTTATTAAATATATTATCACTTATTACAAGTCCGTTTGTTAAATGGTTGATATTTTTAGGGAGCTATAATTGTTATTAATAAGTACTTAGTTAAAAAAGTTTGTTATTACTTGTTACGTATTTATATTTTTGTTATTATGATGATTAGACAATAACACTGCAGCCCGAATAAAGACTAATCGTAGCCTAGAAAGTATTGCAAAAAGAAAAATATTTTTACAGTATTGTGTCCTAACTTCTAACCGGTTAAGAGTGCCGTAGCTTCATCATCAGCACAGCAGTATCATATGTTGATTCAAGCATACCTCCCAAGCAACACGTTAATCCTATATACTACAAAACAGTTTTTATCGACTAACTGCAGAGCATCTAATCTCTAAGGAGTTCTGTGTCTTCTTCATCAGCACAGCAGCATCAGACGTATATTCAAGCATATCTCACAAGCAACACATTAGGCCTACATACCACCAAGTAGTTTCTATCGACCAATTGCAGTGCTGACTTCAAACTCCTAACCGTTGAGGAGTTTTGTGGCTTCTTCATCAGCACAGATGTTGACATCATAAAGTATATCCTTAAGACATCACTCTAACGTAACAAAAACACCATACTCGCATACAATTTTCGGAGGTTGACTTCGATTTCTTCTTCGATTTTTATCATAAGATCCTGACCTGGTGAGAATGGGACCATATCGAAAGTAAACACTATCGGAAAAAAAATATTTGGGAATCCGTCCATAATTGACGAAAATATCGGTGAACAGACACAAAAAAAATATATACATACATACAGACGAATTAAGAACCTCCTTCTTTTTTCGAAGTCGGTTAAAAAGTACTGAGGTTTAATAATACCACACACATTTGTATAAAATAGCAAAATCGGAAAGGGATTCCGAAAGTTACGTGATTTCCAAGTTTCGAACACGTTAAGTTTGAGCAATTTTCCCATGTCTAACTCTCACGTGTAAGCAAACTTTTATGAAGCCGAACAACAACTCGTTGAATTTTGACTATTTCGAGCAAGTACGTGGATCCTTTTTAGGATTACATTTGTGCGGTTTTCTGACGCCATAAACTTCAACAGTCATTTAAAAAAAGTTTGCCGTAATCCTAAAATGAAACTTTATTATTATTATTTACTAACCATTTTCAACGTAGACACTACTCTGCCCAATGTCTCAAGCCTGTCGGTGTGATTTTCTGAGCTTTGTGATTGCAATAAATAGCGCATGGTATTTTGCTTTAAAAATATATAGATTATAATGTTACTTAAATAAATTATCTGTCAGAGTAAAAAAGAGCGTCAACAACGGAAAGCGATAAATGTGTGTTAGGACCGTAACCAATGTAAGAGAATAGTGACTCTGCCTATCCCTATTGGAATAAGGTGTAAACGAACGTATGTGTGTTGCTTCAGTTTGTTGTTTTTTGAAACTTTAATGACATGTACTAGTAATTTTCTCAATCATTGTAACATAAATTGAGACTTTAAACTAGAATTTAGCGCCAGTGGACCTTTATAAGCTCCCTGCGGTAACCATAAATTACAATCCGCTGCTATCAAAATTTATTTAGTTTTGTTTTATATTCGCTCATTTAGTTAAAATTATCCTTACATAAATTGTTGGGCCTGCGTCAAATATGTACTTTGTATGTACCATTTGACTAGACCATTCTTATACCGTCCACGTATCAAAGAGCTCCAGTGTTTATATTTGTTACTATATATCCAATTGGAAACTTTACGTTTTGTTTTATTTTTTTGGTTTCTACATATATTTTTACAACTTAGTGTAATAAAATAGGGAAAACATACATATGCTTGAAGATGTAAGTTGCGTTTCCTCTTTTTACCGGGTGGAAATATTTTATTTTTATATATTCGTGGGCGTGCCCTTGTCATACAGATGACTTCTAGATTGATTTACTTTAGTATAACATAGGCTTTATTTCATTAAAATCTGATGTCTCTGAAATGGTATAATTATTTTAAAGATCCACGTAACTCTGTAGTAATGTAAAATCCTTTGGTCTAACACTATCTTAGACAACTATCTGTAAACGTGGAGTATGTGAAGTTCCATAATATATGGGATAAGTAAGTAATAATGGGATATAATCATCAAAAGTATTATTAATAGAGTATTGGGTACCTCTGCATATAAAAAAATATTTTGATCAATGTATGAGTAGCTTTATAAGTCATATCTGAGGCCGAGTCTAATCTTAAGCTTTGGCTCAGTATGAAGCCAAAAATTAAAAAAAAACTTATAAGCTACATTAAGTAAGGTAAAAAAATCTCATTTCCTTGATCTCATTAAAATAGATCTTTTAAGAAGCCTGTCTGAGTTATTTAACTAGTTATTTTAAAATATTCATAATATTATATTTATTTCAAAAACTTTGCTGAGTGCATGTAAAATGGAAATAGGACGTAAGTTGATTGGATCATTCTTATATTCATTTTTAAATAATGATATTAATTTGCTGTATTTATTTAAATACATTTATTAAAAAGAAAAGCCAAGTTTGGAGCTATGCGGGCAATAATAAATAAATTTATTTATTGGATATGCCTTATAAATTAGCCTTTTTTAATTTAATTGCTTAAACACTTTTATAATATCGTAAGGGCTGACATGTTCCAATTTAAAAAAAATGCCCTCGTGCACACTATCCAAAAGGAGAGTTTCAGTTTTTTCGGGACACGAATTTAACGCATTAGTAGAAGAAATGAGAATTTTGGCAAAAAAGTCATTAAATTTTTCAACAACAGCATAATTATCTTTGATCAGTCTATTATTTACTAGAACTTTAATATTATCATCACGGTTCCTTGTACGACCAGTCTCATTGTTGATAATACTCTAAGTTACTTTGATCTTGTTTCTGAGATTCTTATATCTGCCTACTTAAATATATTGATTTAGCAATAAGGTAATTTTTTTAAGTATTTAAGAGTAATTTCGAACATAAGTAATAAAAATGGGATACTAATTCGATTTTAAGCTAAACTCTTGGTGGCCCAATCACAAAAATTTGAATGGTCATTTATACTTAAGCTTTTAATTTTAAAAATAAATTTGTGTTCTGAGTCTATGATTTTTAAGAGAGAGTGGTAAAGTGCATCTGGATCACTCCATATGTCCGGTGAAGTAGCCCTAGCCGCTATGGCGTTACTGAATTGATTGATACATTTCTGGGTTAAAGGTATACAAGTAGGTAACTTGACTAATATAGGCATGAGAATCATAAAAACTGCCTTTTGACCACAAAGTTCCGATGGCAAGTGGCTCAAGATTTCTTTTTGCAAAAAATTATAATTACAAAATATATTGTGTTGCAATTTATTTCTCGTCAGTAATTGTAACCAAAAGTAATGGTGAAATTGGTTTTTAGACTATTATTATGTTATATGATTTAATTCAAGGTTTAAGTTATAAATGTGCCCATTTTGTCTTGCTGACAGAACGTACGAATATGGCAAAGAAAAAACACAATTATTATGAGTATGATGCTGATATGAGTAGATACTTTTTTTATAATAATACGCCTTTTCTACCTACTTAAGGTATCGTGTAGAGTAGAGTAGAGTTAAGACTCGTCGATTTTTTACGTCCCATATGGAATAAAAGGTTACGGAACCTACTGCCATACACCGGATACAATGTTGTTTGTCAACAATATTGTATGATACGTAACTTCCAAAAATAATTCCGAGAAGTCATGGGTGAGGCTTCGGATTTTATTCCACGACTTCTTGATTTACAAGCGAGTTGCTGGATTTCGCGACCAACACCCGTCTTCATTGTGTCACAAGTTGCATATTTAGCGGAAAGAAATACCAAATTCTCTTTATTACTTCATGTCCTTAATAAACGAAGGCCTAAGTTATCAGCGGCAACGCCTTGTCACAACTAATGAAATATTTGTCTCATGAATTCAGCACGGCCGGCTACCGGACTTCGGAATTTGTGACAGAAAATCTCAAGCGGCACAAATACAGGAACCTTGTAGGTGATTATGTATTTGAGCCGTTTGGAGTTGAGACTTTGGGGACATGGGGTCCGAGTGCTCGTGCACTTTATATAGATCTTGCAGAGGCTGATCGAAGCCTCTCACGACTAGAGGGCTGGTCTATTCTTCGCACAGACCATCAGCATTGCCATTTAGCGTGGCAATGCGGCCAGTCTTCTGGGCACGCTTCCAGTAGACCGAGATGCGGAGAAAATTGATTTCAGATAGTTTTTCAATTGTACATATTGTAAATAATGTAATTTATTTACTTCTTCTTATTATTGTAAATCATTATCGATATTGGTCCCAATATTGGGTACCGTGATCATCTACATCGAGACCCTATTCTAAATGACCAGGATATCTGTATTTATAATCAATAAAGATAGGTTTGGATGGGATGTCCAAAATTTTCATAGGAAAACGACACGGAGATATTAAAACATTATGCCTCGAGATTGAAAATTCTACTTCTGGATCAGAAATCGTAGATTTGAATACTGAGTCGCATCAATTACTTTACGGACATTATTTTGAAAGTTACATGTAGTTAGCACAGTGAAAGTGTGTGACAGTGTGACTTACAGTTTTCAGTGACAAATTTTGTCACTGAAAACTGTAAGTGGACATTTGGTTAACACAAAGATTCAGATCATTTATCTCTCTATTCCCTGAAGTAATATCGCAATACAGGAAGAAATATTTCAAGAATCGTGACCCGAGCATTTTGATAAGGTTGCAGTGCGATTTATGCCATGGTGTCCACGTACATTGTATACGATTGTAATATTTCAATGTCGATCATCCTCTGCTCCGGACTGAAATTTATTGAAACCATTTACACGGCGTTCAATTGTTTCCCTATTTCGATTATAGTTCGCACTAAAAAAAAAACACTTTAAAAAATTAAACACGTTACACACGTATTCAATTTTTGAATGTGATTTTTTGTGGCACAAATCTATTGGCGCTATTTTCGTCATTTTTTTTTATAAACAGTGTTCAATAGCTATAAGTATGTATGTATAATATAAATCGTAGCCAAAAAGATTTTTTCCATTCTCCTTTTGGTTTTTAGTAGTCTTTAAACGACTATTATAATCTTAGTTTAACAGAAAATCATTTAGGTGTCACTGAAAGTAATCATAAAATTTGTCTCGATTTTACTGTCTCAATGAAATATTTTGTCATATTACAGCTGAGCTATCATCCGGAAAATACTAATGTTGTGTGATGTAATTTTGAAACATGCTTTATTTGGTCTCATAAAAAATAGAGATTTAGAATTATGTAGCCATAGGAAATAATAATAGACTTGTTTTTCAAATAACATTCTACAGTTAAAATTGTTAAATTATATAACAGTAATACAGAATTTCAGTACAGTATCCCTTGCAAAAGTTTCTCTCAGGCTAAAATATTACCTGCCTGTGGTATAGTAATACACTTCTAATCCTACTATGGGGGTAAAACGAGGTCTGTGAGAAGTCTGTTTATGAGGCTTAACCCAGGCGAATTGTCACGTGCGTAAATTCTGCTTGCTTTGACAAAACCGCAGTTTAGTAAAAACGATGTTTATTTTTGTTAATAAAAACATTTTTTACAATGCCGTAAACATTTTTAACAATTAAGGATGTATATGTAGTATAGTTAACAAAGTATGAAATTGAAATTAATAAATAACGTAAACGTAACGTAACTTCACGCCTTTATTACGAGAAGGTGTAGGCAGCGACTGTTAAGCCTCGACTCGCCGTTATGTTTACCTCCCAAATGGATTAGGTAGCAAATCTATTGCCATACCGGGCACAAAGTTTTTCAGTCATCGATTTATCTATCTTTTTATTTATCACACATAACTTCCCAAAACAATTTTGAAAAGTCATTGGGGTGAGCCAGTGTCAGGTTTCGAACCCAGACCTCTGGATCAGAAGCCGTGTGCTCGACCACTGGACCACCGAGACTTAATTAATAAATACTGTTTATTTCAAACATGTGATCGTCTCGGTAGTCTTAAAGTTTAGCAAAAAGCTTTTAAATCAAGAAGTCTCTGGTTCAAAACTTGACTAGCACAAATGTTTTTTCATAAGCTAAGTGAAATAAACATCGATGCGATTTAACTGCCGCTACCTTTTTTTTTACGCGAGCAAATGCTTTATGCACACCCCCCGCCTGGGGACGGCAGGGGGTAGTGTGGGACTCCCAAAACAGTGAACTGCAATCCGATCCTAGGGTTACCCACTAAAACCTCGCGGCGGCCTTCCTCCGGCGTTGGGGTGGCCCAGGACAGTGCATCGGCCCTCTGGTCCACCTCGCCGTAGTCCCCCTCTGCCGCGAGGGGGAGCTCGTCCTCGGGGAGCCTCGGCGGAAGCTCCCCGGGCGGGGCGGCTCCGACCGCGCGCTGTAAAGAGGTGCGCGGCCGTCGGCGCCCCCGACGACCCTCCCCGGCCGCACCTGGGGGTCATCCTTCCCGGGCCTTCATAATAAATACACAAATATTTATATAATATATTAAAACTTAAATTATCATAAACATTAAATAAATATATATTTTTAATTATATATACGTACACACAAGTATAATATAGTATTTAATAAACATTTCATACTTACCATACATTTAGTCACCAGCTGGTATTGTCGATACTCGATAGTCGATATTTACTAAATTATCGACTCGACCCGCATCACTAACGACTAATGTTCTTACACTATAGCTATAGCTATAGAAGACCGGCGCGAGCGCATTGTGAAGATGAAACCAGTCGAGACACAACTACTATGCGGAGCGCACGCTTCTCATTCGCTTATTTTTGTTCTCGCCATATATTGCTATTGTCCATAATTCGATACTTCTTTCATGTTATATGTTGAATCTAACTTCATTTCCATCTATTAACTTCGTACTATTAACTACTGACTCTGTGCTATTAACTCTGTAAACTGTACTCTGTGCATATTGCTAGTGTTTGTGCTTATACCTTTGTGCCTTCTAATTTTGTGTAAGGATATTTTGTGTAAGGACGAATTATACGCCACCAAGAAACCGTGAGTGTTATTTAACTACCCACACATTCACCACCTTACCATACAGTGAATAAAGAATATTATTTAGGCGTCATGAAGCGTTTGCGTGAGAGTATCCGCCGAAAACGTCCAGATTTGTGGCGACACAACTCATGGATGCTGCACCATGATAATGCACCATCACACACAGCCATTATAGTGAAAGAGTTTTTAGCGAAAAATTCAACAAACGTTCTCGACCAAGCACCCTATTCACCTGATATGGCTCCGTCTGACTTTTTTTTATTTCCCAAGTTAAAATTATCACTTCGAGGAAAACGTTTTGAGTCAATAGAAGCCATAAAAGAAAATTCGCTGAATGAGCTAAAGGCCATACCGCAAATAGCCTATGAAAAATGTATGGAAGACTGGGTGAAGCGGTGGAGATGTTGTATTGCAAGCGATGGGGCCTACTTTGAAGGCGATAAAATAAATTTAGATGAATAATTTGTATTTTTTGTTTTATTGACAAATTCCCGATACTTAGTACACAGAAGGTATATTTTTTGTATACATAATTTTATCATCAATATACAATTCAGTACAGTTTTTAAAAGGACATCTATTCTCGGAGCATATAATTTAGGTAGTGTTTGTTGTTGACACATTTGCACAACATTCATTTACGTAATTAAAATATAAATTCAGTAACCGAATGTGCCGAGGCTTAACGCCTGCAGAGTTATAAAGCAGTTCAGTTGACGTATATGTTGGCATCAAATTAAAATAAACACCATTTTCTTAGATTTTCGCGAATCACATTCATAACATTGAAACAACTTTTATGGATTATATCGCGATTATTTAGAACATACATAACTTCACGCCAAATCCCTTGCGGGGTTGGCAGAGAGAACGGAGCGCCATAGGACACGATTCTTACTTGGAATATGTGTCTAGGCCGTCCTCGACTCGTACATCCATCCGCTTTTGCATTGTATATCTGCTTAGTCAATCTTGCATCATCCATCCTTTCTACATGCCCGAACCAGCGGAGCATGCCCTTTCTTACTTTTACAGCGACACTCTCTTTCAATCCGACTTCCTTGCTTATAACCTTGTTTTCCACACGGTGGTTTTAATTTTTTACAGGGATCATTTTCACGAGTAATTAACAAAAAAAAATAGAAAATAGGTTCTAGATAAACGTGATATAATCCATATAAGGAATAAACACTGTTGGCATGAAGGTACTACGTAAAGTATGCGGTGTGACGGTCGAGAAATGTGATAAAAGAAACGTAAGGATCAATGTTGGTCCGAAAGGCAATATTTATGTAAAGAAAATAAAAGTTATTAACTCTACGTGATAGCCGAAATATTTATATTTTTCATTGGAATTCACCAAATACCATCTCTTTGGTAACAGCATCGTAGAGTCCTGTGGGGCAAATGTGCGCATTTAAACGTTGATTCTTCTATAACTCTAATACTATCAGAAGATATAAAAAATGTTAATTAATACCACAGTTTATTTGTTATCAACTAAGATACAATAATAGTATTATCAGTACCTTATATTTTAACAAACTATAGAAAACAACAAACAAATAATTTATAAAAAAACCCTGCCATATGCTCACTTTAACCCCAGTATTGGGGCAAGTGTACACAGCAACAAAATAAAATATATTTTAGAACTTTTCATTGTAGTTACATAAAGTAATCACCAAAAGCTTAGAAATTTTGGTTTCATAAGTGTTTTATTTTTAACAATATTTTTTTTGAAGTTTAAGACAATTTTGTACTAATTTTCTTAGTGTTAAGTCTTTTTCTCATACAGGAAGCTTGTCACACACCTCTCCTGTTATATCCTAATTCGGAATTGCAGACCTGGCTGCTGAGTACCAGGGTTAAATCAACCCTTAAATTTTTAAATTAATTGTTTTTATTCCAAAAAATGTATTTGAGGCAATACGCAATTTATATATGTTGTAGTTTAATACTCAATGTAATGTAAACAAATAAGTCAGAAAAATAATAATTTTCTAGATTTAGCACTTTTAATTGCAAACGCTGGTTGAACCCTAAGTGATACATCAAAACAATGTTCTACATTATTAAACACCTTCAGAAGGTCTACAAAAAAGTCCACGAAGGCATATGTCTATCTCTTAAGGATAACCCACAATGAGCATTTTTATTCTTTAACTTCTTACGGGAAATAATGGCTTCTTTACGAAGCAATTTTAAACATTACAGTATTAATTTTCATCCAATTTAATGTCTTAAATAGATTGTGCTTTTATTATCAATATGGTCAATATGGCCCTTTACAGTATGTAATTTAAACGAATATTTACGAAGATATTACATTATTAACATAGCGGGACATAGTAGTTGCGTTGCGCGCCAAAACGCGTGCGCGTAAATAGCACAAATTAAACTTTTTAATATCCAAATTTTACTCATTTATTACTTTTGATGCGGGACAAAGTTTGCCGGGTCAGCTAGTATTTATATATAATATAAATCAGTCCTACGATGAGAATGAACTTCTACTGTACCAAATTATCTGACATATTGGTATTTGGCTAATTAGAATGTATGGGAATCCACATAGCACTTTGCAATCGAACAAAATACACCAACACACACACAAATACACACCCACATTCTAACACACACATACACACACAAAAACACCCAGAGGTTTTTTTGTATTAGTTTATTTACATGTTCCCGCTGTACGCAATGATTAATAAAAGTAGTATTAAATAAAATACATGTATTTCTTTCTGTATCACTGGAAGTCCGCTGGTACTTATAGCACAGGGTTACCTATATTAAGTACCAGCTGCTCACTGTATCCTGGTTACTATTGATAATATCTATTTGTAATACGTATGTTATGTTGTTGTGTTGTTGATTGGTGTTGATGTTGTTTATTGATGGTGTAGTTGAATATATAAACAAATAAATAAATTGTAAGTCAGGTGGGCTCGCCAGAGTCAATAGTAACGCGGCTAGCAAGAACGAAGACAGTTCTCTCTCACACTACATAGAGCTTCTCTATAGCACGAGCACCACATGCTCAGGCTCGTACCTATCCATTATTTGTTAAATCGCCTGGCAGGTAGAAAGTCCCACCGAAATGGTCTGTCTTTTTGGGAATCTTATTTTTTAGTTATAAATAACACTCCATCAAAATTTCAAGCTGCCTCAAATACATTTTTTTATATTTATTTGTAAAATATTTTTGCGCGCGTCTGGCAGTGTTAAAGCCCCGATTAAATTGTCTGGCTTATTTGTTTCCGTATACATTGAGTATTAAACTATAACATATATAATTTGCGTATTGCCTCAAATACATTATTTACAATAAAAAATGTAAAATTAAAAAAAAATAAGGGTTGATTTAGGTCCGGTACTCAGCAGCCAGGTCTGCAATTCCATGTTGGGATATAACAGGAGAGGTGTATGACAAGCTTTCAGCTTGCCTCAAACACCTACTCAAAAATTGGTGCCAGCTCTCGGACCATTACTCTTTATGGAAGATGATCAAATCGTTAAAAAACCAAGTGTACAGATACTTCACTTCAATCTTGAAACGAAGCCACAAGCTCAAGTAATACCTACTGTTTGTTGTTCTTAGACAAAAACAAACAACTTAGCAAAACTAAATAAATAGTAAATGAAATCCTAACATATATGTTAACCTAAGTATAAAATAAAGTAAAGAGGCTTGAATATAAAGAGAGGTTGCTGATTTATTAAGCTCTCGGCATAACTTTTTGTTAACCTTACGCGTGGACAAGTTTAAACAGAATTCACTTAATTGAACTAAATCTTAATTAATTAGCAGACATTTTTCCAGACCATTTCATTAACTCGGTCCAATTTATACAACGGGCTTACGTAGCGTATCACCCGGATTATCTATGTATGTACCTGTTGTAGGTACAGAAAACAGAGTGGCCCCTTTCTGAGATATTATCAGTTATGCGAAGCAACCACACATGATATACATTCAGAGAATCGATATATTTATATTTTTACAAGCTTTTGTTTAACTTGCACTGTATGTAAGTATGTATGTTCCAGTGGAATATTTGAACTCAAGTTTGAAATAGATATATTAAACCGATTTAGCTGAAATTTTGTATACACGTTTACTGTGGATGATAATGCATGATAATATGATGTGTGACATCATTTTAATCAATAAAATATAGCGTAATAGATATTTTTGATGCATTTTGACAATATGTGTATCAAACGAAAGGACCTTTACTTATAAAATAAAAGCTTATTTACTTAAAATTTATTTGTATCTTTAATAGCCGAGATTGTAAGCAGCATTGCCTCGTGAGACCATTGAAATTTATTCCAAAGAAGTGTTATCATTTCAAACAGTTAAAATAGACAAGGTAAATAAAAATAATTAATATCCATCCAATCGAATATTGAATTTGAAATGCACTTACTTTGTAGATTTATAAACGTTACTCGTAACATAACATAACTTCACGCCATTGTTACCCGAAGACGGCGAGACGAGGCTTAACAGCCACTGCTGTAGGCGGTGGTTATGTTTACGTCCCAAATGGAATAGGTGGCGAACCAATTGCCATACCGGGCACAAAATTTTCAGTCATCGATATTTATCACACTTAACTTCCGAAAACAATTTAGAAAAATCATTGGTGTGAGCTAGTGTCAGGATTCAAACCCGGACCTCAGGATCAGAAGCCGTGTGCTCTACCACTGGACCACCGAGACTAAAACGTTACTCGTATATTGTTTAAAATGTGAAGATTTGTAGATTTAATTATGTAGATTCTATTTGAAATCCTAGTTGTATAAATTATATAGCAACGTATATGTTTCTGTATTATAAAGTAACATATTGATTTCAACTTCACGGCAAGTTCATTGAATGGTAGACAGAAAAAAGCGAGTGCATTAAACATCATTTGAGATACCTTACCCGATACTACTCACTCTATGTTATAAAAATCATCTTCATCATCCCAAGCCTTTTGAAGTTTAGTGCTAGATGAAAGCCTCCCTGGTGTGCTACTCGCAACCATTAGCTTCCTGCCGTTCTTACCTGGTCAGTCCACCCAGTGGAGGGACGGCCTACTTTGCGTCGACCAGTTCGACCAGATCTACCCTAACGATTATCCGTTCGACAAGCGTTGTGGCCTGCCCATTTCCACTTCAGCGTTCTAACTTTTTGGGCTATGTCAATCACGCCTGATCTCTTGCGTATCTCTGTATTACTTACACGATTTCGTATGAATAAAAAATAATACCTATCAAAGAAAGGTATAATTTTGATTAGAGATCAGTTTCTAATATTGACTATTATCATTACATAGTATAAAATAAAGTCACTTTCCGCTGTCTGTCCCCTTGTATGCGTACATCTTTAAAACTGCGCAACGGACATTGATGCAGTTTCTTTTAATAGATAGAATGTATGAATGTGTAATGAAAAAAATTGATAATTTTCAAGATTTAGATCTTTAATCGCAAACGCTGCCTGACCCCTAAGTAATAAAACAAAATAATGTACTACATTGTTATACACCTTTAAAATATTAACAAAAAAGTCTGCAAGGGCATATGTCTACTCGTATCTCTTAGGGATAACCCACAATGACCATTTTTATTTTTTTACTTTGTACGTGAAATAAGGGCTTATTTACGAAGCGATTTGAGACATTGTAACATTAATTTTCATCCAGGTAAGTTTATTAAATAGATTGTGCATTTAATATAAATCAATATTGCCCTTTACAGTATGTAATTTAAACGAATATTTACGAAGGTATTGCAGCGGGACAGCAGTTAAAGCCGATAAATAGCACAAATTGAACCTTATGATATCCAAAATCGACCGTAAGATTTTGTCGGCGAACGTCTTAATTTGTTTTAGTTATCGTAAACAATGATTCACTTTGTACGATCACTCCTAAACTTTAAATTATCCATCGCATAAAGTTATATAAAAAATTGTTACGAAAATTTAAAGTTCGGAATAAGGTTGTCAAGATATTACGAAGTCTAATTTTATGTAAAACTTGTAGCTATAAATCACAAAAGTTATTCGAATCTGAAATAGGTTATCTAAAGTTATCTTAACGCAATATCCGGAACAGTATGAAACTGGTAGAAAAAAAATATATTTAAAATGGACCTCATAGTTTTATCACACATTTTTTGGGTCAGAGCTGTCTGGTTGAATGGAAACATTGATTTGATCGAAACTATATTAATCTCTCATAAAAAGGTGTATATAGAGGCTCCTGATTTTAGTATAATAACAATTATAAAGATTCCTATTTATCAGATTCTTTCAAAAATATTGTTATTTGTATGTGTATGTGGTTTTCTTTGAAACGACCACCAGGATAGTTGCTCTACATTATTCTATTAATTCACAGAATACGTTTCACATATTTATGGCAACAGCATACGTACTTATCGAAAAGATGGTTAATGAATTGATGATTCTAAAATTTTGAAATATTCATAACGTAAGAGTGGTGCTTGCAGTTCGCTGTATGAATGGGCCGACTCGACCTCTCAAAATATCGGCATGAAGTGGCTCGTTCCGCGTTTCGTTCTGGAGGCCCGATTCCCTTCCTTTCCTCTCCTACTCCCTTAAAAGACGGTACTGCGCCACAGTGTTGATGGGCGATGAGAAATTACTTATAATCAGGTGACCCACTTGCTCGTTTGCCCTCCTACCCCATTAAAAAACAATTGTATTGTAAAGATTTTGGGCTCTCTTAATGCTGTGTACTTTTTAGGGTTAATAATTTGAGAATTATACAGTTGACATTTTTTTTACAAAGTAATGTTAAGCCTTAATATTTTAAGACAAAGATTGTCACTTGAAGATTTAAATTAAAACCAGGCAATATAATACGGCTAACACAGCAAAAGTTGTTTTGCAGAAATAAAAAAAAATAAGCGGTTGACCACTTAACATGACATGTTAAGTCGCTTATTTAATTATTATTTTTCATTTATTACATTGTAAGTGTCGAAAAATAAATGTCTGTCGAGCCATTTCTAAAACATATCATGCTAAGAAGTGACCACGTTGCCGTTGAAATTTTATAAAAAAAAATATGGACTATCCTATCTATCTTTAAAACGTGTGCAAATTTGATCTAAATTAGTTCGGTTAATTATGAGTCGATGGTGGAAAAACTTTATATATATATTAAGATTTTCGCTTGCAATAGGTAATTTTAAGAGGTACAACTAAGTAGGTGTGAATAGAAAGTTAGATAAAGGTATAGAAAAGATGGTGTCACGTGGAAACAACAAGATCAAATACAAACACGGTTCATCGAAGATCAAAGATATCTCAAAAAGAAACGTAGAAATCGGTGCGTCTTTACTTACATTTTATGGTCGGATAGTTACACAAAAGCTCGCTTCTCAGATCTGACACCGCTTGTTAAGCCAACAGCGACTGACGACATTGGAAAAAAGATCGTGATTTTTTACATTACAATATACATTCATTTATAACTTCACGTCAAATCCCTTGCAGTGTAGGCAGAGAGAATAGAGCGCTATAAGGTACTATAAGGCGCTATAGAATTCTTACACACCTCACTCGCTTTGTTGCCTTTCATAACTGTTTTAATGCACGCACTACGATTTTTGAGGCTCCTAACATCTCCTTCCTCCAGATAGACGTTCTATTTGGTTGTGGAATATGTGTATGTCTGAATGTCGGCTGTTAAGCCTCGATTAAGCGAATTGCCCCCCACAGGGTAGGAAATTACCAGTCATTGTGCCTGAAATAGGCGGATGATGTTGTTGGAAACCTAAAAAAAAAATCTCATAACAGGAATCCTGCATCAAATAGCTTTAATTTGATACCATATTGTTATGACATCGATAGACTATTTGTTTTGACATTGTCTCGACAGTCGAGAACGGCCAAGACACACATTCCATGACCAAATAGAACGTGTTCTGGAGGAAGGAGATGTTAGGAGCCTCAAAAATCGTGCATGAAAAGAGTTATGAAAGTCAACGAAGGTGTATAAGAATTGTGTTGCGCTCTGTTCTCGCTACCTATCCCGCAAGGGATTTGGCATGAAGTTATGTATGTAGGTATGTAAGTTTCGAATAAAAAATCACATCAATTGATCTTTTTCAATGTCCAACGCGACTTCGCGGTTGGCTTAACAAGCGGTGTCAGATCTTAGAAGCGAGTTTTTGTGTAACTATCCGACCATAAAATGTAAGTAAAGACGCACCGATTTCTACGTTCACGTTTCTTTTTGAGACATCTTTGATCTTCGATAAACCGTGTATGCATTTGATCTTGTCGAACCTATTTCCACGTCACACCATCTTTTTTTACCTTATCTAACTGTCACATATTCATTTCAAAATTTCGGAAAAAAATCTTGTACCGAATTTCTACATTACATAGATTATATACCTTTTAAGGTTCGGGTGTCGACGATCCGAGGTTAAAGCTCTTCGTTGATCAGTGATTTTGTATATCGTATATGTGATTTCAATAATTTAAAAAGTATATATTATTAATATAAATATGAAATAAATAATGGTAATATAAAATGATCAGGTTTTGATTGGCAAATATATATTTTGATATATATTTTGATTTTGATTTCGATTAAGAGCCAAACTTGTACTTGGGGACTCAAGGGATTGCAGGTACAAAGTGAGCACCAATACCTGGCTAGGCTAAATACGTAGGTATGTTTGTGTAACTTTAAACTCGTGAAAATAAAAGAAAACCCCACATTTCAAAAATTTGTATGAAGATTTATTGACTGGCCCTGGATTCCAAGCTAGAAATCTATCTAAACGCCCTCCACTATTTCAAAAAGTAAATATTCTGAAAAATCATTGATGTCTGTCATCGAATACTTGACTTTTTAAATAGAAACTTATACTAAATCACTAGTCTTAAAAGACGACAAATCACAGAGTGATAGATTTACGATATTCACAAAGAAAAACTTCTATCTCACTTGAAGCGGTAAGTAGTAAATCTATTAGGCCTTAAACTTATCGCTTTGAAACTTACAAAGGCTACTAAAGGATAAGTCTTGCAGTGTCTTTCAAATTTTATTAGTTCCTAAATAACAAAAATAGAAAGCAAAGTGTGTCGGGTATCGATTAATCAACATTTTGTATTATAAGCTAGTGCTAAGTTAAGTAACACTTACAACATAGTTAGTGCTACACTTGCATTGGCGGCCTTTAAGGAAGCAGGACTGGAACGGAGGGGGTGGACCCTCGAATACCTCTCTCATCGAACGAAATGCGCCCTTTTACGTCACTGCTTTTCACCTGTTCTACCCATCTCAAAGGCTCTACCCCTGTTAAGCTATTTTAGCAATATTAAGAATTTTATTATCCAATATTAAATAAAAGCTTTCATCCAACTACATTACAGCACTGCGATATAAAATCTAACCAAGATCGTTACCATAAACCGTACCCTTATGTTTTATAGCCCTTGAACACATAAAATAATATCGTTTAGATTCTATGAAGCGTGATAATAGCTTCCAATATCGATTTAGCTAAGTATGTGAAAATAATCGAGAAATAATTTATATAATTTAAATTATAAATTTTACTTTAAGCTCTTAGTACCTGACGGTATAGATAGTTAAATAGATAGCCAGTTATATGAAGAATATTTTAAAAATCTATATATAAATGACATATTTATATTTAATTATCAATGACTGAAAACTTTGTTCCCGGTATGGCAATAGATCGCCACCTATTCCATTTGGGACATAAACCTTACGGCGAGATGAGGCTTAACAGCCGCTGCCTACACCTTCCGGTAACAAAGTCGTCAAGTTATGTTATGCGTGTTATGCGTGTTAGTGTTATGCGTGTTATGTGTGTTATGTATGTAAATAGGGAATATGACTTGCAATCCACTTAAGCGAGCTGCAGAATTAATGTGCGTATTGACGTCGGCTTATCACGACATCTTAAAATATTACTGTAAAGTGAGTCATGCAACATTGTTTAGGTCAGGGTACTACCCGGAAGCCTTCTCTCCCATCCCACTATCTATTCTATCTGTGTTTCTGTCACCAGCCTGGTGATACCCTTGCTTGTTTGCCCCCCTTTGCCATCAAAAAAACACTTATTTTCTAGTCAGTCAGTCAGTAACTAGCAGACCCTGAAAACTTAGTTAACTAATTTACGTCTATTAATCTCTCAAAACTGTTATCTTGGAACCGCTCTAGTAGTTTTGATGTATACGAAGTTGTTCTTTATACATGCATACAGAAAGAAAAAGAATAAAGAATCGCTTTTCCAAGCCACTCACATATTTTGAAATAATTTCTAGACTGATACAGCAAACAAAATATACCCATATTTCATAGTTATCATAAATGTCACTAAAAACAGGTTCCCCCATTGCATGAGATTTAATTAATAATTATGTCTTATTATCAAAGGCACAAATAACTGCTTCGGGTATTCATGGTCTGAAGGTAATGACTACATTGAAATCATTTGATTTTCATATTATTGAAAACAAAGTACACAGTAGTTTTTAGTGTATTTAGTTTTCTTACTACAATAAGCAAGTTAAACTTAGAATACTAAATATTATTTATAATATGTATATAAATAACGAATATTATATAATCTATATATATATATAAGAGATTTCCACCTATATATTGACTCATCACGATATCTCTGGAACCATAAGGCGTAGCGACTTGAAATTTGGTAGGATTATTCCTTTCGCCGAGTATAGGTCAGCTAAGAACGGATTTTACGAAATTCCACCCACAAGGGGGGTTGCGGGGGTGTTAACAATGGAAAATTCCCATTTTTAACCTATAGCTGCTATCGACTTCAAATTTGTCGAAGATATTGCAGTATTAACATAGCGGGGCAGCAGTTATTACTTTTGATGCGAAACAGAGTTCGCCGGGTCAGCTAGTCTTATATATAATATCTTATGTATCTATATTATATAATATCTTATATATAATATAATATTATAATATATAATCTTTTTTTTTGTAAATACACACATATAATGCATAAAAAATACCTACTTATTGTTTTGTTTGTTATTCTAGAAGAATAAAGAAAAACATAATCTTAGTGAACATCAACAATCAATGTATTCAATGTTCTCGGCATTGTTTCGTATTTTTTTTTGTATTGTTTTCGTTGTTTTGTGTTTAACAAAATTTCCCAAAAGAAATGTAAATTAAATACGGTGCCTTGGAGAACAAACAATTTTCAGAAATCTATAAATGTATTATTTGACTCGTATTTAGGTACATATATTTATTTGGGTCGTATGAATATTTCGCGAGTTCATTGGTGTGACACTAATGCTATTTAACTATATTCACAAATTAATTGATTTTGCTTACAATTCATCCGTATATTCTGGGAAATAGTATTAAGCAAATGGCTTAAGGGTAATATTAGCAATAGTTCACCTATTGTAGGATTTAATGAGATTAAGAAGTATTCAAAAATTACTTCATATTCTCATTAAACTCTCCAGAGTTCGAAGCTATAAAGTCGCAATAAAAAATCGTTTGAAAAAAAAACCCAAGCAAGCAGCGCTTCTTGGCACGCACTGTTTTTTATGGTACCAGTTGCCGTCAACGATATTTTATAGTACGGCTCCAACCTAGGGATCTTCAAGAAAAAAGCTTATTCCCATCTTAAAGACCGGTACCGTTGATGTAATTCCCCTGGTGTTGCTGATGTCCATGGCGGCGGAAGTCGCTGTCCATCAGGTGACCCGCAAGCTTCGTTGCTCCCTTTTTAAGACATATTTCAGAGACTTCTAAACATTCCAGAGGCATGGACCATGAGTGTCGTAGTACCGTTTTTTAAGAAGGGTGGCAGGACCCGCTTGAAAACTATAGGCCCATCTCGCTCTTGAGCCATGTCTATAAGCTGTTCTCGCCGGTCATTACCAATCGACTCTTACTCAGACTTGATGACTTGCATCCATTCGAACAAGCCGGATTCCGAAGGGGCTTTAGCACCATAGACCACATCTACACTCTTTGTCAGATTAAACAGAAAACCGAGGAATATAAACTACCTCTATACATTGCGTTTGTGGACTATGAGAAAGCCTTCGAATGCTTTAAAACTTGACCAGTAAAACAGTCTCTTTAGCGCTACTTATTGATACATAGAAGTGCTGAAGTGTGTGTATAGAAATGCCAGTAATTAATAACTTCAATCCAACAATTTATGATAACATTCTTAGTTGGGTGTTTTAGATGAATTTTAATATACTTCGCCTGTATTCTTCGAAATAAGCTTCTGAAGCTGTATTAATAATGTGTATTTTTGGTGGTTTTGACTTCCGCATATAAAAAACTACAACACAAACTTTTGAATGTGTAATTAAGTTTTTATGTATAATTAGAATAACATTATATTAAGAGTTCTATGAGATTTATCGTTTGTATGTCAGCAAAATGCATGCAATAGTAAAAGTTTCTTCAATACACACCTAAAGACAGATTTAAAATTACGATAGAAGACGATTAGAAATTAATATTCATCTGGAAGATATCGTACCTCCAAAAATGCGAAACCGGTTCAACCTCACCAAAAATAATAATAGAATACTTAAAAGAAAACTAGCTATAAACAATCTTGATATCTCTGATAAATTCCATATGCCAAAATATGTTCTGAAAAATAATTCATGGTAACTATTCAAGTTGTCACAGTTAAATTAACTAGATTATTATTAATGCATGTGAATTAAAAACGCGGTGTTGGGAGGTAATTTTTAAACCCCAACACTGTCTGTATGGGTCTATCGGAAACAATTGTGGAAACACCTATATAAAACTAATAACACCTATATAAAACCCAGGTAAAACTAATTATTCATTAAAGTACCACTGTGTTCCGACATATTTTCAATTTTATTAAGTCCGCTTGTTGGTTATAAAACATGGTCGGAAAAGTTACATGGTTTAAAGAAGCACTTTATTTGGCGACAGTTTGATATTCTCGTTACAAGAGGAGGCGAGAGCACATTTCAGCGTAAGCCTTTGGGGGATTGAATATAAAGTGTTTATTTTACAAACGGTATTAGCGAGCCATGTTTACTTTCTTAAATAAATAAATAAAACATGAGCATCAACACAAAGAGACTCTTCATATGATGCAAATTTCAAAGACGTAGAGTGATGTAGATAGGTGACATTAGATGATGATGATCTAGATGATCTTAGCGCATGCTGCAATACCTGCCAAACAACAACTGTATTTCAAGCTTGTATCTTGTATACTGAAAAATACAAAGCAATATAATTTTATGTACTGTATAAGTCCGGCTTGCGAAGATTCTATTGTTTCGTATGTCTGCATGAGACAAGGCCTACGAGAGATATAATAATACTTAAGATCGTAAGAAAATGTGTGTCACTGACACAACATGAAAATTAATAACCCTCCTCTACCGGGATTGAAGAGGCCATATGCCTATATTACGCTCCTATTATAACTATTCAGCAATGTTTTAGATGCAAATGTTAGTAAATTAATTTTCTTGCCAATCTGCTAGATAGAGTAGGATATTGATATAAAATTATTATAAAAACACTCTGAATTCTGATCTATTTTTTTTTTTTTTTGACGCAGTGGAATGCATTTACGCATACCCCGACGTCCCCGCGGACGGCTCCGTGGCGACGCCGGGGGTATGTGGGACTCACCGGCTGGTGTGCAAGGCCGGAATACCCACTAAACCACTGCGGCGCACTTCTCCGTCGTTAGTTGGGGCGCCAGGGGGTCGCGGTTAGCATTCTACCCTGACGCCCCGACGGAACCCGGCCAGCCACGGAGCGCGCGAGCGCAGAGGGTGGCTTAGCCGGGCGACGACCTCATCGTAGGTACGCCCATTTAGGGCGGGGGGAGAAGGCGATCGTAGTGACGTCGCCTCCTCGCTGGCCTCGCTCGGCGGAGCGGGTCTGCGTCGGCAGCGTTTTCACGCTCCCGCTCCGCGGCCTCCTTCAGCGAGATCACCGACTCGCTGAAGTCGGCGACTGCCTGCCAGCACCTGTCGCTGCTGACCATCGCGCTCACCACTGCCGGCAACGACAGGTCCCCGCCTATGACGGCGATGAGGTCGTTCCTCTGCTCCTCCCAGGCGGCGCACACCTGGAGGGTGTGGCGCGCCGTGTCTTCAGGCGCGCCACACTCGACGCAGCCCGGAGACCTCTCTCTCCGGGCGATCTGACACAGGTACTTACCGAAGCAGCCGTGCCCGGTAAGCACCTGCGTCAGTCGGAAAGTCAAAACTCCGTGACGGCGGCCAACCCATCGACTGAGGACAGGAAGCACCGCCGCCACGGTTTCCGCTCCTGCAGATGGGGTTCTGAGATATTGACCCCATCTGCATAACATTACGTTTTGGGCCGCAGCCCTTACCCTCCCAGGATCAGGAAGCTCGCCCCTACCGCGTGCCTCCGCGCGGTGGTGGTAGACCACTGCCAGGACGCGGGCCTGAAGCTCCCACGGTGGGTCGCCCGCCAGGACCGTAGCAGCCGTCCACGACACGGTACGGTACGCCCTGATAGTCCTCGCCGCTATGACCCTCTGAGGAGCTCTCAGAAGGGCCCACACCGCGCACCGAGCCTCTTTGCTCGTGCATTGCGCCACCTTGTGTCCGTCCAGGCCGCAACGGAAACATGCCCGCGAACGATCGACACTGGCGGGACAGAGCGTCCCTGTGTGCCCGAGAGCGTGACATCGGTAACATCGCAGGGGTCTTTGCTCCAGCACGGATACCCTTGCAGAACTCCATCCCACCAGTAGGCGGCCGCTGGCGTCCAGTTTCCTGGCCGCGTCGACCAGACAGCGGACGTGCACTGTGCCCATTCCTGAGGCCCCGTCCACGATCTTGCCGACCGTGATCGAGGAGGCCGGACAACCGGTAGCCCGCGCTATTGCCGCGGCCACTCCCTCAGCGGTGACGGAGTCGTCCAGCCCCGAGACGCGCAGATCTGCGCGTCCCTCGGGGACGACGACCTCCGCCACATCATTGAGGACTCCGCGGAGCTTATCGGCGAAGCTCCTCACTGCCTCCGGGGGCTGACTTTTTGGGAGCTGCAGCACTCGGGCGCCCGTGGCGCTGCGCCTGAAGCGAACTCCCTCGTCCAGCCCCATTTGCGGGAGCTGCACCGACTCGCTGGCGCGTGTTAGAGCCTGGGCGTAGGTTAGACCCTTAGCCTCAGCTTCCGGCAGCATCTTGATAATTATGGCTGCCGGTCGCTTCGGACCGAATTTGCCCTTAGGAGCTTTGGGGGCAGATCCTTTCACTGCAGCCGCAGGAAACAAATCGGTCGGCTTCTTTTTTGGCTTCCTGCGGGCTACCGTTGCCCAGGTATCCGCCGCATCCTGAGCCGGAATCGCCTCAGCCGTCGCGACATGTGTTGCCGCAGGCGTGGAGGGGCCAGCTTCTTGGGACTTGGTTGCCCTTTGTACGGCTGGAGTGGCTGCCGTCTTCTCTTCAGCCGCCTTCCTGCTCTTGGTCATAGGCAGTCGTGCGGCTTTCGCCGGCAGAAGGCGGTCTTCGATGCCCGCAATGCGAGCATTGATCATATCCCCCAGCGACCTGGTCAGCGAGGTTTGCAGCTCGCTGACCACTAGACTGAGGTCTGGTTGTTGCTGGGGGCGTGAGGCCTCTGGTGACGCATTAGCCGCGGTTCTCATTTCTGAGAACTCCCGCCTATATGTCTTCAATTCGGCCTGTAGTTGCGCAATTTGACGCTGTTGGTTACGCAGCTGCACTCTCAGACGGCCGGTCTCACTATCGTCCTGTCTGGAGACCAGCTCCGCAACGATTTCCAGAAACTGGTCGCTCCCTTTTTTAAGTTTCTTGATCATTGTGCCCTTCAGATTAGAAGACTTTGCTGCGACCTCCAATACGGACGCCACAGCTTGGCCTCCCAAGGCACGCAGCTCCTCTGTGATCTATATAACCTAACCTAACCTAACCCAACCCTTTTTCCCGTCTCCTTCCCATCCCACTTCTGACCTCTTCCATATCCCATTGTGAGGGCTGGCAACGCAACATAGCTTAAAATTTTTTTTTCTTCATAAATTTAAAACTGTCACTCAGCAAAGCGGTAAACGACTTATTAATTTAGAGGTCATTTCTTCAGTAAACATATAATTAATGTAAATATAAATTTAACGAGTTCATTATACCTTCTTCATTTTTGCGTCAACGAATATAGATAGTAAAATTACAAGTCGTAACTTCTAAAGTTGCTTGTAAATGGGTTTTAAAAAATATACAAGTTGTGATAGTAGAATTTACCTATATATTAATCATCAATATTTATTCAGATATTCAAGAGCTCAAATTTCAATGAAGAATTCCAATTTTATCGAATGGAATTGACCAGAAGTGATTTTATTTTTCCCGCCAATCTCAGTCAGTAATTGGCTTGAATTTCAATTCTTGTTCATTACTGGCTACCCGTGCATGACTTCGTATGTGACTGGCATTCATAACATTCTTTATGGTCATGGAATCGGATTAAACTTTGATGTTTACATTTATGTAACTAAAGTTTCAATAAATAAGTGCTATAAATTTAAAAAGGAATTAATGTATCCTGCTTCATATGACCAGATAATTCAATTATTATCGTATTATGCCACTATATTACTGCCTACACTTGCTGATTTGAAGGGCGTAATTATATATACATACACAATATAATAATTTTGTTTGAATGGATATAAAACTATTCATTATTATCAGGATTCCATCAATCAATCAATCATTTATTATTCACAATCCTGGGTATTTACAAAATGGTGACAGTATGTTCTAAGAATGTATCTGCAAAAAATTATTTAAAAAAAAAAGTTTAACCGACTTCCAGAAACGTAAACCACACAATCTATAAGTATATGAAAACAGTACCTCTATAACTAAAAAGCGATAAATAACATTTGTATACTTAATACATTATACAAAACGTAATAATTTAATAAAGTCATCTTTAAGAACTATTTACAAATTTAATGTTACTTATTATTGAAGTCGGTGCAACACAATAGAGTCCGTTTGGAGTCAGTGGTCGGAAGTTCTAGGATCGCATGTCTTAGGTTGTGTTTTTATTTTATTAGCAATCAAGAGTTTTTAATCTATAATACAATTAAAAATTTTCCAATAATATATTATTTGCTATCTAAAAATGTTTAATTGTATTATAGATTAAAAACTCTTGATTGGGAATTAAAACTTCGTGGGCATTAGGGAATTAGAAGAAGCTTAGGTGAAACAACAAAACTTACTTAAGTTCAAACTACTGTTTAAAAGTTAGTACAGTGAAACCTGGTTAAGTGAGACATCAAGGGACCTGCAATGTCGTTTCACTTATAGAGGTATTCCACTTACCCAGTGTCTCAGATATACAGGTATAAATAAATATATGTCTCATTTATACAGGTTATTTAGGCGCGAAATCTTGTGCCTTTTCTTTAATCATCGGTCCACATACCGGAACGTTTTTGTTACGAAGTTGCTTAACCCATGTTAGCAAACACTGTTCAAGTTCAGGATATTCTGATAAACGTACACGTTTTAGTTTTCCTTGTCCTTCAGAACATTGTGATTCAATTTTATGATTACTCTGAATTATTCTACAAAGAGTAGATTTTGCCACATTAAATTCGGCACAAACTTCTTCGCGTGTCTTCCCACTTTCATAAACGGATATTAACTTCAGTTTTTCACGTAATGATAACGATTGTAGCTTTCGTTTTGACATTTTTCTAATAAACATCTGTATGATAGTAAAGCGAAACTAAAACTGAAGGTAATTGAAGCTCAAAATTTGTACTTACGTACTTGGAATTACGTGTGGAATTTGTGGGTAGAATAAGAATGAGTAAACAAACAATTTTATCTATGATGATAAATCGAAAGAACAAATCCCAGATATAGAGGTTTACCTCGTCCCACTAACAGAGGTAATTCAGTGCCAAAGTGTTGGGACCTCAGCATGCGTTCCAGTTATGGAGGTTTCTCACTTATCCAGGTCCCACTTAACCAAGTTACACTGTACTATATATATAAATCGAACTCAAGTGTTCCTTTTTGTTTCTGGTGCTAAAATAAATTACATTCACAGAAAAATAAACGATCCATTACTTTTCGTGTCTCTGTGCGCGATGTATTTTTCTCTATAACTAGTTCAGTCTGTTATTTAAACTGTAATGGATTCGAGTGATAAATTGAACTAGAAAAGAATAAAAAACTAGGTGTAGAATAAAATTGTAATTTTACAAATTCCTTCTCATTCACGTCATTTATTTCGTTTTTGTACGATGTAACCTTGATTGAACAAAAAACACCAAAATATAAGTAAAGCTAAAAGACACACTATTTATCATCATTACATAGTATAAAACAAAGTCACTTTCCGCTGTCTATCCCCATATATGCGCATATCTTTAAAACTACGCAACGGATTTTAATGCGGTTTTTACGGGTTTTGATTCATGTATAGTGTAGTAAAAAAAGTGATAATTTTCAAGATTTAGAACTTTAATCGAAAACGCTGCCTGAACCCTAAGTGATAAATCAAAACAATTTGTACTACATTATTATACACCTTTAAAAGGTCTACAAAAAAGTCCGTAAGGGCATATGTCTATCTCTTAGGGCTAGCCCACAATGACCATTTTTATTTTTTACTTTTTACGAGAAATAATGGCATAAATGACGGGCCTACGGCCTACGGCATTGGTAAAACTACCGGCTGCAGCATTGAGGTCGGGGGTTCGATTCCCACCCGAGCACAAATATTTGTGACAAACATGAATATTTGTGTGGCGTCTGGATGTTTTTCTATGTATTATAAGTATGTATTTACAAAAGAAAAGTATATGTGTATTAATATCCGTTATCTAGTATCCTTACTAGTATATTTAGTTGCTTAGCTTGGAACTAGAGGGCGCTGTGTGTATTGTGTCCAATATATTATTTACGAAGCGATTTTAAACATTACAGCATTAATTCTCATCCAATCAAGTGTCTTAAATAGATTGTGCATATAATATAGATGATCCTACCCATTTACAGCATGCATTTTAAACGAATATTTTCGAAGATATTGCAGTATTAACATAGCGGGACATCAGTTATTACTTTTCACGCGGAACAACGTTCGCCGGGTCAGCTAGTATAATATACGCCTTAAATTTGAATAAAGTAGCTTTCTAATGATCAAGCAATTATTTAAATATGATTTGCTTAAGTTATCAAATGCACAAATTAATAAATTAATAAATAGATCAGTTTTACGAATATCGACGTAACGACCTAGCCCCATTCATAACCCACACTTGGTCATACCCAGTGTGGGATATGAGTGGTGGTCAGTTGCTGTATTATTTTATTACCGCGCGCAACAAGCATCCCATCGCTTTCTTTTTTCTAACGATACAGATAGGGATCGAATAATACTGAGTTTGATTTAAATTTTAAATCATTACCATATTATGTATTTCGGAGAGAGAGCCCGATCTAAAGGCAGTATTGGGCTTTAAGTCCAAAAAACCTCGTCATTACACATAACGTCATTGAAATCTCCAGTGCTCGTGTACCTTGTATCCGGTCAATGTCATCCAAGTATACACACTGACTTCATCAGACAATCTTGTCAGTTTAGGTTTTACAGAAGTTGCAGCACCATAGAACAAACACACAGTGCTCCAAATTTTACAGAAGCGAGAGGAATACAATCTGCCACTGTGTTCTGAATTCGTGGATTTTGAGATAGCCTATGAATTAACAGAAATCTGGTCTATTCCGGAGTCCTTGCAGAGGTGGCAAGTCGATTGGCGATACACCCAGATGTCTGTACGATGCTGAGATAATGACCGTCCATATAGAATACCAGCAGTCTGAATCGATACCAATTGCCCATGCCTCACTCTTCCAGTGAAGCATGGGCGATTGCCGATTGGTGACTGCTACGGGTTTTCTTGTTCCACGGAGATACTTTCAGGTATTTTCATATTCAATTAAAGTTTAATAATAGGTTAAATCTTTGTATTTATTGACTATTTTAAGTGTTTGTGAAGACCTATATAAATTAAGCTATTTTGATTAGATTTCATGAAATTTTTCCCAATCTATTCATGACGAATAACTGGTCTAAATTATAATATTAGAATATTAATAAATCCATTCTAGTCTTGTTATTTTATGAATGAACAATTTTCTTTGATCACTATAGTTCTTCGTCACCATGCTTATTTGATAGTTAAATTCCTAGTAATTGATAATACTTAGTACGTTATTGAAACATAAAATGGTATTAAAACAATACCTTAATATATAATATGCATTGTATTGACGAACAAGCTAGCATTATTTATCTCTAAGATTTTCGCGAATCACGTTCATGACATTAAAAAACTTCAGGATTATATCGCGTTTATTCATTACCAATTTTATTAATTTCCCGACGTTTCGAACTCTTTACAGAGATCATTTTGTTCATCACTCGTGAAAATGGTCAAAAAATTCCTTATGAGGAAGTAATCTGTGCTGTTGAAGATGTCATGGCCAAAAACAACTTAAAATCAGAAGACATGGAAACCATACGACAAGATGTTTCATCAGTTTTACGTCGTAATCGGGCACCAGAACCTAACCTGTCCAAACCACAATATTTAGCGTTGAAGAACTTACGCAACAGACCAGACATTACTATTCTACACGCAGACAAGGGAAATGCTACCGTGGTCATGGATACGTCAGATTATAATGTTAAAATGGAACAACTACTGTCGGATGAAAGTACTTATAAAACAGTGAAAAAAGACCCAACTGAGAGCATTTTAAACAAGACCAAGAAACTACTCGAACGACACTCCGACACATTAAATCTTGACGTCAAATACCTGACACCATCGTGTGCGAAACCCCCAAAACTATATGGATTACCGAAAATATACAAAACAAACGTACCCCTACGCCCAATTGTAAGTCAGATTGATACACCGACTTATAAACTAGCTCAAACATTGGCGAAAGTCCTCTCACAACTTCGAGGACATACAAGTGCGTTTGTAAAAGACTCACACCACTTTGTCAGTGAGATTAAAGATCTACATCTTGCAGACAATGAAACAATGGTCAGTTTTGATGTTCAGTCCTTATTTACTTGCCTACTTGTACGTGCTGTACACGTACGATATTGATGCAAAAGTACTGCATCAATATTATATCTAAGAAGCTAGCTGAAAATCAAATAGCCAAGGAATACACTGAACTATTAGAACACTGCCTCACATCTGGCTACCTTCTGTGGAAGGACAAATTCTACAAGCAAGTAGATGAAGTGGCCATAGGCTCACCGGTCTCTCCTGTTGTGGCCGACATATTCATGGAGGACTTCAAGGAGACTGCTTTGGTGAGTTCACCTGTAAAGCCCCGTTTCTACAAGCGGTATGTAGATGACACTTTCACAATTTTACCATCTGACAAAGTAACTGTATTCTTAGACCATCTTAACTCCATAAATCCCAAAATACAATTCACAATGGAACTGGAGTCTAACAATTCTCTAGCATTTTTAGATGTGTTAGTTATTCGTAACTCTAATAATACCTTGAGTCACACTGTGTATCGAAAGGAAACCCATACAGATAGATACCTGAATGGTGAATCTCACCACCATCCTTCACAGTTAGCTGCCGTGTCTAAATCTTTGTTTCAGAGAGCACGAGGGATTTGTGACCAGGAACACATAGCAGAGGAGATTCAGCATGTGAAAAAAGTCTTACATGCCAATCAGCTTAAAGTTCCCAGAAATCATCACAAAAACCGAGTGAAGCAAGCCACAGTTGAGCGCCAACCTGCCATCTTACCGTACATAAAGGGAATCACTGACAAAATTGGCTATATTTTAAAACATGATTCGATTAAAACATACTTTAAGCCACCCAAGAAAGTTAGCCAATTTCTACCATCTGTCAAGTGCCACATCCCCTTGCAAGACCCAGGAGTATATAAGCTGGACTGTGACTGTGGGTTCTCTTATATCGGACAAACAAAGAGGTCCATTAAAACCAGGATCAAAGAACACATAGCGGATGTGAAGCACAACCGCTATAATAAGTCTGCTGTTTGTGAACACTGTAGGACGGGCCCAAAACACTACATCAAGTTTGACAAACCATAAATCCTCGCCAAAGAACAACATTATCGTCCCAGGATGATACGCGAGGCTATTGAAATCAAAAAACATCCAAGAAATTTCAATAGAGAAGATGGCTGGAAACTATCACCTAGCTGGAACCCAGTCATAAGTCTCATCAAACCTAGCCCACAATCAAACAGCTCAAGACAGCGGGATACCATTAGTATAGTTTGCAGGTCAGACCCACATCAGAAACCAAAATAATGTAGAATTTTGAACAGTACAGCATACAATAAAAATATTTTTTATTAACTTGGTAACCAAGTTTCTTTTCTCAATTTCACAAATAATAGTACTATCAATAGCCCGTCCAAAATTAAATAATAATCAGTTTTGAAGAACAGCCGCTGAGTTTTCTTGCTGGGTCTTTCTCAGGACTGGCCGCGTTTGCGACCCAGTGGTAGATTTTTTAACAAATACTTACCTTTAAATTTAAAATCAATAAATATTTCATAATAGTTATACTCTGATCTCAACTAACTTAAAAGAAATAAGATAATTAGCTAATAATTAAAAATAACATCTGTTACCTATTAAATCATACAACAAAGGATCTGTACAAACCAAAATTTTTTCTTTAGTAAATATATCTTGTTAATAAATATTTAATTTTTGTTTCATGGTCTGATGTGCGTTACCAATAGTAAAAATCATATTTTTAACATCAACTTGTTGATTTTTATTTCCAAAAAGTGGGTGCTCTCTGTATCAATGAAAATAGCTTTTGAACAAATACCATCTTTTTGTTCATCACTCGTGAAAATGATCTCTGTAAAGAGTTCGAAACGTCGGGAAATTAATAAAATTGGTAATGAATAAACGCGATATAATCCTGAAGTTTGTTTTAATGTCATGAACCTAGCATTATGTCTATGTTTGGTTGTTTTTGTTCAACAATAAATAACATTGTGTAATGCTATTATTTTTTACTCCGTTTGTGTTTTTTTTTTTTTGCGAAAAATATCGTATTATTGTTTTGTGAAATAATCTTTGTCTAGCATTTCCAGTAAAATATATTACCTTCAATAACTTGATTTTGATAAACACACATAAACATAACTTCGCGCCCTTGTTACCAGAAGGTGTAGGCAGCGGCTATTAAGCCTCGTCTCGCCGTTATGTGTACATCCCAAATAGGTGGCGAACCAATTGCCATACCGGGCACAAAGTTGTCAGTCATCGATATTTATCACACGTAACTTCCGAAAATTTCGAAAAGTCAATGGTGTGTGCCAAGATTTGAACCCACTACTTCTTGAATCAGAAGCGGGGTGCTGGCCACTGCGCCAGCGAAACTGTGTTTACTTTTTGCAATTAAAATAATTACCCAAATCATACAAATTCTGAAAACTGGAGCCTCTATTAGTAATATTTAATAGCTTAATGTATACATACGGTAAATATCGCAAAATACTTTTAATTTACTGAAACCAGGAGAAATCGAAGATATCCACCGATAATTGTATGCGGGTATGGCGTTTTTGTTACGTAATAGTGATGTGTGTGGATATGATTTATGGTGTCAACTTTGATGCTGCTATGCTGATGAAGAATTGCACTTGCTCAATCTCTTCTTCTTCCTATACTCGATTATGCCGATGTCAGCTATCTAAATCTCACTGAAGCACAACTGGATAAACTTGAGCGACTTCAAAATGTATGTATACGGTTCATATTTGGTATTCGCAAATATGATCATATCTCCGAGTTTCGTAAAAAACTCAAGTGGCTTCCTATTCGCTTTCGCCGGAATACTCATATCCTTGTTTTATTATACAACATTCTATTTAGTCCAAAAACACCTAACTATCTCAAAGAACGTTTCGTGTTCTTAAATGAAACACATTCGAAGTGCCTGACGTCTTCTGAAAATTTGAGCTTATCCATTCCAAGGCATTCCACAAACTTTTATGGTGAATCATTTACAGTTCAAGCTGTACTGTTGTGGAATCAATTACCCGTAGAAATCAGAAAAGCGCAATCCGTTACCATTTTTAAATCACGGCTCACACAGCATTATTTAGCCCTACAGTAGCATTGTTAGCCCTACTATATTTGTATAAGTATATATATATTATTTTTTTTTTAATGTATTTAATATATATATATCTATATGTGTATTTTTATTTTATTATTATTATTTTTTGTATCAATACGTATGTTAATGTCGTATCGTACATATGTAGTTTAAGAATGTATTTATGTAAGTCTATGTATGTGTATTTAATTTAAATATGTATTAAAGATATGTTTATTGTTGTTATATATATTTTTGTTTAAGTCGCCGACAACCATTTATCTACTTTCTTTCTTTCCATGAAATGGTTGTCCGGAAGAAATTGCCTTGAGCGATAGGACCGCCAATTGTATAAATTTGTGTTGTTTATGATTCGATTGTTAATATCACCATTTTATGTACAATAAAGAGTATTCTATTCTATTCTATTCTATTCTATTCTATTCTAAGAATTCATCAAACTTCTCAAAGGTTAGGAGTTTGAAGACAGCACTTGAGTTGGTCAATAGAAACTACTTAGTAGTATGTAGGGCTAACGTGTTGCTTGTGAGGTATACTTCAATATACGTCTGATGCTGCTACGCTGATGAAGAAGCCACAGAACTTTTAAACGATTATGACACAATTCTGTAAAAATGTTTTTTATTTTTATTTTATGCAATACTTTCCAGGCTACGATTGGCCTTCATACGGGCTGAAGTATTATTGTTACCCATAAATTTTATCGTTGTCTAAATTTATTGCCCAACGTTACCGCTCTAGATAAAAGATTAAGATGTATGTGAAAATTTCTCTCGTTATCCTGTAGGGCATTGATTTCAATTTGGTTAGGTCCTTACTGTAATGGTCAAGTGTTCGGGCTGCCAAATACAATATAGAAGCCAACTGCTATGTTTTCAGTAGCGATATTAATATTAATGTTATTTATTTTATATGGTTTGTAAAAGGGTATTTGGCATATGAGTTTCTTGCCCAATTCTTTTCATGGTAATCCCTACACTCGGAATCTTGCCGCTCCTGGCGATTTCTTCTGTTTTTTTTTTGTTCCACTGAGGTACTATCCTTGAGCGCTTTTGTTTAGTTGTTCATTTCAAATAATGAGTTAAATCTTTGTACTTGTTTTCTATTTTTAAGTGTTTGTAAAGACCTAGTGTGAAGAGCTTCTTTGATTTGACTTTGAAAAAAAAAACAAAAAAACAGTTTTACTGCTGAGAAGAAAACTAAAAAATATCTATATAGGTAACTATCTACTCAATCAAAGCATCCAGTACTTCGTTTTATGGTAAATAAAATAGCAGTCTGAAGAGACGAGCACGCGTAAAAAGGATAATAAAAGCACCGTCTGGTATAACATTAAAATCATCATGAAACATTTTGAAAGCGAGGCTTAAATACAGTAATTGCACAATAAATTACAATAAACTGAGTAAAATTGGGTAAATTAGCTATTCACTTACAGCAGAAATACTCCCGTTATTGTTCCCTTTCACCTTTAATTAATAAAGATTTTCAAATCGCGTGTCATCCTCTAGGACGTAAAGACTAAATTTCTATCGCTGATTGTAATTGCCATTTTTTCTGAAAAAAAAAAACTGAAATCTTATTTCTGGCGAATTTGGATGAAAAAGTCGTAACATACTAATTACAATTTAAAAATCGGACGTCCATATTGATGCATTTCTCTTTACTATAACCGATCAATGCATACGCATCAGTATTCGTGGCGAGGCTTTCATGTTCGAAATCAATTCTATTATTAATACCTAATTTCGTATTCAGTGTGAAATAAATCTTATTTGAGCTGATCAAAGTGGGTTCTGATCGTTATTAATATACTCAGAATTTTTTAACAGACGTCTGATAACATTCCTTTTGTTTTATATACTATTTATATAGTCTCGGTGGTACTGTGGTAAACCACCCGGCTTCTAAATCAAGAGGTGGCGGGCGGGTTCTAATCCTGGTTCACACCAATAACTTTTCGAAATTAATTTCGAAAGTTATGTGTGATAAATATCGATGACTAAAAACTCTGTGCCTGGTAAACATAATGGCGACTTGAGGCTTAACAACCACTGCCTATACCTTCGTGTAGAAAAAGGCATGAAGTCATATTAAGTTATGTATCTCAATATCTTATAACATTACTTACACCAAGAAACCTGATGTTGATCTAGTAACATAATTCTCAATATTAAATATTTTTACTACTGAAACCACCAATCACTAATAACTTCTTGGTGAATAACAAAATTATCCCGATAGGCAATAAGTTCGTCTATTATAAAATATTTGGAACTAGAAAGATGATTGCGTTTCGAGGAATAATTGATGCAGTCTACACCTCCAGAGGCTTGAAGTTACAGAAACAGCTTAAAAATAAAATTTCCAATCATTAGTTGTGGCAATTGATAAAAAAAAAAACCTTCGCAGAATGATTTGGAAAAGAGTGTAATAGGTTTTCAAAAGGATGGAAATACTCGTACGTATAATTTCTCTGACATTGCCAACCGTAACCACTAACAATCAATCATTTCCAACCAGCATATGACTTGGTCATGTACTTTAAGAGTAGATAGATTTGTACGTATAGAATTACAATGCTCTTGCTTATTTTTGTGATTGTTAATACTCGAATAATAAATGAAATAAAAGATTACACCAAAATATGTGACCGTAAAAAAGAAACATAGTGTTGTTCATACAAGGTCACAATTATTCAAAGAAACGACGCTTGTTCCCCTGTTGACTTACGATCATGACATACTCATATATGACATCTTGAAATGCTACAGACACATTTCTTGAATATTCGTTATTTAGATTCTATACTAATACAGGGAGATTAATATTCGTGAACAAGAAAAAATATTAAGTTATATTTAAAAGCTTTTATTTAACTTGCACTGTATGTGTATGTATGTATGTATGTTCGGTGGAATCTTGCAACTCAATTTTGAAGTAGATATCTTCAACCGATTGAGCTGAAATTTTGTATACACGTTTACTTTGGATGACAATGCATGATATGATGTGTGACATTATTCTACATCCAATATGGCGGACCACCCAAGATGGAGGAATGGATATTTTGAATGCATTTCTGCAATATGGGCATCAAATGAAAGGGCTCATTGAGTGTAACTCAAAAAATAATGTGACTTTTTTTTTTGTCGGTCTGGGCATGAACTTAGACAAGACCAAGTTCATGTTAAATGAACATGTCGTGCCCGGACCGATAAATGTCGATGGGTCAATTCTCGAAGTCGTAAAC
Source organism: Euproctis similis (assembly GCA_905147225.2). Classification (NCBI taxonomy): domain Eukaryota; kingdom Metazoa; phylum Arthropoda; class Insecta; order Lepidoptera; family Erebidae; genus Euproctis; species Euproctis similis. Next base: position 2,334,140 of record LR990113.1, on the reverse strand, counting down.
AAATACGTCTACTTAGGCCAAACTATCCAGTTAGAAGTAACAACATATCAGAATAATAATAAACTACAACATATAGTAACATATAGTTACACTGGTAGAACTACGTAATTAGCTGCAGGAATAGGCAGGCACTACAAATAACATGACCGCTCAGAATGTCTAGGTAAAGTGGCTCATACCACATTACCTTTGAGGTGATTATATTTGTTTGTATCCGGTGGATTCTGGATACTCTCTGGACTCCCCTCCTCCAAATTTCACCCGAAGGTTCTCACGAAAATATAATTTAAAAAACATAAATAATATCTTCCATGTCATGGGTGGAAACAATATCCAGAATCTAAATGTTCTGAAGGTACATTTGCAGCTCGTATAAATAGCTGATAGCAACGCTGATCGCACAGGACCAGACGCCTAATCGAAATGGGCGTTATAACCACCCAATGTTTGTCCGCTTGGTCACAGCGATTAAACATAAATCTTCAAACTTTCACAGACTCAAGTTCACGGATATTTGGGAACCTACTTGTTAGGCGAGATCTCACGTCAATGGCTGTTCTGCTGTTTATGTAAAATTTATTACGCTCCCTTATATTGTATTTTTTCTCAAAAATGATAATATATTTATTTTTTAGATTTTCGCGAATCACATTCATAACATTGAAAAAGCTTTTTGTGGATTATTTCCTGACGTTTCGAACTCTTTACAGAGATCTCACTCGTGAAAATGATCTCTGTAAAGAGATTGAAACGTCGGCAAATAATAGAAAATAAGTTCACATTACATAATTCACAAAAAGTTGTTTCAATGTTATGAATGATAATATGTATTAAATCTGTATATATAAACAGCTAATACTACATAAGTAGTAGTAGAGCGCCTTAAGGCATAAAAACTGTATAATCTCGGAATGCAGTGTCCATAAATAAATCTTCATATACATTTTTCTTCATATATTGGAAAGGGACTACTGTTACCCATGGACACCAGCAGCATCAGGGGCGTCACATCAGTGTCAAGGGCAAGCCCTTAAGATATATTATATTTTGTGCGTTTTGAGAGTAAGTATTTCTGATTAAACAATATTTTTAATTTATGCATATTAGTTATTGCACAGTTCATGCGACAATAGCCAATTACTAAACATTTATTCATGTACTAAAAGTTTCATAAAACCTAAACATGTGTCATAAATAGTACCTAAGTATTTTTTTTTGGCATAGGAGGGCAAACGAGCAAGCGTGTTACCTGATGGTAAGGAACCTGCGCCGCCGATAGACACCAGCAACACATATAATGTTACCGTTGCGTGGCAGACCTTTAAGGGAGTAGGATAAGAAAGGATGGGAAAGAGGGGCGGGCCTCCGGGTATCTCTCTCACCGAACGAACGCGGCATGATCCACTTTACGTCAATCTTCTGAGATGTCGTGGTATTTCACCGGTCGAGGCGGCCTATTCATGCAGCGAACTGCTTGGTTTTACCACTTGGGTCAGCTATTTTATGATATAATAAACATAGGCACACATATGATTTAAATTACTTAGAAAAAAAGTATTTGAAAAAAAAGATGTTCACAGGACTAAAAGTGTTACAGAAAAGTACAAAACTATCACTTCAGTTGAACACAAACGTAGTAACAGCTTGACCCGAATCTTTTACCTTATTATATTCCATACTAATCGAATTGCAAGTTAGAAGTGGCAAGAGTCCTTTGGTCAAGGTATTAAGCAGAGAGTCCATTATTTCAAAGATATCTCAATAATCTTAAGTCTCTAGAATATTTACTTTCATGGGCAGAAGATTCATCTCTAAGATTACAGATTTTTTATAGGTTTCTATAATTACCGCTAGGTAACTTAATAAAACAAACAGTTTAAAGGGCGTGTAGCTTGTTTTTTATAAAAAAATGCTGTGGTAGACTTATAACATACTGTTAATGTAATGGCTCGACCACGACCACGAAATACCACGACCTCTCAGAACATAGACATAAAGTGGCTCATGCCGCATTTCGTTCGGTGAGAGAGGTACCCGGAGGCCCACCCCCCTACCCCATCCTTCCCTATCCCCTATCCCTTAAAGGTTGGCAACGCAACGGTAACACTATATGTGTTGCTGGTGTCCATGGGCGGCGTTGGTTGCTTACCATCAGATGACACGCCTGCTCGTTTGCCCTCCTATCACATAAAAAAAAATGTAACTTGGCAAAATTCAAAGATACAACTTTCATAAAAATACCCAGAAGCCCAGAACAATTGGCTTAGTTTACTTTTTTCAGCAAGTACCGACACCGAAATCCATTTCACGTTTTGCAACAATTTTTAATTTAGGGTTGCCTTACGTAGGACGGTTCACAGTAGAACCTTAATCTACCTACCAATCTCGAGTGTCTAATATTATCATTATAATATATATAATTTAAAAATACTTTGTTTAGCAGATGTAAATTAGAAAGCGGAATAATGTAGGAGTGGGGACGGAACGACCCACTTTCCATGACCAGCGTATATGACAGCAGTTTTAAAAGTCGAAGCAGCTAGCGTGGTGTGTGAGAAACGTTTTACTGCCAGTGCCTACTTTGTAATGATCATCGTGTGAAGTTACTAGTCGTATTTAGTTTAACATACGCAATACTAACAATAGTAATGGGTGTAGGGTGTAACCTTTTCACCAACCGCACACCCCACATTCATGAAATATTCATGAAACACTCTGTAACGTTTTTCTTCAACACTCACTAGATCAATAAAAGTTCTAAATCCCAACATTGCTAACAAGCTGTGCGCAGATAGATGTTTGCAAATAAATTACGATAACCATTTCATATTCGTGAAAATAAATAAAAATATCTGTAAAATAAACTATTTCTAACTTTTTTAATTCACATTCACATTTTCTTTATTTCACAAACGCTTAATAAAAAAAACTGATTCCCCTGTTTTTTTAACATAGACGATACTTTGAAATCTCATAGAAATGAAAGTAGGTACTTTATAAAATAGCAATTATTTGGCAGCGGTTATTTTTAGATAACTACCTGGTTTGACTTCTCTAGTTTATTCCACCAATTACAAAAGTATCTTTATATGTATATTTCTTGTGTGCGTGTGTATGCCACTGTACTCCTCCTAGACAGCTGGAGCACTTTTTATACAAAAAAATATGCGAGTTCAAGGGGATTCGAGGATGGTTTAGATTCACAAATACGCCCGGCAGATGGTGCGACAGTCGGTATCTAGGTTATTTATCTATACTACAAATAAACTGCTATCTAAAAAACCTCTTGAACACCCATAGAAAAATTCATTTTAATCGCTCCAGCCGTCTAGGAGGAGAGCAAGAAATATGTAACATATTATTGTATGTTGAAACAATAAAATTTGTCTATCTTTTTACCCCATATCGCCCGAGAGTTATTTTAATGTACTTTATCATAGTTTCACTAGACTAGGTAAATAGTAGTAGTAGTCATACATTACATTATTTATGAAACCTAACTACGGAAAAAAACCCTCTGAAAATATAATATTTGTTAGTCAGATTTCGAATCCGAACCTTCATATAAAAAGTAAAGTATAAGTTTTTTCAAATACTTTTTTTCTAAGTAATTTAAATCATATGTGTGCCTATGTTTATTATATCATAAAATAGCTGTATGTAGTCATACATTACATTATTTATGAAACCTAACTACGGAAAAAAACCCTCTGAAAATATAATATTTGTTAGTCAGATTTCGAATCCGAACCTTCATATAAAAATGATATCAGCACTAACTGAGCAAGCACATTACTATAAAAGCTATTAATACAAAATCTCTCATAAAATAAAATAATTATTTACAAAACCTCTCCATAATGTTAACGTCTATTATGATAAGTTGTTTGATTTCTTCCAGTGCTTCCCTTAAATTTAATACTCATTTTGATTACAAAAGACCCTAAAAGAAACGGTTTTCTTTGACAAGTATTTGATTTTAAATGTTCTTCTTACTTTAGGAACAGTAAATTTTGCACAGTCTGCGGGCATATTACAGAGAGAAAAAAATGGTTTGTCACATTAGTGTAGTGTTTACTATTGATCTAAAAATGATATAATAGCACCCCTATTTTTCTTTAATCTGATTTTTATATAATAAAACTTTAAGCGGTAAATTGGATTGCATTTTCAAATCACGTACTGACCGTGGCGTGAGTCACGTGACATGAACAAAATGGACCCGCTTCGGCCCATTCACCCGTCACTTAGCAACGTATACATATTTTTTGTATTTCAATTGTGCTCTTCACAAAGGCACTTTTGAGGATACGTGCTCGACACTGCTGACTCAAAGGCTACTTTTTAAAACTGTTGGACGTTAATATCATATCATATATATTTATGTCTCGTGTAGCAATGTTACGAATGTTAGATTTTGGACATGGTTTTTCTTTTAAAGCCTCCGAGGACGCGTTCTAACGATTCTCGGACCAACAATACGCATAATACAATACACATAAAATTTCATCGAAATCGGTCACACCATTTCGGTACAGTTTTTAGTGATTAATATGCCAAGAAGAATATTTTGACCAAGTTACTTTAAAAACGTCTTTTTCTTGATTTATATACGTACTAGCTTTTACCCGCGGCTTCGCTCGCATTGAAGCCATTAAATAAGTATCAAAGATTATTACCATAGAAATGAATCCATATGATAACTCTATTTTATTGTTTAGCTGGGATTATCAATTTTTAAAATTACAACATACAATAACGTTTAAAAAACTTACAATATACTTTATTGAAATGCAACAACAAACGGTAAAATATATTTGTCAACAAAAGTAAATATTTTTATTGTGTATGTATTATTGTAGGATATTTTTGTAGGCTATAGTGTAAGTTTTTCTTTCGGGTGCAAATATATTATGTAAATTAAAGAAAGAAAGAAGAAAAAATTCTTATGTTACTTCTAATACCTCCAAGAATATGTGTACAAAGGTTCATGATGATCGGTTGAGTAGTTATCGCGTGAAAGCTTAACCAACAAACTTACATTCACATTTATATATTAGTATAGATTATATATGCTCTCGTGTTCGATTTTGCGGTTGGAGTTTTATAAAAAAGATGAACTCTCTTATCTTTTAAGCTGGATAAAACGGCATACGGTGGGCAAATTTGATTAAAAATTAATATACAAGCTTGGGAGTTCATCGCGCAAAAACACGTACATTCTGTTTATTAAGTGTTATATTAATATGTTTTTTATAAGTTTAATTTATACATTTTTAAATTCTGACGAGGACAGATTGAATGGTCGATACCATGTATGAAAAATGGTAAGGCAGCAAGAACTGATAAGATTATTTTAAAATGGCGCAAAGCGGGTCGTCCCACGGTCTCTGAGAAAATGGGTTGGTCGCTAAATTTAAGTTTTTATTAGTCAGTTTCCAGGAATTTACTGCGTCAGTCTTGCATAACACTTTAGAATTACCCAGTGCATGAGAATTGAGAATTTTCCTGGTTAATACTTCTGTGCTATGGTCTGAAGAAAGAAAAGCCGATAAGGTTACATTAGAACATACATAACATAACTTCACACCTTTTCTACCCAAAGGTGTAGGCAGTGGCTGTTAAGCCTCGTCTCGCTGTTAGGTTTACGTCCCAAATGGAATAGGTGGCGTTATATTTTTCAAATATAACTTCCAAAGACAATTTCGAAAAGTCATTGGTGTGATCCAGGATTCGAACCCGCGACCTCTGGATTCAGAAGTGAGGTGCTCGACCACTGGATCACCAAGACCTCGCTTACATTCGATTTTTTTAATACCTAGACTAGTAAACGAATTGGTAGGGATACCAGTAGCCAAGCGCGGTCGTTTAGAGACATATTAAGAAGTTTACTAGGCATGAATTTTATGCATCCTTTTATGAAATATTGTCAGCAACATTAGTTTTGTATTACATATAAATTCCTTACGATATTTTAAACAATCGTTTTCCACACATATGTTGTAATGTACACACACATTTGTTACAGTCAAAGTAAGAAAACTGAATAAAAAATACACACATCAAATGCGCTTGGTATCTGGATACCCAAAATAAAAAAAATAACGATTTTATTGCAAAACGTGAAATGAATTTAAGCGTCATATGCTGAAAAACCGTAATCAAGGCACTTGTTTTGGACTCTTAAAATTTTTTATCTTTGAATTATTCTAAGTTTTTCTCGGCACCATGCTCTCGGGTAATCTTGGTCTGTTAAAATTCTAAGTTAACGCTATAAAAGAAGAAGCTACTACCACACGCCCTTTAAACTTTTTATTTTATAAAGGTAAGTACTTAGAGGTAATAATAGAAACCTATAAAGAAACAGGAATCTCGGAGGAATCTTCTGCCTATGAAAGAGAGAAAGAGATTTCAAAGATATCTTTGAAATAATGGATTGTCTTTTTTATTCTGTGACCAAAGGACCCTTGCTATGCTCCCATCGTGCCCACGTTACTATGTCTGTATTCAACTGTAGTGATAGTTTATTACTTTTCTGTAATCGTTTTAGTCCTGTGAATATTTTTTTAAAGTACTTTCATTCTACTTAATTTAAAACCTATGTGTGCCCATGTGTGTCATATCATAAAAGAGACAACGTTTGTTTATTTCTCATCGAAATCGTTTATTCAATGAAAATTATATACTGATTATTTAAATTAAATCTTATTTATTTCTCTGTTAGAAAGCTGGTAACTTTTCTGTCACAGTTGATATATTTCTATATTTTCCTTCATCACGGAAAATGTAAGTGTAAATGTGAGTATATTTATTACGTCTTAAGTGATAATTAAGGGATTGAAGTTACCAACAAAAATAATAAAGCACCTTCTTTGATGTGATTAAAACTAATCAAGGTCACTTTTATGAATAAAAATATTGTACATACAGTCAAATATATAATTAGGCATAAAAAAACTCTGTTAAACAATAAGGACCACGGATAAACTTAGAACCACATTATTCGATTATGAGTTGTTTTGTTACATTATTGAGTTAGCAGTCAATGAAAAAGTTTTAAGAGATTTTTTAAACAAATAGTACTTGTACAAAAATTGTCACAGCGGGCCGTGAGTCTTGATTTCATTTGGTGATAAAGTTGTCAGCGTTATGTTTACAGGTAATTAGCTTCTGTAAAGAAAGTGCTGTGTTGTAATCCTTTAACACAACAATTACTTATCAAACTCTCCGAAAGTAGGTAAGAATTGATCGATCACTGACAAAACATACTCTGGTATAGTTATCTAGGCTCGTCACTTGTTTCATACTTATGAAAAGTGGAAATGGATATTTCAGATGCAAGGCTTACTAGTAAATATTTGTAACGTTTTCTTTGTCTTTATTTGTAAGTGCATTCTTTCTTTCAAACATAATGTGCATGAAGTACATTTTATTTCAAATTGTAACTGTCTATCTCTAAAAATAGCAATTTAAGACCTGTTTCCTGTATGATGAATAAACTTTTCAAACGTTTTTTCTACAACATTACGATATTACACCATTTAGCTAGTTTTCTTTTTTTTTTCCTTAGCTTATAATATTAGTTATTAAAGACTAAGAATATAAATTTATGTTTCATTCTTGTTAAAACTGGCAATAGTCAAAAAAACCGCCATAACATCATAAACACACACACACTCGAATGGGGTTCGAACCCGCCGAATTTTATTCAAACGTCAATGATTTTTATGCTCACCAATGCTCCACAAGACGCGTCGACTTATCAATAGTATCCTGTCGCAGTTTTTTATAGATCTTAATTAAAGACACAATGCCGCCAGTATTTTAAAAAGCTTTTAAATATATTTTACGGTTATAACTTCTGTTCAAAAACCTCGTAAAAGCAAAGCGTTTTTTGATAAATATGTTGTGTTTCTCTCATGCCACCATAACTAATAACATAGCTTATGTAAAGAATTCTGAGAATTCTTCGGTTGAGCCCAAAATCGATGCCACTACTTTTGAATCACAGGTAGAGGGGAACTTGACCAGAAGAGCAAGGATACGGTTATAACACAGTATATTACCTAGTTTTATAAATTTCCCTTGCATCTAAACATTGTTACAGACTTGCCAAGATAAAACTCTATTACACTTTTATAATTACATCGCAAATTTCACACAAGCAATTGTCTTTTTTTTCTTTTCTCCACGGGTTAGTTTCATCAATTTCGTTCCGACAGCAAGATAACGAAAAAACTTGAGTCACGTAAAGCAAAAGTTTTTAACGAGTCTTCTTAGAAATTGTGACAAAATTCATGTTGCTGAATACTGGTAATGATGTAGCTACGTGGCATTTTTTTCATATTTCAGCGATGATATTATTATCTAGCTATACGCAGATGTAACATACATAACTACATATCTTGTGCAAAGATAAGGATTAATTTTATGACATATTGTTGCCCCCAATTCAGCCTGCATGGCTTAACTATGACTATGATATTTTTCACAGACATCAAAAAATATTTGCTAGTGTTTTCAAAGTGCGTAAAACACAATTATGTTTAGTAGTTAACTATTATCGCAAGAACTGCACAATAATAAATGTACATATGTTGCAAGTAAACAAAAATCGGAAATATTTACTCCCATAACCACAGATGTCACAAAATAGCTACGTATTTAACCTAGGTAGGTACTACTGCTGTCCCCTGTATAATTCTCCCCACTCCTTAGCTTTGTAGCGCAGTCCCTGGAAAACCAAGGACAAGATTGTTATAGTTTTCTTCTTTAAAATATTCTTTAAACTAGTTAAAGTATATGAAAACTCCGGAAAAAAAAAATTGCTAATTGTTAAGAAATAGAGATAGGGAAAATAAATAAAAAAAAATATCTGTTATTAGTAAAAACATTTTTTAAAATTTATATGAAGATTCATTGACTGGTCCAGGATGCCGAAATTTTACAGTTGGGATGCCTTCCACTTTTATTTAACAAACTGTTCAGAGAAATTCTGATTTCTCATCATTCTATTATCATTTTAATTTTATCAGAAAACGAACAGTATTTAGCAAATTAACAGTATACTTTATGTTATATATATTACAGTGTATGTATAATATGTATGTGTTTAGTTATTTTAGCGAACTTATTAAATTTTACACAACAGTAAAACAGCTGCTACCTGAGATCTTGTCTGACAAGTAGGTACCCCAACGTCCGTAAATTTCCATTCGATAAAGTTTGGAACTTCGCAAAGATTGATGAGTATCCTGTTCCAGTTTTATATTTAATCGCTGTGACCAAGCGCACAAACGTTTCGTGGTTTGCCACCAATCTCAATTTGGTGTGTTTACCACCAATCTCGATTATATGACTAGTCAATCAAACGTTGCTACCAGCTATTTAGACTATCTGCTAATGTGTACCTTTTGAACATTCAGATTCTGGATTATGTTCCCACTTATGAAGGAACATTTGTATGGAAATGTTTTATGGAAAATTATTATTTTTCTTATGTTAGAAAGGGGCAGCCGAGCTTGCAGGTCACCTGATGGAAAGGGACTACCGCCGCCCATGGACATCTGCAACACCAGGATGGTCACATCAGCGTTGCCGGCCTTCAATTCGAATTGGCTCGTTTCTTGGAGGTCCTTAGGTCTTAGCGGTTTGAAAATAGCGTTATTTTTTTTTAAACAAACTAACCTGATGGTAAGTTTCGAGCACCGCTAATGGACACCTGCAACACTAATAGTCTTACACTTCGGTTGTGTTCAATTGTTCAGGTGTGATAGCTTGTAGAGTTTGAACTATGAAGAGGAGGGCAGTCGACAAGGGTTTGGGTCTCCGGATACGAACAAATATAATCTCATTGAACGCATAAGCCACTTTACGTAGACATACTAAGTGGCCATGGTGTTTTATTTGTCAAACTGAGCCATTATTGTAGTAAATTGCATAGTTATACTGCTCAAAATACGCAGTACCAAAAAAGAATAGAATATACTTGCTTGTAAACCATTTAAAAATTTTATTACTGTGAGTAGTAAAGTGCTAGGCAAGTACAATAGGCGGTCTTATCGTATGCTGCAATCTCTGCCAGACAACCTTTAGATGGACATACACACATAAATACATATAATTTAATATACACATATATACATATATACACACAGAAATAAGTAAAAATAACAAATAATAAGCATTGAACTATCTATGCGGAGTTATTTATTAATACTATTTATTAATACTAGTTAGATAAATAGTATTCTCTGAGACGCTTTTTAAAAGTTGACAGTGTCTGAGCTTATTAATCGGACTGTCAGCGGCAATTCATTCCACAAGCGTGAAACCTGGACTGAAAAAGATTTATGGAGAAAAATTGTGGAGTGCGCTGGTGTTTCCAGCGTCAAGCTCGCCGATGATCTCAAGTATCTTGCATGTGTGTCATGGAGAAACTTAAAACGTTTTTTAAGGTAGTGAGGACTAGCAAAATTAAAAAGAGTGTTATACAGAAGTCAAAGAACATGAGTATTCCTTCGAAGGTGAATGGAGAATCAGTTGAGCTTATTACGAAGCTCAGTGACGTGGTAAAATTTGTGTTAACCAAATATGAACCCAATACAAAGATTATGAAGTCGCTTAAGTTTATTAAGTTTATATTGTAGCTTATTTTTTGGTCTGGTCTTTTGATGATTAGTTTTTAGTAACAAAATTTACCGGTCTTTAAAAAAATTTGCTCACCGGCTCAAACTTAATTTGGTTAAATTACTTTATTTAATTTATTCAAGCACAGTAACAGTGTTTTGGTTAACATGGGTTATTTCATATTGCTCCAAATTGAAACCCTCGAGACGGCAAGCCACTTAAAAGTTTAGTTAACTTGTTACTTGTTTTCATTTTGTATTAGACCGTACTCAATGTACAACCCAAAAAGAGTTTTCAGCCTGATTACCTTCGGAAACTTTTACAAAGGATAATAATAAACTCTTAAGTTAGGGTTCGCGAATAGATAATAATGTTATTTTTTTAAAAAAAGAAGTCGATACTCTTATCTATACTTATTATCACACATAACTTCACTTGCCGGGTAGGCAAAGAGAACAGAGCGCCATAAGATGTTATTGTTAGAAACCATTTTTATCTTTCACTAGCTGACCCGGCGAACTTTGTTCCGCACCAAAAGTAATAATGAGGTTCAATTTGTGCTCTTTATCGGCTTTAACTGCTGGCTTTAAATAGCATGCTGTAATGGGCCAGGCTCATCTATTTTACATGCACAATCTATTTAAGACACTTAATTGGATGAAAATTAATGCTATAATGTTTAAAATCGCTTGGTAAATAAGCCGTTATTGCGCGTAAAAAGTAAAAAAATGAAAATGGTCATTGTGGGTTATCCCTAAGAGATAGACATATGCCTAATAGACATAGTGCAATGCAGATGCTGATTCTACAGAATGTCTTTATACACAACATTCACAGCTTTTTTGTCATTAGACAACACAAACATGTTTTGTTTAGAGGTTACTCTGGAAAGACCCACATATAATTGGCTATGTGAAAAACACTCAACGCTCAAATCTAAGCCTGCAACTTTGAAAGTTTGACCTTGTGATTTATTAATAGTCATTGCAAAAGATATCTTTATCGGAAATTATAGTCGTTTAAATTCGAACGGTAAGTCCGATGGTATCAGAGGAATACGGGGAATCAATACATCTTCTCCGATACCACATCCAGTGAATATTGTACAATCTATTATGAATGTTTTGAAAGATTTTACCAGCAACCGATTGCCATTGCAGAGTTTAGGTGGATTCAGGTTTCTTATTAAAATTACGGGACAACCTACTTTTAACATCATTTTATGACGAGGGAGCTCGAGGGTTTAAAGAATGAAGAAATTCTGTAGGAAAATGAACAGCTTCTTCCACATTGAGAATAGTGTCAACCGAGTAGCAAATTTGCGTCGGCACATCAATCTTTGAAATTATCATGTTATTTATCTTGTCTACGTCTTCTTCGTTAGTTGGTGTCAGAATAGCTCTTTCTTTAAACCAAGATATAGTCTTAGAATTTATGTTTTCGATATCGGGGTATACATCGTTGACCAACTCTTGGATGTTGTCAGTGTAAAGCGCAAAGGTTTTCTAAGATAATCCTTCCATCAGTCTGGGTTATCTCACCATTGCCAACTTTAAGAAGCAACTTCGCAAAAAGGCTGTTGTCGCGTGAAAATAAAGAAACCCTCATGTTCGTTTTAAGGTCTAATTTATTGATGCATGGCCACAGTCTGGATCTTTTTAGGGAAGCATTTACTTTGTCTGCACGTGTTCCTTGAGTTACAACTGGAAGGATTTGATTAAAGTCTCCTGAGAATAGAGTTGTACGTCCGCCCATAGGTGAACAGTTGCTACGAATATCGCGCATTGTCCTATCCAGTGCTTCGACAGACGTCTTGTTTGACATGGTGGCCTTATCCCAGACTATTAATGAGCAGTCACGCATCAATTTTCCTGTAGTGATCTGTTTAGAAACATTAAAGACGCAGTTATTATCGTCGGTGGTGATTTTAAGCGTTGTGATCAAACGTTTTTAAAAGAAGCGGATTATATGGTACGATCCAGCGGTTATCAATATCATAGTTACGGACGGTAGTACTCTGACCACCCTGTTCTGGCGATCGTCGACGATATTTGGGATATCTGTCGTCGCTAGTAGATGTTTGAGTTTGGAACGACTTTGGAAATTTTTTGCTGCATTTGGAATCTCGCATACATGGTGAATGAGGGTTTAACCTTTAAGTTCTGACGTGGTTTAGTCATATCATAAATGTTGACGTGACGTATGTCAGACGGCTTCGTAAATAATCGAAAAAGATTATTGAAATCAATGCAACTAAGCCTGGCAGAATATAAATAACAACCAGTCATTATAAATACGCGCCAATGAAGGAGGATTCTGATTTCATTTACTACGCTGGTTGAAGAACTCCTGCGGTCATCTTAACTGGCCATATTCTCCTCCTAACCGTTCAAATTCTTCTGTCTGAAGCGTTCGAAGTAGAAAATGAAGAGAGTGGCTAAGTCGCATTAACTAGTATGCGAAGCCAATAATAAGAAGTGAAGTGAAGTGAAGTGAAAAAGATTATTTTTATTTACTGATTTGAACATTATTTACTTGTATTATTATCTGTAAATTATCATTCTACCGGGGAAGTGCAAAAACAACCACATTTTTAAAAGAAATCAGTATTTATTTGGTTTAAATTATGTAACCTATATTTTGCTTTACTGAAAAAATACGTGTCATAATCTTAGCTAAAATAGCATTATTTTGACGTTTTTTGATAAATTTCTTATATTTATAATATCAGTCTAAATTAATATATTGTTTAGGTAGCGATTGCTTCTAAAATCACTTGAATATTTTGGGACAAATTACTTGTTATCTACACATGTACATGCATATCGTTTTTGTACATCCAAAACAAAGGCTTGCGGGATTTGATTCAAATTTTACTAAGTACGTCTTTTGAGTCCTTATGAGCAGATTTTGTATATTTTTCTCGTTGCTTCTGTACTTTCAGGGGATACTTTCAGGTTCCGGAGGCCTATGTGGACCTAGCACGCATGCGATTTTCAATCGCAATTCTCTTAGAAAGCTATTATTCTGTTATGACTCGATCTGATAACAGATACTTCAAATGACCACTTAAAACCGTTTTGCCCATAATAATACCGATTACTGGAAGAAATTGGAATAGGACAATAGTTGCAGGTCTTGGAACTTGGACCACCGACCACTGTGTCTCCTCTTGATGCCAAATCAAGAGGAGAAACGGTGGCCGATCTGATTTATAACTCATTCAAATTTTCCTCATTTTGTTTGTCTCCTGACTATTCAGATTCCGTATCATGATCTGATTGTAAAAAAAATCTGGGTCTGCCTGATCATCGTTAAAATCACTAACGTCGCCCTCAATTTCCGTTTCTAACAAATATTGTAGAGTATTTTCAAAGTCCTCACTAGTTAGAGCAACCAATCTCTTTCTTTTACGTTTATTTTTTTTAAGTCATTTGTTGGTACATCTAACACAATACTATAAATAATGAGGTGACGTCTTATGGACACTTAAGACGATAATATACACTAATAAGGACCTCATGTCTAACAGACTCGCAACATTAATACTGATCTTACGTCTGAGGGACACTGCGCAGCTCCACAGCTGAAAATGTTGTGGTGCCGCCAGCGAGCCCTCGACGGAATGATCAAAGTGGTTAATCGCAAAGCTACAGGGAAGTACACGGGTGTATCTTTAAATACCTTGAAATATGACTTATATTTGTGAACTCGGCGTCTGTGAGACGTCGAGATGTTAACCTTTAACTAATGAGTTAAAGGTTAACGTCCCGCAATGGCCATGAACCATGTGTTTATTTACGATTTCGAACAGGACATCGTACCATACTAGTAGTTACATTAAGGTTACGGTTATACACATAAGTAACAAGTTATATTATAAACAAAACAAGTCTCCTTAGTAATTAATTAATCTATCGATCTTCGCCTATAACCGATAATTCAGCTGAAATAATGCTGTCAATTTGATTTGGTCTAATTTTGTTTACTAACCACACCAGCAAATGAACATGTGGCAGACCACGTTTTTGCTATTCTATAGTGTACATATGATAGCGCGGCTTTCCAAATATATGTGATTTATTAATAAGATGCAAGATTTTCTGTACTTTTAAATGGAAGACTCTGTTCACTATATCGTATCTGTCTTGTGGAATTAAATTGGTATTTATATTTTCTTTAATTTCTGACCCATTTGGGTTGCATGTTGCAGTTGTAAATAAATCAGGTTTACCGTAATGTCTGACATACATCACTGCGTCCTACGATTTTTCATGTAAATATCTAGGTCCACCTGTGAACGATGAATGTAGTATAACCAACTGTCCAATATCGTTTCTGTGTTCATTAGCCTGTAAAGCATCCTTCAGGTAAACGTAATTTGCTGCTCCTAATTTAGTTTGATTATTTCGTATGAAGGCCAATCTGTCAGATTCAATTTTTGCATACTGATCGACCCAATACTGGTTTATTACCATTCCATATCTAAGTAAAGGGTTGAAATGCTGACGCCTTGTCATTATGCAGTAACAATAGTAGTTCAGACATGAGACTGTTTTATGTAGCGGTGCACCGCTAATTGTGTCAACTTGAGAAGAAATATTAGTCATACTAGCTGACCCGGTGAACTTTGTTCCGCATCAAAAATAATAAATGAGTAAATTTTGGATATCATGAGATTCAATTTGTGCTATTTATCGGCTTTAACTGCTATCCCGCTATATTAATACTGCAATATCTTCGAAAATATTCGTTTAAAATGCATGCTGTAAAGGGCCAGGATCATCTATATTACATGCACAATCTATTAAAGATCACTTTGTTGGATGAAAATTAATGCTGTAATGTTTAAAATCACTTAGTAAATAAGCCATTATTTCTCGTAAGAAGTAAAAAAATAAAAAATGGTGATTGTGGGTTATCCCTAAGAGATAGACATATCCCAGGGACATATACCCTCGCGGACTTTTTTATAGATCGTTTAAAAGGTGTTTATCAATTCTTTTGATTTATCACTTAAGGTTCAGCTAGCCAGCTAGAAATTATCATTTTTAACCGACTTCGAAAAAGGAGGAGGTTTTCAATTCGTCTGTATGCATTATTATTATTTTTTAATATCTGTTCACCGATATTTTCGTCAATTATAGACGGATTTCAGAAAATTTTTTTTATGGGATAGGAGGGCAAACGAGCAGGCGTGTCACCTGATGGTAAGCAACCAACGCCGCCCATGGACACCAGCAACACATATAGTGTTACTGTTGCGTTATCGACCTTTAAAGGATAGGGGATAAGAAAGGATGGGGAACGGGGGTGGGCCTCCGGGTACCTCTCTCACCGAACGAAACGCGGCACGAGCCACTTTACGTCGGTCTTCTGAGAGGTCGTGGTATTTCACCGGTCGAGCCGGCCCATTCATGCAGCGAACTGCTTGGCTCTACTTTCGAGACTTTTCGAGACTCTGTTTACTTTCGAGATGGTCCCATTTTCACCAGGTCAGGATCTGATGATGGGAACCAGGCGAAATCGAAGGCAACCTGCGAAAATTGTATGCGAGTATGATGTTTTTGTTACGCAATAGTAATATCTTAGGGATATTCTTTATAGTGTCAACATCTGATGCTGCTGTTCTGATGAAGACGCCACCGAACTCCTCAATGGTTAGGAGTTTGAAGACAGCACTGCAATTTTTCGATAGAAATTACTTGGTAGTATGTAGGGCTAACATGTTGCTAGTGAAGTATACTTGAATCAGCGGTAAATATACGTCTGATGAAGAAGCCACAGAACTCCTCAATGGTTAGGAGTTGGGAGACAGCACCGCAGTTAGTCGATGGAAACTGTTCAGTAGTGTATAGGACTAACGTGTTACTTGGGAGATAAGCTTAAATCCATATCTGATACTGTTGTGCTGATGATGAAGCTACGGAACTCTTAACCAGTTAGGAGTTAGGACACAAACCTGTATTTTTTTTCTGCAATATTTTCAAGCCGACTTCAACGATTGGTCTTCACTGCAGTGTTATTGTCTACCAATGATAATAACAAAAATATAAATACTTAACAAGTATTATCAAACTCTTTTAGCTAAGTACTTATTAATAACAAATATAGCTCCCTAAAAATATCAACCATTTAACAAACGAATTTGTAACAAGTGATAATATCTTTTATAAACTGAACGCCATGTAAATGAACTAACTTCTATTGATGTTCACAACTCATTAATATCACTAAAACTCGTGAAAAACATTACTTTAAAAAAAAGTTAAACCGACTTCAAGAAACGTAAACCACAAAATCTTCATAACTAAAAAGCGATAAATAACGAAGCTTACTAATTTGTATACTTAATACAATATACAAAACGTAATACTTTTATAAATTAATCTTAAACTATTATAATATTTCAAATGTCACTTATTTTTGGAGTCGGTGCAAGCCCAGGTAACGTACTCTATTGTGTTGTTATTTTTTTTTTATGTATGTTCACCGATATTTTCGTCAATTATGGACCAATTTAAAAAAAAAATTTCGTTGTTTACTTTCAAGATGCTCCCACTTTCACCAGATCAGGATTTGATGATGGGAACCAGGAGAAATCGAAGACATCCACCAAAAGTTGTATGCAAGTATGGTGTTTTTATTACGTAATAGTGATGTCTTAGGGATATTTTTTATGGTGCCAACCTTTAATGCTGTTGTGCTGATAAAAATGCCACAAAACTCCTCAACGGTTAGGAGTTTGAAGACAGCACTGCAATTGGTCGATAGATACTTCTTAGTAGTATGTAGGGCTAGCGTGTTGCTTATGAAGTATGCTGGAATATACACCTGATGCTGCTATGCTGATGAAGAAGCCACAGAACTCCTTAACGGTTAGGAGTTGGGAGACAGTAATGCAGTTAGTCGATGGCAACTGTTTAGTAGTATATAGGACTAACGTGTTGCTTGAGAGGTATGCTTGAATCAAAGTCTGATACTGCTGTGCTGATGATGAGCTACCGTACTCTTGTACGGTCAGGAGTTAGGACACAATTCTGTAAAAATGTTTTTTTTTTCTGTAATAGTTTCCAGACTACGATTTGCCTTTATTCGGGCTGTAGTGTTATTGGGTCTACCCATAATAATTACAAAATTAGAAATACTTAGCAAGTATTATCATACTCTTTTATCTAAGTATATATTTATGACAATTATAGCTCCCTAAAAATATCAACCATTTAACAAACGGACTTGTGATTAGTGAAAATATATTTACTAAACTGAAAGCCATGTAATGAACTAACTTCTATTGAAGTTCACAACTCATTAATATCACTAAAACTCGTGAAAAATAATACTTTAAAAAAAAAGTTAAACCGCTTTCTAGAAACGTAAACCACACAATCTATAAGTATATGAAAACAGTACCTCTATAACTAAAATAGCGATGAATAACGTAACTCACTCATTTGTATACTTAATACAATATACAAAACGTAATACTTAAATAAAGTCATCTTTAACTATTATAATATTTACAAATGTTACTTATTTTTAGAGTCAGTGCCAGTCTAGGCAAGTATTGATTTAATAGTTAATAGGTAATAACTCCATCTAAGATGGTTTACGACCAGCGCTTAAAATGAAAACTGAATTCAAAATGTGTGTATTTATAATCGAACTGAAATGTTTTGACGTTATATTTGGTTACATTGGCATTTTTGTGAACATTCTGTATATACATTAGATTTTCTAAAAAAATGAGTTATAAATGTCTCAAAAACTACAAATTAACCATCAAAATTTAAAAATGGTGAATTCGTTTTTTGGTTTCTGTGTTTTAAAGTCAATTTTTAAAAAGTTTAATGAGGATGTATTCGAGTATTTGATTTTTTTTGTCTATAAAAAAATCGGGAGTATTTTTTTTGTAAGTGAAAAATTAATTATCCCAAGTTTATTCAATTTATTGTAATTAAATGTGCAATTACTGTATCTAAGGCTCGCATTTAAGATACCTTTTAATGTTATAGCCCCGACAGTAAGAAATACATTTACCTATTATCCTTTTTACGTGCGCTTGTCCCATCAGACTGCTATTTTATATACCATAAAATAAAGTAGTGAGTCTTTTCATTAAGTTTATAGATTTTATCTTTTGAGCTTTTCTTTTATCAGTAAAATTAATTTAGGAATAATCTTAGGTGGTCAAATTTTTACTATACATTTGGCTCTTTGATACTAATCAATTAAATAATATATAAAAATAAACAATTTGTGCCTCAGAATCGTAATGTATCTATATGCTAGTTTAATTAAGTAGTCCCGCGTGATGGTTAATGAAAGTTATTGCCATAATATCAGTCACAAGCAAGTTAAGATAATTAAGTCACTAATTCTAAGTAGACGCAACTCCTTAAAATTATGTATTACAACTCAAACAAATCATAAATAAGTAGATACTGATTACCAAACCATTAAGACCACATTGTACTTTGTCAAATATGTTTTCAGAATTAGTGAAAAAAATAACAGATGTAGAAATTTAATATCACTAATAGAATGTGTTACAAAACTGTACCGCTAGGCTAATATTAATTGGAACAACTAATGAAAATTTCAAGGATAAGAAAAAAAAAGTAAAAAAAGCCTAAAAAAGTTAGCCATATTTTAATAGATCCCAGCGGCTATTAATATCAAAATAGGCTCTGAATATTTTTTGTACTTACCTAAGAAAATATATTGAAATAACAACTATACAAAGCTACGCTTTTTTCAAGACAAAGATTTCAGCAGCTTTTAAGCTCCAGCTCGTGCCATTTTTACGATCAAAATGGTGGCGAAACCTACCACGCCTTACACCGGCACATTGTTAACAGTCGATATTTATCACACATAACTTTAGAAAAGTAATTGCTCGATTAATTCAGATGCATGCTTTCTACGTCCAAAACATCGAACAGAATAATATTGATATTTCTATTCCAATGTTGACCAATGGTCTACTACCATTATGATTAATGTTCAAGAAATGTTTAGTCTAATTCTTGAAAATTATTGTTTGAAAAGTGCATTTCTTAGCGAGAACACTCTCGTATTTGTAGAATAGTATTGAATTCTGTTTAACATAAACTCCATTTCCAGGTATTAACAATGCTGATCACAGTCCAGTCTTAAGAGACAAAGAGAATAAATCATGAATTAGTGTTTGTATGAAGCAGACGTACTAAATTGGAAATGGTGATCAGTTCATTGTTAGGTATGGTCTTGTAAAAACAAGATGATTTGCATTTCTATACCTACAACAGTGATTATTTAATTTTTTAATGCATGTATACTTTGACCTAATAAGATTAATAACTATTGACAAACTACGGTCCTAATGACGGCCACCCCCGTACTCGCAGCAAAGTACAGAGATTCATCAGCGTTTGGAGCAGTACGCTAAAATTAGCTTAAAGTAGTCAAGCCTGGTCACATCAGAAGAGCAGCACGTGACTTCACAGGACGATCAGGGACGTCATTGCATCGACCGAAGTTCATCGTGCACGTCTGATATCACTAACGGCCACAAAGGGCAGCACCTGAGGTGTGAGTGCATTCATGAGTACATTTTAAATTTTAATAATAATCCGAAGCAATCAGCAAGCAGTTTTGAAACTTATTTTAATCAAGATTTTTACTTTGAACATTTAATATAGTGTCATTTCAACTTAGCAAAATTCAATTGTAGTTTAACTTATAATTTGTTGCATGTTTAGTTAAGGAATTAGAATAGTTTCAGAAAAAACGAGGAAACGTGGCCTCTATGCCCGTTTTTTTTGCAATAGTACTTGTAATTTTTAAACACTTGTAATATTTACAAAAGTATTTGGAACTTAAAATAATTTGAAGATTTGATTTTGTTAGAACACAGTCAAACGTAATGAAATTAGAACATAGAAAATATTTACAAATTATGTAGTAGAAATTAAATTAGAATATTTACTATAAATAAAAAAAAATCCTATATGTAGTAATTGGTTGAACCACTCTGTATATTTTGTTGTAAGGTCTGTTTTGTTTTTGTGTAATAGTTCTTAATAGATTTTCACAGTGGAGGGATTAATAAATTTTCTTCAAAACATACAAAATTCTCAATACATACAAAAACTCCAAAGGATAGACTTACGATAGAATATATAGAGACAAGAAAGGAATTATTAGAACAGAATTGGACTAGCTTTGAGAGTACTCACTATAAATTATATGAAAATTATAGTGCTGAAGAGGTAGATCAAAAGGTAGACAGTATTTATGAATCAACTGAAGATAGTGATATAAATTATAAAGCTTATATGAAAACAATACTCAATAAAATAACAGGTAAGGTATCGGGGCAAGAAAGTTGTACAAATCAGATCAATAAAAATAATAAAATTTCAATTCCCACATTTTCAGGACATTATAAAGAGTGGGCCACTTTTCATGATTTATTTAAAGCATTGGTACATAATAATGAGTCTCTAAGTGATTGTCAGAAATTACATTAATTAAA
This sequence comes from Euproctis similis, assembly GCA_905147225.2. Lineage (NCBI taxonomy): Eukaryota > Metazoa > Arthropoda > Insecta > Lepidoptera > Erebidae > Euproctis > Euproctis similis. Next base: position 2,312,992 of record LR990113.1, on the reverse strand, counting down.
AGATCATCTTACAGGTGAAGCCGAACAGTTGATTAGGTATACGCCAATAAGTGACGCTAACTATGTTCAGTGTTGGGAACTGTTAGAGAGGCTTTATAATAATAAGAGGCATTTAGATGACTGTATTTTGAAACGTTTGTTAGGCCAAAGGCGCTTACAGGTAGAATCTGGTAAGGTCTCAAAGAATTGTTCGACACGACCAATGATTGTTTAGAAACACTTACGCACCTGAACGTTGATGTGACTACCTGGGACGTGATCATCATTCACATAGTTTCACACAAGTTAGATTTCGAAACGCGCAAACAGTGGGAACTGAGTATCGGTAACCTCAGTGGTAATGTATTGCCATCCATGGAACAATTTACGCCGTTTTTAGAAACTAGATACCGCGCATTAGAATTTGTAGAACCGAATAGTTTTCCTATTCAGCAGGGTAAGGTTTCATCGAGGCACAATCACAAAACCTTGTTGGCCACGGATTCTGCATCTAAGCGTTGTGAGTACTGTCGGGAGGCGTTACACAAAATTTGTTTCTGCAAAAAGTTTACTAATCAACCGATAGATGTAAGGCGTGATTTTGTTGCCAAACAAAATATTTGTTTTAATTGCTTAGGCAGTAATCATTGCGCGTATGAGTGTAAGAACCCTACCAGGTGTAAAATCTGGAATCAGCATCATCATTCATTGCTGCATCCCATCACTAACTCCAATAATGACGCATCATCAGATTTGTCTAAGGCAACCGCCAACAATGAACCTATAGTATCTTGTCTGTCACAGGTGCGGTGCCAAAGCCACGATCTGTTTTGTTAGCTACGGCTCTAATGAATGCCGAGTAGATGTCAGGTCATAAACAGGTAGTCCGAGCATTGCTCGATCAAGGCTCTCAAGCTACTTTTATTACAGAGGCCGCAGTGCAACTGTTGGGATTAAAGCGAGTTCCGGTTAAAGGGATTATAACTGGTTTAGGTAAAACCAAGTCTACCGTAGCCAAATATATGGTATGTGTAACGATTCAGTCACGAGCCTAAGTGCTTAAGTGTATCTGAAAACTTACGTACTGAACAACCTTATAGCATATCTGCCAGAAAAAACACATCTATTCATGCAATTTTGATTGGTTTAAGGAAAAAGGTTTGTATCTTGCTGACCCAGAATTCAACATACCGAACAGGATTGACATTCTGTTGGGTGCCGATGTTTATAGCTGTAGTTTACAGGAAGGGATCGTAAAGAGCCCACGGGGCACTTTGATTGCACAAAGCACCACCTTAGGTTGGATCCTGTAAGGTACAGTTAATACTGCAGATGAAAAATAATCACAAATATTAATGTCATGCGCGCCCAGATTAACGAAGTTATAGTCTTAAGAAATTTTAGGAAATAGAAAAAAAAACTATAACTAATACATATTACCAGAAGAACAAAACTGTGAAGAGCTATATATACCAACTACAAAACGGGATGAAAACGGTCGGTATGTGGTTAAACTTCCTTTTCGTGATGCAGTTCCTCTATGCAAGGCAGGGAACTCACGCGGTATAGCTGAATCGAGGTTTAAATCTTTATAAAAACGATTTGAAAGAAATGAAAAATTAAAGGAAGAATATACAAAGGTAATTAAGGAGTATTTACTGTTAGGACACATGAGGGTTGTAAAGAAAGTTGATGAAAAAAGACAAGAAGCAGTTTATTTACCCCACCATGCGGTAGTACGAGAGGATAAAACTACTACGAAGGTTCGAGTAGTGTTTAACGATTCTGAAAGGAACAACAATGGTGTATCATTGAATGATACTCTGATGGTTGGTCCCACGCTGCAGGCTGATTTACGGCACACAATTCTTAAATAGCGACGGCATGCCATTGGACTTGTGGCTGACATCATTAAAATGTATAGGAAAGTACGGATAGATGAAGAAGACGTTATATTTCAGCGAGTTTTATGGCGGCGTTGGTTGCTTACCATCAGGTGACACGCCTGCTCGTTTGCCCTCCTATCCCATATAAAAAAGGGACAGTCCAGACATGCAGTTAAAAGATAACGAGTTACTCATCGTTACCTTCGGTACCGCTTCGGCTCTATATCAAGCTGTTCGAACGCTTCATCAACTTTCGACGAAGGACACAAATATCCCTTAGCCCGTGAGAGAGTTTTAAACCTATTCTATATGGGTGATTTGATGACTGGGTGTAGCAGTGTAGAAGAAGGAATTGAAATATTTAATTAAATGACAGAATTGTTGAAAACAGGGGGGTTTGAACTGCAGAAGTGGAACAGTAATTGTAAGGAGATGTTAGAAGTTATTCAAGGAGTGGGAATGGATAGATTAAAAGAGACAAAGGATGAAACAAGCGAATACAAAAAGAACAATCTAATAGAGCATATTATATAGAGAATGAAATCAGAGAGACAAATAAAGTGCAAATAAAGCTAGATCAAACTATAAAAATCTTGGTCTTACCTATAACCGCGAAGAAGACATTTTTCAGTACACGGTGAATCTCCCTTCAGTATTAATGTCACCGGTAACAAAGAGAACCATAATTTCTGAAATTTCAAAATTGTTTGACCCTCTTGGTTGGTTACCTCCATGCGTAGTGCTAGCCAAAATATTCATTCAGAAATTATGGCTCACAGGAGTCAGCTGGGACGAGGAACTAAGCAAAGATTTAGTACAAGAATGGTCCACTTGCCGTACCGAACTCTCGCTTATCACCAGAGTTCAGATTCCTCGTTGGCTTGGGACAAGACCAACCGATGTGTTGGAGCTTCACGGATTCAGTGATGCCTCTAAGGTAGCATATGCAGCTGTTATTTATCTTCGTAGAATAGATATAACAGGCCAAGTCCACGTCTCCTTGCTAGTTGCGAAAACACGAGTGGCTCCTATCAATCAAATAAGCATTCCTCGTTTGGAGTTGTGTGGCGCAGTGTTAATGGCACAACTGATTATGAAACTTCTCAAGTCTCAGACATACCACAGGAAAGGATAGCAGCCTGGACGGATTCTACAGTAGTCTTAGCTTGGCTTAATAGCCACCCCAGCAGATGGAAGACATTTGTGGCCAACCGCACCTCTGAGATATTGTCGATAACGAAACCAAGTCAGTGGTTTCATATCTCTTCAAAAGACAACCCCGCAGACTGTGCCTCACGAGGTCTATCGCCTGGACTGCTGGCGGATCATGAAATATGGTTTTCGGGACCCCATTTCTAAAAAATATATCAATAAATTACGAAAGACCAAGAGAGTTTAAGATTAATCTAGAAGAATCAGTTAAAATACATAATGCAATAGTTTCGGATAATTCAATTATTTAAAGATTTTCTTCGCTGCCAAGATTGTTCAGGGTGATAGCATATTGTCGACGGTTTTTAAATAAAGGAAAAAATCAGGAAACATATTTACAAAAGCAAGAACTGGATAAGGCGTTAAATAGTTGTAAAAAATGTACAATTAGAGAGTTTTAATGAAGAATAGAGAGAGGTGCTGTGTGGCGCCGGCTTAGAATACCGCCACCCTATCTCTTCCCGTGGGTGTCATAAAAGGCGACTAAGGGAAAAGGCTGGAAGAATGGGCAGCAGCATTCTCTCTCAACAAAATACAGCCTACTGCGATCGCCAACCCGCCTGCCAAGCGTGGCGATTATGGCAAAAAACCCCCATGAGTGAACGGACCAGCAGTTGTGGCGCTCTATGGGGGAGGCCTGTCCAGCAGTAGACCTCAAAAGGCAAATTAATGAAGAATATGAAGATCTACAGAAAAACGATCATTATAGTTAAGAGGTAAACTAAAATCCTTGTGTCCATATATCGACAAACAAGGTATTTTAAGAGCTAAGAGCAGACTTTAAAATTCAGAATTAGATGATTACCAAATCCCCCGAGTAGTCACATTACGTACGGGTTCTTCAGTGTTGAAAAGACCAACTTCGAAATTATGTATTTTACCAATTTCAGATCTATAAACTTTATAGTACTTACTTTATTTATCAGCATGTTAAACTTTATTTTTTATTTTTAAATAAAATTTATACACTTGTTTGATTTAACCAAATCAAACAAGTGTATAAATTTTATTTACTATTTTTATTTGTTATATATTGGTATAAGTTCCAAGTTATATTTTTATACAAAAATCATTATGGTCATAAGGAGCTATCGAATATGTAAATCTGCCATATTGATCATTTAATAAGGAATTATAACTTTAAAGGTTTATGTATAATGTTTTGTTTGAGAAGGACATTTCCACACTAAGTGTCCTTGGTGGGCGGTATGTTAAACGCTAAACCAAAAACCACATAGTGTTAATACAACGGCACTATATTTTTGAATAGATGGTATGTTATGATCGTTCTGAATCGCGATATTAAGATTCTCCGGTCGTAGTATTATTAAGCTCTGGCTATGTTATATTTTATTTAACAATTGCAATTGGACTTTACAAGCACATAGTCAAAGTCAAAATAAGTTTTATTTTCATAGGTCTTCACAGACACTTAAAAATAGTCAACAAGTACAATTTAACTTTATTATTTTAAATTAACTACATAACACGAGCGCTTGAGGAAAGTGCGTCCATGGAACAAGAAAACACGGACGCAATCGCCACGAGTGGCCCGATTCCGAGTGTAGGGGCTATCATGAGAAGAATCGGGCAAGAAACTCATGTGCCAAATACTCTTTTCAAACTATTAAACATAAATAACAATAATATTAATACCGCTACTGAAAACAAAGCAGTAGACTCGTGCATAAAAGGTGTAGCAGCCAGAATACTCGACCATCACAGCAAATTAACATCAACGTCCTAAAAAAAAAACTATGCAAATATATTAGTCGAGCGCAACTGACGCGACATCCTTTATTTAGAGTGGTAACGTTGTGTAACACATTATTCAAGTGACATTTGTGGTTTTATTTATACGGTCACTCCCACCAGTGCAGCTTGTAATGTTCCATTGGGCTCAGTACCAGGCAACTCTTGGTATTGAGAAGCAGAGCAACTTGCATTGTTCCACCGGGTTTAGTAACAGGCAACTCTTGGTATTAAACAATGGTATTGCATAAATAAATGTCGTCCATTTCGACGGCGCACACATAAATATATATCTATTTCGTTCTTACTCAGCACTGTCACTCGCATGGAAACAGTACTTCAGTGCTACATAAAGTGAATCAATATAGAAACAAATATACGTGAATACCTATTGAGGCCAAAATTTCGCTATGTTTAGCGCGCCAACTGTCACTTCTGCCTGTAAAAAAGTGTTGGGAAACATTTTATCGATAAAATTCTACCGATAAAGATCAAATTATTTCAATAAAATAGTTTTATGCCGTAGCGTATAAAAATATATTGTAAATTTCTTGAATTTATAAAAATTAACTTAGAATTAATTTAAGACTGAAATTCATAAAAATGTCACTTGAAATTAATTTATTTTTTGAACTGGAATTATAATTAATATCCCTCAAAAAAGTGCTTAACTCGTTTAATGCCCCTTCGTGGCTACAAATATTAATATATTATAGTGAGAATAAAAACCGATGTATATGTATATAAGCTCTAGTGGCAGATCGAGGTACTATAATTGATTTGTGATATCAATTTTAGTCCCTCCACACAGCACTAAATGTCAGGAGGTTTTATTGATATTAGAAAAGCAGCCATCAGTGTCAACTTCTTTCCATTATGACTTTATCTTCAGTTTCATTTTCGCCCTTTATGTCGATATTTTCAGAACAAATAACGTTTTCATAAATTTTGTGGACCTTAACAAATAATGGGAGATTGAGTGACATTCATTGTATCTAATATTAATTCTATTTAATACTAGCGTCCCGGCGAACTTTATTACGGCTCGGAAGCAACGAATCAATAAAAAAGTATTATTGCCAATAATGTCCCGTCAAAATTAGTTCAGCCATTTCAAAGATTACTCAGAACAAACAGACATCTGTCTGTTTGTTCTGAGTAATCTTTGAAATGACTGAACAGAGACAGACAAAAAATTTAAAAAAGAATGTTAATTGGTGGATGCACGTGTATATATTCATGTTATTGTAGTAGAATGCAGTTATTTCAATATTACAAACAGACATTTCAATTGTTTATATGTAAATCTTGGTGGTCCAGTGGTCGAGCGCCTTGCTCCTGGTTCAGAAGTCGTGGGTTCGATTCCGGACTCACAACAATTATTTTTCGGAAGTTATGTGTGATAAATATCGATGACTGACAACTTCGTGCCCGGTGTAGGGCAATACGTTCGCCACCTATTCATTTTTATATATATAGATTATCACAAAAAAATAAATAGCATATCAAAGCTTTTCTCTCTCGACTAGCTGAATTTTTCCCCCAAATGGAATAATTTATTCTATAACACACACAGCTATAGAAAATAATTCCAAAAAGATAATAGTGTTTGAGCGCGGTTTCGATACCACAATCTTCTTTTTTCAAAAGCGCGAGCTTGACCTCTCGACCACCGACATCAGTGTCGGTGGTCGAGAGGTCAAGCTCGCGCAACACAAATAATAAAATTACTGTTCCAAATTAATGTCAAAATTCAAGCGATAACAATGTCACTTAATTGTTTTACCTTCCCGGAATCTCTCCACTAACAACTGAACTCTATGTCGTGGAAATAAAGTTCAAATTGACTTTTAAGTATTATTAAAAAATTTAAATTTTTCTTTGTAAATTCTCCATCCTCGTACTTCAGAGAATATTATAAAAAAAGAATTAGCGAAATCGGTCAAGCCGTACACGCGTGACGCGATGACCAAGGGAAATGTGGATTCATTTATATATATATAGATATATATGAATAAAATATGAGGAAGCTAAAGACACTGTCTGTTTATTTGTATATAAGAGTTTGAAGATTGCGTTTTATTTGTATGTAAGTTTTAAAGTATCGCTAGCTCTCTTTATAAATATATTAAATCATTCCTTGGAATTTTCCAGAAGTTTTATTTAAAAGCCAGGAAACCATTTACACACACACTATACCACAGACACTATTTAGTGACAGTCAAAGGAAAAACGTGACCACACATAAACTCATAGTCACGTTTTGATTGTTTTACATAATACATTGTATAAAGTAAATGAAGACAAATATTAACCCTGAAAGATATTGTCTATTTATTGCCTTTAATTGAATGAAGTGTGAGTATACCTATAATTTTCTTCCCTGCCATTTTAACGAAATAAACTTAAAAACTTATATTTCAATTAACGTTGTGCTTAAAATTAAAAAAAAAGACAGATGACAGTAATTATTCGTGGGAAAGATTATATCGCGTTTATTTAGAACTTATTTCTCTTACTCTTTAGAGTAAGAGAAATATGTTCTGTACTGTAAAGAGTTCGAAACCTAGGGAAATAAATAGAAAATAAGTTCTAAATAAACGTGATATAATCCTTAAAGGTTGTTTCAATGTTATGAATGTGATTCGTGAAAATCTAGTAAGAAGTCTATCTGTAAGTACTAAGTCACATCTGCGTAGCGCGCCTTTTAAAATAGAAAATCGAGGGCGGTTTTAGATCGGAAAGAAAAGGGATTTCCTGATATCTCTTTCAAGAAATAGGATGTGGCACGAACCACTTTGCATCGATATCCTAAGGGGTCGTGAAATTCTCATAGTGGAGCCAGCCCATTCATGGCTAACTCACTACGCGGCTTTATAAGTTTTAAAGAAAAACATAGGCCTACTTCTACTAGAATCAGTAATATGTATTTGATACTGCAGGTTAAACAAAAGTTATTTTTATTTATTTAAACTTTATGAACATTGTATAAAGGCAACCTTAATGCCAAAGGTTTTCTCTACCAGCCAACTTTTGGGTGGTGCAGAAAAGTAAATTTCCGTAAAAAAATGCCCTTGTTAAGAAATAATAAAACTAATTAGTTTTTACAAAATAAAGTCTACTTAAGATGTTGAAATAAGGTAAATATATATACATACAAATATACACATAATTACCTGTAGATCTAAACATCCATTAATAAATAAAAAGGTGCAAACATACACATACATACATACATATAGGTACAAACACACATATTAATTTATATACACAAATTCACAAATAATCTACTTATACACAACATTTTATATTATCTTCAAATTCAATTTATCACAAATACAGTTTAGTTAGAACTCCGATGCACCAATAACTATCTTTAATCAGGGTACACTCAATCACTTATCCCCTGATGAACGTCTTCCATTTAGCTTAGTAATTACATCATCTTGATCGACCTTATATCAGAACAATATGAATGAGATTAATTTGGGACATCTTGGATGTAAATCAAGTAACATAATTACTCGTGTCTTACGACCTCATTCTTATGTTAAATATGTTATGTTATTAACCTGACTCTAATATATGTTTCAGTTACAATGAAAGATTTTGCTTGCAAAAACTTTTTTTTTCTAAATTCTTGTCAATCGGCACTTTTATACTAGTAACATTGCTGTTAATTAATAAGATTGAGTATGACGTTTCTCACTGGACAAGCTTGCTAGTTTTTCTTTGTCTGGTTTCTTGAATATGTCATGCTCACTGAAAGGTCTTCGCTTACGGCGGCGTCGTTGATCGAGTCGCCACCTTCCCTAAAATATGGCGAGGGAGGCGATGGCGGAGATATGCCTCATACTCGTGAGCGGGTGCTGTTTGTGAGGTCGGGTCTGTTCAAGGGTCCAAAGACCTTTTATTAACGTACTTTGTCTTAATTTTGACGTGCGACCTCGTTCTGTTCTCTGTATTATTCTAATAATTTGTGTTTTTAGAGCATAGTACTGTTAAGAAAAAAAAAAGACTCCTCCCTGAGTTTCTTGCCAATTCTTCTCAGCGCGAGAGTAATCGAATTGGCGGATTTTAAATAAGTGACCTTCATAACTGTCGGTATATGACCTAAATTGAATAAATTAATTTTGATTTTGGATGCTAGTACTATACTACTCATAATTGATATTACAAACATGATAAACTCAATTAGTAATAACAACATCTTTTTACATACCATAGAATCTAATAGACAAACGTACACAATTACCCTTAAACGAGTTATTAATTTTTCAGGCGGAAAAACGGCGTAGCAAAGTTTATTTTTATTTCTTGTATTAAATGAGCGCATATCACAATTTTTAGGAAAAAATGAATGTTTTTTTTAACATGAAGAATATTATCTAATATGTATTGAGAAGCAACGATGAGAATATTAATTTCCTTGAATTTCTCTCGTAGTGATGCGCGAGATTTGATTAGATATATGGCTCTAACTGCACGTTTTTGTAAGACAAAGGTTGTTTGTGTATCAGCTGCTCTGCCCTTCAGTAATAAACCATAGGACATAACACTATGAAAATAGCTAAATTAAACAAGTCTGGCCGTTTCAACATCTGTAAATTGTCGAAATTTTTTGACTGCATATGCAGCGAAACTATACCTGCTTGATAATCCCACAATATGGGGTCCCCGTTGTAGCTTACTATCTAATATGATCCCCAGGAAGATTGTACTATCTTTAAAGATTAAATTTTCATCTTGGATTTTAACATAAGCATTATTAGTTTGCCTTACATTTGGTAACATAAATTTAATGCATTTCGTTTTCTTCGCATTCAAGAGTAAATTGTTAACATTAAAACAGTCTACAATATTTACCAACGCGGCATTAACATTGTCATAATTATCTTTTTTCCTACCTATATTTGACGGGCCTCGTGGCGCATTGGTAAAACTACCGGCTGCAGCAATGAGATCGGGGGTTCGATTCCCACCCGAGCACAAATATTTGTGGCAAACATGAATATTTGTGTGGTGTTTGGGTGTTTTTCTATGTATTATAAATATGTATTTACAAAAGAAAAGTATATATGTATTCATATCCGTTATTTAGTATCCATAACACAAGCATTTAGTTGCTTACCTTGGAACTAGAGGGCGCTGTGTGTATTGTGTCCAAGATATTATTATTATATTATTATTATTATATGAGTGATGTATCATCCGCAAATAACACAATATCATGTTTCTCCTTCACAAAATGATGCAGATCGTTAATATAGACTAGAAACAGGAAAGGACCTAATATAGAACTCTGGGGAACACCCATGGCAACAGGAGATCCGGATGATTGTACTCTGTTTATTTCTACTCGCTGGGTTCTGTTTGACAAGTACGATTCAACAATATTTAAGGCGCAGTTTCTTATACCATAGTGGTTTAATTTACGAGCTAAAAATACATGATCGAGATAGTCAAACGCTTTAGATAAATCCGCTACTATATGTCTGTACGGATAGTTTTAAAAGTTATTTATATGGACGGGTTTTTATCTTACCTTCATTACTTTTAGTGGCCACAGGGGGGCGTTAAAAGCGTTAAACGCTTTTGCAGGAGACATTAGAAGTTATTACTAAGGTAATACACTATATTAATCCTGTAGAGATACAAAGTTGACTGCGTCAGCTAGTTTAGTGTAATACATTAAAGCAGCCGTTAGGATATTTACATAGGTTGTAGTAATTACTGTATGAAATCCTTTTAACGGTAACACATTCTCTAAGTCCCAATTACTGAATATGTTAGTCTAAGCAACTAGCTTTATGTAATGGTTATTTGCATATTTTCATTATTAGGCAGATAATAGTGTAGAAAGTCAATGAATATAATTAGTTTTACTCAATATTACTCGTAAATGTTATTGTATTTTCACAGTAGTAGAAGCGCAGAGCTTAGTAAATAACTAGGCCGGGTTGACCAGTAAATACCATGATATATTATTATAGGTGTATAGTTATCTATCATATTCATATCTTTGTAAAGCCACACTCACCGCATGTGTATATATGTCACGGTAAGAGTGATTAATTGAAGATTATTAATAATTATCTATTATTATTAATAATTACCTAAAGTCGAGGTTAAAGTGATAAATTAATCACATTTGTCGGTTATTATTAATAGTTTAGTTTATTATTAATAGTGTTATTGTTTTAAAAGCACGTGCACGTTATTTGTTGTTGCTTACTAGGGTTAGTTAGTTGTTTAGTTTAGGTTTAGGTTAGGTTAGGTTTTAGGTTTTTTTTTTTCTAGTCAGGAGTCGAAATCCTCATGGACACCCAAACTACGTCACGTACTCTTACTGGCTAAACCTGTCTCCTGCCCTCTATGCTTTCTCCCTTTTTGGATTAATTTTGATATAATTTGAATTTGAGTGATTTTAAAAATTGCTCCCCAGTTCTAACTAATTCGGTATTGCAAAATTTTTGTTTGATTTACTGTTATCTAATGTTTGTGATAATAATTCGTTTTCGGTTTAAGTAATAAGTATAGTAATTTACTCGCGCATTTATGTTTGGATATGTGACGATGAGGTGAGTGAAACAAAGAAAGTGAAATAAGTGGTTAGCTTAGGTTAAAATTAACCTTGTTTGTGTGATCTCTAATTAATATAATTGTAAGACTGTGTTTAATATTATAAATAAATACCTGCTGGTCAAAAAACATTGGGTTTTTATTTATTTTATAACTTATACCAACATGTGTCGTGAATTATTAATAATTACTACTAAAAGTAATAAATTTCGATCGTTTATTCACATTTACCAAAACATGTGGTTATTATTAATAATTTTGTAAAAATATTAATAATTTTTCAATTAATCAGATTTACCGTAACATATATGTATATAACTGCCTCGTTATACTTCGTAACATATCATAGAGACAACAAAACATATTTTAATAGCCATAGGCTTTTTGCTTAATAAAACTTACCTAATAATCCACATGGGACCTATTGCATTTGTGATATAAAACTCGGCGATTCGACTCTTAATGGCGGTTGCACACTCATCGAAGTTCCTTCAAGCTCCGAAGTGTGTCAGTTTAACTTCGCGATGAACTCAATCGTTACATCCCAAATGGGACAGGTGGCGAACCTATTGCCAAACACATGGCACAAAGTTATCTGTCATCGATATTTGTCACACATATCTACTTTTCGAAAAGAATTTTGAGAAGTTATTCGTTTGAGCCCGAAATCGATCCCAAATTGACTACTGGACCATCGACTCTATTATCGATGTAAAAATAATTATATTTAAGTTGAAAATTTTCGTGATTTTGATGAGTTGCCCAAATATTTTCTTCACAAAAACCTATAGTGATGGATAGCAGGGATAAAATATGTTGATATGATAACTCCTTCAAAATTATTACTAAATGTGTTTATTACTTATTGCCGATGTTAATAGTTTGATAGTGATCAAGAGCAAAAATATTTCATGGCTCCTGGACTATACAAATACAAAACATTAGCTATATAGACAGCCACAAGTTGAGCCATACAAATACTCTCGAGAGCAATGAATCCGGGTCACTTAAAGAATGTTAAAAATCTCGGAAACTAAAAATGATAGGTTAATGCAATAAATTGTATTTAATAGACAATGTAATACTCCTTAAATGAAAGTAAAAAAAATATGAGTCACCATACATTTTATTAACACAAAATTACATAAAGAAAAAATCTGCTGATCTCTCCTTAAAACAAAAATAGGAAACATGAAATTTTTGAACTTTATTACGATTTTCTTGAATTTTAATACTTCGTATTGCCTCCTCGTGCTTCCATTACTGCGTTTACGCGGTTTGGCATGCTGTACACCAAGTTCCTTATACGATTTTGGGGAATATTCTCCCATTCCTCTGTGAGAGCAATTTTGAGCTCACGAAGCGTGATTGGGGGAGGGTTTCGTTGTTTTACGCATCTGCCTAGCTCGTCCCAAGCATGCTCGATCGGGTTGATATCCGGGCTGCGCGCTGGCCACTCCATACGAGTAATGTTCATCTCTTGAAGGTAGTCATTCACAATCCTACCTGTATGAGGTCGGGCATTGTCATGCATAAATATAGCATCCTCACCTAAATTGACCATAAATGGACCAACGTGATCATTGAGGATTTCTTCCACATATCTTACGCTAGTTAAAGAGCCGTTTTCTATGATCACCAGCTCTGTGCGACTTTCAAAAGAAATTCCGGCCCACACAAGTACAGACCCACCACCGTAGGCTACTTTTTCCTCGATGCATGCTTGCTTGAATCTTTCCCCTGGTCTTCGATACACTCTGTGTCTTCCATCGTGCTTGTAGAGCATAAATTTTGATTCGTCGGAGAACATAACTTTTGACCAATCTTCAATACTCCAATTTACGTGGCTCTGGGCATATCTTAGTCTTGAAATACGATGCCCACGCTCCAGTTTAGGGCCGTTTGCAGGTCTAAGGGGTTTTAAGTTAGATTCAGCAAGCCGACGTCTTACTGTCCATGCACTTGGGTTACTTCCTCCGAGGCGTCGAAACTGATTGGTGAGTTCAGTTCCTGTGAGAAAGCGATTTCGAAGCATAGTGTTCACCAAGTATCGGTCTTCTCGTGCTGTGGTATACCTGGTTCTGCCCGTTCCTGGTCTGCGTAGGTTAGAACCAGTTTCTTCGTAACGTCGGAGAACTCTTTGTACTGTTGACAGCGACACACCAACAGTCCTGGCTGTATCGCGCTGACTCCGGCCGGTTTCCAGCATTGTAAGTATTCTGGTGCATTCTTCAGGCGTAAGCGACATAATTTCAGCTTGAATAATGAATATAGAGCACTATCAACATGGTTTATGTACCCACATAAATGACAGATTACAAACAAAAGCAAAACCAAATGCTGTAATTTCGTAGTTCCATCTTCGAAAGTGGCCCTTTTTCAAATTTGATTTTTTTATGATATAACTTTACAATAACTAAGAAGTTTTAATACCTTCATTTAAGGAGTATTACATTGTCTATTAAATACAATTTATTGCATTAACCTAGCATTTTTAGTTTCCGAGATTTTTAGGATTCTTTAAGTGACCCGGATTCATTGCTCTCGAGTGTATATGTAAAATTTCTTCAATAGATATAATTAATTGAAGATATTTTACAGATACAGATATCCCCAACGTACAGTTGTCTGTACAAGCACGGTCTACTAGACAAGTGGGAATGAGTATTGAAGTGATTTTATGTGAAGTCGGACCAGTAGTGCAGACAGGTACTACAGGAAAAAACCAACAACAAATGGAAGTCGCCCGAGGCGAAGTGAAGTTGGGTGATGTAAGCCAAAGTGCCTCTCTACACTCACGTGTTTTTCTAACTTCGTCCAACTTTGCTAGCAGGTTGGAGCCACCATTACAGCTGCTGCCTTCGACTATAAAAACGTGTGAAGTTGGCATGGACAGGAATTCTCTACCGATTTATTGTAGGTGTATAATATGAATAAAAAAGTTAAACCGGTTCACTTGGTTTATAGTTAATAAAGCCCGTAATCCTAGCTTCCAATTAAGCGTTTTTATGTTGTCAACCCGACGATACCTAATATATTTATTGTCCTTTTACGTTCATTCGTCTCAAAAAACTGCTATTTTATTAACCACAAAATGAAGATTGAATAAATATACATACGTCGAAATCTGTTACTCTTTGAAGCCTTGGTATTTCACCGGGCCATTTATAATGTGAAAAGTGTGACTCCGTCATAATGTCATCTTATCTTTAAAAGACGGAGAGAAAATCAAGTTACTGATGACATACAAAAAACACAAAAAGAAAAACCTTTAAAAAGCCTTGTTACCTTTTTATCAAATACATACACAATTTTTCTTCTAGCACCAAAAGTTTAGATTAGAGTTTTTTTTTCATTTTAACGGCTAAACATGAACAGATTAAGGTTTGATTTGCATCAATATCCGTTAGAGTATTCCAATTACTCCTGACAAAGTTGTTTAGTTTGAGAGAGAGAAAAAATTTCCAACCGAACAGTTCGAAAAGCAATTTCCGTACAGTAAAGTTTAACGCATTATATTTTATATGTCATATGGATAATTTATAAAAGTGTAGGTGTGGTGCGGTAGAACCACGCAATCGACCAATGAAATATCAGGTCTTCTTAGGATATTGACGTAAATGCATGCAATTTTTGAAGGCCAACGCAACTGTAACACTATCTGAGTTTCGCGCTTATTTCTTACCACCAGGTGATATTAGTTGCTCATTTTCTTCCGTGAAAAAGTGATCGTGTTTTTAGAATAAACGACATAGGTACCTACGTACATAACTCTTAAATAACATACCTTTTAAATTTATAGTACAGTAAAATATTTGGCAACATATACAAATGAAACAGTGAAAGGTAACGAACCGGGCTCTGGTTTTTGGGTAGGATCTATTATTGTTCTGGTCTGACGTTGGCCATGTTATTCGTTTTCCACCTGAGGGATCGTTGTAGACTTTTACAATCAATTTATTTTTATTACAAAATTGAAAAAATATTAACAAACACAGCTATACCCTATTAAAGATTTTTTTTTACTATACAACCAAATATAACGTGTTTTGGAGGAAGGAGATGTTAGGAGCCTCAAAAATCGATCGCCATGAAAAGAGTTATGAAAGTCAACGAAGTGAGTGAGGTGCTTTATGGTGCTTCGTTCTCTCTGCCTACCCCGCAAGGGATTTGGCGTGAAGCTATGTATGTGTGGATGTATGTATTTTTTACTATGATATTTTATTACTCACTAGCTGACCCGGCGAACTCTGTTTCGCATCAAAAGTAATAACTGCTGCCCCGCTATGTTAATACTGCAATATCTTCGACAAATTTGAAGTCGATAGATAGAATTTTCCATTGTTAACACCCCCGCAACCCCCCTTGTAGGTGGAATTTCGTAAAATCCGTTCTTAGCTGACCTCTACTCGGCGAAAGGAATAATCCTACCAAATTTCAAGTCGCTACGCCTTATGGTTCCAGAGATATCGTGATGAGTCAATATATAGGTGGAAATCTCTTATATATATATAGATTATTGAAGTCGGTTTAACTTTTTTTAAAGTAATTTTTTTCACGAGTTTTAGTGATATTAATGAGTTGTGAACTTCAATAGAAGTTAGTTTATTTACATGGCTTTCAGTTTAGTAAATATATTTTCACTAATTACAAGCCCGTTTGTTAAATGGTTGATATTTTTAGGAAGCTATAATTGTCATAAATAGGCACTTAGATAAAAGAGTATGATAATACTTGCTAAGTATTTATATATATCTATATGTGTTGCTGGTGTCCATGGGTGGCGTGGGTTGCTTACCAGCAGATGACACGCTTGCTCGTTTGCCCTCCTATCCCATAAAAAACAGTGTTTTTTGTTCGTTCAAGACATATACTTACGCACATTTACGTACAGTATCTAATCTCATGTACTTAGAAACAAAATAAATTAGCGTTTTAAAGAATTTATAAAATTTCTATTTTATTGTACATCTTGTTTTATTTTCTTCTCTAGTTTTATTTATCACTCGAACCTATTACAGTGTGAACAAGAGAGTGAACTATTTATAGAGAAAAATAAATTGTGCACAGAGACACGAAAAATAAAATCGATTTGTTTTTAGTATTATTTTTTAACCGGTTTGAATTTAATAAAGTTTTTTTCTTTCACCTTGGCATCTTCTAATGCCAAAATTCTCAAGAATATCTAATTCCCAATAGTTATTAATCTATAATACAGTTCAAAGTTTTCAGGTACCAAATAACATATATATACATTAACACAACGCCGTGCTAAGTCGTTGTTGTTTATACATGAAGAACTGAGTTCCGTAAGACATGATACTTGCGTTTAAAGCTCACTTCAAGATTTTCATCATAAGTTTTGACAGGTATTGCTGTGGATATATGTATGTATATAAAATTGGCTAGTACATCAAGTAGTATACTTACTCTTTGAGACTGTATTATTGGTGGTGGTCAATGAAGTCTTCAGAAATAGTAATTGCTTACCTTGAAAGGCACACACGCTAACTGCACATTTGACCCATACTAGTGTTACTCGCTAAAACATTTTTTCCCAGAGTAAACAAAAAAAAATGAAAATAAATTATGGCATTTATTTTCATTTTTTTTGTTTACTCTGGCAAAAAATGTTGCAAGATAAAAATAATTACAGCTGATTTTCAGTTTTAACAATGTGATATGGAAGGGGTTGAGCATGGCATTGCATGGGGCATGGCATTGGGTTGGCATGCAAAGATTATATTATTTTACCAGTTGAGCCAGCCCTTTCTTAGTGCGAAGAGCTATCTATTTTCAATTCACTATTATGTGTTAGTTTAATTTCCATTCAATCAAAAATCATGAGTGAATTAGATACGAGTGCTCGTGGTATGCATGATCAGTGGATCTACCACAGTCCATTATCTTAATATATATATAAGGTACTTGTAACGTTGTTCATCCTCGATGGACTCCCAAACTACCTATTTGCCCACAATTTTTGAACACCAAATTTGCACATCGTATACAGTTTGATCTAACTTGAAAGATAGGATAGGATAGGATAGGTTCAGGAGATATTATCTCAATTTTCTATCGCGAATTTATTTTATTGCACAGTGACTTTTCGAAATTAATTTCGAAAGTTATTTGTGATAAATTTCGATGACTAAAAACTTTGTGCCCAGTATGGCAAAAGCTTTGCCACCTATACCGTTTGCGACGTAATCATAACGGTAAGTCAAGAATTTATAAGCACTTCCTACATCTGTTTGTAGAAAAGGGCGTTAAGTTATGTTATTAGTTTAATTTATTTGTTAACCGAATTGTACTTTTTAAATTTAAAAGTGTGGTAAAAGTGTCAATTAAAATCTGGTTGTTATTAGAAAAAGGATTTAGTATTATTTTTGATTTTTGTATTGTCTTTGAAATATTAAAATTGCAAATTGAATTCCAAAGACATGATAATAATATGATATTTATAAAAATCAACTATGCAACATAAAATCATGTTAACATAAAATCAGCATGAAATAGCTTACTTTGTTGTCTTGATAGCCCACTGGATTTCCACTCGCACTTCCCATGAACACGTTCAGACTTTGAATCCGGATAAACGCCAACGCCATTTTCTAAATCCGTGCTCGTGACACGAAAATATTAATATTCCAAAATTCAATTACTCCTCAGTAAATACGCTATTTACCAGCTAATGTTTATCTATTGGATCAGAATTTTCATAAATTAGAAGGAATGGGCAGAAAAAGAATATTAATTCTTTGTTTGTTGGAGTGTGTGGCTACGTAACTAATCCATCGACATCAAAAATCCTTGTAGTTTTTAATGTATACATTTACAGACATAAATAATTGCTTTTAATGCAATATCTTATCCAACCTAAATGAGCCGTCCTAATATATTAAAAATACGCATCTTTCATTTTCTGTCATCGTTAAGTATAATCAATAATATAATAAATAAATAAGAATTGGAATAAAAATAACAACAACGTTAAACAACAAAATTCTAATTCAATATGCGAAGATGTATCTGTTAATTCTACGCAGCCTAACGTTATGGAACTTCTAATCTCTCTTGCAATCGTTTATCGCTTTTAACGCCCTCTTGCGGCCACATAAACTAATTTAAAAAGATAACATAAACCGGTCAATATAATAACCAACTTAGAAAATTTTTGTAGCCAATTTTAAAAACCGTCTGTACATAGAAATCTGGTAGCGGGTGGTGGTACTAAACTACTCTTAATTGATATCATTATTGCAAGGATAATAATAATCTTTACTGTTTTTAATTTGGGTCCATTAATGCAGCAAACTGCGCGTGTCTACAATTGTTCAAATAAACTTAAATAAATGTCGATTTGATAGGTCTATGATCGGCAAAATAAATTAGTTTTTTCAATGTTTACAGATTAACAACAATTTTATATTATTTATTTCGTTAACATGACTTGTCCTACTTGTGCCGCATTTATATAATACCAGTTGAATATCAAATGACTGAATCGCACCGCGCTCGTGTGGGTGATGAAATATAAATTAATTAACTGGATGTGCCTCGGTTTCTCGCCACAAGACTTAATATAGTCATAATAAATTATTCTCCCGAAATACATATCACTGGATTACTCGCAATTTTAACATTTCAGACAAATATGGTATCATCTTCAAATAATAAGGATTACTAATATTAATTTCGTAAAGATTCTTAGAGCAGAGGTTTCTTGTGTAACTGTATTTGTGAATACTTAGTGCAAAAGAAGATATTATGATAGATAGGAAAATTTGGTGGTCCTTGATCAACTGTATCTGAGCCAATCGATTATCAGTCCAAATCTTTAGTTAGACTTAGACTTTAAGCAAAAAATAAACCTATAGTATGTCTAAGGAATACCCAGTATTTATAGTCTGGCTGGTGATAAATGATATCCAAAGTATTAAAATCCTATTAAACTAAAACGTTACAAAGTGTGTATAAGTATCTTACACAAAGTAAGTAGCATTCACAGTGTTTTACAATGTTTCAGAGTAATCAGCGTATACTAACAGATACTCGAAAACGCCGTAATAAAAAGGATGCTTTTAGCTGCTAATGGTCGTGTAACTTCTGTGAACTACATCATTACTTTTGCTTTTAAACATGTTCCTGCATTAGTAAGTTTTATTTTTATCTATCTGCCAATACTTAAAACGTTACGATTTACTAAATCAACTTTTGATGATCGTTAAGATACTTTAATTTTATGTCACGGTAATCTGGAAATCAAGCAAACCGTTCCTGATACAACAGTCTTGGGTTCAAATCCAGGATCATACTAATGACTTATTTGATTTTTTTTCATAAGTTACTTGTTATACAGATCAATGACTGACAATAATAAGAATAGTGTACGGCAACCTGATATTATGCTATCTTTTCCATTTAGGACGTAAGAATTTGACGATTCGAGCAATAATAGGCGCTGTCTAGAGCTATGAGTGAATATGAGCTATACGTGAATTTGAAAGAAATATATATTAAACGAATAATTCAAAGCTTACAAGCATAAAGAACAAAGGAAAAATACGTGCGACCTATTAACTAGATTATTAATGTATAGGGTAACAACGAGTGAGGTAGTTAATTAAATAAAGAATATAATTTATGTCCAATTATGTTGTTGAATAATTAGAACACATCATACTAGTTTTTACGTTGAAAGATACATATACGACGAGAGCAAACCGCAAAATGGCAAACTCATTATAATAATAAACGACGCTATTATAAGTGAGAATTTGATGAGTTCAAATGCAAATTATATTACATACATACATACCTTTATGCCAAATCCCTTGCGGGGTAGGCAGAGAGAACGGAGCGCCATAAGGCACGATTCTTACACACTTCACTCGCTTCGTTGACTTTCATAACTCTTTTCATGCACGCACGTCGATTTTTGAGACTAGGAACAAGAAAACATATTAATTTCGTATAAATAAAGAGCAAAATAAAAATACTGAAATATAATCTTCATTATATCTTATGAGATTATTATGAAGATTTCTAGTTCAGACAACATCATTTTTTTCCTAAGCAACTTCAATATTCTAAGGAAGGTGATTTATTTTCACTTCTATTCTCAATTTTTATAAATTCGATACCTCGACTCCTAAATTCTTTCTAACATCTTTGTGCAAACGATTTGCAAACATATACGCCCTAAATAACTTGTGGCATGCGGTGATGACCTGGCGCGAATTTGGGAATTATTTTTCGGTTTTCTGTTTCCGTTTTATTCGTATAGCCTAAGTCAAGTTGTCTACATACATACGCATACATAACTTCACGCCAAATCCCTTGCGGGGTAGGCAGAGAGAACAGAGCTCCATAGGGCACGATTCTTACACGCCTCACTCGCTTCGTTGACTTTCATAACTCTTTTCATGCACGCGCGTCGGTTTTTCAGGCTCTTAACATCACCTTCCTCCAGAACACGTTCTATTTGGTCATGGAATGAGTGTCTTGGCCGTCCTCGACTCCTACATCCATCCGCTTTTGCATTGTATATCTGCTTAGTCAGTCTTGCATCAACCATTCTTTCTACATGTCCGAACCATTGGAGCATGCCCTTTCTTACTTTTACAGCGACACTCTCTTTCAAACTAACTTCCATCCTTACAACCTTGTTTTCTACGCGGTCAGCGAGAGTCACTCCGCAGATTTTGCGTAGTGCCCTCATTTCTACCGCGTTTATTCTACTTTCATGCATATTATATATATATATATATATACATGTAGAATTCTAAAATACAGCATCCCTTGCAATGGTTAACATTGCAAGGGATTCTGTATTTCAGAAATTTTGTTTTGAGGTTAGACAATTTAACAGTTTTGCACTTTACTGTGCACATACCGAGGACGAGGCGCATAGGCGTATATCGCGATTCGTCTGTTTGTGTGAAGTTGCAATACTGTTCAGAATCATAATATCACTGTATCAGCGTGGAGTAGTAACTTCGGGTGCACGTTATGGTGCAATCCGATCCTAGTCTACCCACTAAAATTTCGCAGCGGCCTTCCTCCGGCGTAAGGACAGTGTTACGGTTTTCTGGCCATCCTTCCCGGGCCACGACCCGGGGGCACTTGTGGGCTGTGCGCCCTCGCGGCCCGGCGGCGGCGGCGAGCACTGAGTTCGCTGCAGCCGCCTTCGAGCGGGATCGGCTCGCTCCCGATGTCGCTCGGCGGCCTCCTTCTGGAGCATCACAGCTTCGCAGAAGAAGACCACAGCCCCCCAATGCTCCTCACCCGCCAACATTGCCCCACAGGTCAGGACCGGTCTCGCCCGATCCCGTTGACCAAGCTGGGCAGACTGTCAGCGTGTGCTGGGCCGAGTCCAGGTCGGATGCGCAATGGTCGCATCTCGCCGTCTCTTCTCTTTTTATTTGACTCAGATACTCACCGAACCACCCGTGCCCGGTGATTATCTGAGTCAACCTGTAAGTGACAGTGCCCCATTTACGGAACACTGACAGCACGCGAACAACCCCGGCGGACCAGCCGGAAGACCTTCCGCCTCCGCACTTCGTGTCCCCTGGCCACATCAACAAAAAATATGCAATAATCCTGAAAAAATGATTACAAACTTTTGTTTATTATAAACACATATTTATAAAAAGAAAATATATGCCTTCCGCACTAAAACCTTTAGTTCACTTGAAACTCAATTATATGGTTATATGGATACTGGAGTTATGAACCGTGTTTTGTTTAATCATTGAACCGTAAGTAGGATTGTTACAAGTCAATTTATATTTTCATAAATTTTAGTACACACTCTTTAAAAACGGGAACAAATGAACGCATTTTAAATGGTAGCAATAAATATCAGTCCAGAGGAAGGGGTGGGAAGGGGTGGGAAGGGGTGATAGACAGTGAAATATTACAATTGGATACAATGTACGTGGACACCGCATATATCGCGCTGCAGCCTTTTCAATAACGCTCGTGTCATGATTCTTTTTTTGTATTTCCTGCATTAGGAAATTGCTTAAGGGAATAAAAAGATTAATATTCGGAATTATTGTGTTAACCAAATACCTTGTTTCAGAGACAAATATAGTAATTGTTACCTATACCTATGTTTCAAAAGCTCCTTGCAAGTGGTTTATTAGAAATCCTATAAGCAAGAGACCTTCCTAAGCAAATTTATGACATCTTATACAAATCACTATCTCTATCCGATATAAGAATAATACAGATATCCTGGTAATTTATAAAATCGCGAGACCTGATAGTGAGATTGTATTTTTTTCATGGGATAGGAGGCCAAACGGACAAGCGTGACACCTGATGGTAAGAAACCTGCGCCGCCCATGGACATCAGCAACACATATAGTGTTACCGTTGCATTGCCGACCTTTAACGGAGTAGGAAAGGAAAGGATGGGGAAGGGGTGGCTCTCCTGGTACCTCGCTCACCTAACGAAACGCGGCATGAGCCATTTTACGTCGATCTTCTGAGAGGCCGTGGTATTTCACCGGTCGAGCCGGCCTATTCATGCAGCAAACTGCTTGGCTCTACCACAATGTCACCTATACCGAATTTTAATGTATGCCCATTAGCCCGCACTCCTAAATTCATGAGACAAATATTTCATTTGGTGTGGTGTTGCCACTGCCTAAACCTTCCTTTATTAAGGTCGTGAGGAAGCTATTGAGAGAATTTTCATTCTGATAAAGTGTTGCACCTCACTTCTAAATCAAAAGTCATAGGATTGACTTCTCGCAATTCTTAACGGAAGACATGTGTTTTATACTTATATATCAACGGCTGACAACATTCTACCCGGTGTATAGCAGTAGGGTCCACAACCTTTTTTTTTAATTTGTGATCTAAAAATTCGACGAGTTCGACGCTTAACAGCAGCTTCAATAAACCTTCAAGTAGAAAAGGCATAGTGTTATTAAAAACGTACCTACTCATATCATCATCATACTCGTATACTTATATTTCTCACTTTATATTTGTTATATATTTAAAGTAAAAAACCTATTTCAACAATCTAATAAAAAGAAGAAAATTTAGTAAAAATTTCAAGTATTAACTTAGAGCCTCATTATGTACAATTTATATATTAATAAAATTTGTCGCGACTGGTAAATAATTAGTACCAATATAATTAAGTCAAATCAAATTAATATCTTTTTTTATAGGTCTTCACACACTTAAAAAAGTCACTAGCATAACATAACATAACTTCACGCCTTTGTCACCCGAAGGTGTAGGCAGCGGCTATTAAACCTCGTCTCGCCGTTATGTTTACGTCTCAAATGGAATAGGTGGCGAACCTATTGCCAAACCGGGCACAAAGTTTTCAGTCATCGATATTTTATCACATTCATTCATTAACCTGAAACATTTTCAAAAAGTCATTGGTGTGAGCCACTGTCAGGATTCGATCTCGGACCTCTGGATTAGAAGCCGTGTGCTCAACCACTGTTCCACCGAGACTCTATTTATAGGTTAAAATCTATGATTAAATATTTTCATCCGGAAAAGGGAGAAAACAATACCCACATCTACAGAAACTTAAATAATTCTTCTGTTTTAATACTCTAATGTAGAAATAAAATGTGTACGTAAAAGAATTTATTTTATAAACCGTAAAGGTCTCAACCATATGTAAAGTAATATACACACAAAAGCTCTTACATATGTTTACGACATGAGAAAAGTCCAGCCAACGGTACACATTACGCAGAAATACGATGCAGATCCAACAATTTATGTAAGGATAATTTTAACTAAATGAACAAATATAAAACAAAACTAAATAAATTTTGGCAGCAGCGAGTGTAATTTATGGTTACCGCAGGGAGCTTATAAAGATCCTCTGGTGCTAAATTCAAGTTTAATGTCTCAATTTATGTTTTAGTATTTAATAAGGATGTATGTATATAATAAGAAAATTTTAAACTTACTGTGACAATAATTAAATTAAAAACGCGGCTCGAACTAAGAGAGATAGCTACAATGGTTTATAACGAACTAAAGTAACATACATACGTACAATCACGCGTTTTTTCCATAAAGATATTACTTAAAGACATAAGAAATACATTTGTGGCTTTCATATATGTTCGACAGTTACGGAAACTCTTGACTTGGTCTGTATCTAAGAGATCATTAATTTGAAAAATAATAATATATTTAACTATAGCCACGTTCAAGAAAATGGTGGAAGAACACTATCAGGAATCATTGATATAAAATTTATATTTATTTTTCGTCATTTATATTTATTTTTATGTATGTGCATGTTAGTATGTATGTGTATGTATGTTTATGTATGTATATGTATAGAATTATTAATATTAATATAGATCTATAGAATATTTAATTATATTATTCAACTAAATTAAATTGTACACAACATTCACTGCCCTCTCCTTTTTATTTCTATCCATCCTAAGGTTGCCTGGCAGAAATTGCTTACAGCAATAAGGCCGCCCATTGTACTGTTGTTTTTGTATAAGTTTTTATCATGTATCTGTATTTTTTTTGTATGTGTGCAATAAAGTATATATAAATAAATAAATAAATATTTTTTTCCATAGAAACGAAATACCACCGACTATTGTAATTACAAAATCTCAGACAGTAGCACCAACTGAAGTTTATGACGTAGGAAAACCTCACAAACCTAATCTTGGAGAATCCATGAACTCGGTCAAATTATTCAAAATATTGTTTACACGTTAAAGTTGGACATGAGAAGATTGCTTAAGCCTTAAGTGTTATATATACATAACTTTCCGAATCCTATTCTAATTTTGGAGTTCGAAAAAACGTGGCGTTATGAAACCATAGTACTTTTATCGTTTAAATAAATAAATTACATTATTTACAATAAATACAATTGAAAAACTACCTGAAATCTAATTTCTCCGTATCTTGGTCTACTGGCAGCGTATATATATAGCGATATAATGCATTTCAACCTTGTAATCTTTAGGCAGTGTTCACGCGGATATTCCCGCAATTCCCACTTGCAAGTGAAGGGATGGCGGGGGAGGAGGAACGCCGCCTCGGCGTGTCCGTCAGGAAGAAAGGACTTCACTTCGCCGACCGACTTCGCACAGTGTGCACGCGCATTGTGTGCACAATGCGCGTGCACGTGCATATATATTGTATATCAAATAAAATAGTTAATTAAATAGTACTTAAGTGTACAAAGTTTGTTTGATTTCCAAACAAAAGTGGCGACCGTGACAGGACAAGATAAGCGAGTCGAGTCGATTGAAAAGGAATGCGGAGTCCTGTGGCAGCCATAAGAAGACAAGGCAGCCATAGTTTTGAAGATTGAAGATCGGGATTGCTGCTTCGGGTGCCTGTAGAGACGTCTCGTCCACGTGGGTCTAATCCCAAGGAGAGTAAGCCCTGATTTCCTTTATTTTCTAACAGGTAGTAATACCTATTTTTATGATTTTCTGTACATTTCCTCTGTTCTCGCTTCATTTGAGTAATATCTAGCGTGCTACTAGCGTGTTAGGATATTCGAGTCAGAGGCATTTATTTAGTGAGATTTATTGTTAGCACGTGTTCCTAACGTGTCCACGTGTGCTTGAAAATAAGCTTATAGCTGTTTCCGCTAGTGTTCATCTACGGCCTAGCCTATCTAGATAGCTTGATAAGTATCTAGATACCCTAAGAAACATTTACACGTGTTCCTAATGTGTCCACGTGTGCTGAAAATAAGCTTATAGCTGTTTCCGCTAGTGTTCGTCTACGGCCTAGCCTATCTAGATAGCTTGATAAGTATCTAGATACCCTAAGAAACATTTACACGTGTTCCTAATGTGTCCACGTGTGCTGAAAATAAGATTATAACTGTTTCCGCTAGTGTTTATCTACGCCCTAGCTTATCTAGATAGCTTGATAAGTATCTAGATATTCTAAGAAACATTTACACGTGTTCCTAACGTGACCACGTGTACGTAACGTGTCCATGTGTGCATGACACTAGGTTTATAACTGTTTCCGCTAGTGTTTACCTAAGGCCTAGCCTATCTAGATAAGTATCTAGATACCCTAAGAAACATTTATACCCTTTTTAATTAAATTGTGTAATATTCCAGTGCCAGATATCGTTTGCTGTCATTTTATTACGCCACGTGCTTTCTTCAGGCTTTCTTCTGCAGCAGCTTAAACGACTGAGCCGACTGGATCTGAGTACTTAAGGTTTGAAATTTAATTGCACCATTTATTCGCTTTAAATTCACGTAGTAGAAGTTTATATTAATTAGTTTTATTTTAGTAGAAGTTTAAAACAAATTACTAGAATGAATAATGCAGAGCTCGAAATTGACTTAGCTGCTCTAGTCAAGAAGCGAGGTATTATTAAAGGTAGACTAACTAAATTTAAGGAATATGTTGCTAGCATAACTAGCTTAAGCGAAGTTCCCATCACTAAATTTAAGGAATTGGAACTTAAATTAAACAAAATACAATCCCTTATGGGCGAATATGATAACGTACAAAATAAAATAGATATACTGCACACGGACTCTATAGAGCAAATAAATGAGAGAGAGATAATAGAAAATAAGTTTATGCAATTAATATCAGTAAGTCAAGATATTTTAGATAAGTCTCCTTTAAAAGAAACTGAAAGGGGATCTAATAATAATTGTGATAACGTATCGGTACATAGCTGCAATTCGCAATTTAACACTATCAAGTTACCAACTATCAAGCTTCCTAATTTTGATGGGAATTATTTAAATTGGCTTGAGTTCAAAGACACATTCCAGTCCGTAATTGATAGTAGTGAAAGCATCCCAGCAATAAACAAATTCCACTACCTGCGCTCGTCCCTAGAAGGAGGCGCAGCTGTGGTCATAAAGTCCATAGAATTCAGCGCAAGGAACTACAAGGTTGCCTGGGATCTATTGTGTCAAAGATACGATAGTAAAAATATTTTAATCAATAACCATTTAAAGGCATTATTTAGTATAGAAATTTCTCAGAGAGAATCATTTAGATCTTTACGTTTTATTGTTGATCACGTCTCAAAGCATTTGCGTGCTTTAAATAGTCTTGGCCTACCTACAAATATGTGGGATGTGCTTATCATATATATGATTTCTGCAAAATTAGATTCACAAACGAGTAGGAAATGGGAGGAACAAAAGGCTAGCCTCACAGATTTTCCATCTCTTACTGAATTTTGTGCATTTCTTCGTGCTCGTGCAGATATTTTAGAAACTACATACATTAATAATATTCATTATAATAAACAATTTGAAAATAATTATAGGGCACCCAAACAGTCTAAAAGTTTTGTGGTGTCTGCAAATAAGGATACGAATAGTTCTTGTATTCTTTGCAGTGAGAGTCACCCTTTACATGAATGTTCACGGTTTCTAAATATGAGTATAGAAGACCGCATGTCTAAGGTGGCTCATTTACAACTTTGTAAAAATTGCTTACGTAGAGGTCATAGATCCTTTCAATGTCAGTTAAGGGCAGTATGTCGCACCTGTAAGGGGAAACACAATTCTCTGTTACATGTATCTAAAGGTAGTGCGGACGCTACTGTAATTGAACAGTCTTCATCTTTACCTGTGTCACTTTCTTTATCATGTAACAATCATGTTTTATTGAGCACGGCCCTAGTAGAAATTTCTGTTAAAAATAAATCATATATTGGTCGTGCTTTGCTTGACACAGGTAGTCAGTCCTCATTTATTACTGAAGGATTTAAAAAAAGGATAGGGTTAAATGCTAAGCCCAGCGGTTTGATTAATGTTCTAGGAATTAATAATGCCGTTAGTAATATTACTGAAAGATGTAATTTAAAAATTAAGTCTAGAAATACGCCTTTTGAAATTAGTGTTAAATGTTTAGTAGTGCCTAGGATAACGGGAGTCTTGCCAAGCTCTCCGATTAATAATGTTAATTTTAATATTCCTAATAATATTAGTTTAGCTGACCCTAAATATTACTCTCCAGGCGAGGTAGATATTCTTTTGGGTGCAGATGTTTATTGGGATATCGTAGGCTCTAATGTAATAAGATTAGGCATAGGTAAACCAGTTTTGCAAGAGTCCATGTTAGGATGGCTCATAAGTGGTCCTATATTATCCAAGCAACCTAGTGCCGAGTTACACTGTAACTTTAGTCAAGAATTAAAGAAAAACCACTATAAATTGAAGAGCAACTTTGTGAAGAACGTTTCTCACAAATCTGTGTCTCGACTAGCAAGTGGTAGATTTTCTGTGGTTATGCCATTGAAGGAGGAACCTAAAGCATCCTTTGGTTACTCGCATTTTAAAGAAAGGAAATGTTTGAAAGTAATGTAAGTCAATAAATAACATACAGATGATTAGGCCAATCAGTAATACAAATGTTTTAATTAATATTATGTTAAGTTTTAGTAATTAAGTTATAGCAGGGGACATAGAAAATGTTGCGATAGAATTTAGTGAAAAAGTCACAGAGATTGAGTCACAGTCAGAGAAATTATAATTAGTGCTGTGGAGGGAAAACAAAACCCTGCCACTGAGGTCTTTGCAGTTTAACACTGTGATATATGGAACAGCATCTGCGCCTTTTCTAAGCACTAACCACTTCTAAGCACTCCTCTAGTTAGCCAATGAATGTCCGGATTCTAAGATTAGTAATATCATTATAATGATTTCTATTTCGATTATATTTAGATGACCCAAGTACCGGCGCTGCTACTAAAGAGGCATTAAATTAAATTAAGTGAATTTATGAACCTGTGACTCAAGTATTAACATTAGGATGTTTTCTATTAAGAAGTAAGAAATAATTAACTTTAATTAGGGTAAGCGATCTGAGCACTGCTTCATTCATTTTGTGTTTAAAGAGTATTAGCAATAGGAGAGGAATACCTCATGTAATTTGATTTAATGGTACTAATTTCAAGAGTGCAAAAAATGAATTGAAAGGTATACTCAGATTCAGTCGTAAACCAAGAGTAGTTTTCGCCTACAATAAAGGCATCATGTTTGTGTTTAGCATATTTACATTATATAATTCTTCCCTAACATTTTAGAAACTCGCTACGCTAATATCTCAATTGAAGCGATTTAATTCTCGTCCTTTAACACCTCTCTCCTCAGACCCAAATGATCCTGTTCCACTAACCCCAGGGCACTTTCTAATTGGACGACCACTGATGTCGGTACCGTCCAAGCTAATGGAATCTAAGCGTCCCAACAGGTATCAGGAAGTTAAGACAGCACTTCTGGGAGAGATGGCGGCGAGAGTACGTTGCTGAACTGCAGTGGCGTGATAATTGGAAAATGACAACAATTGAAGCTATTGAAAGTAGCCCTTTCAATGCCGCGGAGGATGTTCACGCGGATATTCCCGCAATTCCCACTTGCAAGTGAAGGGATGGCGGGGGAGGAGGAACGCCGCCTCGGCGTGTCCGTCAGGAAGAAAGGACTTCACTTCGCCGACCGACTTCGCACAGTGTGCACGCGCATTGTGCACACATATATATTGTATAACAAATAAAATAGTTAATTAAATAGTACTTAAGTGTACAAAGTTTGTTTGATTTCCAAACAGGCAGTAAAAAAATACCTACAAAAGCATTTAAGAGGTTTTCCGTTTACCCGTTCCCCTTACCTCTTCGGATCTACCCTTTCTATATATTTTACTCCTATTTTCCTCAAATAGGTTTCTGTTTAAGGTGGCAAATAAGAAGTTAAATTTTGACGTACAATACTGAACTTTAGCATTCAGCTTGGATTTTTAATTAAAAATATTTTAATTTTGATATATTTCATGTTTGATCAATCTCAATCAATTCAATTCATTCAATATAATTAATATCTTGAACATTATACTATTATATACTGCTTCAAATATTCTATTAATATTGATGAATACGACATGATCGACTGACTTAGTAGATATACATTAAATGTGGAAGAAAAAGTCCTATATAAAGATTCGGGCGTTAACCATTTCGTTTTGTTTCTGTAAACATCGCCGTTAAATTGCTGTGAACTTATTCCACTTTTGTTTTATAATTATAAACACGATTCTATTACTATAATATCATACTGTCAGTGACTAATAGACCAGTTGAACAAATTATACTTAGTCTCGGTGGCGCAGTGGTCGAGCACACGGCTTCTGATCCAGAGGTCCGGGTTCGATTCCAGACACTGGCTCACACCAATGTCTTTTCGAAATTGTTTTCGGAAGTTATGTGTGATAAATATCGATGACTGAAAAACTTTGTGCCCGGTATGGCAATAGGTTCGCCACCTATTCCATTTGGGACGTAAACATACCGGCGAGACGAGGCTTAACAGCCGCTGCCTACACCTTCGGGTAACAAAAGGCCGGACCGGATATTTCCTTTGATCTGTTTTGCAATCTCACATCTCGCTAACTAAAAGATTTTAGCGATACTTTATCCGAGTGATCTCATCCGTAGTTAAAGCCTAGTTATTTTAGTACAGGACATCAATACCTACCAACATTAAAAATACACAAAAGTTTTGTTTGAAGATTTCGTTAAAGTATGTGAAAAACTCTACGTTATTTGGAAGACCACGTGGGCGGATCGGTAGATTGTTTTGACCTCATAAAAAAATAAAGTGTTAGTTACAGTCGTAACTTTTTAATATTATGACAAGTATTTTACAGATTTTCGTCATCATAAACAGTATATCTAAAAAAGAGAGAGAATAAACATATTTAATCCACACTTTACTGGTAAATAATTGGTATTCGGTTCAAATGTGTACCCACGTTTTGTTTGATGTGTATAAGACATTTTTGGCTTTGGCTTTTCCATTTATAAACTTTAAAGGCCGGCAACGTTGATGTGGTGTTGCAGATGTCCATGGTAGTCGCCTTTACAGCAGATGACCCCGTTGCCCCCTTCTATCATAAAAAAATATATAAAAGTGGTTCGCATCAACAAATACACCGATGTCTATAATTTTTTTTTGCTGCGAGGTTTTTTTTATGGGATAGGAGGGCAAACGAGCAGGCGTGTAGGCGTGTAGGCGTGTCTGATGGTAAGCAACTAACGCCGCCCATGGACACCAGCAACACATATAGTGGTACTGTTGCGTTGCCGACCTTTAGTTAGGGGATAGGGGAAAGGAAAGGATGGGGAAAGGGGGTGGGCCTCCGGGTACCTCTCTCACCGAACGAAACGCGGCATGAGCCACTTTACGTCGATCTTCTGAGAGGTCGTGGTATTTCACCGGTCGAGCCGGCCCATTCATGCAGCGAACTGCTTGGCTCTACCACATAACGTGACGTTCGTTCTCCGGATACCTCGTAACGTGGCATAAGCCATTTATCGTTAATATTCTGAGAGGTCGTCGTATTTCACCGGTCCAGCCCGTTATCTACTCCTACAGCGAGTTGTGTGGTTCTAGCCCGGTCAAGGGGAAATAAGTTTACAAGTTCTCCGCTCGGTCTACAATATCGGGCTCGTCACTCAAGGCCAAATATTTTATCTGGCGGATCGAAAATACCGTCAAGACCATAATGATGTAAACATACCAAACATACTAAACATACCAACTTATTAATAGTATTTTACCCTAAATTAATTTAATTAATTCTCTCTGCCTACCCCGCAAGGGATTTGGCGTGAAGTTATGTATGTATGTATGTTACCCTAAATTAGTCAGTACAATATTGTAATAATAAACCACAAATTATACAAAAGCAATTTGGTTACGTCATTTACGTATACTTTACCTTCATCACGCGTATGCATGCACCTATTGTTTAACGGCCTTGGTTCAAAACCACACACCTTCTTTTC
The DNA here is from genome assembly GCA_905147225.2 of Euproctis similis. Classification (NCBI taxonomy): domain Eukaryota; kingdom Metazoa; phylum Arthropoda; class Insecta; order Lepidoptera; family Erebidae; genus Euproctis; species Euproctis similis. The sequence goes on along the minus strand of LR990113.1, from coordinate 2,280,760 downwards.
TATATCACAAGTTCTTCTATATAATTCACTTTTGTTTTCTCTTAGATTTGGTTTAGGTATTTTGTTTTCGTTAATTAACAAGTTTCATTTCGTTTTCGTTAGCAACATGTGGGGTCAATTACGGAAGCATTTGCTGAAGTTATATGTGATTAATTTATAATTCATAATGACTGATTAACATTCTGCCCGGTCATATGACTATAGGCTCCGCCACTAATTCCACTTGGGATGTAAAAATAGGTGAATCAAGATTCAAGTGCCTCTGTCTAAGCCTAGTAAAAAATACGTGAAGTTATTACAAAGTAGCTTATTGTAGACTTATTTCGTAGCTGAAATTGAGTATCTGCTACGAACTAAGTCTACGATACAAGCTACAGTACATAGCTACGAGTTTAAATTAAAACTAAGTTCAAATTGAACCTTGGATATAATAGTCTACAAGTTTAAGTTACGAGTACAAAGTAGGACTAGTTCATGGAGATCTAGGAGTTCAAGCTACAAGTTCAAAATGAAGGTTATGTTAAACATTCTTAGTTCGACGAACAGAGTACGAGCTTTACTAGTGTATTGGTTGATATTTATATATTTATTTTATAGATAATTCTAGAATTATATTTGTTTAGTATGTGCAATTTTAGCAGTGACAGTCTAGGATACCTCTCACTAACATAATAATAAAGATTGAATCAGCCTATTTGCACAACTGTATGGCTTTTTTTTTAATTCATAAGGGTGTTGCTCAATTAACTAATCAAATTTTTTGGACAGCTAAAGAAAATCTGGCAGAAATATCGAAATGCGATAAAATCACTCTAATTTATTCTATAAGTGTCATTATATTCCATATTCTTTTTCATTGTGAGCACAACTCACTAAGACAGGACATAAAGGAACTGGACTGTTTTATCGTTTAATACTAGATTTATGATATAGTAGCAGTAACAATCCTAGCTGGGAAATTTCTTGCAGATAAAAATTCAGAGGCACAACCCGCTATTAATATTCCTCGGAAAACTTGGAAAATCGATTAAACCTTGCTTGTTATCAGAGTTCTAAACAGACAAATGTATACAGAGTTCTAAATTTTACATAACATAACTTCACGCCTTTTGTTACCTGAAGGTGTATGCAGCGGCTGTTAAGCCTCGTCTCGCCGTTATGTTTACGTCCCAAATGGAATAGGTGGCGAACCTATTGCCATACCGGGCACAAAGTTTTTCAGTCATCGATATTTATGACACATAACTTCCGAAAACAATTTCAAAAAGTCATTGGTTTGACCCAGTGTCTGGAATCGAACCCGGACCTCTGGATCAGAAGCCGTGTGCTCGACCACTGCGCCACCAAGACTTTACTTCTCTGCAAAAATTGCTTGCCAATATTTTGACAATTTTGGTTTGTCATCGATATTTATGACACATAACTTCCGAAAACAATTTCAAAAAGTCATTGGTTTGAGCCAGTGTCTGGAATCGAACCCGGACCTCTGGATCAGAAGCCGTGTGCTCGACCACTGCGCCACCGAGACTTTACTTCTCTGCAAAAATTGCTTGCCAATATTTTGAAAATTTTGGTTTGTTTCGAGTATAAATATGTAATTAAATATATGTCTGAATAAAACAACTCCTTCGTATTAAGTTATGTAAGTATCCTAACTAGAATTGTGTTGATGTCTTCAGGCACGTCCCACGTTCACGCTTGACTCCTTGTGATTGACAACTCAATTAAGTAAACTCATTCGATATTCGAGCTGACCTTCACGAATTATGGTGATTTTATAATAGTATATATAGAAAAGACATTGATAAGCACCAACAAAGTGTTTTGAACTGGTTTGAACGAATTGAACTTATGTGAATACTAGGAGGATTTAATTAAACAACCTGTATTCACCAATCGGAAATATTTTAATAGTTAAAGACTACTTTATAAAAGTATTACGTTTTGTATATTTTATTAAGTATACAAATTAGTAAGTTTCGTTATTTATCGCTTTTTAGTTATGAAGGTACTGTATTCATTTACTTAAAGATTTTAACAAGCCCGTTTGTTAAATGGTTAATATTTTTAGGGAGCTATAATTGTTATTAATAAGTACTTAGTTAAAAGAGTTTGATAATATTTGTTAAGTATTTATATTATTGCTATTATCATGAGTAAACAATAACACTGCGGCCCGAATGAAGGCCAATCGTAGCCTTAAAAGTATTGTAGAAAATAAATCATTTTTACAGTATTGTGTCATAACTCCTAACCGTTTAAGAGTTCCGTAGCTTCATCATCAGCAGAGCAGTGTCAGATATGGATTTAATCTTATCTCATAAGCAACACGTTAGTCCTGTACATCACTAAACAGTTTGAATCGACTAACTGTAGGATTGTCTCCCAACTTCTAACCGTCCGTTAAGGAGTTCTGTGGCTTCTTCACTAGGACAGCAGCATCAGACGTATATTTAAGTATACCTCACCAGCAACACTCGAGTTATTTTAAAAAAGCCCTAGTATAAATTTATTTAACAAAAAAAAATACTATTTATCAACATTGGATGATCCACCATATTGGATTTAGAATGACGTCACATTTTTTTTCAGTTACTCATGATGAGCCCTTTCATTTGATACCCATATTGTAAAAATGCTTAAACTCTCTATTCGTCCAGCTCGGATGATCCAATATGTTGGATTTGGAATGACGTTATATTATTTTTTAAGTTATACTCAACGAGTCCTTTCATTTAATACCCATATTGTAGAAATGCATTTAAAATATCCATTACGCTATCTTGGGTTGTCCGCAATATTGGATTTAGAATAATATCTTACATTAATTTATGCATTGTCATCATTACTGAATAAATAAATAAATAAATTGTCATCCAGAGTTATCATGTTAAGAAAATTTCAGCTCAATCGCTTAAAGATTCGAGAGAAAGACTTCAAAATGGAGTTCAAAGATTCCACCGAACATACGTACTTACATGCATACATATAGTTCAAGTTAAATAAAAGCTTATAACAATATAAAAATATACTAATAATATGTGAATTTTGCATATGAACAAAATATTAGCTTCCTTTGTCAATACAAAGGAAGCTAATATTTTGTTGTTTTTCACACAATACAATACAATATTGTATTGTGTGAAAAACATACTTCTTTAATTTGTCTTTGATTACGAAACTAAACTTTCGAAATTAATTAATTTCTAAAAGTCATTGGCATGTGCCAGGATTCGAACCCGCGACTTTTGGATTAAGAAACCGTGTGGTCGACCACTAGACCACCAAGACTATAAATTAAAACTATACTTTTTTATAATTGTGATCGGACTTTTTTCTAATTTTTCTATATCCTATTAGAAACACATTGCAAAAATTGGTTGAAAATTCATTAACTCGCTCTGGATTCCGAGATTTTGCAGTTTTAATGTCTTTCGGTACTCACTAAATATCGATTTCTGATAAAATTGTGCCTAGTAAATAGTTCTAATAACAGCTCTAAAAACAAAATCCATAAAGCGGTTTTGTATACAGACTTTGTTAAGAAAACCACATTGTATCTAAGTCCAATAAAAGTCTGATCATTTGAATCAGAACCTATTCAGTATTTGTAAAACTTCTTTTTTGTGTAGAAGCCTTTTGATGTAGATTCATAATATAACGGCACAAAGGGCCCTGGGCTTAGTGAGGTTGTCAATGATCCTTACAGTTATATCAGGAAGCCACTACCTACTCGTTTAACGACGGGATCATGCTGACCGTGGTGCAAGCTATTTTTGTTGTTTCAACTTTATATTTTTTTTTTTCTATTTGAAATTGTACCATCTTATTTTTTATTACACCTAACATATTTTTTTAGCGGGTCTTTTCTCTTTCAAGAACTGAAACTAAATACTGGTTAAATACGGTCTCGAGGTTGAGTATCTTTCAATCAATAAGTTGTGGGATCGAATCCAGGGTCACACCAATGTCTACTGACAACTTCGTTCCGCCACCTTTTTCATTTCAGATGTTAAGATTCGGCTTAACAACTATTGCCTATACTGTTAAAAAGCTGCGAGATTACTAAAAAAATAACGTACTGCCGAGTTTTAATCAAGTAAAATTATAGGCTGCTATCTTACTGAACTATAAGATAAATATGTCATAAAAATCAGTAAGGCCAGTTGCTCAATGAGCAACGAATCACACATTTAATGTCCTAAGGTATAGGTAGCGTGTCCTCCTATTTTTGCTTACTTATTCCCTAGGTAGAATAACATTATATATATCGCTCAAAATATGTCAAGGATCCAGTTGTGAATAATTAAAGTCTAATAATATTAATATACACTAATCAGCTACAGATTAATTAATAACACTCGACTTAGCACACGTTTAACTTCGAAAACCAAAACCTGGAGGTCTCTGTAAGTCGTGAATTTACATTTAATCAAAGCTTAAGCACATTTGGATAAAATTAATATAATAACCCCTTGAATTTCGGTGAGTTAATAACTTCAGTATAAATATCACGACTTCAGCTGTTCATTATTACAAAGTATTAATTCAATTTTAACAGCTCAAAGGTTGATGTGTTATGTAAACGCAACAGAGTGAAAACTTTTACAGTCTACACGTCAAGTAGTTTCTTTTTTAAATTATGATTGCAAATAATTTTAATTCGATGGAAGAAAAAACGATAGTGGGTGTTTTTGCACAAATTAGAGGAGGGTTTTGCAGCAGCTCAGTGAAATATTATTAAAAGAGAGAAATTATCTTTTTTAAACTTAAGTAGTAAACATGAGAATGTATAAAATTATTTCAGTCAGTCAATATTTAATAGAGAATTGATACCAGATTCAATAATATCATCAAATGAAATCTTTAAACATTATCTCACGGAAAGAATTAATTTGATACTCGTAAATTTAAAAATCATCGCAATTGGCTACAGAAGCATTTTTTTTATGCGATCTGAGGGCAAACGAGCAATTGCGTCAGCTGATGGTAAGCAACCTGCGCCACCCATGGACACTAGCAACACATATAGTGTTACCGTTGCGTTGCCGACCTTTGAGGGAGTAGGATAGGAAAGGATGGGGAAGGGGGTGGGCCTCCGGGTACTTGTCTGCACTGAACGAAACGCGGCAAAAGCCACTTTACGTCGATCTTCTCGTCGTCGAATCGTGGTTTTTCAGCGGTCGAGCCAGCCCATGCATTATTTGTTTAATTTAGCGAGTTTTAAAAGAAAAAACATTTATATATATAAAATCACATAAGCCAGATTTCAATATGGCTTTCATTTTTATATTTAATTTTGTAGATGATGTAGTAATTGTTTTCTAATGAGCGTAAATGTATACATATTTTATCTGCATAAATTCTAAACAATTAATAAATTAAACAATTAAACAATAAATTGTTGTATTTGATGTTATTAATTTTGTTACTGTAAGAAAAGCTCTACATATGGCTTTTTTCTCTAATATTTCCAATAGTTTTGGTACTTATATTTTTAAACCTAATGTTTATTTAGAATTTAAATGAATGAGGATATCAACAGATAATGATGACATACAAGAAAAAAATTTCTAGTGTCGTAAATGTTTATTCAAGAAACGTTTACATGAAACTTTAGTGTTATATATATTATCTTTTCATGTTATTTTGGAGTGTTTTCTCTTCTCAGTTAAATAAAGCCTTAGAGAGATAAAAATCGGCATACAGATAAGAAATCAAATCGGCATACAGATAAGGATCCATAAATTTTTACTCAATGTAATCGAACGCCAAGTACAAAAAAAAACAATTTTTCTTATAAAATTTTAGTAATAAGAACGACTTCTTTCATTTTTTAATTTTCTTCGACATCATTTTGTCACAATATAATTTATTTAAATGCAAAATTTGAGAAACGGGACTAGAAAGTGTTATTTCCTTTCTAATAAATAAAAATAAAATATCAGTTGACCATAGAATTAAAGTGTATACCTTTTTTTTTTACGCGAGGTAATGCTTGTTGTCCACACTACCCCCCGCCTGAACGGCAGGGGGTAGTGTGGGACTCCCAAAACAGTACACTGCAATCCGATCCTAGGGTTACCCCCTAAAACCTCGCGGCGGCCTTCCTCCGGCGCTGGGGTGGCCCAGGACGGTGCATCAGCCCTCTGGGCCACCCCGCCGTCGCCCCCCCTCTGTCACGAGGGGGTGCTCATCCTCGGGGAGCCTTGGTGAAGCTCCCCCGGGCGGGGCGGCTCCGACCGCGCGCTGTAAATAGGCGCCCGCGACGACCCTTCCCGGCCGCACCGGGGGGTGGGTCATCCTGCCCGGGCCGCGACCCGGGCGCACCCGCGGGGTGTGCGCCCTCGCGGCCCAAAGGCGGCGGCGATCACTGAGCTCGCCGCCGCTGCCTTCGAGCGGGATCGGCTCTCTTCCGACCCCGCTCGGCGGCCTACTTCTGGAGCACCACAGCTTCGCAAAAGGAGACCACAGCCCTACACTCCTCCTTGCCCGCCAGCATTGCCGCGACCAACGCCAAGGACAAGTCTCGCCCGATCCCGTCGACCTGGACTCGGCGCTCGGCCGCGCTCGACCGAGCAGACCTCCAGCGTGTGCTGAGCCGAGTCCAGGCCGGATGCGCAGTGGTGGCATCTCGCCGTCTGTTCACGTTTTATTAGACTCAGATACCCACCGAAGCACCCGTGCCCGGTGAGTATCTGAGTCAACCTGTAGGTGACAGTGCCCCATTTACGGAGCACCCAGGCCTCGAGGTGGGGCAGGACGGCCCCGACGGCGCGCTGACGCCGGACCGTCAGCGCGACCGACGCGGTCCCAGGACCCGCCGGAAGGCCTCCCGCCTCCGCACTTCGTGACCCCGCGCGTCCGGGCCCCCACCCTCGCGGCCGAAATCGTACGCGGCTGCGTACATCTCGGCCAGGATGATGAAGGGTAAAGTGTATACCTCATTATTCAGTTAAACACTCTAATTCTTACTGTAAAATAACTACTGTATTTCAATTCACTTTAGGGCTCACAATCAAATGTGGTTAAGAATCCCTTAAAACGAGAATATGAAAGTGCCAGAGGATAGAAATCGATCGAGAATTTTACACCCCACAAACAAAATCTCGTAAAATTGAAAACTTCCACGAAAACAAAAAAGGGTGAGATTAAGTTCACGTTTATTTTCGACGATTTCTTTTAGATTATTGTCTTCGTACTTTCTCTTCGTACTACTTCCTCTTTGTCTTCGTACTGAATGATAATTGTGTGATTTCATAGTTTTCTTATGTAATATTATATTCATTCATTTATGATACTGTGTTATCAGAATATTATTTTTGTAATCATATAATCACAATAATGATAATGAGACTTTTTTACATTAAATTTAGTGTAGCTAAAGTCTGATTTTTTTAGATATATTAAATTAATTTAAGGGCAGTTCCTTGTCTGCGTACTTTGAAACGGATGCTGCTTATTTTAAAACTCAGAGTTCGGCGTTGTATTCTTACTCGTGTAATACTTATACAATAAAGCGGAAGATGTATTTGTTTGAATGCGCTAATCGCCGAAAGCGCTGGTCCGATTTCAAAAATTATGTCTGGCAGATAGTGCATTTATGGAGCAAGGTTATATTATATTTTCCAAAAAAATAGGATGCTCACTCAAATTCCAATAATGTAAATAAAGGTGTAAGAAAATTACCTGAAAAAAATGTCTACATCACGTATGCTGCAAAAACTATTGATTATAGAACAAAATAATGTACCACAGCAGGACATGTTATTGTCTAAAAAGTCACAACATTATGTGTCTAACTATTTTAGTTATCTCAAAATGTTTTTTTTTTAAATTACGATAAATTCAAATAACGACAAATTCATTTTTAATATCGCGTTAACTTTTGAATGAAATGTCCAAATGGAATAATTCAAAAAGTTGTACTTAGAAAGGTACATAATATTTATGATTTAGTTACGCTTTGACAGGTCAATTTTAAGTCTCAATTGTCCCAAATAACGCTACCAAATCTAATGTTTAAGAACGTAATGTTGCGAAAAAGTTAATAACTTCACGCATTTGTCTACCCCGAGGTGTTAGTAGCAGCTGTTAAAACCTCGACTAGCCGAATTGTTACGATACGTCCCTATCGATACGAATAGGTGACGATTCTATTGATATTACACCGGGCGAAAAGTAGTCAGTCATCGATATTTATCATCAATATTTATAACACACAACTTCCGAAGAGAATTCCGAGAAATCATTGGTGTGAGACCGGGATCGAACCTACGATCTTTAAAGCAGAAGCGGGGCCTCGACGACTGGAAAACCGAGACAATTAGTCTTAGTGCTACTTAATATTATGGAACATAACATTATAATATTGAAACTGTAGCAGTGATTCCATTTTGTACTCCAGTATCTATTTGGATATTATTATCTGTTATTGTACTGGCTAAGATCAGATTGCATTAGATACAAGATACTATTGCTTATGAGATCATGTGTGATCATACTGTTGATATTGAATTAGACAATGCCAATATAATTCTGTTTTGTAACGGTGGCATCACTACACAGTAACTTTTATTGAGTTGAATTACTCTAAATACGACATGAAATCATATTTGTCATAGATGATTTTAATGATTGATGTCAAGGCGGTTGGGGAACACAGGGGTGTTCTTCAACCGTCTCTAATAGGGAAAACTGGGAAGTTTTTCAGTATACCGAAGCATAACTGAAGCTGCATTATGTTTTCCCAATAAATATGTAAAGCCAAATAAAAATATACAACCGCGAACATTACTAAGTTTCCCTTTATTTTTACACTGGGAAAATAAATTTATTTTCTTTTCGTTTTTGTTTGCGTAGTAATATTGTAGCAATTGACAATTTGCAAATAGCTAAGAATTTCTTTTGTCAGGCATTTGAAATGAACACAAGAGGTTAATATTGAGAAAAAGTTCGTATCACGAGTGACCTTCATGTACGGAAAGCTTTCAGTATTTGAAAAAAGATCAACAACAATGCAAAATGTAAATTGTATGATAAAAAAATAATACAGCTTATAAAATCAAGTAGAATTTTTTTTCATATATCTTACTAATTTTATTAAAACATATTTTGACGAATACGTGATGTTTATGACTTTTTATACAAAGAGTAAGGAGAACCACGGATCTTAGCAGAATTAAGGAAACCTTAAAATAACAGCGTATTTTTTTTCAAGTCAAAGAGCTGTTTTTCAAACGAAATAGTGAGCAACGATATCTCCGTGTTGACTTGAGATTGTGACACATGTTACTAGCTGGAATGCTTTTTTTTTCTTTGGCCTATTTTAATGTTGTAAAATTTAGAATCTATATTGTTAAGTTGACATGGTTTAATCTCTCACACTGGACTCGAAAATATCTATGTAGACCGTAGAAATTTTCTCAACAATCAATTTTATCAGTAGATAAATTTCGTTTAGGATAGTTTTATGTTTAAAGAACAACCCTTTGTATGGCACAAAGGGTTGTTATTTAAACTTATAACTTATAAGTAAGAAAAGTAAACTTCTACTTATTGATTGGATATATTTCGAAAATTTTTGTAAGTGGAATTTGTTTTATCGGACTAGTATTTCGTTTAGTCTGTGGTCTTTTCTTATGGACATGACGGGTACACATTAGAAGCACTGACTATTAGAGCATCACGCAGATGAAATTAATCGGCACAGCTAGTATATACATATTTTATATAGGAGCTCCCCTCACGACGAAGCGGATCACCTGATGGAAAGAATCTTGTCACTGTCCATGAATACCGTGGTGCGCTGCTGTTCTTTAAGGGAGCAGGAGGGTAAAGCGAATCGGGCCTCCGCACACCTCTCTCAGCGAACGAAACGCGGTACGAGCCGTTTCACGCCGATATTCTTAGTTAAACTAATTTTTATCTCACACTGCTTCAATTGTACTTTTACTTTTTCAGTCCGGGATAAAAGTGAATTCACAAAAATAAATCAATTCGCATTACATACAACGTAATAAAAAATCCTAAACATAAGTATCTTACCGTAGGGTACTTTTTTTAACTTGATCAAAATTCTTTTCTTTACTCGTTGTCTAAGTTCTAAAAAAAATACGCAGAGTCCCTACGCGCTACTGAAGTGGAACAGACGAACATTTATAACACGCTTAATTTATAAAGAGCACAACTTACATTCCACAGTCGGTAGTTTTACCAATACACTGTAAAACTACTGACTGTGGAATGGAGATTGGCGGGTTCGATCCCCACTCGAGTATACCCATCTTAAGGTCTGGGTAGAATTTGGTGACTTTTTTATTTAGGAGGATGTGCTATATTCGACGTCGCATTGTTCTTTGATTTAGGTACTCCCCCAAGCTCAAGCCCATTACGGTACCCATATTGTAAAATGCATTAAAATACTTATAGCATTGGATTTAAAATGACGTCACATTTTCAAGTTACTATCGAAAAGCCCTTTCATTTGATACCCATATTGTAAAAAAGCATTAAAACTATATTTGAATGAGTGGCGGTGGTTTCACTGGTCGAGCCAGCCCATTGATGCAGCGAACTGCTTAGCTCTACGACTGTTAATAATATTATCCAAACTTAGCGTGTATAAAAACTTTGAAATTGAGTTCTAAGATTCAATACATTATAAATATTTATTACATACTTATTAAATACATACTTAGATACTTACATACATTGCAAAATAGCAAATATCGATTTAATTATCCTTATAATAACAAATATACATCTGGCATGTTCGGTAGCCGCTTCGTACCTACTTGTTGTGTTTCAAAAAAAAATAGAGATTTACAAAAAAAAATATACTAGTACAGATAGCACAAAAAAAATTAATTAGAAAGAAATTGCAATAAGGTAAAAATAATTAAAACAAATCAAAATTTAGTTTATGTAATGAAATGAAATACAAAAAAATTAAAAAGCCCTTATTTTACTAGCTACATATTGCATTTTAATAAATATACTAGTTGTTGCTCGCTACTTCATCTGCGTGGACGCCAAAAAAGCAGGAAGAATACTGTGCCTGTGCCTTTATACGGGTTCATCGCTCACCCCCAGTTAGTGATAGCGTGATAATATTTACCCTGTGTTGACCCGACCCTCTTGGCTATATTTAAGCAAAATTCGACGTAAAAGCATGCAGTACTTTTACAGTTTATCCGTAACAAACATACAGACAAACAGACAAAAATTCTAAAAACTATATTTTGAGGTTCGGTATCGATTGTAGATCATATCCCAAGAATTATGCAAATGAAATATTCAATGAAACTCAATGAAATATTCAACTTTCCTACAATTTTATTACATGTATAGATTATTTGGCGGCACATTAGAAAGAAATTATTTATTTTACCCATTTTGTTTTTCATACTTCTTAAACGTATTTGTAATCTAATTGTACTTTTGTACATGTACACTAATGGTTGCAATAAGGTAAAAATAATTAAGGCAAATTAAAATTTAGTTTATATACTGAAATTAAATACAGTAATAAATACAGAAGTAAAAAAACTTTTATTTTACCTGCGACCTATTGCATTTTAATAACTATATTATTTATTGACTAATTACTAAATATTTTACAATTCTAATACTGAACTATGTAGTTGTGTTACTCCTGTGTCTGTATAGATACTTTTTATTAAGGTTCCCAAGGTTGGTTTTTCAGTTATAGCGACGTCAAACTAATTATTATTTGTTATTATTATTATTATATAGCATTAAAAAATGCCTTGTTTGTATATTCCTACTAATATTTGAATTTTTTGTTTTGTTCTTTTTTTAAGCAGCATATAAATTTAAAAATGATAAACAATATTTTTATGCAGTTAGTACTTTTGAGACACGGTGCGATAAAAACAGTGCCGCTACTAGCTACTAGATGTCTATGTACAGTTTTTAATCACGCTATGGAAATTTTCTTCCTTGGTTTATATAAGCCGATTTATGTTTTATATTACCTATAATACCCACGAGGGGGCGTTAAAAGCGTTAAACGCTTTTGCACGAGACATTAGAAGTTCCACTTCAAAAACTCCCTTTATCTATTCATTTACTTTTTCTCTATTTTTCGCGTCCTGTAGATAATTCCCTTCATGAGATTTACCATTCTCTAACATAGTGTCATCATTATTAGCCTTTTCATTTCCACTGTTGGACGTATGCATCCCACATAGAACGATACACCTGACGGAACGGTGTCACTTACATCCATTGGCTTCCTGCAGTTTGTACCAGGTCGTCGGTCCACCTAGTTGGAAGATGGCTTACTCCGCGTCGACCAGTTTGTGGTCACCACTCAAGAACCTTTCTATCCCAATAGCGATCTGGCCTGCCCAACTCTTTTTCAGCATGTTAACTTTTTGGCCTATATCGGTTATGCCAGTTCTCTTGCATATCTCCGTATTGCGAATTTTGTCTTGCAGATATATTCCAAGCATAGCCCCATTTGATACCCAAATTGTAAAAATATTTACCTCGCCGTATTGGATTTAGAATGTTAACACATTATTTTTCGAGCTACTTTAAAAAAGCCCTTTCATTCGATATCTATATTATAAATATGTATTATAAATATATTTTCCGCCCTATTAGATTTAGAATCACGTCATCTTTCATTAAAAACCCCCCACTTTTGCATCTTCGATATGATTGTACAGACATTTTGTTGTAAGCAGATTTAACTGTATATATACATAAATATATTGTATAGAGACTTGGCTATAAAACTGGAGGTGTGTATCTATCTTAATAAAATTTCAAACTTCCAGTGAATGGATATTGGCCAACGTGTAACTTGTCTGATGAGATCCCGTGTCAATGGGTGTTTTGTTGTTCTGCAAAATTGGCGCTACGCTGAAATTGGGTTTACTTATTCCGGGTAACGATCTTGGATCTACGAGGGCATAATTTATTAAATGGCGGTGTCAACAAGAGAATCATACCCCAAGCCAATACGAGTGTGTGCTCGTATGTATACTGGTTCCGTACGAATTAATATCATCATGAATTTATTAAAAGATTTGTCGTGAGGTTATGTATGTATGTACGACCTTTAAGAAACAAGCCTAATTCCATCATAAGGGCCGGTAACGCTGATGTGATGCCCCGGTGTTACAGATATCAATGGGTCGCGGTAGTCATTTTCCATCAGGTGAACCGCAAGCACGTTTATCACCTTCTACCATAGAGAAAAAAAATAGTAACGTAATGATAAATTTTATGAAATTTGCTAATAAAAATGAATAGTTTAAAAAAAAAGTCGTGCTGATTTTGAGAGCACAGAAAATTCTTATGTAACGTCTATCATATTTTGATGTAATTAAAAACATTAGATTGGCAAAAATTATTGCCGTATTTTTAAACAGATAACATGTTCAGTTATTAAATAAATTACGCAATTAATTTCATCTTGTTCTCCCGATACCAGTTCGAGGAATTTTATTACTTTTAAGACTTCGATAAATTAAATTCATCAATTTGCATAATACCATCCCGTCCCTGCGTCGTTGAAAATTTCAAAAACTTTTTGAATATAGCATATAATATGAAGAAATACCGCAGCAGAGAGGAGAAATTTATAAAACAATCTATTAAATTTAATTGAAAGCAGAAGAAAATTTCAACTTTGCTAATATTAGTGTTACATAGTTCACTGCATGAATGGGCTGGCTCGACCTGTGAAATACGACGATGATTAAGAGAATCGACTTATTAGCTCTTACCACGTTTCATTTGGTAAGACAGGTATCTAAAAGCCCACGCCCTTCCCTTTTCCCATATTATCCTCCCTTTCCCATCGTAAAGTTCAGCAAGTGCAGTGAGCAATTAAATAGGGTCATTTAATTTATTACTTTTTATACTTGATGATATTTTTGAATAACAGCTGGGTTTTTTAATAAGTGTTTTTTTTTATGGGATAGGAGGGCAAACGAGCAGGCGTGTCACCTGATGGTAAGCAACCAACGCCGCCCATGGACACCAGCAACACATATAGTGTTACAGTTGCGTTGCCGACCTTTAAGGAATAGGGGAGAGGAAAGGATGGGGAAGGGGGGAATGGGCCTCCGGCTACCTCTCTCACCGAACGAAACGCGGCATGAGCCACTTTACGACGGTCTTCTGAGAGGTCGTGGTATTTCACCGGTCGAGCCGGCTCATTCATGCAGCGAACTGCTTGGCTCTACCACTGTAGTGGTAGTGGTAGTACAAGTGTAATTAAAAATTTTATCAAAACTAGAAAATATTTTTCAAATAAATTCAACTTAGATGTAGGAGATCATATTATTGTGTATATTATCTAGGTAAATAAAGTTTAACAACCTTCCGAACCTTCATCTCATTCCAAAATGAAACAGTTAATAATGCACTTATAAAAGAAAACGTAGAAGAAGAAGAAAAGGTAGAAGATTCTTCGCACAGAGGATTAGCATTGCCATTCAGCGTGGCAATGTGGCCACGCTCGGTCTTCGCTTCGTCTCGGCGGTCTTCTGGGCACGCTGCCAGTAAACCGAGATGCGGAGAAATTTGATTTTAGGTAGTTTTTTAATTGTTTAAATTGTTAATAATGTAATTAATTGATTTCTTCTTATTATTGTAAATAAAGAATTATTTTCTTATGAAAGGCAAACAACAAATATTCATTATTTATTAGTACCTAGAGAATATAATTTAAGTTTAAATAGCTCAAATCAAAACAAATATTTGTAAACAAGTCGCTGTTGCTTGCTTTGTTGACAAAACGACTGTTTAAATTCATACTCTAGTATTTATTGCAGGTAATGTAACAATAATGTTATTGATGAAAACGTTTGAATTCGTACAAGTTCGGAAAATATAGGTGTTATCGACTATAAGATAAAATAAAATAGTTTGAATTTTAAAATAGTTTATTATTCAGTTCCATTACGCAAATCTATTCCTAAATTTCTACAGCTACTATCTATATACCTTTATTGGTTGCTTTATGAAAATGGAGATTGACATGCAGGTCGAGAAGAGATTGACATGAACGTTATTTCTATATAGTATAGGATATAGTAGAGGGTAGAGTAAAATAATGTTACAAATGAGTTGTAGGCCTTTAAGCTAGCAGGATAAGAAATAAGGGAGACGGGGTGAGCCTTGGGATGTTTCTATCACCCAACTAGCACTAGTCAGTGCCCCGTTTAGTTGGGTGATAGAAACATCCTGAAATAATGAAATAAACCTCTCAAAAATATCGATAAGTAGTCAGTTTTCGATGTTTTTAAGAGGTTTATTTCACTGGTTGAGCCAGCCCAATCATGCAGAAAACTGCGAGGCTCGTCTCGATCGGTGAAATACCACGACCTAACAGAAGATCGATGTAAAGTGGCTCATGCCGCGTTTGGTTCGGTGAGAGGGGTACCCGGAGACCCACTCCCCTTCCCCATCCCTTCCTACTCTACTCCCTTAATGGTCAGCAACGCAATTGTAACACTATATGTGTTGCAGGTGTCCATGGTCGGCGCTGGTCACTTAACATCAGGTGACACGCCTGCTCGTTTGCCCTCCTATTCCATAAAAAAAAATCAGATGATCTTAGATGATCATCCAGATTTTTTTCTAAGACTTCTGATTCAGAAGCCCAGTACTAAAACCATTATTTTACTATTTCCTTTAGATATAATATTTTTAAGATGCGATACAGAATAAATTGATATTCATAACATGCTATCCGTTCATGAATATTGAGTCAGATTGAACGGAGATTTATTGAAATATTTTATGAAGAGCTACGTGTGCTAGGAATTAATTTATGAAAACTATCGCAGATATTTAATATTAAATAATATTTAACGACTTGTATAAAAATCAATACATATAATTAAAAAATAACGGCTCGAAGTTAAATGAGATAATATATTATAGGAGACTTTTATTTTCTCTGTTTTTCTGTGTGTTTGTGTATGCTTTTCTTATATACGGCTTATCAAATCTAAACGAAGTTTTCATATATATTTTCCGGGAAATTTCGCTTAATGTAAATGTTTTTTTTTCCAGATTGGTTTATAAATAAAAACAATATGTTAATTTAAAGAATTACGTCGCACTAGACACTACGTTTGTAAGCAAATTAATAGAAAGCGCGCCGTGAGCTGCATTGAAAAAATAAAATTTTATTTTTCTATTGTGTTATATTATGTTAAATATATATACCGACAGTGGCCATATTGTTAGACGCACTGTAAGATTTCATGTAAAGTAATAGATACCAAGTTAAATTGCACCGCTTTATTATTTTCGTCCTGTGCACAGCACTACCTCAGGCCAAGTGAACATTACAGAGAACATCCAGTCCGACTGTAGTTCCTCTCCCAGACTCAATCAATGCCTTCGACACAGTGAATTTCGATATTCTGTTAGCTTTTATGCGCTCTATTAATACATCTCCAGTCGTGATTGAATGGTATCGAGAGTAATCGAGAACTGGGTATGACAGAGTGTGCATGCAACTAGGATAAACGTGGTCGAAGTGAGGGCATTGCGCAAAATCTGTGGAATGATCCTCGCTGGTCGCGTCGAAAACAAGGTTATAAGGAAGGAAGTTAGATTGAAAGAGAGTGTCGGTGTAAAAGTAAGAAAGGGCATGTTCCGATGGCTTGGACATGTAGAAAGGATGGATGATGCAAGATTGACTAAGCTGATATACAATGCAAAAGCGGATGGATGTAGGAGTCGAAGACAGCCAAGACACACATTCCATGATCAAATAGGACGTGTTCTGGAGGAAGGAGATGTTAGGAGTCTCAAAAATTGACGCGCAAGCATGAAAATACTTATGAGAGTCAACGAAGTGAGTGAAGTGTGTTAGAATCGTGTCTTATGGCGCTCCGTTCTCTCTGCCTACCCCTCAAGGGATTCGGCGTGAAGTTATGTATGTGATTGAATGGTTTCATATTTACCTGTCTGGTCGCCGGCAGCGTATAAAAATTTATGATGTAACATTGTCCTGGTGTATTACTGCCGCGGGTGTACCACAGGATGGCATATAATCATCCTTTAAACTTTTTACATCCTGCTAACTGTATATGCAGATCATACACAAATTTATTCCAAAGCTTCTTTAGGCCAGCTGTCAGAGGCTATAAATCACGTTAGCAAAGATCCCTAAATCCCATTAAAACTCGGCTAATATTAATAGGTACTTTTAATTTTATTTCCAGAATTGATTAGTAAAATCTGTCATAAATGGTTTTAAACGGTACTGCAAAAAAGTTAAAAATCTAGGTATTATTATTGATCATACACTGCCATGAAATCCTCAGTTACAAAAGGTGTGCAGGAAAATATTCGCATCAATCCCCAAATCTCCTTCCAGCTGCTACTAATTGCGCTTGCTCAATCTATCCTTCTACCCATACTTGTTTATGCTGATGCCAGTTATCCAAATCTCATGGAGGACCAAATTAATAAGCTAGAGTCACTTCAGAACTATTGGTATTAATATTAGATTCATATTTGGTATACGCAAATATGATAGTTTTTCCTTATTTCAAACTAAATTCAAGTAATTACCAATTCGTTTTCCCCTGAACTCTTATATTATTTCTCTTCTCTGCATTATTCTTTTCAATATCAAAACTTCATAGTATCTTAAAAAAAACGATTTCCAATTTTCTGACACGCATTCAGGGTTTCTGAGAATGTCCATGACATTACTGCTGAAGATACTTGCACACTCCACAATCTCCATCTACTATTTTGGCAGATTAATCCCAAAATGGAATATGGTGGTTGAAACTATTGCCATATACCGGATATAAAGCGGTCAGTCATCGATATTTATAACACATAATTTCTGAAAATAATTCCGTAAATCATAGTAAGTAAAGAATCGATCCCACAACTTTTGAATCAGTAGCGGGAAACTCGACCTTTCGGACTACTGAGACTGTTAATACATAACATCTAACATAATTTATTTATTTCCGTTTCATCTAACTGCTGTTATAGACTTGCTGAGATAAAACTATATAACACGTATATACATAAGTCATAAATTTCACAACGTATGGGCTATTACTCACTTTTTTCGTTTCCTCCACGAGTGAGTTTCATCAATTTCGACCTGGCAGCGAGATACCGAAAAAACTTGGGTCACGTGAAACAAAAGTTTTTAACGAGTCTTCTGAGAAAATGTGACAAAGCTCATGTTGCGGACTACTAGTAATAATATAGCTAATATTGTTTCCGTTTCCAGCGATGTTATTATTTTGTAAAACATAGATGCAACATTTTTGCTAAGACAACGTAATATTTCGTGTTCTTACTTATATAATAGTAATGATACTTATATATTACTATCAGAAAGACAAAAATAGCCATCAATTTAGCCTAGGTAGTTGCTACGCTTCCCTTTTTTAACTCGCCCAACACTTTACTTTTGTACCTGTAGTCCCTGAAGATCCAAAGACAATTTTATAATAGTTCTCCTCTTAAAAATATAACTGTTATATAAATATTATTTTGTAATAACTGAGCTCTTTAAACAGCACTGCCTTTGTCATAGCTACGTTACAGGTAGTCTTTTTAGCGATAAACGCGCAAACCGGTTCTTCTTAGGTTTGAATTGGACAAAGTTTAGTCGGCCTCAGTCTGAAACTTGACTAAGCAGACTTCCGATATCAGACACAAGTTTGTTCCGGCACTCGTTGATCTCTACCCGCGAAATTCGCGGGTGGCCGGTATATAAGGTATCTATCATAATTTCATCCGTATAAAATGAATATTACTGTTTGGCATCATGTAATTGACTTGCAAAAAAGCGTAGGAGATAGCACGCAGCCTTGGGGGATTCCAACATTCACAGGTTTTAAGTCATACCATGACCGGAGACAACGACTTTAATGCGTCGAGCCGTGAGAAAGCTGGAAACCCAATCGTGTGATTTCTTGGGAAACAAACAAAGACAGTGGTCCGAAGAGCCCAAAGGGGCGTCTATAGAAACCACATAACCATCCGGATGGGAGGTCAGCGGAAAATCCAACAGGGAAGGTACTCCGTATCTCCGATACCTGAGGAGAAGTACCAATCATTAACAACTGAAATTCGCATGGGCGCAGTAACTAGTTCTGTCAGATCATATGCTAGAGCAAACTCATGGACAGATCCTACCCATATGATCGGTTGCGCGTGATTTAAGCCATTCGGCGTGATGGGCATTGAAATCGCCGAGAATTAAGATCTCCGCAGATGGGATCTCTTGAAGTACGGAGTCTGTAGACGTTTTTACGTGGTCCATGAGTGAGTCTGTTTCGGTATTACCGCTATTAAAATTTTTTTTGGAACCTATAAAGACATGCCATGACCTATAAAGACATGTCTGTGGTTATCGCAGTCTATACTCAGCCAAAGCACAAACTCCAGCCCATGGTAGAAAAGAACGATCCAATTTGTCTCTGGGGTATAAGAGATATGTGGTATCTGCCGGAGAAGATATCTGCGTCGTAATAATATAAATGCTGACTTTGCTGGTTCAAGGCGGTGATAAACGGCCAGTCGGTTTGAGTGCATACCCCTGAGGATGCAGAAGTCCACGTTTAGAGTTGCACAAGGTGTTTCCTCTACGTGTGCCCCGTACAGTTTTGCGATGATCAAAGGTTTGCTCTCCCCATATTATGAGGGACATCCTGAACGTCCATGCTTTGTTGAATATCAAATCTGGGATGCTTATGAGAGAATTCTCTAATTGAACTAGTGTAAGTACTTTTTTACGGACACTGCCATTTGGGAGAGGGGGAGAGTAGAGGGCCTCTGGTCTCTTGTAGCCATTCTGAGAGGTCATGGTATTTCATTTGTCGAGCCAGCCTATTCATTCAGCGAACTGAGTAACTATACCAATATATATATATTTATATTTATATATTTTTATTGTAATCAAAACATAGTAGTAAGTAAATAGTAAATATATTATTATTTTTATGGTGTCATGTCAATTGATGGTGAGCAATGGATAGCCCATGGATACTTGAACACATATAGTATTACAGTTGCGTTGCCGGCCCTTACAATAGGATATGGACGGGCTCGGGAGTAGGATGGGAATACTCTCTGGATTCCTCTCTCACCGAGAAAAAAAGCACTTTACGTCGATATTCTGAGAGACCGTGGTATTTCACCGGTGGAGCTAGCCCATTCGTGCAGCTAGGGGCGCGACTGCGCAACTCTACCACTGTCAAACGCTTGGCCTGATTAGTTGATATTAACATAATTGACACACTTTTTACAGAGTCCGTTCTTTGAGAAAAGAGCTCACTAGCATGTACTTAACACCATATTGGTCAACTTACTTTATCTCTTTTATCCTAGCACAGTAACAGTGTTTTTTTTAACACGGTTCACTTTTCTTCAATTATGACCTTCGATACAGAAAGCCACACAAAGTTTGGTTAACTTGTTACTTGTTTTCATTTTGTATAAGACCGTACTCAATGTATATGTGTATGTATAAAAAGAGTTTTCAGTCATATTACCTTTGGAAACTTACACAAAGGATTATAATAAACTCTTTAGTTATGGTTCGCCATTTCGCAAAATAAATAATATTATTCTTTATTTTTAAAATACTACAGTTGGTATCTTTACTCTATATTTCTATTTATACTTATTATCTGACCTAGTTGTGAGCTGCCTGTTTTACGCAGGTGACGCCGTGCTTCTAGCCGAATCGCCGTCGGACCTCCAAACACTAGTCACTACTATGAAAGATGATTGCCTGATTAAAGGCTTGCAATGGAATGCGACGTAAACAAAAGTTAACGATGTAGTGCTGGAACAGGTGAATGAAAATGTATGTCTTGGATGCGCTTTTAGCAGGAATGGAAGGTACACCGCGGATGTAGAAAGAAGAGTGGCAATATGAAGTAGCATAAATGGAGCGTTGAGAAGATTCCTGGGCGCAAAAAACATTAGCAGAAAAGCCCAGCTGGCAATACACAATGCAGTCCTGATCCCAACGCTAACTTATGGAAGCGAGCACACTCTGCCATACCCAGCTGGTATGGCAGAGTGTGCATGAAAGTAGAATAAACGCGGCAGAAATGAGGGCACTGCGCAAAATCTGCAGAGTGACTCTCGCATCGCGTAGAAAACAAGGTTGTGAGGTAGGAAGTTGGTTTGAAAGAGACTGTCGGTGTAAAAGTAAGAAAGGACATGTAGACAAAATGGATGATCCATGACTGACTTAGCAGATATACAATGCAAAAGCAGATGGATATAGGAGTCGAGGACAGCCAAGGCACACATTCCATGACCAAATAGAACGTGAAAAGAGCGTGTAAGAAAAGAGTTATGAAAGTCAAGTGAGGCGAGTAGGAATCGTGCCTTATGGCGCTCTGTTCTCTCTGCCTACCCGCAAGGGATTTGGCGTGAGGTTATGTATGTACTTATTGTCATCACACATACCTTCACGATATATACCTTGATGAGACGCTATTTATATAGTTCAAATCCTGTCACTGGCACACACTAATGACTTTTCGAAATTCTTTTCGGAAGATAAGTGTGATAAATATCAATGACTGAAAACTTTGTGCCCGGTATATAGGTTTGCCACCTATTCCATTTGGGACATAAACATAACGGCGAGACGAAGCTTAAAAGCAGCTGCCTGCACCTTCGAATAACAAAGTCGTGAAGTTATGTTATGTTTATGTTACGCTGGTCGATTTTGAAACTTAGGTCGGTTTTAGGTTCTAGGATACGTTCAGTAAGCGTAAGTAAGCATTAGTTGACGGGCCTCGTGGCGCATTTGTAAAACTACCGGCTGCAGCAATGAGGGCGGGGGTTCGATTCTCACCCGAGCACAAATATTTGTGACAAACATGAAAATTTGTGTAGGTGTTTTTTCTATGTATTATAAGTATATTTTTACAAAAGAAAAGTATCTATGTATTAATATCCGCTATCTAGTATCCATAAACAAGCATATAGTTGCTTAGCTCGGAACTAGAGGGCGCTGTGTGTATTGTGTCCAAGATATTATTATTATTATTATGAGACGCTATTCTGTAATACTTTCTTTAATATTTCTTGTCGTACACGCTGGTCGATTTTGGAATTTAGGTCAGTTTTAGGTTTTAGGACACGTTCAGTAAGCTCAAGGACAGTTTTTGATTTAATTGCATTAATTTCTTTTTTTACAAATAAAAAACATTAAAGTATGTATAACCAATATAAGTAATAATATTGTGTAACTTAGAAGTTAACCATACTCTCTAAATAAATCGTCTTTTGTCTTGAAGTCAAGGTAAACAAATAGCATTTTTTTCCTGTTCACGAAGATTAATTTCCCAGTATGAAATGTAAACAACGATTATCAAGACGTGTGCCTGTAGCATATCAAGCTTGTAATGTACGAGAATATCATAATCGTAAATCAACAAGGGAACAAGCGTCGTTTGTTTGAACAAGTGTGTCTTTGTATAAAGAACAGGATGTTTCTTTTTCACGGTTCACATAAGTGGGTGTAAATATTTTGTTAGAAAATTTCTTAGAGTATTCGCAATCATCCAAATAATCAAACACTGTAGCTGTGTACATACAAAACAGTAACTATTTACAAAATACATGACCAAGTTATAGGCTGGTTGTAAATGATCAATGGTAAATGATTACGGATGGTAATGTCAGAGATGTTATATGCGTGTTTCCATCCATTTAAAAACATAATCATTTGCCTTTTGAGGTCCACTGCTGGACAGGCCTCCCCCATAGAGCGCCACAATTGCCGGTCCGTTCACTAATGGGGGGTTTTTGCCATAATCGCCACGCTTGGCAGGCGGGTTGGCGATCGCAGTAGGCTATATTTTGTTGAGAGAGAATGCTACTGCCCATTCTTCCAGCGTTTTCCCTTAGTCGCCTTTTACGACACCCACGGGAAGAATGGGGTGGCGGTATTCTAAGCCGGCGCCACACAGCAAAGCCGGCGCCACACAGCAACATACTTAACCCTTTTCAAAAATATTTTGCGTATGTGACTGTTTATCGATTGTCACAATAAATGTTTGACCATTTTAATTGTAAGCTGAAGCTCACCGTAACTTCACGCCTATATTATTCGAAGGTGAAGACAGCGATAATTATATCTCGAGGCAAGACTTTCTAGTTACCAAATATAATGAACGGCGAAAAATACTGCCATTAAATCGGGCATAATTTTGTTAGTTACGAGAAAGTAATTGGTGGTATCATTAGTCCCTACTAATGATACCACCAATCACTTTCTCGTATTTTATAAAAAGATAATCGAGACTTTTTTATGAACGAAATTTGATGTGGACCATCAGGTTTTTTGGTGTAAGTATTATTACATCATAAGTAATACATATTAAATTAATGTCAAAATCAGTATGTCTATCATCTATTATTATCTAGTGTATAATATTTATACACTAATAATAAGCTCACATTGATCAGCTTGGATGAGATTAATGTCACATTGAATACGAAACACAGTGGTAGAGCCAAGCAGTTCGCTGCATGAATGGGCCGGCTCGACCGGTGAAATACCACGACCTCTCAGAAGACCGACGTAAAATGGCTCATGCTGCGTTTCGTTCGGTGAGAGAGGTACCCGGAGGCCCACCCCCTTCCCCATCCTTTCCTATTCCCCTATCCCTTAAATGTCGGCGGCGCAACAGTGACACTGTATGTGTTGCTGGTGTCCATGGGCGGCGTTGGTTGCTTGCCATCAGGTGACACGCCTGCTCGTTTGCCCTCCTATCCCATAAAAAAAAAAAAGAAATCAGGTATTCATAATAGAATTAATTTCAAAAATGAAATTCTTGCGACGAATACTGATGCGTAAAAATTGATCGGATTTTATATATAATAGAAATGTATCAATATAGACTTACGATTTGTGAAATGTAAGTAGTGATGTCATAGTTTTGATTTTAAAATCTGACTTGGCCTCAAAGAGAGTTTTGGTTTTGATATTAATTTAACTTTGTCGTCGACATGGGTTTCCTTCGTGTCGATTGGTAACTAGGACCTTCTGTCATCTTCTACTATCAAATATATATAAGCATAACTTGAATTGTTTAATAATAAAATTGAACTGCAAACAATAATACCTATTGCATTTTTATGGTTTGTGTATTGTCACGTTGAGTGACAATGTCAATTTTCATCATAATAAATTTAGGCTTCAAAGACACGGCTTCCGGGTCATAAATAAAAATACAACAGTAGGTAGTATACGAAAATTAATAAATAAAATCATATTCTATAAAGTAGGTAGGTAATTATTTAATATGACAGACTGACCAGACATTTTAAAATTAGACAGGATATTCGGCCATTTTCATTTGAAACTATTACCGAGTAAGGAGCCAGAATAACCTAAACCTTCAACTAAACTTTTGATTTTATTGGTGAGTGGTTTAATCAATTTATTTCACCCTAATAGCTAAAATATTATTGCCTGCAGTGCCGTGAGCTTGATGTGCCTAATTTATTAAAATTATTTCATGTAGTTTACTTTATCATGGAAAAGAGTATAATCACATATCTCATCTTAAAGTTTATAATTTCATGTTCAGATTCTCCTAATAGCAGCATATTATTTTTATATATATTACAGTAATTTCCTATATAAATTAATCTGTACAATTAAGATAATTTTGCAAATCAAGTATGTAGTGGTAACCTACCTACATTATTAATTATGTTGTTTAATAGTTGTTAATCTAACTCTTTTCCAAATTTATATTCATGTTTATATATATATTGTAGGGTTATATGCTTGATCCACCCTGGGCATTTTCCAAATTACTGGCATGTAACACCACTGTCTACCCATTCTGAGAAATGGGGGTCGGTGGTGGCACTGATTGTCGATGCCAGTGAATGGGGATGCTCAGGGGCTGTTACTGGCTGTTTTCCAGATCGGCTGCCCTCAACCTTCATCTCAACTTTCACCTCTACTTTCATCCTTATTTTCACTTCTACTCTGCACCTCCATCTTCACTGGGCTGCGTTTTCTTCCACTTTTCCTGTCGACCAACTGACAGTGTAAAGGTAGCCTGTCAACATCTGGGAGGAGACTTCGGTGGAGCACCGGGACACCCCTGAAGTGAGCCTTCGTGGGACACTCGGCATCAGGTCGTACCTGCTCCCTTCTTAGGATTTAGTAACCGCAAATTGAGGAGCAACTCGACATTTAAATAAAATAAAACTTTTTTTTTAATTGTCGAGCGAATTTTTATTTTATATACCCACGACCCCGTGACAGTATAAGCTTGATAGATTGCGTAATTTAGTTTTTCTTTCTAATTATGTTTCTATTTCATTGTTGACTGAACAAGAACCATTACATTAGGAAAATTATGCACTCAAAATTAATAAAAAATATGTTAAGATTATTTCAGTAAAGGTTATGTGGCGTCATGAAAAAAAAAACATTCAACATTGACAATACTGATATTTTATGGGCCATTAAATGTTCATTGCCAGCAAGAAGCTGTCATTGTAATATACTGATACTCATAAAATGGAGTGATGCCAGATTATGGTCTATTCATCTGATAGGTATTCTATCTATTAATTTATGGGTAATAACTCTATTTGGAACGTTTACGACCAGCGTTTAAATGTAGAATGTGTCTTCTAGTAGTAGTGTGTGTTTTATGTATATAGTAAATATCCTATTATCGATATTACTTGTTCGAAGACTATGAAATGATGCGCTTTGAAAATCTTACGGTAAAAGTGAACAATAACGGGAATATTACTGTTAAGTACAAGTATGCTGTACAAGTAATTGAGATCGTTATATCGCCCGGACTTTGCTAATTTTAGCATAAATAGGACGCATTTTAAAAATGATTAATGGACATTGCGCAATATTATCTCTTACATTCAAGAGAATGTAGACAATAGCATAATAAAAGAAAACTATGGTGGGGAAACTCATAAAAAAACAAGAAATCTCAATAATTTCGCTTAATTTTATGTCATTACATTAAAGAGGCTTAGAGTTATAGAGGGGTCAAAATTTGCACTAAGTAATCCGTCTAATATTACACTCGACGCTTGATAGCCAGTTCTTTTGCTTGAATATGACCTAACACGCTACCATACGTCGAGATCTAACCTTATCTATATATACACTAGCTGACTCGGCGAACTTTGTTTCGTCTCAAAAGCATTATATGAGTGAATAGAAGATTTTTTTCTAAAATAAAAGTAGGCTAAGTTACTTCCTATTACATCAGTCACCTACAAAAAAGTCCCGTAAAAATCAGTCAAGCCATTACAGAGATTATCCGGAACAAACAGAAAGACAAAAATTCTAAAATATGTTTTTTTGGTGTATATACCGTTATTTATTATGTGAAGCGGTTATTTGGACATTACAAATAAGCAAACCGATTTTATTTATTAGTTTATATATGTGTTTATTGATTGGTCAAGAAATACTTAGAATCATTTTTAAAAACTTAAGAGCTTAACGGATCTGCTGGTGTCATCGTGGTCTATCTTAGAAACTACGCAACGGATTTTGATGCGGTTTTTTTTAATAAATTGAGGGTGTCAACGGGGTGGTTTTTAACTATAATACATACATGTATTATAGTTAAAAACCACCCCGTTGTTGTATTAAAGAAAAAGTGATAAATCCAAAATTTACATATTTATTACTTTTGATGCGGAACAAAGTTCGCCGCATCAACTCGTAACTAATAATTTAAAAAATAAATGTTCAATTTGGTCACGGAAAATTTTTAATAAAACATTTTTATTTCTATTTATATTTTATTTTATATTTCACTTCATCCCTATTGCACTACATATCTGCTTGGTAAATTTTAGTATGTTATCATGCCTTATGGCATTCTCCCAAACTACAACGAAGAGAACTTCAAAAAATAGAATATATTTAATAAAATGTTATGAATAAAATATCACAACAAACATATTCTGTAGTATCCGATTTTTGTAGCAATATGCTTAAAAATATCGGCGCAATTTATTTCTTCTTATAAATCGCCGCACACAAACCCGAACATGAAGTCGGTTATGAATAAATGTATAGGGGGTTTGAAATATAATACATAAATAAAGCAGCACATATTTTTTTATTCGTTACGAAAGCGAAAATCAATCTTTGTGATACACGCTATGTCATTACTATACAGGGTGGAATCCACTCATATGTAATAATTGATACCAGATGTAGATCATAATTTCAGTAAACGTTGTACAAAATATTAAGACGATCGGTACAGTAATTAGGTCAATAACGACAGTTTTCATTTTCATGTAATTGAACACTCCCTATAAATGTATGAACTGGAATAAACTCTTCTCAGCTGTTCGTCCTGTCAAGGCCGCTCCGACGTGTGCGCATAAGGCGGGCGCGGGTTGAAGTGCGTGGCCCCCCCGCTTGAAGTACGGGGGGGGTTTTGAAATTAGGGGCACGAAACAATTATCGTCCGTCTCACCTTAGAAATTAATAAAAAATACTGAAGTAGTTTTATGTGTTGGGATTTTCATTCAATTTATAATTAATGGAATTTATAGCTTTAGTTACGACATTTTATTTTCAGAAATATTATAACTGTAATCATTTTAAAGAATCTAACTAAAGTACAAAACTTTAAAAGCTTACATTTATTTGTTGTTATGATATTTCTGAACAAAGGAGAACAGTTTAAAAAATTGTATTTATGACAATGTTATTTAAGGAAATATCCACTGGACAAATCAAATCTAAATAGACAGTAGGTAGGTACCTTAGTTTATTACATAGTAGAATAAGATAAATCGTGAAAAAACCCTTTATTATCATTTCTTTTATGATACAACTTTTAAAATCGTAATAACACAAATATTCTTATTCTAATGTAATTATAATTTTTCTAAAGCGCATTGACATAAATGGGGTCGTTTACCCTATTTACCTATGATTTTCGACAGATTTTTTATTACCAATAATGGCAATAATTTCGCTTTTAGTTCACCGCCTGTTCCGCTTTGTTTGTGACGTATCGCCTGCAAATTACTCTTTTCGAATTTGTATTATTTATTAGTCTCAAGTTATTTTATTGTTTTTTTTTATTAACACTTAGTTATTTGAGTTTTGTGTGTGTTATAGTGTTATTTATAGTAAAACACTTTTGTGCAACTTTTATAAAATGCCACGACATTTTTATACCGCTAGTGAATATACGGACATGGTACTTATGTATGGTGAGCGTGGGATTGATTTCTTTTTGTGGGGGTTCATTAAAAATGAAGTTTACTCCAAGTTTTCAATAGTGCAGTCGAATTGCGGAACCGCATTTGACAAATTAATAGCCATGGCCTCCGATCCCGCACGGAATCTATTTAATAAAATTCGCAGAAACATAATGCGACGATGTATTGCTGCTCGTGGTGGACATTTTGAAAACTTGAAGATTTAATTTTGTGCCTACATATTCCGCTTTAACGGAATTTAGTTAGTTCAGTGTAGATAACATTAATTCATGTTAACAATAGACGTAGGTACCTATTCGTAAAATGACAAATTACTATCAACTAGTGACAGTGATATGCGTGTGTGTGTGCGTGTGGCAACGTGTGCCACACGCACACGTTGCCACACCGTCAGAGGTACGTTCTCTATACGGGTGATTTAGTTTTGATGCATTTTAATGCGATTTAGTTTGTTTGAAATTTGTATTTTTTTTAAATTCGCCCAGGAGTTAAAATGTTATTTTTAAGAGACTCCTATGGACTAGTACTACATCTGATTTCATTTATATCATAAGAGTAAAATCCATATTGTATATACTAATAAGATTGTCTGTATATTGGAGATATTGGGTAAAAAATATTGGAGGGCGGGGAGGGGGGTTAACAAAATTTACTTTAATTCAGTTCAACGTACCTATAAAAGTTATAGCAAAAGACATATCAATTGAAATTAAATTTATTTGGATAACTTGTTTAAGCTGCGTTAAGAATAATACGTGTTATATTCTTGATTTACACCAATCACTTTACGGAAGTTATGTATGATAAATTTTGATGACTGCAAACTATGTGCCTGGGGTATGGTAATAAATTCGCCACCTATTCCATTTAGGACGTAAATTTAACGGCGAGTTGAGGCTTATCAGCCGCTGCTTTCGGTTGAAAAAGGAGTGAAGCTATGTGTTGAGTCCTGGGTGAGTAGTTGGCATGGTTGGCTGCTGCTTTGTGTATTTTAGCTGCCTAGCCTCATTAGGGGGAAAAGGGTAACAATTTAATAGTGTTTGGCCTAAAAGAAAAAGAAACGTCAGAAACTTGATATTACTACATAAATTAAAACATAATTTTAAGGAAGATCTGTTTATTATAATAGGAGATCAAGAAGTCAACAAATTTCATTGCATAGAATTTAAAAACAAAGAAAGCTAAATACCAAGGCCTATGTTATGCGCGTTTGTAAATAATTGGAGAAAAACCGAGATTATGAGAAATACAAAGTACCTGAAAGAAATTAATAGCAGTGAATATTATTATGATTACGATAATTAATTGTAAATTACCCGGCTATGATGATCCTTGGATAGTAGTACAAATATATTATATTTAACTTCACAATTAATTCAATTCAACTAATTTAGAAACAATAAATTGATTCTTTATAAACTTAAACAATGCGATTAGAGAGCACCGGCACAAAAACCTCATTGTAATAGGGTCTACAATAGCCGAATTTGGGACAGGCGCTCAGGAGAAATAGTTTTAATTTATTAACAAAACAGTTTCTAATTTGATTATTATTAAAGAACTAGACAAAAAAAATGTTTTTTAGAAATTGAACTATAAATCAAATCATATTTGATTATGATTAGACTAACATTTTCCATTCGTTTCTTTGATTAATAATGCATTTTAAAATAACTTTCATGGACATCCATTTAGTACAAAAGTATACTCTCGAACTTGAAAATTATCACCAGAACTAGCAGCATAGCTAACTCGCTATAATATACTGCTATGTGCCTTGGTGTTGCATACACCTGGGATAACAGCTCAACTCGTATATTATTTAAACGATTTTGATTGAAGAGATGTCTCCGGGCCAGAACGCGTTTAGAAACAAGTATTAAACTATCAAAAAAAATACTTAAAAAAAAAGTTAAACCGACTTCTAGAAACGTAAACCACAAAATCGTTATATGAAATCAGTACTTCTATAACTCATCATTTTCCTGCCCTTTTTCCCAATCTATGTGGGGTCGGCACAACATGTTATCCTTTTCCATTCTCTTCTACCACTCGTCGTGTTCACACTTACTCCCTTCATACTCATATCAACTTTTACACAGTCCATCCATCTCTTTTTCGGCCTTCCTCTACTAATGTGTCCATCCACAATCATTCCCATCGCTCTCCTTGTGATATGACTTTCGTCGCTTCTCATAATGTGTCCATACCACGCCAATCTACCACTTCTATTTTTTTCTGTAATTGGTGCTACTTTCATGTTTCCTCTTACATACTCATTTCTTATTCTATCCAATTTTGTCACACCACACATCAATCTTAACATACGCATTTCTGTTGCATGTACCCTCCTTTCATCCACTTGTTTCATTGTCCAGCATTCAGATCTATACAATACGACAGGTTTGACAATCGATTTGTATATTTTCCCCTTTAATTTCAGGGGCATCCGTGGGTCGCATCCAGTTCCTGAGACCTGTCGCCATTTCATCCATCCCGCATTCATTCTGTTATTCACATCCCGGTCAATATTGCCGTCGCTTTGAATAAGCGAACCAAGGTATTTAAAGTTTGACGTAACTTTGAGGCTTTTCCCGTCCAAAGATATTGAGGAAAAACCAGAGGAGCCACCAAAGTCACAAAATAGGTACTCAGTTTTATCGTGGCTGATCTTAAAACCGACTCTCTCTAGCTTCTCCTGCCATTTTTTCAGCCTATGCTCTACCTCGGCCGCTTCTTCTCCTACCAGAACAATGTCGTCAGCAAAGAGCATGCACCAGGGTACGTTCTCCTGAATGTCCGATGTAAGAGCATCCATTATCAGGAGAAATAAGTAAGGGCTTAAAACCGATCCCTGGTGCAAGCCCACCTCCACACTGAACTGGTCGGTGACAGCGGCTACGGACCAGACAATCGTATACGCTCCTGCATATATCGCCTGTACAAGCCTAACATTCTTCCCAGGCACTCCTTTTTCTTTTAAAGCCCACCACAGTACTTTACGAGGAACTCTGTCATATGCCTTTTCTAGGTGAATAAAAACCATGTGCAAGTTCATACTATGTGACATAAGCTTTATTCCTCTATAGCTGTTACATTCCTGAACTTATTACTTCCCTTGTTTTTATAAATGGGCACCAGTGAGCTGTTGCGCCACTCATCTGGGATCGTCTCATCGTATAACAGCTTATTGAAGAATAAAATCAGCCACTTACATACATCAGCTTCCAGAATTTTCCATGCTTCTGCTGGTATACTATCTGGACCTGTTCCTCTATTACTTTTCATACTTCGTACTGCCACTTGTACTTCTTCTAAGTTAACTTCATTCACCATATCTATATTTGTATATTTATCTTCTAATATGCTATTCCATACATTTTTTTCATTCATTAGCTTTCTAAAATATTCTTTCCGCTTTTTTATTTCTTCATTATCCATTAACACAAACATCAGTACTTCTATAACTAAAAAGAGATAAATAACGTATTTTACTAATTTGTACACTTATTACAATATACAAAACGTAACACTTTAATAAAGTCATCTTTAACTATTGTAATATTTATAATTGTCACTCATATTTGAAGTCGGTGCTACACAATAGAGTACATTACCTGGGCTTGTGCCTCGACTCCAAATATAAGTGACATTTGTAAATATTACAATAGTTAAGTTATCCTGACCTGGTGAAAATGGGACCACTATATAACTAAACACTATATAACGACAGAAAACATTTTGAAATTAGTCCATAATTGACGAAAATATCGGTGAACATACATAAAAAAGAAAAAAAAAGTATTATACACACAGACGAATTGAGAACCTCCTCCTTTTTTCGAAGTCGGTTAAAAAGGGTGAACTTAAAAACCTTAATGCTTAAACATTACTCAGTGTCCAAGCTGTACGGTTAATGATGATAAGAACTTAATTAGTCAATGTAATGTGTAGGTAATTAGTGAATGTAATAAAGTTGGAACTTTGCTAATGACCGTAATGGGCGTTTGTCCAGAGCCGCGGCCCGATTACATCAAAAACGTTTGTTGTAAATTATCTCTCTTATTATTAAATACCTACATCCATCGTCTGTTTGTGTTTTAATTCTGGTATTTAAATTTAGAATTTGAACATTTGCTTGCTCTTAACTTGCAGGCTATAAAAATAGTTAAGGAGTCTTAGCTTGTTATCTAAGTTCTGTACTAGTTTTATAATTAAAATTACTTTATTCACAGAATATATACATATTAAATTTATCGTCAAATTTTCAATTACAAATAATATGAACATAACATACATAATTCACGCCTTTTTCTACCCGAAGTTGTAGGCAGCTTCTGTTAAGCCTCGTTTCGCCGTTATGTTTAGGTCCCAAATGGAATAAGTGGCGAACCTATTGCCATAGCGGGAACAAAGTTTGAGTCATTGATATTTATCACACATAACTTACCAAAATAATTTCGAAAGTCATTGGTGTGAGCCTATCTGAGTATTGAAAAGCGTTGAAAAGTATAATAAATTACTTAAAAAAAAAGTTAAACCGACTTCTAGAAACGTAAACGTCAAAATCTTTAGGTATATGAAAATAGTACGTCTATAACTAAAAAGCGATAAATAACGTAATTTACTAATTCGTATACTTATTACAATATACAAAACGTAATACTTTAATAAAGTTATCTTTAACTGTTTAAATATTTACAATTGTCACTCATTATTGAAATCAGTGCAACACAAAAGAGAACATTACCTAGGCTGGCACCGACTCCAAAAATGAGTGACATTTGTAAATATTTTCATATACTTAAAGATTTTGTGGTTTACGATTCTAGAAGTCGGTTTAACTTTTTTTTTAAGTATTTTTTTTACGAGTTTTAGTGATATTAATGAGTTGTGAACTTCAATAGGAGTTAGTTCATTTACCTGGCTTTCAGTTTATTAAATATATTATCACTAATTACAAGTCCGTTTGGTATAATTATCATGAGTAAATCTAATAACACTGCAGACCGAATGAAGGCCAACCGTAGACTGGAAACTATTGCAGAAAAAAAAAGAAACATTTTTACAGAATTGTGTCTTAACTCGCAACCGTTTAAGAGTTCTGTAGCTTCATCATCACCACAGCAGTATCAGACGTTGATTTAAGCATATCACCCAAGCAATACGTTGGACCTATATACTACTAAACAGTTTCGATCGACTAACTGCAGTACTGTCTCCCAACTCCTAACCATTAAAGAGTTCTGTGACTTTTTCATCAGAATAGCAGCATCAGGTGTATATTCAAGCATACCTCACAAGGAACACGCTAGCCCTACATACAACCAAAAAGTTTCTTTAGACCAATTGCAGTGCTGTCTTCAAACTCCTAACTGTTGAGGAGTTTTGTGGCTTCTTCATCAGCACAGTAGCATCAAATGTTGACACCATAAAGGATATCCCTAAAACATCACTATTATATAACAAAAACACCATAATCGCATACAATTTTTGGTGGATGCCTTCGATTTCTCCTGGTTTCCATAATCAGATCCTGACCTGGTGAAATTAGGACCATCTCGGAGGTAAACATTATACAATGAAAAAAAAATTCAAACTTGACTATAATTGACGAAAATATCGGTGAACATACATAAAAAAAATATTATACAATCAATCAAAATCTCATTTATTCAGTTTAGGTCATTAAAGACACTTATGAACGTCAATAATTTCAATCCGCCAATTCGATTACTCACGTCCTGAGAAGAATTGGCAAGAAACTCAGGGGTCTTTTTTTTTTCTTTTTACTTAATTTTAAGTAAACTAAATTACAAATTATTAGAATAATTTATAGAGCAAGATGAGGTTCCTCACGTAAAACTTAGGACACAGTACGTTAATATTCTTTGGACGCTTGAACAGACCAGTCCCCACAAACAGCACCCGTTCACGAGCATGACCCATATCTCAGCCATCGCCTCCCTCGCCATATTTTAGGGAAGGTGGCGACCCGATCAACGACGCCGCCATAAGCAAGGACCTTTCAGTGAGCATGACTTATTCAAGATCCCAGACAAAAAAAAAATAAACTAGTAAGTTTGCCCGGCGAGAAACGTCATATTGCATACAATCTTACCAATAACAGTAAAGTTTGGTTAGCAGAATAACAATATTTTGCAGCAAATACAAACAATATAACACAAAAGAAGCAATTCAATTCCAAACGGTTTTATCATTGATATAATCTGCGATACAGTAATAAGCTCTTGTATATAGTCTACTTTTAACATATTTCTTAAATTTACCTAACGATAATTCAACCGCGTCGTTTGGAAGCTCATTGTAAAAGCGTATACATTGACCTGGAAACGCGTTAGAAATTTTTTGGAGCCTAGTAGTGGACACAGCAAGTTTGTTTTTATTTCTTTCTTAATTTTATTTCTTCTTAATTGATGGATATCACTGTTTTTCTTAAATTTAGTTATATTTTTATGAACATAGATTAAATTTTCATAAATATATTGTGAATGTAACGTCATTATTCGTATCTCTTTAAATTTACTTCTCAGTGTATCCCTGGGACTCATCATATAGATAGCACGAATAGCTCGTTTCTGGAGCACAAAAATCGAGTCTACATTCGCAGCACTACCCCAAAGTAATAAGCCATATGACATAATGCTGTGAAAATAACTAAAATAAACTAAACGTGCAGTATCAACGTCGGTCAATTGACGTATTTTCTTTACAGCGTAAGCGGCTGAGCTAAGTCTACCAGAACATATACATACAGACGAATTGAGAAACTCCTCCTTTTTTCGAAGTCGGTTAAAAAAAGAACCTTCTCTATATACGGCGTGTCGAGTAGTAATGACTTTTGCATCTCTCCCTTGAGCCACCTACTTAACGCGAGTCTCTTAAGATGTTAGTCGAGACTCAGGACAATCAGTCCATTGACAGAGATTACAATCGGGACAAAGATCGTCAAATCAACATACCAAATGTAGGCAATCTTGTGAGCAAGGTATTTTATTTCTTTTGCTTTTTTAGCTTTTACGTGATTCTCGTTATGAGGCATGGTGATATCGACGATCACGGCACGGCGTTCTAATCGATCCATTATTACGCTGTCTGCCTTGTTAGCGAGCCTGTCAATAATAATGGGTCGATCTCAGTACAACGTGATATGACCATTTATGAGAACTGGATCTGGAGTATGATATTTCAGATTCCGCAAGGTTGTACTTAAGATCCAATTGCTGATGGACAATCCTAGCTACTTGGTTATGCCTATGCAAATATCGAAGGTACCGAGACAAGAACAATCTAGTTGTTCTCGTCTCGCTATAAGCCCGAGTAATATTCCGGGGCGGTGGCATGCCCGAAAAATGTCCACCGTACCATCGTTCAGGATAAATCTCCAATAAATAATCATTCGCCATGACAACCTTATCCAAAATCGCAATCGAAAACCTTCAGTTTTTGCGAAGATATTACAAAATCGTAGCCAGGAGACCGATAACAAACCCACATCGGGGTTCTTTCCTCCGTACCAACAGGGTTAGTCTATGGTCCACTTGATTATTTTTAAAAATGCAATAGTAAGAAGAAATAAATTAATTACAGTATTTACAAAAGATTAGCTGAAATCAAATTTGCCCAGAGGACTGGCTGCATTGCCACGTTGAATAGCAATGCTAATCCTCCGTGCGATAAATAGACTAGCCCTCTGGTCGCGAGCGGCATCGATCAGTCTCTTTGCAAGATCTTTATAAATTTGTAGGACGGTGATCAGCATTTTTGATTTAAGATCGTAATATAGCTCTATACTAAGTTTAATTGACTTTGTATTTACAAAAGAAAAGTATTATGTATTAGAATTCGTCTAGTTTTGTCACCTAGTTTAACTATTACTAGTATTTTGTTTTTAGCTTAGCACTAAAGGCTGCTTTCTGTATTTTATTGTTATTATTATATATTATTATTACTGTCTCGGTGGCCCAGTGGTCAAGCACACGGCTTCTGATCCAGAGGTCCGGGTTCGATTCCTGACACTGGCTCACAGCAATGACTTTTCGAAATTGTTTTCAGAAGTTATGTGTGATAAATATCGATGACTGAAAACCTTGTGCCCGGTATGGCAATAGGTTCGCCACCTATTCCATTTGGGACGTAAACATAACGGCGAGACGAGGCTTAACAGTCGCTGCCTACACCTTCAGGTAACAAAAGGCGAGAAGTTATGTTATGTTATGTTATTATTACTTTGTAGCGAAAAAAAATTAAGTCAATATTGATTTGAGAATGACTCAGGCTTTGTTTCATTACAATTTACTGATTCTAAAAGGGTTTTGTGATTATAGATCCACATAGGTGGAACTATCTCATTGACAAACATAGAACGGTCTCAGTAATGTATGACTTCAACCACAGTTTAATTTACTTAGAGAAAGGTCTTACAAAGCCATTGAATTAATTTCACTGAAAATGTTATTTGTAAACGAGCTATTTCCCGAACAGACAACATTTTCTCAAATTTACTAAGCCATAAGAAACAATGGCAGATTTCGATGTCATGAGGAGTACATTCGTTGTATCTTATCTTGATTCTATTTTATATTATAGGAAAAATATCTTAAGACGCATAAGATACTAACTATCTAACTCTGCCGGCTCGAGAAGTGAAGTGGCGCGTGCCGCGTTTCGTTCGATTAGAGAGGTATCTGGAGGCCCGATCCCCTTCTTCTCTCCTTTCCCGTCCTAATTTCTTAAAAGATGGCAACACACGAAAGTGTTTATGAGCGGTGGGGAGTTGCTTACCATCAGGTGACCCACTGGCTCGTTTGTCCTCCTGTCTATGCCACGAATTATGGCGCTTTCTCAAGACAAGAACAAAATCAAAAATCTCAAAATTGTACTCATTATATAAATTTATTATATTTCTCCTCGGCATTTTCCACAAGTTAATTTAAAAGCCAAAAACCAACACGTCGACAATACCTCAGACACTATCTAGAGACAGTCGAAGGAAACACGTAACCATATCACGTACTAATTGATTTACTTTTAACATTGTATTATTAAATAAAGAAAACATTGGTACTGAAAACTATTGTCTATAAGTGGATGAAGTGTGAGTTTACTTATAATGTCCTTTCCGGCCAATTTAACGAAACGAAATTAAAGTCTAATATTTCAGTTAAGATTGTTCGTAAAATTATGAAGATAGATGATAGTAATCATTTGTGAGAATGGGGTAAGTAGTGTGCAACTAGTGCTACTCATAGACATCTGCAACACTAAGAGGGTCACATCTGCGTAGTGCACCTTTTAAGATGGGATAGCGAAGTGGTGTTATCTTGGAGGTTAAAGGTGTTTACGGATAACTCTTTCACGGAACAGGATTTAGCATGAGCCACCTTACATCAACTTTCTAAAGGGTCGTGACATTCTACTGATTGAGCCAGCAAATTTATGGCTCATTCACTACATGGCCCTATAATTGTCTAAAAACACATAAGCCTTCTCCTACCGAACTAAGTAATATGTACTTGTGTAGTTACAAGTACATATTACTGAGTTCAATAGGAGTAGGCTTATACGTCTACACAAATTCAAATACAATTTACTTAGAGCTTCGATGCATCAATAGTAATCTTTAATCAGGGTTCACGTAATCACTTATCCGCTGATAAAGGTCTTCCATTCAGCATATTAATTACTTCATCTTAAACGACTTTATATCCGAGCAATATAGATGACTTTAGTCATGGAATTAATTTGGAACATCTTGTATGTAAATGAACTAACATGTTAACTTGTGTCTTACGATAGTTGAAGGATAAATTAACAACTTTAACCAACTCAAATTAACCACAAATGCTGATAACGTAAACGAATAATACATTTTTCAGTTACAATGAGCGATTCCGCTTGCAAGAACCTTTTTTTTTTAATTGTTTAAGAACTTCTAATTTCTTGTTAATCATCACTTTATTCATACTATATAGGCATTTGCATCCCCCATTTTGTGTAATAGCGCGGTGTGTGCTTCATAATGCTGAAAAATATTTCAAATAAAATATTTATTGAAAAAAAATATTCATTAGTGACAGAAACAAAGTATCAACTGATCCTTTCAAACTTTTAAAGTAAGGAGTAGAAAAAATTACTATACTAATTTTTAACTTCACACCATTTAAATCCAACGATATAAGAAGCGGAAAATAAGCCTAACCACGGATTGTTAATTATCATCATCATCATCATACAAAATATAAAACAAAGTCGCTTTCCGATTTCTGTCCCTTATGTCTACTTATATGCTAAGATCTTTAGAACTACGCAATATATTTTGGTGTGTGATTTTTTTAATAGATAGAAACTCATTAATATCACTCAAACTCGTGAAAAAAATTTCTTTTAAATAAAAGTTAAACCGACTTCTAGAAACGTAAACCACCAAATCTTTAAGTATATGAAAACATTACCAAACTGATGCTGATAATATAAAGCGATAAATAACATAATTTACTAATTTGTATACTTATTACAGTATATAAAACGTAATACTTTAATAAAGGCATCTTTAAATATTATAATACACATACATACACATACATAACTTCACGCCAAATCCCTTGCGGGGTAGGCAGAGAGAACAGAGCGCCATAGGGCACGATTCTTACACACCTCACTCGCTTCGTTGACTTTCATAACTCTTTTCACGCACGCGCGTCGGTTTTTGAGGCTCTTAACATCCCCTTCCTCCAGAACACGTTCTATTTGGTCTTGGAATGTGTGTCTTGGCCGTCCTCGACTCCTACATCCGTCCGCTTTTGCATTGTATATCTGCTTAGACAGTCTTGCATCAACCATTCTTTCTACATGTCCGAACCATCGGAGCATGCCCTTTCTTACTTTTACACCGACACTCTCTTTAGAACCAACTTCCTTCCTTACAACCTTGTTTTCTTACGCGGTCAGCGAGAGTCACTCCGCAGATTTTGCGTAGAGCCCTCATTTCTACCGCGTTTATTCTACTTTCATGCACACTCTGCCATACCCAGCTCTCGCTTCCATAAGTTAGCGTTGGGATAAGGACTGCATTGTGGATTGCTAACTAGGCTTTTCTGCTAATATTTTTTGCGCCCAGGAATCTGCCCAACGCTCCGTTTACGCTATTTCCTATCGCCACTCGTCTTTCTACATCCGCGGTGTACCTTCTATCTCTTCTAAAAGCGCATCCAAGATATACAATTTAATTCACCTGTTCCTATTATAATAATATTTACAATTGTCACTCATTATTGAAGTCGGTGCAACACAATAGAGTACGTCATCTAGGCTTTAAAAGTAATATTTTTCACGAGTTTTAGTGATATTAATGAGTTGTGAACTTCAATAAAAGTTAGTTCATTGACAGGGCTTTCAGTTAATTAAATATATTATCAATAATTATAAGTCCCTTGGTTAAAAGGTTGATATTTTTAGGGAGCTATAATTGTAATAATTGTATTGTATCAGGTGTATATTTAGGCATACTTCACAAGCAACACGCTAACCCTGCATACTGCCAAGTAGTTTCTGTGGACCAATTGCAGTGCTGTCTTCAAACTCCTAACCGTTGAGGAGTTTTATGGTTTCTTCATCAGCACAGCAGCATCAGATGTTGACACCTTATAGAATATCTCTAAGACATCACTATTTCGAAATAAAAACACCGTACTCGCATACAACTTTTGGTGGATGCCTTTGATTTCTCCTGGTTTCCATCATCAGATCTTGATCTGGTGACCATCTCGGAGGTAAATACTATACAACAAAAAAATTTTGAAATCCGTCCATAATTGACGAAAATATCGGTGAACATACATAAAAAAAAATATTATACATACTGACGAATTGAGAACCTCCTCCTTTTTTCGAAGTCGGTTAATGAAAAAGTTATAATTTTCGAAATTTTGCACTTTAATCGCGCTGGCTGAGTCTATGGGGTTAACCTTAATAATGTACAACATTATTATGCACCTTCAAAAGGTCTTCAAGAAGGCGTAGCATCATTGACCATTTTTATTTCTTCATATTGCTTCTGAGGCGAAATAAAGTTCGCTCGGTCTACTAGTCATTTTTAAGTTATGAAAATATTTTTGAAACGTCATAATGGTGATAACAGAAGTTGAGTTTTGTGTTCAAGTTATTTAACTACATTCTGGTATTACATCACAGAATTACAAGGAAAGACTATGTTTTAAAACATTTCCTTTTGTGATTTAATTTATGTATCTTAAAATTTGTTTTATTTCATCACTACTCAAATAATTGAATACTTAAATACAAAATTTATTTAATTCCAAATTGAATTGTTGCTTTAATAGATACAGGGAATTAAATAAATGTCTGTTTGATCAGATCGCGCATAAATTTTGTAAGACCTTTTCCTACTTATTAGATCCTGATTAAAGATTATTGGGCGTATACTTCTCTTACAACAAAGCCGCTTAACGTCTAAGAGCTAGCCAAGTTTTTGAAAGAAGATTTTAAGTTGGCCGGATTTATTTTTAATGATTGACTATTGAATTCTTGTTTAATCGTATATACATTTATATTTTAGTTTTAAACTAACGCCTTTTTCTAAATGAAAAAGTATTAAACGGCTATCAAGCCTTGACTCGCCGAAGTTTACGTCTCAAATGGAATATCTGGCGGAACCTATTGCCATAAACTGGGCGCAATGTTGTCACTTGTAATTCATCGGTATTTATCACACATAACAAACGAAAAAAACAACTTTCATATATATAAATTTGTCTAGTATATGGATATTAGGCAGTTATTTAAAAAAATATCCTAAGATTTTCTGAAACCAATTCCTAAGTATTATAATAATATCTATTTTTTCAAAATTAGTTTCTAAAGTTATGTGTAATACATTCTCACAGTGGTACAGCCAAGCAGCTCGTTGCATGAATGGGCCGGCTCAACCGGTGAAATACAATGATCTCTCACAAGATCGCCGTAAAGTGGCTCATACCGCGTTTCGTTCGGTAAGAGAGGTACCCGGAGGCCCGATCCTCTTTCCCCTCCTCTCCCTTAAAAGACGGCAATTCACCACGGTGTTCATGGGTGAGTTGTTGCTTTCCATCAGGCGACCCACTTGCTCGTTTTCTCTCACATCTCATAG
The DNA here is from genome assembly GCA_905147225.2 of Euproctis similis. NCBI lineage: Eukaryota > Metazoa > Arthropoda > Insecta > Lepidoptera > Erebidae > Euproctis > Euproctis similis. The sequence goes on along the minus strand of LR990113.1, from coordinate 2,239,326 downwards.
AAACAAAAAATACATATCCGCCTACCGGCCCCAAGCGTCAGTTCTAATATATCGTTTTTATGTTATTAACCCGAAGGTACCTAATACATTTATTGTCTTTTTACGTTCACTCGCCTCAACAAACCGCTATTTTATCTACCACAAAATGGGGATGGCTTCTTTGATTGAATTAATCAAAAGATTTTGGCGTATATATATTATATGAAAAAATCTTTTACTGCGCCTCCTTAGAGAAAATTATTTATAATCTTAACTCATAAACTCTGCTTGCGTGGCTTGTCTGTTATATCAATGTCAATATCAACGTCTTATAGAATACGGGACAAAAGTCAAATAACTTAGGACCTACAGAAACACAAAAAGTCTAAACTTTTAAAAACCTTGTTACCTTTTTATCATATACATGATTTTTTATGGACCGAAAGAGGTTTTTTCTTTTTTACGGTTACACACGAACATATTAGGCTTTGATTTGCATCAATATCCGGCGGAGTATTCCAATCACTGCTGGAAAAGTTATTTGGTTTGAGAGAGAAAAAAAACTTCGTACCGAACAGTTTTGAAAAGCAATTTCCGTACAGTAAAATAGAACGTACTATATTATACTATATAGATGGTTTTTTAATCGTGTGAATATTTCTGTGGTAGAATCACTCAGTTCGTTGCATTAATGGGTCGAATCGACTGGTGAAATACCACGACCTCCTAGAATATCGACGTAAAGTGGCTCATACCTATCTAAAAAGCCGACAGCGCAACTGTTTGTGTCACACTATCTGTGTGACACAAACAGTTCAGTTCACTTTCAGGTGTCCCTGGGTGGTGCTAATTTCTTACTAACAGGTGACACCGGTTGAAGTGTGCTACCGTAAAAAAATGATCGGATTTTAGAGTAAACGTTATAGACATGACCAAGATATTGTAGGGCCCAATTTTATAAAATAATTCGTTGGATAACAATATTATTTATTATGCACTTTTTCTAGCAAAATAATAAATCCACTATTATTCTGATATTTACTTATTTATTCAAGTATTATTCGATATTTATTTTATTTCTATATGAAAGGGAGGAATCCAGAACAGATGCAAGGATAATGATTGATGATGTAGTGCTGGAACAAGTGAATGAAATTGTATATCTTGGATGCGCTTTTAGCAGAGATGGAAGGTACACCGCGGATGTAGAAAGACGAGTGGCGATAGGAAATAGCGTAAATGGAGCGTTGGGCAGATTCCTGGGCGCGAAAAACATTAGCAGAAAAGCCCAGCTAGCAATCCACAATGCAGTCCTGATCCCAACGCTAACTTATGGAAGCGAGAGCTGGGTAAGGCAGAGTGTGCATGAAAGTAGAATAAACGCGGTAGAAATGAGGGCACTACGCAAAATCTGCGGAGTGACTCTCGCTGACCGCGTAGAAAACAAGGTTGTAAGGAAGGAAGTTGGTTTGAAAGAGAGTGTCGGTGTAAAAGTAAGAAAGGGCATGCTCCGATGGTTCGGACATGTAGAAAGAATGGTTGATGCAAGACTGACTAAGCAGATATACAATGCAAAAGCGGATGGATGTAGGAGTCGAGGACGGCCAAGACACACATTCCATGACCAAATAGAACGTGTTCTGGAGGAAGGTGATGTTAAGAGCCTCAAAAACCGACGCGCGTGCATGAAAAGAGTTATGAAAGTCAACGAAGCGAGTGAGGTGTGTAAGAATCGTGCCCTATGGCGCTCTGTTCTCTCTGCCTACCCTGCAAGGGATTTGGCGTGAAGTTATATATATATGTATGTATTTTATTTCTGGAAATCGAGAAAAACCAATTTTTACAATTAAAAACTCACCCCCACCCCCTTCCCGACCTTACATCGCCCGTAAATCATTTTTCATTTCATTTTTATTATATTCCCCTCCTTTTCTAATGGGTCTCATCTAATTCAACTTACTATTTTTTTTTCACTTTTTAATAAGTCATTAAGTCCGCCGTTGTACACATAGTGCACTTTTAATAAATAAAATAAATAAATATTTTTAAAGGCATACTCTGGTCTAGTATGGCAGATTGTGCATAAAAGTAAGATAAACGCGGTAGAAATGAGAGCACGTGCATGTAAAGAGTTATGAATGTCAAAGAAGCGAGTGAGGCGTGTAAGAATCGTGCCTTATGGTGCTCTGTTCTCTCTGCCTACCTCGCAAGGGATTTGGCGTGAAGTTATATATGGTCGTATGGAGACGTTTCCATGAGTTTCTTTTAAATTGCTAGCATATATTCATTAGAATTTATGTACAGGTGAAGTTAACATCAGAGTTTAATCTAATATTCCATTACCATTAGAGACATTCTTGATTCCATTCACGAACGAAGTCATGCACGGGTAGCCGGTAATGAACAAGAATTGAAATTCAAGCCAATTACGGAGCGGAATTGGCGGGAAAAAATAAAATCATGGCTGGTTAATTCCATTTAACAAAATTTGAATTCTTCTTCGAAATTTATGCTCTTAAAAATTTGAATGCATAGTATTGTCTTTTATTTTTTATTTTATGGGATAGGAGGGCAAACATGGGTCACTTGATGGTAAGGAACTTCTCACCGCCCATGAATAACGTGGTGAATTGCCGTCCTTTAAGGGAGTAAGAGGGTAAAGGAAAGAAAAGGGGATTCGCGCCGATATTCCGAGAGGTTAAGCCGGCCCATTAATTCAGCGAACTATCAGACTCTGAATTATAATTTCATAAACTGGTAATTTTTTGGATATTTTTTATATTAGATATTGTCATAAATACATACATGTCCGATTGTAAATTACCTAAGAAATAAAAAATGGCATAATATCATAGTTTATTTATATTTGTTCCAGAATCAAAATTAATAAAATAATAATTTCGGACACGTATTTAAAAATAATTTTCACTAAAAATCTGTTTGATGAATAAATAAATGATCTTCAAAGGAGGTACTAATTTTTTTCTCTTCTTTGCTAACCGAGTGACATTTTTTTTAATATAGGAAGAAAAATACTTTAGAGCTAGGCGAATGAAAATGCTATGGAATTTTACATGTATTTACATGTACACAGACCGGCACTCAATTAGTTATCTTTCTTTTCAAATATGGCCATGTTTTACCTGGTGTTTTAATATTCGCACTAATAAAGTAGTAAAACAATTTGATAGCTACCACCATTAAGAACTTAGTTTGGTTTCAATCGTTTCATGAAAAAAAATTGAACATTTAGAAACTTATCACAAATAGTGAATTTGAGGTATTTTGGAATGTTTTCCATGTAAGCCTATTAGCACTTATATATCAAATATATATTGACAAATAATATATTGACAAGAAAACTAGTTTATTTAAATGTACATTAATAATATTGCCGATTATTTGTGATAGGAGGGTGGGTCAGGCATATGGTTATTCAATCCCAGTGGAGGGATTGTTATTAATTTTCATGTTGTGTCAGTGACACTCATTTTCCTACGATCTTAAGTATTATTATAACTCGCGTAGGCCTTGTCTTGTGCAGACATAACCAACAATAGGACCTTCGCAAGTCTCACTTGTACGATACAATAAAATTATATTGTTTTGTATTATTCAGAACAAGTTACAATCTAATGATAGAATTGTTGTATAGCAAAGACGGCAGCATCCGATAAGACCATCTATTGTACTTGACCAAAACGTATGGTCATAGATAATGAAATATCACTAAAATTGAATACATGTAAATGAAATGTAATCTCAAAAACAAATTGAAATTTAATAATATAAATTTCATCACTTTTAACTTTTTACTTTTTTTTAATTTTCTTATGAACATAAGATAATGATTTTCATTATATTTGATGCGTTGGAATTGTTTTTAAACACTCGGATTAGTACCACAGAATCAATACATTCACTTTGTAAAGCAAGTTAATGATCTACAATATTCTTTGTCTGTACGGCTGTATAGTTGCACATATTTTATATTCATATAAGAAAGAAAACGTAGCTCGCCAATAACGCTTGTTAAATAAACACTTTATATTCAATCCAACAAAGGCTTACGCTGAAATGTGCTCTCGACTCCTCTTGTAACGAGAATATATCAAACTGTCGCCAGATAAAGTGCTTCTAGCCATGCAACTTTTCTAAACATGTTTTTAACCAACAAGCGGACTTAATGAAATTGAAAACCTGTCGGAACACAGTGGTACTTTATTGAATAATTATGTTTACCTTGAAAAAGTTGTTTCCACAATTATTTCTATCCTATACAGACAGTATAGGGGTTTAAAACGTACCCTCTAATAAGGCCACACGGCATTTAATCAATATATATGCATGAATTATCATCTAGTTGATTTAACAGTGATAACATAAATAATTACCATGAGTCCTTTTTCATAATGTTTAATTCTTAATTTTAATTCGATGGGCCTCTTGGCGCATTGGTAAAACTACCAGCTGTAGCAATGAGGTCGGGGGTTCGATTCCCACCCGAGAACAAATATTTGTGACAAACATGAATATTTGTGTGGTGTCTGGGTGTTTTTCTATGTATTAAAAGTATGGATTTACAAAAGAAAAGTATATATGTATTAATATCCGTTATATATTATTCATATCACAAACGTTTAGTTGCTAAGCTTGGAACTAGAGGTCGCTGTGTGTATTGTGTCCAAGATATTATTACATATTGTGTCCAAGATATTATAATATTTTCGGCTTATATTTAGGTATATTTCAAGCCAGTAATATAAAAATTGGTTAAAGCTAGTATAGTAGTTTTTTTAGTATCCTATTATTTTAATTTTTCAAATGTTCAACCGTTATTAAAGATACCATAATATGTAGCATAGTAATAATTATGCTGCTTACCATAAGCAGAATTCTAAAATTTTAGGTGGCTTAAATAGTGAATCTGCTTAGTAGTTTTAGAGAGTCGTTATTTTACAGAATTATTTACGGAATTATTAAAATTATTTACAGAATTGTTACAATTATTTGGTAACCTGAAACCCATGCTCTATAGTATACTGGCGAATCTTTTATCAATACATGTGCGGTACTTTTTGCAGACAAACGAACAGGAAAGTTAAGAAGCCTCTCTATTGTAAAAATATAACCCCGTCACAATTTTACTAAAAGATTACGTAATCATTTAATTACACTTTCGAATGTTTTGTATTCATAACATTAAAACAACTTTTAGGATTATATCGCGTTTATTTATTACTTATTGTTAATATTTCCGACGTTTCGAACTCTTTAGAGTGATCATTTTCACGACTGATGAACAAACGTCGGGATATAAATAAAAATAAGTAATAAATAAACGCGATAGAATCCTAAAAGATGTTTTAATGTTATGAGTTTGATTCGCGAAAGTCTGAGAAATAAATATGTTTTGTATTGTCATTTTTTATGTACGGAATCCAAGTCCACAGGCTAAAGATAATTTTACTACAGCTTTAAAACCTCATTTCAACATATAAAGGCGAAGTACATTAAAATTCATCTGAAACTTCCAACCGAGAGTATTATCATAAATTGTAGGATTGAAGTCATTACGCAAAATGGGAAATTTGTGAGAGGATTAACAACTCGCCATGTTTTATAATGGTGAATGTTTTCAAAGCCTTTTTATATTTTATTTGCTTGTAACAACAGACAAAAATTATTTATTGTTTTATTTTGTAATTAATAGCACAAAAACGTAACGACTCAGGAGTTGGGGAAGCACCAGCACTTCTTGATATAGCAATGGGATTCTGATTCAAGGAGTCTCGAGTTCGAATCAGAGTGAAACACAGCTTCGGAATTCATGTATGAAGAATTCATAAGAACGGAATTCATTGATGACACACACAAGATTCTACGAAACCAAAGAATTCATGAGTTAGAATTGTCGACCCCTAACCTGCGGACAGCGTAGCAGAACTTAAAAAAATAAAGTTGACGTTGGAAATAATCAATAATTCACAACATAGGTAGTGGCAAAAACTTAACATAATAAATAATAGTTTAAAAAAACTAAAAAACACGCTTTTTATAGAAAACCGAACTAAAAAATAGAAAAATAAAAAAAATATATTTTATTTAAAAAAAAGCGTGGGGTGCTTTTTAAGATATTATCGAAATGATAATCACTCTACTCATATCTGTCAATAAAATATTTATAACTATTGACACCATGCACACCACGCTTTTTTTAAAATAAAATATATTTTTTTTATTTTTCTATTTTTTAGTTCGGTTTTCTATAAAAAGCGTGTTTTTTAGTTTTTTTAAACTATTATTTATTTTATATTTTTTAGTTCGGTTTTCTAAAACAAGCGCGTTTCTTAGTTTTAAATCGCACCATCTAGTGGCAATCAGCGGAAACTAAAAAAGAAGTCGGTTACAAACAAACCTACAAACATACAAACATACAAACATACAAACATACAAATATACAAACATACATACAGGTGAAGCTAATAAAAAGCTAATAAAAACATAACATAACTTCACGCCTTTGTTACCCGAAGTTAAGCCTCGTTTCGCCGTTATGTTTACGTCCCAAATGGAATAGGTGGTGAACCTATCGTCCTAGGTAGTGGCATGTTGTAAACTTTTGGTTCTTCAAATGAAATGATTTGCAAATTTTAAACATTTTGTTTCCAGAAGTCTTTTATAAGTCTCGGTGGCGCAGTGGGCGAGCGCACGGCCTCTGATCCAGAGGTCCGGGGTTCGATTCCAGACACTGGCTCACACCAATGACTTTTCGAAATTGTTTTCGGAAGTTATGTGTGATAAATACCGATGACTGACAAACTTTGTGCCCGGTATGGCAATAGGTTCGCCACCTATTCCATTTGGGACGTAAACATAACGGCGAGACGAGGCTTAACAGCCGCTGCCTACACCTTCGGGTAACAAAAGGCGTGAAGTTATGTTATGTTGTTATGTTGTTTCCAGAATTTGGATAAAATAACTGGTTTTAGTCAAAATTAAACAGTTGGCAACTAAGCGGATTCAGGAAAATAGCGAGACGAATAAATTTAATACAAACAGATACCGACCCGTTGTAGCCGACCCAAAACTTTCAAATAAATATCACTACATGAACTGGAACTTGCTCTCCATAATACCGAAAGATGTAGGCAACGGTAATTACTCCTTAATTCATTAATTTTCTGGTTTAAAAATTTATGAATACAACCAATTGCCAAAAAAATGTCTTTATTTATTTCATTTCTATTTAAATCGAACATAATATTAAATTTCGACTGAAAATTGGTTACAGTTACTTAGGTTTTGAATATGTTTCATTTTATTTCCGATGGTTTTCTGAATAAGTTTATTATCACATGATAACATCCTATTCATCGATGGACCTAATAACCTTATCTCCACAATTAATATATTTGGTTATACTTGAGATTAACCTCAAAACAGCATCATTAGTGGAACTTCCAGCGCGAAAACCATATTGATGCTCGGTGATTAGTCTATTCCGTTCTAAGGAGCTAACTAATCTTATGTAAAAAATCTTTTTTAAGATCTTACACAGACCGGGGGAGTAGTGAAATAGGTCTTTAATTGACTACGGAGGTCTGTCGTCTGATTTGTGTATGGGAGAAACTATCGCCGTTTTAAAAACCTTTGGAAACTGGCCCAAACTGAGATTAAAAATGGACTGATTAGTACAGTTCGAGCTTTATAAATTAAAGTGTTAGTGAGATTGCTGATTATGCAGCATTACCTACCGTCCCTTGATTTTTTGAGACTTTGTGATATTTCACTAGTCGTGTCAGCCTATTTATACAGCCAACTGCCTGTCTCTACTATTGCGTACATACGTTCAATAATTAACAAAGAATAATATAGGTTTAATTTCATTTATAAAATATTCAAGTCGTTTCATAAATGTTTTCTTACAACCTTATCGATTCTAACTCCGTACCGTTCAAAGAGAATAAGTTGTTCTATGAATACTTCTTATTCTCATTAAATTTCCCTATTCGTGACCTCCCTATTTATAATATTAAAACAACTTTTTAGGATTCTATCGCGTTAGAATCGACGCGAGAATAAGCGCGATAGAATCCTAAAAAGTTGTTTTAATGTTATGAATGTGATTCGCAAAAATCTGAGAAATAAACTCCCTATTTATATTGGAGCCTGGAGATACCTGGAGCTATTTTGGTAGTGATCTCTCGAAGAATAAACAATTAAAACCTATACAAATTCAATTAATTTATGAATAGAGTTAAACGACATTTTGTGAACAGCCACACTAATGAACTTGAAACATACATAAGATCCAAATAAATACGTCTAAATACAATTCAAATAATACAGTTATTTAAATGACGTACAAATTTTCTTAAAATTGTTTGCTCTCCAAAGAACCGAATTTTATTTGCATTCCTTTTGGGAACTTTTCAAACACAAAACGAAACGAAAACAAAACAAAAGATTTTAAGGAACAATGTCTAGCAAACTGAATACCTTGATTGCTGACGTGCAAAATGATGTTGTTTTTATATTTACTTATTTATTCAAGTATTATTCGATATTTATTTTATTTCTATATGAAAGGGAGGAATCCAGAACAGATGCAAGGATAATGATTGATGATGTAGTGCTGGAACAAGTGAATGAAATTGTATATCTTGGATGCGCTTTTAGCAGAGATGGAAGGTACACCGCGGATGTAGAAAGACGAGTGGCGATAGGAAATAGCGTAAATGGAGCGTTGGGCAGATTCCTGGGCGCGAAAAACATTAGCAGAAAAGCCCAGCTAGCAATCCACAATGCAGTCCTGATCCCAACGCTAACTTATGGAAGCGAGAGCTGGGTAAGGCAGAGTGTGCATGAAAGTAGAATAAACGCGGTAGAAATGAGGGCACTACGCAAAATCTGCGGAGTGACTCTCGCTGACCGCGTAGAAAACAAGGTTGTAAGGAAGGAAGTTGGTTTGAAAGAGAGTGTCGGTGTAAAAGTAAGAAAGGGCATGCTCCGATGGTTCGGACATGTAGAAAGAATGGTTGATGCAAGACTGACTAAGCAGATATACAATGCAAAAGCGGATGGATGTAGGAGTCGAGGACGGCCAAGACACACATTCCATGACCAAATAGAACGTGTTCTGGAGGAAGGTGATGTTAAGAGCCTCAAAAACCGACGCGCGTGCATGAAAAGAGTTATGAAAGTCAACGAAGCGAGTGAGGTGTGTAAGAATCGTGCCCTATGGCGCTCTGTTCTCTCTGCCTACCCTGCAAGGGATTTGGCGTGAAGTTATATATATATGTATGTATTTTATTTCTGGAAATCGAGAAAAACCAATTTTTACAATTAAAAACTCACCCCCACCCCCTTCCCGACCTTACATCGCCCGTAAATCATTTTTCATTTCATTTTTATTATATTCCCCTCCTTTTCTAATGGGTCTCATCTAATTCAACTTACTATTTTTTTTTCACTTTTTAATAAGTCATTAAGTCCGCCGTTGTACACATAGTGCACTTTTAATAAATAAAATAAATAAATATTTTTAAAGGCATACTCTGGTCTAGTATGGCAGATTGTGCATAAAAGTAAGATAAACGCGGTAGAAATGAGAGCACGTGCATGTAAAGAGTTATGAATGTCAAAGAAGCGAGTGAGGCGTGTAAGAATCGTGCCTTATGGTGCTCTGTTCTCTCTGCCTACCTCGCAAGGGATTTGGCGTGAAGTTATATATGGTCGTATGGAGACGTTTCCATGAGTTTCTTTTAAATTGCTAGCATATATTCATTAGAATTTATGTACAGGTGAAGTTAACATCAGAGTTTAATCTAATATTCCATTACCATTAGAGACATTCTTGATTCCATTCACGAACGAAGTCATGCACGGGTAGCCGGTAATGAACAAGAATTGAAATTCAAGCCAATTACGGAGCGGAATTGGCGGGAAAAAATAAAATCATGGCTGGTTAATTCCATTTAACAAAATTTGAATTCTTCTTCGAAATTTATGCTCTTAAAAATTTGAATGCATAGTATTGTCTTTTATTTTTTATTTTATGGGATAGGAGGGCAAACATGGGTCACTTGATGGTAAGGAACTTCTCACCGCCCATGAATAACGTGGTGAATTGCCGTCCTTTAAGGGAGTAAGAGGGTAAAGGAAAGAAAAGGGGATTCGCGCCGATATTCCGAGAGGTTAAGCCGGCCCATTAATTCAGCGAACTATCAGACTCTGAATTATAATTTCATAAACTGGTAATTTTTTGGATATTTTTTATATTAGATATTGTCATAAATACATACATGTCCGATTGTAAATTACCTAAGAAATAAAAAATGGCATAATATCATAGTTTATTTATATTTGTTCCAGAATCAAAATTAATAAAATAATAATTTCGGACACGTATTTAAAAATAATTTTCACTAAAAATCTGTTTGATGAATAAATAAATGATCTTCAAAGGAGGTACTAATTTTTTTCTCTTCTTTGCTAACCGAGTGACATTTTTTTTAATATAGGAAGAAAAATACTTTAGAGCTAGGCGAATGAAAATGCTATGGAATTTTACATGTATTTACATGTACACAGACCGGCACTCAATTAGTTATCTTTCTTTTCAAATATGGCCATGTTTTACCTGGTGTTTTAATATTCGCACTAATAAAGTAGTAAAACAATTTGATAGCTACCACCATTAAGAACTTAGTTTGGTTTCAATCGTTTCATGAAAAAAAATTGAACATTTAGAAACTTATCACAAATAGTGAATTTGAGGTATTTTGGAATGTTTTCCATGTAAGCCTATTAGCACTTATATATCAAATATATATTGACAAATAATATATTGACAAGAAAACTAGTTTATTTAAATGTACATTAATAATATTGCCGATTATTTGTGATAGGAGGGTGGGTCAGGCATATGGTTATTCAATCCCAGTGGAGGGATTGTTATTAATTTTCATGTTGTGTCAGTGACACTCATTTTCCTACGATCTTAAGTATTATTATAACTCGCGTAGGCCTTGTCTTGTGCAGACATAACCAACAATAGGACCTTCGCAAGTCTCACTTGTACGATACAATAAAATTATATTGTTTTGTATTATTCAGAACAAGTTACAATCTAATGATAGAATTGTTGTATAGCAAAGACGGCAGCATCCGATAAGACCATCTATTGTACTTGACCAAAACGTATGGTCATAGATAATGAAATATCACTAAAATTGAATACATGTAAATGAAATGTAATCTCAAAAACAAATTGAAATTTAATAATATAAATTTCATCACTTTTAACTTTTTACTTTTTTTTAATTTTCTTATGAACATAAGATAATGATTTTCATTATATTTGATGCGTTGGAATTGTTTTTAAACACTCGGATTAGTACCACAGAATCAATACATTCACTTTGTAAAGCAAGTTAATGATCTACAATATTCTTTGTCTGTACGGCTGTATAGTTGCACATATTTTATATTCATATAAGAAAGAAAACGTAGCTCGCCAATAACGCTTGTTAAATAAACACTTTATATTCAATCCAACAAAGGCTTACGCTGAAATGTGCTCTCGACTCCTCTTGTAACGAGAATATATCAAACTGTCGCCAGATAAAGTGCTTCTAGCCATGCAACTTTTCTAAACATGTTTTTAACCAACAAGCGGACTTAATGAAATTGAAAACCTGTCGGAACACAGTGGTACTTTATTGAATAATTATGTTTACCTTGAAAAAGTTGTTTCCACAATTATTTCTATCCTATACAGACAGTATAGGGGTTTAAAACGTACCCTCTAATAAGGCCACACGGCATTTAATCAATATATATGCATGAATTATCATCTAGTTGATTTAACAGTGATAACATAAATAATTACCATGAGTCCTTTTTCATAATGTTTAATTCTTAATTTTAATTCGATGGGCCTCTTGGCGCATTGGTAAAACTACCAGCTGTAGCAATGAGGTCGGGGGTTCGATTCCCACCCGAGAACAAATATTTGTGACAAACATGAATATTTGTGTGGTGTCTGGGTGTTTTTCTATGTATTAAAAGTATGGATTTACAAAAGAAAAGTATATATGTATTAATATCCGTTATATATTATTCATATCACAAACGTTTAGTTGCTAAGCTTGGAACTAGAGGTCGCTGTGTGTATTGTGTCCAAGATATTATTACATATTGTGTCCAAGATATTATAATATTTTCGGCTTATATTTAGGTATATTTCAAGCCAGTAATATAAAAATTGGTTAAAGCTAGTATAGTAGTTTTTTTAGTATCCTATTATTTTAATTTTTCAAATGTTCAACCGTTATTAAAGATACCATAATATGTAGCATAGTAATAATTATGCTGCTTACCATAAGCAGAATTCTAAAATTTTAGGTGGCTTAAATAGTGAATCTGCTTAGTAGTTTTAGAGAGTCGTTATTTTACAGAATTATTTACGGAATTATTAAAATTATTTACAGAATTGTTACAATTATTTGGTAACCTGAAACCCATGCTCTATAGTATACTGGCGAATCTTTTATCAATACATGTGCGGTACTTTTTGCAGACAAACGAACAGGAAAGTTAAGAAGCCTCTCTATTGTAAAAATATAACCCCGTCACAATTTTACTAAAAGATTACGTAATCATTTAATTACACTTTCGAATGTTTTGTATTCATAACATTAAAACAACTTTTAGGATTATATCGCGTTTATTTATTACTTATTGTTAATATTTCCGACGTTTCGAACTCTTTAGAGTGATCATTTTCACGACTGATGAACAAACGTCGGGATATAAATAAAAATAAGTAATAAATAAACGCGATAGAATCCTAAAAGATGTTTTAATGTTATGAGTTTGATTCGCGAAAGTCTGAGAAATAAATATGTTTTGTATTGTCATTTTTTATGTACGGAATCCAAGTCCACAGGCTAAAGATAATTTTACTACAGCTTTAAAACCTCATTTCAACATATAAAGGCGAAGTACATTAAAATTCATCTGAAACTTCCAACCGAGAGTATTATCATAAATTGTAGGATTGAAGTCATTACGCAAAATGGGAAATTTGTGAGAGGATTAACAACTCGCCATGTTTTATAATGGTGAATGTTTTCAAAGCCTTTTTATATTTTATTTGCTTGTAACAACAGACAAAAATTATTTATTGTTTTATTTTGTAATTAATAGCACAAAAACGTAACGACTCAGGAGTTGGGGAAGCACCAGCACTTCTTGATATAGCAATGGGATTCTGATTCAAGGAGTCTCGAGTTCGAATCAGAGTGAAACACAGCTTCGGAATTCATGTATGAAGAATTCATAAGAACGGAATTCATTGATGACACACACAAGATTCTACGAAACCAAAGAATTCATGAGTTAGAATTGTCGACCCCTAACCTGCGGACAGCGTAGCAGAACTTAAAAAAATAAAGTTGACGTTGGAAATAATCAATAATTCACAACATAGGTAGTGGCAAAAACTTAACATAATAAATAATAGTTTAAAAAAACTAAAAAACACGCTTTTTATAGAAAACCGAACTAAAAAATAGAAAAATAAAAAAAATATATTTTATTTAAAAAAAAGCGTGGGGTGCTTTTTAAGATATTATCGAAATGATAATCACTCTACTCATATCTGTCAATAAAATATTTATAACTATTGACACCATGCACACCACGCTTTTTTTAAAATAAAATATATTTTTGTTATTTTTCTATTTTTTAGTTCGGTTTTCTATAAAAAGCGTGTTTTTTAGTTTTTTTAAACTATTATTTATTTTATATTTTTTAGTTCGGTTTTCTAAAACAAGCGCGTTTCTTAGTTTTAAATCGCACCATCTAGTGGCAATCAGCGGAAACTAAAAAAGAAGTCGGTTACAAACAAACCTACAAACATACAAACATACAAACATACAAATATACAAACATACATACAGGTGAAGCTAATAAAAAGCTAATAAAAACATAACATAACTTCACGCCTTTGTTACCCGAAGTTAAGCCTCGTTTCGCCGTTATGTTTACGTCCCAAATGGAATAGGTGGTGAACCTATCGTCCTAGGTAGTGGCATGTTGTAAACTTTTGGTTCTTCAAATGAAATGATTTGCAAATTTTAAACATTTTGTTTCCAGAAGTCTTTTATAAGTCTCGGTGGCGCAGTGGGCGAGCGCACGGCCTCTGATCCAGAGGTCCGGGGTTCGATTCCAGACACTGGCTCACACCAATGACTTTTCGAAATTGTTTTCGGAAGTTATGTGTGATAAATACCGATGACTGACAAACTTTGTGCCCGGTATGGCAATAGGTTCGCCACCTATTCCATTTGGGACGTAAACATAACGGCGAGACGAGGCTTAACAGCCGCTGCCTACACCTTCGGGTAACAAAAGGCGTGAAGTTATGTTATGTTGTTATGTTGTTTCCAGAATTTGGATAAAATAACTGGTTTTAGTCAAAATTAAACAGTTGGCAACTAAGCGGATTCAGGAAAATAGCGAGACGAATAAATTTAATACAAACAGATACCGACCCGTTGTAGCCGACCCAAAACTTTCAAATAAATATCACTACATGAACTGGAACTTGCTCTCCATAATACCGAAAGATGTAGGCAACGGTAATTACTCCTTAATTCATTAATTTTCTGGTTTAAAAATTTATGAATACAACCAATTGCCAAAAAAATGTCTTTATTTATTTCATTTCTATTTAAATCGAACATAATATTAAATTTCGACTGAAAATTGGTTACAGTTACTTAGGTTTTGAATATGTTTCATTTTATTTCCGATGGTTTTCTGAATAAGTTTATTATCACATGATAACATCCTATTCATCGATGGACCTAATAACCTTATCTCCACAATTAATATATTTGGTTATACTTGAGATTAACCTCAAAACAGCATCATTAGTGGAACTTCCAGCGCGAAAACCATATTGATGCTCGGTGATTAGTCTATTCCGTTCTAAGGAGCTAACTAATCTTATGTAAAAAATCTTTTTTAAGATCTTACACAGACCGGGGGAGTAGTGAAATAGGTCTTTAATTGACTACGGAGGTCTGTCGTCTGATTTGTGTATGGGAGAAACTATCGCCGTTTTAAAAACCTTTGGAAACTGGCCCAAACTGAGATTAAAAATGGACTGATTAGTACAGTTCGAGCTTTATAAATTAAAGTGTTAGTGAGATTGCTGATTATGCAGCATTACCTACCGTCCCTTGATTTTTTGAGACTTTGTGATATTTCACTAGTCGTGTCAGCCTATTTATACAGCCAACTGCCTGTCTCTACTATTGCGTACATACGTTCAATAATTAACAAAGAATAATATAGGTTTAATTTCATTTATAAAATATTCAAGTCGTTTCATAAATGTTTTCTTACAACCTTATCGATTCTAACTCCGTACCGTTCAAAGAGAATAAGTTGTTCTATGAATACTTCTTATTCTCATTAAATTTCCCTATTCGTGACCTCCCTATTTATAATATTAAAACAACTTTTTAGGATTCTATCGCGTTAGAATCGACGCGAGAATAAGCGCGATAGAATCCTAAAAAGTTGTTTTAATGTTATGAATGTGATTCGCAAAAATCTGAGAAATAAACTCCCTATTTATATTGGAGCCTGGAGATACCTGGAGCTATTTTGGTAGTGATCTCTCGAAGAATAAACAATTAAAACCTATACAAATTCAATTAATTTATGAATAGAGTTAAACGACATTTTGTGAACAGCCACACTAATGAACTTGAAACATACATAAGATCCAAATAAATACGTCTAAATACAATTCAAATAATACAGTTATTTAAATGACGTACAAATTTTCTTAAAATTGTTTGCTCTCCAAAGAACCGAATTTTATTTGCATTCCTTTTGGGAACTTTTCAAACACAAAACGAAACGAAAACAAAACAAAAGATTTTAAGGAACAATGTCTAGCAAACTGAATACCTTGATTGCTGACGTGCAAAATGATGTTGTTTTTATTAATGTTTTTAGTATATTACAAAAGAAAAAAAGTGTTTTCTATGAATTTTAAGTACCCTATGTATTTACAAAAAAAAAATGATGTATATTAATATCTCTTATCTAGTATCCATAGCACCAGCATTCAGTTGCTTAATTTGGAACTAAAGGGCGCTGTATGTTTTGTGTCCAAAAATATTCTTTATTTTAAGAATAAACCATAAAAAAATAAATTATTTCGATGTATAGTCTTAGTTATGTTTATTATGTATAGTCTTAGTCTCGGTGGTCCAGTGGTAGAGCACACAGATTCTGATCCACAGGTCCGGGTTCAAACCCTGACACTGGCACACACCAATGACTTTTCGAAATTGTTATCGGAAGTTAAGTGTGATAAATATCGATGACTGAACAACTTTGTGCCCGGTATGACAATAGGTTCACCACCTATTTCATTTGGAACGTAAACATAACGGCGAGACGAGGCTTAACAGCCGCTGCCTACATCTTCGGGTAACAAAAGGCGAGAAGTTATGATTATATTATCTTCATGCCCTGATAATCCGAAGCAGCAATTGTGCCCTTAATAAGCACAATGAATTATTAAATACCCCATATTTAATCCCCCCCCCCCCCCGAATTTGGTATATCATTGCCAGACAAAATATATGTATCTATGCTATATAGAGTATCAGCAGACACTGCTGAGTGGTTAAAAATTGTGTCAATATGTCATGAATGGCCTTTTTGGAATTGGAATACAATATGAAGTGCTAATTATCAGCTAGTTTATAAAAACGGTAACAATGGGTCAGTTAGTTTATTATGTCAAAAAAACACAGAACACAGTATTTATGACGCACACCAGACTGGCTATTTACGTTGAAAAGCCTTCATATAAAACGAGAGCAAACCGCAAAATGGCAGACTCGTTATAATAATATACGACGCTGTTACCAGCTAGACGGTATTTAAAGAGTTCAAATTAAAAATATATTAATTTCGCATAAATCGCAGATTAAAGATACTGAATTAGAATTCTAAGTATATCTCATGAGCTAATTATATTATACACTTGTGTTTTGTTCGACTTCATTTTCTTCTATATACGCAACTTTCATCTATATCTATATCTATATATATATCTATATCTATATCTATATCTATATCTATATCTATATCTATATCTATATCTATATCTATATCTATATCTATATCTATATCTATATCTATATCTATATCTATATCTATATCTATATCTATATCTATATCTATATCTATATCTATATCTATATCTATATCTATATCTATATCTATATCTATATCTATATCTATATCTATATCTATATCTATATCTATATCTATATCTATATCTATATCTATATCTATATCTATATCTATATCTATATCTATATCTATATCTATATCTATATCTATATCTATATCTATATCTATATCTATATCTATATCTATATCTATATCTATATCTATATCTATATCTATATCTATATCTATATCTATATCTATATCTATATCTATATATATATCTTTACTAATAAATAAATGTGAATGTAAGTTTGTTTGTTACGCTTTCACGCGATAACTACGCACTGATCATCATGAAAGTTTGTAAACATATTCTTGGGGGTTTCAGAAGTTACATAGGATACTTTTTATTCAGCATAAAAAATTCCAAAAATTGTTTGTCAAAAAATCTTAAAATCTAGCTTCTTCATCGCCGTCTACCGGTTCAGTAAGAAAAAGTTCTACCGGTTCAGAAAAACATTCAATAATAAAACTGTCAATACATTTATACATGTATTTTTTGAGGTATTAGAAGTAACAGGATGCTTTATATTAAGAAAAAAAAGTTATATCTTCTATTTTAATATGATTTCTAATTGTTTTTTCTTTATTCTATCATATTTTTATAAACTTATGTAATATAGTAAGTGATAAAATAAATTATAGTTTAGAGAAACATAATTTTAATTAATATTTTAAAGCTAAACATGCTAATCAATAACCTCCTGAGGCTTAGAGTACTTACACTAAAACAAAACAGAATTTGCCGTAAAAACTCAAGTTACAAAATAGCAATAGCATATATGTATAAGAAATAAATGTTGTTTTAATTAAAATGCGGTTTTACTTAATCATTTACGTACAAACATTGTACACGTAAGAACATAAGTGTCAATTTTCATCTGGTTTAAGCATCATGAAGAGACTTCTTACAGACCTCATTTTTCCCATATAGTAGGAATACAAGTATATATTACTATACCACAGGCAGGTAATATTATAAACGGAATGCTGCCCAAAACTATTGCAAGGGATACAAATATGTGTGGACTCCATAGAGCAACAAAAATAATATGCCTGTGCCATTTTAAAGGTTCATTGTCTCACACCTAGTGTGTTAATAATAGTGGGATATTTAGCCTATGTGTTGCCCCGACTTTTTGCTAATATTCATGCTAAATTCTATATAAAAGCATGCAAGAATTTTCGAGTTTAACCGTTACAAACATACAGTTAAAAATTCGACAAACCATATTTTAGTTTGGTATCGATTGTAGATTATGTCCCAAGTATTCCAAAAAATAATATTCAATTTTCAGTTTTGACTTTTTCAATCAGCAAAAATCTTTTTAAATTCTTTATTAAGGAATAGTGAATACTTTGGTAAAATGTATGAGTATGCCTCGGATGTAGGCGCCGCGAGTAAATCTACGTCTAACGCCGCTTTTTTTCACGATAACATTACTATGGAAAAGATTTAATTGTTGATATTGATACAAAGTATGGAAAGTATTCAGCATGCAGCAGGAATTGATATGACGTTCGTACAAAGTAGATGGACAATCAAAATAAAAAATAATTTTATTTTCACAGGTCTTTAACAATAATCATAAGCCTCTTATCTTGAACTACTTTCTTGTTTCTTTGTATTGTGGTTGTTTTTTAGATATAATATATCTCTGAGTTCCGTGTGCTTCTTGACAAAGGCCTCCTCTTACAATTTTCATTATACTTGTTATTATTTAATTTTGAAAAAAAATTG
Organism: Euproctis similis; assembly: GCA_905147225.2. NCBI lineage: Eukaryota > Metazoa > Arthropoda > Insecta > Lepidoptera > Erebidae > Euproctis > Euproctis similis. The sequence continues at coordinate 2,220,269 of LR990113.1, read as the reverse complement.
ATAAATATTAGACATCAAACTTATTAGTTAGTTCCCTATGTCACAGGTCTTACGGACACTTAAAAATAGTCAATTAATACAGATATTAGTAAAATTACAGTAAAAAAATACTTTAAAAAAAAAGTTAAGCCGACTTCTAGAAATGTAAACCACGAAATCTTTAAGTAAATGAAAACAGTACCTTCATAACTAAAAAGCGATAAATAACGAAACTTACTAATTTGAAGTCGATGGAACACAATAGAGAACGTTACCTGGGCTTCCACCGACTCCAAAAATAAGTGACATTTGTAAATATTATAATATTTAAAGATTACTTTATAAAATTATTACGTTTTGTATATTGTATTAAGTCTACAAATTAGTAAGTTTCGTTATTTATCGCTTTTTAGTTATGAAGGTACTGTTTTCATTTACTTAAAGATTTTGTGGTTTACGTTTCTAGAAGTCGGTTTAACTTTTTTTTTTAAAGTAATTTTTTTCACGAGTTTTAGTAACATTTATGAGTTGTGAACTTCAATAGAAGTTAGTTCATTTACATGGTTTTCAGTTTATCAAATATATTAGCACTTATTACAAGTCCGTTTGTTAAATGGCTGATATTTTTAGGGAGCTATAATTGTTATTAATAAGTACCTAGCTAAAAGAATTTGATAGTACTTGTTAGGTATTTATATTTTTGTTATTATCATGGGTAGACAATAACACTACAGCCCGAATGAAGACTAATCGTAGCCTTGAAAGTATTGCAGAAAAAAAACATTTTTACAGTATTGTGTCCTAACTCCTAACCGTTTAAGAGTTCCGTAGCTTCATCATCAGCACAGCCGTATAAGATATGGATTTAAGCTTATTTCCCAAGCAACACGTTAGTCCTATACACCACAAAACAGTTTCCATCGACTAACTGCGGTACTGTCTCCCAACTCCTAACCATAAAGGAGTTCTGTGGCTTCTTTATCAGCACAGCAGCATCAGACGTATATTCAAGTATACCTCACAAGCAACACGTTAGCCCTAGATTCTACCAAGTAGTTTCTATCGAAAAACTGCGGTGCTTTCTTCAAACTCCTAACCGTTGACGAGTTCCGTGGCTTCTTCATCAGCACAGCAGCATCAGATGTTGACACCATAAAGAATATCCCTAAGACATCACTATTACGTAACAAAAACACCATACTCGCATACAATTTTCGGAGGTTGCCTTTGATTTCTCCTGGTTTCCATCATCAAATCCTGACCTGGTGAAAATGGGACCATCTCGAAAGTAAACTATCTATTAAAAAAAAAAATTGAAATTCTTCCTTAATTGAAGAAAATATCGGTGAACAGACTTAAAAAAATATATATACATACAGACGAGTTAAGAACCTCCTCCTTTTTTCGAAGTCGGTTAAAAAGAATAAAAAACGCGAGCGCGTGGGAGTCCCACACTACCCCCTGCCTTACCCAGGTGGGGGGTGTGCATAAAGCATTTCCTCGCGTAAAAAAAACGTATTCATCGAACCTTTTAAGTTAGAAGGACTGCGAAAAATATACGCTCACAATTAATTCAATGCTACATGTTTCGGAATATTTTTTTAAGATTAAAATCCCGTTTCAGGGCTAAATATAGATCTTAAATTTTAAGGCAAAGATATTAAATTTTATTTGTTTTGATTACAGGCTGTTTTTACAGTATTAAATATGACGGCGCACAGATTATGATAATCGATTTATAATCGAATCGCTGGCATAACACCGAGCGGTGGGACGGCCATTACCGTTTCGGATTTCATAGTGTGCGCACGCGCCCACGTGTTCTAGTGGAATGTTTTAAATCTAGTTTTACTTTGTTAATCATTCAGAATTATAAGTGTTGATTTATTATAGTGAAATTAATAAACAAGGAACTAATAGTAAAGTGGAATATTTTATTGAAATACCCAACGTTGGTCTCTTCGCCCGACTACCCACATTATGGCAGGATCGTCACGCCACATCTAATGATGCGCCTTTATATATAATGTGTTATCAATGAAAATTCGACAAGTTCATGCATAAACATCCCTGCTAAATATTTATATAGAAAAACCGTGAGGTTGTAAAACAATAAATTAGAATTTAAGATTTAACCTAAAAGCATTTTAAAAGAAGGTTATAAAAATTTAGGAGATATCTTTTAAATTTAATTAACGGATTCCAAATGCCATATATAAGCAAATTTGCAGTGTAAATCCATTTTAAACTTAATACTGCCCTGAATAATAATATTAATTATGTTGTTTGCCCAAGGAAAGTTAATTTAATAACCAGACTCAAGTTGTTATCGATGATGGCAAAAAGAACTGAGTTTGTTTCTTTAGCTATTACTTTATCATATACGCTCATTTTCAAAGTAGTTTTAAAAGTCTTTTTTCAGTTTCCAGGTTCCACTTTGATATAATATCCAATTGAACATGTTTATTTGTGTTGGAATTTATAATTAGGTAGTCAATGATTGGTATGATTAAATGATTTAAATAAGTTTGGTAATTTCGATAAATAATTAAAAAAAATATTAAGAAAGTATACTTTTTTTTAGAGTGAAATAAGGTTATCACCAATTTATTTTCCGGGATGAATCATCCGGGAAGAGGAAGAGGAAATTGTCTAGAGCTGATGGCAAACATTAATTAGTGAAGGAGTGATTAAACGAAGGCGGTTAGAGATTACTATAGCTGCTCAGGCATTTGAAGCGTAAATGTACTGTTAAAGAGGATATTAAATAAATTGCATTTGACGATAATACAAAATAGCTGCGATTAGTGCTCTTCTGAAACTACTTAAGCTAAAGTTCAAAGTTTCCAGAGTTATTTTGAATCATATATAATCATATTAGAATTTTCTAAAAGCGGTTTTAAATAGACCTGACGTACACCATTTTAAATATAAACGGGACCAGCGGGACCCACGTGAGGACATGTGTTTTGACTACTTGCCATTATAATTCACTTTGATTAACGGAAGTTCCCTCAACTCATTTCCCTCCTGCCCAGGGAGGAGCGCCCCGAAAATTATAGAGGTAGAGGAAATGCTTCAAGCACACCCCCCGCCTGAGAATCGCAGGGGGTAGTGTGGTATTTCCAAAGCCGTATACTGCATTCTTATCCGTGGGCTACCCACTAAAACCTGGCGGCGGTCTTCCTCCGGCGTGAGAGTGGTTCGTCGTGCTTCAGCCCCTTGGAACAGCCTGCTGTCATCCCCCTCTTTTACAAGGGGGGCTCATTCTCAGAGAGCTTCGGCGTGTGGCTCCCCAGGATGGGGTGGCAGGCACAATCTCCGGTCCGTATCTTCTCTCCGTCCCGTTACGGTCGACATAGTCTCCTGCAGATAGACCCCGATGACCGACTTTCAAGGTATATAATAATGTACTACATTTAAAATAATGTAGGTGACCTTTTGTCAAAGAAATGTGTGGCGCACATTGGGAAAGGTCTATGTCCAACAGTGTACTGCAACAGGCTAATGATGATGATGATGATGAGGTGACGTTTTGTCAAAGAAAGTCCACGATGGTGTATGTCTATCTGTTAGGGATAACCTTTTTTTTTTTATTACGCGAGAAAATGCTTTCGGAACGGCAGGGGGTAGTGTGGGACTCCCAAAACAGTAAACTGCAATCCCATCCTAGGGCTACCCACTAAAACAACGCGGCGGCCTTCCTCCGGCGTTGGGGTGGCCCAGGACAGTGCATCAGCCCTCTGGTCCACCCCGCCGTCGCCCCCTCTCTGTCACGAGAGGGAGCTCATCCTCCGGGAGCCTCGGTGTAGCTCCCCCGGGCGGGGCGGCTCCGACCGCGCGCTGTAAAGAGGCGCGCGGCCGGCGGCGACCCCAACGAGCCTCCCCCGGCCGCACCGAGGGGTCATCATTCCCGGGCCGCGACCGGGCGCACCCGCGGGGTGTGCGCCCTCGCGGCCCGTCGGCGGCGGCGACCACTGAGCTCGCAGCCGCCGCCTTCGAGCGAGATCGGCTCTCTCCCGACCCTGCTCGGCGGCCTCCTTCTGGAGCATCACAGCTTCGCAGAAGGAAACCACAGCCCTCCACTCCTCCTCGCCCGCCAGCATTGCCGCGACCAACGCCAGCGGGGACAAGTCTCGCCCGATCCCCCGTCAACTAGGACTCGGCGCTCGGCCGCCCAGGCCGGGCAGACACCTCCAGAGTGTGCTAGGCCGAGTCTAGGTCGGATGCGCAATGGTGGCATCTCGCCGTCTCTTTACGTTTTATTCGGCTCAGATACTCACCGAAGCACCCGTGCCCGGTGAGTATCTGAGTCAATCTGTTAGGGATAACCTACAATTACCATTTTAATTTCGTAATCAACATCGCGTTGCAGCGCTGATTACGGGGGATACAATTCCTGAAGAGTAAATATAAGGTAAGGAGTAGATGGCTATTCTAGCAACAATACAATTACTTGTCAGGTATATATTTCAAAGTCAGAATTTTTAATACTGCTGTGCTGATGATTAAGCTATAGAACTCTGTAATGGTAAGAGTTGGGAGATAGGTAAGGTTTGGTAGAACGCAGGACTAACGTGTTGCTTGCGAGGTATACTTGAATCCACATCTAATGCTGCTGTGCTGATGATAAGCTACAAAACTTATTAACGTTTAAAAGTTAGGAGATATTGCTTCTGAGGCGAAACAAAGTACGATAGTTTAAATTTATCTCTAAGATTGTCGCGAATCACGTTCATGACACTAAAACAAACTTTAGGATTATATCGCGTTTATTTATTACCAATTTTATTAATTTCCCGACGTTTCTAACTCTTTACAGAGATCATTTTCACGAGATCTCGAGGAATAAAAACATGTAAAATATGATCCCGTTTCTAGACAGTAATATTTTATTTTATGTTCATTACAGCGTTTAATGTATTATTTCACTGATTGTCTATTGTGACAATTATATGAATGACATTCTTCGTATGTTTTATAAAGATCTTATTACCCGCCGGCGTCATAAAGACGTGTTTTTCTGTTTTAATACTTTTTTTATACAGACACTAGTTGACCCAGCGAACTTTGTTTCGCCTCAGATAAGAAATAAAAATGATCATTGTGGGTTTCACTACACCATTATATTTTTGTAGACCTTTTGAAGGTGCATGTAATATGTGAATTTAATACATTTTTTTGATCTATCACTTAGGGTGAGCCAGCGATTGCAATAAAAATGCTAAATCGCGAGAAGTATCACTTTTAATTCGATACACTATACCGCAACAAAATATGTTTCAAAGATCCGTTTAAAAGCATCTAAGAATATATGGGGAGAGACAGCGGAAAGCGACTTTGTTTTATAATGATAAAAAAGGCTGGATGATGGATTAAAGGTTGTCATTTGATTTAAGGTTAAGATGGTAAAATTTGGCTAAGAGACAAGCAGCAAATAAACAACCTGCTGTTGAATGAACTGCACCGCCCATAGGAACCCGAAATACAACTAATGGAGATGTTACATTGTCAGATTTTAAGATGGAATATGGATACAATTTCATTGTAGGGGCAGAAGACAGAGAGACGGACTCCTGAAACATCTCTTATCGAACGGAATGCGCCGTGAGCCACTTTACTTACATACTTTGAGACGTTGTGATATTTACCCGCTTACAACATCGTGTAGAATTAAGCGTGAAATAGCAAAAGAAAAGGTTAATTTAATTCGAGAAATAATGTAATCGCATTTTTGGAAATATAAGAAAATATTTGTTTTAAAATTAATAACCCTCGCAAAAGACGGTTTGAAAATTAAAGAACAGATTTTAAATGCAATTTATAAGCTTCTATGCGGAATTAATCCATTTCAAACTTTATGCTGCCCTGAATGAATAGTAACGATATTAATCCGATATCTTCTCAACAAAAGTTGATTCATTTAATATCTAGACTCGAGATTAAATGGGTTGCTGCACTTTTAATTTTTAGCTGAGTGCTGTGTTTCAATTTCTCTAATACCAGCGAAAATAATATTAAATAAAGAGCTTAAATGTTATAACAACTTTATATGCTTATGATCTTTATTTATCTTTTGAGCTTAGATAATAAACCAGTAAAATTGCATATTACCTTTCTCATCTACGTATATTTTGTGTTGATCTTCATCCAATTTTATCCATACCTTTGTAGCTTGATGCTTTCTCTTCATAATATTTCTTTTGTTTGAAAGTGTTCATTTTAACAATAAATTAGTTATTAGTTGACTCATCGGTCTCAGTTCCTCAGGTAGAATATAACATCTACCTTCTTCTGTAGATTAAGACGTTATCGCTAATACATTCGTACACATACAAATTGTTTCTTCGAAAAATTACTTAAAAAAAAAGTTAAACCCACGTCTAGAAACGTAAACCACAAAATCTTTAAGTAAATGAAAACAAAAAATGAACAATTATTAAAAAAAAACACTGAGATAACTACAATAGTCAGACATATGGTGTCATGACCTTTTATGTAGACAATTACATGTTCTGTAAAAATGTAGTACAATGTTTTGTTCTATAATTAATAGTTTTTGCAGCGTACGCGATGTAAGCATTTTTTTCGTGTCATTTTCTTACACCTTGGGTTTACAAATAACTTTACAATAAAATAGCTTATATGTCAGAATATGACATAGGCTACATTTTACAAAGATATCGTGTATATTGTTTATAATATCGAGATAAAAGTCAAGACAATTTTCCATTAAGTATCCTTCATCGCAAATTTCAATAAGTTTGGATGATAGAAAAAAAATGTTTTACAATTTTATAGACCATATTAATTTCTACAAAAAAGTTGGCAAAACCATACGCCCAACTGTTACGTCATGTTGTTGTTGTTATGTCATGTTACTATAAGTACTTTTTTATATTTTATAAATTAGAATATGTGAAAAACAAAAACATGCAACAATATCTTTATCTATAAATTGATTTTTAGAAAACTAAATAAATTCGCTCGTAAAACTGTTTCATTATCTGATAAGTATATCTGATATATCTGATAATTATATTTTAAATTATTGAAATTGGATTTTCCATTTGAAAAATATTACGAAACTAAAAATCAACTACGTACATGATTTCTTCTGCACATTTCGCTGACTTAACAACGCGCAGCCTAAAGTGCGGATTGTTGACACTCGAACATTAGGAGGTGTGCAATTTGTTTAATGTAGAAAGCCAGTAACGATTTTCCCAAATTTATCTCAAAAAAAGTAAAGGCGAAGTTAAGAAACAGCGTAAATTTAGCTTTAGGCAGATTCCTGGGCGCAAAGAATGTTAGCAGAAAAGACCTGTCAGCAATCCACAATGCGGTAATATCCCAACGCTAACTTTTCGAATCGAGAGTTGATTATAGCAAAATGTGCATAAAAGTAGGATACAAAATTACTTTTAAAAAAAGTTAAACCAGCTGCCAGCTTAGGTAACGTAATGAATTGTGTTGTAAGACAGCGCAAATAACTTTTTAACAATGTGTCGTTAAAAAGTTATTTACACATCATGATAAGTGTCAATCTATACTAATATTATAAAGAGGAAAGATTTGTTTGTTTGTTTGTTTGTAATGAATAGGCTCCGAAACTACTGGACCGATTTCAAAAATTCTTTCACCTTTGGAAAGCTACATTATCCCCGAGTAACATAGGCTATATTATATTTTTTAAAAAAATAGGGATCCTTACTAAAACTCCAATAATGTAACATAAGGTGTAAAAAATGACCTGAAAAATTCCTTACGTCGCGTGCGCTGCGAAAACTATTGATGATAGAACAAAATCATTTACTACGACTTTGCAGAACTCATGATTATCTACAAAAAGTGTCGCGACAGCATTTATCTAAATATTATAGTTATGTCACAGTAAGCAGTTTTTTATTCTAAAATAATATATGCCGCCTCTTGAAAAGGCTCTTCATTTGTACCTTGATATTAATCCTCATCAAAATAAATTACTTTATATTCAAGACGGCTTTAATACCTTTTGACACTATAGTCGATAGCGTGAATAATAACAAAGGAAAAATATTTTTCTTGCTGCATGAATGGGCCGGCTCGACCGGTTAAATACCACAACCTCTCAGAAGACCGACGTAAAGTGGCTCATGCCGCGTTTCGTTCGGTGAGAGAGGTACCCGGAGGCCCACCCCCCTTCCCCATCCTTTCCTATCCCCTATCCCTTAAAGGTCGGCAAAGCAACAGTAACACTATATGTGTTGCTGGTGTCCATGGGCGGCTTTAGTTGCTTACCATCAGGTGACACGCCTGCCCGTTTGCCCTCCTATCACATAAAAAAAAAAAATTCGCCAGGTGGCACTGGCAAGACTTTTCTTGCAAATTTGATACTAGCTAAGATAAGAGAATCAGGGAAGATAGCGATTGCAGTTGCTTCGTCAGGAATTGCCGCAACTCTCTTATAGGATGGAAAAACGGCTCATTCTACTTTTAAACTTCCACTATCCGTAACTCTTGAGCAACAATCGTTATGTTCAATCCGTAAAAACGGCCCTCTTGGTAAATTATTACAAGACGCCTCATTGATTATGTGGGATGAATGCACTATGAGTCACAGAGCGCATATAGAGGCCGTGGACAGAACATTAAAAGACCTTAGAAACTCCTCTGCCCTCATGGGCGGGATTACTTTTGTATTTGCTGGAGATTTCCGACAGACTCTTCCTGTCATTAACAGAGGTACGCGAGCAGATATCATCAAATCATGCTTGATATCGTCTCCCTTATGGACTTCGATAGAAAATTTAAAATTACGGACGAATATGAGAGCTCATCTTCATGGAATCACAGATAGTAATTTTCCACAACAACTGCTAAAACTTGGAGAAGGAATTTTCCCACTCCAAATTGAAGCAGTTGTGACATCCTGCTGGGTGAGTCTGTAGGCTAAATAGTCCATAATTTAGAAAATTTAATAGATGCTGTATACCCTGACATCGAGAATTTGCACGAAAAGGACTTTCATTGGTTGTATTCAAGGGCAATAGTGTCACCCAGGAATGATACTGTCAACGAAATAAACAATCTCATTATTCAAAAAGTCTCCGGCCAAATAAAAAATTACAAATCGATCGATACCGTGACTAATATTGAAGACGCAGTCCATTATCCACAGGAATTTTTAAATTCACTAAACCCTTCTGGACTGCCACCACATGAATTGACGTTAAAAATTGGAATTCCAATAATGCTTTTAAGAAATTTAAGCCCTCCGAGCATGTGTAATGGGACGAGACTGCTTATTAAGGGATTGAAGGACAATTTAATTGTAGCGACCATTATCACTGGCCCAGCAGCTGGTCGAGTAGCTCATATACCGAGGATACCGATGATCCCAACTGTTCTGCCAATCCCTTTTAAACGACTTCAGTTTCCGGTGAAATCATCTTTCGCGTTAACTATTAACAAGTCCCAGGGCCAAATCTTCGAATTATTAGGGATCGACCTACGAAAAGAATGTTTCACTCATGGCCATCTGTATGTTGGCCTATCACGTGTCGGAGCTCCTGAAAATCAATTTATTTTGCTGCCACAAAATAAAACTACTTCAAATATCGTTTACAGGAAAGCTCTGACTCACTAAAACTAATGGCTTTTGTTTTGTAAATAATATGATATATGTATAAAATTTAAAAATAAAAAATACAAAAAAAAACACTAATAAAAAATATGAATAAAAAAAATTCATAAAAAAAATTCAAACTTCCTTTATAATTTTCCTTTTTTTTTGAAACCCGATGCAAAAGAAGGGTGTATGTGTGTGTGTATGTACCCGTGCAAAGCCGGGGCGGGCCGCTAGTTGTAAATATTTTGACATTTAAACATGGTTTTATTACAGCATTAAATTTTTTGTATTGTACTATGCATATAAATTAGTTAGTTATGTTATTTCTCGCTTTTAAGTTATGGAGGTACACAACAGTGGTAGAGCCAAGCTGTTCGCTGCATGGAAGGGCCAGTTCGACGAAGCAAGAGCTGGGTATGGCATAGTGTGCATGAAAGTGGGTTAAACGCGGTGGAAATTAGGGAACTGCGCACAATCTACGGAGTGACCCTCGCTGACCGCGTCAAAAACAAGATTGTAAGGAAGGAAGTTGGATTGAAAGAGAGTGTCAGTGTAAAAGTAAGAAAGGGCATGCTCCGATGGTTCGGACACGTAAAAAGGATGGAGCTTGACTAAGCAGATATACAATGTAAAAGCGGATGGATTTAGGACTCGAGGACGGCCAAGATGCACATTCCATGACTAAGTAGAACGAACTAAATGATCTTGAGGAAGGTGATGCTAGGAGCCTCAAAAATCGACGCGCGTGCATGAACAGAGATAGGAAAGTCAACGAAGCGAGTGAGGTGTGTAAGAATCGTGCCTTATAGCGCTCCGTATTCTCTACCTACCCCACAAGGCGTTTGGCGTGAAGTTATGTATGTATTATTCTTTTTTCGTTATAAGGTATATAATAAAGCGTTAATAGTTCGCGAGATCTGTTATTCTATCAATAATTTACTTTGGCTTTGGCTTTTACCCTTACTTAATAACAGGAAACTGAACTTGAATAAATGATCTATACTTATGTAATTTTGATTTGAATTATTAAAATAAAAATGTACGCTGGTAAATTTTAAGATTTCTAATAAACTTGCAGAATATTTGAAATTTCCAATGAGATTTTTGACACACAGAAGAAGTAATGACCAAATAGAACGTGTTCTGGAGGAAGGTGATGTTAAGAGCCTCAAAAACCGACGCGCGTGCATGAAAACAGTTATGAAAGTCAACGAAGCGAGTGAGGGTGTAAGAATCGTGCCCTATGGCGCTCTGTTCTCTCTGCCTACCCCGCAAGGGATTTTGCGTGAAGTTATGTATGTATGTATTTATGTATGTAGAAGAAGTAATTTCAGCACATCACATATTCAGTCCTGTATTTCGTTGTCACTTTCATGAAAGTATTTTCATGTAGATCAACATCCTTTGAAGGACTGGAGGCTTACTGAGGTTTCAAAGATCCTTTAACGTATTTATAGCCGCTCACCTGAAGCCAGTAGGCTTCTGTCGAGACTCTTATCAATTTAACCCTTAAAAGCCATTTCTATTGTTTTGGCTTTGAATGATCCAATTAAGAATAATACTACTAGTAGTAATAATACTAAAAATAGAAGTAGAATACAATCATCAGAACATTATTATTTTCTTAACTGTTTCTTTAATATTGGTCTTCAGGAGAACAGTGTTGCTTTTTAACCCTTCGTTAATAACCTCATATAAACCGAAAAATATAGGTACATAAATAACTTCACGCCAACTCTCTTGCAAGCAAATCAGACAGTCCCGTTAGGCACGATTATTATACGCTTCACTTCAATTAGTGTAGCAGCGAAAGTGTATGGGAACATTATTGAAATGGGAATGAAGGTTTTATCTGACGGATTGCTGTGGGTGGCTCAAGGTGGTTTCAGAAGTGAAAGGGGTATAGAGCAGATTTTTCACTCCAAAACACCGTGGAGAAGTAACTGGCACTGAACTGGAGCGTTTTCTGCGGTTTTGAAAACTACGAAGAAATGTTTTGATGGGCTACGTGGTGTGAAGCGCACTGTTGCAGACTGTGCACTCCACTTAAAATGACAGCACAGCGTGCGTGCTGTTAGCTCCCAGAGTAATAAAGTCTTTTTAAAAAATATTAACTTTAATTGCACAGAATAAAATACAGTTTATATAATATGATATAGAACAAAGACAAAAGGAATTAGGAGATTTTAAACTTGACTGATCACGTCAGAGGTTGCACCCGAACTAACTACTAATTGCTTAAGATCTAGTACATTGTGCATCAGCGGCTTCTTTCAGAGGCCTCTTGCTGACACATCATTATGTATCGCATCTCTATGCATTCTGGAGATATAACAGTGCGTGTTGACGCCGGCTTTTCACCCTGGTTTGACCTCAATATCAACGTCAGACAGGGTTCCGTGCTGTCATCTCTGCTTGTTCATCCTGTACCTGCACACCTGTTGTGCCAAGAAAGTGACATATACGCGATGAATTTCACTGACCGCATCAAAAATAAAGTTGTAAGAAAGTAATTGTATTGAAAGATCTTTGACCTTTGAAAAAAGGACATGCTCGATGGTTCGGACACGTAGAAAGAATAGATGATGCCAGATGCCACTCAGCAAATATACAGTGCAAAAGCGGATGGATGTAGGAGTCGAAGATGGCCATGACACTTCCTATGACCAAATAGAATTAGTTCTTGAATGAGACGATATCAGGAGTCTTATAATTCAAGGAACTTCTAAGACAAGAGTTATGAAAATCAAAAAAGCGAGTAAGGCATTTAATAATCGTGCCTTGTGGTGCTATTATCTCTCTGCCTTCCCCGCAGTGGATTAGGCATAAAGTATGTATGATATTATATGCGTTGTTTGTGGCTATACAAATTAACTATATAGCCCGTTTACTATTCTTGAAGAGTACGGTTGGTTAGAGTGACTACTACTTCTAATCATTAATTATGAAATTTGACAGTCTAACTAGATAATGAATTAATTCATCCTTTTGTTTTAATACAAATGCCGCAGTCTTTACTTAAGATTTTAAGAGTGTATTGATTTTGAATAAGCTTATAAATATTTTCTTTTGTATTATTATTACAAAGAAAGACTTTGGACATCACCCTTCAATTACGAAAATTTAATCTAAGACTTGGTCTTCTATTAATTATCCAGTTTTAATACGTAAACCCAAGTTATTAACTTTCTGACTTATAAATGTATACACAATTTTAACTCGTAATTAAAATTACTGTATCCAATTAAGTAAAAACCTTTCTTGAACGAATAAACCTGAATTCTGCAGATCTTCAGGTTTTGGTTATTAAATTAAACGCGTGCAAGTCACGTGTGACTAATTAATTGATCAGTGAATCAAAGTATTATATTAAATATATTTTGAAGCTTTATAAGTTAGTTTGATATACAATGCAAAAGCGGATGGATGTAGAAGTCGAGAACGGCCAACACATGTTCTACTTGGTCATGGAATCATGAACAAATAGAACATTTCCTGGAGGAAGGTGATGCCAGGAGTCTCAAAAATCGACGTGCGTGCATAAAAAGAGTTATGAGAGTCAACGAAGAAAGTGAGGTGTGTAAGAATAGTGCCTTATGGCGCTCAGAGAATAAAGCTAAAAGTCTTAGAGAATTATGAATCAAGAAGTCGTGTGATCGAAACCTGGGTCACGCCAATCGTCTTTTGTTATTTTTTTCGCAGGGTATGTGCTGAATATCTTCCAACGTTGTGAAAATTTGGACCTTAACTTATTGAGATTAAATATAGTCTTAAAGTAGTGGTATGGCATGGAATGTTTGACCATGAAGATAAAGAAAGAACAAAAAAGATAAAGTTCATAGACTCAGCAATAATGTGGAACTTAAAAAAAATGAACACTGGGGATACTCAAATTAATTATATTCACAGAGTTTTCTGGATTATGAATCCAAAAGGACAGACGAGAGGAAGCTTCCGATGCTGAGAGGTCATGATATATATGACCGCCAACCAGCCCATTTATGCTGTCAGATACGTGGCTCTACTACTCTCAAAGCCACCTATGACCATAAGGCCAAGATATCACGCTTGTCTAGCATGATTTTTTATGTCAATATTCTTTCAATTCAAATTCAAATTCAAAATATCTTTATTCCATAGACTTTACAAAGTACTTAGAATCGTCACATAAAAAAACATTCACGGAGCTTAGATTCGCTTTCATCACACTGTCTTGAATGTGAAAGCGAATCTAAGTGCCAGTTCCGGCGTCAAGGCTTCTTGAGAAGAACTGGCAAGAAACTCAAGGTCGACTCTTTTCAAATATCCAGTTTAACAAATAGTACGTAGTATAAGTACAATCAATACAACACAAAAGGGGCAGTCAAATTCCAAACTTTTTTATCGTTTATATAGTCTGCGATACAATAATAAGCCCTTTGATATAATCTACTTTTAATATAATTTTTAAATTTCCCCATGGATAATTCAATCGCGTCGTTTGGAAGTTTATTGTAAAAGCGTATACATTGACCTGGGAACGAGTTAGAGATTTTATGGAGCCTAGTAGTGGGCACAGCGAGTTTGTTTTTATTTCTTATATTTAGTTTATGAACATCACAGTTTTTCTTAAATTTAGTTTTATATTTATGAACATAAATAAGATTTTCATAAATATATTGTGAATAAAATGTCATAATTCTTATTTCTTTGAATTTATTTCTTGGTGTATCCCTGGGACTCATCATATAGATAGCACGAACGGCTCGTTTCTGGAGCACAAAAACTGAATCTGCATCCGCGACACTACCCCAAAGCAATAAGCCGTACGACATAATGCTGTGGAAATAGCTAAAATAAACTAAACGCGCAGTATCAACATCGATTAGCTGACGTATTTTCCTTACAGCGTAAGCTGCTGAGCTTAGTCTGCCTGACAACGTTTCCATATGTGGGCCCCATTGTAATTTAGAATCTAATGTTATACCAAGGAAGACAACCTTATTGACCAATTCCAATCTCTCATTGTCCATCACTACACTGGGTTTTACTTGTTTAACATTTTTTGTAAAAAAATTAACATATTTGGTTTTATTACTATTTAAAAGCAAATTATTAGCACTAAACCAGTTTACAATTTTTGAAAGAGCATTGTTTACATCGTTAATTGCTGTCTGTTGTCTATTTACCTTAAAAACTAAAGAAGTGTCATCTGCAAACAAAACTATTTCATGATTATTTTTCACAAGATATGGCAGATCATTAATGTACAAAAGAAACAGGAAAGGTCCTAAAATAGAGCCTTGTGGCACTCCCATTGCTACAGCTGATCCATGTGATAGCTTCCCGTTAACATATACTCTTTGAATCCTATCACTCAGATAAGAAATGAGAAGATCCAAAGTGATGCCTCTTATACCGTAGTGGTGTAATTTTCTGACCAGAGTTTCATGCTGCACACAATCAAAAGCCTTAGACAAGTCACAAAATATTCCATAGGCATCCTGTGACTCCTCCCAGGCTTCAAATATACATTCTAATAATCTAATCCCCACATCACATGTTGACCGTCCGCGCGTAAAACCAAATTGCTTATTGTGCAGCAGATTATTATCATTAAAGTATTTCAGTAGCTGTGCGAGGATAAGCTTTTCGAAAATTTTACTTATTGTCGGTAGTACTGATATTGGTCTGAAGTTAGTGGGGTCTAATGTACTACCCGATTTATACAATGGAATGATTTTACTTAATTTCATCAAGTCAGGAAACACACCACAGTCAATACATCTATTAAATATCAGAATTAAGGCGGGAACAATAGTGTTAAATAAAGATTTTATAATATGCACAGAAATGCCCCATACATCAGCTGTCTTTTTCATATTAATTGATTTAAACGCGTTACTTAAATCACACCCATTAACATGACGGAAGTGAAAATCGTTAAAAAATTCAGGCACGTTATCTTTAAACAAAGACTCTGCAATGGAAGTGGAAGAGCCTAGAGCACTAGTAAGATTGACAGGGAAAACAGAAAAAAAAATCTTCAAAGGCATTGGCAACCTCACAATCTGACTTGGTAACATGTCCATTAATATTTAACGTAAATTCTGAGTCCCTGATTCGACTCCTACCAGTCTCTTCATTGATGACTGTCCAAGTGGCTTGGATCTTATTACTGCTATTTTTAATTTTAGATTTAATAAAATTAGATTTCGCGACTTGACAAACTTTGAATCCTTTGAATCCGTAATGGCGGTTTTATTTGATACATAGAATTAAAACTTGTATGTTTCTTTTTTTAAATAATCAATTGACTTCTTAGATTTTCGCGAATCACATTGATGAAAATGATCTCTGTAAAGAGTTCAAAACGTCGGGAAATAAATAAAAAATAAGTTCTAAATAAACGCGATATTATCCATAAAAAATGTTCCAATGTTAATAATGAATTGAATTATAAAAAAATAAAATATAAATTGAATCGTGTCCAATGGCGCTCCGTTCGCTGTAAACTGTCTTGTTTACAATTAGTTTAGAGAACCAAGCGTATTCTCATGGTACCTATATCAAAATGACTCAATTAAAACATAGACAGTTGCTAACATTGTTAATTAAACGAAAACATAGTTGATTAATGTGATCTTGAGGTATGATAGAGATTCAAAGATCATTTATTTAAAATAGCGGTAGCGTAAATGCAAACTATGATCACAAATACTGTTATTAACGCTAAGTTCTCTTAGGAGTAGGCATAACAATAATTAGTGATTTAAAGCCTAAAGACACTTATACAGCTCATTTGCTTCCATAACTTTCATAGCTTTTATCGTGCATGCTTGTCGGTTTTAAAGGCTTTTAATATAATTTTCCGTCAAAGAAGGAATCAATTTGTGTTTATTAACCCTTAAGTATGAAGGTAATTCTCACAGGTTCATATGCACATACATTGTTTTGTAGATATTTGATATAAGATCGTTTTAAAACTGATTGTATATTAAAATTATGGGATATAGTTATACAGTAGAATAAATAAATAATTAAATTTTGTTTTTAAAAAAATCGAATTCATAAAAAACTAAATGTATGCCACTTAACAGTGGTAGAGCCAGGCAGTTTACTGCATAAATGGGCCGGCTCGACCGGTGAAATACCACGACCTCTCAGAAGACCGACGTAAAGTGGCCCATGCCACGTTTCGTTCGGTGAGAGAGGTACCCGGAGGCCCACCTCCTTCCCCATCCTTTCCTATCCCCTTCCCTTAAAGGTCGGCAACGCAACAGTAACACTATATGTGCTGCTGGTGTCCATGGGCGGCGTTAGTTGCTTACCATCAGGTGACACGCCTGCTCGTTTGCCCTCCTATCCCATAAAAAAAAACTTTTTGATTTAAATCTACTTAGGTTACATTTTTAGGTACCGAAGGAACGTATTCCTACAATAAAATTAATCTTTTTTTCTCAAAATATAATAAATAAGAAATCAAAAACACAAAATAACTACTTCAGATAACAAATATTACAAATTTTGACAACACAATAACAAATCCGTTCCGGTAAATCAAATTATAGTGATTGAGATTTACTGTAAAAATACCACAAAAACCAGTCTTCTGTCTAATTTAACAGCTCGTTGACCCACAGGAGTGTGAATAAATTGTCTTATTTGCTTCACAGTCTGTATTCTATATACACAAGATATTCAACTTCCAACGGTATTACTGGCAAAAAAAATATGATTAAGATTCATTCGCATTCATCCCTTTATAAAGTATCATTCTTAAAATGAAATAATTGTGAAAACTTGTTCATTAGTTTCAGAGTTATATCATTATAAATAAACAAGCACACAAATACTTCCTCTCTAAGAAAAGATTGTTATCTATCTAATGCAAAAGTTTGTGAAAGTACAAAAGTTATTTTACTCAATTACAGATCGACAAAATAGAAATAAAAGGAAATTATTTTCAATCCAGTAATTTGTTCAATTGGGATAATACTTAACTGTACTGTTATTTTGATAAAACTTTATTCTGAACGATGTAAGTCGCAGTGATGTTCAATTCTTTTAAAATATGCCAGCGAAACCCTAGTAGTTTCGCTGGCATATTTTAATCAAAATCTACACATTTATGTGCTTTCAACATTCAGAAATAATTGTACTTATTTTTTACATTCATAAAGTGTTGAATATAAGCTCGTCTACATCTTACTCAGCTCAGTAAAATCAAATACAGCGAAGTTTTTCTTTATGAGTATACCAAATTTATCAAATATATATTCATCGAATTTAGAACAGGGGTCTTTACGTTGATGAACTTAAACAAGCAATTTTCAGTTTCAGAACACGTTATGAATATGCAAACTGTGTTTATTTAAGTTACGCTTTACGAAATTGGTGGAAGCTATATGCAATTTCCATCGTTCTTTGGTATGTATTTTCTCAGTGAATTGTAATAATGCAACTTTGGCGTCTTAAAAGTCTCGCAGTTTTCTGCACAAATGGGCCGGCTTCGACCGTTGAAATACCACGAGCTCTCAGAATATCAACGTAAAGCATCAAGCCATATTCCGTTTTGTGAAAGACGCACATTTCACTCTCCTAACTTCCTCATTTTTAACCAACTTCCAAGAAAGGAGGAGGTTCGCAATTCATGTGTATGTATATACTTAAGTATTTTGCTAAGTATTTTGATTATTTCTGTTCACCGATATTTTCGTCAATTATGGACGGATTTAAAAAAAAAGTAAAAGTGTGTGTCCGCTCCGACGCACGACTGGAGTTTACTCCTCAAGAACGATTATAAAATAAAATAATAAATATTTACTGTCTACAAATATGAACACATTTCTTCGTAATAGAGAATGGCGTATCGCTATAAAGAGTGTTTCTATAAAGAGCTCAGGACATTGTATGGAGTGCCGACTCTTATTTATATGCTCTGTGACTATAAAGAGCTCAGGACATTGTATGGAGTGCCGACTCTTATTATTACACATTGTAAATCGATTCTTAAGGAGTAAACTCCAATAATAAATATATACTAATATATACTATGTACTAACATATTATATTAGAAACAAATAGTAATTAGTTAACAACGCCATCTGCTGGAATTAGTTAACAACGCCATCTGCTGGAATAGCTTTAGTGTTGTTGTCGTTAAAGCAAGTTAAGTGCTCACAATTTAAAATAATTCACATTCGCCAATAGATGTCAGGAATTCCAATAAAAAAGTAAGTTGATGTTTAAGTTAATTATCGATAAAACACGATAAAATGAAATTTTCTAAAAATGATTCCTAGCTAGATCGATTTATAGCCCCCGAAACCCCCTATATACTAAATTTCATGAAAATCGTTGGAGCCGATTCCGAGATTCACACACTTTTTATTAGGAGTACGATGTTGGCGATGCTACTGTGGCGCCCCTCGTTTCATTACCAAAGATCGAAAAATATTATTGATATTTCATTATTTTATTAGTATGTAATTCGTACTTAAATATAATTTTCAAAAAACACAATTTATAAAAACACAATTTATAAATAATATATTTTTTTTTTCTCCGCCTGCAATACGTACTTACGTATATGTATGTATGTAAAAAACAAACAAACAAACAAACCCGATCCTAGAAAATGTGTCGAAATTGGTAAAGAGGACGGTAATTAGACGATTATACATACGGCCCTCGTGGTGCATCGGTAAACCGCACTACCGATAACACAAGGTCGGGGCGGGTTCGATCCCTCGTCTGGGGGTGTTTTTTTCTACATGTTTTTACGGTATTTATTTACAAAAATAAATATTTACTGTCTACAAATATGAACACATTTCTTCGTAATAGAGAATGGCGTATCGCTATAAAGAGTGTTTCTATAAAGAGCTCAGGACATTGTATGGAGTGCCGACTCTTATTTATATGCTCTGTGACTATAGCGCATAACGCATTTCGTGTGACACTCACGTGACTAGTACGATTTTGGTCCCCATAATTTTCATACCCCGGGCCTATATATGTAAATCGATTCTTAAGGAGTAAACTCCAAAAAGTGTGTGTGTCCGCTCCGACGCACGACTGGAGTTTACTCCTCAAGAACGATTATAAAATAAAATAATAAATATTTACTGTCTACAAATATGAACACATTTCTTCGTAATAGAGAATGGCGTATCGCTATAAAGAGTGTTTCTATAAAGAGCTCAGGACATTGTATGGAGTGCCGACTCTTATTTATATGCTCTGTGACTATAGCGCATAACGCATTTCGTGTGACATGCTATACTCTCTAGTACGATTTTGGTCCCCATAATTTTCATACCCCGGGCCTATATATGTAAATCGATTCTTAAGGAGTAAACTCCAATAAAATAATAAATATTTACTGTCTACAAATATGAACACATTTCTTCGTAATAAAGAATGGCGTATCGCTATAAAGAGTGTTTCTATAAAGAGCTCAGGACATTGTATGGAGTGCCGACTCTTATTTATATGCTCTGTGACTATAGCGCATAACGCATTTCGTGTGACATGCTATACTCTCTAGTACGATTTTGGTCCCCATAATTTTCATACCCCGGGCCTATTTAAGTAAATCGATTCTTAAGGAGTAAACTCCAATAAAAAAAAAAAGTGTGTGTGTCCGCTCCGACGCACGACTGGAGTTTACTCCTCAAGAACGATTATAAAATAAAAAAATTGTGTGGTTTTATGAAACCACCGTAAAAGTGAAACTTTTAAAATTGAGTCTTGGGTTATTGATTTTTAAATCTACTTTTTAAATATACATAAACAAAATATTTTTTCAATAATTATTTTTCAATAATTTAGTTAGTAAGTTTTTTAAATTGATGATTCTGATAAAATGATTAACATTTATATTTTTTTAGAGTGCAACAGTGTAAAACAGTTACTTCACAGCAATTTTTTTAAAAGTTTGCTTTGGCTTCGTTTAACTTTAAGTTAAAGATTTAAATCAATTAATTCGATAATCTCATCATTTTCAAGTTCTTTGGAAGTTAACGACTGAAGATTAAGAATTCCTAGATGGCGCTACTAGGTTGCTACTATTGATGATTCTGCCGTAATATCGTATTATATCGATAGATGTCGCCCGAATCGACAAGTATTCCAGCTTCGGCACTAGGGATAACGCGACACCTATTAAACGTTAACAACATTACAACAAAGGATCTTTACAAAACAAAACGATATTTTTTCCTCCAGTAAATATGATATTTCGATTTATTATGAAAATGTGACAAATACATATATAAAGAGCACTATCTTATCTTATATCTTTAAACGAGCAATTCTTGTATATATATATATATAAAATTGGAATCTCGGAATCGGCTCCAACGATTTTCATGAAATTTCTATTCCAGCAGATGGCGTTGTTAACTAACACGAAGTCAATGTGTGTTTGCTTTGCTTTTATTACAGTTTATCACTGCAAAAAATTAAGTATGTTTCTAATATAATATGTTAGTACATAGTATATATTAGTATATATTTATTATTCTGTCGGTAAGATCGAAAAATATTATTGATATTTCATTATTTTATTAGTATGTAATTCGTACTTAAATATAATTTTCAAAAAACACAATTTATAAAAAAAAAACAAACAAACAAACAAACCCGATCCTAGAAAATGTGTCGAAATTGGTAAAGAGGACGGTAATTAGACGATTATACATACGGCCCTCGTGGTGCATCGGTAAACCGCACTACCGATAACACAAGGTCGGGGCGGGTTCGATCCCTCGTCTGGGGGTGTTTTTCTACATGTTTTTACGGTATTTATTTACAAAAATAAAGTGTATATTTGGGTAATTAATAATAAATAAACGATAATAGACGTGAAAGGCGCTCTGGCGAGCGCCTTTCACTTTATCCCTACTCCGCGGCCGACCGTCACGCGACATGCAACACGCAGACGAAAAAGTTTGAGACGATGTAATAAAAGTTTCACTTTAATAATAAATATTTACTGTCTACAAATATGAACACATTTCTTCGTAATAGAGAATGGCGTATCGCTATAAAGAGTGTTTCTATAAAGAGCTCAGGACATTGTATGGAGTGCCGACTCTTATTTATATGCTCTGTGACTATAGCGCATAACGCATTTCGTGTGACATGCTATACTCTCTAGTACGATTTTGGTCCCCATAATTTTCATACCCCGGGCCTATATATGTAAATCGATTCTTAAGGAGTAAACTCCAATAATAAATATTTACTGTCTACAAAGATGAACACATTTCTTCGTAATAGAGAATGGCGTATCGCTATAAAGAGTGTTTCTATAAAGAGCTCAGGACATTGTATGGAGTGCCGACTCTTATTTATATGCTCTGTGACTATAAAGAGCTCAGGACATTGTATGGAGTGCCGACTCTTATTTATATGCTCTGTGACTATAGCGCATAACGCATTTCGTGTGACATGCTATACTCTCTAGTACGATTTTGGTCCCCATAATTTTCATACCCCGGGCCTATATATGTAAATCGATTCTTAAGGAGTAAACTCCAATAAACTCCAAAAAGATAAACCGACTTAAAATTATTCATTTGTATACTTAATATAATAAACAAAACGTAATACTTTAATAAAGTCATCTTTAACTATTAAAATATTTACAAATATTACTTATTTGTGGAGTCGGTGCCAGCCTAGATAACGTACTCTATCCATCTTCAACTATTCATATTTTAATAGTTAAAGATGACTTTTATTAAAGTATTACGTTTTGTATATTGTTTTAAGTATACAAATGAGTAAATTACGTTATTTATCGTTGTTTAGGTATAGAGATGCTGTCATACACTTAAAGATTGTGTGGTTTAGGTTTCTAGATGTCAGTTTAACTTTTTTTTAAAGTAACTTTTTTCCCTTATTTGTCCCTTAAAGGCCTGCAGCGCAACTTTTACACTATGATCAGATAGCTATGGGCGGCGCTAGTCACGTATCATCTGGTGACATGCTTGCCTTTGCCATTCACTCTCATAAAAAATGATCTGTAAAATGGGGTGTTTATGTAGCCACTTTTATGGTGCGCATTTATTTCCACCAACGTCATAAGAAAGTCAATATAAAGTTATAAAGCTGACCATACCAACTTCGTAAAACTACATTATATATCTTTACCAAACAACTTAACCCACTTTGCTCCTATTGTTCGTGGCGTAATTTCATAACCTACAGTGTTTCAGTGTTTCTTGATAATAATAGAATTGTTTCAATCAGTTCAGCAGTTCCTTTGATTAGTGCGTTCAATCGTGTATTCAAGTATTCCAATTCGAGACTTCTGAATCAACGGAGTACCAAGATACAGTTCGTAAGGAAAAAGGTTCTCCTTGCGGGGAAGCAGTTAGAACTGCTTATAGATCACTACATTATAAAATAATTGCACACCAGCTAAGAAAACGGGAATTCCTTATGAAGCTAAAAACTTACTTGATTGCAAGTTTGGGTAACTTAGACCGGCTGCTTCAATTTGAACACACTTGCACATCCCTCAATTGCAGCAAATAATCTAAAAGTCGTGGTCGTTGCCTAACTTCAGAATAAATACAAGTTTAAAAATAAATTTAAAGAAAAAAAATGGTCTACTTCTAATTTAATAACATAGAGATACATCCATGTTGTGCTTCACTTAGAAAAACACACTGCTTTTTCTAGCAATTGAATTAGCTGTAAGCCAGCTCCAGCCAAGAGCTGCTCTGGAAATGTAATGTTAAACTTTTTAAACTGATTGTTTCTTTACGAAATCGAGCTTAGCAAGAAAGAAGAAATGCAAAAACTCATTCTAATATGTCCTTCGTTAGTTAGGTAGTTCAATTATTATTATTATCTTGGACACAATACACACAGCGCCCTCTAGTTCCAAGCTAAGCAACTAAATACTTGTGTTATGGCTACTAGATAACGGATATTAACACATTTACACTTTTCTTTTGTAAATACATACTTATAATACATAGAAAAACAGCCAGACGCCACACAAATATTCATGATTGTCACAAATATTTGTACTCGGATGGGAATCGAACCCTCGACCTCATGGCTGCAGCTGGTAGTTTTACCAATGCACCACGGGGCCCGTCATTATTTACTGAATAGAAAAACATATTACAAAAATGTCACTGAACGTATTTTTTTTTGTTACACAAAGATTCTTCTTGAATTTGTGATTCCAAATGGCAGCGAAATCAATGTTTTACTAAGTTATAGTCTCGGTGGTCCAGTGGTCGATCACCCGCTTCTGAATCCAGAGGTCACGGGTTTGAATCTCCACATTGGCTCACACCAATGACTAGTAATAAATAAACGCGATATAATCCTAAAAGTTGTTTTAATCTATTAATTTCGTAAGTTATGTGTGGTAAACTCGATGACTAAAAACTTTGGCAATAGGTTTGCCACCTATTCCCTCTGGGACGTAAACATAAAAGCAAGACGAGACCGAACAAGCGTTGCATACACCTTCGTGTAGAAAAAGGGGTGAAGTTATGTTTGTTATGTTATATTTATCACAAGTTTAAATGGTAAATTCGAATCTATTTGGAATATTTTAAAGAGCAAATTAAGGCATTATTAATGATCGCTATACCCTAACTCTTTACTTTTAGAGTTACACCTTTTATGTTAGTAATAAATAAAGAAACCAGACATACCCATACTCTTATTTCGATATATACCACTAAAAATAAAATAAAAATTTAAATGCAAATAGTTTAGTATCATTAACGCACTACTGACACTTCTGAACGTTCTGATTTTATTATTAATGCTGAACGCGAAGGCTGCTCGGCTCTTGAACTTTTGTCAATATGATATTCTCGCCTCTTAGTAAAAACTTAGTAAAAAACTTAAAGTAAAGCAACCATCCAGAAGCAGACGCTTCTGGATGGTTGCTTTACTTTAAGTTTTTTTTGCTATTAAAAAATAAAGCAAAAGTTGAGTTGCCGGCCTTTATGGGAGTAGGATGGAGAAGGTTCTCCTTATCTATTTTTTTTATGGGATAGGAGGGCAAACGAGCAAGCGTATCACCTGATGGTAAGCAACCAACGCCGCCCATGGGTACCAGCAACACATATAGTGTTACTGTTGCGTTGCCAACCTTTAAGGGATAGCAAAGGATGGGGAAGGGGGTAGGCCTCCGGGCACCTCTCTTACCGAACCAAACGCGGCATGAATCACTTTACGTCGGTCTTCTGAGAGGTCGTGGTATTTTACCGGTCGAGCCGGCCCATTCATGCAGCGAACTGCTTGGCTCTACCACTGTTTAAAATGTATCTTACTTTTTTAAAGGCCGGCAGGGAGATGGGCCTCCAGATAACTCTCTCTCCGAACCAATTGCGGCATCAGCCACTTTACGTGGATATTCTGAGAGGCTGTGGTATTTCAGCCGCCTTTGTCAAAATAATCTTTAAAAGCAGTGTCTTAATTAACTTTAGCCAGTGACAAATGCCGCAGCTTCAGCTATATTGTAAGGAAGTTTTAAATGTCGGATTCCACAAAGGATATCAGGTCTTTTGTGGACATCAGATCATGGTTTTGCATATTGTACCTTCGCACTCTTAATATTCCAGTGGTAGAGCCGACGCAGTTCGCTGCATTAATGGGCTGGCTCAAACGAAGCAATACCACGGCTTTTCAGAATATTGACGTAAGTGGCTCATGCCTCGCATTTTTCGGTGAGAGATTGTGAAAATTTTAAGAGTTAAAGATGACTCTAATAAAGTATTACGTTTTGTATTTCTTATTCAAACTAACAAGTTAGATACGTTATTTATCACTTTTTAGTTATAGAGGTATTGTTTTCATCTACATAAGGATTTTGTTTTTTTTTTATGGGAAAAGGGGGCAAACGAGCGAGCGGGTCACCTGATGGAAAGCAATCACCGCCGCCCATGGACATCCGCAACACCAGGGGCGTCGCATCAGCGTTGCCGGCCTTTAAGATAGGAATACGCTCGTTTCTTGAAGGTTTATATATTGTGGTTTGTGTTTCTAGAAGTCGGTTTAACTTTTTTTTTAAGCAATTTTATTTCATTTCATTTCGAGAGAGGTGGCTGACAACGCACTTGTAGTACTATATCTGTGTCTATACGCGGCGCTAGTTACTTACCATCAGGTGATCTCCTTGCTTTTTATCCCCGCCCTCCTTATAGGGAATGGTACAAAGTACACATGTGCTCTAGTTATCAAAGGCCTCATAGAGCCAAACATTAACTTGGTTACATAACATAACTAACTTCACGCCTTTTGTTACCCGAAAGTGTAGGCAGCGGCTGTTAGCCTCGTCTCGCCGTTATGTGTACGTCCCAAATGGAAAAGGTGGCGAACCTATTGCCATACCGGACACAAAGTTTTTCAGTCATCGATATTTATCACACATAACTTCCGAAAACAATTTCGAAAAGTCATCGTTGTGAGCCAGTGTCTGAAATCGAACCCGGACCTCTGGATCAGAAGACATGTGCTCGACGACTGCGCCACCGAGACTTAGTTGGTTACAACTTACGTTACAAGTTTGAGTTTATTTGGGGTATCTTAGACCGTACGTTCCAATTTGACCACGCTGTAGGATATAGCCCTACTACTACTAGGCCTACCCCTAATACCGATCAAGCCTTATATAAATATATTTACTAGCCCAGACTGTTTTATCTTCATTTTGTCGCCGCCATTAAACCTCATTTAGTCGTTAACTGATGATCTGTGGATTATATATTGCATTGTTCAATTAATTACGACAGCCGTCTGGATTTTTTATGTAATTTAATGTTAATGTTTAAACTAAATCAATAATCGGTCTCTGTGGTCCAGTGATCGAGCACCCCGCTTCTGAATCAGAAGTCGAGGGTTCGAATCCTGGCTCACACCAATGACTTTACGAAATTATTTTCGAAAGTTATGTTTCTGTTATAAATACCCGGTGATACCGTGATGCCCGGTATGGCAATAGGTTTGCCATTATATTTAGGACGTAAACATAACGGCAAGACAAACGGCCTTAACAGACGCTGCCTACACCTTCGGGTATAAAAAGGCGTGAAGTTATGTTTATGATTTATCTTTAAATCAATAAATTAGTGTACCGAATAAGTCATTATTAGAAAAAATAATAGAAATAAGGTAAGAAGTCAAAATTTCAGTCACAAATATATGTTAATACGTTACAGGACGTTATGTTTAAGCAAAAATACAAAACTTAGAACTAAACAAAAATTATAAAAAAAATCCGAAAACCAAACGCCCAACAAATATTGGCCATAGTATTCTATTTCGGTGCTTGATACCATAATATTAAAATTTTACCTTCGAATAAAATTTGTATTATGCTTTCAATGACGTCCGAAGTCATTATGAGAGTACGTCACGTCCCTTGCCCGCCATGGCGTTACTTCCGCTATCATATTGCACCAATAGCGCCCCATATCCGGCGCGCCTAGCGCCATCTATCAACTTCGACTGCTACCGATTCTTCTTATGAACACAAGCCGCCATTTTGGTCATTGTTCGGCTCATAATGATATAGCACCAGAAAGACATTACTGGGACTTCGGACGTCATTGGAAGCATAATACAAATTTTATTCGAAGGTAAAATTTTAATATTATGCGTTCCGTTTGACGTCCGAAGTCATTATGAGAGACCTGTTTGTTATCTTCTGGTGGCTTGTAGGTTTAATATCAAATTTAAACGCAACAATGTGAAGGAGCGTCATATAATGTAAACTTAAAGGCGCGATTAATAAAGTGCCCTGTATAAACAATGTATTATTATTTCATCAAAGTTATAGAAAATTTTCTCGAGTGATCTACAAGTTAAGTTCCTGATTTGTCAAACTTAACGGATAAATATTTTAAAGACACCATATTGTCGGTTCGTTTTGGCTTCCATACAATTAATATAGTAATTGTCTGTAGCCAGAAGAAGTGGTATACCACTGATTTAGTCAATTTTTTTTCTCCAATCATTGTAACCGTGGCTGAACTTGAAGAGTTTATAATGCTATGAACGAATTTACTATAGTTTCGTGGATTTTCGACGTGTATTTTACCAGAGTTTGTACACTGTAATGTGAAATGACTGGATCAATGTTTTTGGTACACGCAGATAAAAATATAATGAATTGATGATGAATGTTGAAAATCCGTGTTATCTATAAAATGCACATGTAGTAATCTGTCAAAGAGTAGTATCATTTGACACCACGACAGTTTAATATTCTAATCAAAACCTTTGCATTTAAATGACATTAGGAAATGACTGTTTATTATAGTATTAAATAAAATATGTAAATATACATATAAATAAAATGTCTTGGCAAGATTTAGAATTTGAACGGCAGACATAGTTGTAACAATTACAGACGGATGAATGCAAATTATCAGTAAAAAGAACCCATCACATAAATGTAACAGATATTCAGCTGCAGTGAAGTGACTAGTCCAGTAAAGTTAATGTCACTTCAGCACCTTATTATGTTTATCATCCATTGGCGTTTAAACACGACGAGCCTTGTGGTGCATTGATAAAACCACCCACTACGGAATTGAGGTTGGCGGGTTGCAACCAAATTCGAGTATAAGCAGCTATCATAAGCACAAATGTTTGTATCGGCGTTTAGGTAGTTTCCATGCGTTATAAGCATGTATTCACAAAATAAAAGTATGTACGTTAACAGGCATAACACAACGTTTAGCTGCTCAGCTTGGAAACCAGAGGGCGTTCTTGTGAATTGTGTCCAGTTTAAAGCTGCGTTTCTGCGATCACACTGGGTGATGGCTGGCTGGTTATTTCACGACATTTTACTTATCAAAGTAGACATTGAGTCTGACTCCCATAGTATATTGTTATGAGATAGTTAACTGTACTGATTTGACACAAACAATTTAGGTCTGGTGTGCGTGTCTCTTATGGTAAACATTTTCAATGTTACTTAATCCCATGCAACTCGCAGTAGTACGTTTCGTGACAAATGATCAGCTTCAATATTGAACTAGATATACAGTCGACGTGAAATGATCCACTAGTTTCAGACGCGGTCAAGCTGCCGGTTGATATGATTGTCTTAATCCTCCATTCCTCTTCATTATCCATTTTCTCTCCAATACTCTATTTTTCAATTTCTCTGTTGTAGCTCTGCTGAATCTGTCGAATACACGATGTTCCCTCGCTGTGGCCGATATGCGAACTATAGAATATCATTGCAGATATTTACTTCGTATAGCAATGCGTTTGCGTGGTGTAGCTATCGAAAGCTTTATTATATTGTAATTTCTATAGAATCGACGTGGAATATCCGACACGTCAGTTGTAGTGTTGCGTGGACATCCATTTAATGCCAATTTACAAAACGAAATCTTCGCGCACGTCCTCTGGATAATAACTCTGCCATCGGAGACACTGCTAATGCCCACAGGAAATGGTAACGCAATCTTCCCCAGCGATCGTAAAACTTGAAGGCCAATGTGTAGTGCCTGTTTATTCTGGGTTTTAAAATACGGCATCGAAACGAATTTGAAAAATCTGATACTTTTTTTCTATTCTTAGAAAGTAAATCTTGTAAATGATGACGAAAAGTTCTGGTGACCTAATAGGCATTGCGCCTGTTTTAGGATCAAATCTTCCGGCTCAAGTTGTAGTGATATCAGGTGATGAATTTGTAGTAACTTTCTGTTGAAAGTCATGACGGTTACCAAACTGGCGTGTTGCATAGCGTTGTGCTTGTTTTACGATCCCATTAAGAGTCGTGCTTGGAATAACTGCCTTAGATTCGATATCTGGCCGCAGGTTATTTTTGGAATATGTGACCTATTTATTATTTGGAAATTCAACTTCTCTCGGAAAGTTGAGACTTTTGCAAATCTTGGTGGATCCTACTAGGAGCTGTGATTACTTGAGGATCCAAACTTCAGGCCACGAGTTATACTCGAAAACGTGATGTACGAAATTTATTTTATTTATTTATTTATTTATTTATTTTAGGAAGATCAACAGCTACAATAATATTCTATATATAGTACAATAGACATCAGATAGCCAATTATTGATCCTCACGTTTAGTAACTGAACGTAAAACATTACGTGAGCATTCATATTGCTATTAAAGTAAATTTAGCAACGAAAACAAAAGAAAACATCAACTAAAACAAAGAACTATGAAAAAACAACACCAGGAATTATTCCTGCCTTCAACATGCATTTAAACAGTTATTTCACATACACAACGTAATCATAAATACACATAGTACGTATAATATACACATCAACATATACACTTATGAAAAGAATTCCCTGCTCAGCATCTGTCTCACTGCGCTTACACTTGTGCAAAACAAATCCAATGAGTTGAACTTTTTACAAATTGTATTCAATTTTACATGTACTCTGTTCAAATATGAGTTTCTACGATAGTTTGTATTAACTGAGGGATATACTAGGGGAGGGTTGTACCTGCAAAGTTTGAGGGGAGTATTAATATTAACCTTACTTAGTAGTTCGGGACAATCTACTTGATTTGATAATATTTTTAAGAAGAATGTCACATCAGAAATATCTCTTCTGTGTGATAATGGTAATAAATGAAACTGCTTACATAATTGAAGATAATTATCTGATTTGTAAGGTATGTGTAGTCTAAAGCATAAAAATTTCACAAACTTTCTTTGGATTCGCTCAATTCGCGAGATATATTTGTCGTAGCCTGGGTTCCATACCTGTGACGCATATTCCACATTGCTCCTCACTAAAGTGCAGAAAAGTATCTTAAGAGTTTTGGCTTCCTTAAAACTAATTGAGCATCTCATTAAAAAACCCAATGCTTTAGAGGCTTTCGAGACGGTATTTGCAATGTGCTGATCAAATAATAACTTAGAGTCATGAATGACACCGAGATCACGGATGGCGTTTATTCTTTGTAAGTTTTGGCCTGTGAGTGTATAATTTGCAGTAAGAATTTTAGATTTTCGACTAAACGTGGTTAGAAAGCACTTATTAATATTTAGATGAAGTTTGTTTGCATGACAATAATTATCTAGTCTATTCAAATCTTCTTGGAGACATTTAACGTCATCCAAGGTTGAAATTTTCAAAAATATTTTCATGTCATCTGCAAAACATAGTAATTTTGAAAAAATAAAACAGTCGGGTATGTCATTTACGAAAATGGCGAATAACAGAGGTCCTAAAAGTGATCCCTGAGGAACTCCGCTTGGGATTGTGACCCAGCTTGAGATATAGTTATTGATGACAACTGCTTGTGATCTCTTCTCAATATAGGACGAAAACCACCTGAATAAATCCCCTTGTATGCCTATCTGCTGGAGTTTGATTAGGAGTATGTTGTGGTCTATTTTGTCAAAGCATTTGGAATAGTCAGTATATATTACATCCACCTGATGACCAGCGTCCATGGATTCAGTGATGTAGTCGTTTAAAAGTATAAGATTCGTTACTGTTGACCGCCCTTTCAAGAATCCATGTTGAAGTAAACTAAAAGAGTTTTTGAGTGTTGAAAAAACCTGATCGTAGACAACTCTCTCAAAAATTTTAGAAATTATACAAAGTTTAGATATTGGCCTATAATTAGTTACATCTGTTCTGGAACCTTTTTTATGGATAGGTGATATGAAAGCAGCTTTCCACTTGTGAGGGAAGACACTCTCATTTATAGACCTTTTAAATAGCACAGAAATGGGTATCACAATACTTTCTGCACATTTCTTTAGGAACACAGAGTGTATACGATCAGGTCCTGCTGATTTAGAGGAGTCCAGACTAGCAAGAATTTTTAAGATATCGGGATTGGAAATTTCAATAGCGTTTATGCCACCCGATGAGCATGTGACCGGAGACATGGAAACACTATTATTATGAGAAGCGGAAGACGAGAATGTGGATAGGAAGTAAGAGGAAAACGCATCACAAATTTCCTCCCCAGATGATACAATTATGTCATTGTATTTAATATTGTTCGGAATACCGTTACCTTTCGAACGATCCTTTATAAATGACCAAAAATTTTTTGGATCTTTCTTAATAGAATTTTCGACTGATTTAATATAATCTTGATGGCAAGAGCGTTCTTAGTTTTTTACCCTATCACGCAATAATTTAAAGCTAGCCAAGTCGGCATTGTTGCGATATGTAATAAACTTCCTTAAAAATTTAAATTTTTCTTTAATTACTTTTTTTAGAGCCGGAGAGTACCATTTAGGATAGTAGCAGTTGTTCACTTTTTTCTTAGGTATATATTTATCTAAAAGGGAGTTTACAATGTTATAAAAGTAATCGACCGCGTCGTCGACTGAGCCAGCGGCCAATTTGGCGTTCCAGTCTATATCTAATATCTCCTTATTAATAGAATTATAGTCACCCATAAAATACGCCAGTTTTGTATAAGAGTTCGGTTTTAATAATTTAAAATCAAAATAGCGAATTGTAATTAAAAGGGGAGTATGAAATGGGTCTACGGGTAAAAGTGGGTCATGGCACTCACTAACAGTAGCAGTATCGTTGGATAAAACAAGATCCAAAATTTTACCATAATTATTCACGCAACTATTATATTGTTTTAAGTTTAGTGTTACTAAATCGTCTACAAAATTGACCTCGTCGACACCAGAAACGCTAGACGGGGTCATACAATCTCCACTCCTATCAAGTGACCACAATATACTACTCATATTAAAATCTCCTACAATTAAGTACTTATCGTTAGAATATCTTACCATGTTTTCCGTAAGTTTAGATATGAAGTTTGATAATTGGTTCGAAAAAGAGTACCCTTCATTTTGCTTAATCAGGTACAAAACGCATAGATGTAGATTGAGTACGCTTCTTCTGCCGTCTGGCTTTAGAGATAAATAATAATAATAATAATAAAGCCCATTTATTTCCAACAACCTTAAATAACATTTTCTCTTATATCTAAATAACTATTTCTACTATGTTATTGGAACCCCACATTGGGTAAAGGCCTCCTCTAGCTTACTCCAGAGTTTTCTATCGTTTGCTTTGCTTCTCCAATTTTTGCCTGCTACTCGGATTATTTCGTCGATCCACCTGTTCCTTGGGTGACCTCTCGTTCTTTTTCCCGCTGGTCCTTCCCATGTTGTGGTTTCTATTGTCCATCTATTGTCTATATACCTGGATATATGCCCAGCCCATCTCCATTTTTGTGTGCGTGCATGATGAAGTACATCTATTAAGTTTGTTTTTGCTCTTATGTCTTTGCTTCTTATCTTTTGAATTTTTCTTACTTTTAATATACTTCTTTCCATAGCTTTCTGACAGTTTGTTAGTTTTGTTTTTATTCTTGTGTTATACGTCCATGTTTGGCAGCCATAGGTGATGGTCGGAAGAATACAAGTATCCATTACAGTCTTCTTTAGGTAAAGGGGGAAAGTGCCTTTTAGGATTTCCTTTAGACTCCAGTATCTTTTCCACCCAAGGTTCACTCGTCGTTCTATTTCTTCTTCTTCATTTTTATTACTGAATGATACTTGTTTGCCGAGGTATGTATAGCTATTGACGTACTCTAGCGGTTTGCCATACAGGTCGATGTTAGTAGTTTTACTGTTTGTCATTAGCTTCGTTTTTTCTTGGTTTATTATGAGCCCAACTTTTTCGCTTTCTTCTCTCAGTGTGCTTATCATTTCGTTTAGTTTGTCACTGGTTTCGGCGAAAATGATGATGTCGTCAGCGAATCTTAAATGCGTTAAGCTCCTCCCATTTACTCTGATTCCGTGTGTTGGCCAGTGCAAATTTTCAAAGATAAGTTGCAGTACCGCTATAAAAAGTTTTGGTGAAAGAGGATCTCCTTGTCTTACTCCACGGCAGATTGGTATATTTGTTCCTCTTTTTTCTAGTTTTACTCTGCTTGTACTTCCTTTGTAGATGTTTTTTAATACCTTTATGTATTTTTCTTGGATTTTGCAGTGGTCCAGGGCTTCCCATATAGACTTATGAGAGATCGTATCAAAAGCTTTAGCGTAATCGATGAAAGCTATGTATAATGGTTTGTTGAACTCTTTGTGTTTTTCTATTACTTGTTGAATAACGTGTATGTGGTCTGTTGTGGAGAATCCCGAACGGAAGCCAGCTTGTTCTAAAGGTTGGTGTTCATCAATTTTTGGGGATAATCTGCTTTGGAGAATTGACATAAATAGTTTGTACACGCTTGAAAGAAGACTTATAGGTCTGTAGTTACCCACGTCTTTCGGGTCTCCTTTTTTGTACAATAGGATTATATCGGAACTCTTCCATTGATCTGGCACTTGACCAGTGTCTAGAACTTTATTAAACATATAAGTAAGAGGGCGAGCTAAGAGCAGATAACCTGTTTTCAAAACCTCGTTTGGTATAGCATCTGGTCCTGGACTTTTATCATTTTTCAGCTTTTTGATATGTTTGATAGTTTCCAAATCGTCTATTGGTGGTATATCGATATGTTTATTGGTTTCTTCACTATGTAGTATGTTGTTACTTACATGACGTGTAATTGTATTGTCAGTTTTCTCTGCATACAGTGTTTTGTAAAAATCCGTTGCACTATTTATCACGTCGTCTCTGGTTTTTGTCTCATTCGTTCCAGCATTAAGATTTTGAATCCATTTTTTATGCGTTGTTAACTGTTTGTATGCTTTTTTGGTACTTCTATATTTCTGCAAATTTTCTTCTATTATCTTATTTCTATGGTTCTGATAATCTCTTCTGATGGCTTTGCTTGTTGTTTTAAAAAGAACACTTAATTCATTTTTGTTTTCTTTGGTTTTTTGTTTCATTTTTATTAACTCTGTTCGTCTTATCAGCATGTCTCTTGTATGTTTACTTATAATTTTTTCAGCTCTGTTTATTTCTGAATTAGGCGTTTTTTGTGGCATACTCTTTTTAATGGTATTTTCTATTACATTGTATAGTGATTGAGCGTCGTGGTTGTTGTCTTGGAGGTTCAAGTCTTGTATATTATGTTCTAGATTTTTCAAGTATCGATTGATATCTTCTGTTGTTTTTAATGGGTTAGGTTGTGATTTAAAAGTTGATCTAGTTTTCTTTTGTTTTCCTAGAATATAAGTAGCTCTTACTAGGCGGTGGTCTGATCTAAATTGTAAGCCGTGTAGAACTTCTATATTTCTTATTTTCTTGGGTTCATTTGATAAGATATAATCTACTTCATTTTTTGTTTTCCCATCTGGAGATAGCCACGTCCATTTACGATTTTTTCTCATCTTGAAGAAGGTGTTCATGATCGATAGTTTGTTCTCTAAGGCATATTGCACTAACTTTTCGCCCCTTTCGCTCCGAATTCCGTAACCAAATTTTCCTATAACTAAGCTGTCTTTCATATTTGTTTGTCCAACTTGACCGTTGAAATCTCCAATCAGAAGGACGTATTCTCCAGCCTGTTTAAAAGCCATTTCCAAGGTGTTGTAAAATGAGGTTATTGCTTCTTCTGACGACTTTTCTGTGGGCGCGTACACCTGTATTATTGATAAACTTTGACTTTCGTATTTAATTTGTAATACAGCGACCCGTTCTGACAGGCCTGTGAAGTTTATTATGTTTTTCTTATGTTTTTTCTTGATAAGAAAGCCTACTCCGTACAAACCAGGCGTTTCTCCTTTATAGCATAGAATATAGTTCTCATGTTCTTCAATATTACAACCCATTTTTCGGACTTCCGCTATACCAAGTATGTCTATTTCTATATTTTGTAGTGAGTACATTAATTCTATGTATCTTATCTCGGACACTAATGATCTGACATTAAATGTGCCAATTTTTAGGATTTCATTTTCGTCTTGTGTTTTTGTGCTAGCTAGAGGGTTATGGTCTCTTTCCCCCACGGGGACCAGCCGGCTTGGGGGAGTATTTATTTGGTTTATTAGTTGTGGGTTTTTGTAGTTTTCGCTATCGTTTTTCCGGTTGCTGGCGAGTTTTAATTGCTATTTATAGTTTTTTTCTTTAAGTGAGTTGCTTCTAGGACGTGTCATAAAGTCGAAAGCGTTTTTTGTGGCGATTTTTTTTAGGCCTGCTGCAGAGGGTAGTTCGTTCTGGTTAGGTGAGAAGGATGATTCTCTTTTCCTCTTCTCATTCTTTTGGATATCGGATGGTTTCTTGACTATGAGTTGTTCTCCTCTCAGGTAGGCAATATTGCCTTTGTTCCTTTCTTCTTCGACTTTTGGCTGCAGAGATTTTCTTATTTCTAACGTTTCTTCCGTAAAGTCTTCTTTTACGTATATTCCTTCAGGGAGTTTCTTTTTGTTTTTAAGAATTGTGTTTCGTCTCCATTTGGAGGTAAAAGAAATAAGTATAGGTCGAAGTCCGTTACTTGTTTTTCGACCGATCCTATGAGCCTTATCGATTTCATATTCCTGGATATCCATTGCCAAGTGTGTGTTTATTTTTTCTTTCATAAATTTAACTATATTTGATTCTTCGGCGCTGCCTTCCTTTAACCCAAAAAATAATAAATTGTTCGTTTTCTTCTGTATCTCTATTCCTTTAATTTTTTCTTTTAGTTCTGAAACTTCAGCTTGGAGATGTTGGTTTTGTTCCTCTAGCATTTTAAACTTTTCGCCCATTTGCTTTGTAATGTTTTGAGTAACAGCCTCCGTAATCGATATTGTTTGTCTATCCATTTGTTCTTGAATTTTTTCCAATAAATATTGCATTTGGTCTTCCATTATTATTTTAATTAAATTTAAGATATTTTCAAATATTTTCTATATGGCAATATTGTTGAATGGAGAAATTTAACTTCTTTATATGGCAACACTCTATCTGTCAAATTTAGTTTGTAATGTTGGCTATCTTGACACTTGACATTGTCAATTAGATATTTTTTCTCACAATATTATTTTTGAGGTTATATTATGAATGTTTTCACAGCAGTAAATTAGTTATTTAGAAGGTTGTGCGTGCGTGATTTTCTTAGTTGATGCACTTTTCACGACTAAATGTTTAATTATAACTGTTGTTGACACTGTTAGAGATAAAGTCAGCCATAAATCCTCCGCGCTAGAATGAAACTCAGGCCGTGACATTACGGTGAATTCTTTGCGAACGGCAATTAATACACCACCTCCGCGAGTTTGGCCGGTAACATCCGAATTTCTGTCTCGACGCCATACTATATATCTGTTATCGAAAAGTTCTGAATCAGAAATACTTTCCAAAAGCCACGTTTCAGTTAAAATAACAACATCGTGTGTGTTTAAGCAAATATTGCGACGAAATATCGTAGTTTTGGTTCGCATACGCACGCACATTTTGGTAGTAAATATTTAGTTGAATATTGATATCATCCATTACTACCTGTAAAATCGTAAATTATAAAATAAAAACATAATATAAAGCTCGCATAAGAGCAAATACTGCCATCATCATTAGACTCATTATGCACAGAAATGCAAAAGAGCAAGCAACATATGAAAGCAATAGTAAGGAGAGAGACAGTGATAGCTATTAGGTGAGACGTGGCATGAGACATGCCAAGTGAATTATTACGCGAGTGAAAGAGAAGCATGATGCAAGTGTTAAGCGCTGCAGGGACTCTCAACAGTTTGTACAGTTTTAGCTTATAACAATGTATGCATGAGAAGCAATGTGTATGACGAACGTTAACAAAAATATATACAACAATCATTTCACAATATACAACACCACTATGTCAGTCCGAATCTGCTCTGGGAGTACGAATCCAATTCCATCGCAGAAAGGTGACAGGCAGACAAGGGGACGTAATTTCCCCGAAGCTGTTCACCGCTGCTTTGGAAGACATATTCAAGCTCCTAGACTGGTCCAGGCTTGGCATCAACATCAACGGCGAATACATCACTCACCTTCGATTTGCTGATGATGTCGTGGTCATGACAGAGTCACTGTCAGAGTCAAAGTTTCCCAACAGGTAGGTCTCAGAATGAACACGGACAAGACCAAAATTTTGTCCAATGCCCATGTCATTCAAGCACCGGTAACTGTTGGCGATGCAATCCTCGAAGTTATCGATCATTATATTTACCTAGGACAAGTTATTCAACTAGGTAGAGCCAACTTCGAGAAAGAGGTAAACCGACGGATCCGTTGGGCAGCGTTCGGGGAACTAAGAGAAATCTTCTCGTCCAAAATGCCACAGTGCCTTAAGTCTAAGGTCTATGACCAATGTGTGTTACCAGTGATGACACACGGAACTGAGACGTGGTCTTTGAATGTTTGCCTCATAACAAAGCTCAAAGTCGCTCAGCGTGCTCTGGAGAGGGCTATGTTGAGAATCTCTTTGCGGGACAAAACCCGTAATTCGGAAATCCGCAGGAGATTAGGCGTGACCGATATAGCCCGAAAGATTAGCACGCTGAAGTGGAGATGGGCAGGCCACATCGCTCAACGAGCCGATAACCGTTGGCGGAAAAAGGTTCTCGAGTGGCGACCACGAACTGGGCGACGTGGAGTGGGGCGTCCTCCTACTAGGTGGACCGACGATCTGGTCGGGATTGCTGGCAGCCACTGGATGCGAAAGGTACAGGACCGTGAGCTATGGCGTTCTATGGGGGAGGCCACCGTCCAACAGTGGACATCTAAAGGCTGATGATGATGATGACAATTAATACAATTGAAAAACTACCTGAAATCAAATTTCTCTCTACTGGCAGCGTGCCCAGAAGACTAACGGTAGAGGTGGCTAGTGCTGCTGCTGCTTCGGCAGAAAATCTCAAGCGGCACAAATACAGAAATCTTGTAGGTGATTATGTATTTTACCCGTTTGGGGTTGAGACTTTACGGACATGGGGTCCGAGTGCTCGTGCAATTTACAAAGATCTTGCAAAGAGGCTGATCGAAGCCTCTCGCGACCACAGGGCTGGTCTGTTCTTCGCAGAGAGGATTAGCATTGCCATTCAGCGTGGCAATGTGGCCAATTTTCTGGGCACGCTGCCAGTAGCCCGAGATGCGGAGAAATTTGATTTCAGGTAGTTTTTCAACTGTATATATTGTATTATAAGTATGTATTTACAAAAGAAAGTATATATGTATTAATATCCGTTATCTAGTTTCACAAGCATGTAGTTGCTTAGCTTGGAATTAGAGGGCGCTGTGTGTATTGTGTCCAAGATAAAGAAAAAAAAGAAAATATCTCATTTGCCAGCCGGCGCCATACAGCAGTATGGCGCCGGCTTAAAATGCTGCTACCACATTTCTTCCCATGGGTGTCGTAAGAGGCGACTAAGGCGAAACTAGGAGAGTGGCCAGCAACGTTCTCCTTCGGAAAACCAAGACTTACTGCGATCGCTAACCCGCTTGCCAAGCGCAGCGATTAAGGCAAGAACCCCTCATAAATGTACGACAAAAAAGCACGGCCCTCAATCACGGTAGTGGGCTCGGTAGTAATGTTTACGTCCCAAATGGAACAGGTGGCAAACCTATTGCCATACCGGGCACAAAGTTTTCAGTTAACGATATTTATCATACTTAACTTCCGAAAACAATTTACGAAAAGCCATTGGTGTAAGCCAGTCTCTGGATTCGAACCCCGACCTCTGAATTAGAAGTCGTGTGCTCTACCACTGGACCACCTTGACGAAAATTAATAATAATACAATTAAGACTATTCATTTTATTAGTGGAAGAAGAGACAAGACCTATATTACAATATATACAACTAACAATAAAATATAAATTGAAAAGAAAATAGTTCACCATCATTGGCGCTCTACTTTCA
The DNA here is from genome assembly GCA_905147225.2 of Euproctis similis. NCBI lineage: Eukaryota > Metazoa > Arthropoda > Insecta > Lepidoptera > Erebidae > Euproctis > Euproctis similis. The sequence goes on along the minus strand of LR990113.1, from coordinate 2,180,952 downwards.
AGGCTTTTATTGTAAATACTGAACGTACTATGAACGTGACGGCTGCTCGGCTCGTGAGCTTTTGTCAATATGACATTCTTGGCTCTTAGGTCTGCTTCTGAATGACTGCTTTACTTTAAGTGTTTTTTCTCTATAATGAAAAAACATTACTTTTGATTGAAGTATTATGGCACCGTATTTTTTTTTTATTAATTCGTATTGGTGCTGGGAATATTTTTTGCAAATATATCTGTTAAATAGCATATAACATAGCTTCACGCCTTTTTCTACCCAGATGTGTCGGCAGCGGCTTTTAAGCATCGACCCGACGTTACGATTACGTCCCAAGTGGAATAAGCGGCGAACCTATTGACATACACTGGGGAAAAAGATATCAGTCATTGATATTTGTCACACATAATTTCCGAAAAGAATTCCAGGAAATCATTGGTGTGAGCCCGGAATCCAAAGCTCGTAATGAATTAGAAGCCTGGTGCTACTACGTGGCGTTACTACCTTTTAACATATAACATAACTTCATGCCTTTGTTACCCGAAGGTGTAGGCAGCGGCTCAGTGTAAGCCTCGTCTCGCTGTTATGTTTTCGTCCCAAATGGAATAGGTGGCGAACTTATTGTCATACCGGACACAAAGTTTTCAGTCATCGATATTTGTCACGCTTAACTTCCGAAAACAATTTCGAAAAGTCATTCGTGTGAGCCAGTGTCAGGATTCGAACCCGGAGCTCTAGACCAAAAGCCTCTGAACCTCACTACCTCTTAAATTTTAGATTTTCTCTTATTTATATTTATAATATAAATCGTTTTATGGACCTTAGAAGGCATTATTATTTTATTAAATGCATTTGTATTTCTTACCGTTATCTACGTTACAACATCTTATTTTGCGTCAAGATTCAATTTAAAAATTTAATAAAATCTCATAAACTGTGTTTGAAAAATCAGGATGAACTACAATAAAGCTCGCCTTTACTTTTGGAGAAATAATCTTTAGAAGCGGTGCCGTAATTAACTTTATTCCGTGAAAAATATGCTAGCATTATTGTAGATGGGCTTCACAATATATCTTTTGTCCAGATAATACATTTCTTCTCTATATTGTTACTATCCTTAGGCTCTCCGATTGTAATATTCCATTTATTTAACATAGTCGTCTCAGTGATGTGGTAGTTGAATGTCCGTTTTTTTTTCTCTATGTAGTAATCTTGGGAAAAAATTCAGCCTTACATCAATAACTTACAGTCAATAATATGGCCAATGTATGGCAATTCGTTTTGCGACTTATTTCATTTGCGTCGTGAAGAATTGGCGAGTCGATGTATGTCGTGTGTGAAGCTATCTACACTTTTGGTTAGAAAAGCTGTGTAGGTATAACAAATGAAAACAAACTTCCTTAGTAAGTAATGTTTTTTTTTTAATATTATTGTAATTTTTATTGTCTCTATTTTTGTTGTCTCGGTGGTCTAGTGGTCAAGCACACGGTTTCTGAATTCAGAGGTCGTTGTTCGAATTCTGACACTGGCTCACACCAATGACTTTTCGAAATTGTTTTCGGAAAGTTATATGTGATAAATATCGATGACTGAAAACTTTGCGCTCGGTATGGCAATAGATTCGCCACCTATTCCATTTGGGACGTAAACATAACGGTGAGACGAGGCTTAACAGCCGCTGCCTATATCTGCAGGTAACAATGGTGTGAAGTTATGTTATTGTAATTTTTTTTAACGTAAGTAAATACTTATTTTTAACATATCACTACTAGACTACAGGCCCGTGTTGAAAAATCATGGGTCATTTGAACCAGCAGGAGACCTATCTAGAACGATACAAGAGCATAACATAATATGATTCAGCACTATGCCGTCACTTCTAAGCTGTCCAACTGAGTGCAGGTGAGAATTCCTCCGAGAACCCTAGATACTTTTCCTTTTGTCGCATAATTTTTGTACGGCGTTGCGGAATAATGGATTAGAAGCAGTATTGAAATAGTATGAAAGTGATGCCGTACAAAATCAAATGATCAAAATTACCCTGGAAATGTCGGAAAGTGAAAAGAAAACTCCGCCCTCGTGACGCACCATTTTTTTACGACACTGAGCGTTTTCTTATTATTTTTCATGGATCTATCCATGGTAAGAATGCCGTACAAGAATATATGACCATAATGTCAACTCACTCTACCTGTACTTTTGAATACTCACCTGGACAGTTTACAGTTACAGACCTCAGTTGGACAGTTTACAAGAGACTGCATAGTGATGAATCATATTATTTTATGCTCTTAAATCTTTCTAGATAGGTCACCTGCTGGTTCAAACGACCCATGATTTTTCAACACGGGCCTGTAGTCTATACGGTGTTTCAAGGTGATAATGCTATAGATCAATAAAATGACAGTTATGCAGAACAAAAAGTTTTCAATTAAATTAGATCCGCTTGTTGCATCTAAACATGTTTAGAAAACTCATTTAGTTAAAACCACTTTGTTTGGGGACAGTTTTATATTCCCATTATAACAGAGGCAAAACCACATTTCGGCGTAAACCCTCCGGGAATTGGATATAAAGCGTTAACTTTGTAGTATTATTATATATAGCTTTTTTATATAAAATAAATTTATTAAAATAAAGAAACAACATTTATTTATTTAATCGAGAAATCTTTCATTTATCTTTACAGGTACAAGTACGTAATACAATAGTGAACACAATTATTACAGGTTATTTTTTGTAACTTATTACATATAGTGCAATCTTTGTAAATCCATGTCTGTCTCTTCTGTTGTTTGTATTGTACTATGTCTATTACAACAATTGTAAAAATGGTGAAAACTAAATTATGAAACTGACACGAACTTAGAGACTGATAGCGTTCCCATGTTAAATACCAATACTAATCTTCTGTGCAATGTATATCCTAGCACTCTTGCCACAAAGTATAAAGAAACGGCTTCTAGTGTTTTCAGGATTTTAACGGAAAAATTTCAAAGAGGTTTTTAATATTTTTGCAGTTAATGGTATTTAGCCGAGCAGTTTGCTGCATGAATAGGCCGGCTTGACCGGTGAAATACCACGACCTCTCAGAAGATCGACGTAAAGTGGCTCATGCCGCGTTTCGTTCGGTAAGAGAGGTACCCGGAGGCCCTCATTCCCCTTCTATCCTTTCCTTTCCTAACCTCAACAACCTCAAACTCACACGAATTACGTTTCGAAAATATTTTCGGTTGTTATTTATGGCAAAGAATGATTTGTTTTGGCAATCGCATAACCGGACCTTATTCATTAAATGGTGATATGTGTGATAAATATCGATGACTGCCAGTTTTGTGCCCGCTGTAATCGCAATAGGTTCGCCTTCTATTTCATGTGTAACGCTTTATCACACACTGTCTACACCTTCTGGTAGAAAAAACTGTGAACTTTTTCTTCTTTGATTTTTTCGGTAAAGGTCTGTTATTTTAATGGTGTTTTATTATGTTGTTATATATATATATATATATATATATATATATACTCTTTAACGTAGTATTACTTTAAATAGAACAATTATCACAAAATACTTTCTACGCAGATCACATAAAAATATATAGACTTTTACATCAAACATTTTTTTATATTAAATTGTTGTTCTGCCTTCGATTGCTCTAATGAAGCCCACAGTTTTATTTTATTTTCTTTTTTTTTATGGGATAGAAGGGCAAACGAGCAGGCGTGTCACCGGATGGTAAGCAACCAACCCCGCCCATGAACACCAGCAACACATATAGTGTTACTGTTGCGTTGCCGACCTTAAGGGATAGGGGAAAGGAAAGGATGGGGAAAGGGGCCTCCAGGTACCACTCTCACCGAACGAAACACGGCATGAGACACTTTACGTCGGTCTTCTGAGAGGTATATAAATTGTACATACTGAGGCTCTAAGTTGATACTTGAAATTTTTAAGGAAATATTATTTGTTTCTAAGACATTCGTGAATCTCACTCATTGATTAAAACAACTTTTAGGATTATATCGCGTTTTTTGTTCATACTCGTGAAAATGATCTCTGTAAAGAGTTCGAAACGTCGGGAAATAAATAAGTAATAAATAAACGCGATATAATCCTAAAAGTTGTTTTAATCAATGAAATATTATTTTCTTATTTTTAGAGCGCTTAAATAAAAGCTTCTTTAAAAAGGGTTTCTGCTTTAATTTTTTTTTTTTACTTTTAGTTATAGCTGGCTAGGTTAGTGTCATTTCATTCAACGCATCATTATTACAAGTTAGTTTACCGCTTAGTTTCAAACAGTCCAGCTCTTCAATGAGGAGATCATCTAATTCAATTTCAGCTTGGAGCTTTCTTTTCTATTTAATCGCATTGATAATTTTTAATTCTTATCCATATTGTAGAAATGCATCAAAAATATGTATGCCGTCATCTTGGATGGTCCACCGTATTGTATTTAGAATGACGTCACATTATTTTTCGAGTTATTCTCAATAAGCCCTTTCATTTGATACCTATATTGTAGAAATGCAAATATGGTGGAATATCCGCCATGTTGGATTTGGAATGACGTCATATTTTTTTCGAGTTACTATTAACAAGTCCTTTCATTTAATACCCATATTGTAGAAATTCATTAAAAAAAACTGTTCCTCTATTTGGATGATCCGCCATATTGGATTTAGAATAACGTCACATTATTTTTTTCGTTACTCTCAATGAGCCCTTTCATTTGATACCCATATTCTACAGAAGCTTAAAATATATTTTCCTCCATCTTGGATATTCCACCATATTGGATTTAGAATGACGTCATATTATTTTTTGAGTTACACTCAATAAGCCCTTTCATTTGATACCCATATTGCAGAAATGCATTCAAAATATCCATTCGTCCATCTTGGGTGGTCCGCCATATTGGATATAGAATAACATCATACATGCATGCATTGTCATCCAAGGTAAACGTGTGTACAAAATTACAGGTCAATCGGTTGAAGATATCTACTTCAAAATTGAGTTGCAAGAACCGAACATACATACTTACATACATACATACAGTGCAAGTTAAATAAAAGCTTTTAAAATACTGCAAAACTTTTTAATTTTTTCACAAGCTAATTAAAATCTGCCAGAAACGGTAAGCATCTGAATTTTGGTCCGTTTAAATCTATCCTTTGCGCTAAATATTATTCTCTGTAAAGCTCACGTAAAGCCGCGAGTAACAACTAGTTCATACTAATAGATCACATGAACTAACAACATAAATATGTAACAATGTTCTATTATTCTTCCAAGTTCATCACGCACATGCACCCATTGTTTAAAGGCCAAGGTTGAACATTACCGTTTAATATCGCTAATGGACTAGAGTGGAACAGTTTTTTTTTGTTTTACCAGAAATTCTCATGACTTATTCACTTCTGTTTTTCTTTTAATTATTTTCGTAATAAATATTGACCAGTTATCAAGACAAATTATGCTTTACCTATATTACCTATCAGAAAATCGACGTAAACTGGCTCATGCCGCATTTGACGGGCCTCGTGGCGCATTGGTTAAACTACCGGCTGGAGCAATGAGGTCGCGGATTCGATTCCCGCCCGAGTACAAATATTTGTGATAAACATGAATATTTGTGTGGTGTCTGGGTGTTTTTCTATGTATTATAAGTATGTATTTACGAAAGAAAAGTATATATATGTATTAATATCCGTTATCTAGTATCCAAACACAAGCATTTAGTTGCTTATCTTGGAACTAGAGGGCGCTGTGTGTATTATGTCCGAGATATTATTATTATTATTATTTCATTTGGTGAAATGTATTTGGGTACCTACCCTGTCTTCCCATCCATCTTAAAGCCTCCAACGTAACTCTGCCCCAGTCTGTATTATATTAGCCAATAGGCAGTGCTGTTTTAACTATCAATAATACTTTATTTGGAATTTACTACATTGCAAGTAATTCCTGCTGTCATCCATAGCTGTAATTTTTGAATAGTCAATACAGCTGCTGTTAACTGAAGACTTAGATGTTCAATAATATTATATTGTTTTATTAAACTAATGAATGAAAGAAATAAATATTTTTCCATTACTATTTCATTCAAACTATTGTTCAGAATACTCAATAAATCGAATATGTCTTACCAAATAATTTTAAGTAAACAACAAGTTGCTGTCAGACATGCAATTAACGCTTGTTAGATGCTGCCCACTGTTGTATGAAATGACATCGATAATATGGGCCACGAGAATATCAGTACTGTACTGTATCATCAGTACTGTTCAGGCATGGCTGAACGTTAAATATAGCGAGCTAGTACAACTCAGCTATTAATTGAGATGTGCATGACATCATCACAAATTAATTGTGCATACATGTGCATCTTCATGTTCTAATAACTCAAAGGTATCGATAGTACCTCAAAAAGTGGTATATTTAATTTATTTTTGTTAGAAAATGAAGTGTTAAGTCAGTAGGTAATGGATATAAGATTAAAAAAGTTATTTTCATTATTACTAGTGATTAGCTACCATGGCGATAATTCTGCATTATGTTTCTTTTAATCTGTGATATTCTCGGTGGTCTAGTGGTCGAGCACACGGCTTCTGAATCCAGAAGTCGCAGGTTCGAAATTAATTTCGTAAGTTAAGTGTGGTAAATATCGACGACTAACAACAGATTCGCCACCTATTCCATTTGGGACAAAACAATGACGGCGAGTCGAGGCTTAACAGCTTCTCCTAGCAGCTGATAAATACATCTAAAACATTAATATTGCATAGTAAAACTGTAATAGTTATAACCTACCTCGGTTCAGTCGGATAAAACAAATGTTTTTGAAGTGTAACTTCTAATGTCTCGTGCAACCGTTTAACGCTTTTGACGCCCCCTTGCGGCCTCAAAACATATTATATATTAATAAAAAGGAGGAATTTGAACCGGTCTTTATATAAATCCAGGAAGAGAATTGCTTGAGCGTAAAGTGCGTCTTCTTAGTACATAGACATCTAGTAGCTAGTGGTGGCACTATACCACTCATTTAATACTTATAAAGCGTAATAGTTTGTTTTTTGAACGCGCTAATCTCAGAAACCGCTGCTTCTATTTCAAAAATTCTTTCAGTTGTGAATAGTCCATTTATAGAGAAAGGATTTGGGCTATATTATATTCTCTAAACAATTAGGGATCTTTACTAAAAGTCCGATAAAAAAGTAAGACCTGAAAAACATTTTAACATCGCGTACGCTGCAAAAACTATTGATTGTAAAGCAAAACAATGTACTACAACTTTGCAAAATGTTTAATTGTTTACATAAAAGGTCGCAACACCGTGTGTCTAGCTGTTGTAGTTATCTCGCAAGAAGTGTTTTTTTTTTAAATAATTAAAATGATGATGTTTTGAAAGCTCTTTATTTTGTAGTTTGGTATTAATTCTGATTACAATAAATAACATGTAATTAAAGATAGATTTAACAGCTTTCTAGAACTTTTTGAATTATTTAATTCGGACATATCATTCAAAAGATATCGCAACATACATGATATAAGTATTCGATTTTTAGGAAAATATGTATTGCGCACACATATAGTAACATAACTTCACGCCTTTTCTACCCGAAGGTGTAGGCAGTGGCTGTTAAGACTCGCATAAAGCATTATAAAGCATTATATAGCATATGAGCATTATATAGCATATGAGCGTTATAAAGCATTCATTGAAGTTGTTATCAATATCTTGATTGTTAGTAAGAAGTGTTAGAACCCGCTAATATCAGGAACTACAGGTATAAATTTAAAAAAATATTAGTTGTGTTAGATGGTCCATTTATTGGATAGGCTTTAGGTTATATTTCATCACACTATGATTATTATGAGCGGGGTAATAATCATTTTAGTGGTACATGTATAATTTGAAGCGGTACGAAGTTCACTAGTAATTGTTAATACGCAGATGATAACGTGAAACGTCAGTTATTTTTATTGAAGTGGGTAATAGCTCTTGCAAAACCGTTTAACGCCCCCATGCGGGTATAAATAGTAATATATTATAACTGAACAAAACCCGATTCATATATAAGCTTACTATACCATTTATTAAGCTTGAATTTCATTAGTACACAGACATCAATGGCAGGTTTAGGTACTTTAATTGACACTAGAAACGCGGCCATTAGTGTCAACTACATTCCTTTATAACTGTATTTTATTGATTCATACTCATGGTTAAGTAACCTTATAAAAACATTTATAAGTTCATAATAAGGGTATAAATAATAGTCTGTTTGTGGTCCTCGGTTCAAATAATCTTCATCAGTATGTTGCATTCTTATACACAAAGTTAAATAAAATATTAGATAGGAACTTAGTTACCATTTCTCATAATCATTTTTAATAGTACCTATGGTATATATCATATACCCTATTTATCATTACATAGTATAAAACAAACTCGCTTTCCGCTCTCTATCCCCTTATATGCTTATATCTTTGAAACTACGCAACGGATGTTGATGCAGGTTTTTTCGTGCATAGAGGGTTTCAACGGGGTGGTTTTTATCTATAATTCCTGTAAGAAAAAGTGACAAATCCCAAATTTACTTATTTATTACTTTGATGCGGAACAAAGTTCGCCGGGTCAACTAGTTAGTGATAAGTAATAATAGTCTCGGTGGTCCAGTTAAGTAGCTCTCCGATCCTAGAGTCGTGGTATCGATTCCGGGCTCCGGATTTATCGGGTTTTTTTTGGTATCTTACTATAGTTAATATTAAGTACCCTATAAATACGTAAATATTATATTTCTCTATTTCCAAATCAATTTTTAAACCATTTTATTTTCTTTTCCACAATACGAAGTTACACTTCTTCCGCGCGAAGGGTCTCCACGCACTTTTTTTTATCACGTCTTTCCTATACAAGAGAAGACTATGTATTTTTAACTATCTACCTATAAAATATCAACAGGTATTAATCTTGTATTTTATCCTATTATCCTATCCTATTATCATCAAGCTACTGACATTCTACTTTTTCAACTAGTTTGAAATACTGTATTGTGCCTCACGTGTAATTACTATTTCTTAGTTTAATATTTAACGCATACAGAGTAATTTGAACTTGACACGGTTTTAAAAGGAGACCGTGAACCGACGGGAATCGGCACACTTGTTCCGACGTTCAAGTATGAAGTACAGAATATTGAAGGTTAGGTTATACCAAATGTCGAAAACTTGTGTGTGAAAAAAATGCTTCTTAATTTTTCTAATGTACCGGGTCAATCGGGTCAACCCACCAGGTGGCACGCTTGCTAGTTTTCCTCAAATCCCATAAAAAACTTCATGCTTTATTCAATTATCAGTATTATTATTGTTTGTAGCTTCCAAACACTTACGAAAATTCATAATTTTCATGTAAACAATTCTAGATGTCAGCGCCATTGAACAAGTTCAACCTTGGTAATAAACACATCTGTGATAGTTCACACCAGCTCATTATAAGACAAGGTCAAGTTCAACGTCCTTTACTAATAAGGTGTCTGGATAGTTTTTTTTTTAATATCTTGGACACAATACACACAGCGCCCTCTAGTTCCAAGCTAAGCAATGAAATGCTTGTGTTATGGAAACTAAATAACGAATATTAATACTTATATACTTTTCTTTTGTAAATACATACTTAAAAAAAAATAGACAAACACATAAAAAAAAACATAGAAAAATACCCAGACGCCACACAAATATTCATGTTTGTCACATATATTTGTGCTCGGGTGGGAATCGAACCCCCTACCTCATTGCTGTAGCCAGTAGTTTTACCAATGCGCCACGCGGCCCGCAAAATGTTATAATACGTCTTTTAATGTGATACTATTATGTTTAAAAATATTTAACTTAGCTGGTTGAAGATATTCAAAGAAGTAATAATAATTATAAATTTATTGTTCTCCTCCACAAAGGTGACTTATACATTCTAGGTACATACATTAAAATCTCGTAACTTTCTCTCGTAACTCGTAAAAAGTGCACGAGCACTAGGGCCCCATGCCCCAGAGTCTCAACCCCAAATGGCTCAAATACATAATCACCTACAAGGTTTCTGTATTTGTGCCGCTTAAGATTTTCTGCTGAAGCAGCAGCAGCACCGGCTTGCTACCGTGCTTGGAAGGTGTGATGGGTGTCAACGGAAGTAGCGTCCCACACCAAAAGCCTACCCATCTTTCAAGGCAAAAGAGATATCCAGTCCAGTCTCTTACAATCATCGCGCACCAAACCGTTCGGTTCTACGACGGATAATGTCGCTGATGTTGGCTTGACGGGAATTGAGGCCGGCGATCCTGGCGCATGAGAGGCCATGATGTCCCTTGCTGTCGATAACCTCTCCGCAGCGACATAAATGCGAGACGACGAAAGCGAGATTTATACTACCTTGCTCAACACAGGGAGCACCTAAACGATGGCAAGTTGCGATACGGAAAGTCGTATTATCTAATAATGTTATATAATGGTTATAAAATATCATTTAGGTTTTATATCATTATACGAAAAAAACTGCGTCCACAATTTACGCAGGAGCAATATAATAGGATATATTTTATAATCACATATACATCAAACTAGAAGGGTCGTTTGAAATCGATAAAAGACAAGCCGATTTACGCGGTCAAATAACTACAATGCCGACAAAAGCGTGAAGCCTTTACGTGAACTTGACTGAACACATTAGAGAACCTTCACAGCCTAGCTAAGCCCCGTCGCCCGTGAAGATCGTCTTTGAAGAAATTGTTGAAGTAAGTTTTAATAATATAATTAAATTTGTTCAACGGTTACGATAACTATTTAGGTTTAATAATGCCTTAAGCTTTGGTAAGAATCAAGTATGGAATTTGACCTAATGTGAAGCGTCATTCGTATCGCAAGTGTCCATGTTTATATCGTATTTAGGTTTAAATCCATATATATAACTGGACTAATTTCCATCCGGGGTGTGTTTTCTTATCTTTGCACTTATTTCGTTTAGAAGCGTAAGATCTCATAATTATACCTCGAATTTACCACAAATTTATTAAATCTTCGTATAATTCAAATTTTTTTTAGAATTTTCCCTCAATAGATATGTATGCATAGCATAAATTTGATTATATTAATATTTTATGTACTTTTCACGTGATAAGTGTACCTCTATTCATCAGTATTACAAAATAACCATTTATTTATTTGTAACTAAAAATTTCTTTCCAAAAATATAAGTGAAGCCAAAATATTTCTGCAAAGCTTACAGACAACTTTAATTGGCAGGAAAAGGCTCCCGGAAGGTACCATAGAGAGGGTTCTCACATAAATGTCAGTCCTCTACTTCCTTCAATGTAGGTACAATTGGGGGGCCACGAGAGAGCATTTCCTCTCTTAGCTAAATAAAAATAATCGCCCGCTCGTATAGCGACCGACTGCCAGCCAATTTATTTTTGCACCCTCTAATTATACACTCGAATCTTTATAAGATTGGCTGCAAACGAGCAACCGGGTCAACTGATGGTAAGCAAATAACACCGCCCATAGACACTTGCAACACGTATTATATGGGATAAAGATGGGACAGTGAAGAGGTCGGATATAGGATATGGAAGGAAATGGGGAACCCCCTTTCCCAAACACTTTTCTCACCATACAAAATGCGTCATGATATCAGTTTACGTTGATATTCTGAGGTGCCGTTAAATTTTTTGGTCGAGCTGGCCTATTTATGCGGCGGAATGCGTGGCAATATCAGTGTAATATACTATAATAATGCAAACTTTTTATTAAATTCAGTAAGAGATGGAAACATAAAAAAATATTAACTACTTTTACGAATAAAGTAAAGCCAAGCAGTTCGGTGCGGTGAAATACCATGACTTCTCAGGAGATCGACGTAAAGTGGCTCATGCCGCGTTACGTTCGGTATGAAAGATACTCGGAGCCCACCCCCTTCCCCATCGTTCTCTATCCCCTATCCCTTAAAGGTTGGCAACGCAACAGTAACACTATATGTGTTGCCGGTGTCCATGAGCGGCGTTGGTTGCTTACCATCAGGTGACACGCCTGCTCGTTTGCCCTCCTATCCCATAGAAATAAACATAACAGCACTGCTAAATTAATTATGATAGAATAAGTATTAATATTATTAAAGGAGATAGATTCATACAACTTACGTAATAAATTACTCGTGTACATCAAAATAATAATTATATGAATAAACACGCACTCGCAAAAGATAATGAAAGATATTTCTCGTAATAACTTGTTATATTTAGTACTAGCTGAACCGGAAACTTTGTTTCATATCAAAAGTAACTAACTATACAGCGTTTACAATCTAAATGCTAAATCTCGAAAATCAATACTTGTGTTAACTACATTAAACATGAATTATACATGCTAACCACTACGATAACACCCTCTAACTATTAAAAAAAATGCATCAAAATCCGTTGCGTAGTTTCAAAGATCTAAGCATATAAGGGGACAGGCATCGGAAAGCGACTTTCTGTTACACTATTTAATGATATGTCTTTTTGTTCTGTGCAAATTATTAGCAATGATGATCTCTAAAGAGACATCTCAACAATATTTATTTTTTATAAAAGCTACTTTTTTATAAACTTTAACAAAGTAACCATCAGGTGGCACGTCTGTTCGTTTGTCCTCCTATCCCATAAAAAAAAACTTCACTGACTTCTGAGTGAAGTGCGTAAGAATCGGGACTTATGGCATTCTGTTTTGTCTGCCTACCAATATGTAAAATAAATTGTACCTATACATTCATAAATCTGGGACCACTTGAGTCCATCGCTCAGACAGAAATATTTGGTCTATTTACTGTCCTTTTTATTTCGTGTCATCGACCAATAAAACACACCTATCTTGCAAAATAAATTTAAATAATCATACATATTGTTTTTATTGCAAAATAATGTTAATTTAATATCCAAACGACGGAACATGCTAATTGAAAAACAAACAAACAATTTTCGTATAATGCTTCAATATGGAACATTTTATGTCACTTAGTTAAGCAAACTTATTATATTAGCTTTGCTCTAGTCGCCACCCCTACGAGGGAGTGTTTCTATGCAGCCTTATTTTCAAGGTTAAACACGTGGCGGTGTAAATACGGTCACGTGTTTAACACGTAACGTAATTAATTAATTAATAAACAAATTACTGTAGGTACAAAAACAACTTTTAAATATAAACCAGATCCCATAATAAAACAAATAATTTTCTTGACACACATGTCGGTACTCAGCTAAGAGCTTTTTATTCCGCTGCTGGTACCGACTCCCCGATATAGTATGATGACTGTAAAAGTCATTAAAGAGAAATCTCAAACCAGGCACTTAGGACAGAAGGATATCTATAAAACTAAAAGTGCAAAATGTACACATAATCAGTCATAAAAGTTGGAGTTTACAAGTACTGTATATAAAATAATGTTTATTGTCTTACAGTGTATTGGTTGTGAAAGGGGGCTAGACGGAAAAAATTGTCACGACACTTTTTCCATGCCAAACTGCACTTTCAAGTATCGGCTTATTTAGAATTATCGGAACTCGTTTTGAAGTTTTATTTTCCAAGTTTTCATATTTTATATATGTTTTTTTTAGTTCTAAAATTTTATTACAATTCCTTCACTAATTAATCGAAAGGAACTTCGTTCCATCCGGGTGTCCCTTGTCACCTCTAAAGATTTTTAATGTTACCTTGCTCAACAACTGCAAGTCTATACCAATCTACATTACTAGTAGTAGTTGGTATATACTTCCAGTTGTTTGTACTAGTAGTAGAACGAACAAGAGAACAGAGCATCTCCGTGCAACAATTTGCAGATTACAGTCCGCACCGTTGTTTGTAGAACAGTAACGAGACGACCTGAACCAAGTCTGAGCAGACTAGAACAAACAGCCCCACTATTAAGCTTGCAAACACCAGACCATTTGGAATGCTGGTTTTATAAATGTGGTTATTTTTTTGAAAATGGACAAATACTCAAATTTATTCAGCGAGTTGTCTCGGTGGTCCAGTGGTCGAGCACACAGCTTCTGATCCAGAGGTCCGGGTTCGAATCCTGATACAGGCTCACACCAATGACTTTTCGAAATTGTTTTCGGAAGTTAAGTGTGATAAATATCGATGACTGAAAAACTTTGTGCCCAGTATGGCAATAGGTTCGCCACCTATTCCATTTGGGACGCAAACATAACGGCGAGACGAGGCTTAAAAGCCGCTGCCTACACCTTCGGGTAACAAAGGCGTGAAGTTATGTTATGTTGAGTTGCAACGCTTTGAACGCGACTTGTAGCATAAGTAGGCCGCCTCGACCGGTGAAATACCACGACGTAAATTGGCTGATGCCGCGTTTCGTTTGGTGGGACAGGAAGCTGTACCTTCCTCACACTTTCTATACTCACTTCCCATTCTCTCTCTATACAATCTCAAAGGTCCTTAACGCAACTGTAAAAGAACTCTTTTTTTCTTGGGCAGCAGTAGTCACTTGCCATCATCATTTATTGCAGGCAACAAAGCCCATAAAAACTTGAAAATAAATTACAATATATAATATAATGTCTTATATACAATGCATAATTATTTAACTACCGACGTATTTCTGCACACACATGTTTCATACTTGGTATACCATGTGAGATATTCGAGCAATGACCCATGTTTGTAGTGCCCAGGCGGCTTGCAATCATGCTCTGGATGCTGTTAGCGTTGCCCCGTTGTCAAACATCCCTGACGCACAACAGAAGCGTGGCAGCCCCACCAGCACCCTGAACGCTTTGTTATGCTGCACACGAAGTGCACTTACTGTACACTGTACCTATCTGTACTGTAGCTACTGTACACTGTACTCCTTTCGCGTATACATAACAAACAGGCTGCACTTGTAAAAAGATGTGCAGTATGCACTTCGTGCCATTATTATCTGCAAGTATAGGCAATACTTGCAGATATTAATGGCACGAGGTTCCATAATAAAATTTCCCTTAAAGTATCAAAATAATCCTGTAAGTTGTGGCAGAAATTGTTTCTGGAGAAAAATGGAAAAATAAACTCAATCTATATATCATAGTAGTTTGCCTTGTAAATACATCTTGCGTTATTCAAAGTAAAGTCGCAGGCACATTTTCCAGAGCTTATGCAAAATCTGTATTGAGAAAATCTATTAAGGAAAGATATATTTTTTATTGATTCTCTACTTTACTTTTATATTTGAGCAGCGTGAAAAGTATTAAAGAAGAGATAGAAACTCTCAAAGTCATTCCGGTGGTCTAGAGTTCACTCACAAATAAGTTCTTGGAATATTTTTCGGAATGTGTGATAAATGTCAATGACTGAAATCAATATTATGTATGGCAATAGGTTTCATATGGGATGTAAAAATACGACAAGTCCAGGCTTAACAGCCGCTGCCTACACTTTGGGCCATAAACAAGCGTGAAGTTATTTAACAAAAGTTGACATCGATAAAAATAGTAATTGCTTTTTCATCTGCCTCCGGTTTAGAATGCTCGATAAAAGTAGGCTATGCTGCCAACGTCCTCGGGTATTAAAGCTAAGTGAAGGTACAAGTACTAGACATCCTCATAGTAATTACGTATAACTGCAATTTTTAATAAGATTGGTTGCCATGTTCCCAATTTCTGTTCACTTAGATTACGTTAAAATTGATTGCAAGCTATCTGAAAAGCAATTACAGAGTAAACTAGGGGAAAATGTCTCCTGCTTTTCGCAGTGAATAGAATTCTAGAAATAAAACATCCGTAGATCTTAGATTCCTATTCAATTTCAATATAAATAATTCAATAGAAATAATAGGTTTGAAGTGTGGAGGCATTGTCCTATCATACTGAAATTTTGAGGATTTCTAAAAGGATTTATCAAATCGGAAATGGTATTTGGAGTTATAAGTAGGAATATAAATAGTAAGAATAGTTCACTTTTACTGTTTTTATGCAAAATATAGGTAAGTTTAATATAAGAAAAAATAATATGAAATCTTGAGATGATGTGCTATTTATCATGCGCAATTTTAGATTCAATATACAACATAATATTTATTGTCTTGATACCAATCCCACCAATGACTTTTATGTGATAAATATCGACGAAAAAATGTGACCTACAATAAATTCTATCACTTATTTCGTTTAAGAGGTAACGGTCGAAACGTACGAGTTGAAGCGTAACAGCTGCAACATCGGAGAGAATAAATAATAGTTTAAAAAAACTAAAAAACACGCTTTTTATAGAAAACCGAACTAAAAAATAAAAAAATAAAAATATATACATTTTATTTTAAAAAAAGCGTGGGGTGCTTTTTAAGGTATTATCGAAATGATAATCACTCTACTCATATCTGTCAATAAAATATTTATAACTATTGACACCATGCACCCCACGCTTTTTTTAAAATAAAATATATTTTTTTTTATTTTTCTATTTTTTAGTTCGGTTTTCTATAAAAACCGTGTTTTTTAGTTTTTTAAACTATTATTTATTTCATATTTTTTAGTTCGGTTTTCTATAACAAGCGCGTTAATAGCGCCATCTGTGACTTATACAAGGAACTTGTTTCAAGTTGATAACGTAGACTTTCCGCTGATTGCCACAAGTCTATGTTATCAACGTGAAACGAGTCGGTTACAAACAAACATACAAACATACAGATGAAGCTAATAAAAAGCTAATAAAAAAGTGTGAAGTTACAAAAAAACACAGAATAATATGAGTCCCTTTTGTCTTCCCAAAAGTAATTTGATGTTCATTAGTACGTAGTTTGAACATATAAGTTTTTAAACGACCGAATATCTCTTTATTGTCCTTATTTCCTCGCTGAAAACCATGAACTTATAAAATAAAATAGAAAGAGTCTAGCGAATCCAATATTTATTTTACACCACACACTTATAATATACTTATATATATATATATATATAGATGTTGACATCTAATTCGCAGCGCAAAATGTCGCCACTCATAAAATATCAATCATGTGGAATGACATGTTGGCATCCACGACCACGTGACGCATGCCATCCATTTTATTATATTGTTTCACTTCTCGTACTTGGCTGCTAGCCCTTTTGATAACTTATTTAAAAGAAGAATATAATATTAATGAAAGTTTTGGTTTATCTTCTCCTGCAGCTTCGTACATGTATAAATTAAAAGATCACGTACTTAAACAACTTGAAGTGGCTTTCCAATGGAATAAGAATTTTATTCCAGTCATTCTAGAGGTTATACCCCCCAAATGAAACCATATCTCTCAAGCTTTATTTCTGTACAATTTAAATTTCACAATCTTAATTTCCTAACGGACAAGTGCTGAAAGTGTTAAGGGCGATTCGGTTTACTAAAACCTAGTATTTAGTAGTTCTAGTATTTTAAATTACTTACAATGTCATTGCTAGAAGTTTAATGCTTTTGACATTGTTAATATTCCAACTTTCTTCACTCCACAGATTTTCGTCCCCTAATTTTCAAGCCGGATTAGTAATTACGCGTTTAAATAAGCATACAAAGTTTGTTTTTTTTTTATAACGGCATATATTTATATATTTTTTATATACTTCACGGTCGCCGAGAATACCTTTACTTATTTTTTTTAAATCCACATTTTACAAAATGACAGTAAATCTATAGATCCATCAAATCCTGATGTGATTGATTACTGCCATTGCTACGCGGTACTAAATTATTACATAAAAATTGTACATTGATGGATGAATGGTAAATTACTTATTCTCATAGATTTATAATAATATTATGATTATTTCCTTTATTTATAACTAGCTGTGCCCGCGACTTCGTACGCGTGGAATTTGTGATCAGATAGCTATATTTTTACATAGACAGTTGAGAAGTAATTACCTCTAAAATGAAATTGTAACTGGTAGGATAAGTACAGATTGCGGTAGCAATGGTTGTTGCCCGCATTGTTTATTTTCATTTTAACAGGAATTTTTGTAGTATAGCTGTAGCCCGCGACGTCATCTGCCTGAACGCTATACAGCACCAAAAATACCTACGATTATACCTTTTAAAATAACATTTATTTACCCGTTACTTCTTTACATTTCATAAATACAGAAAGTACAGTAACAGAGGGAGACTGTCTTTTGTAAAATTGTTGAACTTCAAAAGTGCTGATTTTCAGTCTGCTTTGAATAAATGACTTTATGGTGATTCTGCTGAATTAAGTAATAAGTTGCGACTGAAGCAAATGTAGAAAATAATGAATAAGAAAATATAAATATAGAAAAGGATAAAAATATATACTTATAAAACTTCTCTATAAACAACATTGCTGGTTTGGCTCTCCGCAGCCAAAATGTAAAGAGAGTCAGGACTGGTGACGCGGGAGCAAGCGACGTACAGCTGCCCGTGTGAGAAGCAGCTCGTCCTGAGGTCGACACCCGCTGCTCTCAGTGTCTGCCCCTGCGACTTATTGATGGTCATCGCGAAGCAAACACTCACGGGGAACTGTACGCGCTTGAACTGGAACGGGAAGTTATGAGGTATGAGGGGAATGCGTGGTACAAATACTGCCTCGCCTACGCCACAACCCGTAAGAATTTCCGCCTCAATGCTGTGTCTGTGGAGCGAGATGACTTTAAGGCGGGTCCCGTTGCACAACTTCGGAGGAGATAGGTTCCGAAGAAGCATAATCGGGACACCGACTTTCAGCTTGATAGTATGCGCTGGAAGTCCACTTGCTGACAGAGAGTTCAGAAATTCCACGGGATAATGTGTGGCATCATCTTGCTCGATGACAGTGTTTATAGAGGTGTAAACCACTTCATTCCCCTCAATTTTCGAGAGAATGCATTCGTTGATTGCTTCAGCCTGACCATTTTTGGGCGTCAAAATTGCCCGCTCACATACCCAAGAATTCTGCTGGTGCGGTATATGACTGATGTCCCCGTACACACAGCGAATGAGTTCTTCTAAGCTGGATACGACTCTACCGAGAGACTCTGGAAGCACCACCTGCCCACCTCTCTCCTCTGGTAGAGTGCCTTCGCCAAGACTTAGAAGAACATCGGAGAATTCTTGAGCACGTGCATTGCCGCCGAGCCGAGCTCTCATATTAATGGTCAAGCGCAGCGTACGAACTCGTGACCACAGCGAAGATCGTTTCAACGAAGCATTCACCTCGTCAGCCCTCGATCCCCGCGTCACCACGGGAAGCGTTTGTCGGAAATCGCCACTGAATAGAACTGTGACACCACCCATCAAGTGTTCGTTCCTGAGGATGTCCTGCAGGGTTCTGTCCACGGCCTCAACTGCTTTTCTATTGGCCATCGTACACTCATCCCATACGATCAGAGAGCAATCCTTCAGCACGTGTCCCTTATCACTATTGCGTGACACACCACAAACAGGCGTTTCGGTGCTCTCTAAATCGATGGGAATTTTAAACATGGCATGTGCTGTCTTGCCACCCGGAAGCAGTGTGGCAGCGATTCCCGACGACGCTACAGCAATGGCAATTTTGCCTTGCCTCCTGACCTCTGCAAGTATGCCAGTGGTAACAAATGTTTTTCCTGTTCCACCAGGAGCATCCAAGAAAAACATTTTACCCTGGTTTTGCCCAACGCTTTTAAGAACAGTGTCATAAATTTGTTTTTGCTCTGAAGAGAACAAAGCGACATGGTGATTTCGTATGGTGGTCATTTCGCTCGGATCGTAAATTGTCTCAGCGTTATACTCTCGATTTCCACGGTCTTGATGCGGTGATGATTGGGGAGCTGGTAACCCATATTCGACCAATGGATTGCCGCCGATGGAAATGACCACGTCTTGAAGTGAACTAAGACAGGTGTTCAGCACGCGTTCATCAGTTACTTCGACTTCGTCTCCAGTAGCACGCCTCAAAGCTCGTAGAAAATCTTCAGATAGATGATGTCGATATTTTTCCCACAAAGCTACCGGGTTCGTGACTCCACAAAACACCAAGATGACGGCAAACAGATGACGCATACGGCTGGGGCTGTTACTGACGCTCGCCTCCGCGAGGGTGTCATCCCAGTTTTGGTCACCGTCGAGAAGGTGACGTGCTACACAGGCTGCGCGGTAAGTGGGATACTCCACGCCATCAAATGTTCTCAGAAAGGCAAAAGACGTTGGGCCTCGGATCGTGTGAAGTAATAACCGCAGAAAATAGCATTCGCCATTATTCGGGTGCACGGTATAAACTCTACCCAATACGGTGTCCTTGAAAATTCCCGGAAAACCTTCGACAGCACCTCCTCTTCGACGTCGGTTAAATATTCCCCTTTGCTTGTCGTACGTGTAATATGAAGGCACCTCGTCATACGTAAGGAACCTCGCAAACTGGTCGATTTCGCAGAGCCTGAAAAATGCCAAGAGAGTTGTTTGGCGCGGATTTTCTAAGCGCTCAGCAACGTTGTTGGGATCAAAATATATGCGCTGACCGTTTTCTAGGTGGACGTCTAAATGCATGACGGCAGGATGCCTGTCATGTATAGAGAACGCCAGTATCCGCCAAACTGCTTCAGACGTGCTGATGTAGCGACCGGACTGATACTTGGTCACCTCGTCTCTGTCAGTGTTCTGTAAAGCAAACGTCGCCTGATCGCTACCTTTGTTCACGTATTTGCAGATATATTTGATCGACCCGACGCTGGTGCACGACTCGACGTTGATGTGCGTCTGGAAGGTCCTGGACAGTACTGGTGAGTAAGGAACAATCCATCGGTTATCGACCGGTCGCGCCTGGCCACGCACGCTCAGCTCAGTGGAATGCCCGCCCTCTGCTGGTGATCGGCGCCGGTATGAGGGATATCCATCCTCACCAGTAATGGTTTCGTTGGTAAATTTTTTTGGGAATCTTTTTGTACAACGTCCGTCTTTCATACAAGGGGAACTTGGATTTAACGTGCCACAGGGGCCATGCACCATGTGACTTTTAACAATTTGATGCAGAACAGGATCAACGTCAGGGTCCGGAAGCTCTGCACTTATGACTTGATCAATCTGGATAGGCCTGATCTTTTCTGCCAACCACAAAAGCAGATGCGCGTGTGGCAAGCCGCGTTTTTGCCATTCCACGGAGTACATATGACATCGGACTGTACCAAACACTTTTGCCTTTGTTAGAAGATCCATAAGGCATTTCAACTTCAGGTGGAATACGCGAGAGATCAAGTCGTGCCTGTCGTACGAAACCTGTCCTGCAAGGAGTTGAGCTGTTATTTCAGGCCACTTTGGGTTGGTAGTGATAGTAATAAAGAGGTCCGGGCGACCAAACTTTCGCACATAGCAAAATGCATCTTGGGTCCTCTCGTGCATGTACCGCGGACCTCCTGTGAAGGTGGAGGGGAGAATGACCATCCTTCCTACATCTTGAGCATTGGCATCATTCTGCATGGCATCTCTGAGATGGACGTAGTTCTCAGCTCTCAGCTTTCTTTGATTGGACCTTATAAATACCAAACGCTCTGTCTCAATTTTGGCATACATGTCCACCAGAAACTGACTAAAGAGTGTACGATGATGGTGGAGATAAGAGCCATTGTTCACCCTCAGCTGGATCAAGAAGCTGTAGAACTGCATGGCGGACGTTTTTTTGTTATAATTTGGGGAGCCTGTCTGGGGGTCTACATTATAGTGGGCGAAATGGTAGCCATCCTCTCCGCGACAAAACATGAGCGGATATTGAAGAGAATCGTACGCGCGGTGAGTTTCGCTGATCCTTTGAAGCCGGTCATCGTGCGTGCGTAAGACGATATCTCTTTTATCACACTCCTGATCGACTAAGAGAACGGCGACCTCATTCGTCGTTGGCGCATTATATCGTCCCGGATGGGCTGCAATCGGCTTTCTATCTGCACTGATGACAAACTTAAAGCGGTTGCGCTCGTTCTCAGGCACCGACGCCAGAGCGGCTTTGAAGTTGCCAATGTGCGGATTAACGTTATGCAACATACTTTGCAATCCTCTGACCAGAACAGGGTCCAAATTGGGGATGTGTCTACTTCGTAGGTTTGCTTGTTCTTCAAAATCACTTACAAAATAAATTTGCAAAAATTTTGGAATGTCTGTAGGTAGCAGCGAACCGATTTGATGGTAAACTTGCCCCTGGACCTTGAATGTCGGCATGAAACCTGCTTCAACGATTTGATTTGCACCAAACGAAGTCATCTGGAAGGCGCTGTTATAAGCTCGGATGTTTTTCAAAAAATGGCTGGACTTCGGATGTTCGCCATTTAGTAAGATTCTTAACAGATCCGGTGGGTCTTGCATAGACTCCAAGCGTACCTTACCAGATGCACAACACATCCCATTGGGCTCTCCTTTCCATTTGCGGGCTTGACAGTGGGCACACACTTCTTCTAAGACACCAATATCTCCGTGTGCGGCATAGTTAATCGCAACATTGTACATAAATCCACTTCCCTCTTTATTTAGCCACGATTGCTCTTCGATATCGTAAACCATGGATTCATCGTCAGATGTTGAAAGTTGATTCATGCTACGCCGCAGACGATCTAGTTCTAGTTGTGCCGCACGCTGTTCACCCGACCAAGATCCTCGAAACTCTTGAATTCTATCCCGTTCTAGCGATAGATGAGCAGACGTATCGCCACACACGTCGTGGTACCGCTGCCGAGCAGCTGCACGACGTTCTTCACGCTGCTCATCGTTCTCTAACGACCGTGAAAGGGCATGCTGAGAACGATCTCTTCTTAACCGGGTCATCCGCTCTTCATGATCTTCGATCGACCGAGAAAGAGAAGTGCGACTCCGCTGCGAATTCAACCTCGTCTCTCGCTGCGTGTATGTCTCTGACGCGCGAGACTCGGCGTGGCGCTCCCGGTCGCTTTCCAGTCGCGCTTCTCGCGCTTCGACACTCTCATAAAATCGAGCGGCATCTGAGCGAGAGCGCTGGGAACTCAACCTCGTCTCTTGCTGCGTGTACGTCTCTGACGCGCGAGACTCAGCGTGGCGCTCCCGGTCGCTTTCCAGTCGAGCTTCTCGCGCTTCGACACTCTCACAAAATCGAGCTGCATCTGTGCGAGAGCGCTGGGAACTCAACCTCGTCTCTTGCTGCGTGTACGTCTCTGACGCGCGAGACTCAGCGTGGCGCTCCCGGTCGCTTTCCAGTCGAGCTTTTCGCGCTTCGACACTCTCACAAAATCGAGCTGCATCTGTGCGAGAGCGCTGGGAACTCAACCTCGTCTCTAGCTGCGTGTACGTCTCTGACGCGCGAGACTCAGCGTGGCGCTCCCGGTCGCTTTCCAGTCGAGCTTCTCGCGCTTCGACACTCTCACAAAATCGAGCTGCATCTGTGCGAGAGCGCTGGGAACTCAACCTCGTCTCTAGCTGCGTGTACGTCTCTGACGCGCGAGACTCAGCGTGACGCTCCCGGTCGCTTTCCAATCGAGCTTCTCGAATTTCAGCACTCTCGCACGATCGAGCGGCATAAGTGCGGCTGCGCTGCAAACTCAGTCTTGTCTCTTGTTGCGTGTATGTCTCTGACGCGCGAGACTCAGCATGGCGCTTCCGATCATTTAATAGCCGCATTTCGTATGCTTCTATACTTTCCAGAGACCGCAACGATGCATTTTGAGTGCGCATAGTATCTAATCGGGACTGGCGCGACGTACTACTTTCTCCATCTCGAATTTCCGCATTGTGTTCTCGAAGAGTAGCTATCCTTGCCTCACGCTCAATGGTGGTTTCAAGAGATCGAGCTAACCTTTTCCTTCGACTATCGTTTGAGGATTGGGATAGATTAGACCGTTTTCTAGGCATTTTGATTATTTTAAGTTTGAAAAATAACAGAAAATAATTTACACGCTGAGAATTTACACACAGATAATGATAGCTAAGCAGTAAGCAGTAGTCCGATTCCGAATGAAGTTTTTTTAAGTAAATATTTTTTTTTTAATTATATTTCAGGAAAGTATTTTCAGTTTTCACGTTAAATTCGACTAAGCACACGATAACTTATAGCAACGCAGGTAACCCCAGTTTCTATGAGTTGTCGCGGCGACATCCGTACTCATAACATCACTTTTGGTGAACGAAATTATAGCGCGATCTAATTCGACGCCAACGCCATCTAGTTAGCGAATAGGAAACATTTTTTTTTAATGGTGTAAAATTATAAAATTACGAAGCAATCATTACACCAATAAATACCGAACAAAAATATTAACAGTTTTTAGCATATACAAATACATTTTTTTAATTGTCTTGCTCATCTCTGAAAAGAATTAACGATACAATTTTAAAGAAGAAAATGCACAACTCCATCTATGACTCTTAAAAACATCTATTGACCGCAAGCGCATGATGAAATTTCAATTATTTATATTCAAAAAGTGTTTAAACATGTAATTCGACTTGATGTTTTTAAAATCTCAAAGATTTATTTATATCTAAAACCAAAAAGTGCTTACACGTGTAATTCAACTTAATGTTTTCTGTTTTGTAAATCTCATAGATGGCACTGTTTTAAAATTGTCTGTTATGTTTAACGGCATAAGTTAATTAAAATGTGAAGCTAACTTATATTATATTATTATTATATGTATAGATTAAAGCATGGTTATTAACATAATAACACCATAACAACATACAAATATGCGTCGTTAGATTACACGTTGCTACAGAATACATTGAAGAAATAAAGGTTCACTGCTCGTTCCTCGTAGGTGATAGCGTGATAATATGTAGCCTATATGTTGACCCGACTTCTTAATAATTTTCGTGCCAAATTTGAAGTAAATCCATGCAGTACTTTTTGAGTTTATCCCGGACATACATACAGACAAACAGACAAACAGACAAACAGACAAAAATTCTAAAAAGTATATTTTTGGCTTCGGTATCGATTGCAGATCACACACCAAGTATTCTTTTTAAAAAATATTCAATGTACAGTTTTGACTTTTCTACAATTTTATTATATGTATAGATACATATTTTTTAAACCCATAGACATATGGCACAGGGTAGTTATGGTTCTGAGAAAGAATCAATACAAAACGTGCCGTGTCCAGCAACACTGATTTCTGCATTTCTCTTTTGAGTAAGCTACCGAATGCAAGATTTGGCGTAGTTATTACGAACAGATAAAAAAAATACTAGAAAAATTGTTTCGACGAAGGTGTATCTATAAGTTCATATAAGCTATAAATTGCTATCAGAGGGAATATGGTTTCAAATTATACTTCCAAAAAGTATGTATAAGATTAGCTTGATAAATATATTTTTTTAATTTTATTAACCTTACAAAGTTGATCACTCGTGTAAAATTTAAACTCCCAAGTAATTTGTCTTAGTCAAGAGTTCTGATTGACTCATTACTATAGAAAGTCTTGTACCAAAATTTTAATCATTTGTTCCCGTTAATGAGTTTTTCTTTTGCTTTTTGTCGACGCAGAAGTTTACCTTAAAATACTTTTCGTTCGATTGAAACAATGACTTATACATTTATTTTATTTTTAGTCTTACTAATCGGTGTAAATACTTATTAGCAGTTTTAATTTTACTAGTCTTGATGCCTCAATACATTGCTTTTGAATATGAAGTCCGACTTCATAGATATATAGAGGGTGATTGATTCGAGTGTTTACGTCTATGGACATATTTATTGATACAGCTATGTCATCTTTTAACGTAACGCTTTAAAATAAATTTCAGAAAAATAAATATTTAACAGAGGTGCCAAAATTTTTACAATATATGTAATTATTTTATTTTCGATTAATTTCACCACAATTCTTTATACCTTTACCATTAAATAATAACTTGCTCCACATTTTCAAATCACTATTAAACAGGAAAACTGACATACATAACGTAAGCTATTCAAATTGCTAGAATTCAAAACAACATTTGTGCATGTCACTCATTACTGTTCAAAGCACGACACGCTTCAACCAAATTAATAAACACAATTTCACTCATGAATAACATATACAACCAACAAATCCTGCCAAGTGTACGTATATAAACGAATATTCAGGTGTCATTCCCTATATTAAAAAGGCAGAAAATAAATAAAAGAATTAAAAGGCGTAAAGGTGCAAAATGATAAGTTCACATTAGTCTTCCTTGTAATTCAATATATTTGCCAGCTTGTGTTTCCGTGTTTGAGTAAGGTTTCTGTGCTGTCGTAAAGTATGTTGTATGTTTACAGAAGAAAACCTTACAAAAATCTATAACCTACGGTTTTTAAATGAACTATAGAGTGAAGAAAAGATTTTCACAGGATTGAGTCGCGGCAATGTGTAAATGAAGTGAAGCTGGAGGCAGTAGCTGTTAAGAATCTACTCACCGTTATGTTTATATCACATTTCAAAACAATTTCTAAAAGTCTTTGGTGTAAGCCAGGATTCAAACTTGCGACCTTTTGATTCAGAATTATTTTTTACTTGATTTTTTATTTGATACATAAAAGTTCAGCCCCTTCCCCTTTTAATCCCTACAATGCACTGTATGTGTTGCAGACGTCCTTAGGCGACGTTAGTCTGTGACCCATCAAGGGGAACCCTATTTAAAAAAAAAATCAAATAGTCAATTGTTTAGCAATCAGTCTCCAGGAACTATCAGCAATTTCAAAAGTAAGCTTAGTAAGCTTATGTTGAGGTAGAAATATACAGAGTCAGTGCGACTCTGTGTATTTCTACCTCAACATAAATCTGTATTTCGTTTGAAATTGCTTTCATTTTTTAAACATCGCAGCGGCAAAGGAGAGAATACGTGTCACCTTTAACATCAAAGTTAGGTAACGTCTAAATTCCAGGACATTTCTGAACACTTTTACTGCCTGTACATAAAGCCATATTTTTTGAATAACAAAGTATCTATCTTTTATCAGTCTCGGTGGCGCAGTGGTCGAGCACACGGCTTCTGATCCAGAGGTCCGGGTTCGATTCCAGACACTGGCTCACACCAATGACTTTTCGAAATTGTTTTCGGAAGTTATGTGTGATAAATATCGATGACTGAAAAACTTTGTGCCCGGTATGGCAATAGGTTCGCCACCTATTCCATTTGGGACGTAAACATAACGGCGAGACGAGGCTTAACAGCCGCTGCCTACACCTTCGGGTAACAAAAGGCGTGAAGTTATGTTATGTTATGTTTACAAAGTATCTAAAAATTAAAAATGGTCGTAAATAAAATATTTTTGAAAGTATTCAAAGTTACTCAACTTAGTAGATCAAATAATGTAGTTTTAGATTTTTACATATTATTATAACATTTCACGCTTGTATCCCATAAAGGTAGGCAGAGAGTTTGGTTATACACAAGTTATCGTAACTTATGGAAAACCAAACCTGATACACATTTTACGGCTCATCCACAGTCATACATCTTATCATGCATTCACGGTTTCGGGTAATACGCATTTTGCGTTATTTAAACTGACCATTTATTTGATCGTGGTAGCTCTGTCTTTATATCCGGAACCCGACTCTACCGTACATATTTGCTTCGTATACTCTTTTACGGTCATACTTTTACTTCGGGGGTCATGTTAAGAGCGTGCACGTCGCGACCCCTGCCGTCCCAGTGGGACGCAATCTTGACCGAAGCAAACTCAGCCGGACGGGCTGCTAGGGCGTGCCCCGGAAGCGACGGGCACCGATTAGCCTCCGTCGGTGCGGCTGCATGCGCATGCGGCGAAGGGGGCCGCCACCCTTCACGCAGCGCCAATCCTGGCGGGACGAGGAGAGGGGAGTGCCGTATAGGTACGTGGAATGTCAGAGGTAGTATGACAAGAAAGATGAATGAGATGATGGATGTAATAAATGAGAGATGCCTGGATGCCTTATGTTTGACGAGGCAAAGCGGAAGGGGAGTGAGACCGAGGACCTCCCCGGTGGCATGGTAGCCCTATGGTCCGGAGTCGACCCGGACGTCCGTGCGAGTGGGGGTTTTGGAGTCGTCCTCTTCTCCCGATTTGCTTCCGGAGTGAAAGATTATGACTTGGTAGGCCCGAGACATCTTTGGGTTCGTATAAAACTGGGGATCACGCGAGTTTTCCTGGTCACAGCTTATGCTCCCGTCAGCTCCGCGGATATTGGACGTATGCCTGGAACGGAACCTCCTTGTTGTCTAACAGATTATTCCGTCATAAAGATATTCACACGTATACGTGAAGACGGAATGAACAAAAGAGTATGATTGATTTGATTTTGGTAGATAGTCGTCTCCGAAATATTCTAAGGGATACAAGAGCCTACAGAGGCCCCACTCTTGATACGGACCACTACCTGGTGGTAAGCCGTTTCGTGGGCCTTTTCAAGAAGTGGAGACACTGGCGAGTGCGTACCCTTTTCGGAGAGCTTGAAAAGATAAAATTCGAGAAATTAGAAGATGAAAGTGTACGGAGTATGTATGTAGGTCTAGTCAGTAAAGGACTCAATGAGACGAGTCTTTCTGACCTAGGTGTTGAAGAATGCTGGGAAAGAATGAAAGAAAGTATAGTGAATAGTGCAAAAGAAGTATGTGGTAGTGCAAAGAGGCATAAGATTCTGAGAGGTGACGCCTGGTGGGACGCGGATGTGAAATCCAGCGTCGAAAGAAAGAAAAAAGCATGGTTGGATTATGTCTCAAGTTTGAACCAGAATGATAGTATGACAGAGAAAAAGTATGAGAGCTACCGCCGCTGCAGGAATGTTACCAAAGCCTTAGTGAAAGAGAAGCGTGAAAGACTTGTTGCGAATGAGGAAGTGAGGTTGACGGAGAACTTCGAGGCGAATAACAAACTCTTCTGGAGGGAAGTTAGAAAGTCTCGGGGTTCTTCGTCAACATCCAGAATGGACAAAATTATGTCTAAGACTGGTGACATTCTTGCAAACCCAAGCGATGTATTGGGCAGGTGGAGTGAGTATTTTGGGGAAATGTACGAGTATGTTCCGGATGTGGGCGCCGCGAGTGAGCCTACGGCTGACACCGCTGCGCCAACATCTGATGAGGACATTACTATGGAAGAGATTGAATGGTCGATACGAAGTATGAAAAATGGTAAGGCAGCTGGAATTGATATGATGTCTGCTGAAATGATCAAACACAGTGGAACCTGTGTCCGGGACGCTTTCCTGACCTTGAGCAATCTGTGCTGGGGTCGGGTAGGGTTCCAATGGACTGGAGACGCGCTGTCATTGTGCCCTTGTATAAAGTTAAGGGATCACGTATGCAGTGCGCCAATTACAGGGCCATCAGTTTGATCAGTTTAGCAGCAAAAGTGTATGGAAAAATTATTGAAAGGAGAATGAGGGTGATATCTGATGGAGTGTTGTGGGAGGCTCAGGGTGGTTTTAGAAGCGGACGAGGGTGCATGGATCAGATTTTTTCTCTCCGCAACATCGTGGAGAAAAATCTGGCTGTTAACCAGAAGGTTTTCTGCGGTTTTGTGGATCTGGAAAAAGCGTTTGACAGAGTGTTACGAAAGGATCTGTGGGGCATACTCCCGGGCTACGGGGTGAGCGGGGCACTGCTGCGCGCTGTGCAGTCCACTTATGAGGGCTGCACAGCGTGTGTGCGTGTTGACGGCGGCTTGTCCCCCTGGTTTGACGTCAATATCGGCGTCAGACAGGGTTGCGTGCTGTCCGCTCGACTGTTCATCCTGTACCTGGACAATTGTCTCCAGAGAGTGAGATCGGTGGATGTAGGGATGCGAATGGGTGACCTAGTTGTGAGCTGCCTGCTTTACGCAGATGACGCCGTGCTTCTAGCCGAATCGCCGTCGGACCTGCAAACACTAGTCACTACTATGAAAGATGATTGCATGATTAAAGGCTTGCAGTTGAATGCGACGAAAACGAAAGTTATGGTGTTTGAAAGGGAGGAATCCAGAACAGATGCAAGGATAATGGTTGATGATGTAGTGCTGAAACAGGTGAATGAAATTGTATATCTTGGATGCGCTTTTAGCAGAGATGGAAGGTACACCGCGGATGTAGAAAGACGAGTGGCAATAGGAAATAGCGTAAACGGGCAGATTCCTGGGCGCAAAAAACATTAGCAGAAAAGCCCAGCTAGCAAACCACAATGCAGTCCTGGTCCCAACGCTAACTTATGGAAGCGAGAGCTGGGTATGGCAGAGTGTGCATGAAAGTAGAATAAACGCGGTAGAAATGAGGGCACTGCACAAAATCTGGGGAGTGACTCTCGCTGACCGCGTAGGAAACAAGGTTGTAAGGAAGGAAGTTGGTTTGAAAGAGAGTGTCGGTGTAAAAGTAAGAAAGGGCATGCTCCGATTGTTCGGACATGTAGAAAGAATGGTTGATGCAAGACTGACTAAGCAGATATACAATGGAAAAGCGGATGGATGTAGGAGTCGAGGACGGCCAAGACACACATTCCATGACCAAATAGAACGTGTTTTGGAGGAAGGTGATGTTAAGAACCTCAAAAACCGACGCGGGTGCATGAAAAGAGTTATGAATGTCAACGAAGCGAGTGAGGCGTGTAAGAATCGTGCCCTATGGCGCTCTGTTCTCTCTGCCTACCCCGAAAGGGATTTGGCGTGAAGTTATGTATGTATGTATACTCTTTTAGTCAGTTGGCTTTCATTCGATCTTGCAACATGACCAAACCATCTTAACATACTTCTCTCCACCTTGGTCACAACATCATCCTTCAACTTGCATTTTCCCTTATCACGCTATTTCTCATTCGATCCGCAAGAGTGACTCCTCACATACTTCTCAGAGAACGGATTTCCTTCCGACTGTATTCACCTTACTTTCATTTTTCGTCTGCAACAGCCAACACTCACTCCCGTTTGTTAGAGTTAGTAGTAGTTAGTAGACCAACATACCACTGTAAATCGTCAAGCGTGCTATTTCAGATAAACTCTAACTACGCATCAGGGCATGCAATGCAGCATTGACTCTGTTACTAGCAAACACTCTCCTTTAGATATCTTCCTCACATTTTTCATCTCTGGAAAACATACTTCCAAATAGACAATCCCATTCACTTGCTCTAATTTCTTTCCATCCACAACCATATCCCACTGTGACCTCTTTCTCTCTGAACAATTTGTAAACAAAAATAGTCGCGCAACAGTCATACAATCACTCCCAAGCCATTTTTCAGCATCTCGGTAGGTACTCTATCAGACCCCGCTCTTCAGATTTTCGTACTTTTTATTGCATTGTATTACATTCACTATTTCATCTTCCATAATTTCCTGATCTGTGTTTTAATTTTAATCAATCATTAATACCTGCGCTGGAGAACATCACCTCCGTGGAACAAAATACCGTAGACGTATTTGTCATCACCGTCGAGATTATGTATGCTGGTACCGTGAAAAGTACCGCTTAAGATTTTTTTATCTTATACAAAGTAATGCTACATAATACTTCACCTGAAGGTAAGTGATAGTGAGGTCGTTGTAGGTGTAGCGCACTGGCGTGTTAAGGACCTACCTAATCTTCCTCTGTTTTCAAGCGTCCATATTACAGATATTCGTAAAAACCAACACAAGCTGATTGTTCCGTCTTGACTCAAATATTGTTTTTCAATCAGGTATACAATGTAATATAATCACGTTAGTTTCTTGTCAACCACTTATTATTATATACTAAACTATTACTATATAAAACTACTATTATACTAATTTTTGCCAGTAAATGATAGCTAGCTCTATAAGGCTATTTTTTCAAAGTGCTACTTTCATATTCAATACAAATCTACAAACTCAATAAACAGTCTAAGATACATTTGAAGAATGTATACATACATATAAATTGCTTGGGATTAACAATTAAATACGATATCTCTTAGAGCATTTCACACTGTTGTACCGAGAACCGCAATTTTGTACTTACAAGTACAAGGGCTTAGGTATTTACTAATAGATTTAGAGCTCAGTATAAATGTCGGTAATAGAAATGCATTGAAATAGATGTTTCGTGTAAAGGTATCAACTTGTTTCAGGTATTGTGTGTGTTTAAGATTTATAATAAACAAGCTGACCTGGCGTATTTTGTGTGTTAATACTGTAATATGTTCGTAAATATTTTTTTAAATTACACGCTGTAAAAAGCCATATTGATATATATTAAAAAAAAAGCAATCGATTTAAGACACTATACATATAAGCATATAAGGGGACAAACAGCAAAAAGCGACTTTGTTTTAAACTATGATTGTGATCTCGCTGGACGAAAACTCTGCATCAGAATAAAAAAGTCGTCAACTCAAATCCATGCTCACTCCAATGTTTTTGAGATTATTTTCGGAAAATAAGCATGATAAATATCAATGACTGACAACATTGTGCCCGGTGTATGGCAATAGACTCTGCCACCAACTCTTACAATTTTACTGTATAAATTTTATAATTATAAAATAACACAAATTTAATGTGTGTAATTTTTTTGTCAAATTATGCATTGATTAATAAATAATTAATTCTTAGTTAAGAAATTAAGCATTTTTTATAGTTATTCAGTAGAATACCTCAGAAATGCCTATCATAATATCTCTGATATTATATGAACTGGCGTACCAACGTACAATATTATGAATTATTTATTGGCTAAATAATGCACTTTGTATCTGAAGATGGTCGGACTGAAGTTTTGTAACGGATATACCCTACATAATATATAAATGTGAATGTAAATTTGTTTGTTACCTTTCACGCGATAACTACACAACCGATCATCATGAAACTTTGTACACATATTCTTGGTATGGATATTAGAAGTATTATAAGATACTTTTTCTCTTCTTTCTTTCTTTAATTTAGTAAAATACTAAAAAAGAAAATTTAATTTTCCCATACAAACGATTCGTAACCACACAGTGACACACAAGGCAATTTGACCTTTAAAAACATACCATAAAGTTCATGGTTGTGGAAAGGTTCCAGGCAAGTAAGTATCGGATGAATATTGACATTACACTTTTAATCAAATGTTAAAGTTTGTTGTATCATGTCACTGTAATATGTTTGAAGGTTTGCAATTTATAATTGATATAATCATGTAACTATTTGGTTAAGTTAATTTTGAACTAAAAAAAACTGTAATTAAATTTAAATAATACAATGATTTGGAGGGAGCATCACAGAGGCGGTAACATTATCAAGCAACGGAATGCATGCATTTTTGTCTAAGCTGTTGAAGGTTACCACGAAGAAGGTGACGATGATTTATCAGATCAGATGTCATCCACTGTAGATGAAAAAGATGTGGTGAGTCGTCTCTCTCTGATCAGTCCAACTTTCTCATCGTGAAACTCAAGAACGGATCAATAAATTACGAGTACACATATTTCACATAAATTTATCAATTTGTATGGATCCCGTCACTATTCTTTAACAGAAGGAACGGTAAGCCTTTAGAAGAGTTGTTTTTAACCTAGCAACCTGGAGACTAGGATCGACAGGATACTGGTAGAGCACCGCAAAGACCACCAACTGTTATGACAAATTAAGACAATTAAAAGGAGCCAAAACTTAAGAGACCATGTATAGTTGAAAAGAATGACATGTTGTGCCGACCCCACTAAGAGGGCAGGAAAATTATGATTTGTATGGGAAAATAAAAAAGTTATGAATGCTGACATTCGTCAAATAACTACAATTACAAATTGTAACAATATACTTTACGTGATTTATTTTTGTTGATCTTTTGGGATAGTGTGGCCCTTTACTGCTAAGTACGCAGGAACTTTTCTTACTTTAATTTATTAGATATTATGATGCCGCGGAGAAGACGATGGTAGTCGCAGTAATGTAATGTGCGCAGAGCTATTTCACGTGCTAACCGCACTGACGACTAGAGAGAGATTGATCAAGAGAGAGTCGTATTGCTATGTCAGAATTGTGTTAATTTAATATAACTATGTCGGAACGTCAACCAAAAAAACAGCCGCACGACTTAATGAAATTAAACATTTTTTTTAATTTTTTTTCTGTCTGTTTGTTCCGGCTAATCAGTGTAATGGCTGGACCGATTTTGACGTGACTTTTTTGCAAGTAGCTAATGTAGTAAGAAGTAACTATCATTATTTACTTTTATTTTAGAAAACAGTGTCGGTGGTCCGGTGGTAGAGCACACGGCTTCTGATCCAGAGGTCCGGGTTCGAATACTGACACTGGCTCACACCAATGACTTTTCGAAATTGTTTTCGGAAGTTAAGTGTGATAAATATCGATGACTGAAAACTTTGTGCCCGGTATGGCAATAGGTTCGCCACCTATTTCATTTGGGACTTAACAGCCGCTGCCTACACCTTCGGGTAACAAAAGGCGTGAAGTGATGTTATGCTTTGTTAGAAAAAATCTTTTATTCATTCATTTAATGCTTTTGAGGCGAAACAAAGTTCGCCGGGTCAGCTAGTACTGTAATAATTATAATATGAAATAGGAACTTATATCGATTACCTATAATTGCGTGTTGACATTATTTAATAGGTTGGGGGAAAAGTATTTTCGTATTTTTGTATGAAAAGTCAAGACATTGTTTTCAAAGTTTATTTACATTTATTTACAATATATATGTACCGTTTTGTTGAATAACTTTCTGCCATTTTGTGGGCAGAGACATTATCCCGTTACTGTAGAAACTTTGGGACTTCTGATCAAAAAAACGGGACAAATAGTTTTGGCAGTCCTCTCTTGAGGTCAACCTTACAGAACCTAAAGAATTCTGAAGAGACCGAAACAGGTGAAAATCTGAAGGCGCAAGGTCAGGGCTATATGGTGGATGCACTAGGACCTCCCAGTCGAACTCTCTTAATTTTTGCTGAGTGGCTAAAGATGTGTGTGGTCTAGCGTTATCGTGATGAAAGACCACACCCTTCCTGTTGATCAATTCCGGCCGTTTTCTCTCGACTGCTTCCTTTAATCTCATCAGTTGCTGGCAGTAAAGATCAGAATCGATGGTTTTGCCGGACGGTAAAAGCTCATAATGAACAATGCCCTTCCAATCCCACCATACACACAGCATCACCTTATTTCGTGTTAGGCCAGGTTTGGCCACAGTCTGTGAAGCCTGGCCAACTTTCGACCACGACCTTTTTCACACGTTCTTGTCGTACGTGATCCACTTTTCATCGCCAGTTATCAATCTCTTCAAAAACGGCTCGGTTTCATTACGTCTCAATAATGAATCGCAAATGAGTACACGGTTCATTAAGTTTCTTTGAGTGAGCTCGTGTGGCACCCAAATATCGAGCTTTTTTGTATAACCAGCTTTCTTCAAATGGCTCAAAACTGTTTTGTGGTCAATTCCCAGTTCTTCAGCTACATCGTAACTACTAATATGCCGATCTTGCTCCACTCTTTCAAAAATGGCGTCCATTTTATTCGTAACAGGGCGACCAGAGCGTGGTGCATCTTTAACATCAAAATTTCCGGACTGAAAACGTTTGAACCAAATTTGTGCTACTCTTACTGACACTGCATCAGGTCCATAAACATCACAAATTTTTTTCACTGCTTGAGTTGCATTTTTGCCTTTTTTATAATAAAATTTTAAAATGTATCGAATTTCTTCATTAGATACACTCATTTTTACGGAGAGAAAAACAAATGAAAAATAGCGGGAAACAACTTTTTTTTATTTTTTTCTTTTCTTTATAATGTAACCTTTTTAATGTTACCAAAACCAGCCAGACACAAATAGTACAGTCAAAGAAATTTTATAATAAGTTTATACCTACGTTATGCGAAAAGATTTTTTCCCCGACCTATTATATACTTCCAAAAGACATAATATTATAATTCTATAAACAATACTTCATTTGAGATATAAAAACGGAAAATACCCGCGCGGGAGTAACGGCTATTATTCATCATTTTGATTATCGAAGTCCCTCTGGGACAACCTATCGATATTTTTCCTCTCCAATCAAATATGTTTTGACGTGATCAATGGTCCAAGTTTGACTAAAAGCTTGTGATAAATCCTTTATCAGACGAGAAAAACAAAAACTTTTACGCCAATTGTTAAATGATAATGGATTACAAAATATAAATATATTATTCTTATGTTGAAAATTGAATGACAACTGCTGAGTATATAGTAGTAAGTCAGCGGGTACGATCCCCAGCCGGATAGATTTTTTTAATATAGGGCAAACAAGCAAGCAATTCACTTAGTGGTAAGCAACTATCGCCACCCATGGACATTTGCAACGCAGATAATGTAAGGTATTGTTGCGTTGCCGGCTTTTAGAAGAGTAGGAGCGGAGGTGAGGGGCGGGCCTCAGAATACCTTTCTCACTTAACAAATCGTGGCACGAGCCATTTATTTCGTTATTCTGATAGGCCGTGGTATTTCACCGATCGAGCAACGAACTTCGTGGCTCTACTGATGTTGAACTGTTCAATATATACTCAACTGGAGTCTGGGAGTCGGTGCCACATTCACTCATAAATATATTCAAACGTAGACTATGGAACATTCAGAACTTCAATAATTATTTTATGTATGTCTGAATCTACTCGGCTCTTATGAGTAGTGTATGCACAAGAAAAAGTGTTTTATCTATTATATTTAGTCAAATTGTATTATCCGAGTCATTGGGCCAGAGTAGAAAACGTAAGCATAAATCTTGAAATTATAATACATACTAAGTATTATTTAAGAATATGCCGATATATGCCAATAGACGTCGCCATTTATTCCATTAAGGACGTTAAAACTTGGAGAGACGAGGCGTAATAGCCACTGTCTAGAAAATAACGGTCAAGTTCGGTCAATGAAAACTAATACTAAAATTATTGATAAGATACTATTTATTCAACGGAACCAGATATTTGATTAAGGACGAGGTACCACCATTACATACTTACATAACTTCATGCCAAATGCCTTGCGGGGTAGGCAGAGAGAACGGAGCGCCATAAGGAACGATTCTTACACACCTCACTCGTTTAGTTGACTTTCATAACTCTTTTCATGCACGCGCGTCGATTTTTGAGGTTCCTAACATCACCTTCCTCCAGAACACGTTCTATTTGGTTCGCTTTTGCATTGTATATCTGCTTATATAATCTTGCATCATCCATCCTTTCTACAAGCCCGAACAATCGGAGCATACCCTTTCTTACCTGTACACCGACACTCTCTTTCAATCCGACTTCCTTCCTTATGGCCTAGTTTTCGACGCGGTTAGCGTGGGTCACTCTGCAGATTTTGCGCCATGCCCTCATTTCCACCGTGTTTGGTCATTTCAGCAGATATCATGTCAATTCCAGCTGTCTTACCATTTTACATACTTCGTATCGACCATTCAATCTCTTCCACAGTAATGTCAGTAAATTCAGATGCTGGCGCAGCGGCGTCATATGTAGACTCACTCGCGGCGCCCACATCCGGAACACATTCGTACTTTTCCCCAAAATACTCACTCCGCCGACCCAATACATCGTTTGAATTTGCAAGAATGTCACCAGCTTTAGACATAATCTGCCATTATCAGGAAATTAAACAATTACTTAGAAGGTTAACATTCAATTTATTAGACGTTTATATTAACGGAGTTTTATATTGTATTTTTTAAATAATTTTCGTTACAGCATTACTAATTAATATACATACAGGCGATTATAACACCCGTTAGAAACTTTTTTCTATTATTATTTACCAACGATAAAACAATATTCGTTACAGCTCTCGACTACAAATATATAATAAATTTATATATACAATATATTTATATGTTATAAACTAATATACTATATTTACATACTTTTTAAAGAGGAAAATATAAGAAAAATTGTTTAAATATGTAGACAAAACACCCAACAGTCATTTGTAAGTCACTTTAAAACATCTATTGAAGATTGAGAAAAAGACAGCGTGGATATTTATTTAATTTGCCATTCAGGATTATTTAAGGATTCCAGTTATTACTCTTTAATTGTAAATATTTCTTGCTCTTTCAAACTTATGTTGGTTTTTGGAAACACAAAATACTTTGAGAACACCTCTTTTTGGGGTAGTACTGTACTATTGTCAATATCAAACTGGTTTATTCACATAATTACTGATGATTTAAATAATAATATAATATCTGGGACACAATACACACAGCGCCCTCTAGTTCCAAGCTAAGCAAATAAATGCCTGTGTTATGGATACTAGATAACGGATATTAATATATATATATATATATATTCTATTTTTTTGTAAATACATACATAAAATACTTAATAACCACCCAGACGCCACACAAACATTCATGTTTGTCACAAATATTTGTGCTCGGGTGCGAATCGAACCCCTGACCTCATTGCTGCAGTCGGTAGTTTTACCAATGTGTGACTTTCTACTAACGGTGATTGATAAATGCATCGTAAATAGTTAGTAAATATTTTTGTCATATATCAATTTTGACAGTTTTCTGGACATATTTTAGATTTTTGTTTTTGATATATATATATATATATATATATTAATAACAAGTCATTGACTTACACACAATCATACGAAAGACCACTTAACCACAATCACGAAGAAAGAGACATTAGCATAATAAAATAATCAAATAATACATATTTTGTGTAAAGAAATTGATTTCACTTATAATCACACTTAACTTTTCTTTATTGGCTGTTGGAAAGATCAGAAAATATAACATAACATAACCTCACGCCTTTTTCTACCCGAAGGTGTAGGCAGCGGCTGTTAAGCCTCGTCTCGCCGTTATGTTTACGTCCCAAATGGAATAGGTGGCGAACCTATCGCCATACCGGGCACAAAGTTGTCAGTCATCGATATTTATCACACGTAACTTCCGAAAATTTCGAAAAGTCATTGGTGTGTGCCAGGATTTGAACCCACTACTTCTTGAATCAGAAGCAGGGTGCTAGCCACTGCGCCACCGAGACTGTTAATATAAAGGCTTAATATTAGCTGTGCTGTTACAGAAAACAAAGAACTATCTACATAAAAGAGAATCTTCTTACAAGAACAGATTTTGTAGCAAATCAACATAAAATACATAAATAGTTTGTTTATAGTAAACATATTGTTACTAATCTCTTTAGTAAAGCATTTTACTGTTCAATATTGTCTTCCAAAATCACAAAAAGTCCTCGTCATGGTCTGTTCACCAAATGGTTTCCGCCTGCAGAAACTTTGTTAAGGCAAAAAAATAGCCTGCTATTTTTCTAACACATAGATATAGAGGACGTTTCCAATATCAACTTCAATAAGATTATTTAACTTATTAGTTCTATCAGACGTCATGAAGACTGGCATCAGTATCACTTTCCACCCCTCCTAGGAGGAGCGTGGATTCGCAGGGCTGTCGCACCTGTAGCTCCGTGGTTTGGAGGGGATGTAGCAGTCACAGTTCAATCGCGGCAGCGCCTTTCCACGTGACTCCGGCACGAAGAAGGTGGTATAATCGTAAGACGCACCAAATACACAAACACTGCGAAACAAAAAATAGAGCTAATCGCTAACAAAACACACAATGATAATAAATGCAATGATAAATAATGATAACTCAATATATGTTTTAGCTGTTGTATTCGCAAAATAACAAGTCATTTTATTTCCTACTTAGCCAAAAAAACACCCTTCGTAAACATAACCATAGCTCTCAAAACAAAATTCAGTGAATGACGATGTTTCTACTTATAAATATTTAATACATGAAACCTTTTGAAGTCCTTTAAGTTCATGAAACTTTCATGAAATCAATATTAATCACAATCACCAAGAAAATGGAAAAATATATAAAAAAAATATTTTGTTATATTAGCGGGAGTGGATTTGTTACCATTCTTGTATAAAATATAGTGTACATTCAATAAAAATACCCTATTTGAATACCAAGATACCAACACCACATTTTTATTTATCCGAAGGAGTAGGCAACGGCTGTGAAGCCTTGACTCATCGAATCCCAAATGGAGGAACCTACTGCTATACACCGGGCACTAATATATCAGCGATCGTTATTTATTACACTTAACTTGCAAAAATAATTCCGAGAAGTCACTGGTGTGAGTGTACAATCGATATCACAACTTCTTCAATAGCTTCTTGGTCAAGAGGAATGGACCACTGGACCACCCAGACCGTAGTTTCAAGTCCTAATAAAAACAGTATCGTCGTACAACGATACTGTTTTCACTACTATTACTTACTTTTACTACTACTATCAATATACGAAAAAAATAAATGTATCCAACTGAAATTTTGGAATCAAACGAATCACACATTAATATATATCAGTTCCTTAATAATAAATAGCCCTCGGCATAGACAGGCCAACTACATCAAAGTGTGTCAGTATATAATATTGCTACTTACATTTAGAAGTATACGAGGTATTAGGAAAGATATCTCAGCTTTACACATTGAGTCAAATTGCTGAAACAAAAATTTCATTGTCAAAACAAAAAACTAACCGAGATAAAGTTGTTATTAAAAAAAAAAAACATTGCTTGTAAGCATGATACTACTGATAATGTATATTTGAGGATGAGGAGGATATATAATACTTTCAAGTTATTTGTGCTAAGTAATCAATATATAGAAAGTACAAAATAGATTCAGATGTTCAAATTAAATCCTTTTGTAATCACTCTGTAGAAACAAAGTTTGTTTTTATGGGATTGTGGATAAAGGATCAAGGTAGCCACTTAATTAATGGTATGCACAAGCACTGCTCATGGACACCTGCACCACAGTGTTACACTTGTGTTGCTGACCTTAAGGATGGTATAGAAAAGAGGTCATATATATCATAAATGGGATGACGAGAGCAAACTCTAGTCATCCCATTTAACATCTATCACCCAAGTCTAGACCAAAGATTTCCTGATACCTTTCTCACAAACGAAACGCAGAATTAGAAACTTTACGTCAAAATTCTTGGAGTTACCGGTATTTTATCATTCGAAAATAAATAATGATCAAAATGTATTAAATATAACCGAAATAATAGTTTCGATTCAATCACCACAGTATCTTGAACATTGTTGCACGTGATGGAACATTGTTTTACTTTGACCCAAGAAGTAAAACAATTTAGCATTACAAATACTCCTTCTCCCTCCTCCTCTCGACCCCTTACTAATTGGTAACTTTATATCACTTAGTTAAGCAAACTTGGTAAGACAGCTTAGCTAGCACATAAAGATGTAGATAGTTCAGTATTTCAGTTTAACTGCGCGATCATGCTTTTTCAAATTTCTAAATTTATATTATTATAATTTTTAAAGCTCTTGATATTCCAAAGAGGCGGTCAGTTCTTTAATATGCCGTTTTGAATCCTAATATAAATTTAGTTTCGTAGTATTTGAGGAAAGAAATAATGGATTCAAGGAATGGATGGAGACTGACATCAATGCTAATTCTACACATAATAGAAAAGAGATACTCTTTATTGATTAGATGACTTATCTCCCATAGACACTGATGTAGAAGATACGGTTGGAACCCTATGTCTATTAAAAAATAATAATATCCGTTCTGTACTTTCAAAAATCTATGCATATAAGGGGACAGACAGCGGAAAGCAACTTTGTTTTATACTACATAATGTTTAAAATTATCCTTCTATATTATAGAATATTATTTTCTGTTTCATTTTTATCATTTTTAACAATATCTATATTGTAATTAATTTAATGTATTAATAATAACAAATTGTAATTTACGTAACAAGTTAACTTACCTTGTTTACGTGGTCTCTGAGAATATTGGAATAAACCATTGCCATAGCTTCAAGCGCCATAAATGTCATACAACCGACGATCCAGGGAACAAGAAATGCAATATTTTCCTGAAATATTAATACCATTATAGACGGTATTTTTAACGACATCTATCTGCGAGCTTAACCAATTAGCCCTTGTGTTATGAAATTAGATAACGCATTTTTTTGTACTATAATTGTAAAAATACCCAAGATGATTGATTGATGAAGATGAAAGAAGGTCGAACCGCATATTGAAGAGTTGGTGGTTTTTGAAGCTAGTAGGTACTGTTATAGCTTAATTGAAAAACTATAAAACATCAATAAAATGTATTTGTTAAACTTTACTTTATTTAACTTTATTAATGAACTGTCTTTTATACCCACATTATTATCCAACAGAAGCAATTTTCGTTTTTTTTATTATTTTTCAACTGCAAGTATTACTATCAGATGTTAGTTTTTCTGTCACGCTAAAACTAATAAATGGAACAATAATAAGTGTGTTCTTCTACAACAATTTACCTTATAAATTCCATAAAAAAGGAAAATACTGAGTACAATCATAAACATCTGTGTTCCAATTATTGCAAAGTATGCTATCTGTACACCTGTGAACAAATGATCATTTGTATTATATTTTTTTTTATGAGAATAAGGGGCAAACGAGCGTGCGGGTCACCTGATGGAAAGTGACCACCGCCGCAAATGGACATCCTCAACACCAGGGGCGTCGAATCAGCGTTGCCGGCCTTTTAAGTAGGAGTATGCTCTTTTCTTGAAGGTCCCTAAGTCGTATCGGTCCGGGAATACCTCTGCCGGCAACTGGTTCCATAGAGGAGACGTGCGTGGCAAAAAATGTCGGCTGAAGCGCACTGTCATAGATCGCCAACCATTTAGTTTATTTAGTATATAAGTACATAATTTTGTTTTCATATTTTTGTTATCAGATAAGAGGGCACACGAGCAAGACGGTCACCTGGTGGAAAGTTACTAGCGCCGCCCATGGATCAATGCGGACGGAATGAGGGCAAAACGAGGTCATAAGGTAGGAAGTTGGATTAGTGTAAAGGTAAGAAAGGGCATGCTCCGATGGTTCATCGGAGCATGTAGAAAGAATGGATGATGCATGTCATTTTAAGTTATTTTAAGAACAATAGAAGCAGAACACTATTTTTTCAGTAGTGTTAAGGTTTTTACTGAGGCGATTTGAAACCAGATCGAGTTGGTCAGCAACTTTTTGTTAATAGAATATTACATTATTATATACTATACATAACCTGTTGTCATTGAATCTATCAAATTTGAATATGATGGATTAGGTACTGCCATTGCTACCGGGCCACCAAATTGTTACACAGAAATTGGACTTTGATGGATGAGCTTTATGATAACGATAGGTAATATTAACCTAGAATAAGACTAGTATCTAACTTACTAGAAGTTTTTTTTCTAAGTTAGATAAAATAGTTTAAGATTTTAACGTACCATTTATACCAGAAGATGTAGATAGCGGCTATTATTTCTGATTCTGTAGCCATATATTTTCAAAAGTATTTTGACGTGTGTGTACCAGGATTCGAACTAACTCACGATAACTTCCAAACATCTCTTTTTGTTTTTTTTTTAGGATTGGGGGGCAAACGAGTAGGCGTTTCACCTGATGGTAAGTGACCAGCGCCATCCATGGATATGCAACATATACAGCGTTAAGGTTGCGTTGCCGATCTTTAAGGGAGTAGGATAGCACACGATGAAGGGCGGTGGGCCTCCGGGTACCTCTCTCACCGAACAAAACGTGGTATGAGCCACTTTGCGTCGATCTTTTGAAAGGTTGCAGTATCTCACCGGTCGACCTGTGTACTACTGCGATATTTATGCAGTGAACTATTTGAATAATAACTACTTCCACACCATCTTCTGTTTATTTTCTATATTATAACTTACCATAATAAACATCATCCAGTTCTTTAAATCTTTTGGCATTTACACCAATTCGCCAACTATATAAAAGCACCACCAATATTGATATATTCTGAAACAAAAAGAAAGCGTTTATATGAGTTTCTTCTGCCTTCAATTTTGTTAGTGTAAAAATGAATAATCCTATTTATAAGAAAGTCGTGTTAGTTACACTATTTATAACTCTAGAGCGGCAGACAATTTGGCTGAAAATTGGGAGGTAGTTTATAAACTACCTCCTATGGTATACCGCTACCATACACTCGACGAATAATTCGACGAATAGCGAGGGAAAGTAGGCAGGGACATAGTGTGGACACGTTATTCGTCATGCCGCAAATCATTCCGGCAATGTGAACGCGAGTGGCTGACCACATTACTCGCGCGATCGCAGCGCAGTCGGCTAGGGCTGATTCAAATATCGGATTTTCGACATATCGATATTTTTAACTATTGCTATTGCTTTGATTTCTAATGACGTAATATTATTTTTCAAGTTACTCTCAAACTATAATTTGATCCCCATACTGTAGAAATGCTTTAAAAATATCTTCTCCGATATATTATATAAAAAGTGATGTCATATTATTTTACGAGTTACAATAAGCCTTTCATTTAAACCCATATTTCATTGGAAATATCTCCGGATGACAGGTAGTGGTACTTCACTGGTCGAGCCAGCTCATTCATCCCAAACTCAGAGTGTATACAATATTTCAGCTTAATCTTTTGAAGATATCTACTTCAAAATTGAGTTCTAAGATTCCAGAACATACACTCTTACGGACATACAATGCAAAATAAAAATCACTGAGCTTATTAACTTTGTAATCAATTATGAGTAGTATAGTACCACCACATGTTACTAGATTTTTATGTACTTTTTCGATACATCAAAGCCCGAAATTGATATATTTAAAAATATCGATGTGTCGACTAACTGATATTTTGAAAAATATCGACAGCCCTAATATCCAAGTTCGCCACGTTGTGAATTTTTGCGCGAATATTCGCGCGAGTAGAGCTGTGTGTGGACAGAGATGACAACATAGCGGCAACGCCAACGCGAACGGCTAATAGCTGTGTGTGGTAGCGGTGTTAGAGTCAGGAGATGGACGTAGGAGCAAAATAATCTAATTTTCCCATACAAACGATTCGTAACTACAATTTGACACACAATGCAATT
The DNA here is from genome assembly GCA_905147225.2 of Euproctis similis. Classification (NCBI taxonomy): domain Eukaryota; kingdom Metazoa; phylum Arthropoda; class Insecta; order Lepidoptera; family Erebidae; genus Euproctis; species Euproctis similis. Next base: position 2,136,091 of record LR990113.1, on the reverse strand, counting down.
TGACCCTTAAAAGCATGCCATAATGTTCTTTGTTAGTGGAAAGGTAGGCAAAACTACGTTAGTATCAGATGAATATTGACATTAAACATTCAACCAAATGTCAAGATTTGTCGTGTCATGTCACTGTAATATGTTTGAAGTATTGCAATTTATAAATAATATAATTATGTGAATATCTGGATAAGTAATTTAATTTATAAACTAAAAAACTGTAATAAATTTAAATTATCATGCATTGGTTTGGAGTGAGCATCGCAGAGGCGGTAACATTATCAAGCAACGGAATGCCATTGTTGTCAAATGTTGTGACTGGGAACGTTCTTTTGTGGTAAAATCAGTTGACACATCGTCCAGATAGTAATCTCTGTCAATAGGCCGATTGCCAAGTATTTCAACTAACATATTATGATAATCGCGTTTGGTAGCTAGCTCAAGGGAGAGTTCCAAAGGCCTTACTCCTCTATATGGAGCACATAATGAGGAAGTTCCTTTCTCTGGAGCCGTAACCACCGGTACCTTAATCCCTGTACTCGATATTGGTGGGTCATCACTTCTACATTTTTATATTTTTTTAAATATATATATTTTTATGTTTATATTTGAAAGTAATTTTATAGAGTGTATATTTTGTGAATAAAAAAATAAATATTTTTTCATATTTTTAGAGCAATTATTCTGCCTATTTACAGAAGTGTTTCAGTTACTTCAGTGACATAGATATTGTTAGATACAACACTATCGTCACGCGCAACATGTACGGAATGAAAGTGTCACGTTTCGTTTCATTAACGTGATGATAATAGGAATTATTTGTTTTCTGAGTCACACAATGAGTATAGTTTATGTAAATACTAGCTGTGCCCGCGACTTCGTACGCGTGGAATTTGTGATCAGATAGCTATATTTTTACATAGACAGTTGAGAAGTAATTACCTCTAAAATGAAATTGTAACTGGTAGGATAAGTACAGATTGCGGTAGCAATGGTTGTTGCCCGCATTGTTTATTTTCATTTTAACAGGAATTTTTGTAGTATAGCTGTAGCCCGCGACGTCATCTGCCTGAACGCTATACAGCACCAAAAATACCTACGATTATACCTTTTAAAATAACATTTATTTACCCGTTACTTCTTTACATTTCATAAATACAGAAAGTACAGTAACAGAGGGAGACTGTCTTTTGTAAAATTGTTGAACTTCAAAAGTGCTGATTTTCAGTCTGCTTTGAATAAATGACTTTATGGTGATTCTGCTGAATTAAGTAATAAGTTGCGACTGAAGCAAATGTAGAAAATAATGAATAAGAAAATATAAATATAGAAAAGGATAAAAATATATACTTATAAAACTTCTCTATAAACAACATTGCTGGTTTGGCTCTCCGCAGCCAAAATGTAAAGAGAGTCAGGACTGGTGACGCGGGAGCAAGCGACGTACAGCTGCCCGTGTGAGAAGCAGCTCGTCCTGAGGTCGACACCCGCTGCTCTCAGTGTCTGCCCCTGCGACTTATTGATGGTCATCGCGAAGCAAACACTCACGGGGAACTGTACGCGCTTGAACTGGAACGGGAAGTTATGAGGTATGAGGGGAATGCGTGGTACAAATACTGCCTCGCCTACGCCACAACCCGTAAGAATTTCCGCCTCAATGCTGTGTCTGTGGACCGAGATGACTTTAAGGCGGGTCCCGTTACACAACTTCGGAGGAGATAGGTTCCGAAGAAGCATAATCGGGACACCGACTTTCAGCTTGATAGTATGCGCTGGAAGTCCACTTGCTGACAGAGAGTTCAGAAATTCCACGGGATAATGTGTGGCATCATCTTGCTCGATGACAGTGTTTATAGAGGTGTAAACCACTTCATTCCCCTCAATTTTCGAGAGAATGCATTCGTTGATTGCTTCAGCCTGACCATTTTTGGGCGTCAAAATTGCCCGCTCACATACCCAAGAATTCTGCTGGTGCGGTATATGACTGATGTCCCCGTACACACAGCGAATGAGTTCTTCTAAGCTGGATACGACTCTACCGAGAGACTCTGGAAGCACCACCTGCCCACCTCTCTCCTCTGGTAGAGTGCCTTCGCCAAGACTTAGAAGAACATCGGAGAATTCTTGAGCACGTGCATTGCCGCCGAGCCGAGCTCTCATATTAATGGTCAAGCGCAGCGTACGAACTCGTGACCACAGCGAAGATCGTTTCAACGAAGCATTCACCTCGTCAGCCCTCGATCCCCGCGTCACCACGGGAAGCGTTTGTCGGAAATCGCCACTGAATAGAACTGTGACACCACCCATCAAGTGTTCGTTCCTGCGGATGTCCTGCAGGGTTCTGTCCACGGCCTCAACTGCTTTTCTATTGGCCATCGTACACTCATCCCATACGATCAGAGAGCAATCCTTCAGCACGTGTCCCTTATCACTATTGCGTGACACACCACAAACAGGCGTTTCGGTGCTCTCTAAATCGATGGGAATTTTAAACATGGCATGTGCTGTCTTGCCACCCGGAAGCAGTGTGGCAGCGATTCCCGACGACGCTACAGCAATGGCAATTTTGCCTTGCCTCCTGACCTCTGCAAGTATGCCAGTGAAAATGCCTCATCTCTGAAAAGAATTAACGATACAATTTTAAAGAAGAAAATGCACAACTCCATCTATGACTCTTAAAAACATCTATTGACCGCAAGCGCATGATGAAATTTCAATTATTTATATTCAAAAAGTGTTTAAACATGTAATTCGACTTGATGTTTTTAAAATCTCAAAGATTTATTTATATCTAAAACCAAAAAGTGCTTACACGTGTAATTCAACTTAATGTTTTCTGTTTTGTAAATCTCATAGATGGCACTGTTTTAAAATTGTCTGTTATGTTTAACGGCATAAGTTAATTAAAATGTGAAGCTAACTTATATTATATTATTATTATTATTATATGTATAGATTAAAGCATGGTTATTAACATAATAACACCATAACAACATACAAATATGCGTCGTTAGATTACACGTTGCTACAGAATACATTGAAGAAATAAAGGTTCACTGCTCGTTCCTCGTAGGTGATAGCGTGATAATATGTAGCCTATATGTTGACCCGACTTCTTAATAATTTTCGTGCCAAATTTGAAGTAAATCCATGCAGTACTTTTTGAGTTTATCCCGGACATACATACAGACAAACAGACAAACAGACAAACAGACAAAAATTCTAAAAAGTATATTTTTGGCTTCGGTATCGATTGCAGATCACACACCAAGTATTCTTTTTAAAAAATATTCAATGTACAGTTTTGACTTTTCTACAATTTTATTATATGTATAGATCATAATATATATATAAGTCTCGGTGGCGCAGTGGGCGAGCGCACGGCCTCTGATCCAGAGGTCCGGGGTTCGATTCCAGACACTGGCTCACACCAATGACTTTTCGAAATTGTTTTCGGAAGTTATGTGTGATAAATATCGATGACTGACAAACTTTGTGCCCGGTATGGCAATAGGTTCGCCACCTATTCCATTTGGGACGTAAACATAACGGCGAGACGAGGCTTAACAGCCGCTGCCTACACCTTCGGGTAACAAAAGTCGTGAAGTTATTTTATGTTATGTTATAATATATATATATAAATTGAGTGTCACGCTGTTTGGAGACCTAAACTCCTTAACCAATTTTATTCAAATTTGCACACAGTACGCAATTGGGCCTAACTTAAATGAGAGGATAGTAGTTTATATCTCAATTTATAGTCGCGATTTTCATTTATTGCAATTTTTTAGTGTATTTTGTTTGAGGGTTAGTAATATTTTCTTCCTTTCTTACTTACTAGTTGAGTTGGCATTCCGATTAGCAGAATAACTATTGTAAAAATATAGAATTATGATCTTTATAATTTATTTATTGACTATTAGAAGAATGTTTTGATATTATGTAATTGCCGGCTGACCCGTGACCCTGTGTCCCGAATAGTAGACACTGTATTAAAAATAAAGAATCGACTATTAGCTGGTACTAAGTTTGCAGGTCAGCTATCTATCACTCATTCCTGAATGAACTAATCAGGAATCATCAGTCTCTTTTTTATGGTATAGGAGGGCAAACGAGCAGGCGCGTCACCTGATGGTAAATAACCTGCGCCGCCCATGGACATCTGCAACTCATATAGTGTTACAGTTTCGTTGCCGACCTTTAAGGGAGTAGGATAGGAAAGGATGGGGAAGGGGGGTGGGCCTCCAGGTACCTCTCTCACCGTACGAAACGTGGCATGGGCCACTTTACGTCGATTTTTTTTTCTTTAGTAGGAATATTCTGATAACGAAAATCATGAAACGCCAACAAAGGTGATCAAAGTGGCGTTACTAAACACGTTATTCGTTTATTGATTTCATAGGCATAAAACTTAGCAAAACATTTTATTTTTGCCGTGATAATTATCACTAATAAACTCCTTTGGAATGGCCTGACCAATGTTGATCAAACTTTGTCTATATATCGGGTAGACCTGAGAATCGATCCGCATACTTTTCATTAACTAGCACTCAGGAGAAGAAAATTCTTATTTTTTATTTTTTAAATAAAAGTAGCTTAAGTTACTCCTACACATCAACTGTTATCTATTTTTTTATGGTAGGGGGGGGGGGGACTTGTAAAGGTTTCATCCATCGAGCAAGGATTAGCGTTGCTCTTGGGCATGTCTGAAACTGAAAGAGTTGAAGCTGCTTTGCAAATTTTTTTGAAGGATGAGGCCGTAAGCGGGAATGCTACGGATATCTCTTTCACCAAACATAACGCAGCATGAGCGACTCTTGCTTTATTTTTATGGGATAGGAGGGCAAACGAGCAGGCGTGTCACCTGATGGTAAGCAACCAACGCCGCCCATGGACACCAGCAACACATATAGTGTTACTGTTGCGTTGCCAACCTTTAAGGGATAGGGGATAGGAAAGGATGGGGAAGAGGGTGGGCCTGCGGGTACCTCTCCCACCGAACGAAACGCGGCATGAGCCACTTTACGTCGGTCTTCTGAGAGATCGTGGTATTTCACCGGTCGAGCCGACCCATTCATGCAGTGGATTGCTAGGCTCTACCACTGTTAAAATATATATATATACAGCGTGTCCCACAATGGGTATATCAAGCCGCGATGGGTGGATACAGGATGGAATTGCCTATCGGATGGCTATATTTAAAATGTGATAAGTCGAAATTTTAGATCTGAAAAAAAAAAAATAATTCCTACTGAGTCCGCAAATAATAATATTTGACATGGTCACCCTACTATAAAGACTTTCATTGATATCACATACACACATACACAAGAAATCGTAACATATGGTACAATTTCTTGTGTACCTACAACACGGATATAAAAATTTAGACCTTATTCTGTAGTAGTAGAGCCGATATTGCTAAGTTATGGTGAGATATAAAATAAAAATTTTGTATTTCATTCTGATTAAATAAAATTCATTCATAGTTTAATACATATCTAACCAGATTTTTCGTTTAAGATTTATGGTGAACACTTACCATTTCTCAGTGTGACTACAAAAAAGGTTCAATGTGCTGTCCTCCTCTCGTAACACATAGGTTTACACGCCGCGATACAGATTGTGTGGCGCGGCTCAGATACTCCGGTGTTAGAGTACCACAAGCTTCCACAATTTTTTGACGCATATCATTCACAGTTTCACACTGCGTAGCATACACCACACTTTTCAAATATCCCCACAAAAAAAAGTCCATTGGCGTTAAATGGGCGACCGTGGTGGCAATGGAACAGTTCCAGAACGTCCAATCCACGCATGAAAGCGATCGTCCAGATATTCGCGTACAGAACGAGTGTAATGCGCTGGCGCGCCGTCTTGCTGGAAAATCATGTCGCGGTAAACTAACAAAGGAAGGCCTTCAAGTTCTTCCTCCAAGGTGGTCCTCAACATTTCCAAGTAGATTTCACCGTTCAACCGGTCCGGCAAAAATACAGGGCCTATCAATTTGTCACCGATGATACCGGCCCACACATTAATTTTCCACCTGTGCTGAAAATGGCTTTGACGAAAAGCATGTGGATTTTCATGGGACCAGTAGTGCTCGTTGTGGCTATTGGATAGTCCAAAACGAGTAAAGGTAGCCTCATCAGACCATAGAACCCGAGACGAAAACATAGGGTCAGCAGTAACCTGACTACGATACCACTCACAGAATCGCAGTCTCAATAAAAAATCTGCTTCTGTCAGCTGTTGTGTGCGCTGGTAATGGTAAGCATGCTGATTATCTTTTTTTAAAGTTCTCCATACTTTCATTCTAGACACACCTAATACGACAGAGGCTTTTCTAGTACTTCTAGTTGGATCTTCAGCAAAGTGATCCAAAATATTCTGTTCCACACGAGCATCCGCACGGTCACTCGATCGTCCTTCAGAGTTTGGACTGTGGAAAGAACCGTTTGAGTGCAAACGGTTGACCAGCCTCCTGAAGCATGCATAAGAAGGAAGTCTTCGCTGATTCTCCAGCTCTCTTCCATCAATGTGACGTTGTCGATAAAGTTCGCGCGCTGCAGTAAGGATTCCCTCCGATGCACCCACACACATAATCATATCATAGTACTCTGCATTTGAATACTCCGCCATTATAAAATTACGAAATAACGAAAGCACTTTCACTAACTTGACACCGATATATGATACTGACCGATAGAACAAGCGAACAATAATGAAGAGCGTCTAAAAAAATAATGACTAACGAACATTAGTAAGGATGTGAAAAAATAATTGATTATTGAAATAATCGATTAAAAATCAACATCTAAAAGTAAAAAAATCTATTAAATTTAGTAATTATTTTTATATGACTAATCGATTAATAACCGATTATTTTATTAATCATTCAATTACATATTACCGACTTTATTTCATCTGCAACGCCCCGATATTAAGTTTGGCCCGGAACGAAAACTACTAAAGAATACTTTTTCCATAATGTTATTTTTAACGCCATCAATGACCGCATTCCTTCTATACCTTTGAAACAGTTTAGTTATTTATTTATTCCAATATTCACTAGATGGAGTCGATGAATAATTCAATTTTATCAGCCGACATTTGGTTGATATGTTCTCTTTTATTGTATATTTCCAAATTACTAAATATTACATGGATACTTTTTAAATGTCTCGGTGGCGCAGTGGGCGAGCGCACGGCCTCTGATCCAGAGGTCCGGGGTTCGATTCCAGACACTGGCTCACACCAATGACTTTTCGAAATTGTTTTCGGAAGTTATGTGTGATAAATACCGATGACTGACAAACTTTGTGCCCGGTATGGCAATAGGTTCGCCACCTATTCCATTTGGGACGTACATAACGGCGAGACGAGGCTTAACAGCCGCTGCTTACACCTTCGGGTACAAAAGGCGTGAAGTTATGTTATGTTATGTTACATGGATACTCACGCGCTTCGTTGACTTTCATAACTCTTTTCATGCACGCGCGTCGGTTTTTGAGGCTCCTAACATCACCTTCCTCCATAACACGTTCTATTTGGTCATGTAATGTGTGTCTTGGCCGTCCTCGACTCCTACATACATCCGCTTTTGCATTGTATATCTGGTCAATCGTGTCAAATGCTCGGTCAGTCTTGCATCATCCATCCTTTCTACATGTCCGAACCATCGAACCAACCATGCCCTTTCTTACTTTTACACCGACACTCTCTTTCAAACCAATTTCCTTCCTTACAACCTTGTTTCCTACGCGGTCAGCGAGAGTCACTCCGCAGATTTTGCGCAGTGACCTCATTTCTACCGCGTTTATTCTACTTTCATGCACACTCTACCATACCCAGCTCTCGTTTCCATAAGTTAGCGTTGGGATCAGGACTGCATTGTGGATTGCTAGCTGGGCTTTCTGCTGACGTTTTTTGCGCCCAGGAATCTGGCCAACGCTCCATTTACGCTATTTCCTATCGCCACTCGTCTCATCCGTGGTGTACCTTCCATCCCTGCTAAAAGCGCATCCAAGATATACTATTTCATTCACCTGTTCCAGCACTACATCATCAACCATTATCCTTGCATCTGTTCTGGATTCCTCCCTTTCAAACACCATAACTTTCGTTTTCGTCGCATTCAACTGCAAGCCTTTAATCATGCAATCATCTTTCATAGTAGTGACTAGTATTTGCAGGTCCGACGGCAATTCGGCCAGAAGCACGGCGTCATCTGCGTAAAGCAGGCAGCTCACTACTAGGTCACCCATTTGCATCACTACATCCATCGATCTCACTCTCTGGAGACAACTGTCCAGGTATAGGATGAACAGTCGAGCGGACAGCACGCAACCCTGTTTGACGCCGATATTGACGTCAAACCAGGGGGACAAGCCGCCGTCAGCACGCACACACGCTGTGCAGTCCTCGTAAGTGGACTGCACAGCGCGCAGCAGTGCTCCGCTCACCCCGTAGCCCGGGAGTATATCCCACAGATCCTTTCGTAACACTCTGTCAAACGCTTTTTCCAGATACACAAAACCGCAGAAAACCTTCCGGTTAACAGCCAGTTGTTTCTCCACGATGTCGCGGAGAGAAAAAATCTGATCCATGCACCCTCGTCCGCTTCTAAAACCACCCTGAGCCTCCCACAACACTCCATCAGATATCACCCTCATTCTCCTTTCAATAATTTTCCCATACACTTTTGCTGCTAAACTGATCAAACTGATGGCCCTGTAACTGGCGCACTGCATACGTGATCCCGGCACGTATGCAGTGCGCCTCCAGTCCGTGGGAACCTTACCTGACCTCCAGCACAGATTGCTCAAAGTCAGGAAAGAGTCCCGGGCACAGGTTCCACCGTATTTGATCATTAAGCAGACATCATATCAATTCCAGCTACCTTGCCAGAAACATAGAAACATACCAGGAACATACTCGTACATTTCCCCAAAATACTCGCTCCACCTGCCTAATACATCGCTTGGGTTTGCAAGAATGTCACCAGCCTTAGACATAATTTTGTCCATTCTGGATGTTGACGAAGAACCCCGAGACTTTCTAACTTCCCTCCAGAAGAGTTTGTTATTCGCCTCGAAGTTCTCCGTCAACCTCACTTCCTCATTCGCAACTAGTCTTTCACGCTTCGCTTTCACTAAGGCTTTGGTAACATTCCTGCAGCGGCGGTAGCTCTCATACTTTTTCTCTGTCATACTAACATTCTGATTCAAACTTGAGACATAATCCAACCATGCTTTTTTCTTTCTTTCGACGCTGGATTTCACATCCTCGTCCCACCAGGCATCACCTCTCAGAATCCTATGCTTATGCCTCTTTGCACTACCACATACTTCTTTTGCAATATCCACTATACTTTCTTTCATTCTTTCTCAGCATTCTTCAACACCTAAGTCAGAAAGACTCGTCTCATTGAGTCTTTTACTGACTAGGTCTACATACATACGCCGTACACTTTCACCTTCTAATTTCTCACATTTTATCTTTTCAAGCTCTCCGAAATGGGTACGCACTCGCCAGTGTCTCCACTTCTTGAAAGGCCCACGAAACGGCTTACTACCAGGTAGTGGTCCGTATCAAGAGTGGGGCCTCTGTAGGCTCGTGTATCCCTTTAGAGTATTTCGGAGACGACTATCTACCAAAATCATCATGTTCATTCCGTCTCCACGTATACGTGTGAATATCTTTATGACGGAATAATGTGTTAGACACATCGAGGTTCCGTTCCAGGCATACGTCCAAGATGGGCTTACCAGCATCATTGACTCTCTTGTCACCATTCGGAACAAGTACAGCCTCCAGGCCATCTCTCTTGGTTCCGACCCATCCATTAAGATCACCACACAGAATTATCCTTTCATGTCCCTCAGCCAGATTCAGAATATCCCTAACAGATTCCCAAGACTCCTCGAGTTCGCGGGGATCCGCGGAGCTTACGGGAGCATAAGCTGCGACCAGGAAAACTCGCGTGATCCCCAGTTTTATTCGACCCCAAAGATGTCTTGGGCCTACCAACTCATAATCTTTCACTCCGGAAGCAAAGTGGGAGGAGAGAACGACTCCAACACCCCCACTAGGACAGACGTCCTGGTCCACTCCGGACCATAGGGCTACCATGCCACCGGGGAGGTCCTCGGTCTCACTGCCCCTCCGCTTTGTCTCCGTCAAACATAAGGCATCCAGGCATCTCTCATTTATTACATTCATCATCTCATTCATCTTTCTGATCATACTACCTCTAACATTCCACGTGCCTATACGGCACTCCCCTCTCCTCGTCCCACCAGGATTGGCGCTGCGTGAAGGGTGGCGTCCCCCTTCGCCGCATGCGCATGCAGCCGCACCGACGGGGGCTAATCGGTGCCCGTCGCTTCTGGGGCACGCCGGAGCAGCCCGTCCGGCTCAGTTTGCTTCGGTCAAGATTGCGTCCCACTGGGACGGCAGGGGTCGCGACGTGCACGCTCTTGACATGACCCCCTAAAACTAATTGTACATATTGCCCAAAAATTAAAAAATCCATTAATTTAAATAAATCGATTATTTTCTTAAATAAATACGATTATTAATTATCGATTTTTTCATTGTAATAAATTAATCGTTTAATCAAAAATCGTTTTCTTATGTTTAATGTCACATTCCTAAATACTAGTGTCTCTGCCATTTTTAATTTCTTAGGGTACCGTTATACCAAAATACGGAACCTTTATACGATAACTTATTTTTTTATAATAACTTTAAAAATACTAGTCGCTGTACTACAGAGTCTACTAGATATTTTAATTTCACTCAAATCTCATCCAAAGCAAATTGGAAAAGTATTTTAGAAAATCTCTAAATTTTAAGTAATAATACGCACAATACCGAATACCGGATTTAACATAACATAACTTCACGCCTTACCCGAAGGTGTAGGCAGCGGCCGTTAAGCCCTGTCTCGCCCTTATGTTTACGTCCCAAATGGAATAGGTGGCGAACCTATTGCCATACCGGGCACAAAGTTTTCAGACATCGATATTTATCACACTTAACTTCCGCAAACGATTTTGAAAAGTCATTGGTGTGAGCCAGTGTCAGGATTCGAACCCAGACCTCTGGATCAGAAGCCTTGTGCTCTCCTATTGGACCACCGAGAGTCATAGGATTTACCTACGTAATACTTTTTAAGCTTTCACGTGTTATGCAACATAATGATAATAATAATATACTTTATTAATTTGCGTTGGTACATTAAAATTATACGGACCCATAATAAATAATATTAATATTTCAAAATATTTCACTGTAAATTTAGAAATGCCGACAAATTCTTTTTATAAATGCCGCCTGATGAGTTCAAGGTTACCTTGTGCGAGCCGAAAGGCAGGCGGCAATTCTCAAAGGAAGTTTCGGGCGCGTGTAACAGGTCACAGCACGTGTAAGAGGTGCACACATATACACAGCACATATACACATGACCTACAAATGAATCATTAAGTAGGGTTCACAGTTTTTTGTGTAACTTCACGCCTCAAATACATGAGAGTGTAGGCAGCGAATACTATTTACTGATTATGTTTCATGGTAATTTTATATGATTTCTTATTGCGAACCGAATACAGATAGCTTTTTTTGTGTAACTTCACGCCTCAAATACATGAGAGTGTAAGCAGTGAAAACTATTTACTGATTATGTTTCATGGTAATTCCATGTGGTTTCTTAAACAGATCAGAATGTAGTCAGCTTAATATTTTTTTGTAACTTCACGCCCCAAATACATGCGGGTGTAGGCAGCGAAAATTACTTATTGATTATGTTTCATGGTAATTTTATATGATTTCTTATTGCGAACCGAATACAGATAGCTTTTTTTGTGTAACTTCACGCCTCAAATACATGAGAGTGTAAGCAGTGAATACTATTTACTGATTATGTTTCATGGTAATTCCATGTGGTTTCTTAAACAGATCAGAATGTAGTCAGCTTAATATTTTTTTGTAACTTCACGCCCCAAATACATGCGGGTGTAGGCAGCGAAAATTACTTATTGATTATGTTTCATGGTAATTTTATATGATTTCTTATTGCGAACCGAATACAGATAGCTTTTTTGCGGAACTTCACGCCTCAAATACATGAGAGTGTAAGCAGTGAAAACTATTTACTGATTATGTTTCATGGTAATTCCATGTGGTTTCTTAAACAGATCAGAATGTAGTCAGCTTAATATTTTTTTGTAGCTTCACGCCCCAAATACATGCGGGTGTAGGCAGCGAAAATTACTTATTGATTATGTTTCATGGTAATTTTATATGATTTCTTATTGCGAACCGAATACAGATAGCTTTTTTTGTGTAACTTCACGCCTCAAATACATACATGAGAGTGTAAGCGGTGAAAACTATTTACTGATTATGTTTCATGGTAATTCCATGTGGTTTCTTAAACAGATCAGAATGTAGTCAGCTTAATATTTTTTTGTAACTTCACGCCCCAAATACATGCGGGTGTAGGCAGCGAAAATTACTTATTGATTATGTTTCATGGTAATTTTATATGATTTCTTATTGCGAACCGAATACAGATAGCCTTTTTTTGTGTAACTTCACGCCTCAAATACATGAGAGTGTAGGCAGGGAAAACTATTTACTGATTATGTTTCATGGTAATTCCATATGATTTCTTAAACAGATCAGAATGTAGTCAGCTTAAATTTTTTTGTAACTTCACGCCCCAAATACATGCGGGTGTAGGCAGCGAAAATTACTTATTGATTATGTTTCATAGTAATTTTATAAGATTTCTTAATGCGAACCGAATACAGATAGCTTTTTTGTGTAACTACACGCCTCAAATACATGAGAGTGTAGACCGGGAAAACTATTTACTGATTATGTTTTATGGTAATTCCATGTGGTTTCTTAAAGAATGATTAGAAAGAAGATCAGAATGTTGTCAGCTTAAATTTTTTTTGTAACTTCACATAATTATTAAAAATTAGAGATGACAACCCTATTGATAATCGAAATGGAAAAATGAATGAAATACTTTAGGCGAGTAGTCACAATGAACTCAGTTGTCGTAGGTCATAAGTAGGGTGATCATGGTTCATATTTCTGCGGGATAATTTTTGTAAAAAAAGTAAAAAAAAATTTTTTTTGCCTTTTTTTACTTTCTATAGGATATCTAGATTTCAAAGCATGTCTAGATTCTAGATATAAGTGGTTAGAATAGGGTCTGTGAAGCACCCTGTATATTATTTTTTTAAGGTTTGTGGTAAATCACCATTCAAGCCAACACATTTAAGCATTTAACTGCGTAGCTCAAGCAGTAGTTTAGAAGATTTTAGCCGTTTCAGTGTTTGAATCAAAGACGGAATTCTTTAAAAATAATACTTTGAGTAATTAGTTTAATGATTATACAAAATTAATGAAGTTACATGAGATTATTTTGATCTTGTAACATTTATCAGCGTTGATAAGCGATCAAAAATTTGTCGTAAGACAGTACCTAACAATTAAGCAAATTCTTACGTCCATCAATTAAAAGTGACTCTTTGTTAGTTTAGAAGCAGACGGTTAATTTAAAATTGATTTGATATGATTTTCGAAAGCAATTTAAATGATAATTAAGTTAACGTTGAATCAAAAGCGCCCTCTGTAGATGATTAAACGTCAAATTATTAATCAAAAGGTAATTAAGAAGAACCAAAAGCATTTCCATTCAATTACTTCCCAGTTAACAATTGTCTGAGGTATTCCCATGCTTTATACCCTCGAATTTGGATATTTTATCAATCATGGTGGCCTAATGGTTGAGAACTCCGCTTCCGAATCAGAAAACGCTGGCCCAAATCCATCAAATAATGATTTTCTAAATTAAATATTGATAGCTAACAAAATTGCATCCAAAAGGCTAGATCAGCTATTACTTGAGTGCAAAATAAAATTTGGTGTGTAAATTCATACACAAGATTAATAAATGAGAAATTCAAAGTTTTCTATTATATACATTTATGTTCATGTTTGATAGGATCTCTCGAATTAACAAACATTATAACATTCAGAACTACTTCGCGGAAAACCGCAAATTTCCGCTCATGAATAAGTAGTTCATCCTGTCTTGAGGTTAGCCAGGATTGAAACCACCAACTACATGTAAAGGTTAAATTAAATAGTTCAGATTGCTACTATAGAGTTGGTATTTACAATCTAAATTGATAACAACTCTATTTAGTGGGAGAATTTTAAGTAAAATCGTAGTAATTCTGTCGAATTAAAATAACATAAATAAATTCAAATTTTAATTTGAAAATCATTTATTTGTCCAAAAACATGTGTAGACAATTATAATTGGTGTAATTTTTCATAACTTGAGTTTCAACATGTTTTGCCATGACAAGCATACAAATATTAACATTAGTAAAAATGTAAATGTCTAAACTTTGTCAACTACAACTATCTATGTTAAAAATGAATAGTCATTAAATACCAACAATAAAACAAGAATCCAACTAAATTCAACTAGTCAATAAGTACGCCAGAGTCAGAAAATTACATTGTGTCTTGCAAGAAAACACTAATATTATAATAGGCCCTCTGAATTAATATTTCTCCAAGCTTTTCAATGAAAAATATAGTATTTAATTATTTGTAAATATTGGGATGTTTTTGTAAATTAAAGGTGTCATATGAAATATACTATTCACCTTTAAAACAGTTTTAGTGTTAAGTTAGCATACACATTATAAAATTGTCCCGTCTGTTACGCTTAGAAACACCTGATAGACGGGGAAACAAATTGGGATTCATTCTGACGAACACACAGACATCCAAAAATACATTGATGGCAGAGTTAATATTTTATGTTTCTTAAAAAATGGTGCACAGCTATCAGGAATCTTTATGTTAAATATTGTAGGTATATTTCTTTTTGCATTTTAAATACAATATCTTTAGTTTAATTGCCTCAGAATATTAATCCGTATCTTATAGCAGATGCCACCAGTCCATGGTATGCAATAAGCAATGTCTCATTATTAACTGTACGAGCAAGTTAGAGCATATAAAGATGACCTTTTTTACTGAGATAGTCAATAAGAAATAATGACTTCAAAATGTCTGTATACGGTTCATATTTGGTATTCGCAAATATGATCATATCTCCGAGTTTTGTAAAAAACTCAAGTGGCTTCCAAATTGGTTTTCACCGGAATACTCATATTCTCACATTGTTATATAACATTATATTCAGTCCGAAAACACCCCATTATCTCAAATAACGGTTCGTGTTCTTAAATGACACACATTCAAGGTGTCTGAGGTCATCCAAAAATCTGAAGTTATCTGTTCCAAGACATTCCACCAACTTTTTTGGACAATCGCTTGTACAGTACAAGCTGTACTATTGTGGAATCAATTACCCGTTGATATTAGAAAATCGAAGTTCGTTAGCCTCTTTAAATCACGGCTAAAACAACACTACTTATCACTGCAGTAGCATTGACATTATCATGCGTGTATTAATATGTAGGTATATTTGTATTTATATGTATATTTGTATTAATATGTATGTATGTTTAAGTAATTTGTATATTTCTAAAAATATATTATTATTTTTCCTTTTTAATAATGTAGCTTTTATTATTTTTGTATACCGCCGACAACCTCTAATTCTCTTTTGCTTTTTTTTCCGTCCAGTGGTTGTCCGGAAAAAATTGCCTTGTGCGATAGGACCGCCAATTGTACAATTGAATGTAATCATGTTTTTATGTATATATTTTTGTTATTTGTTTAATTTGGTGTACAATAAAGAATATTCTATCTATCTATCCATTTTATTTTTTATAACAGTGGTAGAGCCCAGCAGTTCGCTGCATGAATGGGCCGGCTTGGCCGGTGAAATACCACGACATCTCAGAAGATCGACGTAAAGTGACTCATGCCGCGTTTCGTTTGGTGAGAGAGGTATCCGGAGGCCCACCCCCCTTTCCCAACCCTCTCCTTTCCCCTTCCCTTAAAGGTCGGCAACGCAACAGTAACACTACATGTGCTGCTGGTGTCCATGGGCGGCGTTAGTTGCTTACCATCAGGTGATAGGCCTGCTCGTTTGCCCTCCCATCCCGTAAAAAAAAATCCCTTAAAGGTCGGCAACGTAACACTATATGTGTTGCTGGTGTCCATGGGCGGCGTTGGTTGTTTACCATCAGGTGACACGCCTGCTCGTTTGCCTTCCAATCCCATAAAAAAAAACTATTCACACTTCACGGTCATTGTCGGTAGTTTTATTTTTATATGCGCGATCGTAATACGTATAGCACGTATGACAGTTAAACGACGACTGAATCATTCCAAACACGAGATTGAAAAGCAACAATAACTTTTTATTTATTTGTAAATGATTGATTGTGAACTAAATTAAAACCTCTTTCGAAGTTATTTGTGATGAATCAATTGATGGAACACTTTTTTAACTACAATCCACATTAAAGAAATTGACCTGTGGTATGACATTCCTTGTTTGTATTCGAAGTGAATTATTGGGTATAATAGTAGGTCACTTTTTCCCGTATATTAGCTATATCTTTTTATAATATAGATATATTTTCAACATAATTTCAAACAATAATAGATATTCCGACATTCAATGCTTCTTCTCCATGATTATTGATTGCCAAAGGCAATAAGACTAGTCAAAGACGCCGATTTTCATTTTTTTTTAAATAAGATATACTTTCCAGATGGTGCCAATTTCACTAGGTCAGGATCAGATAATGGGGTCCCAGAAATCAATGGCAACCACCGAAAATAGGTAAATATGTGTTCCGATAAATAAATGCCGTAGTGACATTAAGATGTGTAATCACATTTGTGATGACATAAAGTGTTATAATTGCGTTGCCGGCCTTTCACAGGAGTAGGATATGAAAGGAGCGGGAACTTAACGAAACTTGTCGTGATCCACTTTACGTCGACATTCTGAGAGGCCGTGGTGTTTCATTCATGCAGAAAACTGTGTAGCTCAACTACAGTTCATCATTTATTCAATTAGTTTTGAAATTTTAAATTAAATAAATAGTAATGTTTGGTGAACTTACCAATGTGTAGAGTGCACTTGCATATGCAGCATGTTTTACGTGCAGGGTCCGACAGCATGACAAGGTTGTGTCATGCTCGTGTGCACTCCACGCTTTCATCTGTATAAAAAAAAACTGTTATAGATTTACTAATAATCCTGTCAAACTGTTTATTGCTTCAGAATCAAAATCAATATACGATTGTTGAAATGTGAGCTTTTTCTTGTATCTTCACATTTTTTCTGCTTAAATAAGTAAACATCGGCATTACGCCCTGACTCATCAAATTTTCAGAACTTACGATTAACTTACGATTCATGAATTGGGTTCTCTAGCTTGTTTGTAACCTTAAATTGTTGTGTGTTTTCAATTTCAATAAAGGCATTCTCATGTAGAAATAAAATATAAAACGGTATCTAGTAAGTACGTACTCACTTTAGGGTATGTTTTAACAGGCTAAAATTACTGTTTTCACAAAATGTACGATTAGGGGAAAGTAGTAAGATTTCTAGAAACTTATATAAAAGACGAGACCAATTCTCTGAAATGTATGTCTTCTAAGTGCTTTAAAGCTGCAGCTAATAATAAAGTTATTGGTTTGAAAGTAGCGAATAACTATCGACGTATACCTAAAGATATTGTAACCTTCATAGCTATGTAACACCAGAAGTAATAAAATAAATACCTATCTCATCTGTAATACAATTGACATGACAGAAAATAGATTAAGGAAAAAGATGAAAAGGCGGAGCAAATCAATTGTACGAACGTTATAATATGAACGCAAGATATTTTTTGGGCGTAATAAGGGTATTTCTCCACTAGGCTAACAATCGTACGCAACCTTAGTCGGCAATCTATATATACTCGAAGAACTTCTGCTTTGAGTTGAATACGTCTCAAATTACCATTTCGATGTTGTTGATCTCCGTGGCCGACGATAGACTTACTAGGTACTACTAGTGCTTGCCACTGCTAGTTCTTTAGACTAAAACATACATAATATAACTTCACTCCTTTTTCTACCCGATGGCAATGGCAATGGCTATTAAGCCTTGACTTGCCGTTATGTTTACGTCCATAGTGGAATAGATGGCGAACCTATTGCCACACCGGGCACAAAATTTTTGCTCATCGATATTTAATACACATAACATTCGAAATTAATTTCGAAAAGTCATTGATGTGAGCCAGGATTCGAACACGTGACCTCTAGATTCAGTATGCTCAGCCACTGGACCAATGCGAATATTGCAACTTCTTCTTACTTACTTTACTTTTTGCTCTTGCTTCCCATGAAAAGAAACAAAGAAGATAATAATTATTATCTAAATAATAAAAACACTTTCATATTGTGTGTTTAATGTAATTCAATTTTGGGTATCTCTCCAAAACACGAACCGTATCAACATAAAATCAAAAAGTCTGGCAAGTCTTTGTTTACGTGGTAAATTACATTTTGTAATCTAAATAAAGTTGGGTACTAAACCTGCGGCCAGTTTCTGTTTTCTCTATATTTAGATACAAATTGTAGCCCGCAGCACCGAACGCAAGGCCACTTTTGATCATTATTTTTTGTATATTCCTCAGATTCTTGCCACAAAACCTTACGAGTATGCTTAGATATCGAGAATATCTAAATCAAGCTGTTCATGGCGATATGAATAACTATAATATAACTTTACGCCTTTATCTACCCGAAGGTGTAGGTAGCGGCTGTTAAGCCTCGATTCACCGAATCTTTTGTCCCCAATCTATATACTTAGTCATGCCATAAATATTGTAACAAAAAAAAATTTTTTTTTTTTTTTGCAAATAACATTTATTACTTTTACAGTGTGTCACTTTAATACATAAATATAAAACGATATAAAATGTAAAAAGCTTATTCGAAGTGATCTCCATTGGCTGCAATACAGGCCTGTAAACGTTGAGGCCAGTCAATAGAAACACACACTCTTTCCATTAGAAAATTCTTCACTGCCAATTGTATGGATTGTTTTAGGGACTCTAAATTATTATGATGTTTAGAGCAAGCCGTACTCTCTAAAACTGACCAAAAATCATAATCCAGTGGATTAAGATCGGGACTAGACGACGGCCAGTCTTCAGCTCTAATGAAGTCCGAAACGTTCGCTTTCAACCATGATTGCGTGGACCGAGCTTTATGACCCGGTGCCGAGTCTTGCTGGAAGGACCATACTTCGTTATTGAACATGGTGTTGTTAGGGGCTTGACTACCTTTTCAAGAATGGTATCTTGATACATTTGTGCCGATGTTTTGATACTTTTTTCACAAAAATATGGCTCAGTCACTCCTTCGTAGCTAACACCCCACCAAACCATCACTGAAGTCGGATAATGCCCACGTTGCACTCTGTCAACTAATTGGGAAGCTTTCTTAGAGCTTTGAGCATAAATACGGTCATTTTGTTTGTTAAAATGTTGCTCAATTGTAAAAACTTTTTCAACCGTAAACAATATTTTTCTGTGACCTCCCTTTGCGTACCGCTTCAGTAGTTGTTTAGATTTTAACACCCTATTCTTTTTTAAATTATCAGTTAGTAAATGACCAGTGCGCCTCTTATAGGCTGCAAGTCCTAAGTCATCTTTTAAAATACGCGACATTGTTCTAGGTGCTATCTTCATCTCCCGAGATAAAATCTTTTGCTTGCGGACAGGATTTCTTCGAATTCTTTCCCTTACTGCTTTGACCACCTTTTTCGTACGAACACTACGTGGACGGCCAGGTCTTTTTCTGTCCAAACAGAGGAGGTCTCATTGTACCTATTAATAGCCCGGTACACAAACATTTGACTAATACCAAGTGTATGGAGAGTTTTAAAAATTGCAATTGGCTCCAAAAGACGTGGTGAGTCGTTTCTCTCTGATCAGTCCAACTTTCTCATCGTAAAACTCAAGAACGGATCAACAAATTACGAGTACACACATTTCACACAAATTTATCAATTTGTACCGATACCGTCACTATTCACTTCAATAGAAGGAACGGTACTCCTTTAGAAGTGTTGTTTTTAATCTAGCAACCTGGCGACTAGGATCGACAGGATACTGGAAGAGCATCGCAAAGACCACCAACTATTAGGACAATTAGAAGGAGCCAAAAACTTTAACAATATGGATAGTTGGAAAGAATGACATGTTGTGCCGACCCCACTAAGAATGGGACAAGGGCAGGAAAATGATGATGAGTTTGTATGGGAAAATAAAAAAGTTATAAATATTGACATTAGTCAAATAACTACAATTACAAATTGTAACGATATACGTTACGTGATTTATTTTTGTTAAACTTTTCTTACTATGATTAATTAGATATTATGATACCGAGGAGAAGACGATGGTAGCCGCAATCTATGTAATGTGCGCAGAGCCATTTCACGGGCTAACCGCACTGATGACAGCAAGAGATTGATCAAGAGAGACCTATTACTATGTCAGATTTGTGTTCTTATAATATAACCATATTGGGCACGTGAAACACAAAAACAGCCGCGCGACTTAATGAAACTAAGCGATTCCGCAGACGCCTGTGATTTTGGAACGAGCGGTATTTCTCTATGATCCGGCAATAGATTATTGTGCCAGATCAGTAAAAATTGGAGAAATGGTAATAATTTATAAATATTGTTAGGAGTTGAAATACAATGATCTATAAACTGTTTCATGTTGTGTCGGAGGCAGAGTAAAATTACCACTATTGGTGCCACCATCAGATCCTTTAAGCTAGAAACTAAAGAGTTTCTGAGATTGGAAATAATTCTAAGTATTTTTTGGCCAATCAATGTCTATATCTATACTAATAAATGAAATCGGAGTCTTTTTGTAATTTTGAAATAGCCGCTTTTTACTAAATGCATGTATTTACTATATAAATATTCATTTAATATACATATGCACGGTATATACACAAAAATAACATTTTTGCTAGAATTTTTGCCTATCTGTCTGTTCCGGCTAATCTCTGTAATGGCTAGACCTATTTTGACAGGACTTTTTTGTAGGTAGCTGATATAATAAGATTATACTATTATTACTTACTTTTATTTAAAAAAAACTTTTATTAACTCATATAACGCTTTTGAGGCGAAACAAAGTTCGCCGGGTCAGCTAGTAGAAGATATAAAGTAAAAAGACATACAGATATTTAGTACACATGATAATCTGCATTATTGAACTGATTTTAGAAGATAGTCGTCTCCGAAATGCTCTAACCTATAACGGAGCCCCCAATATTTATACTAACCACCACCTGGGGGTAAGACGGTGGTAAGGCGGTTCGTGGACCTTTTCAACAAATTGAAGAACTGGCGATTGCATACCCATTTCAGAGAGCTTAATAGTGTAAAGTGTAAGTACTAG
This sequence comes from Euproctis similis, assembly GCA_905147225.2. NCBI lineage: Eukaryota > Metazoa > Arthropoda > Insecta > Lepidoptera > Erebidae > Euproctis > Euproctis similis. The sequence goes on along the minus strand of LR990113.1, from coordinate 2,114,648 downwards.
AACATAAAAGTGTACAGATTATGTATGTAAATCTAGACAGATAAAAACTCACTAACGCAAGTTTTTCTGACTTACCTACTTATTGAAGAATATTTGGAAAGAATATAATATAGTGCATATAACATAGTGAATATATATATATATAGTAATATAGTGCATAGTGCGAAAAAAGCATGGGGTTGGTGGAGGGGAGATACTTGGTGGGACGCGGATGTTAAATCCAACGTCGAAACGAAGAAAAATGCTTTTCTGGATTGTGTCTCAAATTTAAATCAGATTGAAATGTCGCTGCATAATGTTACCAAAGCCTTACTGAAAGTGAAGCATGAAAGAGGGAATTAGTCGTTGATAAATCAAATTTTCAGTGAATTTGACAGGGACTTCTCGTCACTGACTAGCTGGAATAAGTAGTTAGAAATACGAATTTGCCAGGTAGCGCGTAAGCTGGCTGGAATTAAGAGCTCATAACAGGCCCGCTGGCCCCGACGCTAGCTTATAGAAGCGAGTGTTGGGTATGGCAGATTGTAGATGAAAGTATGATAACCGCAATCGAAATAAGGACACTACGCATATTTTGTGAAGTCTCTCGCTGAGCGTGTTGAAAATAAGGTTGTAACGAAGGAGGTTGAATTTAAAGATAATTTCAGTGTAAAGTGGTAGAGCCAAGCAGGTCGCTACATGAATGGGCCGGCTCAACCGGTGAAATATCACGACCTCTCAGAAGATGGATGTAAAGTGGCTCATGCCGCGTTTCGTTCCGTGAGAGAGGTACCTGGAGGCCCACCCCCCTTTCCCCATCCTTTCCTTTCCCCTATCCCTTAAAGGTCGGCCACGCAACAGTAACACTATATGTGTTGCTGGTGTCCATGGGCGGCGTTGTTTGCTTACCATCAGGTGACACTCCTGCTCGTTTGCCCACCTATCCTATAAAAAAAGTATGAAAGGGCGTATTTTATTCGCTTTTAAGAGATCTTTCAATTTGATACAAAGCCTGCGAGGGTTGCAATTACGCGTATATTCCACAAATGTCCTTTGATCTAAGAAAATATTAATTATAATGCATAAAATTGTCTTATATCGGAAGTTAGTTAAGATTCATCAAACTAAAGTACAAATTTAAAAACTGAAAAATTTAAACAGTGGTAGAGCCAAGCATATAGCAGCATGAATGGGCCGGCTGGACCGGTAAAATACAACGATCTCTCAGAAGATCGACGCAGGCCCACGCCACTTCCTCATCCTTTCGTATCCTACTCCCTAAAAGGTTGGCAACGCAACGGTAACAGTATTTGTGTTGCTTGTGTCCATGGCCGGCGCAGGCTGCTTACCATCACTTGACACGCTTGCTCGTTAGCCCTCATGTTCCAAAAAAAGGCATTTCTGATTTCAATTGAAATAAACAACCAGTGTACAACAGTAAACTGAGTCTTACTTTGGACAGTACATGTGTCGTAACAGGCCGTGAGTTTGTTTCTCAGGATAACGCTTGCGTGAACTAGAAGTTTCTAAGATGAAATGTACCAAACAATGATTTTAACAAAGTTGAAAGAAACTTCAACTCGGAGAAATGATTTATGCTACTTATGACTACTTAATATTTAGGAAATGTTTCGAATGTTTCATGATAAGTATTT